>OX244261.1:8070000-9515000 GCA_945867215.1 Epinotia demarniana
GCCACGCCAAAAAGAAAAGCAAATGGTGGTCCTCGGTGAGCTGAGCGAGCGAAGCGATCGATAGCGTCGCATATCCGGCCTGCGTGGCCTTGGTGTTACCCTCCAATTAACACATATTACCCTAAAAAGTTCGTCTATTTAATCTTGTTTTTTTTTAATTTTGCTATGATTTCGCTTTATATTTGTGCTTAGTAATTCTCTCGTCAAAGTGTTTATTTAAAATCATGTGATTTAACACAACTAATCATTTAAAGTTCTTTATGTTGTAATAAACACATGGTAATTGTGTCTGTTCTGATCAGTGTCGCCAGCCAAAAAGAACGGGTTTACCCCGATGAATACGTATGGTAATTAATGTATACATTTTGATATATTAACTATAAATTAATTTTAATCACTTAATAATTATAATTTATAATATGGAAAAAAGTATTTCTTAAAGAATTTTAATTGCTGGCTGCAAGTATACCATAGAGCACGACCCAGAAAAAAAACAAGAGAAGCAATGAAATTGAAATGAAAAATGAATGACGTTACAATTTGTTGTCATCGTAACAACGTTATCAGGTTGTACTTTTTCAATTAATTTAGTCGGCTGTAATTACTACTAAAGCCGCTAAAGCGTTATTTATTTGAATAGCACTCCAGATTGTTACGAATTTCTTTGCAGTATTAACGGTAACAAACTCTCTGTAAATGAACATGAAGCCAAGCGGAGGTGGTGATGAGTTCGTAAGTTTATTTCCATAATTTTCCTTACAGCGCGCAGCGCGTCTAAACAAGATTTCTAGAAGGTTCATATTTTATTTATTGTATAACAGGAAGAACCGGAACATATGCGCAAGCTGTTTATCGGTGGATTAGACTATCGAACGACGGATGCATCTTTAAAGGAGTTCTACGAACAATGGGGCGAAATTGTAGACGTGGTGGTGATGAAAGATCCGCAAACAAAACGTTCGAGAGGCTTCGGCTTCATTACTTACTCCCAAGCACAAATGGTTGATGAAGCACAGACCAACCGGCCACATAAAATTGATGGAAGGTGAGATTTTTAATATAGCTCATGGCGGATACATACCGAATCTATGGCATAGTAAAGGCCTACAGCAAATTATGTAGGTACTATCTTTCTCACTTCAAAAATTGTCCTTCAACGGTAGGGTAACGGATTAGTCCTAGTTTAAAAGACGTCCGGGGGGTTTAAAAATTTGAAGTCTTGGGCCGCCGCGCCACGAAGCGACGCGACGGCGGCGCGACTCGCGCGCCGCGGTGTGGAGAATTGCCACGCCGGACGATGTCCGGGTTCTGGGCTCCAAAATCCAGGGTTTTCACGCGTCTTGTCCTGGTTGCCAAATTTTAGAGGTGGCAACCCTATTCAACTGTAACACTTGAAAATTTTCTGTAACACCTACATATTGTATTCTGATGAAATGTATGTATGGCAAACTTTTTTTATTATAGGGTGGTTGAACCTAAACGAGCAGTACCAAGAGAAGAAATTAAAAGGCCTGATGCGAGCGCTACAGTTAAAAAACTATTTGTTGGGGGCCTGAAGCAGGACATTGAAGAGGAAGACCTGAAGGAATACTTTAGCTCGTATGGTAGCATCGTTTCAGTGAGCTTGGTGACTGAAAAGGAAACAGGCAAGAAGAGGGGCTTCGGTTTTATTGAGTTTGATGACTATGATCCTGTTGATAGGGTATGCCGTAAGTAGTCAAGATTAACTCCTTGAACTTGTTTGGAATTTGTAAAGCTGTATTAAAATAGACATAGGTTACTGCTAGAATTATATTAGCATTAATTTACTTTAAATTCAAAGGTGTATGTGAAGTAGAAGAACCCAACCCGCACTGGGCCAGCTTGGGGACTACTGCCCGTTCCCTCGCATCCATGAGAGGAGGCCTGTGCCCAGCAGTGGGACGTATATAGGCTGATTTATTATTGTTATTATATAATTTCCTTTAATTTACAGTTCAACAGAACCACAAAATAAAAGGCCGGCGTCTAGATGTGAAAAAGGCATTGTCTAAGACTGAAATGGCTGGCGGTGGCGGTGGCGGCGGAGGAGCCCCGCGACGCGGCGGGCGCGGCGGCGGTGGCGGAGGCGGCGGCGGTTGGGGGAACCGCAGCAATGACAATCAGGATTGGGGAAATCAGGGTTGGTATTTTTTTTATACTCTCTCTCTCTGATGTACATCATCTTCATTAGGCTGTAATTAATACCTTTTAAATTTTACTGAAAAATTGTATAATTCCTATAGTTCAGTTTTTGTCCTTCACTGCAAATTTGGTATGCATATATTGGTGTCATTCACATTGATGATGTGATCGTGATGTGAAAATAAACAACCCAATCAACTTCTATATTTCAGTTTTAAAGTTACCATACATGTTTCGTGTGATTACTCAGCACAAATGAAAATAGATGTGTTATTTTCAGGAGGATATGGACAAAGTGGAGGATGGGGTAACCAGAATCCATGGGAATCCAACAACCAAAGTGGAGGTTGGGGCAACCAAGGCTATGGAGACCAAGGCGGTTGGGGCCAGAGTACCGACAACTTTGGTGCTGGGTACCAGCAGAACTACTCCGGAGGGCCTATGAGGGCTAATTACAATACTTCTCGCCCTCAGCCTTATAATCAAGGTAATTTTGACAGCGTAATTGCTACCCGTTTCAGCCCATCCCATACCATTTCACCGGCTAACCACTGTTCATGAGCTGCATGCCAGTGCATGCGTGTGGCTGTGTCAAGATACTAATATGGCTCTCTCGTAAGACACTTGCATCTACGGTTTACTCTAATATTATCTTTCTCTCTCAAACATCTTCCACTGGTCTCCATCTCTAGCAACTTGTCTCCAATTCGGACCCTGCTGTTGGTTTTAGTTATTTAAGTATTATAATCAGCTCGGCGAACCTTGATCCCTATGACAGTTCATACTAGTGACGGGTCGTGTCGATATATCGCAACTTTTTATAGGCAATGGCGTGACTTGCATTCAGCCACATCGATAAACATGTTTTTAAAATATAATCTACATTACTATAATTATAATGCTTGTTATATTTACAAGTATCCGTGTATTTGTATATGGGGTTGCCAATATTCCGATGCAGAGGTAACATGGTCGGACTGTATAATTTTAATGTGAATTAAAATTTTAGTTATAGCAACACTATCTGATCTGTCACTACGCTAGTACTGTCAGTTCGCTACGCCAGTACGAGTGCTAACGCCTTGTATGCGCCACGTGTTTTGTTGTGTCATCGGAATCCTTTGTTTGTTACTATTGTTGTTTTCTGTTTTTGTTATTGTTGCTGTTTTGTTTTTGTTGGTGTTTCAAAATGCCGAAAAGACTGAGAAAAACTGTACTCAACAGTGAAACGCGGGAGTTTGTTGTACGCTTGCGTGACTATTTTGCTCGCGAACAACAAAATGGCGGACCTTTGTTGCCACTTGACAACGTACGCGACCGTGTTGCTGATGCTTTGGGAATTGGCAAAGCTACCGTTTCCCGAATTACAAAGGAGAAGTTCGGCGAATCGTCGATGGAGGAGAACAAACTATCAACTCCAAAGAAGAAAAAACATAATAGGGCACGACCCGTAACTAACCCCGATGATTTCGACATGGCAGCGATACGAAACCATATTTACGGCTATTATTTTCGAGGTGAACTGCCGACTTGCACAAAATTATTAGCGTCGCTGAAATCGGCTGATTTATTTAAAGGTGGATTCACTTCTCTCAGACAGGTTATAAAAAAATGTGGATTTCGTTATGGGAAGTGTGACAAAAGAAAAGTGATAATGGAGCGGAAAGACATTGGATTGATGAGGTGTGATTTTCTACGACAAATAAAAAACATCGAGAACTGGGACAAGGTGGTTTATCTGGACGAAACGTGGCTCAACGCCAATCACTCAGTCTCCAAAACATGGACAGACGACACAGAGAAATCCTGTACCAAAGCACCAGAAGGCAAGGGCCAGCGTTTGATTATCTGCCACGCTGGCACAGCCAAAGGTTTTGTACCTAACTGCTTGTGGGCCTTCAAATCCGTGAAAACAACTGATTATCACGAAGAGATGAATTTTGAGAATTTCAAGAAATGGTTCACAAAACTATTAGACAATTTAAACGAGCCCCACTACATTTTAATGGACAACGCCCCATACCACTCTGTGCAAATTAATAAAGCGCCTACCGCGAACAACAATAAAGGCGAAATAATAGAGTGGCTGCAAAACAATGGTGTGGCAGCTAATACTCAAATGCTGAAAAAGGAATTAGTTAGATTGTTGAACCTTCATAAACAGCAAACAAAGAAGAAATATTTCTTGGATGAGATGGCAAAATCAAAAGGGCACACCGTGATTCGGCTACCGCCCTACCACTGCCAATATAATGCAATCGAAATGATATGGGCGCAGATCAAAGGTGGGTTGATTTGTATTTATTTTAACATGTTTTTATTTAGGTCACTGGTGACTGTCTAGTCGGCTAGTACTATTTAAAGCTATTTTATTTCACTAGCAAATTGCATTTTTATTTTTATCCATGTGCTTATATCAATTACACACTTTTAACGTACAAAATTATGTACTTATAATGTACTTACCCCGATCTCGCTCTTTGACTTTGCATCATTTTTAATCTAAACCATTATTGTTTCAGGTTGTGCAGCCAGGCTTAACACCACTCCGCCATTCACAGCTAATAAAATGCTTACGTTGCTACAAGAGGCATGTAGTCAAGTGACTCCGGACAATTGGAGGAAAGTGGTTGAAAAGACGAAAAAACTATGCTTAGATGATTGGAATCGAGACGTGCGATACGACAATATAGTAGACCAGCCGTTTTTAATAAACATAGGAGAAAGCAGCTGCAGTTCGGATTCCGAGTCTGAGACGCAATCAGTGACATCATTGTCAGATTCAGATTAATTAATGTATATTAAAAAATCATTAATAAACCGCTTTTGTTTTATTTGAGTAGGTATATACAATAAATTTGTTAAATCTCCTTTATTTTATTATCGCAAACAACTTAAATGATTATAAATCTGACACTAAGAGCGTAGGTACTCTATTGATGTATTTTGTACACTCGTTTCCATTTTCGATATTTGTTTATCGATACTTTTCCGCACTAGTCGATATCTTCCAAACGGAGTAACTTTTGCAGGACGTCAACGTAAAGTCTGATTGAGATAATTTCTTGTAAGTGTTAATAATTATTATAATTCCAACGGGATATTATTGTAATTGCATATATCTGCCTAAAATTAATAAATATCATTTTTAGACACCGCCAATTCGATTATAATATAACGGTGACGCTACTACAAGATTGTGTCGTGGGAATAACTGTCAGTGTCATAGGGATCAAGGTTCGCCGAGCTGATTATAATTCCAATTTGTGTCCAGCTGGTGGCGGCGGCTACGCGTCGGGCGGCGGCGGCGGCTACAACAGCGCGGCCGGCGTGCCCGCGCCCGCCGGCGCCGGCAGCCAGCGCCGCTTCTAGTTCTCTTGTGAGTACCCCACCTTATCACCCTAACACGGCATACGGACAAGATTTGTCTCGATTTACAATATGAAGCGAATAAGATCTCGAGATATATATAGTATGCCGCCCATATTCATTTAACTCCTCGTATGCGGATGTCATAACTACAACTTAGAAAAGTTGAAAAACCCCCAACATTTTCATTTCAAAGTCAAATATCTCAAAAACGGCTGAACAGATTGTTCATGAAACATGGCTAAGAACACTCGGGATAAAATTATCTATGCCACAAAAAAAACCGCATTCAAATCGGTCCATCCGTTAGGGAGGAACGCTACCACATACAGATACACAGACAGACACATTAAACTTATAACACCCCTCTTTTTGCGTCGGGGGTTAAAAACTGGTTAGTCAATAGACGACCTTGACGACATTTAAAACTATAAATTCAAATGCTCGGTACGGATCCGTGTCTAAGCATACGAGGGGTTAATCATAAGTAAGGTTTATATTTGCTCTTCTCTAGTCAAAATTGTTGGCGGGTGACAGTATTGTATGAATGAATGGGAGCTGGTGATGAAACTAACTTATAGTTACTGCATTTAATGCTTCTAAAGAAGCTTACACTATAGGACATTTCACTAATTACTGGTAATTAATTGTGTGTGTGAGCCACGACAATGTTACATTCCAAGGGCCGTGGACAACATCACAAAAAAACGCGTACTAAACTCACGTAAATCGAGATAAAACTTGACTTCCAGTATGTCTGGCCCCTGAGACTGATCATTATAATAAGTAACCCTTTTTCAGGCAGTGGCGTTATATTGACCACATTCTGCCCGTGAAATGTTAGGTATATTATATTAATGTGAATAAGTAATATCGGTCGTTTTTCAACTGCCAGCTTGAAAAAGGGTTAAGTGTGCTTTATTTTAGTCTAAGCAATACTTTTTATATTAAAATGTTACACTCTTTTTAAACCGATACATAGGGATGTATCGGTTTACAGGACGAATTTATTGAAAATCAGGCACACTGAAAATCAATCAAATTTAAACTAATCTTCTTATAGGCCGTGCATAGTTTCAGGTTGCTAATGTCCATGTACTCATGATGATATTTTTCAATGCTTAGGTCTCAAGTTGCGCTTAGATGAAGCTAGGCAGGCAGACGGTATATTAAACACGGGAGGTAGGCCAGGCGTCAGCTAGCTAGTGAGGGACAAGCGGACTTAGCGAAGGACTACAATACATAGTCATATTACATTATTTTCTTCTTCAAGTGAGGTTGGTTCACAATAAGGTACTGTGTAGGCATTAGATTCATTATTTCCTATTTTAAGATTGTAATAGTCGTTTAGCACTCAAACCCTTCATTCCTTAAATACAGGATTTGCAACATACCAGATTCACTGACATAACAGATTCTTGACATGCCAGATCGCGAACTAGCGAACTTCCTAAGAGACCCGTGTATTGCATACATGTAGGTGCCTATTGAGGAAGTCGAGTTCCGATTTTGTTCCCCAAGCTGTACCTCCTACTTAAAATCTCTAAAATGTATTACATTTTAAAATGTATTTGAGTAAGCAAATGTAATGTAAAAGCGGCAGCATGTAGGACACGATGTTAGTTGCTTTATTTGATAACGAGGCTACATTGAAAACGTTGTTTGAGGAACAGAATCGGTCCTTGCATTTAAAGCCCCATGTTTGTTGACAGCATACAATAATGGTCGTGATTTTCTCGTTTTCCGCTGTCGATAAGACGCCGTCACTCGCACCGACACGCTTGTCAATACCTAACGAATGTTTTATCCACAGCAATAAGCGATAAAAGCGCGACTACCACTAGACCAAGCGCGTAAACTGAAAAAGTAGGGAACGTAACTTATATACATATATTTGTAATGGAGATTTCTCAGAAAGATAAGAAAATGTTAAACAAGTTGACTATACCTACTAGCGTGGATAAGATCTAGCGTGTCCGGATTGTGATATTATGAGGATCTGGTACTTTGCATTTCCAATATTTAGGAAGAAGGTTCAAATCACAGTTTTTACATTTGACGTGTCACAATTTTTTAATCTGCACGGATGTTTAGTCAGGTTTTGCACCCGCCGGTCACGGTAAGACGTTGAATGCAAGCAGGCGATTAATGTTTTACATGTAAAAGCTGTGGCTTAATTGATTGTTACGTTCCTAGTTCGTAAGTGAGAAAAAACTATTTGACTTCATTAGTATTAAATAAAAAGCCGTTGGTAATATTTTATTTTAAATTCTAACGTCCAGAAAGCTAGGGCTAGTTTTAAATTAACATTCCAAAAGAATATGCAATTGTTTAGGTGTATTCATTAGTTACGATTTATATTGCCAATCCATACACAATCCGTACTTACAGTTGTTAATCGACGCTTAAAATGTTATTATATTGTTGCATGGAATTGTTATTATATGAATTTTTAAAACAACATTATATTTTAAATTTATTACCAATCTCTAGTGTTCACAAATTTCGACATGCTAGTCAAATACAACAAACCTTTTCTGACTAAAATATGTTATCCGCGCGTTTAACCCCAATTTATGGTTAAGTTTTAAGTATATATGTCTGTTTTGTTTTTCTCAACTTTCGCTACAATGTTAATGTAGATTTTCCTTTTACATATTTCGGTGTGCAATTGTATTAAATAAAAACTGTTTTCCATGGACTCTTCTACATGCGGACGAGCATTGCATCGTGGAAAAGGCCATGGTAAGTTGACTTTCCCAAATAAATATTTCAACAAAACAACTCTTTCATTTATTTATTCAATATAATACGAGACCCTACCTAAGTGCTGATGTTTAGTTAGAGAGCGATTTGTTTTGCATGCCTACCTACTGTAAGGTCTGTTTTGCAGTTAACTCTCTTACCTACTGCACGGCTATCACAAGACGGCGCGCGAACTCTCTCGATTTTTCTCGCACTATACCTCTCTTTCTATGTTTTCCAATAAGAGAGAGACAGATAGTGCGAGAAAAACTTAGAGAGCTCGCGCACCGTCTTGTGATAGCCGTGCTGGTCGGCTTTGTTCTAATAGTGGGGCAGAGTGCTCGAACAAATTGTCGTAAATGTGGACACGCTGGACAAAAGCACCAATTTTTTTCAGGCACTTGTTAGGTCCATAGCTTTAAGTTTTTGGTTCCAGCGTGTCCACATTATCACCTGAAACTGCCCTACTATGTAGATGTAGAGAATTCGCGATAACTCTGCACTTGCCCACCAAGATATCGCGGCACGTGTAGTGCAGGAGTTAAGTAATCGATGCATTTCATGCATTATGCAAAACAAGAACGTATAGTGCTTGGTTAACATTTATAACTAAAACTATTAGGATAGCCAAATCAAAAACATACTTAAATAAATTTAAATAAACAATATCAGGACATATTCGCATTCAATGCGCATACTTCATATACATAATTGGTACACTTGCTTCAGTGGATACTTGATAACCGCGAGCCTGCTGTTTAGGGCCCCGAAGAATAATAAGATCCGTGCCGGGAATTCGGTCACAAGTAACCTTCATGGTTTCAAGAAAGGTTCCAAGGAGTGCGTTTTACGTGACTGGCGTCCAAATGTAGGAAAGTTGTATCATGTAATGTGAGCTATTTATGAAGTTGCGGTTGAGGCGGTAGGCAGGAGCAGGGCGGCGGACAGTAGGAAGGCAGGACCGTCGGAAACATCCCGGACGCCGCTGCCAGCTGTCTGTAAAAAATAGTCTAGTTGCAATGAAATTGTTAATCTTTAGTAATAGGTTGCTAATATAGAACATGTAGTCGACGACGATGTAATAAAATAAAGCATAATGAATAATTCCTACAGTTAGAAAAAAATATACAGCTGTGTAAATTAAAAACACTGGAGTGTATGAATAAACTTATTAGAATCAGCGAACGAAAAAACCATAGAATGCGAGCCTTTAAATTTCTACCCAAACACTGTATGCGTATGCGCATGTACGAACTAAACGGCTGCCTGCCATCGTTTTGACATGCCCCCATCCCCGCCATAATGGCATAATGGCACCCATTCTGTGGGGCCATTTTGCGGCGCTACTTAACCCGTGAGTGCTCGCACCCCGTTTTAGTACGCGGACGCTCGCACCTGGGTCGAAAAGACCTAGATTTTTAATAGTGATAAATAAAATATTTTGTGCTGATTGGAATATTTTAAAATAAGAATGACACCATGGCTATTAATAAATATTTTTTTATTTGATTTTATATATATCTAAACAAATTAAAAACTTACGTATTTTTACTAATATCTCACAGTTTTCTAATGTTTTGGTTATAGGATCTACAAAAGGCTAGCATATTCAATATTATTAAGGAAAACATACCAAAATAGACTTCTCGTTATTAAAAACACTAAATTATCTTCCTACAAAACTTATAATATAGAAACTTTCATATCAGTTTTTAGGGTTCCGTAGCCAAATGGCAAAAATCGGAACCCTTATAGATTCGTCATGTCTGTCTGTCTGTCTGTCCGTCAGTATGTCACAGGCATTTTACTCGAAAACCATAAGGTGTATTTGAATAAAAAATTGAGGATAGGGTGTATTTTGTTAACCGCTACATAGTTTTGCAATGAAATTACTAAAAAAGATTTTTTTAGGGGTGCACTCCATACATAAAACCGAAAGTCAAAAAATATTTTTTCATTGCAAGCCCACGTGTGGTATATCAATCGACAGGCCTTTCAAAATAAATATAAGGTTTCTTAGCAATTTTTTGGATTAAGTGAATAGAGTCGGAGATAATCGCCCCGAAAGTCACTAAAATTGTGCCCCCCCCCCCCCCTCTAATTTTTGAACCGTGTACTTTAAAATTATGAAAAAAATCATGCTCATACGGCTTATAAAATTCTTTCAGCGATATTTGTTTTGAACAAGATCGGTTCAAAGGTTTTCGAGATATTTATAAAAAACTGCCTTCCTTTAAGAAAAGGACGTAAGTGCCATAAGTTTTCAGTAACGATATGACCTTTTTCATGTCAGACCCACTATACCCCTAGCAATACCCCTGGGGGGTAGGGTGGGACTGAACCATACCACCGTAGTGCTGTGCACTATATTATGCTTTATAATATTTATCCCAAATGTCCTGTTACCGTTATCAGTATCACGCAGTGTAGTTGAAAAAGTTAGACTACCGTTATCTGTAGTAACCATTGATTTAGTATATAGAACTAGATGCATAATGTCAAGCAAATATGCCCAGAGCCCCAGAATGACAGCTCTAGTACATTTCAGTAGTTGCTAAAATAGCGTTAACTTATTACCTGCATCAAGATATTTCATAAAAAAAGAACTCAGTGTTTTAGACCTTAAGCACCATATTAGCAAACCAACATCAAAAGATTAAATACTTTTTAGTTTATTGAGACATACAATGTGAATTGACTGCTCACCTCAAAACTAAAGTTAGCGTTTAGCGAATGAATGGAGTCGCGATATAAATTTTATTTATTTCAACAGAAAGCACAAATAAATCTGGTTTCTTTATTTTACAAGTGGGGAATAAACAGTTTCAAATATTTTTACAAATATTATATACAAAACAATTGATGAGATTTCCGTAAGTACATATAGGTAGTACAGCTGACAGAGTCCATAAAAAGAAGTCATTTTAGTTTTCTTGAAATAGATTCAGTTTGTTAAATAATTGTATTTTCGACCTGCCTTTACTTTTAATACTTTCTTTTTTGCGATGTAATGTAAGCGTACAGTCAAGTAGAGATCAGCTGTCGATTTTATTAAAACGATCCTATGGGTTTTGAACTTCACTCTCATGATCATCCGACATCTATAAAACGAGTATTACGAGATATAAGGTCAAAAATGAATGATCAGTAATCAGTAAGTTTATTGCATTCATGTTGTACATAGATATTACATTTTAGAGTAGAGGTCTCAAACATGAGCCCTGTAAGGGCATCGCAACTAATCTTATACACTAATTAAAACGAATGATACAAACAATGATTAGAGAAACATGGAGTAAGGTTAAATTATACATGGTTTTTTTTTTTTAATTGAGTAGGTATGTATGACGTATTACCATCATTATAAAATTTAGGTAGGTGGGTAATATAATTGTTTAGTCGGGCTAGAAATTTTACTCTAATTTGTCATTAAGATATTCGTCTATTTTATAATAGCTTTTTGTGACTAAAAGACGTTTTGTCGATACATAAAAAGATTTGCTAGATTCTTCGTTTTTTATTGAATTTGGTAGATTATTGTATATTTTTACGGCCATAACATAGGTGCTATTCGAGTGCATTTTTAGTCTTGATGTCGGTAGTAGAAGTTTGTTTGGATAGCGTAATACTTTTTTTGTGGGTAGCTCTTGCCTTTTTTTAAATAATTCAGAGTGTTGTCTTACAAATTTACACATTTCTAGTATATAGGTACATGGCAACGTAAGGATTTTAAGTTGCTGAAAATGTGGTTTACAAGTCTCTGTGCTATCAATATTGGCTAAAATGCGAATTAATTTCTTTTGCTGTATGAAAAGGGAGGGTACGTCGGTGCTATGATGAAAATTGGCAACAATTTGCGCATATCCAAATGATGTGTTGGGATTGTATTATAGAATTTTATTATAGTGCATTAATGCTATTAATTACCTTTTGCCAGAAGGCAGAAGATAAAGCTAAGTATATTGGAAGTAATTGAAATTAAAATATGTAATGGAAAGAAATGGGCTTAGGTACGTTCATGAGAGGTGTGGCAGTTTTAGTAAACCTGTTCTTCCATTTTTTGTCGTATAACCTATAATATATCCGAATCATTAAAATGAGCCGACCAAACGACACGCGAGTCGTTTGGTTTAAAAAAAAACACCTCGACTGTCGCGTGCTATGACTGCAGCCCATTTTGCACGTCGCTGAGGATTTTTTGGAAATCTGAAAATGAAAACCATAATTATGTAGGTAGCGACATCATAAAAAAAGTATCTATACCGACTCTTTAGATTTATGTTCCGCGACTTTGTCATTTGAACTAACAAAAATAATTATTTAAAACATGTTCAAAACTATTAAATTTCAATACACAAATTTCGTTATGTTATGAAAATAAATTATTTAAAGAAATAAATCCCATCTTTTTTCAAGTTTTTTTGTTGGTATTTACGCAGTTATTGACTGACAATTTCGACATAACTGACAACCAACAAGTCTCACGGTTGAAACCAGTAGACTAAACCACAAAATAGATAATAGTACATGTACAGAAAGGACACTCCTTTGATCTTTACGAAAGGCGTTTTTTTCTCAGCCAAAACATTAAGATTTATGGCTCTCTGACGTCCCCAACGTTAGGGCACCGGCATGTACTTGTAGCGATGAACGTAAATCGCGGAGTGTCCCGCGCCTGACTAAACGCAAAAGAACCGGCCGATGCGATTGGCGGGTGTTAGGTGTACTACGACCCTACAGCGCGCGAGCCGAGCGAACGAAGCAAGCGTGCCGCGGCAGCGGCCGGCGAAGCGCCAGAACCGACTACGGATATTTTTTTCGAATAATGTTAGGTCTGGAGCTTCGCTGGCCGCAGCCGCGGCACGCTCGCTTCGCTCGCTCGGCTCGCGCGCTGTAGGGTCGTAGTACACCTAAAAAATGGCCAGAACGGCTTTCGTTTTTTTCAGTTTAATGAAATTAAATTTTTTGTACTTATTTCTTTTTCTATTTTTCCATCAAATCCCAGCACTACTAACGGTGGTATGGTTCAGTCCACCCTACCCCCAGGGGTATGGCTAGGGGGTATGGTGGATCTGACATGACCTTTTTAATAGGGACGGAACCCTGGTTGTGCGTCGTCCGACACGCACTTGGCCGCTTTTTTTTACTTATATGAGCTCAAACATTTGAGAAAAAAAATGAGAGTAAAAATCACATCATTTGGAAATGTTAATTTGTTTTTAACAATTTAGCAAAAAAATTGAGCATGCTCACGGCAAATTGGCTTTCTGCATTGTTGGCATGCCGTTTTAGTCTTTCTGTCCTTCTTGACACACATGTAGCACCTTCAACGTATCCCTAAAGCGGGGCCGAAAAATAACGTAACACGAACAGTCGCACCTGGGTCGTAAGGACCCATACTCACTTTAAGAGGCCGCAGTAAGCTCGAGCTCGACCGAATTTCACCTTCCCATACAAACGGAGTTACGCTCTCATTTTAAAACTACGTGTTGGATTGTGACGAAACTTTGCATATACAATGACATGAGGTATATCTATTGTCTGTAATTAGATTATATGGTTCCAATTTATAAAACAAAGTAAATACAGCAAAAACTAGTTTTGTATGAAAAACTTAAATTCGCTGTTTTTTTATTATTATGGTATCTGAAGCTACGTAAACTAATTTCAGACATAGATATACCTCATTTCATTGAATATGCAAAGTTTCGTTACAATCCAACACGTAGTTTTAAAATGAGAGCGTAACTACGTTTGTATGGTGAATCGAACTTACTGCGGACTCTTAAGCCTCCTTCCTGCGCGAGTTCTAGCTCTAGCTCTTTCGAGAAGTTTAAGCGTTTTCGTGTACACGATCATTTAAGCGTTTTGGTGCCATTCTACATACAAACATGCAACTATTACAAAAATCTAAAACTGAAAAATAACTTAATACGAACAGTCGCACCTGGGTCGTAAGGACCCATACTCACTTTAAGCCTCTTTCCTGCGCGAACCCCTGGCGGAGACTAGTCGCCGCGGGGAGGGGTAATAGCTAATAATGTAACTCGAAGCTACCTAGAATGGCGGCACTAAATGCGGGTGGGTTTGGAAATTATTAGCAATTTCATCCTACTCTGGGTCTTTTCGACCCAGTGCGAGCACTCCCGGGTTAAGACTTCTACGGTTTTTTCGTTCGCTGATTACAATAGGCAAGTATCATCAAGTCAATATCCAGCGCACAATGCAACTAGCCCAAAATAGAGGGGGTTGGACAACGTCTGTGAAGAACTGCGCTCCTGTAATTATGCAATTTCTTGTGTTTACCTGTATTGTTGATCGAGGTGAGCTTTTTCAATTCTTTTGTCTTTCGCTCTTCTATTCTGGAACCAGATCTTAACTTGTGTCTCGCTCAGTGACAGTGCCGTTGCAAGTTCACATCTGAAATTATAAAAATATAGGTATACACATCTATAAGTGATTGTTTTGATACTACGACGGTGGCAAACAAGTATACGGTCTGCCTGATGGTAAGCAGACAACACAGCCTATGGCCACTGGCGAATCTAGAAAAATTCGCTCCGCCCTTTCTTGATTTGAGAATTCGTTGTGTTAATCAGCTAGAGACAGAAGCGGCACAGTGATATATAGCCAATAGGTTGGACTTGGGATACCTATACCTTAGCATGTCCTGCGTTATAACTTATATCGTTCGTTTACCTACCCAATGCCTGCCAAACCCAGATCCTTAATATCGTGGCAAACATTGGCAACTGTAGAAGTAAGTAGAACGGTTGTATGGTTACGCAGGTAAGGTACAGGAATCCGTGCTGCGCGGCCGCGACACCACCTACATACGCGTCATTCTCAAACCGTTTCAACCGCCGCTCCGCTCCATGTCAGATTTTTTGACAAAGTCTGTGAAAACTGAACCGAGAAGCTATGACAGCGACTGCTAAAAATTCTGTCATGGAGCGGAGCCGCGGTATACATAAGGTATCATCAATAAGATAACGTACCTCCTTGCCCTAGCGACGTATTCACCCCGCGCGTACTCTAATTCGAGTCGAAGTGTCTGATGCGCGGAGAAGGTGGTCCGCTGCCGCCGCGGCCGACTTTCCTTCCGCCGTCGACGGGCCACTGCAACAAATGCATACAATTAGCAATACATTTAGGTAAGTATCAGTATCTTGCTAACCGTGTCCTTAGTAGAGGTACAGTCACAAACTTTAATTTGGGACCTACTCAAGGTTGACCTTAGTACTTACTGTCCTGTTCATTTTGTGTAGGTATGCAAAGAATATTTTGCGAAATGGGTCCTAAATTATAGAACGCGCCCGTCACCTAAATGGTGCGGTTGCGTCGGCCGAATACGTATGAAAGTTGGCCGTACTATTACTTACTCGGTAACTAGTTATGTCCACTTAGCCGTCTTCTACTTCTTTCTCGTGTGAAGGAATCAAAAAAAAACGTAGACTAAATTTTGTTTTGCCAATATTTTGCCACCTCTATCGCTCGAGGTGTAACTTTCATGAGGTCTTCCTGAGTGCACGAAGCCGGTGAGAGCACTGCGTCATGTGCTGAGTCGTCTGAACGGTGCTACATTCGCAGAGTACGTTGCCATTTCCTGGTCTGATTCCCCATTTCTGGAGGTTATCTTTAGAGCGATCAACTCCCGTCCTCAATCTGTTTAGAGCCTTCCACGTGATCCAATTTTCATTTGCTCCTGGGGGCAGGCTTTCTGCAGGTGCGATATGTGGTGAAGCTTCGTTGAGTCGCGACTTCCATGCCTTTAGGCGAGCTTCCTGGGGCGTTTGGTGCAGCAGGGCTGCGTTAGTGGCGAAGCTCCAACGGGACTTAAGTCTGCTGGTTGCAGGAACGCGCGCATACATTGGATGTCGGGGGTCGTGCAGTTGTTTGTTGCGTTCCACGGCAGCTGCTACATCTCTGCGAATACATGGTGGTGCAATTCCGCTTATTTGGTACAAATGGTCGCATCTGGTGGGCTTCAGGCATCCGGTGATAAGGCGGCAGGTTTCATTGAGGGCTATGTCAACCTGGCCTGCGTGTGCAGAGTTCTTCCATACTGGACATGCATATTCCGCAGCTGAGAAGCTGAGTGCCAGTGCCGTAGTGCGCAGTGTATGTGGAGTTGCACCCCATGCAGTCCCAGTAGGTAATGCGACGCATGACGTTGTTCCTTGCCGCCACTTTCTGTTTGGTGTTGAGGCAGTGCTTTTTAAACGTCAAGGATCTGTCCAACGTTACGCCCAGGTATCGGGGAGCAAAAGTCAAAATCCAGTCGGCAGTCTTCCCATATAATATATACTGGCCTGTCTATTTTTAAGGTGAATCTTCGGTTAGAGAGCAGTTCGGATATTATTTGCGTGAGTCTGAAATCTTTGGTCGTTTGGTACAATTTGGTCACCAACCTCCTGTGGTTAACGGTGTCATATGCTGCTGTAAGGTCGACAAAAACTGCACCTGTCACCATCCCTCTCTCGAACCCACCCTCAATGTGTTGTGTCAGGTTCACCACCTGTGAGGTACAAGATTTACCGGACCTAAAGCCTGCTTGCTCGTTTATGAACGCATCCTCTAAAGTGGTTGTAACGCGCTCCAGCACAAGGCGTTCAAAAAGCTTTAGTGTGTGACAGAGAAGGGAAATCGGTCTTTAGCTTTTCGCGTCATTAGGGTCCTTGCCAGGTTTAAGGATGGCAGTAACGTGAGATTTCCTCCATATTTTCGGAAATGATGAGGTCTCGATGCAAGTATTAAACAGTTGCAGGAGCTACGATTTAGTAACAGGACCGAAACGTTTCATTTGTTCGACTCTTATATCATCAAGTCCAGCTGCTTTCCCATTTCCAAGCTTCCGAATCCCTACGTCTAATTCAAGCATCGAAAAAGGTCCCTTCAGATGGTCTTTTTCGTCAGCAGGAAGGTGGCGAACTAATTTCAGTGGTTGGCGTCGGTTTGTTGTTTTGCCATTTAATAGGAGTTGGTGGGCTATCTGGTCGGCAGTTATATTTGAGTGATAAGCATGTTCCTTAGTGTCACTGTTAAGCTTATTGATGAATGTCCACGCTTTTTTACTGTTATGAGTCATATCAACACTTTCTACCAGCTCTGTCCATTTATTCCTTTGCACCTCGGCTATCACATCTAAAAGTTTTCCACCCAGGTGGATAGTTTCTTGGGAGAAAGGGTCGGCCGCGTGTGAGGTGTAATACGCATCAGCTTGATCTTTAAGGTCATCAGACATTCCTAGAATGTATTGGGTGTTACAGTTACAGCCCCGCGGTATATGCCGTCTTGACGCCAGCTTCACCAATTTAACAAACTCATCATAGTTGCGCATCGTGGGGGGTAGGTCTGCCACAAGTTGGTCCAGTTCATTGCTAAAACTCTCCCAGTCTGCTTTTGAGAAGTTGTATCGCCTCCTGAATGGGACAATACGAGGACGAACTGCTGCGTATAGGTACGTTGCAGGCGATGGGCCGGTGTTGGGTTTTAGGTATGGCTAGACATACTGATTTTATGCACTGCTTTGAGACACTTTCACTGGCAAAAATTAGGTCAGGGTTGTAGCCTCTCTTCCATCTGCAACTGTTGAACGACGATGGCAATTTAGGCTCGTGGATCAGCGAAACTTCACACGAATCTGCCCATTCCTCCACTCTGCTGCCATTATCGTCCCCCATCCGGTAGCCCCAGCTCTCACTGTGGCTGTTGAAATCTCATAGCACAAATCTAATGGGCTGTGAGTCAAAATTCAAAGGTCTATGGAATTGAAACTCTGCATTCGGTGGCTTGTACACGGACGTAATAGTGCAATTGCTGATTTCTGCAGTAATAATTTCAATGTTATTGGTATTGGTCTTGTGTACAGATTTAATGTCTATCTCCGGTCTGGCAAACTGCACTACCATACTGGCGATGCTGTATTTCCGCTATGAGTAACATCCCCTCGATGACAGGGCGGCATTTGTCAGGTCCTCTATGGGTTTCTTGCATGCAGAGGATGTCACATTTGTATTTCATGCACATATGAGACCTTCTATATTGATGGATATTATTAATAATATATACTTTATTGCACCACAACGTAAGAAAAACATGTTACAAGAGTACATAATGTTAAATAGAGGTAACAACAGGCGGTCTTATCGCTTTAGAGCGATCTCTTCCAGACAACCTTTGGGTAGCAGGAAATTTTCAAGAAGAGTTGTAAACCGGTAGTGCAGGAATAAATCAAAAAAACTTACTATCGCATACATCTCACTATATGACAATTTCAGAAATCATAAAATCATAAATAAGTATTGCATAAATACATAGATACATACATACAAACTATAACACAATTATATAAATATATTACAGGACAACAAGGCAACTTAAGGCAGCAACAAGTAATATTGTTTCAACAGATTTTTGAAAATTTGAAGAGATTTTGCACATCTTATATGCAACGGCAAAGCATTCCACAGCCGAACAGCCTGGATGGTGAATGAGTTGTTATAGAACTTGGTGGATGAAGGCGGTGGAGCGAGAAGATGATTATGTGAAGATCTGATGGAAGTGAGGTGGTTAAAACGCTCTTTGAGATACGGAGGAGTTGAGGGAACAAAAAGTATACTGTAAAGCAAAGATAAAATGTGAGAATTCCGACGGAGACGAATTGGAAGCCACTTGAGCTGAGAACGAAAGGAGGATACGTGGTCATATTTGCGCAAGCCAAATATGAACCTTATAGAAAGATTTTGGAGGCGCTCAAGCTTATTCAGCTGGTCCTCAGTAAGGTCTAGATAGCAAATATCAGCATAGTCTAGAATGGGGAGAAGGAGAGATTGAGCTAGCGCAATTTTATTGGCGAATGGCAAAAAGTTACGAAGTCGACGAAGGGAACCCATCGAAGCAAACATCCTCCTGCTGACCTCGCTCACCTGAGGTACCCAAGATAACGTGCGATCAATTATAACACCAAGGTTCCTGACCTGGTGTGAAAACGGAATCTGGACTCCATTAAAAATTACAGCCGGCAAGTTAGGAAAATCTACCCTAGGAATGAGCTTCGGACTGCCCACGAGTATGGCCTGCGTCTTAGCAGGGTTAGCCTTCAGCCCAAAACGTTCACTCCAAATCGAAATACTGTTCAAGTCCTTATTTATGGTATTAATAACCTGAGGTAAATCAGCAACAGTCCCTTGAGAGTAAATTTTATTGTCATTGGACAAGGAAATTTGAGACTCGATACTAGCTGTTGCTAGCTAAAAATGCATATTGCTGTATATCATGCTGCTGTGTATCTCCCTAAGGCGTCCTGCTGCGTGTTAGTCTGTGTAGCTCCATTTGTAGACACCTCTTTCATCATTCTTTTTTATTTTCCTTTATATTTTTGTGTTTATTTTTAAATATGTATGTGTGCGTTTCGTCACTGTGCCGTGGTATCACCAAATGGTCACAACGGAAGACCAGCGCTGGCTCTGCCAGCATTACGCTGAGTTGTGACCATTTCGTGGCAAAGCAAATGTTGAATGTCATTGTTTGTAAATTGCCCTGTATTTTGTCACGAATAAAAGTATCTTTCTTTCTTTCTTTCTTTCTTTCATCCTTTGGCACGCAAGGGGCCCTTCTTTTGATAGCATGAGTGGCACTTTATGATCACCTTCGGTGTGCAGCAATCGGTTTCACGGCTCGGAGGCCGCTACTCACGGGGAGGGCCCGAGCAGTTATCACGGCTATAAGCTCTGCTCTTCGGGAAGGCTTGCTGCATCCCCCACTTAGCCGTGACAGTTTGCCTTTAAATTCATTATTTGTACTCCTGCCTAGAGAAAAATATTACATCCCCACTTTAGGTACTTATTCGTACTTTTTTGCTATTTTGTGGGCGTATTTGATTTATACAGGATGGATCCTAAGTCCATGCTTTAACCTACAGACCTGACCATAAGGTTGGTGTTTTTGTTATTTAAAATTATTATCAATAAAACTTTGACAGTTAATGCAATGAATTTGCCTTAAAAGACTATACCTAATAGACCCTAAAAGTTCTGTTTACGACTTCTGTTTCACCCTACCCAAGCCGAATTTCAGTTTTCTAGTACGTAGCAAGGGCAGTGCTACCTAACTGCACCGTGGCAGTGCTACCTAACTGCACCGTGGGAACTAAGATATATACCTACACTTTTGAAACCGAGGTCGGTTCATTCAGCCAGTTGGTTGGCACACGCGCTCACGGCCGGACGCTGCTTATGCGCACAGTTAGGTATTGAAAATGACTTCGTTGCGAATAAATTCGGTTCACTGCAGCGTTGTGGGGTGTGACAACAGTAAAACAAATAGACATTTATCCTTTTTTCTCTGCCGACTGACGATGACAGATTAGTAACTTACCTACCTATTTACTTTATATAGTTACCTAAGTACTAATTAAGTAAGGAACATTGAATCTTTAATACCTATTTCAAATACGTAATTAATTTGTAGACAAGTTTACTCCGCCACTGCCATGATGTCCAAATTATTTAGTTGTTTTCGTGGATTAAATGTTTATGTTTATCCCTGTATAACAGCAATTGGTATACTTAATAGTTTACTTAATAAGATTCGCACTGCAGCTTAAGAAAGGGCGTATACATCGTCGTTGCTATAGGGACTTATGACTTTTTGGAAGGGCTGGAATTCACTCGCGAGGATGAAACACGTAATCAGAATATTTTAACACAATACATCAATAGTAGTTTATGCGACTGATCCATAATGAGAGGCCTTAAAATACGAGTGTGGTTTTATGAAACGAGCCTCAGCGAGTTTCATAATAGGATCACACGAGTGTTTTAAGGCCTAATTATGTACAGTTGCATACACTACTTTATCTACACACATATCATTAGCAGTAGTAGGTAAGTAACAGCAAAAAACCAACAATAAAATGACAAAAGCAATGGCGGCAATTCGATCATCCGTCATGCCGAATGGTTTTTTTTAAATCATAGAAAAACTAATGAAGTCCCTATACTCACATCACTCGAGATCAAATGTCGTACGGTTTGTATTAAAAAACGTACTGAATTGACGTTTCGTATCGATAACTGTTTTAATATCTATGGATACTAGAATAGAGACCCACTTGAGTTTTGACAGCTGTTCCAATTCCAAATTTAAACTCATAACGATACAAATTTATCAAAAATCTGTACTGTAATGACATTACAGTACAGATTTTACCTACTACCACAGACAAGAAAGTTCTCATAGTAAAATCGGTTGTAGTAAAGCTGGTCATTTCCTACGGTTTCTGAACGCATTTTAGAGCACTAATGATATGTGCGTAGATAAAACTAATTATGCCTAGTGTCTACTTTCATGTTTGTAATGCTACTTTTAAACTATTACGTTATTCATATACTTACGCTATAAATAACGAAGATAGAAGTTTAGGTACCTAACAAACTTTATTGCGTACTGTCGTCCGGATATATTTAAATTAAGTTACTTACCTACACAAAAGGTTTCGTTTTGTAATATGTGGTGGTAACTACATTCAAACTGTCGTATGTCGTAACCATAGACAGGGTGAGCGATAGGTAACATGGCTTCAATTGTATTTAACATGCTGCGTTGATATGCTTGTATGTATGTATTTAAGTGACTATGCAGTTCAGATACTGGCAGTATCTCGAGAAACCCCGGATATTTATATGTACCTATTTACTTTTTAGGGTTCCGTACCCAAAGGGTAAAAATGGGACAATTGCTTTACCATAGTGTACTTACACATTATAATAGAAATTTGTTTTGTAAAATAATTAAAAAAGTAAACCGTGTTTTATTTCACTCAACTATTAATTACAAAATCATTTCTAAGCGGTGTCAACCCTAGCGTTGCTTGGCCGGCGCATGCGGGCAACGACCCTCGCGTTCAAGGTCGCTCCATTGTTAAAAATCGTAGGCACTTCCCAAGTAGCAAACAAGAATAATGATTAAATCTTACATTTCTAAACTTTATCTAAGAGTTTTAAGCTACCGCCACTTTAGCAAGTCAAGAATACCTAAAACCTAGTTAAATATTTTAAAAACTATTTGGTGTTAAGTATGTCTACAAATTAGTCTAAAAATGTGTTTTTTACTCAACTCAGATTATTTGAAGACTCATTTAAGATTCAATGGTATAATTTAAGTATCAGTTTAGAATCACAAAGTAAAAATTGATTTTGTAGATAAACTTAAGATGATTGGTTACACCAAGCTCTATGAATTGGGTCACTTAAGGTAACTGTATTCTGTTTTTATTAAATTTAATCAAGTTTAAGTGAAAATAAGTTTAACGGGACGTTTTTCAACAAACTAGAACCAATTGAAGATGGATGAAATATATTTTTTTAAAGATGTGGTGGCTTTCGTCGGCGTGCTCCGAAATATAAAAAAAATATCGTCCAATTGTGTGCGACCAAGTCATTCAAACGGCAGTGCGACGAGTGAGACTTTGTTATCATTAGTACCAAGTACATCTTCGAGTGAGGCTTTGGTATCATTATTACCAAGTATACTGTAGATCACAAGAAAGGAGATGATGACGCAAGATGTGGAAAATGAAGTAGCAGCACTAGCAGTACTAGCTTCTGCCCGCGACTTCGCACGCGCATAAAT
The DNA here is from genome assembly GCA_945867215.1 of Epinotia demarniana. Lineage (NCBI taxonomy): Eukaryota > Metazoa > Arthropoda > Insecta > Lepidoptera > Tortricidae > Epinotia > Epinotia demarniana. Next base: position 8,092,912 of record OX244261.1, read on the forward strand.
TATGGTTTAGTTACATGGTATTCTTATGTTTTTTAACCATAATACATGCTGAAAATAAAGATTTCATTTCCATATTGATTTTATATAAATTATGTAGCTGTGACATTAAATATATAATTTAATGATTTGCACACCTGCTCGCAGGCATCGGACACAGTGCGCATCATTTTTGTAATAACTAGGGCTCGCGGTATCCGTGTAATAAGCGGAACCGTGTACACGTGTCCTTAAGCCCGGCGGTACTAAGAACCCGAATTACACGAACCCGCCAAGATCCGTCCCGTCCCGTCCCGTTTCCAAGAAACGTTTCTCATCTCGGCTCCGCTCGGGTAACGGGCAAGGCAACTCGACCCATCCGCGCCGGTTTGAGTTGAAGCAAAAATGATTTGTGAATATACCTACTCTTATTTATTGCTTGCAAACTCGTAGAGTAAAATGTATTTGTGTAATTTAAGGGTTTTTTTCATTTCGCATTTTTTTTGATAAACAAGTCGTTGGATTCCCAAGCTATATTAAGTTTTATGTATTTGCATTAAAGTCGAAATTTCAACAAATAAATGAAAGCTTTTACCTATGCCCTAAGTCTCCTTTGTGTTTTCTTGTTCGTGCGTAACGGGGTAAAGGGTTTTATGACATTACCTGGTAGGTAGGTACTAGAGCTAGTAAGATATGACAAAATTATTTTTAAATTTCTAATGAGTCTTTAGCAAGATTATAGTTCGCCACTCAGTCGGTTGTCTTTACGAATCTAACTATTGCCATTTTTGTTATATATAAATATTTTGTTAATTGTTGGTAATTTTGTTTTTATTATTTTTTGTTTGTTAACGTGTTGTTTTTTATTAAAAATGAAGAGAAGTTGGGTATGGAATTATGCCACTAGACTCGGTGACAGAGCTTTTTGTGACTTGTGCGATGATCGGGCAAACAATGAGTTTTCGTGTCGTGGTGGTTCTACAGGAAGTTTAGGGAAGCATTTAAAAATAGTTCACCTAAAATCTCCAATCCTGATGCCTAATGAGTAAGTTCATTTTTATTACAATATTCTGTTGAATATTTCGTAATTTAGTATGCTTTGCAAATGATTTGGTAATGTATTAAATTAATTACATATTCTGTGTATATGAAAAGGATACGTTACTATAGGTATGTGCAAACAAATTATTCGAATACACAATCAATGATCCCCAAATTATTCACGAATGCTTATAGGGGGACAGAAAGAAAACTATGTGTGTAAGAAAATTTACTGATATATTTTTTTATATTTGTTTTTAACATTATTAAGGTAAATAAATGACTAGCTTATTAATGGAATATGTTATTCGTTATTAATTTATTCGCTACTCATTCCAGTAGGATTATCAAATATTCGAATTTATTAAGTATCGTTTGCAAATCAGTTGTTAGTTTTTATCGTTATTCATTAGTTTAATAACAAACAAACAATTTTGTTTCAGTTCAGAAGTTCAATATTTGCCGTACACGTAACTAGATGTACACTAAATTATCTATCATTGAGTATTGTAAGTGTCTCGAATTTATTATTTGGTTAAATCTGAAAGTCTTAGCTAGGAAAGTATTGATAAACAAGTCTTTGAATTCCAAGAAATATTAAGTTCCATGCATTTGCGATAAAGTCGAAACTCCAACAAAAAAATGGAAGCTATTACTAACGAGTAAGTCCTAATTCTCCTTTGTTTTTTTTTGTTCGTGCTTGCCGAACAAAAAAAACAGCTGTAGTAGCAGGTAATCTAAAAAACCCTTGTTTTATTAGATTACCTGCTACTAGAGCAAGTAAGATAATAATTGAAAGACTACCGACATTATGATGTTAAGTTAAGCATCGAAACGTTAATATTATATTAAAAATATTGTAATTAAAATGCATAACCTAGTATCATGGGCAAATTTTACTCATTTAAAAACTGTGTTGTTTTTTATTTTATTCACCCGATTGCCTTTTTTTCCTTTTTTTGTGTACATAAGTATTCCATTAAATTTTATTTATATTACGAGGAATATACTCTATATACTCTACAGTTAAATTTTAATGAGGCATCAAACTATTTTTGACATTACCAATACTTATTATGATATCCAATAGGTTTGACAGTAAAAAAACGAAATTCGAAAAGTACGAGCCATGATCTTTATCGTAGCTTTTAAAGGCAACGTCTCAAATCGCCACTACACGATGAAAACGGGTCGGAACGGGTCTTAATTACACGGTTCCTAAGGAACCGTTCCGAACGGGGCCATAAACCCGTTTCCGTTAACGCAGAAACGGGGACCCGGCTACGGGTACACGAAACCCGGGCTCGACCGCGAGCCCTAGTAATAACCCTATGACTGTATCTGAAGCAAATAAACTTTCTGATTTCTGATTTCATTGATAGTGCGTGTAACAGTTCAAATCTAAATAACACCCTCATAAACTTGCTCGTCAATAATATTCTATAGATGCCCAAAGTATCTTTTTAGAGAGCGCTCCCTAAGCGAGCCCTAGGTTCGAAGATCCTAGGGCGAGCCCGACGGACACTCACTATCCTAAGGTGTCTTGCAAGCGAGACCTGAGGCCAAAGTGCCGAGCGGTGAGGCAAGAGAGGCCGAAGGCCAAGCTTTTCATTGGAATTAAAGGCCTAAAGCAATCTTTCAGCGAACGGTCTTCTTGCGAGCTCGTGGGCCTAAGGCCCGATCCCCCACGGATACTCGTTATCTCCGACTTCTCCGAGTAACTTGCGAAACCTAAGGGCCGAAGTTCTGGAGGTAAACGGGGAGGCAAGCGGAGCCAAAGGCTGAGTTTTTCGTAGGAATGACAGCCCCTAAGCATGGTTTTAGAGAGCGGTCGCTATGTGAGCTCGGGGGCTGAAGGCCCGTGGGTAAGCCCCACGGACACTAACTATCCCCAGATGTCTTCGTATCCGTAGTATCCGGAGACCAAAGTCCAGAAGGTGAGCGGCCAGGCAACTTTTCGTATTAATGACAGATCCAAATCAAGCCTTAAGAAAGCACTGGGGGCTGAAGGATACTTATATCATACTAACCCCAGGTGGCAGCGAGGCCAAAGGCCGAGCTTTACGTTGGAATGAAAGGCCCACAGCATCCCTTTAGAGAGCGCTCTCAATGCGAGCCCCTAGGCCACTCATTATCTTCAGGCGTCTTGCAAGTGAAACCTGAGGCCCAAATTCCCAAATATAAAAGGGGAGCCAAGGGAAGCCGAAGCATGAAGCCAAATTAAAGGCCTATAGCATGCTTTTAGAGACTTTTAGAGATAAGCGGCGTGGCAAGCAAGCCCTCACGGACACTGACTATCCCGAAGTTGAGTGGCGAGGCGAAGGGCGAAGTAAGTCCCGTAGATAAGTAGCGAGGCAACCGAGGCCAAGGGCCGTGCTTTACGTTGAAGTGACAGACTCCAAGCATTCCTTCAGAAAGCGCTCTTAATGCACCCCTATAGACGGACACTCATTATCTCCCAGTGTCTTGCAAGTGAAACCTGATGGCGACGTGGGGGATGTACACTTACTATTCCCAGGTGTCTTGCAAGCGAAATTGCATGTAAAAGTTCGGAGAGTGAGTGGAGAGGCAAGCAAGGCCTTTTCGTTCTATTGTAAGGCAACCCTTCTGTGAACGGTCTCAATGCAAGCAATGACCTCTAAAGACACTTATTATCTTTCGGTGTCTTGTAAGCGAAACTTGAGGACCAAAATCCCGAAGGAAAACGGGGAGGCAAGCGAAGAAGAAGCGAAGCGAAGGCTGAGGTTTTCATAGGAATGAAAGGCCCAAAATTATATACCTTTAGGGGGCGCTCCTGATGATGCGCATATTTCAGAAAGTCACGGGAGTTTTCTACATTCATAAAATTGATACCATAGATACTCAATTTTCCGCGGAATGCCGTTTTGTCCAAATTGTATACCCACATCCTTTGACGTTGGTGAACTATGATAATTCTTTTCCTTCAAACAACTTTAGATGACCTCTGACTTCATAGTAAATATAGGAAGGCAGAGATCAAGGTTGCTGGTTTTTCAATATAAACAGCGGCGTCGTCAGTTACTGAAGTTCCAATTTAATTAGGTATCTGATGTATAACAGTTACTATCAGTGGAGGTATCAGCCAGTTTTGGTTAATATGTAGTGTTTACCACTATTTTACATCCCGGGTTTTTTCACGTTTTATCTATATTTTGCTTAACGTTTGAATGGGGTGTTCTTCTTACTTTCTAGTCAAGTATCTTGTCAATTTTCAAGTCTTTAGCTCATACATTTTGACCCCATTTTATAACCCCTTTGCCCCATTATCTTAATATTTTTTATAGCCTATGTGTTGTCCGGGAGTTTTCTCGTCAGGTTAGCAAAGTTTGCATCAAAATCCGTTCAGAAGTTTTCACGTGATACGCGTACAAATAAACAGACAAACAGACAAAAATTCTAAAAACTTTTGGATCGTGTTCTGTTATCGATTCTAAGCATCCCCAACAAACTTTTTCTCGAATGTATCTTCCATGTACAGACTTTCGACCGTCTTCAGCTTTATTATATGTATAGATTGATAAAAGATAGAAGATTGTCATCCTTCCATCCTTTATGCTTGGTTGAATTTATGGTTTGTTTTAAACACAGGACAGGATATACAGAATAAATATATCATAAGTATTATAAACTTAATGGTTATTCTTGCATAAACATTTACCGTAAAATGGACGGCAACTTGCATTCATTAAATCAAACTAAAGATTTGATAAAGAACCATTATTTATTAATTAAGTAGAACTACACTAATTCGGTTTTTAGTATAAGTTAAGTATAATATCTCTAAACCGGTACTACTATAAATGCAATTTTTCTATACTTTATCTAAAATAACCTTAAAAAATCAGTATCGTCTAGTCATACTTCGCTAAGAATAATAAGACTAAACTCCATTTTACTTTTAGTAAATAAAAAGAAAAAAAAAAATTCCGACACTGATTCATAAAAAATAAAGTACATTGTAGTTAGATTTATGTAATAGCAATAATAATTGCATTTATATTGCAAACATTTACAGAAAAGTAGTATTCTGCGCTGTATGTAATCAAATTTTTAATTTAGCAACCTAATATTCCTAATTTTCATTGCTCTTTTTCCAGTATTTGGTAAGCCCGTCTGTTTTATAGCACTTTCAATCAATTTTACACGATAAACCATCATGCGTTATAGTTTTTAAATACCTATAGGGACATTACACGGTCGTTTCTAAACGTAATAAATAGTTAAGTAATCGCCATTTTGATAAAACTTCAGTGAATTCTCTCGTTAGTAAAAGAGTTCGCCATATTTTCTAAAATACAATTCCATGAGTAAAAAAAGTTTTAAAATTTTATTTGTTAAGAGATGATCGAATTTGTGCAACTCAGTGTTAATAGTTTTAAGTAAGTATTGTAGATATCTTTAAGTTTATTTCTTGGCCTTAAGTCAACCTTCAAGATATCTTCAATTCGAAGTTTAGAGATCTGTAAAACCCTCATTCTTAAGTAGGGTTTAAGTTTGTCTAAATAGTAGTATTAACTCTTTCTTGAAAATGTCTTAAATACTGTGCCCACTTTGTCCTAACTGAGTCTTGGGGGATATCTTCAAGATATCTTCAGGGACATAATGGTTTTAGCCAAGACAACAGCAAGAATTTGTCTAATTGTCTTCAAGATATCTTCAATCCCTTTTTAAGACATTTGATTGCTACTTGGGTTAAAGCTGTAGGTATTGGCATTTTTATTCAGACTTGAGTATCTGTTCGTAGAACTATTATATAATCTGTGGCAAGGGTTACTGAGCTAAGCCGCAGTCGGATATGGCGAAACTATAAGGGTTCCTTGTTGATTACTGAACCCTAAAAAAGATTCGTCGAAGAACCAACACGTTTCGACATAACTGCGAAACACGCTATAGGTACCTAAGTACCTAAACCTATCAGCTAACCTTAGCGACTCTAATAGACACACACACACACACACACACACACACACACACACACACACACACACACACACACACACACACACACACACACACACACACACACACACACACACACACACACACACACACACACACACACACACATTCGGCAACACATTTTTAAAAACTGTTCTATAATGTTTAGAAACATTTATTATGTACAATGAATAAGATTTTTCAAGAGAATATAACAGTTAAGTAGGAAATAAATGCATTTTAGTTTTTAAATTTCAAATTGGCGCTAAAACGGTTGTCAGTGTCATGGCGTCCCGAGTGACGTCACATTAGAACGCAGACCTTTGACGTTTGCTACCTAGATCGCTCAATTGCTCATTGAATGAACATAAATTAAATAGTTTACAAGTCTTGAGCGGCCGTGCGAGCGAGAAAGCGGGACAATGACGTATGAAGATCTGACAGATAACATGGTTCTATCCCTGTCTTACTATTCGTTCAGTACGTAAGTTTTCTCTGTAATCTGTGGTAATGGCCGTTATGGGTCTTTTTTTATACAAACGTGACGTCATGCGCTCTGATTGGTGTTTAACATATCATGGCGGGTGTCCGAATTTTCCAGTTTTATTTTATCAAAATAAATAATAATCTCTTACAACCCTTTCAGTGCGCATGACGCCGCGTCGGCGCCATGCCATTTGCAACCCCGCCGTACTGATGACGCCGGCCCGGCGCCATAACATTTTTGCATTTATCTCATAAAATTGATTGAGTGCGGTTGCTTTTTCTTATTTTTTGTATAATTAACAGACTGAGCTGTAATATTCAATACGAGTAAAACACAAAATTTGCTGTATATATGGTAATATTTTACCCCAAACTTTCCTTCCCGTTTTTCTGTATATAATAGCTTGAAAACATATCTGGAGTCCTTTAACAAAACATACAGTAGATAATATAGGTAAGAAAAAAGTAATTTTGAAGAAAATATATCTAACTTTAATAGGTTTAAAACCTCTTGCGCCGAGGTCGGCGTCATTCAGGCTTGCGGGTGGACAACGCATAACGATTCATTTCAAAAGAGTCGTAAGTGTTGTCATTGCCAAATCATAAGGAGCTTTATTTTCATAGCGGTAATGCTACTTATCATAAATCACGTCGTTTTAGTCGGGAAGAATGGTTTCATGCTATGGCCGTTTTAACCAAGCATGTCAATGTTTGTGGATAAATAAATATATTTTAGGTAAATACATATTTTATTACTATTCTATCGCCAAAATATATCAGGTTGACGTCTTTAGAGTGGGTTTTGGGTAGTTCTAACGACTTATTGTGATGATAAGCCGCTGCTGTATTAACCATAACAACTACGTAACGTAACAAAGGTTTGTGTTATCAATTTTTATGAACTAGCATAAATCGTCAATCATCATCCTGTTACTGATAGCACGCAGGTGGCCTGCGTGGAGTGAAAAAACCCGATAAGGACATAAGTAGGTAGTATCGTCATTGTGTGATTTATGGCGTCTGTGACCCTTTTGTCACAAAGAGCAGCGGTAAAACAAAAGACATTTTATTATGTTTTGCCACTTCTCCTTGTTTCCCTTAACAATTGGTCAACTAGGGGTGTTGAAAAATAAGTTGCACTATGATAGAGAGTTGCACAGTCTTGGTTTGACCTCGGTAATGTGCTCTCGTGCTCTCGGTTTTGTGTTTTTCTTTGTTTGTTGATATTTTATACGACTTGGCTCTCCTTACGATTCAACGATGACCACGCTCAACATGAATGACCCTGCTTGCCCACCGGACCCGATGTCTCTGCATTCCATGTTTGACCCTGATTGCTGTACGGTACCGAATAGAATGGACATTGATGAAAACTCACCAGGAATAACTGCGTCGATACCACTTGGTAAGTCTATAGAGTCAATTTTAATTCAGTTGTTGTAAATTTCATAAATTTGACACATGTCGCGCTTATAAATCGCGTCTTTCTCTAGTACAAATGAATACGCAATTTGTATGCTATATGTCATTACTTTTTATACAATTTTTATTTTACTAACGTTACGGGAAAAACTGGCCAACTTTTCCCGTTAAGTTGTTCACACGACAGTTAAATATTATTGAACTATGTTACATCCATACTAATCCATACTTTAATATCATAAATGCGAAAGTGTGTCTGTCTGTCTGTTACCTCTTCACGCATAAACCGCTGAACCGATATAGATGAAATTTTATGAAAAATTTAATTGTACTACAAAAGTCGGTCTTCGATTTTAAGATACTTTAATCAATTAGAAAACACAATAATAGCGATGAGGGTGCCACTGGGCAGTCGGCCTTTGCTCGGTGCAGTCTTAAGTTATTACTGAAAGGTATTTCAACTTGCATTATTTTTTGGCTAATTGATTATATTCTTTGGATTATATTAGTTATATTAATTGTTTTAGATGAAACTAACTACACGGACGAAGAACTTTTGAGGATTCTCGGAGGTTCTGATGCCGATCAGTCTTCCGACGACGCAACTGATTCAAGCGATTCAGAATCATCTGACACAGACTCTGAAAATTTGGGTGAAGAATGGAGTTCAAGCCGTGAAAACAGAACTTCATTAATATGTGAATTTAACGAACACGTCGGATTGACGGAGCGTACAGATGGAAAAAAACCGGTAGACTTTTTTAACATGTTATTCACCGTGGAATTACTCCGGCAATTGGTGGCTAATATAAACAGGTACGCCTATAATCTTTTACGAGAAAGTGGAAATTCTGCTAGGATACGCAGGTGGAAAGATATAACTATAAAAGAGTTTAAAGTGTTTTTAGGGCTCTTATTCCACATGGGAACGTATGTAACCAATGACATGAAAAATTACTGGAAGACGGACGACATTCATGGGATTGAGACATTTAAAAAAAATATGAGTAGGGATAAATTTTTATTAATAATGCGGTGTTTAAATTTTCAAAAAGAGGCGACAGAAACTACAAATGACAATGATAACAGACACCGAATGTCAAAAATTTCATTTATGGCCGAGTACTTTAATGACATTATGAGAAAAACATTTAAGCCAGACAGAATACTTTGTATTGACGAATCGCTAGTTCTATACACAGGGAGGTTGTGGATTCGTCAATATCTTAAAGGCAAAAAAGCAAGTATGGTGTTAAGCTGTATTTACTAACTGACCAATTTGGACTAGTTCAAAAAGTTTTAATTTACGGTGGTAAAAATGATAAAGACTTGGGAGGCAAAGACCATGTTAATAAGGTTGTTAAAAAGTTACTGGAAGAGAGATTAGATGTTGGGCATTCTGTGTATATGGACAACTATTATAATTCAATTGGCCTTTCTGAGTATTTAATGCGTAGGAACACTCATTCAACTGGTACTCTGAGGGTAAATAGAAAAGGGATCCCAACATCAATAAAAAGTAAGAAGCTTAAAACAAATGAAAAAATTACCAAGTACAACGTTAATGGAATTTCCATCACAAAATGGAAGGATCGCCGCGAAATTTTAATTATTTCATCGGAGCACTCTGGCGAATGGCAAAATCACACAACACGGCGTAACCAAGTTACGACGAAACCGGCAGCAGTATTAGAATATAATAAATACATGGGGGGTGTAGATCATCATGACCAAATGATGTCGTATTATAACTGTGAGCACAAAACCATCCGGTGGTACAAAAAACTAGGAATTCACTTTCTTCAAATAATGCTCGTTAATAGTCACAACCTTTACAATAGGTACGGTGAAAAGCCTTTGCCTTTAGCAGATTATAGGACAGTTATAATACGACATCTATTAACACAGCACGAGCCCCCCATCACCCCACTATATATAGCACCTATACATTCAATCATTAAAATAGCACCTAACGAAACTCATAAAACGGCTCGCAAACGTTGTGTGGTATGCTACAAAAAAAATAAAAGAACAACAGTTCGAACAATTTCTGGGAAATGTCCTAATAGACCAGGACTTTGCATGGGAAGGTGTTTTGACGAATACCATGAAACTATTTTTAATAATTATTGATATAAGTTTGTTCTATTGTATTTTTAGGATAAGTACTTTTGTGATATTTTAACTTGGTTTCCATTTTTCTATTTACATGTTTGTTGTATTTAGTTTTATTATAATACTGTGTTAATTTTGTAATAAAACATAATAATCAAATTGTTTTTTTTTTTCTTACTTTTAAACATATCTGATAGGTAACCCACTATAATGTATTTCATAATTTCTATGATTTCCGAGGACCGTATCATTAAAATTAAAAAAATAATGCATCATTTCAAGTGTTTGGTTAGTGGAAATAACGCATCAACCCATCCATTTCACGATTCGCACCCGTAGGCCGGCATGACGCCGGCTCGGCGCATCGGGTTTACCGAGCTTTTTGTTAGTTCTGCGCCATAGCGGTGCGCAAAGCGCTGACAGCGTTCGTCCTGAAAGGGTTAATTAAAAAATATGAGCATTTTTCGAATTCTATTATTAAAATTTCACTAAGAAAATACCATATTTTAGTGATTTTCAATTACTGTCATCATGCCTATTGAAAAACTGTGCGATTAAACCGCATTAACCACATTCCCATAACGTTCGACATCATCTCTAAATTAAAAATTTACGACGTTAACTAAAATCCGGAATATAAGTGCGTACTCGATCAACGTAATCTGCTGCAATTTCAACCATAATACAAGGTTCATAATGTCTGAGTAGGTGATCGGTGAACTTGGTAGTTTTAATGTTTTATATTTAGTGAAGTGAGCCACTAAGGATTCCTCATAGTTCCTGTCTCTGCCATGAGAACGCCGAGCTTGTACGAGCTCCGACATATTGCGGAAGCGAGGAAACCCCTGGGGTTAATCACGATAATTTTAATCTGTGCTATCAGATTTCTTGCCGTAATGTAAATATGATTCCAGAGGCGCGTCATTAGTCATTAAGTTGGGGTAGGGCTGGATAAAAAAGAACGGTAGGTGTTATATTTCGCGTGGGTATAATTACCTACCGTTGTGATTTGTGGTTAGGTATCTACGCCTTTGATTAATTGTAAAACATTCTCACTTAGCTACCTATTTTTATTTAATTAGCATAATCGTATGGGTACGTTTATTAAATTTAAGATTAGGGCTCAAAAGCAGATTACGCCATGCATAGATTAGATTAGATTAGATTATTTATTTTATTACAAAAAATACATTACAGATTTTCATACATGTCAAGAATATAAGACTTTTTATCACAATCGTCAAAAACAGAAAAAAATTAAGATATAATATTAAGACAATGTCAACAACACAATAACAAGGAAATATAAAAAATAATCCAAAATCAAATGAACACAATTATATCAACCTCTAGGTAACGTCATTATTTACAATATTTAGGGCCTGTTTCACAATCTCCAGTTAAAACATATCCGTCAGATAAATATTGGCTGGCACTTTTCTTTTATATGACGGGTGAAAAGGATAGCAATAATTTTAACAGGCAGATAACTTTATCCGGCGATTGTGAAACAGGCCCTTAGTGCATCAGAAAATACGTGACACAATACATTTAATGTCAAACAAAAAATAGGTACCTAACTAATAATAATAATAATAACACGTTTTATTTAGATTCCATCAACCATCAATAGTCCCTATACACCTCAGCGCAGCGGGTGCTTTCTCTGTGTGCGTCCCATGACACGGGCAGGGACAGCATCCGCTCGGTGTAGGTACTCCTTGCATTTCATTAAATTGTCAAAAGGGCCTCTACGTGTCTTCACGCACGCCTCCCAAAGGTCCGGGACATCATTGTCCCGTGAACGGGAAAGACATACATACTAATAATTTAACAATGCAAGTCAAGACTCATATAATCTTTAACTGATAGGTATGCGATTTTGGTAAAATCCGGTTTCAATCAATGATCCTCATAACGGCAGTTATTTTGTTCTCTATAGAAACATCGATAATAGGTTATTTGTTTCTTATTGTTATGGTTATCATTATCATTTAGAACGACGCTCAAGTAGCTCCAAATGGGATAATACATACTTAACCATATTAGTCAAATTGATCATTTAAGTACCGTGTCTTGGATTCATTAGTGCCACTCGAGAATAACGCGCACGAATCTGCTCTAGATTCTCATAGATCTCACGCAACCGCTAACGAGCTATCAGCACAATAAGGCTTTCTTTTCATAACAATACAATAAAATATCATCCGCCCATATGAGTTACAGTTAATAATAACGTACAATTTTGTAGGCGATCCTCCCACATAATCACACAATGCACAAGTAGGAATAGGTAGGTACTTTCCGACAGGTATTATTTATTCTTGCCTGCTTGCAAACTTCCGATAAGCCTGTAGTAACAGTACAGTACCAAGCGTATGGACTATCAGATTGTAATGTGGTTACCTATTTTACTAGGCGAAAAGTTGTTATGTGAGAAGAAAATAGGAATAATGCAAATTATGCCATCCAATATAGACCCGTTTTTTCCATAGCCAAGCCAAGCCCAGGTAGAATGTGCTTTTACAGATGTAAGTACCTACTGCATAATTATTTTCCATCGTATTTTCACGGAACCGTACGAACGTGTCTTGCTATTTCAGTGAGTCTCGGTACAAAAGGTACTGAGGTTGACTGAAGTAGCATGACAAATACGAACGTTTCAGAGAAAATACCTACGATGGAAAACAATTTTGTACTACTTACTTACATCTGTATCATTGATTTAGTATATAGAACTAGAAAAAAAATGGCCTTCCAAAAGAACCGGCCAATCGCATCGGCCGGTTCTTTTGCGTTTAGTCTGGTTTCAAGCGTGAGACTTGTTGGTTGTCAGTTATGTATGTCTAAATGTTCAGTCAAAAACTGCGTACATACCAACAAAAAAAAACAAGAAAAACAGATGGGATTTATTTCTTTAAGTAAGTCCTTTTCATAACATAACGAAATTTGTGTAAGCTCATTGTAATTTAATAGTTTTTAAACATGTTTTAAATAATTTATTTTGTTAGTCCAAAATGACAAAGTCGCGGAACATAAATCTAAGGAATCGGTATTAGATACTTTTTATGATGTCGTTAACTACATAATTATGGTTATCATTTAAGATTGGTGGGCTTAGAATCCTTGCAGTATTTGTAAAAAACATTAATTGTCAATTCCCAAAGCATGTCGTATATTTTATCCTACAAACTTTAGCCCAAGCACTTTATTTTCATTAGTATGGAAAAAATGGAAATTTGGAAATAATTCATAACAGCAGCATTTTTGTGTGTAACTGATATATTATCATTTTAGTAATTACGTAGACTCAAAATCCACCAAAATATATGTCATCAAAAAGATCGATATTTAACCAATTCCTGAAAAAAGAGGAAAAATATTAATTAGGAGGAAAGATATTTTAATTTTTGTTTTGGTTAATTTACAGGAGCTCTTCAGAAATAATCAATAAATCACACAAAAAACATAATGGATGTGTCATTTATTTTTATATATTTACTTCCCGATGGAACTTTTGGTGGATTCTTGGATAAGGCATCTTAGAATAACATTTGAAAATTAAACAAACAAAAAAAAACGCTGTTTTAAATTAATGTTTAAAAAAAACGTAATTTTCCTGGGGTACTTAGCCAAGACCATATTTAACTGTTCATTGGTAGCATGCATACGAAGTCATGGAGGATACAACAACAATCCCAATACAGTCCAATTCTAATCAGCGTATAAAAAACTATGAATGCATTTGGAACTAGGATCAAAATTTACCGGTAACGCAATTCCAGTAGAATGTTATACCAATTTTAAATGGCCAAAATACAATGAGTAACCCATTTCAATAATCAACATCTGTTGAAAGAGAAGACATTGAAAGAGAAGTCAACACCGATGTACACCATACATCAGATATAGAAATAGTTTTCGAAGCAAACTGTGACATATTGTCTTGTGATCTTGACCAAACTGAAAATTATTTCGAATATATTAAACAATTTGTTGGATATATTGCTGGTTACGTAGTACGCAAATTAATGAATGCGATTCGGTGCGACATAATAATATGCACTTATTCTCTTCTGGCAAAGCAAATACACGATTTTCACAAATTGATTGACATTAGAAACTTGGGTAGTCTTTTCTATGCATCTGAAGATGTATTTACTGTGTGTAAAACCACTGAAGGTTTTTAAGATGTAATATGCGAATGGGAGTAGAAAATAACAGTATTATACTAGCAACAAAGGTAATAAAGACATTTTGAGCGTAAACATGTTAAATTCAAACTCAGTAAAAGACCACAGCAACAATCATAGGATTGTTTTAATAAAATATCGCAAAAAAGGAAAGTATACAAAGTAAACGCAGCTCCAAACACATTTTTTTTATAAACTGAATCTATTTCAAGGAAACTAAAATGACTTATTTTTAAGGACCATGTAGGTATACATACAGTGCAGCTGACAGAGTACTTACGGAAAGCTCACCCAACAATTGTTTATATATAATATTTGTACATACATTTGAAACTGTTTATTCCCCACTTGTAATATAATGGCCAATCCACATTATGTGATTTAACCCCAATCTGTCGAAGTCAGAATTGGGTGTAGCGTACAGACGTAACAACTGCAACTACAATTTCATTTAGTGTGGCCAGTTAACATTAGGAAAGCGAAAATTGCCGCATTCAAACGGTCCTGCGAAGCGAAAATGGGACGGCCGCCACATACTCTCGATTTTCTCGCACTATACCTCTTGTTCTAAGTGTTCTAATAAGAGAGAGAAGGATCGTGCGAGAAAAATTGAGACAGCTCGCGCGCCGTCGCGTATAGCCGTGCAGCACACAAAAATCGAGAGTATGTCACGGCCGCCTCATGATCGACGTGCTGTCTCGCCCTATCTTATCGGTTAGTAACAATCTTGCAGTCCGCTTCGCAGGACCGTTTGAATGCGGCAATTTTCGCTTTCTTACTGTTAACTGTCCACACTGAATGAAATTGTAGTTGCAAAACACCGGTTCAAAAAAATTACTAACTTACAGTGTAAAATATTAATACAATATTCTTTAGTGTATATTTTTTAATTTTCGTTTAAATTTATTTGAATGAAATTTGTGAGAAAAAAATAACTTGGTAGATCATGCCAATTCCATGGTCCAAATTGTGATTTTCATGCAATTAGTCCGGACAACTCGTTTGACGGTTGGAACATGCATCCAGACGATAGCAATTAGTCAGATTCTGATGAATTGGGGCTGACAAATCACGTAATGTGGATTGCCCATAAAGAAACTCGATTTATTTGTGCTTGGTCTTTCTGTTTAAATTAATAAAATAATTTTATAACGCGACTCCATTCTTTAGCTAAACGCTAACTAAAGTTTTGACGCGAGCAGTCAAGTCACATTATGATATGTCTCAATAAACTAAAAAGTATTTAACATTTTGATGTTAGTTTGCTAATTTAGTGCTTATCGTCTAGAACACTGAGTTCTTTTTATATGAAACATATATCATGATGCAGGTTATAAGTTTGAGGAACTACTGAAATGTAGCTAGAGCTGTCATTCTGGGGCACATTTCTTGGCATATTTATTTGGGTATTCCTTCATTTGCCCGAATTTAATTTGCCCGAAATTCATTTGCCACCCTATTCATAGGCGATAATTTTGTTTACCATAATTTCATATGCCATAACTAGTGTTTGCCATAATATTCATAAGACAGAATTGTTATTTTCCATAATATCATATGCCATACTATCATTTGCCAGAAACTTTATAATTCAGAATATTTATATGCAATAAAATCATTTGCCATACCTTTCAAAAGCCATACAATACGTGAAATTATAAATTACTGTGTGAAATGGGTGATATTATGAAACATAGCTACCAAAACCCGAATCAGCGTACCCCACTTCCATGTGGTCTTATCTGTCCTACCCCTAGAGTGTATATAAAAGCTCGCGGAGACGAAGCTAGTTTCAGGCGGGAGCACGGGCGGAGGGCGGGAGACTGAGTCCCAGAAACGAAACCGGGGCGTACCATCACCAACACACTTTTATACCTACGCGCCTTTTATAGATAGACTGCGACCCTACAGCGCGCGAGCCGAGCGAGCGAAGCGAGCGTGCCGCGGTAGCGGCCGGCGAAGCGCCAGAACCGAACATTCGTCACATTCGAATGGCTCGCAGAAATGTAGTTTGGCATATGAATATTCTGTTAAGTAAAATTCAGCATTATGGAAAATAATAATATATGAAATGAATATTATGGAAAATGAAACGTTATGGAATATAAAATTCGGGCAAATAAAATTCGGGAAAATGAAATTCGGGGAAACGATAGATAACCATTTATTTGACATTGCATCTAGTTCTATATACTAAATCAATGATCTGTACCTACTCGATTGTACGATCTAAGCAAGTCACGTGCCAAAAACATGGCAGAAAGCCCAATTCGAGATTTCAAATGTTATATTGATGTGACACGCGCGTTACGTCCTAACATGTCAGGCATATTCCCACTTTCGTGTCACTGTCTTTCAAAATCAGAATGAGAAAGACATTACAAAAGCGATATCCTAGTCGACATCTCTTCTGTCAATTAAGGGTAAGTGTGGCCTAGGCCTAAGAAAGGAAATGACATTGCACCCAAAATCACGTGGATGTGTTGTGTCCGGTGATCCCCGGAGACCCCGGACCGGGAGCGGGAAGTGACGTGCGAGTAGGTACGGCACGGTAACACATACCACAACATATGGCGCGCGGTATTTCAATCTCGTCCTGCTGCTGATTTCTTTATACACCGTGTGCAGTAAGCTGCACACATTGCACATCAAGTACACTAACGACAGCATCTAAATATCTTGCCTCTGACGGCTCTGACGCATTATTATTGCCATCAATCTAGGCTGCGCTACGCATATTAGTGATAAGTTAATGTTAAGTTATTAAATAACCGAGTACCTAGGTACTCTATTAATTCGTGTCCACTAAAATTGGTGTTTTTATTGAAGCAAGAATGTGGATGTACGTCCGCAATAAAGATTTTTAAGTCGGTTACAATCACTTAACTATTTTTATTTACCTGCATGTCTGAGGTCTTCCGACGTTTCGGATGTGTCGCAACATCCATGCATGTTCACGGAACAACTGTCTTAAGCGGGTATCAACATATTCTTGCTGCGCGGGTTTTCCAAACTATCCCCACTTGGTCTTTACGCACTTGTAGGTACCTACACTAGGGTTGTGAACACAACACTAATAATGTCCAGTGATATAACGGAAGAGGTTTTTTGACACTGGCATTTGGTGCTACAAGTAGTGATTCCAGCACGGCTATCACGCGACGGCGCGCGAGCCCTCTCGATTTTTCTGTCCGTCTCTCTCTTATTAGGTAGAACACTTAGAACAAGAAGTATAAGTGCGAGAAAAATCGAGAGTACGTCGCGGCTGTTTCATGATAGACGTGCTGTTAAATACATAGGGTAGGATTTGCTGATTTCGATTCAACCCTCCCTAAGACTCCTCCTCCTGAACCAGATAAGATAACATTCCTAAATACTCATTAAGTAGGTTGGGTTTTATTAAAACTAACCTTACTTAAGTATATCTGTTACATCAGTTTTGAATTGTGTCACAAAGGATGTAAGTATGTTATGACGCGTCAGCTGCAGCCAACCCCTTCATCATAATTGGTCTACAATGCGAGTATAATCCTGATGTTGTCACATCTGATTGTCATTCGCTCAATAAACTTGTGAGTGGGGTGTCAATCTCGCTCGACCACATTTGAAATGGCAACGACGTGCAAGACACGGTGTTATAATTTATTTTATTGTAAATAGATAGACGGCTTTATACTTATTGTAAGTAACGAAAGAAAATGTATTTGATTTCCTACCCGACCGCCGATTGAGGGATGCGAAGGCGATTGAGGGAGCTTTATTGACTCAAGTTCGTAGTCTCGGTATACCTCCTAGATATCATTCGCATTATTTATGCACATCGTCATTATAACTTTATTGTGAGAAACCTCCGAATCGCTAAACTGAAGTGGCAGTGGGCACATAATATCACGTAGAACCGATAGCCGTTGGGGCGGAAAGGTTCTCGAGTGGCGACCACGTACCGGAAGGCGCGGCGTGGGTAGGCCAAGGTGGACTGATGACCTGGTAAAAGTTGCTGGAGTCCGTTGGATGCGGGTGGCGCAGTACCGGTCACTTTGACACTCTTTGGGGGAAGCCTATGTCCAGCAGAGGACGTCGGCTGATATGATGTGAGAAACCTACATAGGTAATAGGTAAAATTGCTCTCTGAAAGAGTTGGCATTAAGCCAGATGGTTCAAGACTGACTGCACCAGGAATAACTTAATTATTCAAGCAATATTTGTTTCACCAATTGGTGATTTGCCCGAATATTAAATTTGGTTCGTACGTATGATACGGTTAGCCTCCTGTAGCTTTATACCTCTCATGCCTAATAAGAAGATCACGTCGTTTTAATATCAGAGTACAGTCAGCATCATATATTAGTTAATAGCAGCCAATGTAGCCAAATATAAAGGTTAGTGTACACATGCTATGTAGTGGCATGCTTATTTGAGCATGCTCAATTATTATTATACTTATTTACAGTACATATGGTGCTACTTTCCCGCACTAGTGCGGAAAAGAGCACTTTTCGTGCATATGTCGAAACTTTAAAGAGCCATATGTACAGTAAAACGTTGTACGATACACGTGCGAATAGGTAATTCGCAACTTGTGTCGATTTAAAACACTCCCATCGGTCGTGTTTTAATTTATCACCACTCGTTGCGAATTTTCTATTTTCGGCACTTTATCGTAAATAACTATTATTATATATGCAAATAGCATGCTAGTTACTAGCAACTTACATTTACACATGCTATTTGCTCGTAACTAACATACTTTCGTGCTACAAAAGAGCATGTGTAACAGTACCATCTCGCAACACGGCTTTAATATCACTGTAGGAGTACGGATGTGTTACGATATATTTGGCTAAACTATATGATGCCGACTGTACCTACGTAACTGCTCAAACCCATCCCCTATTCAAACCACTTGATTATCTAAGATATCATCATCCCCCAAATGTTTGTTTTGTTCGGAATAAAAAACTGTGATTAATGAATAATAGGTAATGCTAACAATAGCGGACGAATTAGGGTTACTACTACCCCATAATTTTCATTACCACCCCTAATTACGATTGTATTCGACCATAAGGCTCCACCAATTTAGGTTCGCTAAGGATAAAGGAAAATGGACCTTTTCCTAATGTACTAAGAGCTTCTGCAGTAACATAGACAAGTTAGCCGGCTTAGAACCCCAGTGAGATTCAGAAGACCACACCTGACTTGCTTACATTATATATTTGTTTTTTAATCTGTGCTGCAGATATTGATATTGCGGAACGCTTCGTCGGGCTTCCATAGAAATCTTGCGATAGGAATCACGATTATTCTTTTTCTTTCTATTTTGTAAATGATCAGGCTATTTGTGCGGAAAGTCCGGTCATTAATTGTGGTTTAATTAGTGAGGGTTATCCAGAGTCATTGTTGACTATAACGATTGCATATTATATATTATGCTATTTTGAAGGGATTAATCGGGTATTTCAGCGTTCGCGACACTTAACCAATTCCATTTAATATTAATGCATTAGAAGAAATTAGCTACCTCAATTAAAAAATTATGCTTTTCGGACTAATGTACATTTAATCCATAAACAATTTGAGAAACGAATAACTTCTGCGACCATTTATAGGTACCTAAGGACCCGGCCACATGACCACGGTCCGGCGTCGTAAACGTGAAACGTCGCGGCGTCGGAGCATTCCACGTTATCACACCGTGCGAAAATACGTTGCCGCGTCGTGCAGATACACGTTGCCGCGTCGTGCAAACACACGTTGACGGTGCGACGCGCACGGCGAGACAACGTTGCAATCCTTTTAAGGAACCCGCACGCGGCACCGTGTTCGATGTTTCACTATCAGTTAGTAATTAGCCTTGTTTCAAGATGGTTGAGGATATACATGCTGCATGATTTGTTGATTTCTTTGGTGGAAGAACGTCCAGTCCTCTGGGACAAAACAATTGACGATTTCAAAGATACATTTTTAAAAACTAGTGCGTGGAAGGAGATCTGCCAAATCATTTTTCCAGAGTTTGACAACAACACAAGCAAAGAAAAGACAAAACAAGGTAAGCATATATTTATTTATTTCTGTTTCCACGACGCGGCAACGTGTATCTGCACGACGCGGCAACGTATTTTCGCACGGTGCGATAACGTGGCGATAACGTGGAATGCTCCGACGCCGCTACGTTTCACGTTTACGACGCCGCACCGTGGTCATGTGGCCGGGCCCTAAGGAGTCGTCAGTCACTTGTACGATCCCAGTGACTGCAGCAATAGCAAATGTGTGACGATGCAGGTCTAAAGTTATCTAGTAAGGGTGAAGTTAAAACCTAAAACACCATCAACGAAGGTGAAATTATACGAAGGTCAGTTATGGGTTATGGCGCATGATGCATTTGAGGTGTCTGTGTGGCGATTAATGTCCCTACTATAGACTACAATACAATACAAATACTCTTTATTGCATGCCAGAAATAGTACATAATAGAAAAACAAAGGGTAAATTGAACATAAACTAGGTACCTACGTACCAGTGTTGGGCAAAACGTAATTGAATTACAAATTACTAATTGCAATTACAAAATGTAATTGCAATTACAAATTACAATTACATGGAAAAAGTAATTGAAGCCTCAATTACAAATTGCAATTACAAAATGTAATTTGTAATTTCAATTACCAATTACATTTTGTAATTAAAATTGGTAATTAATTACTTTTTCAATTACAAATTACTTTTTTCTAACACAATGTTCGAGTATATTTTGGACTTGGAGATTTTTCATAAAAATATTTCCTCACATTTTAGTGTTTTTTTAATTCGGTCGTACAAAATGCTTAAAAATAATCACAAAATGTCATATAAAGTTTTCCCCAAAATCACTTCTTTCAACGATATACTTCAACTCGATGTGTTAGACGGCGCGGTGCTATCTAGGACAGAGAAATTTCTAACAATAATTTTATTTTAACGTTTTGCTGTTTTTTTTCAATTGCGTCGTAAAGTATGCCTAAAAAGAATCATATTATGTCATATAAACTTTTTCCCAAAATAGCTCTTTTCAACGATGTACCTACTTAACTTCGATGGATCAAAGGACTTAGAGAAATTTCCATCAAAAATGTTTTTGTTAGTTTTCGGTTTTTATTTTTATTCCATTGATAGCAATGCTTAAAACAATCACAAAATATCGTATAAAGTTTTCCCCAAAATCGCTCCTTTCAACGATATACTCGATGTGTTTTAGACGGCGGTGCAGGTGCTATCAAGGACTTAAGAGAAATTGCCATAAAAAAAATTTTTCTTACTTTTTGGTTTTCGTTCTGTTGAAACAATACTTAAGGAGTAGCGCAAAACGTCAAATAATTTTTTTACCTAAATCGCTATTTTCAAAGATATACTCAGTCACAATGTTAGAAGGAATCGATTCCAGGACTTCGAAGAATTTACGAGCAAAAAAAAATTTTAAATTTTATTATTGGGTTCCAGTTCAATCGTAAAACGCACACAAAAATAAAGACAAAACGTCAAATAAACTTCTTTCTACGATGTATACTTACAGAGATATCGAAGTTTTAGTGAAAAGTAATTGAGCAGAAAGTTGCAATTACAAATTACATAACTAAGCAATCGGCATACCTAGTCAATTACAAATTTCTTTATCTTAATTTTTATTTTAAGTGCGCATCAAAAGAATCACAAAATTGTAAACTTATATTTTAAACAAATCTCCCTTTTCAGAAATATGCAATACCAACTCTTAAACTATCAACTGCCATCGGCAGTATCGGTACACGGTTTTTAGGACTTAGAAAATTTCTGTCAATAATTTTTTTTGACGTTTTGCTGTTTTTTTCAATTGCGTCTTAAAGTATGCCTAAAATAAAGTATATTACGTTTTATAAACTTTTTCCCAAAATGGCTCTTTTCGATGATATACTTAACTTCGATGGATCAGAAGCGAAGTTCTCAAGGACAAGAGAAATTTCCATCAAAAATGTTTTTCATAGTTTATGGTTTTATTTTTATTCTATCGAAAGCAATGCTTAATAAGCATCACAAAATGTCATATAAAGTTTTCCCCAAAATCGCTTCTTTCAACGATATACTCGATGTGTTAGACGGCGGTGCTATCTAGGACTTAGTGAAATTACCATAAAAAAAATTTCTTAGTTTTTGGTTTTTGTTTTTTTCTATCGAAAACAATGCTTAAAAACAAGCACAAAACGTTACATAATTTTTTTCCCAAAATCGCTCTTTTCATCGTTATGCTCAACCACAATGGTCGAACGAATCTATTTAAGGACTTAGATAATTTTGGACGAAACAATATTTTTTTTTTAGTTCACTATAAAAAACGCGCAAAAATAAGCACAAACTGTCAAGTAAACTTTTTTCTAACATGTGTCGTTAGAGAGATATCGAAGTTCCAGTTAAAAGTAATTGAGCAAAAAGTAATTGCAATTACAAATTACATGTAATTGCAATTACCAATAACAAGTAATTTCAATTACATGAAATTTTAATTACATTCAATTAACTCAACTAACTTAAATTAATCAACGTAATTGAATTAATAATTGTGTAATTTGTAATTAAATTACAAAAAGTAATTAATTACGCCCAACACTGCTACGTACACTAAATACCCTCGGATCTCCTGCACAGCGAGCTAATGGATCTAGTTTCCATCAGATAAAAGCGATAGGTAGTTTGGGCACAAATCGATGGAGAAGAGGTGGTTGCCTATGTAGGATCCTATAAAATCTCCATAGAACAATGTAATAGTTATTTACGATACAAGTGCCAAAAATGGTTCTTTAAAGTTTCGACATATGCACGAAAAGTGCTCTTTTCGCACTAGTGCGGGAAATTAGCACCATATGTACTGTAAAAGTAATTTTCTGCCGTCTACCATCTTCTGCGCTTTGCGCTGCGCCCTAATGTACTGACGTACATTTTTCAGCAATGTAGAGAATATTCTCCCGATTCTCCGTAGACGTGTCGTCATGGACTTTGAATGAACGGGATATAATAAAAAATACTTAAAGTTCAAGCAGCTACTGGTTAGCATATTAAGGTGCTACAAATATAGTAGTTTATCAGACACTGTAGCTTCAGTGAGTGTGTTTTGGCTAAACTAAGCTGTAAAATGTATATTTTTGCAGCCTCCACAAATTACAATTATCTACAAATAATCTGAAATCCCTAATTTTCATTTGACAACGGCGTCGCTATTCAGTTTCACGGATTGTTGTTTCGTAATAGTTATTAGAGTCGAACAATGGAGAGATTTTGTAGCGAAGTAGCAGAACAGTGCCGACAATTTTCACGAGAGAGCGAACCCGAATGGGCGTCGGCGGGGCTATAGCCGCGCACCGAGTCGTGGCGTCATAATCGCATCACCGCGGCGCCAAGCGAGCTGTCACGCTCTCCCTCTCACTCCACTCGACGCGACTCACGAGCACTCCACAACGAACAACAGATGTTTTTCAACCACGCGACAAACCATTATGATACTATTTTCATAGCAATAAGAATCGCTGTTGAAGGAAACGATTTTCATTCAAATAAGCCGCTTAACTGAATATTGTTTACGGAGGTATTGTCGTCCGGGAATTTGCGTCGCGTTCCCGAAGTCTGGTTGTAGGCACAATGAGGGAAAACGAGTTGCTTATATTGTAGGTATGCTGATTAAAACGAATAGATATTTATTGAATACGTAAAGTTGTCTTTTCTTAAGTCCTGATCCAACAGATTCTAAGTATGTAAGCAGGTACCTATCATTTATATGTCCTGTCACATGCATCAACGCCGACCCGATACCACCGAAGCTAGAAAGTTTAAAAACAGACTAGGTAGGTTATTTAAGGTGGACAACAAAAAGTGAGCTTTTACTAAATTGTATCTCTAGTTACTCTAAGAGAGTTAATAAGTTATTTTTATACTTACCTTACTTTACTTACTTACCTACTGAAAAATGAAAATTTCGTTACATTTTTCGTTCAAATAAGTACAAGAAAACCAAGTTCATCGTTTTCCCAAACAACAATATGAGTTTTTAAAGTTTGTATTGCGAACAAATAATTTGGATAGGATGAAATACAAGGAAAGGAAACATGATAGTTCCGGCGTTTCTTTTTAAATAAATTCCTTAATCTTTACTGAGCCTAAAAGAGGCTTCAATTTTGAGGAAGTTATTTCTGAACTAAGTGAAATTTCGTTACCTAAGGTCAACCGGGGCAAATGCGTCTATGGGGTAAATGCGTCTTTTGAAGATATCTTCGAATCGCAACGTTTTAGAACTATTACAACCCGCGATGTTCAAAGTATGGTTGCCAAACTTTCAATTCAGACGATTGTAATAGTTCTAAAATGTTCATTTTCGGAGATATCTTTAAAAGACGCATTCACCCTAAAGATGCATTCGTCACGGTTGACCTCAATAGATTTTGGTGCCTACTCTAAATTCATCCCCTAAAGAGGTAGACAATCTACTGTCTCAAGGGAGCAAAATTATAAGGTGCAGATGGACTTGAGCATTGACGTGTACGAACATCGAGTAAGTATTCACCGTTTTTAATATTTATTCGAACTGAACAACGAACAGCCAAGCATCGTAAACATTTTCTCGTTTTTTCTAGCGAACGCCCTAGTAGGTAACTGGCGTGCGGCATGTGTGGAGTGACCACAGATATAGATATACATAGATCACGCAAATATATGTACTTCGCGTGTCCGAATTCGGACTCCGCTTTGGCACTCCGACTGACATTCCGCGCGCGTCTGTTGTGGTAGCCGGTTGTCCGTGAATATTAAGAGAATGCCTTATTGCAGAATCGATTTTACGCGGACAACGAGGAATTCACATCACTAATTCGCCCGTGTGACGTCACAGTAGGTAGAAAAAAGTGACACGGTCGGTTTTCATACAGATTGAGTTATTTAAGTTATCTAGTATATATATATCTGTGGGAGAGACGGACGGCGACGGAACAATAACAAAACTGCTCGGCTTGCGCTAAAACACTCCTGCCCCCCCCCCCCCCATTCTGTAACTTTGTTTTAAGCTTACCTCAACGCTCACCCACAAATATACCTTGACACCGCGATGCGTAGTACCTAAGCGTAAGTAGAGGTCCAGTTTCGTGACGAGTGACCGGCGGAGTGAGCCGCATTAGCAGTTAGCACGTAGCGAAGAACGTTGTTTTGTGATAACATTCGCTAGAATGCTCATTACATTACATTACAAGTGAATGCCCAAGTCTATCAGCACCTATATATTTACGGCGAGGGCGGTACCTATATTGAATCCTGAATGAAGCGACAGATTCTAAAGTAGAATCTTGCGCGTAGCGAGGGATTCTAAAGTAGAATCTTGAGCGTAACGAACGAGGAATGAAAGTGTTTACACACCTGCTTAAAACGTATAAATACTGCTTTTCTCACCATT
This sequence comes from Epinotia demarniana, assembly GCA_945867215.1. Taxonomy (NCBI): domain Eukaryota; kingdom Metazoa; phylum Arthropoda; class Insecta; order Lepidoptera; family Tortricidae; genus Epinotia; species Epinotia demarniana. The sequence goes on from OX244261.1 coordinate 8,118,544, forward strand.
TATGAGGAAAAATTTAATCCCTCATTTCAGGACAAAAATGACTCTTTTCTGGGTGCCGGTTAATGTACGGACCAATAATCCGCGACTATCTATCTTTCTGTATTTTCCGAGAAAAGAGAGGTAGTACCCTTTGGCTTGTACCCTTTGGCTTGTCCCAGCGGGGCACTGCCGTGACCCCGAGATATAGATAATACATACATACATACATTCACGCCTTTATCCCTAAAAGGGGTAGACAGAGCACATGAAACTTATGTTCCAGCGCCACTTTTAGCATAAATGTGGATATAAAAGATCGACAAAATGTGATATTGCAGTGACAGGTTGCTAGCCCATCGCCCACAACACACTTCAACCCTGGTCCCTTAGTCGACTTTTACGACACCCACGGGAAGAAAGGGGGTGGTGAAATTCTAACCCGACACCACACGGGGATTATATATATAGATAATAATTTACTAATTAATCGCTAATCGGGTAACCACTTATATTGTGTAGGGACCGAGGCTGTTAAATAAAACAAATTTGAATTTCGTTTTTTGTGACTTCATCGATTGGCTATACAACGTGTTAATTAATAAAATAAAGCAAAACTTGAAAACAACTTGTTCAGAATCGACAGTAGAATGTGAAAAAAATAAAGAAAAAAACCGGTCAAGTGCGAGTCTGACTCGCGCACCGAGGGTTCCGTGCAAACTAACAATTAACTCAAGGTAAAGTAAAAGTCCCAATCAGACGTGTGCGCCGATCGGCGTGGCGTACGCCGCCGGTCATATATGCCACGCCGCCGCCGCCGGTCATTCCACCGGCGTGAATTCAGCGTGAAAATAGCGTGCAGACTATTGTGACTCGGGGTAAAATTTTGCTCTGTGCTACACTCAAACAAGCCACACAAACACAATGTGCATACGGCTACATGGACAGCAGCGGCAGATGTTGTTGCTTGCAAGACACCTGGAGATTGTATGTGTCTGGGGGCTTGCTTCGGGTCTTCGGCCCTCAAGCTGGCCTAGGGAGCGCTCTCTAAAAGCATGCCCTATGGCTCAGCCTTCGGCTTCACTTACCTCCCCTTTTACCTTGGAAATTTGGGCCTCAGGTTTCGCTTGCAAGACACCCAAAGACAATGAGTGTCCGTAGGGACTCGCATTGGGAGCGCTCTCTAAAGGGATGCTTTGGGCCTTTCATTCCTACATAAAACTCGCTGCCATCTGAGGATAGTAAGTGGCCTCTCTTAAGGCTTTCATTGTTACGAAAAGCTCAACCTTCGGCCTCACTTCCTTGGCCGCTCACCTTCGGGATTTGGTCTCCAGTTTCGCTTGCAATACACCTGGGGATAGTAAGTGTCCGTAGGGCCACCCACGGGCCTTCAGCCCCCGAGCTCGCAAAGCGACCGCTCTCTAAAAGCATGCTTAGGGCCTTTCAATCCTACGAAAAGTTCCGAAAGACCGCTCTCTGAAGAATTGCTTTAGGCCTTTAATTCCAATGAAATCTGCCTCGCCGCTCACCTTCGGGACTTTGGCCTCAGGTCTCGCTTGCAAGACACCTGAGAATGGTGAGTGTCCGTCGAGCTCGCCCTATGGCGTCCGGTTCGGGCCTGGGGCTCGCATAGGGAGCGCTCTGTAAAAGGATACTTTGGGCATCTATATAATATTATTGACACTTGTTGTTGTTGTATTATGAGGGTGTTTATTTAGATTCGACGTGAAGTGTTACACGCACACCGCACAGTCTATGTGAATTAAATCTTTATTTGTCAGATATATGGTCAAACATGAGAATATCATGTAGGTACTTAAACCATAATTTATACGCGTGAAGTCGTGGGCAGAAGCTAGTAATTTATATGAGCCTGAGCTGAGATGCCAGAATTAAATGAATTATTATTATTATTATAAATAGATGATATAAAAAATGAGCCATGCTGTTTTTTTTTTTTAGAATACCTTAAATTAAATGTTTCATTATGAAAGAAAAAACTTTATTTGGTTTAGTTTAGTTTGTTTGTTGTAGTATGAAAAATAGTTTTTTTTGCATTATTGCTTATTTTTATTTATCACGCCGATCACGCCGATTACGCCGCCGCCGCCGGCCATTTTTGGACCGGACGCCGCCGCCGACGGTTTAGCCATCGGCGCAACGAGTAACTTTTACACCAAGACAATTGAATCGCGATCTTTTTTGACCTACTATTGAAAATAAATATACGCGTCCCAATCCCAACCCCATTAATTCTAGAAAAATCTTAACAGCGCGAATGGGGTCAGCGCCATCTATCGGCCCCATTTGGTACTAACGTGCAAGGGCAATCGGCTTAGTATGTATGTTGGTCTTTTAGCGATTATTGTTTATCACGTGAACTGATCTCGATTATTATTGTTTTATTTGATAGAGAGTACTTCTATTTATAGTTTTATAGGAATTTGAAAACATAAAAAACTTATAAAGTTGATTAAATTGCAAATCTAACTAGGAAATGATTTTTGAAAATAAAACAAAAAAAATGCTAGATACAGAAAAAAAACTTTTCCCGTAATATATATGTTTATCTTAATCACAAGTATTTATTTCAAATTTTTCGCTTGAATAACTTCGGAGATAAGGGGGGGGGGGGGGGAATGGTATTTTTTTTTACATTTTGCTTCATAGATCAAAATTTTCCGAGTGTAGAAAAAAAAAGAAAAACTGCTTCAAAAAGTGCAACTCAAGCCCTTTCGAATGATACCCCACTTGACCCTAGTTGAATTTTTTTTTGCCCCCTCCTCTTATTCGTTTTTTATAGAAAAATTAAATGAATATTTAAATTTTTAATTTTCCATGCACAGTGATAACTCTCATTTGTAACCATTTCAAGTTTCAAGTTGATAGCTTGAGTAGTTCGTGAGATATTTTACTTTGTGACAGAGAGACAGACGGACGGAGTCGCACCATAAGGGTTCCTTTGTTACCATTTTTGGTACGGAACCCTAAAAACATTTGGTGAGTTTCTTTTAACTTTGGGGCGACCAGCTCCATACAAATGCAAAAAAATATATGCGTCAAAAATTTTTTTTCTTCATTTTTCTTACATTCTACTGTCGATTCGGAACAAAATGTTTTCAGGTTTTGCGTTATTTTATTAACACGTTGTATACCCATGTACATACCTATTGGCATGAGAACCTTACAATAAAAGGTCATGCATTCAAACATTACGAGGTGGCTGGAACAAACATAACATAAGTTATTATTATTAAAAGTAGATACATTTTTGAACTCCTATTTTTTTATTCGTACATTGCCCAAAAAATTTAACCTTTTTTTACAGGGAGTACAATCCATTATATAACTAGATACCTCTGTACCACGGGGATGGCACGGAGGTTATGTCGGATTCGCACCGACTAAAAACCCCCCGATGGACGTCCTCGACTGGCTAATATACCTAAAAAACAATACCGCATGCACCCCGTCGTGCTGTTGCGAGTGGCCCACCATCCACCATGCGATCCTGGTATCAAAATTAAAAACCATAATAGTACATAAGGTACCTAGGTGGCGGTGAATTTGTGAATGCTCCAGATCGCAGGTGTTTGTGGCCCGAACCGAAGGTGAGGACCATAAATATGCGATCTGGGGCTTAACGAATTACGGCCCGTATTGCGTACACAATTTAACGTCTTCTCCTGGGTATGAAGAGATTTGCCGCTGCGCCCGTGGGCGGTGAATCTCACTTACCGCCCAGAGTGACGCAAATCTATTTACCTTGTATCCCGGGATTCCTCAGCTAAAATGTCGTTGTTAGCCCCCGTAGTAAAAAGGTTGAGGATGGCTGAATGGGTGGACGATATTAAGAAGATCGCGGGTGCACTTCTGGATAAGATTAAAGCTCAGAATAGAGATGGGTGGCGTACTCGAAGAGGCCTATGCTCAGCAGTGCCATTACGGACTGAAAATGAAGATGATGATGATGATAGCTGAACTAGATCGAATACATTCTAATTGAATAAAGTCTTAATCATTTCACGTAAGCGCAGTTTAAATGAAACTTGATGAATTAAAATAAAATTCCTAATCTTTACATCTCAGAAAAAATAAATCTCAGTTATCTCCTTGTATATCTCTACTTATAAACATATTTATAAAACGTAACAGGTATTTGAATACCATCTCGACCATCTTAGAGCCCGACATCGTCAAAGAATGTCAGGTTTCTGGAACGTCCAGGGGATTATATTCCGAGGTCTTATCCCCATAGCGCTCTATTATTCGCAATATTTTTCAAGTGTATATTTTATTTTTACGGCTAAGTTGGTCCAGTCCGGAGACATGAAGGGTGCTTTGATGTTTGAGAAATGGCACTTTGAATAACACGGATCTGTATTATACCTACTATCAAAATGAGAATTTTATAAATTGGAATACAATTTGTAAGATTGTTGAGTTGAGATTACAGTAAATATAAAGCCGTTATGAAATAAAGGTATTCGAGAGCGATAGATACAATTTGTTCAAGTTTTTAACGCAAAGTGTAACGCTTTCTTGGCTCTTGTGTAGGTTTTAAACACTTTTAAAAATTAAGTATTCCAGGAAATATCGTAGGAAACATCGGAGATACAGATAGAGATCATTCATCCTTATTTCTTAGAGATGTATAATGACTTCATGCGTCATAATGAAAATACTTAAATAAATACGATAGGTATACTCAAAGATTTTTAAAATCTTTGAGCAAATTATATAATCAAATGAGACCAGCGTGAAATCGCCCATGTTTGCTGAACATGAACTGCCCCACTATTCTGTAACATCTTTTAAGCTCACCTCCTCCGTCACCTACTAATATATCTTGACGCCTTGATTCGCAATAACTAAGCGTAATCAGAGGTCTAGTTTCGTTAGGCGTGGCGGGTGAGGTGAGGCGAATGAGCACGTTCAGAATAACAGCCCTGGCCGGACTCCACAAACAGCACCCGTTCGCGAGTATGGCGGGTTTCAACTTTCGTTTTGAATTAAAGTAAAACCTGGATAATAGGAGTATAGACACTAAATAAACAATTCAATAATGTCCTATTTGCTCCAAAAAGGACTTAAAAGTAGTTTAGAGGATAAATAATTTACTTTACAAACAAAGTTTTAACCGACTTTAATTTAGTACACGTGACGTAGGTATGTACAACTTTAGTACCTTTAAGTACATATTTAATTGAGGAATTCCATAAGTCATCTATGACCTCCACCAAATTACGTAAATACACGAGTCATAATAGATAATACCAAAATCACTACGCGTGCCTAATATAATTGGGGAGTCCCCTCAGTTCCTCATGGATCCCATCATCCAACTGATTTTATAAAAAAAATGGGACCTATCTGATGGAAGCATATACTAACAAAAAAAATACGAATCGGCTCAACAACAAACAGAAAAAAAATACAACCGAATTAAGAACCTCCTCCTTTTTTTGAAGTCGGTTAAAAAGGAACGCAAGAGGTTAAATAATCACAAAGTTATAACTGTCCAAAGCTTTAAGAAGAGGTGTGTTCTGTCCCTTTTCCGCAAAACGAAACTTCGTACCTATGAAACGATTGTCATTTACTATGACGCTCGCAGCTTGTTTTTAACAGACTTCAAAAAAAAGGAGGTTCTCAATTCGGCTGTTTTTTATTATTATTATTTTCAATGTTTGTTACCTCAGAACTCCGTCAATGATGAGCCGATTCGAAAAAATTTTTTTTTGTTCGTATGTATATACTTCCAGATGAGTCCCATTTTTTTCAAAATTCAGTTAGATGATGGGGTCCATGAGGAATTGAGGGGACTCCTCAATTTTATTAGGCACGCGTGTAGTGATTTTGGTATTTTCTGTTAAAACTCGTGTATTAACCATCCGGAATCATAAATTTGGTGGCGAGGAATTGATGATGAAGACCACAGATGACTTATCGAATTACTCAATTATGTACTTAAAAGTGCAAAATTATGTCACAGGTTCTGATAAGATTCCGTTGAAATAGGAACTAATGAAGTGCCATTGGTGATGATCTTGGGGAATCGATGGAAGTCCTCAAATATTATCGGCCCACATACAGCGATTCGGTTTTTTTCTGTATATAGTAATCAACGCATTTGCTATCGGAAATCAGTTCATGTGGTAAATTGTAAAAAAAATAGGAAATGTTCTCGTGGCTTGGCGGAGTACTAAATTGAAGTCGGTTAAAACTTTGTTTTTAAAGTACATTATTATTAGGGTTGGAAGGTCAGATGGCAGTCGCTTTCGTAAAACTAGTGCCTATGCCAAATCTTGGGATTAGGTGTCAAAGCGGACCCTGGGCTCCTTTAGGGGCACAACCGGGAATAACGCTAGGAGAATGATGATGATGATACCAAACAACACTATTTTTGTACCAAAATCATGTTTTTATGATAAAGAAAAAACGTCTATACGTATACGTTTTTGTCTGAATTTTAATTTTAAAGATAAAACAGATCGTGTATAAATATTCATATTATTTTTAAACTAACTGTTTTACTTGAAATATTGTAGGTTCGGGAAGACTTCATTTTTTGAAAATCGCTATAATAATACAATTTTAAAATACAGTGATCATATTTGTAGGAGTATAAAACATTACAACTACTTACCATAAAATAACACTATCAGTGTAATTTAACGGCCTTTCAGTAGTTTCAATAACAGAGGCCTGTGCTGTCTCGTGTAACAATTACAAAGGTAATTTCAATTGCGTGGTCCGTACAAACGGATGATATTTTGAAACGACATTTTCCTTTTTAAATCGAAATTTGTAAACTGTAGAATAAATAACATTTAGGTATTTACTTAGCGGTGCGGTCCTCCGACGGAACGAGGTTTGGATTAAAATATACGTCTCGTTTAAACGTAAAGAGTCAATAAAAGACTTGTTTTTTTTCCATGCTAGAAGTTTTTTTTAACCCGCCTAGCGGGCGCCTACGCTACGCCATGGTCGCTTTCCGCTACATACGAGCGTAGCGCGTAGCGATTCTTGGCTGCTTAAACTACTACGCAGTATTTTCGCTACAAGCCGGACTGCTACGAACTGCCTACGCGCGGCGTAGCACTGGCCGTATAGGCTGGATCTGTAAGTACAGTTTATTTGGGCGCTGACAATTAGGTCTTATTTATATACTTAGGTATACGCATGATGACACATTTTGAAAAACCGTTCTATAATGTTTAGAAACATTTATTATGTACAACGAATAAGATTTTCAAGAGAATATAACAGTTAAGTAGGAAAAAAATGCATTTTAGTTTCCAAAGTTCAAATTGGCGCTAAAACGCTTGTCAGTGTCATGGCGTCCCGAGTGACGACACGTTTGTATAAACAGAACGCAGACCTTTTTGCTACCTAGATGCTCGAAGTCTTCCGCGGCCGTGCGAGCGAGAAAGCGGAGACAATGACATATGAAGACCTGTCAGATAACATGGTTCTATCCCTGTCTTACTATTCGTTCAGTACGTAAGTTTTCTCTGTAATCTGTGGTAATGGCCGTTATGGGTATTTGTTTAAACAAGTGTGACGTCATGCGCTCTGATTGTTTTATCAAAATAACCAATAATCTCTTACTTAATAAAAAAATATGAGCATTTTTCGAATTCTATGATTAAAATTTTACAAAGAAAATACCACCCAAGTAGCAATCTCGAATAAGGCTAAATCTAAAAGTTCTGTAATCCGCCTTTACTTAGTTTTGACTACGACAGAAAAGATTTTTTTAAGCCTACTTTTACTTTAAGTCTAATTGGTATCACAATAATTCTACTTTAGACAAGTATGCGTTTCCAAAACCGAGTTAAGAAATGCCAAATCAAATTTGAGTAAAGTATGACTTAAACAAACGCCTATAAAGTCTGATTTTACTATACTTGGTTTATTTGAAGTGTCGATGAGAACTTATTTGAATTAATAAGAGGGATTTTAGATTGACTTAGGAAAAATTAACTTCTCTCTTATCGAAAACTGAGTCAGGAAATGCCAAATAAACATTGACTAAAGTATTTCTTCAACAAGTGGCTACAAATTCTTATGTTACTATACTCAGTTTACGTTAAGTGTCAGTAAGAACTCCTTTGAATTAAGAAGCGAGACTTCAGATTGACTTAAGACCGAGTTAGGAAATGCCAAATAAATTTTGACTAAAGTATTTCTTCAACAAATGCCTAGAAATTCTTAAGAGTTAGGAAATCCCAAATCAATCTTGTCTGAAGTATGTCTTCAAGGCATGCCTTGGAATTCTTATATTTATACCTATACTCAGTATACGTGAAGTGTCAGTAAGGACTTGTTTGAATTAAGAAGGGAGGGTTTAGATCGAATTAAAAGAAAAAGCATTAAAAAGCAAACTTCAATCAAGTTGTAGACATATTCGCCTTAAGTTCATCTGTGTCCAGTTAATTAAAATACCATTATTACTCCGATAAGTGTGTGTTAAGTGGAATTCGTTTTAAAGGGACGAGTTTAGCCGAATAAAAACAAAGAAAGTTGAATAAAAAATGTTAAATGGTCTGGTGCCTTTCGTAGACGAATAGAATAGAACAGTATAAAATCGCTGTGAGTTACCAAATGTCTGGTACTAGGTACCGTCTCGCATTAAAAGGCAGTTGAGCAGCACGGCTGTCAGAAGACGGCGCGCGAGCTCACTCGATTTTTCTCGCACTATCCGTCTCTTTCTTATTAGAAAACTTAGAAAGAGAGAGGTATAGTGCGAGAAAAAATCGAGACAGCTCGCGCGCCGTCTTGTGATAGCCGTGCCGTTCGTATACCCTAGAAACATTATGACTAGAGTTAGGAATTTTGGTGGCATTGGGTGAACAAAGAGGAATGGAGTCCTTGTTATATTTTTTTTGAATGAATGAATGAATAAATAAATGATTGATAAATGATAAATGATAAATCAATAATGCATAATAAAATTTATTAGTTACATACAAGTAAATTGATTCATTAAATTAAAACATAACACATGTTTTGTTAAAATGTGTAATTTTGTCTCTATTTACAATCTCAATTTTCCGTTGGAATAAGTTTCACTATACTACTGATAATTTAGATTACCTCGACAACGGTATAAATAGCATTATACCAGAATCAATTAATCAATTAGAGTGTACACATATTCCAATCCATGAATCGTTCCTAATAACTGACATCGTAAGGAGTACATTGGCATCGCATGGAACTGAAACTGTACGAAATAAGTTAGAACTTGTATTAAATAGAAGTCCGGACTTTGACGTAGTGAGAGACATTGTTGATTTTGGCAATCATGCTCAAATTCTGAGGAATGCTACGTTAACATCGGTGGATGTAGAGAGATCTTTCTCGACACAAAAATGGATTTTTCACAAGTTGAGAAATCGTATAACGCCAGTGAATATGGAACATATTGCCATAGTGTATGCTTTTCATAATCTTGACAACCATTTAACATCAGATGAATATAACATGCAAGATTTTGAAACTTTAATTCCAGTTGCAAGTTGTTCAAGGTCTTGAATACATAATCATTTTAGTTAAATAGTAAAATTTATTGACGTGTAATATTTTGAAATCTACATAATATATGGCTTTATCATTCAGTTAATCAATTATTCAAATAAAAAAAATACAATGGCGACTCCACTGCACTACTTGTGCTAAAAATGCCACCAGAATCCTAACCCTAATTATGACACACTCCATATATAGTAAAAGATTGATAACATAAGAGGAAAATTCAAAGTTTGACTTCAATCACGAGCTGATAATTAATTGTGTATAGGTATGTAGTTAATAGTCACCATTTAACATACCTATCCGCACTCAGTGACAAAATATGCTGAAATAAAATAAATAAATAAATATTTTGGGACCATCTTACACAAATCGATCTAGGTAGTCCCAAACTAAGCAAAGTTTGTACTATGGGTACTTGACGACGATATACATACTTAAATCGATAAATAAATACTGAAATGCAAAGAAAACATCCATGACTCAGGAACAAATATTAATGATCATCACACAAATAGATGCCCTTACCGGGATTCGAACCCGGGACCTCCGGCTTCGTAAGCAGGGTCACTCCCAACTAGGCTACATGACTTTTATTACAAGCGCGTACAGATATTTTTGTCACTTTAGAACGTATACAGGGCGTCCCAAGACTATGCGAAATGAAGAGAAAGTACCTTAAATATCGTATATAGGATATTATGCTGAAATAAGAATTTATGTTAAAGAAAATTCTAATACTGCATTGAAAGATTTTCTAATAAAAAGCATCTTGCTTCAATTTTTTTTAAACCTGTTTTTTTATGCCAATCGAAATAATGGAAAAAAAAAGATTATTCTTCTTTAGTAACATAGTATCTTAGAAGAAAAGAATAACGTAAAATTAATCATTTGAACTAATCCAAGTAGGAAATTCATTCAGAAATTCTGCTTCTCTCTCTATTATGTATGAGCACGAGGATATTATTGGAAAATTAAGTTTTGTTGCTCCGCCGCGGAGATATTTCTTACCTCATCTCTTTAAAGCATATGATAGGAAAATCAACACCCAGAGAACTTGTTAAAATATTGATGGTTTGCATAAGATAAGAAGGATCGCGTTTTCAGTATTTAATTAATTAATTTGCAAAAAATACTCAATTGACTACGACAGTTTCAAGTATTTTATTTCAATTGGCATCATGAAAATACTGGATGATTTAGTTCACATTTAAGTCGGTTCGATTCCCAGACGAAGCAAGTAATTAATTGAAAATGTTTAAATGTATTTAAATATATAAATGTAAATTCAGAAACATAGTCGATTTGTGTGTGTTTGTAGCAAGAATGAATTTCCGGGTAGCATCTAATATTTGTCCCAAGCAGAAAAGGTTGACGACGCTGCTTCTTTGTTTACCGTATTTCTAATCCTAAAAAAACGGACGGTCTTGGGACGCATTGTATATTTATGAAGTTGACTGTACAGATTTTACTAGAATTGCACCTTCTTCTGATACTGATAATCATGTTTACTAGGCTAAAAATACATGAAAGTTACTCATCACTGCTATTAAACAATATTGGTTTTTGATTTCACTCGCAAAAAATACAATGCTAAATTATGTAATATATGGCTAACTCTCGCGTAAACCGTTCACCGACACGAACAAAACAAGAATAAACATAGGAAAATATCAAGGCAATTGGGTATTTTGAAAATCAAAGAAAATACTTAGTTCAGACTAATTTGTTTTGAGTAATACTACATCAATTCAATGTTAAGTACGAGTTTAGACAAGTATGTCTTAAAGATGAACATTTTAAGGCAAACTTGAATTTACTTCTTTTGACTAATCCTTAAAAAAGTACAGATTAGCTAAAGTTGGCTTTTTTGAAGACAAACCAGATTTAACGCCATTTTGCACTTTTATAAAATAAACAAATACATTACGCCGGTCCTCTTCCGATAATATAGACAAAGTAAAAGATCAAAGTGTTGAAAAAGTTATGTACTAATAACATACAAGTAAATAAAGAACTTAGCAATCAAATATTGCCGTATTCTATCTTGCGTTTTTTTTTGTGAATAATTAACATCGAAATAAATACGCTTTTCGCTATATTTCACGGGGCCCATTCGTTTTAAAATAGTGATCTAAAGTTATTTCATTCGAGTGGCCGATGTGCGTTTAATATTTTAACACTAGGTTATCAACAAAATCGTTGTTATAGTGTTGTGTTCAGTGTTTTTTAATCATCCATTAGAGATTTATGTTTTGAACTGGTAAGTTCACCATTTATATCTACAAAAAAACTGTGTTAAAGAAATTATGGGTTCTTTTATTTGTTTAAGTCATCTTAACACCAAGTTAGAATGAAGACTGTCGTTTATTGAAGTTTTAACTTAGTATTGTAGACATCTTAAAGATAGCCTCAAATAGTATGAAGTGAACCTACAAGATATCTAGAAAGAAGTATTAAAGTACTCTTAAATGCTTTATTCTTAAGTCTGACTGTAGTTCACCTCAGAAACTAGTCTTAACTGATACTTAATCTTGAAGTAAGCGCCTGTGCCCACTTTTACTAAACATTGTCTTGAGGACTATCTTAGGGATATCTAGAGAGGGCCGGGGAGGTCTTGGCCAAGACAAGGCTTCAAATTCGTGATTTTGACTTCTAGATATCTACAAGACTTAGTTCAGTAAAGGCATTGCTACTTGGGCATATTTTAGTGATTTTCAATTACTGTCATCATGCCTATTATAATAGGGATGATGATTAAAATTGTTTTATGATGTCATTTAAACCAGTTTTTGGAGAGGAACAAATGTTTGTATGGGAGCAACTACAATTAAACAACATAAACAACATAAATACCCAAAAATTTGAGACAAAGATTGACGTCGCTGGCGGCAGCGCAAAACGCTTCTTACTGATAGACACACAGGTATGACGTGACAACTGACAACTGACATTTGTACTAATCTTTGTATGGAAAATCAGGTAAATTGTTGTTTCGGTCGCGAAATACCTACTGCGTTTAAGTAGGTACATAGTTGTTGTACAATTTTGTTTCTATAAAAGCGTAAGGATTCTATTGGTCTTTAAATTTACTCTTGGACAATGAAATATACCTAATCCATATTTTTTCTAAACTTTCAAGGACCATATCTTTTTATTATATTAATTATATATTATAATTTCTACTTTATTACGATAATTTGATGGTTTATTATTACTACGTTATCAAAATGAACACGAGGCAACATGCCTATTTATGGATAGGTACTTTATGAATGACATTTAATGTTTATGTTATTTAAAGACAGCAGAATAGTTGAAATCCGACAAACTTTATCGAAATCTAACTTTAAATCAACACAGTATATTTATTATGCCCATATAACTAAGTACTTACCTATAACTTCAAATCCATGTCATATTATTTTAATTTTCGTATTAGGCAGTAACACTGCTAACGAAATCGTAAATTAAAATTAAAGGAAAAATTTAAGGCGGTGCATTGGAAATTATCGCGTGCTTTGAAACGCCGTTCTGACTAGATTAAAAAAAACCGGTCAAGTGTGAGTCTGACTCGCGCACCGAGGGTCCCGTACATACTACTTAGTTAATTACTCAAGGTAAAGTAAATGTCCCAATATTTGTTAAATTACTTATTTTAACCCAACACAACAGAATTCAATTTCAAACAACGAATTTACCAAGACAATTGGATCGCGATCTTTTTTTGACCTGCTATTGAAATAAATATGGGTTTAGGTTTAAAGATCATTTATTTTCATTAACAATTTTACAGTTCACTTATTATTAGAAATTAAAATTAAACATATATGTTAGAAAGTGTAAAAAGTATAGAAAGTATCAAAATATACCCGTCCCAACCCCATTAAATCAGAAAAATCTTAACAGCGCGAAGTAAGAATGGGGTCAGCGCCATCTATCGGCCCGATTTGGTACTAACGTGCAACGCCAATCAGCTTAGTATGTATGTTGGTGTTTTAGCGATTATTGTTTATCACGTGAACCGATCTTGATTATTATTTTTTTATTTGAAAGAGAGTACTTCTGTTTTAGTCTTATGGGAATTTCAAAACAAAATACGTAATATTTATGTTTATCTTAATCACAAGTAATTATTTAAATTTTTTCGCTTGGATAACTTCGAAGAAAAGGGGGGGAATGGTATTTTTTTTACATTTTCCTTCATAGATCAAAATTTTACCAATGTAGAAAAAAAGGAAAACTGTTTAAAAAGTGCAACTCAAGCCCTTTCAAATTATACCCACTTGACTTAATAGTTGATTTTTGTTGCCCCCTCCTCATATTCGTTACTTTTCATAGAAAATTATAATGTATATTTAAATTTCTCATTTTACATGCACGTGGATAAATCTCATTTAAAACCATTCCAAATTTCAAATTGATACCTTAAGTAGTTCGTGAGATATTTCACTTTGTGACGTGACAGACAGACAGACAGGCAGATGGACGGAGTCGCACCATAAGGGTTCCTTTTTTACGTTTTTTGGTACGGAACTCTAAAATCAATAAGGTCTGATTTTCATATATATGATTCTTGATCTTGATTGACTTTATGGTTCATCTGATTTTATCGATACAGGATTGCTTAAAATTTCCTCGATAGAAAAAGTATCCAAAGTTGGGTCTGTATTTTCCTTTTTTCACTCAGCCTACTCAAACGGTACATTATTTTACGACACAATCACTTTATGAAATTTTAATAAAACCTCACTAAGTTAGGTATTTATCGAAATTCGTCCAAAACAGCGATTCCCGAGGAGTGTTACATCTCTTTTTTTGCTCGTGGGTAGAAGGCATCAGCGTGTCTCTGTCTAGGGGGCGTGTACGACTCAAATCAAGGCATCCCCTTAATGCTCCGAGCCGGATTCGAACCGGGCAACCGACCAACTGAGCTATTGGAACATTCTGTCATGGCCACTAAATCTTTCCATCAGTTCCTTCTTTCAGCGCTTTAGGGAGGCGTGTACTGAAATTGTAGGTACAGTTCTGCAGTTAGACGGATTTCCCGTGCAATTCAAGTCATGTCAGTCTTGTATTTTATGATGTTTGATAGAGATATTAAAGTAGCGTATGGACAATGGCAACTTGCAACTCCAGGGGACTCGCATGCGCATTGCCGACCCTATAGAAACCCTATACTGTAGTCCCTCGGGTAAACCGCCACAGGAAGTTCATTCCTACACCGGAGCGTTCCTGGGAGGAAATTCCCCATTTAGGTTCCAAGGTGCGAGTATGAACGGGACAGATTCCGCCCCGCAGCTGTTCCATACATTTATTTTTTCGCGAAATTTAGGCTCTATGTGGTGACCCTCAATATGCTGGACAATATACCTGCGTCCTAACTATTGATCGTCTACATAAGTAAGGTCAGTGCAGAGTAGTTCTGCCTACGAGCTACGGTCTCTACCGCTTCTCTTCGCAACATACCACAGGAGAGTCCTCGGGATCACTGGCTTGAAGAGCTCTCTAGAGCGCTCAAAATAAGATCCCGAAGTGAGGCTGAAATCCGACTACGAAAAGATGTCCCTTGAAGTTGACCGGTTCTCACTCGAAGTAACTACAGGCTAAGCCGCTCATCACACTGTCGCAGCATCCCCGTGCGGAGCGACTGTTCGCGTTGTATGCCATGATCTCAGTTTCCATATAATTTCTGATCGGTACGTCACACTGCACCGCACTGCCTCCTTCCGGTGAAAGTACGCGGCTCCGCACGCTGCAGCGGGAGGCGGTAGTGGGACGACCGCCTAAAGTTTAGCCAGATTATTTACTCACAGAAAGCGGCTAATCCAGCGCCGAATGCAAGTTGTTGGTGAGGCAGCAACAGTGGGCGGGGGCAGAGCGGCAGCGGCGGCGGCCACATCGGACTCGTGCCCCCGTCGCTGCCAACCTCCACGTCCGAGTCCGACTCGCTGCCACGGCTGCCAACCGTACCACTGGCCCTGTTCTTTGGTTCCTCCAGGTGCCCGTAAATACGCGCGAAAAATTCCCGCGGTGATGACGGACGCGGAGTCCGAATTGTGGTTTCAGGCGCGTCTTTTATTTCGTTTGACATTTTGAACGATCACTTTATACACTGTTAATGAGTTAATTCATGAAGTTCGTTTAATATGTACTATTTGGTTACATGGCGAGAGAAAGAGCCATAAATTAAATATACTTGTGAAGAACAAATTATTGTTTTTATATAATAAAAAAACACAATTTAACAAGTGTTTACCACCGATATTTTTACTACGACAGTTGATTATTGAATGGACCACTCGACACGTGATATACGGACACGTTGGTCACGTGGAGTGACCGAGGATATCCCGTGTCAGGTGCAAAACTCCTGCTATCCACAGGGAGCATAGGCCACGCCCTTGTCACCCCGTCTCGCTCACAAATACAGGAATACGTGCAAAGGGGTGAGATGGCCCAATTGGACACATTTTCAGCCGTGCCCCGCCTCTAAAGAGGACGGGCTTTGAAGTTTTTTTTGGTTTTTATTGCAGTCAATTGAAACTTTATTTTAAAAGCAGTTAAGTCAAAATGACAAAGTTGACAAACCGTTATCAAGTTAAAATTCTTTAGAAATAAAACCATTTGTCTTTCATAATAATAACTAATATTAATATCAAACAAGTATAAATAAATGCTAAAGCGTGTTGTAGTTGACATAATGCAAAACATTGCCCCCGCTTTTGTGGTAGTTTGCGTGTTGTTGTGCCTGTCTTTCAGCTACACGCTTCCACTTCATAGAGTTCATCCGAATAAATTGACTGAAGAATCGAACCGTAAGTATATGAGTTCGGTTTTTCAAGTAACTATAAATAACTAGTTTCACTGATCCTGATACTACGAAAACAGGCGTACGGTCCGCCTGATGGTAAGCGACCGCCGTATAGCCTGGTGTAGTACCTACCTAGCGTGGGCGTAGCCGACTTTATAAGCATATTGTCACTTGGTCTGCCAATATTATTAGTGTTTGTTTGAAAGGTGAAAATACTGACTTCGCCAAACGAGGTGCTCTAAATATAATACTTAGGTAGGTACTTACCTACCTACATTAGGTAGTACCTAAGTATTATAATTAGATAAGTAGTATAAGTATTATATTTAGGTATCTTATACATATAAGTGTACGTGATACTTGGTACTTACTATGTGCTAAATAGTAAAGCTTCAATGACTTCAATTACTTATTGACATTGCATGCGTTATGCGTTAAATAAATAAAAATGTAGACTATTTTCTTGGGATCAATAGCCAGGCCCGTATCTTTATCAAGTATTTATTTTCGGCGATGGGCACGTTCCATTGGGGTAAAATTTCATTCGTCTACATTCAACTGGTAAGGCCTCCACCCACCGAACGCGTGTCTTGCGCGGCGCGTGTGCTGCGTGGGCCCGCGCAAGTTGTAAAGCATTGAAACTACACTTCATACACACATCGAACGCTGTTTGACTGAACGCGGGCCCGCGGCTCTAAAGTTACAACTCAGCAGCGCGGCCGCGTGTCTTGCGCGTCGCGTGTGAAAGCGAGGGCTCGCGCGAGCCGGCGCTGCTGCCGCGCTGCTGAGAGCGATAGAGTGAGATACATATTAAATATGTCGGTAGTGAGAGAAATATGACGCGCGGGCCCGCGCGGCAGCAGCGTGGCAGCGGCGCAGCAGCAGCTCGGGCCCGCGCTACTGTATGTTATAGATAGTGAGATATTGAATTGTCATCCAAACTAAACTTACACCCAAAATTCCAGCTCAATCGGTCACCGGGAAGTAGGTCAAATTTAACTTACAAGATTAGATGACAAACATGGGGACAGGTGATACCTACTAAATAATAAAAAAAGACCGGGTTGCACTCCGGGAGTGCCGGCTGAAGTGAAAACTTACGAATTGTGAAAGTTGTGAATTTTAATTTTGCAAAGAAAAAAAAAACATTTAAAAATCTGCGTTTTGAAGCGCAACTCCCGCTTTTTGTATTCCGTCAATTGGCAACACTAAATCCTACGCTCCTATACGTCACGTGACCTCCTACGCTCCTACACATGTCGCGAATTTAAACATTTTTCTCCATCCCAAAAAGTGCACAGCGCCGCTAAAGAAGTTTTCACTTCAATAAAAAGCTTGTAAAAAAAGATAGTGAATTTTGACGTTGATTTAGGTATTACACAGCGTTTTCTCAATCTTTGGAAATCCAAGGAAAGATTACCTATACAAGTGATAATTTCTTCAATTGAGTATCGCATTTAACTACTAATAATCTCCCCGATGAGAATTGCTATATCACGTTGAATGTAAAAGGCAACATCACTTCTTTCAATATTTCAAGATATATTAATGAGAAATGACCAAAACTGGTACATTTACCCTATTATTTCAACACCATAAGAGGCAAATACGTTGACTTTAATTTAATATCCTGATTTTTATTAAATTATACCCTGAATCATAGCATACATACATACACGAATTTCTCGTTATTCCAAGATTTTCACATATATTGTTCGAGGTGGCTGACCAGAAAAACTGCCAAGCTGAAGGCAGGCAACCCTGTATATTCGTGAACGGCACGTCTAGGGCAATCGATCTGCATCAGTTTCATCTTGCCACGTGATGAGGTAATTGACCCTATTTTTGGGGCTCATAAAACATGGCTGACCTTGAAACCTGCCAGGGTTTGGGCTGGCAACCAATGCGGGTTGTTATCTCCAAATGTGTCTCTTTCGATGAGTACCTAAACGTTTCGATCTGCCACCTTATGATGTCATTTTCGATCAAAAAAGCGATACGACGACGAAAAAAAATATAGTTCTTCCAGGATATGCTATGGCAACCAACTAAAATCCAGTGTTCCTAAGTAGTATCTATCACTATATTGCATTTCTGTTCTGCCACCTTGTGAGGTAGGGATTCGTGCAACGGGAGCTCTAACCATAATCAAACAAAAAAAAGATATACCTATTTCCCACTATTTCCTCTCAAAGATTTTAAACTAAGGTGAGTTTTAGTCTGCGGCGTCGAGGGCCTACCGCCAACGGCATTCGAAGTTTTCCCTCTCTGTCGCACTTACGTACGAACTCGAAAGTCTGGCAGAGAGGGAAAACTTCGAATACTTTTCGCGATAAGCCCTCTGGGTGTCAATTTACGTACGCTGGTTATATATTCAAACACTATTTATATGCAATACAGTAACAAATTCATAGATTTTAGACTTTTTCCTTCACTTGTATGGAACGTGCTTCCTGCCATAGGTAAGTATTCTCTTTTTATTAAGAGCTAACCGCTGCAACCGCGCCCGACACGCGCTGCGCACGACACGCGTTCGGTGGGTGGAGGCCTACATTCTCTACTCGATAACATTCGACCTCTTGGCCTAACGCTCCCTCTAGGTACACGTTTTCCTTTTATGGATATCACCATGCTTAGTAACCCTATTTATCTACAGGTTCTCAAAAATGTGGTACGGCCACGGCCAATCGAGCTAAGAAAATGACACCCACCGACAAACAGGATTTTGGGTTGGATGACTTTTCAGAGGCCGCTCGCCAATACGCTGAAACAGCCAAGCGCAAGTTGAGTGGCGACGATCTCCGTCAGTACGAACAACTGGTCATCATGAAGAAATACCCGTATTTAGACTTGAAAGAGTTTGAACTTAAATACGGGCCGTCAGTAAAGAACGCGAAGTACGTTCGGGACGCTGAGATAGCTAGGGGTGGTGATGGCGAATGCAAACTGACTGACGATGGACCTCACGTAGAGATCTTCAATAGGGGTATCTCTGGCTTCGCTATTCCAAAGAATCCAACTAATGTCTTAAAGTCGGAGCAGGTCCCAAGGAGCGAGAACAAGCCGGATGATGTGAGGTTGAGGGGTCTTTCGCGGGATTGGGACACCTTCAAAGATTTAGCGAGAAACGATTTATACTGAGGCAATGAGGTCTACCTAATTCGTTTGCGTTTTTGTGAAATAGGTAGATATACTTATTAAATTTGATGTGACATTTCTGTGCTAATATCAAGATTTTAAACCGACTTTTTGAATCTATCTGACGCGGTCTTTCCGCGGTATTAAAAAAAGTCAGTCTGTACAGTTAGGAGTGTAGGTCGTAGGGTCACCTGTCCAACATTGAAACTTTGGTGCACAGTGAAACACCAGAATATTTCCACAACCCGATGTTGCTAGATAGTCCTGTATAGCACATTGGGACGACCTGAGGAAACCCTCGTACACGGTCTAGCTGTTGATGAACGCCACATGTGGAAGGAAAAGTCACAACAAACAATTTTCCAAAGAGTTTATTTAGCAGGCTTAGGGAACAAGAATGGCCCCTGACGGAGGAGTCATCCTTTCAGGTGGTGTACTTATAGACCCTAAAGGACACTGTTTGCTCAATATCAGTTCTCGATCTTCTTTTGTTTTAGAGTTATTCAGGATAATGTAAAATAATTAGGTTATCATTTAAAGTGTCATATTTTACAAACTGTTCAAGTTAGATTAACCAAACAAAATCATATGTAATAATAATAAAATAGACTACAAAATGCATATTTCTGACTTGCATCCTGTCCAACTTCACTATGAAAAAACAAATTTTATTTTTCATTCAATATTTTTTTTGACATTTCGCGGAGGTACGTACTACACCTTCAAAAAAAATATGTATAAGAAGCCACTAATGTCTACAATATGTAAAAGCAAAAATATTTTCCAAAATCTGCATCCGTCATGTCAAAAAAAAACGATTCTCGAACACGGAGATACTAGTATATAAATAAAGTACCAGCAGATAAGTTAGTATGTAGGGATACAATCTCTTTTTCACACCTTTCCTTCGGAAAAGTAAGTTTTGCTCCACGACGACACCTACCTAGTTGCCATGTAAGTAAAGAGTTTAATGACCTAATCAAAAGAAAATGCATGTAGGTACTAAAGTACTTTTCGGCGGGTCAGCAATTAAATAATGATTGTGACCATTACTTCTTGGCAGGATATAGTGGTATTTTTCCGTAGATATTTCTAAGTTTTCATATTGACTACGTAGAAAATTAAACAAAAAAATGAATATTCTATCCGTTTCGCTTTCGAATTGACTGTAAATAATTTTCCTAGGTTACAATTCAACACAGAACATATTCAAAATAAAAAAAATGAAAAAAAAACTTTTTTTTTTTAACGTGCACCCAAGGGAGAAATTCCAATAATTACAAAAAATCATGAATAATTGTTACTATACGCCTATGCAAGGATATTTGTGTTAAACATGCAATTTCAGTTTACACTTGCTTTACCTTTATTCTCCATAGATATTTTTTATTAAGATGTCAATAAAAAAATAACAACAAGTCCATATTATCTCAGGTTAATTTTCAAGTATGATAATGACTACCTTATGCGATTTCAAGAAAAAAATTATAATATTTTCGACTTCGGTTTCTATTTCTATCCGATTTTCAGCCCACAGTGCGACAGGGATCAAAAACGCTACTTTTCTGTTCAAGCTACTTTTTTAATATACATTGGCATTGTAGCAAGTTTTAACTTTAACAACGTTGTATGAAAATTCATAAATATTTCGTAATATTTAAAAAAATATTAATAAAAATTAAGAAAAATTGTTCAAACTTCTTCATTAATTTTAACATCTTTTTTAAATTTCTTCATAGTCGGTGTGAAAAACAGTATGTGTCACTCGGTAGCAAAATTATTTTCGTCTCGGGCGTAAACACTTGTATCCCTCACTACGCTCAGGATTCTATTGTAGGATCCCTCGCTACGTTCAGGATTCAATACACCGCCCTCGCCGTAAATATACCATTTTGCTCCCTTGTGACACAAATAACTATTAATGAACCTATTTAGAAAGTATCGACGAAGACATGTTAACATTGATAACATTGACGTACCGTATTATCTGCATTTGTTTTTTTTGCATTGCGTGGTCGAAAATGGAAAACAGGAAGTGTAGGGACATAAGTCTTGTGAAAAAACAATAAAAAGTATTGATATCATTCATAGTGTCTATCACATGCTGACTCGGTATATTCGTTAAAACCGATACTAATTTAATTCAGTACGTTAAAACTAATAACCTAAAGGGAACCTAAATTATAACTATAATATTGAATAAAAATAATTGGTTACTTTCAACAGTGTTTAATTACTTCTTTTTATACAAAATCATGTACCTACTTAGACTATTATGATAATATGATTCGCATAAAGTACTTACTACCGGCAAAATGAAACCGTGTCAAATTGACATCATGGAAGAAACTTCTTATAAAACGTTATCTACTTTACCATGCGGGGTATGCTGAGTATGCGGCTGACAATTTACTGATTAGTACCTACACAGGCAATTTAAACAGATTAGATTAGGCATATCGCTTATGCATATAACAAGTAGCTATATTATCCAAAATTTACAATAATTATCTCGGCCCAATCCAGCCAATGTGCCTGCTTGCCCTGCTTGGTAGGTACTTAAATGATCATCGGTTAGTTTACCTAACGTGGGAAGGTTAATTTGTGAAGAGCAACCTACATACAAACTGCTACCTATATATTAAATGTCAACAATCGTCGTTTAATTCAATTAGTAATTCACTTGATACGTAATTTCTTATTTCTGACAATAAAAAAATCTATCAGTACCGTCACGTAATCATTATAATTGTAGGTATCTAACTAAGGGTAAATACATCATAAAAAGCACAGAAAATAAATTAAAAAAAGTATTGAATCTACCCCTCCAATTAGGTATTAGAATGCAACATTTTTCCGGATAAATATCATAATTTGTATTATAATAACTTGGAGCAAATTAAGTTTACTTTTAACTTTGCTAAGTAGGTATCAAACTATGGTTTATTCCATTATGGGATCAGTCATACTTTAATCAACGTGTAAGTACCGATTAGACAAAATTGCAATTATATATGAAAACGAGTAAATCGTCGTCAATATCGCCATAAAAATAGGAAAATAAAAATGTAAATGGTAATCATGTATTTCAGTAATGCAATCTTCCTGTACACTGAAATTTAACTTCATTTGTCGATAATGATGCCGTTCGCCGTTTAAGTGCTGTTCTAGTTGTTTTCCGGAGTTGGTATAAATGTGGCATATAGAACAGTAAAACCTTTTTGAGTTATTCATATTCAGTGGACGTGCTGCTTGATGTTCCATTTTTGATTATTTTACAAACTTGTCTGTAATATAGATCTGCAATGTAATTTCATTCGAATTTTGCGACTTATGGTTTGTATGAATCTGAGGAATCTAATTGCAAAATACATGTGGGTAGGAATCCTTGAAAGAAAAAACAAAATATACTTAGTAGATATACAATTTAATAATCAGTAGCTTAATTAAACATTAAATATAATTAATTTATCTGTCTCCCCGCCCTATCTATTTAATTTTCTGTAAATATAGAATCTACCTAATAAAAACAAAGCTGAATGGTCTAAACTCGCAGTTAGGACATTACACGGAATTTTAAAAAGCCACATTTCTAGCTGTCATCCGTTGTCAAACTTGACAACGACACACGTCACGAAATAAATTACGATACGTTCTAATACCATATATTATCATCAT
Source organism: Epinotia demarniana (assembly GCA_945867215.1). NCBI lineage: Eukaryota > Metazoa > Arthropoda > Insecta > Lepidoptera > Tortricidae > Epinotia > Epinotia demarniana. The sequence goes on from OX244261.1 coordinate 8,141,687, forward strand.
ATTATTGAATTAGCTTAAAATCGTTTCCACTCAATACTTAATGGAACAAAAATACCGAAAGCTAAGGAGAATAGCTTTACTATATTACCAAGCGCTAATAATCATAGCTACTAAATATTATTGTAAGTTCCGTTGATTTCGCTTATCGCATTGTACTCGGGGGTAATAAGGGAACGTGCTCCGAGTGAATTCCTCATCCTCAGTTGCATTAGCATACATCGCGAAGTTATTTAGTAGTTTAGAGTCATCTCAGTAGTTTGTGAGTACATTTCGGTAGTTATTTCTAGGAAAAGAGATACCAATAGAAAGATCATTGTGTCAATTGCTGTCCAATCAAACCAATTTATTAAAATAACCCGTAACCAGTCTGTCCACTTTTAAACTATTAGTGTTCAAAAAGTTTATCATCGCACATGTTACAGAAATTGTACGCTATCAGTAAGTAAAAACAAAGTAAGTGGTTATTTGTGGTCGCTACTTAAGAGTTTAATAATTGATTAGACTTTAACCTAACATGAACGTGATATAACTCTGGTATTAATTGAAAACGGTAACTTCTTCAGGGTGCAATGGAGTTGCAATACAAAGTGCAGAATTATGATTGGGGTAAACTAGGCAAAGACAGTACAGTTGCAAAGCTTCTATCTAGTGCTGACCCTAACATAACCATAGACTCTGAGAAACCTTATGCCGAGTTATGGATGGGTACACATCCAAATGGACCTTCATTGATCTTGGAAAGGAATGTGCTTTTGTCCGAGTACATTAAGGACAACCTGGATGCTATTGGGCCTGCAGTCAGAAGGAGGTTTGGAGTGGCGGTGCCATTTCTGTTTAAGATCTTGTCAGTTCGCAAAGCCTTGTCTATTCAGGCTCACCCAAACAAGGTATGACATTGTACTCCTATCCTAAAACTTAGGCAATTTTTTATTAATTAAGCAGCATGACAAATCTACAGTTTATACGAAGGATTTCAAAATGGTGCAGTAAAATATAACATGTAGTATGTCATTCATCATAAATTATACATTGTTTACAATGCCTGTTATCAGTGAATGAGATGCATTTACAGGATTAGCAACTAATATACCTAGTTGGATTATGTGTCCCCAGTTTATTGTAAGTTATGTGATGGTGGGATCCACTCATCCACTTTTGCTCCACGACGACACCTACCTAGTTGCCATGTAAGTAAAGAGTTTAATGACCTAATCAAAAGAAAATGCATGTAGGTACTAAAGTACTTTTCGGCGGGTCAGCAATTAAATAATGATTGTGACCATTACTTCTTGGCAGGATATAGTGGTATTTTTCCGTAGATATTTCTAAGTTTTCATATTGACTACGTAGAAAATTAAACAAAAAAATGAATATTCTATCCGTTTCGCTTTCGAATTGACTGTAAATAATTTTCCTAGGTTACAATTCAACACAGAACATATTCAAAATAAAAAAAATGAAAAAAAAACTTTTTTTTTTTAACGTGCACCCAAGGGAGAAATTCCAATAATTACAAAAAATCATGAGTAATTGTTACTATACACCTATGCAAGGATATTTGTGTTAAACATGCAATTTCAGTTTACACTTGCTTTACCTTTATTCTCCATAGATATTTTTTATTAAGATGTCAATAAAAAAATAACAACAAGTCCATATTATCTCAGGTTAATTTTCAAGTATGATAATGCGATATTATGCGATTTCAAGAAAAAAATTATAATATTTTCGACTTCGGTTTCTATTTCTATCCGATTTTCAGCCCACAGTGCGACAGGGATCAAAAACGCTACTTTTCTGTTCAAGCTACTTTTTTAATATACATTAGCATTGTAGCAAGTTTTAACTTTAACAACGTTGTATGAAAATTCATAAATATTTCGTAATATTTAAAAAAATATTAATAAAAATTAAGAAAAATTGTTCAAACTTCTTCATTAATTTTAACATCTTTTTTAAATTTCTTCATAGTCGGTGTGAAAAACAGTATGTGTCACTCGGTAGCAAAATTATTTTCGTCTCGGGCGTAAACACTTGTATCCCTCACTACGCTCAGGATTCTATTGTAGGATCCCTCGCTACGTTCAGGATTCAATACACCGCCCTCGCCGTAAATATACCATTTTGCTCCCTTGTGACACAAATAACTATTAATGAACCTATTTAGAAAGTATCGACGAAGACATGTTAACATTGATAACATTGACGTACCGTATTATCTGCATTTGTTTTTTTTTGCATTGCGTGGTCGAAAATGGAAAACAGGAAGTGTAGGGACATAAGTCTTGTGAAAAAACAATAAAAAGTATTGATATCATTCATAGTGTCTATCACATGCTGACTCGGTATATTCGCTAAAACCGATTCTAATTTAATTCAATACGTTAAAACTAATAACCTAAAGGGAACCTAAATTATAACTATAATATTGAATAAAAATAATTGGTTACTTTCAACAGTGTTTAATTACTTCTTTTTATACAAAATCATGTACCTACTTAGACTATTATGATAATATGATTCGCATAAAGTACTTACTACCGGCAAAATGAAACCGTGTCAAATTGACATCATGGAAGAAACTTCTTATAAAACGTTATCTACTTTACCATGCGGGGTATGCTGAGTATGCAGCTGACAATTTACTGATTAGTACCTACACAGGCAATTTAAACAGATTAGATTAGGCACATCGCTTATGCATATAACAAGTAGCTATATTATCCAAAATTTACAATAATTATCTCGGCCCAATCCAGCCAATGTGCCTGCTTGCCCTGCTTGGTAGGTACTTAAATGATCATCGGTTAGTTTACCTAACGTGGGAAGGTTAATTTGTGAAGAGCAACCTACATACAAACTGCTACCTATATATTAAATGTCAACAATCGTCGTTTAATTCAATTAGTAATTCACTTGATACGTAATTTCTTATTTCTGACAATAAAAAAATCTATCAGTACCGTCACGTAATCATTATAATTGTAGGTATCTAACTAAGGGTAAATACATCATAAAAAGCACAGAAAATAAATTAAAAAAAGTATTGAATCTACCCCTCCAATTAGGTATTAGAATGCAACATTTTTCCGGATAAATATCATAATTTGTATTATAATAACTTGGAGCAAATTAAGTTTACTTTTAACTTTGCTAAGTAGGTATCAAACTATGGTTTATTCCATTATGGGATCAGTCATACTTTAATCAACGTGTAAGTACCGATTAGACAAAATTGCAATTATATATGAAAACGAGTAAATCGTCGTCAATATCGCCATAAAAATAGGAAAATAAAAATGTAAATGGTAATCATGTATTTCAGTAATGCAATCTTCCTGTACACTGAAATTTAACTTCATTTGTCGATAATGATGCCGTTCGCCGTTTAAGTGCTGTTCTAGTTGTTTTCCGGAGTTGGTATAAATGTGGCATATAGAACAGTAAAACCTTTTTGAGTTATTCATATTCAGTGGACGTGCTGCTTGATGTTCCATTTTTGATTATTTTACAAACTTGTCTGTAATATAGATCTGCAATGTAATTTCATTCGAATTTTGCGACTTATGGTTTGTATGAATCTGAGGAATCTAATTGCAAAATACATGTGGGTAGGAATCCTTGAAAGAAAAAACAAAATATACTTAGTAGATATACAATTTAATAATCAGTAGCTTAATTAAACATTAAATATAATTAATTTATCTGTCTCCCCGCCCTATCTATTTAATTTTCTGTAAATATAGAATCTACCTAATAAAAACAAAGCTGAATGGTCTAAACTCGCAGTTAGGACATTACACGGAATTTTAAAAAGCCACATTTCTAGCTGTCATCCGTTGTCAAACTTGACAACGACACACGTCACGAAATAAATTACGATACGTTCTAATACCATATATTATCATCATATTATTGAATTAGCTTAAAATCGTTTCCACTCAATACTTAATGGAACAAAAATACCGAAATCTAAGGAGAATAGCTTTACTATATTACCAAGCGCTAATAATCATAGCTACTAAATATTATTGTAAGTTCCGTTGATTTCGCTTATCGCATTGTACTCGGGGGTAATAAGGGAACGTGCTCCGAGTGAATTCCTCATCCTCAGTTGCATTAGCATACATCGCGAAGTTATTTAGTAGTTTAGAGTCATCTCAGTAGTTTGTGAGTACATTTCGGTAGTTATTTCTAGGAAAAGAGATACCAATAGAAAGATCATTGTGTCAATTGCTGTCCAATCAAACCAATTTATTAAAATAGCCCGTAACCAGTCTGTCCACTTTTAAACTATTAGTGTTCAAAAAGTTTATCATCGCACATGTTACAGAAATTGTACGCTATCAGTAAGTAAAAACAAAGTAAGTGGTTATTTGTGGTCGCTACTTAAGAGTTTAATAATTGATTAGACTTTAACCTAACATGAACGTGATATAACTCTGGTATTAATTGAAAACGGTAACTTCTTCAGGGTGCAATGGAGTTGCAATACAAAGTGCAGAATTATGATTGGGGTAAACTAGGCAAAGACAGTACAGTTGCAAAGCTTCTATCTAGTGCTGACCCTAACATAACCATAGACTCTGAGAAACCTTATGCCGAGTTATGGATGGGTACACATCCAAATGGACCTTCATTGATCTTGGAAAGGAATGTGCTTTTGTCCGAGTACATTAAGGACAACCTGGATGCTATTGGGCCTGCAGTCAGAAGGAGGTTTGGAGTGGCGGTGCCATTTCTGTTTAAGATCTTGTCAGTTCGCAAAGCCTTGTCTATTCAGGCTCACCCAAACAAGGTATGACATTGTACTCCTATCCTAAAACTTAGGCAATTTTTTATTAATTAAGCAGCATGACAAATCTACAGTTTATACGAAGGATTTCAAAATGGTGCAGTAAAATATAACATGTAGTATGTCATTCATCATAAATTATACATTGTTTACAATGCCTGTTATCAGTGAATGAGATGCATTTACAGGATTAGCAACTAATATACCTAGTTGGATTATGTGTCCCCAGTTTATTGTAAGTTATGTGATGGTGGGATCCACTCTGAATGTGCTAAACTCTGGAAATTAAAACTTGTGCTAATGGAAGTCTGAAATTTTTGTGTTAGATATCAACTGCACGAAACGTCTATTTTTTACTTTAAGCTTCCGTAAATTGACTTATTAACATATGCCGTTGCATAATAGTTCCCTTAATTTTGTAGGAGCATGCTGAGGAACTCCACAGAAACTTCCCCGATCTGTACAAGGACCCGAACCACAAGCCTGAACTGGCCATAGCCCTGACACCATTTGAGGCACTATGTGGGTTCCGACCATTGGAGGAGATACAAAATCATCTTAAAAGTGAGTTATTCATATGAAACTTCCTTCTTTACTTCTAGGAGAATGTGTAGAATCTAGAAGTCTAGTACAATCAACATCAAGGATAAGGTGCAAAAGTGTAAGCATATCTTTAATGTAGACAGCACTACTGTCAGAGGCGTCTTTACATATGGTGCAGGGTGTGCGTTGCACACGGGCACAGCAGTCCTAGGGGGTGCTGAGCGCCGCCCGCGACCATTCCATTTTTACCGCGCGCTTACTAGGGGGCGCTACAGTAACGTTTGCACATGGGCTAGAGACGCCTCTGACTACAGTGTAGAGACCTATACATATAGCCTTTTCCATGTATGATAAGGAAAATCGTGCATTAATCATCATGCGATTTTGAGGAAAACCGTTTCGAAATGCGAAGACTAATGTATTGTTATGTTTGGAAAGCACTTAATGAATGATCAAAATAACTAAAACTAGTACAATATTTACCCTGTACCCTCTGGTATCCTAGAAAAAAGAAGAAACACGGAATAATTTGTCAGTTAAAAATGTTTTATTAATAATGAAGTATACAAGAAAAAATTGTTGAATAATTGAAATACCGATACCAATATAGCCCTCCGGATCGCTAAACTTAAGTGGCAGTGGGCGGGGCACATAGCACGTAGAAGCGATGGCCGTTGGGGCGGAAAGGTTCTCGAGTGGCGACCACGTACCGGAAGGCGCAGCGTGGGTAGGCCCCCGACAAGGTGGACTGATGACCCGGTAAAGGTTGCGGGAGTCCGCTGGATGCGGGTGGCGCGGGATCGGTCACTTTGGCACTCTTTGGGGGAGGCCTATGTCCAGCAGTGGACGTCTTTCGGCTGATATGATGAATTGAAATGGTTTTTTGGAAACCTGTGTGTATATAAACTAGGCCTTAACATGGATTTTTATACTCAATTCCAGAGTTGCCAGAGCTTACTAGGATACTGTCAGATGAGAGTGTAACTGCGTTCTTTGCCCACAAGGAGCATGGGGAAAGTGGCATTCCCTTGAAGCAAGTGTTCAGCTCTCTCATGTCCTGTGACAAGGCTGTGGTGGCTGCTAGCCTGCAGAGCTTGCTGGCGAGGTTGGAGAAAGAAGGTATAATTGCAATATTCTGAACTTATTGCTACTGATGTTGCCTAGATTTAATAAAGCAATGAACCAAAATGATGGCTGACCACTGTTGCTAGGCAGTGGTCAGTCAACATTTCTGATGCAATTTTTAAATAATACGATCTAAAAGTGCACTCTTGTGCAAATCGTCACATTTCCAAAATGCTTTTTTTTCTTTTATCTTTATCGAACAATCTCTTCCTTGGACTTTATTTATAGTCTGGTGTATTCGGAATCTGGTATAATATGAGCACGAATCGTTCTGAATCTTCATGGGACCGGTGTGTAACTTGTAATGAATTTATTTTGCAAGTAGTGCCGGGTGGCACTTTTACAAGTCAATATTCTGCCAGAGTTTCTGAAATAGAAGACCACTGTTAAGAAAAAAACGCCGAATCAAAGTCAGTAATTTTTTTCCCAAAAAAGCTTATTACAATGATAGTTCTTAACCTACTTAAAATAAATCAAACTGAATATGAATACGAAGAAAAAAAATATTATAATGCGTTGTTCTACAAGAACGGCATATTTTTAAATGCACATCTGTATAATTTTTCAGTACACTAGGTAACTCCACTAACTAATGCATACCAGAAAAAAGAAAGCCGTGCAAAGAAAAACAATTACAAATACTTGTAAAAATGGTATTATTTGTAGGTTAGGTTATGGTTAGCTAATCACAATAGATCAGCAATGGTCGCAGTGATATAAGGGCTCTCACGGTCCGGAAGCCGCTACAAGAAATAAATATGGTTAGCTTCTGTCCCTTAGAGCGAAAATAGGCACCCCGCGAAGCGGGGGGACGTCGACTAGTTGGCGGTTAGGTTAGGATTCGGTCAGGTTAAAATAATTGCCATAGACGTTTCTTGACGTGATCTGACACATTATTGTGCCAGTGGCTAGTGCATGTTAAGTTAGCATTTGATTATTTTTTGTGTACTTAATTACATACACATGACTGATTAAATTGGGTTTTATTAAGAATAACGATGTTCTTAAAATGATGTTGAACTAAGGTATTGTTAGATATACTATTTTGATATAACTTCAGTAAAATAATTCTGCAAATACCATTGAACAGTAGCTGAATTTGACTATTTAGTGTGCATAATTAGTGTGCAACTGAGTATTTTTGGTTAAACTTTGGAATATTTTGTTCGAAAAAAGGGAATATACAGATATTGATTTAAATACATGCCTTCAAGAACACATGTCTGAATAAGCTATATGAATGATTAAGCTATTTTGGGCTCTGGTTTGGGCCATGCACTTCTGTCAATGGGATAGTCCTCAACCTTGTAATAGCATAAATCATCATCCTCCTAGCGTTATTCCCGGTAATGCCCCTAAAGGAGCCCGGCCGGGGTCCGCTTTGACTCCTAATCCTAGGCATAGGCACTAGTTTTTACGAAAGCGACTGCCATCTGACCTTCAAACCCAGAGGGAAAAGAAGACCTTATTGGGATTAGACCGAAAAGCTAACGGTAAATATTCCGTACATAAGTTCCGAAAAACTCATTGGTATACGAGCCGGGATTCGAACCCACGGCCGCGCTTGACACACCGCATGCCTGAACACCTAGGCTACCGTAACTTTAATAAATATGCTATTAAAAATATTTGGACTCCCTCCGAGCGTCTTGTACAGCTTTGTACGACCCCTGATGATATTTGCTGAAATAAAAGTAACATCATTATTTACAGAATCTTCCCATTCATCTCTGATGTACCCGTTACTCCAGCGGATACACTCCGAGTACCCTGGCGACGTGGGCTGCTACGCGCTGTACTTCATGAACTACCTACAGCTTAGACCCGGGCAGGCCATTTTCCTTAACGCTAACATGCCGCATGCGTACTTGAGCGGAGGTAGAGTTATACCCCATTCAGTTCTGAAAAGAGCTTATACACTAATAAAATGGCTTCGTAACACAGTAGTACTTATTGCCAGTCTTTTGTGTTACAAAAATGACCCTGCCTCATGAACTTGACAGTTCACCTGAGACCTAGCTTGGCTATATTTCTTAAGCGTGCTACACACTATGCAGATACGGTAAGATTTTTACCTGCGTATAACTGGGGAGAGGAGTTAAACAGTCTCGGTCCTGGTTATACGAAGATAAAATCTTACCGTATCTTAGCGGAGGTTTATATAGGTTTTGTTATAAGAGTAAATTGGTATGAAGATATAGCTCTGGAGGATAAGCAGTTTGAGGGTCAGCTAGTTCACTTAGTTTAGCGTTAGCCTGAAAAGTAAATTCTAATCGCTCAACTCATTGATGTGATCAGAGTGTAGGAAAACTGCTATAAATTAAGTTTACAATAACAGGACAAATTATATGAACGGAAGTAGCGCATTGATAACCACTACGTGCGTTATCGAACACGCATACCCTGGCAATGGTATTGGTATTGGACTTTAATCAATTTATTATGTTATACAACAAGCTTTTTTTAACTTTCGATGGCTAATTCAAATGAAATAGACTACAACAACAACCGGCATATTTAATGATAACCAGTCAACCTGCCTTTAATTTGACTTTACCTGCCTGTTTTGTCTACAAATTATAATTCATATTAAGGGTGGTATTCCACTTGCCCAAGATCTTTGACCGATGTCTATTTGCATCACATTTTGCATAAAGAGTGAGTGAGACGCAATGCACATTGGGAAAAGGTCTTGGGCAAGTGGAATAACACCCTTAGGTAATACTTTTGAGATTTCGAAAAAACATCTAATTTGGCATATGCTCATTCCAGATTGCGTAGAATGCATGGCGTGCTCCGACAACGTGGTGCGCGCGGGCCTGACGCCGAAGCTCATCGACGTGCCGACGCTGGTGGGCATGCTGGACTACAGCAGCTACACGCCCGAGCACCTGCTCTTCTGTCCGCAGCTGGAGGACTCCAACAGCTGCATATGGCGCCCGCCGGTGCCGGACTTCGCTGTCGTCAAGATTAGGGTGAGTGGATGGCTCCATTGTACAACTAGAATAATTTTAGAAATTAGTTTGTTACTCGATACTTTTTGCTACTGCTACTAAGCTGGAGCGCCTACAAAATGTATGTATCAGATATATACAGTAAAACCCGTTTAAGACGATTTCTCAGGGACCAACGAAAAATGCGTCTTAAGCGAGAAAGCGTATTATACGGGATAGGTGGTGGGGTACATGGTCATCTCAATCAAACTTATTTAAGGACCTTTATGATGCCCTGATCCATCGGTTGTAATTTGCTTGTCGCATTTGGAGGTAAGTAAACAAGCTTGATATTCTATAGCTCAACACCTTTAGAGTGAGCGGGGCAGTTGTCAATGTCTGCAGCCGCTCGCCGCTGCCGCGAGAGACAACACGCGTGCGCTTGTAGGCGTATTAAACGGGATGAAGAATCGTATTAAGCGTTAAGAAATGTATGAGAACATGTCTCAAGTTGTAGGGACTGACATAAAATGGCGTATTATGCGAGAAATCGTTTTAAGCGTGATCGTGTTAAGCGGGTTCTACTGTAGTTGGTCTACGCAAGTATGATCATATCTCTGAATTCCGTTCTGAGCTTCGATGGTTACCGATTCGCCGGCGCAGGGACGTGCATATCCTGTCAGTACTTTTCAACACACTGTTCAGCCCTACTTCCCCTCGTTATCTTATCTGTCTGAGCGAATTAATTATATGGCAGAGGTCGAGTGCTAATACTAACCTTACTCTTGCGGTACCGTCTAAAAAGACGCGAATAATACTCCAGATCTTTTACCGCGCGCGCTGTTAAGTTGTGGAATGAGTTGCCTTTGTCGCTGAGACAGTCGCGGTCTGTTGCGTCACTAAAGATTAATTTGAAGAAGTTGTGGCTTTCCAATGACTTGTGAATTGGTTGAATATAGTATTTATTTATTTTATATTTGCGCTATATGTATATTACATGTGATAGTGTGTATTATATTTTATATTGTATATAATGTATAAGCATGTTTTTAATTTTTCTAGAATAAATACCTATTAGGTCTTTTTTATTTTCTCTGTGTTTTGTACACAGCATATGTTTGCCTATCGCGTTCTACCTACCTACCTTTCAATTGCTCAAATGTTAGCTGGAAGAGATCCCTTATAGGGATAAGTATTACTCCTTTGTACTTTGATCTATTGTGTGACAATACATATATATTCTTTAACCTGTTATTGTGTACAATAAAGTGCTTGACATACATACTTTGGGAAAACGATTATTATCAAATAATTCTAGTTTATACAAGTTTATTCTAGGAAATGGGAAATTTCGCGCAAATGGAAAGTTAAGTTTCTTAAAATATCACGCTGTATAGCCTGCGAATGTCAAAACACGTTTTGTATGGTCGTCGAACCACCCTAACTGGGAACGCATCATTGCATTTGCATTCATTGGGATTGCATTATTTGACGCGCGGGGTCTGATTCCAAAGTACAGTAGTGCTTCGGAATCAGACCCGCGCGTCTGATGATGCAAATGAGAAAATGCAAAAATGTGTAGGATACTTATACAATTTTGTTTTCCTGACTTAGGCCCATGGAAACACTTCTAGCACTTCAAACTGTCTTTACAAAATAAAAGCAACCTCTTGACCGCTACAAACGACTTCCAGGTGGAGAGCGAAGACACCTACAACACCGCGATCCGCGCGAGTCCCAGCCTGCTGATAGTGACGTCCGGCGCCGGCACGGCGTGCGACACGGAGCCGGTGCGGGCCCGGCCCGGGCTGGTGCTCTTCCTCAAGGCCAGCCGTCAGCTGACGCTCACGCCCGACCCCGGGACACATCTCGAACTGTACCAGGCTATATGCAACGTTTGAGGCTGTTTTTATTAGTTCATATCGAACAACATTGATCTGTAGTCAAATTTACGAGTTTCATAGAGACTATTTATTTTGATATAAGTACGCTAAACGAGTGTTTTTTTTACAATACCTTAGAAATGCAGGCAAAGGCCGCCTCTCTCTCTCTCTCTCTCTCTCTCTCTCGCTCTCTCTCGCTCTCTCTCTCTCTCTCTCTCTCTCTCTCTCTCTCTCTCTCTCTCTCTCTCTCTCTCTCTCGCTCTCTCTCTCTCTCTCTCTCTCTCTCTCTCTCTCTCTCTCTCTCTCTCTCTCTCTCTCTCTCTCTCTCTCTCTCTCTCTCTCTCTCTGTGCGTGTGCGTGTGCGTGTGCGTGTGTGTGTGTGTGTGTGAACCAGCAATGAAACTCCCAGTAGTGATAGGTACCACTCACACCCCAGATTCGGTTGAAAACGTTCAACAATCTCGCTGGATATTCCAGCGTTTAAACGCGTGGTTGTGCCGGATATCTCCCCTGGATTTTCCCCAGACGATCCAATCACGCAGTTTTTATCGCTTTATTCGGTTCGCCCTACTAAAGCAACCGTCAGAGATCACACAATTTTTTTATACAATTTGTGTCTGATACTTCCCCCTTCCTCAACTTGCCCCTGTTTTACCACTCAATACGTTCTCAAGGAAAATGAATAGGCACCACCCTTACCGAAGCCGCCTATGCCGTTGCTCCGTTAAAACATGAGCTTAGTCAACAGTGGCTCGACGACGAACCTGTCGAGATCGTCGGTCCAGTGCGTGTTCCAGAGGTTCCAAGAAACATGCCCTTTCTCAAGAACACCAGGAACTGGCAGGACATGATCTATCTCGGAAACTGATGACCGTTTTCAATGCTATTACCTCTCTCCTGAATCGCCAACTCAACGTTGACCAGCTTCAGCAAAATCTTTCCAAACTCGTTCAGTCCATAAAAAGTCGCATGCATGCATGTCAATTAGCTAAAGGATATAAGGTCTGTCTGTACTGTACCATTGAACCTATAATACTCAGGACAAGCTATGATAATAATAATACTTACCACGTGCGAGCTGGTTGCATACAAATCTCGATAAGTGTGACAGAATTGTCATTGTCCTTGTCATAGTTCCACTTTTTAGGATTCCATAGTCAACAAGGAACCCCTATAGTTACGCCATGTCCGTCTGTTCGTCCGTCCGTCTTCGGCTTAGCTCAGTAACCATTACTACTAGAAAACTTTGATTCGGCATGGGTATATAAATCAATCACACCGACAAAAGAGTATGACAACAGTACAGTGCAATAAAATCTTGAAAAAAAAAACATTTTTTTAGGGTACCTCTCCTACACCTAAAGCGGAGATGTAATATTTTAATCTCTGTATTAAAAATCCATCGTGTGGGGTATCATTGAATAGCTTGTTCAAAATTATTATGGGTTTCTTAAAATCATTTTTCAAATCAGTAATTCGTTTGCGAGATATTGGGCTTTAAAGCCCAAATTTTTGTTCGAGTCATGTGTCTCCCTCCCCTCCTGCCGGGTAAATGGCTACTACTGGGGATGTGAAAAAAATCGTGGTAGTAGAACATATATAATGAATTTTAAAGGAAAACTATCACGAACAAGAAGGCATAAGTAATTACTTACCGAGTAATAATCGACCAACTTAATGTGTACATGGAAAAGCCAAATTTCGTACAAATTTGGCCGACGCAACCACACCGCACGTCGATGTAACTAGGACAGACAGGCAACTACTATTTTATGTTATTCTAAGATGCCTTATCCAAGAATCCTACAAAATCTCCATCGGAAAGTAAATATATTAAAATAAATGACACATCCATTATGTTTTTTGTGTGATTTATTTATTATTCTTGAAGAGCTCCTGTAAATTAACCAAAACAAAAATTAAAATATCTATTAATATTTTTCCTCTTTTTTCAGGAATTGGTTAAATATCGATTTTTTCGATGTTTTATATTTTGGTGGATTTTGAGTCTACGTTATTACTAAAATTATAATATATCAACACACAAAAAAGCTGCTGTTATGAATTATTTCCAAATTTCCATTGTTTTCCGTACTAATGAAAATAAAATGGGGCTACAACTGATTTAGTATGATGTTGTGGCACATAAACCATTACCCGTCCAAATTAAGTATGTTGTTTATGGCAAGTCATCAGCCATTTTAATACCAGTTCTTAATTTAGCTGCATAGGAGCCTCTCTGTCCCTCATTGTGGCAACACGTACCTATAGCCTGTCCTGCACGCCTATCATGGAACGGCCGCGACATACGCTCGATTTTTCTTGCACTATACCTCTTGTTCTAAGTGTTCTAATAAGAGAGATACGGATAGTGCGAGAAAAATCGAGAGAGCTCGCGCGCCGTCGCGTGATAGCCGTGCTGAGTATTATGGTCTGTACACAATATTCTCCATCAAACTATTTTCCATCAAAGAGAATATAACCACATAAGGCCTGGAACACACTGGCACGGCCTGCGGTGGCGGACAATAGAAAATTTGACAGCGGCGGACAAGTTTACTATGAGTTTACTACTGTCCGCCGGTCTGTGGGAGACTACGTTTTTTCCATAATCTATTAGCATTTTTTTAATTGGTTCTAAAGTAAGTTTTACAAGGTCTGAACGGAGTGGAGAAAATATCTGATTTCCTGAAAAATCCGAAGCTATAGATGAAGAAGTTATCTTTCAGATGGTATAAATATTGACATGATCCCGCTTACAGTCATTCTGGAAATCGTAATAATATAAAATTAGCCAAGATGGCTCTATTTTTTTGCTCTTAACTTATTCTTGCAATCCACGCCTCTGGGTAAGAGTCACGTTTATATTTTTCGCGCACGAGAAAACCAGATGCGATGCATTCTCCGGAAATTAGTTTTTTGGACTTCTCAATATGTATGGGAAAACTAATATCCAACTCGCACTTGGCCAATATTCTACTTGATATTAATTACGTTATTGTTACTATTGAAAAATTAAAAGAATATTATTATTTAAATTAACTAAAGTTGTTTTGCATGTAGCACTATTTCCTCGCTACAGAGAGGTGAAAAGTTTTGTGTTACACACGGGTGCAAATGTGTTTTACTTCTAGTGTGTTGAAACACTCGCTACGCTCAGGATTCTAATTTACTCGTAAAACCACTCGCTTCGCTCGTGGATCAAGAATCCTGCTCGTGTCTCAATTCCACACTCGCGGGTCAAAATACAACTTTGCACACTTTTATAACAAAATAACTAATGTTGACTGAGAGGTACAAAAGGGAAATAAAGACCCAACTTTGGTACCTATACCTATTTTACTAGATCGAGAAAATTAAGCAATTGATTTTTGGGCTTCTCACAGACAAAAAAATTGTTAATTGTTAATCTTTATTTTATTTCGAAAACATCATTAAATTATTATAAAAATTACAGATTAAATTGACAAAATACACAAAACTTATTGTAACTATATCTAGAACTAAACTACTTATAAAATAAAATCACATAAAATAACTTGCAAATAAAATATTTTCCCCAGTTCGCCGTCGCTGGGCAACGTGCCCAGAAGGCTGGCAGCATTGCCACGTTGGATGGCAATGCTTATCCTCTGTGCGAGGTATGAGCCAGCCCTCCGGTCACGCGTGATAATTAATTGTTATATGTAAGTAAGTTAAGAAACACACCTATCACTTATCAGAAAATTATTCACTTTGTTTCCTACTTCAGGCAGTAGGAACAGGTAGGTACCTAGGTGGAGCCTATGAAAAATCACATCACTTTTTAATTCATGTTTTTAAATAATTGTTACAAGTACCTATACACAACCTGATAGGAAGTTGGTACAGGCATTGTGTAACTGTCTGTTCACATTTACCATTTGTGTGTACTATTTACCTCCTTTCACTTGATTGAGTGATCAAAAACTAATCTCGCATTACAAGATCGGTCTAACTTTAGCGGAAAATCGCTCGGTCTTGAGTACTTACCGAAATACTCTGCAAGCGGAACTGATTAGATCAACCCAAATAATACCTACACATTTACTCGGTCACCGCTTGGGCTGCGGTCTGGACGCCAGTGGGCAGTGGGGTGACTTAGGTCAGAACATACTTATATACATTTGATCGAGTTCAATATATAAAATGAAATCGCTTGTTGTCCCGTTGCCCGCTGGCATCCGGTGCCGTTTTTTAAAAATCTTTTTAATTGCAGTCTACATTTCTTGGTGCGCGAAGCATGTAATTACGGAAGTGGCAATCCGAAACAAATTCCTCACTCAAGAGTGCAATGCAGATTGGTCTCTAATTTAGATGATTGAAGAATGTCACTTGGAATTCTTGTCAAACAAGACCCTTTAAAAGGAAAATAAATATTGACACTACCGACGTAAAGGGCTCTCATTGACGCGCCAGACGCTCCACATGTCCTTTAGCAGTCCTTACAAAACCGTTTGATCTCGTTTAACCATCTCTCAAAGCCTTTCCATCGACGGATATGTCGTCATGCTGCGGGAGCGCAAAAAGCAACATTACATGTAACATTAAAATATCTCAACACACCACAAATAATTCCAAGTTCACTCTGCACGTCTATCATGAGACGGCCGCGACATACTCTCGATTTTTCTCGGACTATACCTACCTCTTGTTCGTAGTGTTCTAATAAGAGAGAGAGAGACGGATAGTGCGAGAAAAATCGAGAGAGCTCACGCGCCGTCTTGTGATAGCCGTGCTGATTTCGATAAATTTATGACATTTATTAGGTTAAAAATACTCACATTACCTTGTTTGTACATATATGAAATAGTAAATTTTGTGATCCAAAATCGAAACCAATTTGGTAAATACAAAAGTGCCCGCCTTCAGAATAAATTAAAAGCAATTTCAAGTAGTACAGCGTTATTGCAAAAAAGCATAATTGGAATGGCCCACAAGATTTTTAATAAACTACCACAGACTATTGTTGGAACTGGTGAAAATGATGTTGATATGAAACTATTAAAAGAATTTCTATTAAAAAAAGCTTATTACTCAATTAATCAATTTTTAGCTGACATATGTACTTAATTCCAATTACTCTATTCTTTATATTTTTAATAATGCTGACTACATCATATTTTATATTTCATTTTAACGGACTTTTAACTTAAATTTGTATTTATATATATATATTGTGATATGTTGACTACCTAATGTAAATTATTTGTGAAGCATGCTGCATGCAGAAGCATGTTACAAAAATATAACTATATTTGTATGCCGCAAGGCGCCACATAGTGATACTGGAAAAATGTAATACCTAATAACTACCTATGTTGGACAAATAAATCTTTGAATCTTTGAATCTTTGAATCTTTGACATTTAATATTGATTTAAGTATATCCCTCGATATCGCTAAATTTGGGCTGCTTGATACATTTAGCTCGCATTATTTTGGGGCAATACATTATGCTTTGAATTGAATTGCGCTTTAATTGTGTTTATTTAAACGGGT
This sequence comes from Epinotia demarniana, assembly GCA_945867215.1. NCBI lineage: Eukaryota > Metazoa > Arthropoda > Insecta > Lepidoptera > Tortricidae > Epinotia > Epinotia demarniana. The sequence goes on from OX244261.1 coordinate 8,158,485, forward strand.
CATTCGAACGGCTATCCACTTATCTCGTTCCTTAAAAGGCTGTGCGTGGCTGTCTAAATATCGACACACATAATGTCCGCATGTGTTGCGACTTGCGACACTTCTGAAGGGCCGATCTCATTACTGCAATTCAATTCAAATATTAATTCAATTTAAACAATGGCAGACTTGGTTTAGGTCATAATTTTATTGCTTATAAGAAATGCAATTTTACTAAAAGTAGGGTAACTTCTTAATCTATAAATCTAAATCTATGCTTCTCGTATATGGGCTGGTCATGTGACAACATCAAGTGCTGCTGGCACGTTTTATTTCCTAGGTAGATGGTATAATGCCTAGGTAGATAGTGTAGGTACTCCACAATCACAAACTAATAAGAAGAAGCATAATTATTTCAATAGTGTATAGTTCAAAGTGTTAGATAATCTGTGGGAACAAAAAATACGAAGCGCGAATGATTCCACATTATTTCGTAGTTTATTTTCGCGGTAAATTTGCATTCGGTTGTAATGTAATTAATAGGACAGTTTCGTAACGAATGGGTTCTTTTGCTGACTGCTATCTCAATAAATTGTGTTGTTCCAGATGTAACCTCTTGTAAAATAGCATAAAGTTCATATTTACAACGACTACCACAGACAGTTACGAGTTTTAGTAAGTAAGCTAGCTATGAGCTCTTACCTAATTTTTCGCGCAGTCTCTTTTCGGACGATGTAACGCTTGAAGGTTGCAGACATCTTTAGTTTGTAACCACAATAATGTAATTGTTGCTGAATATTTAACAAGAAGAGGAAATGAGTGATGCGAATCAACTTAATTAATCTGCTTTAATCGAATAATTTAGCAATCTTGCACCAGACATTCACCTACTTAATTTTCAGGTCAGGTTTGTAATTTCACATTGTTTTTTCTCAGCTTGGCGAACATCGCCAATATATATTGTTAAACGTCGCCATTCCAATCGTTGAATATTCAAATATCTGTAACTCAATTCACTTCGATCAGCATCAGGTTACCGGAAACATTTCCAATTTTTCACAAAAGTCATATGGTCGTTATGTTACGAGCTGAAATTAAATAAGTCGAATTACGGCTCAGATTCCCTCAGAATAGTTATTGACGACCCGGTGACCTGCTTATCGCATTGTTGCGTTTATGGTTAGTCGTATATATCCACCAATGACTGATGAGCACTTCTTAGTTTGATCAGCTGTGATAAATGTAAGTGTGAATGTCCTAAATCGTTTGATATTAAGCGACGACATTGACTACAGGTTTTGGAAGCATTTCAAGCACTGTACGGTCGAGGAAATTGAAGGTTTGGCACATGTCAACTCTATTTGAATGACGTTAAGCTCCAAAAGAGTAGTAGTGTATTGGATTTCCCCGACTGTACATTTATGTTATAACATATCTGGGTTCGGATCCTGGTAAGGGCAAATATTTGTGTTTTCTATGAATTTAATTACTTATATCTATTGGGAATGTACACTTTGGGAATTCACTGGACCTAACCCAGTCGAGGCCAAGTAGAGGCCGCTTTGTAGCGGAAATCGGTCCCAAAAGGACTTATGTAAGAGTCATGCATTGTTTTTGAATGCGAGAATATTTTTGTTAGGTAATGATATATCTATATAGCCACGAATATCAGCTGACTACACTCCCTCTCAGCATGTGGTCTGATTGGTTCGGGGAATCAAATTGCAGTATAGACATTGTGGGCACACCTTTTCACCACACACTTTTAAACCCGACTTACCATTCAAGTCACAGCAATAAAATTGCTTACTTTTACAACCTCATATCATTCTTTTGTGTAATATTATGAAATTGCACTCTATGTTGAATGGAGAAAGGTTTATTTTGCATTCGTGAAATATAGTCGTGTAGAAGAGTATGGAAAAGTGAGTCGATACTTGATTTTCGATACATAGATACAGATCTACTCGAAAGCTCGTTTAGTTTGGTTTAATTCGACGATTTGGTTTGTTACTCCATCGTGATAAGAACAGTGCTTGACAAATGATTGCCGGCGTCTTTATGCACTTGACATGTCAAATGTTCACATGAATGCTATTGCAGACCTTTTGACACATTGCGAAATCTCACGCTCCGCTACGAGCGGGGCGTGGAGCGTCCATAGATATAAATTGCATTTGTTGCATTTGTTTTATATAATATATGCACGTTGCACGCCCCGGTCGCAGCGAAGCGGGGACTCTTTACCGGCCCGCTCTATAGGCCGTACCACTCTTTCGCTGCCAAGAACCTGCCTAGCGGGCGCTTTCCGCTACATACGAGGAAAACAACGGGAACGGCTACGAGCGTAGCGCGTAGCGATTCTTGGCAGTGAATGTGTCAATGTTAATATCCACCCATTTTTAGGGTTCCGTACCCAAAGGGTAAAAACGGGACCCTATTACTAATAAGGTTCCGCTGTCTGTCTGTCCGTCTGTTCACCAGGCTGTATCTCATGAGCCGTAATAGTTAGACAGTTGAAATTTTCACAGATGATGTATATCTGTTGTCGCTATAATAACAAATACTAAAAAACCGACCATGTGCGAGTCGGAGTGGTTTGGAGAGGTGTTGGTGATAGACATGATTTTTTTGCCGTTTTAACCGACTTCATAAAAAGGAGGAGTTTCTCAATGCGGTTGTATTTTATTAAAATCGTTTTTTTAATAGATAATGGTCCGGAACCCTTCGTGCGCGAGTCTGACTCGCACTTGGCCGGTTTTTTTCCAAGCTCCTTGCACTGACTGGGATGCAAAGATAAGGATTTGTCAGTAGGTATTTATGAGACTTGCGAAGTAAGCTTTTGACTTCAAAGATAACTTCGGGATTAAATATTTGTTATGATATAGGCAGCGTATGCAGTGTTCAGTCGCAGAATAAAAAGGTTCATCATATTCGCAGCTTAAAGTCCAAATGCGGTGAACCATACGTACATTCCACGACTACCTACCTGTGTATACGAAAGACCATCGACATCATTAGTAAACCATAAGATTAATTGTACTTTGACGATCCTGATTTTGACATACGAAATAATTGAACGAAGGAGCGATGCGAACAAAGTTATCTCCTTCGTCTTGGGCCACAATCCATCGTATGTCCGTTTGATGCCCAATTTACAAAATGTTGTTTCGCAATATAACAGTTCAATAATATCGGATAGTCGAGGCAAGTTCATAATACAAGTATGCGCATACTGCATAATACACGTGATAGTGGGACTGGCTATATACTACGACATATACGAACGAAGTTAAAAGGTTACTAACCGATATGGAACTTAGTCTGAAATAAAAAACAACATTTAATTTTCATAAGTAACCATCTATCTCAATTTTGATATGGCATGAAAAGCGGAACCTTCACTAAGTCATAACTTTTAGAACATTATAATTCCCTGCATGAATAAGTATAACCTGTCAAAGCGGTCTCTAAATAATAATATTATGCCCTGTACTAACGCATTTGTTACGGCAATATCAATACACCTAATCCAGTCTGTGGTAATCAAAGGTAACGTGTTCTGATTCTGATTAAGAGTGTGTAATATCGGGTACGGGCAGGCGATAGATTCAGGTGCGCAAGCCGCACCCTGTGAGTGATCGGTGCTATAGTACCTAAACTATAAGTTGTGTAGGTGTGTCTGTACGTCGGAAATAATTAGATACTACGATTGAGTAAAAGGTTAACGTAGAGACGGACAACAAAGTACTTAAGGGTTCCTTTTTGCTTTTAGACACGGAAGCCTAAAAATCCAAAATGACGGTCAAAGAGTTTGTCCAGCCGGGTGGACGATGTACATTTAAGGGTTCAATAAAATAGGTAGGTTAAAAATAAATAGGCTTAACGTTTTTATTGCGAGATTTAAATATTATTTTAACTTAAAACTTGAGTAACTAACTAAAACTTTTTAGTACATGTGATTTCAGAGTTTCGCACGCTTGGCTCCAAATGGTACCTAATAAATACAAACATTGTATTTCGTGGGCGAACTCGCAAGATTAAGCTAGTTGTGTTAAATGACACTGCAGCTCATGTGACCGTACTAAATTGGATAATTTATCGTAGAACCGATATTGAAACACCTATTAAGTATAAAAGCGATATTAATAAAATAAAATTGAACCTTGATTGGCGTGAAAACGCCTCTAGGTATATGAATTTAATTGGTCTAAATAATATCCATAAAAGGAATTCCATTTGACATTGCGTAGGCGATCTAGTTAGGTATTATTTCTAGGACTTCTTATCTGTGGAAGGAAATCATAAATCACCATCACAGTAGGGGTTTCTAATCACTGCTGTTACATCGACTGCCTCATCAAATAAACGTAAAAAAGCTATTATTTGGGAGTAGGTAATGACTAACAGTAACCAAGTCCACTGCTGGGCCTAGGCCTCTCCAAAAGAAAGAAAGGACAGAAGGTTCTCGAGTGTCGACCACGTGCCGGAAGGTGCGCGCCTTACGTAACCCTCAAGGAGGACTGATGACTTGGCAAAGATCGCCGGAGTCCGCTGGATACGCGGGTGGCGCAGGACTGGTTATTGTGGCACTCGCAGGAGACTTAAAAGCTATTAGAATCGAATGCCTTTAATAAGTATCTAATAATTAGATACTTATTAAAGGCCTCCACACACCGAACGCGGGTCGGGCGGTATCTCTATCTCTTTCGCACAGTAGCGCGGCGTCTCTATCGCACAATGCGTTGGTAAGTGAGAGAGACACACCGACCCGCGCCGCGCCCGACGCGCCCGATCCGCGCCGCGCACGATCCGCGTTCGGTGTGTGGAGGCCTTTACTAGTTTTACTTGTTACATAGATGGCTACTTCTGCTGCTGACTAGGTATTACGTATATTGAATCCCTAACCACAATCAATCAATAGGTATTTAACGTTCAGAACAAAGAGCAGGACTAGCATGATGGTCTGAAGTATACAACGCCTGCCATATCTATTAGAGTCATCTGGTGTTACGTTAACTAAGCAGCCCTACACGCAATTCAATTCTCAGCTTATCTCACATACGATCTCGGCTGACTGCGGTTTAGTTAAATCAGCATGTACCAAATAAGATTTTGTAAAACGATAATTTGACAGTCCTTGGCTGCACGTGCGTAAGCCTTGCCCAATTGTGCAGCATGTTATTGTCATAATTATTTCTGTTATTTTACTTATTGAACGAGCGAACGAAGCGACCGAAATTTCTCCGTTTCAGTTTGGTTAAATAACCTTTCGTATATCCGGCTGTCCTGAGGTCTGGATGTTCTCTACTACAAGTCCGATTTCTCAATCGAGCAGTTGTAGTGATTACATAGACATTTTTGTCAATTCAGCTTTTCTAAATTTTAAAAATATAGTTATCATTGTCATGTCACTCTAGTTTAAACTTCTTCATGAGATATTTTTGAATGCTCTTGCCCTCAACGATTTTTCTATATAAAAGGTTCCGGTTAATTTCTTGTTACGAATATGTAGACCCAGTTCTCAAGTCTAGAACATAAGGATGTCGTAAACTATATTAGAATTTAATGAGTTGTTCAAAGATTGCGCGTGTGTGCATACCTTGCTGCATGGAAACGCCAATGCTCGAAATTGCAAATCCACAAACAACTGAATAATTTGACCTATAAGTGTCTTATTTGTAGTGGCTTCTGCCCACGACTCCGTCCGCGTGGAACTCTTTTATATCGTAGCTCCATACAAACTTTCATCGCCCATTTCACCCCCTTAGGGGATGTATCCAGAGTAATAACTATCCTTTATATAAGGTGTTCTGAATATTATTTCCGCCTTCTCCGGTATTCAATAATTTACTTTTAAAACAAAGTTTTAACCGACTTCAATTTAGTACTCCGCCAAGCCATGAGAACATTTTCTATATTTTTTTTACAATTTACCACATGAACTGATTTCCGATAGCAAATGCGTTGATTACTATAGAAAAAAACCGAATCGCTGTATGTGGGCCGATAATATTTGAGGACTTCCATCGATTCCCCAAGATCATCACCAATGGCACCTCATTAGTTCCTATTTCAACGGAATCTTATGAGAACCTGTGACGTACTTTTGCACTTTTAAGTACATAATTGAGGAATTCGATAAGTCATCTCTGGTCTTCATCATCAATTCCTCGCCACCAAATTTATGATTCCGGATGTAAATACACGAGTTAGAATAGAAAATACTAAAATCACTACACGCGCGCCTAATAAAATTGAGGAGTTCCCTAAATTCCTCATGGATCCCATCATCCAACTGAATTTTTGAAAAAATGGGACCCACCTGGAAGCATATACTTACAAACAAAAAAAAAATTCCGAATCGGTTCATCGATGACGGAGTTCTGAGGCAACAAACATTGAAAAAAAAATAAAAAAAATACAACCGAATTGAGAACCTCCTCCTTTTTTTGAAATCGGTTAAAAATAGAAAACAACTCACTAAAACTCATTCAATTATTTATCCAAATATATAAAAGAAGAAACTGACTGACTGACTGACTGACTGACTGACTGACTGACATATCAACGCACAGCCCAAACCGCTGGGTCTAGAGATTCCAAATTTGGCACGTAGGTTCCTTATAAGGTGTAGGGGAGCACTAAGAAAGGATTTTTCAAAATTCACCCTCTAAAGGGGTGAAATGGGGGTCCAAAGTTTGTATGGAGGATACATTATTCATTGAACTAGAGACTTGAAAATTTGCAGGAAGATTACTTATTAGAATACAAAAAAAGCACTTTCAGCGTTTTACAAAATTCCACCCCTAAGGGGGTTAAATAGGGGTGCAAAGTTTGTATTCAAAACTACTGGGACTACAAACTTGAAATTTACACCAGACCTTCCTTTTATGACGTAGGCAAGGGATAAGACGGGATTTTTGGAAATTCTATCCCTAAGGGTGTTAAATAGGGGTGCAAAGTTTGTATGGGTGAAACATTATTTTTTGTACTAGAGACTTGAAACTTTGTAGGAATATTACTTATTAAGATACAAAAAAAGTCCTTTCAGCGTTTTACAAAATTCCACCCCTAAGGGGGTTAAATGGGGGTGCAAAGTTTGTATTCAAAACTACTGAGACTACAAACTTGAAATTTACACCAGACCTTCCTTTTATGACGTAGGCAAGGGATAAGACGGGATTTTTGGAAATTCTATCCCTAAGGGTGTTAAATAGGGGTGCAAAGTTTGTATGGGTGAAACATTATTTTTGTACTAGAGACTTGAAACTTTGTTGAATATCCCTACAACTTATTAAGATACAAAAAAAGTTCTTTCAGCGTTTTACAAAATTCCACCCCTAAGGGGGTTAAATAGGGGTGCAAAGTTTGTATTCAAAACTACTGGGACTACAAACTTGAAATTTACACCAGACCTTCCTTTTATGACGTAGGCAAGGGATAAGACGGGATTTTTGGAAATTCTATCCCTAAGGGTGTTAAATAGGGGTGCAAAGTTTGTATGGGTGAAACATTATTTTTTGTACTAGAGACTTGAAACTTTGTAGGGATATTACTTATTAAGATACAAAAAAAGTTCTTTCAGCGTTTTAGAAAATTCCACCCCTAAGGGGATTAACTAGGGGTGCAAATTTTGTATTCAAAACTACTGAGACTAGGAACTTGAAATTTACACCAGACCTTCCTTTTATGACGTAGGCAAGGGTTAAGACGGGATTTTTGGAAATTCTATCCCTAAGGGTGTTAAATAGGGGTGCAAAGTTTGTATGGGTGAAACATTATTTTTTGTACTAGAGACTTGAAACTTTGTAGGGATATTACTTATTAAGATACAAAAAAAGTTCTTTCAGCGTTTTAGAAAATTCCACCCCTAAGGGGATTAACTAGGGGTGCAAATTTTGTATTCAAAACTACTGGGACTAGGAACTTGAAAATTACACCAGAATTTCTTTTTATGACGTAGGTAGGGGATAGAACAGGATTTTTGGAAATGCTATCCCTAAGGGGGTGAAATGGGGGTCCAAAGTTTGTATGGGAGAAACATTATTTTTTGTATTAGATACTTGAAACTTTGTAGGGATATTACTTATAAAGATACAAAAAAAGTACTTTCAGCGTTTTAGAAAATTCTACCCCTAAGGGGGTCAAATAGGGGTGCAATGTTTGTATGAGGTAAACATTATTTATTGAACTAGAGACTTGAAACTTTGTACGAAGATTACTTATTAGGATACAAATATAAATATCCTTAGCGTTTTTAAAATTCCACCCCTAAGGAGATTAAATAAGGGTGCAAAGTTTGTATTCAAAACAACTGGGACTACAAACAAGAAATTTACACCAGAACTTCCGTTTATGACGTAGGCAAGGGATAAGACGGGACTTTTGGAAATCCTATCCCAAAGGGGGTTAAAAAGGGGTGCAAAGTTTGTATGGGAGAAATATGATTTTTTGTACTAAAGACTTGAAACTTTGTAGGGATATTACTTATAAAGATACAAAAAAAGTTCTTTCAGCGTTTTAGAAAATGCTACCCCTAAGGGGGTTAAATAGGGATGCAATGTTTGTGGAGGGGAAACATTATTTATTGAACTAGAGACTTGAGACTTTGTAGGAAGATAACTTATTAGGATACAAAAAAAGTAATTCAGCGTTCTATAAAATTCCACCGCTAAGAGGGTTAAATGAGGGTCCAAATTTTGTATAAGGGAAACTTATTTTTAGCTACTACGTACTTAAAACTTTGTGGACAGATTACTTATTAATTTACAAATAAAGTGCTTTCAGCGTTTTTGAAATCAATTACACCTAAAGGGGTTAAAAAGGAGGTCCAAAGTTTGTATGGAGAAAAAAGATTAGTTAGATAATTTTATTCGAGAATTTACAGGATAATTCCTAACGATAAATGAGTAAACAAGTGTTTCCGGTTTTTTGAGAATTCAACCCCTAAAAGGAGACATGTGGTGACAAAATCTGAAAATCAACATCGGCATCTATTGTTTCTATGGTTTATCGGGTCGCTGATTAGGAAAACAACAACGATTTTACATTCCAACGTGGCGTCTAAATATCAATATGGGCGTTGTTATAACGGTTTTTTGGGACGTTAATAACGAAAATCACATAGATTTTGAAATGTAATGTTGTGGACATGAAAATTCATGAAAATATTTGTGCCAAATTGCAATTCAATCGGTCCAGTTTTTTTCGTAGCAAATCGGTTGTAACAGACGGACTGACAGACAGCCACACGTGATCCTATAAATAAGGGTTCTATTTTTGCTTTTGAGGTATGGAACGAGACCCGCATTATATAGGGTTATAGGTTTTAAAGTTTGTATTCGGTGCCATCTCGATCGTCAGCAATCGGTACCTAGGCGAGTGCGGGCGGCGCGGCGGGACGGGAGGGTAGGAGACATTGGGAAAGTGCCTGCATCCGTAATAAGTACATTCAAGGTGCTGCACGAAGATCTGCTTACTTTTAATATGTTAAGCATTTTGGCCGCCGTTAAATTAAAACAAATTTTTGGGTATTTATTTTAAATACTGGTTCGAAAAGCATACAAAAAAAATCTTAGGAAACAAGCCTATAGCAATGTCCAGGCCACAAATTTGACTTAACATTCGTGGAGATATTTTGGTATTTCAACATTAATGTTCATGAACATAAAGTAGCTTTTATTCCAGAGGACAGATTCTCCTTAATCATGATTGTAAATTTAATAACAGAAATACGTACATACATGCATACATTGACGCCTTTATTCCCAAAAGGGGCAGGCAGAGCACATGAACTTTATGTTCCAGAGCCACTTTTAGCATAAATGTGGGTATAAAAGATCGACAAAAAGTGATATTGCTTAGGTTGTTAGCCCATCAGCCACAACACACTTCAACCCTGCTCTCTTAATCGACTTTTACGACACACTTGGGAAGAAAAGAGGGTGGTGAAATTCTAACCTGCCACCACACGGGCATAAATATAATAGTAAATAAAAATTAATTTACCATAATGGGTTATGACGAAGGGTTATTAGTAGTGGAAGTTAGCAGTAGTAGGTTAGTAGGCGGCGTAGCAATTCAACAATTATTGGAAAATTACTTTTACTACGCGGGCGAAGCCGCGGGCAAAAGCTAGTTTACTTATATTATAAGAACTTCTCCACATCCACTATCTAATTCAACTCACTTCCTTCTTCTGTTTTTTCATAGACAAATAAAAACTAAAACATTATTTTAAGCTGCCAGGTATTATAGGCAGCTAGGTATGACATCAAAAACTAATTACTAAACTCTATATTTTGTTCTGCTCCGAACACAAGGCCCCGGAACTCAAACTATCCCCTATTCCTTTCTTCTAAATCGTTTCAGCGTTTAACCGTGAAGAGGTAGCAAACAGAAAGACAGACAGACGCACTTACCCATTTATAATAATATAAAGCACTTGTAAGTAGTAGGTATAGTAGCATGTACTAGCTTTTGCCCGCGACTTCGTCCGCGTGGAACTTTTTTATATCGCAGGTCCATGCAAACTTTCACTACCCATTTCACCTCCTTAGGGGATGATTTCCGGGATAAAACTATCCTATGACCTTCCACAGAACTCAAACTTCATCTTCTAAATAGGTTTAGTGGTTTAAGCGTGCAGAGGTAACATACAGGGAGACAGACAAACTTTTGTATTTTTAATACGGATATTAAAGGTCTAATGTCGACTAAGCTGTAAGCTACGCGGTAGCCCAGTGGTTCAGGCATGCGGCTGTCAAGCGGCGGTCGTGGGACCGAATCCCGGCTCGTACCAATAAGTTTTTCGGAACGTATGTACGGAATATTTACCGTCAGCTTTTCGGTGAAGGAAACCATCGTTAGAAAACAGGTCTAATCCCAATAAAGTCTAGTTTTCCCTCAGGGTTATCTGGAAGGTCAGATGGCAGTCGATTTCGTAAAACTAGTGCCTATGCCAAAACTTGGGATTAGGTGTCAAAACGGACCCTAGGCTCCATTAGGGCACAACCAGGAATAACGCTAGGAGGATGATTAAGGTATAATGCCGACTCTTTTTTTAGTTGCATCAGTCGCCTCAACTGATTAGATTTGTGATCTTCGGTTCATGATGCCGAAATTTAATTAGGTAATCAATAGTTGATCGATTAGCTACGACTGTCATTAAAAGTAACACCAAAAGAACACCACTTATATAACATCTCTTAGCGGACACAATGTCCTTTATCTAGATTAATTCCAATGTGATTTTTATGGCAGTCAGTTCTTAACGATATGTAAATAGAATATAGTAATAGTATTTTATGCAACTGTTGTATAAGTAGGGTCTTAAAACGCGAGTGTCGTGAGTTGCGATGCGAGCCTTGGCGAGCATCGCAATTAAAGACGCCACGAGCGTTTTAAGACCAAGTTATACACCGTTGCATACAATATTTTTTCTACGACTATTTTAAATAAATAGCATAATTTGACTTTTCAGGCAGTAAGTTTTCCGTTAGTTCTATTACTACTCACGCAATTTCATCAGCGGTGCAGTTATTTTCTTCTTCGTCCATTTTAAAAGGAACGTACACATTTTTCTTCACTTCACAAACACGACTCAAATCTTAAGAAGTTATTATATATTTGATACATATTTGACATATTTCGTCTTTTAATTTTGAACTGGAACTTTGGTGGGAAATTTGAAACATGACACATTGACACCTCTTGTTTATGGTCTGTTTTGTTCTTAATTCAACTTGCCAGTACTGTCATATTAAGACCAAGGTTTTTCTTAAGTTGGCAGCAATGCCTTTAGTACAATAATTTATTTGAATTAAATACATTCAGTGGTTTGTTAAGTTGGTAGTACCTAATGTATTTTATGTTTCGGCATGGCCCTCTAGATTAGTCGCGTCGCGGCCTACTCGATCGTGTCTAGTAGGCCGTGGCACAATGTAGTACTACCCAGGTTTAGAAGCGTATGGCTGCTAAGCGTATCGTTTTGGCGACAAAACAGCACGGTTGTGCCGTACTGTTATGGGGAATAGAGTATAGACTTTTCTGCAGACTTATTTTGTATGTCTTTATATTAGTGTTCAGGACTATGTAAATGACAGATAAAAGTACAGGAGTAGAAAATAGTATTTTATGCAACTGTTGTATAAGTAGGGTCTTAAAACGCGAGTGTCGTGAGTTGCGATGCGAGCCTTGGCGAGCATCGCAATTAATGACGCCACGAGCGTTTTAAGACCAAGTTATACACCGTTGCATACAATATTTTTTCTACGACTATTTTAAATAAATAGCATAATTTGACTTTTCAGGCAGTAAGTTTTCGGTTAGTTCTATTACTACTCACGCAATTTCATCAGCGGTGCAGTTATTTTCTTCTTCGTCCATTTTAAAAGGAACGTACACATTTTTCTTCACTTCACAAACACGAATCAAATCTTAAGAAGTTATTAATAACGAATAGTTATCATATTTGACATATTCCGTCCTTTAATTTTGAACTGGAGCTTTGGTGGGAAATTGGAAACATGACACATTGACACCTCTTGTTTATGGTCTGTTTTGTTCTTAATTCAACTTGCCAGTACTGTCATATTAAGACCAAGGTTTTTCTTAAGTTGGCAGCAATGCCGCAATAATTTATTTGAAGTAAATACATTCAGTGGTTTGTTAAGTTGGTAGTACCTAATGTATTTTATGTTTCGGCATGGCTCTCTAGATTAGTCGCGTCGCGGCCTACTCGATCGTGTCTAGTAGGCCGTGGCACAATGTAGCACTACCCAGGTTTAGAAGCGTATGGCTGCTAAGCGTGTCGTTTTGGCGACAAAACAGCACGGTTGTGCCGTACTGTTATGGGGAATAGAGTATAGACTTTTCTGCAGACTTATTTTGTATGTCTTTATATTAGTGTTCGGGACTATGTAAATGACAGATAAAAGTACAGGAGTAGAAAAAAAGGTTTTATTTCGGTCAAGCGCTATCCACACATGCCGTTCTTGATTTCGCAACGCGTCTAGACAATAATCAAGGCACAGGACATGATATACGGTGACTGAATTTAAAGCATTTGTCTGCATTGCTATTAGGGTTCCGTACCAAAAAAGGTAAAAAAGGAACCCTTATGGTGCGACTCCGTCCGTCTTTCTGTTTGTCGGTCACAAAGTGAAATATCTCACGACCTACTTAAGCTATCAATTCGAAATTTGGAATGGTTAATAAATGAGAGTTATCCACGTGCATTGAAAATGAAAAAATTAAATATACACCTTAATTTTCTATGAACAATTACGAATATGAGGAGGGGGCGAAAAAATATATTCAACTACTATTAGGTCAAGTGGGGTATCATTTGAAAGGGCTTGAATTGCACTTTTTGAAACAGTTTTTATTTTTCTACATAGGTTAAATTTCGATCTATGAAGGAAAATTAAAAAAAATACCATTCCCCCCCTTCGAAACTACACTATCTTCGAAGTTATCCAAACAAAAAAAAATTACCACTTGTGATTAAGATAAACGTAAATATTACTGGAAAAGTGTAACTTTTTCTGTATCTAGCTTATTTTTTGTTTTGTTTTGTTTTTGAGGAGGGGGCAAAAAAATATTCAACTCAAAAGCAAGTGGGGTATCATTTGAAAGGGCTTGAGTTGCACTTTTTGAAACAGTTTTTCTTTTTTTTCTACATTGGTAAAATTTCGATCTATGAAGGAGAATGTAAAAAAAAAACAATAATCGCTAAAACACCAACATACATACTAAGCTGATTGCCCTTGCATTATGTTGTGTTGGGCTAAAATAAGTAATTTAACAAATATTGGGACATATACTTTATTCACCTTGAGTTAATTTTTAGTTTGTACGGAACTCTCTGTGCGTGAGTCAGACTCGCACTTGACCGGTTTTTTATATTTGATTGCTGCAGTGAAAAACCTAGGGTCTCTGCACCTTGAAAGACTCTTGCTTGTCTTGCCAAAATTGGGCTGAAGTGGAATTTTTCGTCTCTATTTATTGGACTCATGAACTCGTCATCCAAGAACGCTGAAGGACCAATTCAACACAAATCTTTATTATCTGGATGCTTCAAGTATACAAGGCTGTATTTCTGATAAAACTTTTTAAAAAAATATTCTAATATATACCTATATATTAACTATGGAACCTGCTCATAAAATTTCACCAGAATCGCCTGAAGAATGCGACCTTTGGAAGAGTTTATCCGGACATCTGGACAGCCGGACATACGAAATCATTTTTGCCCAAGTTGAAACGGAGAACGTCATTCGCTTCGCTCGCTCGTTATATAAGGAATATATCCGTTACGCACGCACGCACGCACGCACACTCACACAAACACAAACACACAAACACACGCACAAGGTTCTTTTTTTTCTGTTATGTAAATAAATAACTACTTGTTGCTATGGAGGAGCGGGGCTTCCTAACACAGGTATTGTATACTTAAGGCTGCACCGAGGAAATTATGAAAATATTGCGTTCGTTTGATACATTGCTGTATTATTATTACTAAAGCTTTAGTTCTGCTATTCCTATATAAGATATTTAAGGATTAACTCTATAAGTCATCCGCTTTAGAAATACGATTACGTATACTTTCCTCGATAGAAATTAAATCCAAAGTTACCTCTAATAAAGAAAAGATAACATTAGTACGGCGTAAATACTTCACGGAAGGTCAGCAGTTTTTGAATAACAACAAAACTTCATGTTTACTATGACTTATATCCTCTTCATTTTCAAAATATGGATTATTTTAGAAATAACTAGTTTCGCGCACGTTTCGCCCATTCTAGCTAGAGCCGCCATTATTGTTTAATGTAAAATCAACATATATATTAAAAACTAATAAATAATTAAGTCTAGAGCAAGACATCTATATGCAGAGAATTTTAAGATAAAGATAAAGTGTATGCTCGTAACAATTAATTCCTGTTCCCTCGTAAGCATACTCAGTACCTATACCTACCTACTACCTAGTAATAATAAAGGGTAATTGCTATAATATGTGGCACTCCTTTGCATTTGTAGTATTTTACCGATTTAGGTGAAAGGTATAGAGATAGTTTGGGTCCCGGGGAAGGACTTAGGACAGTTTTTAACCCCGTAATCATCCCCTAAGGGAGTGAAAAGGGGAGGTGAACGTTTGTATGGCGCTGCTATATAAACGAGCTCCACGCGGATGGAATCGCTGGCAGCAGCTAGTTAATTACATGTACTACTGCCATGAATTTTTTCACATACCCAGTAGTAGCCATTTAGCCGGCAGGGGGGAGGACACAAGACTCGTATAAAAATTAGGGCTTTAAAGCCCAATATCTCGCAAACGAATCACTGAGTTGAAAAGTGGTTTAAAAACCCTTTAATATTTTCGAACAAGCTAGCTAACTATACTCCACACAAAGGGTTTAACGAGAAAAAAGAAATTGCATCCCTACTTTGGTGTAGGGGAGGTAAACTTTAAAAAAAAAACATGTTTTTATATTACTGTTTTGCCGCCGTGATTGATTTATGGGTATGCTGAATTACAGTTTTCTCATAGTAAGGGTTACTGGGCTAAGCCGAAGACGGACAGACGGACGAACATGGCGAAATTATAGTGGTTCCTAGTTGACCCTAGATTACTAGAACCCTGAAAAATGGGGTGCCTACTGATATTTTTACCCTATTTAGCCATTCTGTTATTTAACATTATTGAGTTAATTTTATTGAGCTATACTATTGTGCTTTGAATACTATTTTGTCATTCATCGTAGATACTATAACCTACGGACGCTAAATATATAAATAAATAAATAAATTACAAATCTGCATAAATGTTTCTCTAAATGTCAATATTATCAATACAATTATTTGAAATCGTTTGCTTGTCCAATTTTGTAAATATTGGTAGCACCCTCGCTGAAAGCATTTATAGCGCCATTTGCCGTCATTCTTTGCGTTCTATGTAGGCGATCGGCGCACAGCTCCAGCCGCCGCACCGCTCGCTCTTGCCTGTGTGCCTCAAACACACATGCACGGAGCGCATTGAATACCTAAAATCAATTCACGGCAGAAGCTCGGTGCCCTCTTAACTAGTATTATGTACAATAGTGAAAAAAATTTTTTTTTTTTTTTTTCTTTCATAACAGAACACGGTCCAAAGATCCAGATCTCTGTTTGTCTGTTTATTTGTAAGCGCATCACGTGGAAACGGCTGAACGGATGTTGATGCAAACTTTACTAATCTGTCGAAAAAATTCCCGGACAACAAATAGGCTATAAAATATATGAATTAAGATAATGGTGCAAAGGGGTTAAAAATGGGGTTGAACTTTGTATGGGAACTTATTAAATCTATAAGCTAAAGATTTGAAAATTGACAAGCATATAGACGACTAGAAAATAAAAAGAACCCCATTCAAACTTTTAGCAAAATATAGATAAAACGTGAAAAAAACGGGGATGTAAAATAGTGTAGGCGTCGAACTCCAAACACTACACATTAACCAAAACTGGTTGGTTGATACCTCCACCGATAGTATCTGTTATACATAAGTGACCTAATAATATTGGAACTTCAGTCACTGACGACGTCGCTGTTTATATTGAAAAACCAGCAACCTTGATCTTTGCCTTCCTATATTTGCTATGAAATCAGAGGTCATCTAAAGTTGTTTGTAGGTTGAATTGACTTATCTCGATTGAATGGGCCTTTCAGTCCTACGAAAACCTCAGCCTTCGCTTCGCTTCTTTTTCGGTCCTCAAGTTTCGCTTGCAAGACACCGGAAGATAATGAGTATCCTTAGGGGTAATTGCTCGCATTGAGACCGTTCTCAGAAGGGTTGCTTTGGGCCTTACATTCCAACGAAAAGGCCTTGCTTGCCTCGCCACTCACCTTCGGAACTTTGGCCTGGAATTTCGCTAGCAAGACACCTGGGAATAGTAAGTGGGGGCTCGCCATAAGGTTACACTTGGAAGACACCGGAAGATAATGAGTCTCCGTCCAGTCTTCGACTCTTTCACTTCAACGTAATGCACGGCCTTTGGCCTCGGTTGTCTCGCCACTCACCTACGGGACTTACTTCGCCCTCCGCCTCGCCACTCAACTACGGGATAGTAAAAGTGTCCGTGAGGGCTCGCTTGCCTCGCCGCTCGTTTTCGGTACTTTGGCCACAAGTTTCGCTAGCAAAGACACCTAGAGGTTTTAAGTAACCGTGGGGGCTTGCCTTCGGGTTTTTCTGCCCTAGAGCTCGCTTAGGTAGCGGTCTCTAAAAGCATGCCATAATAGGCCTTTAATTCCTACGGAAAAATTAGTCTTCGACTTCGCTTCTTTTATCTTCGGGAATTCGGGCCTCAGGTTTCGCTTGCAAGACACCCGAAGATAATGAGTGGCGTAGGGGCTCGCATTGAGAGCGGTCTCTAAAGGGATGCTGTGGGCCTTTCATTCCAACGTAAACGCTACGTACGCTGCCACCTGGGGATGGTATAATATAAGGGGCCTTCAGCCCCCAAGTGCTTTGTTGAGGATTGATTTGGATCTTTCATTGTTACGAAAACTTGCCTGGCCGCTCACCTTCTGGACTTTGGTCTCCGGGTACTCCGCATACTAAGACACCTGCGGCCCTAGCATACTAACAAAATGACGTCTTTTATGCAAATGTTTTATGCCCACAACCGACGTATAAAATTTTACCGTCATGAGCTAACATGGTATACCGTCATCTACGTAAAATGTGACCATTTATACGTCTTGCACATAAAACTACTTTTTTTACGTCACATTTTAACATGCTCTTGACTTTGGCACATAAAACGTGACGATATGAACCGTTGACGGACGAAATTTTATGTAGGTCACTCGAGACCCCTGATAAATTTTAACACTATGAAAACAATACATTTGGCCGCAGGATATCTGTAAAATTTCCGTCACAACACACGGTTTCAGTTTCAAAACTTATTAGTTCGTTTGCTATTTGGATGGATTACTTTTCTACGACTCTTTACTTGACGTGGTAATTTACTTTCATTTAAAGGCGTACGGAAACATATATAATATGCGCATCTTCAAGAAACCTAATAAAATTATTATGGAGTAAATAATTAAAGAAAATAATTATACTTAAGTATATACAAATTCTCCTTATCCATTATTGAAATTGATGAAATTATCTATATTAATATTATAAGAGGACAAAGTCTGTGAGATTGAAGCTTTGCAAGTTTGCGTGTTTCAAAAAATCTTTGAATGCGTATAGATTGGGGTTTGTGGGTGGTGGTAGGCTATATTTTATCCCACGGGTTCGCCTACTTTCTTTGAATTATGCGGGACAAGCAGCGCGGGCAGCTTGTCGTCTAATAAATCAATTGTTAGCTTTAACCTTGGTTAACATTTACTTTTCCTCAATTTCAACAAGCATGCTACGAAGAAAACAGTAACACTTGTGCCATAAAATGAATTACGATACAAACTTACAAATATTATAGGAAAAAAAGGGGCGGGAGTAAAGTAAATAAATAAAAACTATTATAATACAACTTAATACAAAAGTACAACTTTTTACTAGCAGGGCAGTGCTTATTATTACTCTTTAATTAAGTAGTATTATATTGTGACTCTAACCATAGACTGCGATTGAACGAATGAAGAGAATGTAATAATTGGTAGAAATTCAGTTGTATATGTATATTGGCAACACTGCACTTCTTTTTGCTACATATATTTTATGCTATGGCATAAATATATGTTGCGAGATTAGCATGTTAGCTAACTAACGTAAAAATGGGCACAATCGTAAAGTTATACGTCCGAACGTAAATATATGGCTGATTAGTGTGCTAGCCGGGCTGGGGATAGTAAGTGTCCGTGGGGGCTCACCCACGGGCCTTCAGCCCCCGAGCTCACATAGCGGCCGCTCTCTAAAAGCATGCTTAGGGGCTCTCATTCCTACGAAAAACTCAAGGTTTCGCTTGCAAGTTACTCGGAGATAACGAGTATCCGTGGGGCTCGCCCTAGGGCCTTCGGACCTGGGGCTCGCATAGGGAGCGCTCTATAAAAGGATCCTTTGGGCATATATATAATATTATTGACGACCAAGTTTATAAGGGCGTTTATTTAGATTCGAAGAGAATTTGAACTGTTACACACACAATCTATGGAAATGAAATTTTTATTTTCAGTATGTAGTAAGTATGGTTAAACATAAGAATACCATGTAAACCATAATTTATGCGCGTACGAAGTCGCGGGCAGAAGCTAGTCATAAATACGCAGGTCAGGCATCAAACGTTTATAATGTATTGGAGTATGGGTACTCCTTGTTCGTCATGCTACTCGTACCTAATTGATTGATTTACCTCATTGCTAATTGAAGATTATTAATAAGCAAAGGATGATTTATAGGACCCGCCACGCTATAGTATTCTGGCAAGGTCGCTTCCAAGTTAATGGTGATCTTATCCCTTCAACTAGAAGGAAACTTTATCGGTGGTACGCATCGGCACGACCGGTACGGCCGTGGAGCCACACCTCTCTGACAGCTCGCGTACATGTACAGATCGTATCAGGTTTCTTAAGAAGTTGCTGAAATATACCCTAATTAGACATAGGATTAACGCCGTGGAGATCGAACATGTGTTGATCGTGTATGACTTAACACGTTACATTGCTCAATAACATTTGGCCAGCGATAGACATCCCAAATTTTGACTCGGATATCACATTAGCTGGGATGCACAAGTTATAAGAATTAATGGGCTACTTAATATAAAACGCAACAGCTGAATTATAAGCAGCCTCCAATATGAGTAACTTTGATTAATCGGTTATTTAGATTCAAGTTAAGATAAAACACTTTAGGCGAAAATCATGTTACTTTAGACTGGTTTATATTATGTTCTCATTGCCCACGCACGCAATGAACATTAAGCGTAAGTATTATGCATCAATTTAATCTGTCCATTCCTTTTACAATTTACCTCGACATTAGAATTCGTTAATAAAAACTACACTAGAATACTATTTCATTGATAAATTCAGAGTCGTTCAATTAATTTGTTTAATTTACCCCACGAACATTTCAATGCACCGAACTTTTGACCACATTATTCTCCAACTTCATTTGTTTAGCCGCGCGTGAATAATAACATAATTAATTCAGACAAATTAGTCCTATTCAAAGAATGTCGGTAGTGCCGGCGCTTTCAATAGCCATAACAACACGCAGTGGCAGGACTGGCAGGATCATTAATATGTGCGACTATATTAGCCAATTAGCCGGCGTTGTCTGCTGGCCTTCTCGGGAACCTGAGAGATCAGGGTTACCATGTTTGGAATTTTGATAAAATGTGAACTATTCCAACTACTATTTCTTACAATTCGTGAACAAAGTTTTACAAAAACAAATTCCAACGGCGGCACGCTTCAATCATGTTTGTGATCGTGTTTTACGTTGACAGGCATGATCCCCGCTTCATCCACCGTGTTCGCGAAATTGTCTGCCAATTTGAATTGTAATGGTGTCCCTAGGCGGTCGTGCGCAGGTTGCGCAATGCGCTAGATCCGCCCACCTCGCTGCGCGTGGGCAACATATGTGGCCACAAGCATATCTAATATACAAACAATACATATTTCAAACAGCTGTAATTCAATTAGGTTCGAATGTCCTTTTACGCGACTAGCTGGATCATGGATTGCGTCGTGTAATGTTAAAGATAATGGTGCGTTATGATTTATGATAGGTATGTAACTACCTTTGAGCGTAGTAAGGCGGTATATAGGCACAACTATCTACTAAGGCAAATAGGCAGCTATGTAAAAAAAAATCAGTTCAACATTACGAGTATAATCGTTTTGTTTAATAACATATGTATAAGTATATACCTACTATTTCCCTGATTTCCATGAAGAATGTTTTGCTTGACTTATTTAAACAATATCGGACAAATCGGATTACGAGCATAAGCTTAGTAAGTTTAAATATGTATATACCTTCTTACTCTGTTACACACACTCGTTGCGGTCTGATATAACATAGTCACGTGCATATCAAATGGTTACTAAAATTAGTCAGGTTAATGTAAATTTGTTAATGCATAGTCAAAAAGTAGGTAAGTTTCATAACGCAGGCACTCGAAGTTCAAAACAGAAAATAAGTATATTTCGTATTTCCGGTATCGTTTCACTAACAATATCCGGTTCAAAGGACCATAAATTCATGCAATTTAAGCATTTAGTAACTAGTGTATATTAACAAGATAGGTATATGTCATTAGGCACTGTTTCTCACCCATACTTTAAGCAGTTTAATTGTATCGTGGAGCTTACACAACGCCCTTTTGCTCATCCCGTCACGGAAATATTGTAACATCATGTGAGTGCAGATGCATGATCATGGTTGTTTGCCTCATCAACTAGTACAAGGCTACCACATGCTATTCGCTGTATTTCGATTAAAATAATGATTCTATTGCGTAAAGCCTAATACTGACTTCATCTGACGCATCAGCCGCGCCGATTGCGATCGATTGCATCAAAGTAAATCGGATGAAGTGAAGTGAACGATAGAATGTGAATGGTTGAACGTGCGCCTTGCAGGTATATAATTCATGTTATTTAACCTATATACATGAATATAAGCAATTTATGCAAAGAAGATAAGAATTTAGGTACTTATTTTTGGAGGAATTTCTCAAAGATTCTTTGCAATAGTCAAGGCAGATGATTCTGAAATTATTTGTGCAATGCAGCTAACAAAAACACTTTCGTGAACGCCGTATACCCCTCACGTACCTCATGTTCATGTACCTCTCACAGCACTTATTATTTTTACTCGTTGGAAGGACACTACATTATTTAAATTCTCGAAAGTTAATAGCCTTAACTCCTTTATCAGGCTGAACAAATAGTCGAAGATTGTGAAGTTAATTTCGTGATGTAATTAGGGCAAAAATTACAACCGTTTTATGGTTATTGTTGTCATGCCGCAACAGTGGCCGGCCATGGAAAACGGAGTGTGCAAACTTGTCACGATCGCTTGACAAGACTGATTTCAGTCACCAATTTGTTTACTTATAGCATAAATGCTATGAGGGCTTCGGTACAATCGGGAGGTACTACACTCCTGCAGTGATTTTCCTCAGTATTGAGGTATGCCGAAAATATAGTTTCAAAATTGAAATAGCTAAAAGAAAGATATTAGACAATTCATGACAAAAGACAATTAACAGGCTAAGACATTAAACTTTCGCAATTTGCCACGAAACGCCATGTGATGTCGTATCAGACTGTCAAGAAAGTGATAAATAATAATAACAATAATGAACAAATAAATATTAGGGGACAATCTTAACAAGACAAATCAACCTAGTCCCATAGTAAGCTCAATAAGGCTTATGTTATGGATACTAGACGACGATATATTTAAAAGATAGAAATACATATGTAGATAACACCCAAGACTCAGAAATAAATATGTAAGCTCATCACACAAATATTTGTCAATACCGGGATTCGAACCCAGAACCTTCAACTTCGAGGGCAGCGTCACTACCCACTAGGCTAACCGGCGGCCTTCGATAAGTAGGTACAGTCGTAGGTACACTTTTGGACCTAATCGAATGCGGTCGCCTACAATTTGTACATGGAAATAGTTCCACCAACAAGAGCCTCACATAAAATATAAATACGATCATGAAGTCGATTAAAAATCTTTAAGTAAGGTGTAATTAATTAATTCGGTTCTTTACATGATACGAATGTACCGCAAGAACATGTGCAAATCTTATTAAACAAACACACAAAAAACCACTTAATAATATTTTGGCAAAGGTTTAAATTCCCGTGACAAAAAACAGTTGTAAACGGCATCATTATTGGCGGTCAGAAGAGTTAGTTGAGCTGTTGAAGAGCATTTCGCAGTTCGTTGCGTGCGCGCAGGCGGGATGTGCGCACATGAGAAGTAGATCACAATGTGACCGCAGCGTGCCGCAGCGGAGATACCGCAGTAGGCGAGCTTTCGTCATTCCCAGAGAGTTCCAAACCAAGTTGGAGTAACTATAAAAATACAATATTTCTATAATCATTCATAACATTCAATAATATTAAACAAAATAATATGTAAATATATTTCATTTTACAACTCAGTTTTAGATATAAATAACGTTATATATAATATTACATCACATTAAGTAAGGTAATGTCTTATATCATGTACAACAGGTAGGTAAGTAAGTGTAAGTATAGTTTACAATACGATTTATGTGTGTGTATGTACTGTTCGTATCTGCATTGAGCATACCTATACACCCTACTATACTCCTAGACTTCCAAATAATCCCACACTTCCAGGGTGACCTCGAGAATCTTTTAATTTTATGCATACCTACATATACGAGCACACAAACGCTAGTTGCAGTACTTGCAGTAGACTCGGAGAACAATGCTTCGTTCGCTCGTTAAATTATATATTACTAGCTTTTGCCCGCGGCTTCGCCCGCGTAGTAAAAGTAATTTTCCAATAATTGTTGAATTGCTACGCCGCCTACTAACCTACTACTGCTAACTTCCCCTACTAATAACCCTTCGTCATAACCCATTATGGTAAATTAATTTTTATTTACTATTATATTTATGCCCGTGTGGTGGCAGGTTAGAATTTCACCACCCTCTTTCTTCCCGTGTGTGTCGTAAAAGTCGATTAAGAGAGCAGGGTTGAAGTGTGTTGTGGGTGATGGGCTAACAACCTAAGCAATATCACTTTTTGTCGATCTTTTATACCCACATTTATGCTAAAAGTGGCTCTGGAACATAAAGTTCATGTGCTCTGCCTGCCCCTTTTGGGAATAAAGGCGTCAATGTATGCATGTATGTACGTATTTCTGTTATTAAATTTACAATCATGATTAAGGAGAATCTGTCCTCTGGAATAAAAGCTACTTTATGTTCATGAACATTAATGTTGAAGTACCAAAATATCTCCACGAATGTTAAGTCAAATTTGTGGCCTGGACATTGCTATAGGCTTGTTTCCTAAGATTTTTTTTGTATGCTTTTCGAACCAGTATTTAAAATAAATACCCAAAAATTTGTTTTAATTTAACGGCGGCCAAAATGCTTAACATATTAAAAGTAAGCAGATCTTCGTGCAGCACCTTGAATGTACTTATTGCGGATGCAGGCACTTTCCCAATGTCTCCTACCCTCCCGTCCCGCCGCGCCGCCCGCACTCGCCTAGGTACCGATTGCTGACGATCGAGATGGCACCGAATACAAACTTTAAAACCTATAACCCTATATAATGCGGGTCTCGTTCCATACCTCAAAAGCAAAAATAGAACCCTTATTTATAGGATCACGTGTGGCTGTCTGTCAGTCCGTCTGTTACAACCGATTTGCTACGAAAAAAACTGGACCGATTGAATTGCAATTTGGCACAAATATTTTCATGAATTTTCATGTCCACAACATTACATTTCAAATCTATGTGATTTTCGTTATTAACGTCCCAAAAAACCGTTATAACAACGCCCATATTGATATTTAGACGCCACGTTGGAATGTAAAATCGTTGTTGTTTTCCTAATCAGCGACCCGATAAACCATAGAAACAATAGATGCCGATGTTGATTTTCAGATTTTGTCACCACATGTCTCCTTTTAGGGGTTGAATTCTCAAAAAACCGGAAACACTTGTTTACTCATTTATCGTTAGGAATTATCCTGTGAATTCTCGAATAAAATTGTCTAACTAATCTTTTTTCTCCATACAAACTTTGGACCTCCTTTTTAACCCCTTTAGGTGTAATTGATTTCAAAAACGCTGAAAGCACTTTATTTGTAAATTAATAAGTAATCTGTCCACAAAGTTTTAAGTACGTAGTAGCTAAAAATAAGTTTCCCTTATACAAAATTTGGACCCTCGTTTAACCCTCTTAGCGGTGGAATTTTATAGAACGCTGAAATTACTTTTTTTGTGTCCTAATAAGTTATCTTCCTACAAAGTCTCAAGTCTCTAGTTCAATAAATAATGTTTCCCCTCCACAAACATTGCATCCCTATTTAACCCCCTTAGGGGTAGAATTTTCTAAAACGCTGAAAGAACTTTTTTTGTATCTTTATAAGTAATATCCCTACAAAGTTTCAAGTCTTTAGTACAAAAAATAATATTTCTCCCATACAAACTTTGCACCCCTTTTTAACCCCCTTTGGGATAGGATTTCCAAAAGTCCCGTCTTATCCCTTGCCTACGTCATAAAAGGAAGTTCTGGTGTAAATTTCTTGTTTGTAGTCCCAGTTGTTTTGAATAAAAACTTTGCACCCTTATTTAATCTCCTTAGGGGTGGAATTTTAAAAACGCTAAGGATATTTATATTTGTATCCTAATAAGTAATCTTCGTACAAAGTTTCAAGTCTCTAGTTCAATAAATAATGTTTACCTCATACAAACATTGCACCCCTATTTGACCCCCTTAGGGGTAGAATTTTCTAAAACGCTGAAAGAACTTTTTTTGTATCTTTATAAGTAATATCCCTACAAAGTTTCAAGTCTCTAATACAAAAAATAATGTTTCTCCCATACAAACTTTGCACCCCTATTTAACACCCATAGGGACAGAATTTCCAAAAATCTTGTCTTATCCCTTGCCTATGTCATAAAAGGAAAATCTGGTGTAAATTTCAAGTTTCTAGATACAGTAGTTTTTAATTCAAATTTTGCACCCCTATTTAACCCCCTTAGGGGTAGAATTTTATAAAACGCCGAAAGTACCTTTTTGGTATCAATAAGTAAGCCTCCTACAAAGTTTTAAGTCTCCAGTTCAATAAATAATGTTCCCCCATACAAACTTTGGACCCCCATTTCACCCCCTTAGGGATAGCATTTCCAAAAATCCTGTTCTATCCCCTACCTACGTCATAAAAAGAAGTTCTGGTGTAATTTTCAAGTTCCTAGTCCCAGTAGTTTTGAATACAAAATTTGCACCCCTAGTTAATCCCCTTAGGGGTGGAATTTTCTAAAACGCTGAAAGAACTTTTTTTGTATCTTAATAAGTAATATCCCTACAAAGTTTCAAGTCTCTAGTACAAAAAATAATAATTCACCCATACAAAATTTGCACCCCTATTTAATCTCCTTAGGGGTGGAATTTTCTAAAACGCTGAAATAACTTTTTTTGTATCTTAATAAGTTGTAGGGATATTCTACAAAGTTTCAAGTCTCTAGTACAAAAATAATGTTTCACCCATACAAACTTTGCACCCCTATTTAACACCCTTAGGGATAGAATTTCCAAAAATCCCGTCTTATCCCTTGCCAACGTCATAAAAGGAAGGTCTGGTGTAAATTTCAAGTTTGTAGTCCCAGTAGTTTTGAATACAAACTTTGCACCCCTATTTAACCCCCTTAGGGGTGGAATTTTGTAAAACGCTGAAAGAACTTTTTTTGTATCTTAATAAGTAATATTCCTACAAAGTTTCAAGTCTCTAGTACAAAAAATAATTTTTCACCCATACAAACTTTGCACCCCTATTTAACACCCTTTGGGATAGAATTTCCAAAAATCCCGTCTTATCCCTTGCCTACGTCATAAAAGGAAGGTCTGGTGTAAATTTCAAGTTTGTAGTCCCAGTAGTTTTTAATACAAACTTTGCACCCCTATTTAACCCCCTTAGGGGTGGAATTTTGTAAAACGCTGAAAGTGCTTTTTTTGTATTCTAATAAGTAATCTTCCTGCAAAGTTTCAAGTCTCTAGTTCAATAAATAATGTATCCTCCATACAAACTTTGGACCCCCATTTCACCCCTTTAGAGGGTGAATTTTGAAAAATCCTTTCTTAGTGCTCCCCTACACCTTATAAGGAACCTACGTGCCAAATTTGGAATCTCTAGACCCAGCGGTTTGAGCTGTGCGTTGATATGTCAGTCAGTCAGTCAGTCAGTCAGTCAGTCAGTCAGTCAGTCAGTCAGTCAGTCAGTCAGTCAGTCAGTCAGTCAGTCAGTCAGTCAGTCAGTCAGTCAGTCAGTCAGTCAGTTTCTTCTTTTATATATTTAGATGTTACCATTACCTAACCCACTGGATTGTGTGCGTTATGTTAAGCACGATGCTCTAGTCATGTGACTCTTAAGGTCGCGCTAGAGGAGGGGTAGCTGGTGAGCGCTCCCGCGGACGTGGACCACAAATATGCGGCCGTAGCTAACA
Organism: Epinotia demarniana; assembly: GCA_945867215.1. Lineage (NCBI taxonomy): Eukaryota > Metazoa > Arthropoda > Insecta > Lepidoptera > Tortricidae > Epinotia > Epinotia demarniana. Next base: position 8,185,658 of record OX244261.1, read on the forward strand.
AACTATACACTTTGTACAAAATGATCACTTCGGCATACGAATACAATTGAACGAAACTTGTTCGTTTGAGTAGTGCCCTAGGTCGAAAACGGTAATCCTACTAATATTATAAATGCGAAAGTTTGGATGTTTAGATGTTTGGATGTTACTCAATTACGCTCGGCTCAACCAATTTGGATGAAATTTAGCACGAAGATAGCCTGGATTAAAATATAGGGTAGTTTTTATCCCAGATCCACGCAGAACAAGTCGCGGGCGAAAGCTAGTAAGTAACTAATTAGGCCCAAGTTGGCCAAAGTGGAAGATCTAAGAATTCAATTTTGAAATAAAACTTACTTTTGATTGTTCAATTGGGCCCTGGATTTACCCAACAGGTACCAACACTAAATAGTTGCATCTGCTTTAAAAAGTTCCACTTCTATGCCATTCTTAATCTACAACCTGTAAGTCTGACTTGAAATACCAGTACGAATTCAATGTGGTTCGGAATAAATATGAATGAATGTGAATGCCGTGGAACTCGTGGAAGCGAATACGGGCAACAAATATAGTGTAGAATGTTAAACTCGGGGAAAGCCACCCATTTCAGCCTCGAACTACTTATTTCTCTCACTTCTTTCGACCAACTTTCAGAGTATGAGAGAAGAAAAATAGTTATCATATTGATAAGCAATATGTCGAGCCACGTTGACTTCAGATCTTACTCAACCCACCACCCGTCATAGCATGACTTGACTTGAGGGATGTTATCTAGGTAAGGACGTATTTACGTTCAGTTTCATGTTCGTAAATTTGCATCAGCTTATACCTGCCACATGTGTTCACTTTGAAGTGTCACACTGTCCATGACAGGTTTACACGTAACTTGTTTAGTCCAATTACCTGACATAAGAAGCGTGTTTGAACATACATATACGAGTAGGTAAGTATAAATAAAATCGAACCGTAATTGGTCTACATTTCCAAATGCTGAGGAAGGAATTCCGATGAATATTGACTACAGAGTTTTTTGCCATTCCCAAACGGGTCAAGCTCTGCGGCAAATTTACAGATAACCTTAACAACCTCACCTCTTACTTAACTATGCCACTGCAAAATTAACCTTCTAGACTTCTTAACAAAGTTAAATTTTAAAACCGGGGTCAAAGCAGATACGAGGTCAGCAAAGCAAGTAATGGAAATTGAAGAGTTTTTGCGGTCGGTCACGATGAAACGGCCGGTGATTAGGTGAAACCACTGGTGCAATTTCTAAATTATCTTAATGTAAAAAATTCTGTCTTAATACCTATTACCACAATAGATTGGGTCTACCTACCTATACTATGCTATGTTAAAAGATTTAGATAACCCCGCATGTAATGTTTATGTATATTGTTTATTGTGTAGGTTTACGTAACAAAAACACAATCTAAATCTAAATGGTTTAAAATTTACCATAAATAAAATTGATTATAATTATGCAAACATAACATAGTAAATACCATAATAAAATTATATGTCAAGTGGTATACCTAAAGTGTGGGGAAGGCGCTTTTGCGTATTGTTTGTCCTATTATCTAACATTTTAGAAGAATTGGGCGTAAATGTTGATGCCGTTTTTGGATAAGTATTTGTTAGATGTCCGGTATACTTAGATACCAAACTAAGCTGAAATCTGCAGCCACTTACATACATGTGTCCACGAAAGTCGGGCGTGTAAAACGTTCGGATAATGACCCTTCTGGGTCATCAATAACAAAACATTTCCATTTAAATACTATAGAGGTACCTAGGTACCTACCCGTAACTGGTGACCGAAGAGCTGGCGGCTTTCTCGCGCAACGCATCAGCATTGCAATTCAGCGAGGAAATGCCGCCAGCATCCTCGGTACAATGCCGCGAGGGCCTTTTTTAGTTTTAACTTGGTTTTAATTTAATTTAGTTACTGCTATAGTTATCATCTTGTATATACTTTACCCATAAATAGGTACAGTCATAAAATTATAAAATGACGTGTGATAGTGAATTATCTTGTAAATTATTGTAAAAACTATTCAATGGAAAGTGGACGAAAGCGTAAACTAAACCGACTTTGGCAACACACCGTTTTAGATTACAACGTTTAGCAACTTCCGATCTACGACTTTAACGTATTTATGTAAGTCTCGACGACGTATTTACGCTGGAGGATGTGGACACGTCACAACCAATAATCCAGCCAATCTGGTTGTTGCACATAACATATCAAAACTAAGTGCGCTGTCCACGTCTGCACGCTATCCAGCCACATTGTGACAAGTTTAAATTATTGCCTATTCAATGTGTTCGTGCACATATGGCACTTTCAATAAAATTTACCTGTTCTAAAGGTAGATGGTAAAATTAGGTAAGTAGGTATTTTATAAATATTTGCTTAGTCATCATGTAGCTTATTTTCAATGAAAAGTCGCTTCGCTTGTCGTGACGCATACATTTATCGAACTGAACAGTGTTTTTCAACACTGACACCTGGGGGTCATGTTCCTACCCTCATGAAGGGGTTCGCAACTACTTGTATTTATAAAGTTAAAGTGATGTACCTATACAGACTTCACATTTTTGTTACATAAAAATATTGTAAGTTAAGAACAGCGGAGGGTGAGAGGTAATATTTTCGTCGTCAAGAAAAAGGTAGAAAAACAATGCAGTTATGACGCAGTTTCATATTCATTTAATCCATTGTTATCATGTTCATCAGCACATAAAGGTCACATTTTAGTCTTGGTAGGTACATGATACACTGCTAGGGCATACAATATCGGACATCTTATACTAAAAAATTCGTCTACGGTATAGTAACATGTCTCGATAAGTATATTCCTTAATTTATTTTTAAATAACTTAATGTCGCTTAATTGTTTAACAGTTTCGGGGGGGGGTTTCTCAGTCAAAATACCTGTATATATATATGAAAGGAACCGAAAGAGTTCTTCTTCACACTTTATTGATTAATTTGCTAATGCAGTTTAAGCATACATGGAAGGTAAAGGAATTTTGATGTCATGTAACGAATTCCATCATAATATATATCCAGAGCTCCTTTTGTAGTCCTCGGTTTTCAATGCCTCGTAGAATTCCACTTTTTGCTGCCAAGCCTGTCTCTGTCTCATCCCCTGCGACGAACTGTGTTGGGCTCTTCCTCCCCTCACGATTGAGCAAATTACTCCACAAAAATAGCCATTCTATCGACAAACTTTGACTCAATATCCAAGATTAGAAACTTGTTCATTTAGTTAACTAACATCAATTGCTTTTTTCTTTTTTAATGAAGTCGTTGTTTATATTTGTATGCTGTGTTCACCTTGGCTATGAACTATTTTAATACAATAATTGCCCCTTAATATTACGGTTGTCCCGTTCTTATTTGCAGGCTAGCACAGGATGCCTGCTGACATTGAACAATGAACATGAAGGTTTCATTTCAATACCAGTGATAGGTGTTTGCCGCATTAACTTGTTTAAGGGCTATAAATTCTAAATTGGGTCGCATGTATTTCGCGTGACACTGTTATTAATTCAGCTCGGTATATTATGTTAGCTTTCAATCAGGCGGCTATATTATAATAATCTCACATGCATTATAATTTAAACGTAACTTTGTTAATTGGATAAGTACCTACTTACTCAAAGTAGTTAATAAAATACATAAGTATAAATATTTAAGTAACTTCTAGTGGTCACTCTAAAATTAGTGGAATGTTAAACAGTAAACTTACAATAAGCCGACATCGACGGAAGTTAAGAATTATGTAAGCTATGGCTCACACATGACCCATAAGCACCGTTATGCACTTCAGTGGCATAAACATACAACTAATGTAGCTAACGGTACCAAATCCAGAGTTTCTGGTTGTGTCTTTGTCACTATGCGACACACAATGCAGCGCCATCACTACAGCGGACCAGCTTATAGGCAACTTCGGGAGCGTACAGGTCGACACACGTAAAAAGAGCCCTGGCGGCCATATAAAATGTATGGCCGCCAGGGTTCTTTTTACATGTGTCTACCTGTACGTGGTTTTGAACTAGGTGCCTAGCCTAAGTACCATTAATCTTTCCGCGTAGATCTTACGATTCACAGTTGCTACTATTTTGTTTTGTAAATTCTATTAATTGAATCATTCTCTAGATCTTTAATAATGTTATCATTAAATTACAAGTAGATAATTGAAAGCATATTGTATAGCACGCGCGCGTATGCATAAGGTATCATGTGCGTGCGAATGCTATCGATTCCTGCGTAAAATCGGCCAATTATCACGAGTAAGCAATATATTTTTACATAAGTATGTGATTAAAGTATACGTATAGATATGACGTTGGCGCAAAATCGGTCCTAATTCGCCTGAAGTATGCTATAGGTATTGGGTGCAAACTCGGCCACTAAATGTTAGGAATTCAGGCTTTGACGGAGGGCTATTCAGTGCAAATGAGCATTGCGACACTGACATCACGGCCAATCATGCCATTCATCATTAAAAGTATTTACTAAAGTCAACCACGTACGTACATTTTATGTAGGTACCTACTTACCTGGAGCAATGGAATAGGTCCTGTCGAATAGGTTGGAAACTACTCCACCGACAAGAGCCTGGCTCTTAAATATTATGATGAAACTAACCCATGTCGAAACTTAATAGCTCCTTGTCATTCGTTAGTTACAGTACCTAAGTATATCTAGTTAATTACAATCCTTTTATTTGCTCTTTTATACGTTAATGCAAGTTTTTATGTAGCTTCAAAATATTGCTTATTTAGTGTCAAGCTTTTGTTTTTTCCTATTTTAATTTTATGGTTTGCACGTTTACCAATGGTGTGGGCATTTAGTGACATTATAAATGCTTGTAAAATAAGTTAAAATGTCACATCGTGTCATTTAATTAAAGAAAATACTAATAAGACATGTTAAAACGAATAAACGTGCCCAGCTTGACCTTTGCTCAATATCCGTTGGAAACCCACATTTTACTCTTAGAATTAGCTACCTATATACAGAATGTCACCGATAGCTGTCACTACATGTCGATTTATTGGATGCTTAGCGGATGCATTAATGTCAGCATGTGAACTACATTCTGGGGGTCAAACTAAAGTTTCGGAGTTACCTACGTTAACCTTACAATTATGTAAATATTTTTATAATTATAATTAGAGTTGCGTATGTACAGACTGAGGTGCTAAAAGCGTATCAAAATTGTGAAATAGATATAGTTCTGACACCTTAGGCTTGGCAGGCGTGAAAGCGAGCCCACGCAACATATCGCATACCAATATGATATTGATATCATTGTGTCGCACCAATTTATTTAACCTTTATTGCAAAAACAAAAGTTCAAAAGGCAGACTTAATGCCTCAAGGCATTCTCTACCAGTCAACCGCAGTGCTAAACAGAAAAGCTAAAAGATAGGTTTCAACTGTTTTGTTCTGTAGCGTGTGCTTTATTTGAATACAGAGATGTTGGAGAAGATGATAAAATAATGGACACGTCTGTTGGTATTTCGTCTCAAAACTAATGTTTTCCAAAAAAAACACGTTTAAAAGTTTCATACTTTTCGCCGTTTATTAAAACTAAAAACTAGTAATTAACAAGCAGTTTGCTGGAACAAAACTCTCTCCCGAAGTTAGAGGGTTTCGCCATTGTTCAGTACTTTGGAGGACAAATATCTCCCGATAGGTTGAGTTTGGGCAGCTAATAGAACATTGTGATACAAGTGAGGTAGGTTGATAATTACATCAGAGGCGAAATTGTTAAGGAAGATAAGGAAGCCGAGGATGTAATTATCAAAGCTCACGCGTATAACACGACGTTTTTCAACACATTTTGCGAGGAAAAAATCATTTTCATAAGATGAAAATGTTATTGGCCTGCCAAATTATTTACTTTACATTAAGCAAATCATTAAGATGACAACAGGTTTTTACTCACAATTGCACATCGCCAAGAATTTCCAGTGGCGTCCATTCTATTTATCACTTTTCTAGTCACCACGAGTCAACATTTTTGATAATAACCAAACACGCATAAACAAATTTTACAAATAATTGTGAAATAAATAACCTATCAAAATATAGGTAACCTATATTGGCACCCAACAGTTTTGTTTCGTGAAGTTTGCGCAGTGTGGGCACAGAAATCTCTAAACAGCCAATACAAAATAAAATTATATTTTCGTTTTAATATGTTATCTGTATTTAATTCATGTAAAATGTTATGAAAAGTGAATAGTTTAACTAAATTAAACGTTTCCATATCACATACAAAAAGAAATAGTCAATTAATTAACAAAAAGGATTTAATTTGTTTAGTCGAGTAAGAATCCATTTGCCGAAAATTAAAAAAAAAGCTGTTCATTCTGTACAACCTGGTTAATTTAAGAATGCACCGTGTTCATGCATATATCTTGCTGCAAGGTGCCAACGTGACTTAATCGGGATATAACCATATCACACAAGTGTTGTAAAGTTATAAAACACGCGTTTTTAATATCCAGGATTATGAGCCTAAAAGCGACACAATAAGAGGTACGTTACGAGCAATTGTGTTGAAAAAAAAATTACGTGTCGGTTATTTTAGACTACTCTATAACATATATAAAAATCATTGAAATCGGCGCCAGACAGTTGGATATGATTCCTGTTAAAGTTTACAAGTTTTTCTTTTTACATGACTAGTGATCGTGACGGCATGCTTTTGCCCTCCATGCAGGTACCCGTCATTGCACTGATGGGAAATAGGTAGGTACAGTCAACAGCAAAATTAGATGATCATTTTAGTACTTTGTCGCACTAAACGTAACAATACTGCGACACTTGGAACGCGTCTAAGTAGTGAAAGTGACAAGGTACTAAAATGATCATCTACTTTTGCTGTTGACTATACCTACTGCATTTTGCACTTTACAAGTTACCGTGGCTTAAATATTTATTGGTGGCGTGAAATACATTTGTCCTTCAGACCTCAGTCAATTAGACGCAACACGCCTTAATTCCCGGGGTTTTATAAGTTGGACGTGTCTGTGTGTCTGTGTATCTGTGTATCCGTGTATCTGTCTGTGGTAGCGTATCTCCCTAACGGATGGACCGATTTGAATGCGGTTTTTTTGTGTCATAGATAATTTTATCCCGAGTGTTCTTAGCCATGTTTCATGAAAACCTGTTCAGCCGTTTTTGAGATATTGGACTTGGAAATGAAAATGTCGGGGGTTTTTCAACTTTTCGAAGTTGTAGTTATTACAAAAAACCGTTATTCCTACACCTACACTATCCTTCACAAAAGGGTTTCTTAACTACAATATTTCAGCTTTCCAGCCCAGTTGTTATTCTTCACGGTCCTCATTTTTACTTCTGTACTTATTAAGGAATGTACTTACTGAAATATTTACTCGTACACCTATCAATCGTCGGTTGTCGATTGTAACCCTACCTGCGTCCTTCTCTATCCTGAATAACGTGTGTGGCGAATTGAAGTTGTGAAGAATTACATTCGACAAGAAATGCGAATAAGATGAGAATGTTTTTAAATGCTTAATTAGGGGAAGGTGGCTATGATTGAACCGGCGCTTTTATTGGAACACTTAAATAATTCTCAATCGCACCGCGCTTCCCGGTGACGAGTGACGTGAGCGAGAGACGATTACGCGGAGGAAAAAATCACGAAAGTATCATTACATTTGCAAGTGTTTAAGTGTATGTATAATGGTTAGACATTTATCAATGATCAAATTTATAACAATTGTTGTAACCATTTGTTTTCTTTATTTTTTTGTTTGGGATTTGATGCCTACTTGCAGATAGCTATCAATGGGCCACATGTTTATTCTATCATCGTGCCGGTCCTACCATGGCAACTTTTTTTTAGATTTTTTGTTCTTCACCCATAGACGTGGTACCTATATATATAGTATATATTGTAAATAAGTTATATTAAAAAGATTAAAATTGAATGCAAAATTTGAAAAAAATATTACAAGAAAATGTTTTTTTTCTCGATTTCCATCCAAGTCCATTGATGGCGAGTCAGTGGTCCAATCAAGGTGGACCATCGTCCAAAGAAGGGAACAGCCTGGGAAACTCTTTTTTCTCTAAAATTATTATACTTTTTGCATTAAGGTAATAAATAAATACATTTTTAGAGTTAAAACTTATCAACTTTGTTTTATTTTCTGGCGTAAAATGTGTAAATTATAGGGCAGCGAAGTTAAGTGGTCAAATCATAGGAACCTTCCCCTATTCACCGCTGACTACATACAAATAAACCTCCTTATTCATGAAACTTAAAATGCCTCTGCTAAATTAAATGTGCTTTGACACTTTCTTACCAACACAAATGGCAAAGTGTCAGATAAAGACAAACGAATTCGAACGCCATTTTAGTGAAAATAGGCTTGTAGAACGTTTATAGGTATACTTACGGCCGTTTAGTATTTTATTCTGTAATAACAGCTCTGACATTGATCAAATATACAAAATGCTCAAAATAATAAGTAACACACATTCAGTGAGCTGACAAAGAGGGCACGATCCAATGTCCGCTTGGATCATCTTGCATAAGTTTAGCTTACGTAATTCGACATGATCTCGCCAAAATCTCAAGCGGAAAATAAGTTTGAACAAAACAAAATAGAAGAGCGGAGAGTTCACCGGTCATTAAATTCAAATTGGGCAATTTTATAAAATTTTCGTTCCTTCCTTTCTATTATACTCAAGTGTACCTAAAAGTTAAGCACTGACTAGTACTCGTAGTCCGACAAGTACTTAGAGCATTAAACCAACAGGAGCGGCCATGAGTAATTTTCTATACATAAAAAGTCTGCCGATTTTTGCGGGGGAGGGGAACGTCAAATGCATGCGTAACGTGAAAATAGCTACGTCAGATAAACGTCAGTCCGTACATTTTTTTTTCCTCCTATCTTTCTAATTACCTATAGCTATATACAAAAAATATGCAAAACCTGCATTCGTGGACCTAACAACATACAAAAACTAACTACTACCTTAAATCTAATAACAAGAAACACCGCAGGGCGCGCAATCGACGCCACACCTTAAGTGCGGTGATAACGATAGCGCGCTCTGCGGCGCATAGGCCACGCCCCCCGCCCCGCCCCAGCCAGCCGCCATGCGGCAGCACAAGGCGAAGCGAGTGAGCGCGAGCCGTAGGCGAGACAGCATATAGCCGCTCGACCCAGACATAATATACAAACTTAAATCTAACGTGCTAACCATGCACTATAAAACTAAGTAAGTAATGTACAAACCTTAGAATCTAACAAATAAAAAAGAAGGGTATCATGTACACAAGATATGTACAAGAAACTAACTAATAACAAAACCATAACAAGTATATACAAAGTATATATACAGGCACAAAAACAAAAACATAACAAACCCAACACCAAAGGAAGGATCGTCAGTCCGTACAATGTGTATGACCACTGGTCATATACTTTTGGCAGAGGGGAACGCCTGTCAATGGCCACTCCGGTTGGTTTAATACTCTAAGGACAAGTATGGAGTAAGTAAGACTCGGGTTTGTTGTTATACAGTGTATTACCAGCATGCGGGCATTTATTAAAACTGATAATAATATGTACCATTAGCAATTGTTTGCATGTATTTGAAAAACATAATTATGTAAATTAACTGCGCAATTAATTTTCCGAAATACAAACCTTCAATGTACTAGGTGTATGACGCCGAACTAAACAAAGTATGAAGAGCTGTCATTTAGACTTACTTATCAATTTACTTTGCTGTACATTGCTGGCAGTTTACATTTTGTTAGAAAATTTATGAAGTCGGAATTATAGTTAATTAATTTAATTATCTGTATTAAGGTCATGATTAAGTTAAGGAACTCCGTTAATTTACCCTACATAAGAAGAAGCCCGCATGCCGGTAACACACAGTATACTATGACGGTGGCAAAAGAGGCCTAGGTATACGGCCAGACTGGTGCCATGATGGTGGCATGTAGTCGATTGCTAGTCTAGTGTAAGTATTTCTACCTTACCTTTTTACTTATTTTTGATAAAATAACGCAGATTATACCACTCATAGGTATTATAAATGCGAAAGTTTGGACGTTTAGATGCTTATAAAGAGCTCAACGGATTTTAATGAAATTTTGCACGAAGATAGTTTTTAGCCTGTATTACTATATAAGTAGGGTAGTTTTTATCAAGTTACGGGCGGAAACTATTAACTAATTAATACAAATAAAGTCATGTTGCGAATTCGTTTCATGAAGATTTTGAAAAGTTTTCTATATGACATAGGTAGGCAACATGAAAAAAATTGCATTAAAGTTTTTGTTGTTCATTTCAGTCACACCTTGCGGATCACGGCGGTCAGGCCAACCGACTTTGCTATAAAAAAGCTCCTCTATTACTAGCACTACAGGAGCTGGATTACTTTATGCGGCCTAAAAGCGAATGGTTTAAGTTAGTGCTTTGGCACTAAGTGCTATCCAAATTATTAGGCAGTCTCTTCAAATCGCATAAAACACTGTTTTAGCGACTGAGGTGTGTATGAACGTCTGACATTTAATGAAAATATAAACTGAGTGTGACGGGCTTGTAACGATCATTTAAAGATAACGACAATACTTTAACTCAATCCATTAAGCACTATATTCGAATAACCAGCTAATCACCTCTACCTCGATAGAAACGCTTTGCCAACCTTAGATATTTTAATTGGGTCCGGAGATAAACCTAATTAAAAACATTAGTGGAACATTGCGAAATTGTGGCAAGATGCTGGTTGTACTTCGTACCTGTAGATCAATCGTAAACGGCTGTTTGTTTTATGACTGTTGAAGTGGATTAATTAAACCAGTTTCAGCGGACATATAGGTAACGTGGCGACCACATGCACACAACTTCAAAACATGAACTAGAAATTAAAAATCAGCCAAGTGCGTGGCGGGCCACGCGCCGTGTACGGTTCCGTAGTTGCCTGAATGTCTTAGTTACATGGACACTCGCACTCCAACTAGGTAAATGATGCGGTTGCGTTAGTCGAATTTGTACGAAAGCTCTAAGTACAGTTTAAGTTGGTCGACTATGACTCGGTAACTAGTTACTTCTAATTAGCCGTGATAGTTTTCCTTTTACATTTGTTATATGTACAACCAACATCCCCGTAGTAGGCATTTAGCCGACAGGGGGGGGGGGGGGGGAGGGAAACACATGACTTGAAAAAAAATTAGGGCTTTAAAAACCAATATCTCGCAAACGAATCACTAAATTGAAAAATGGTTTTAAGAAATAGGTATTTTTGAACTAGCTATCCAACGATATCCCAGGCTACGAATTTAACGAAAAAAAATTTTACATCCCCACTTTAGGTGTAGGGGAGGTACCCTAAAAAATCATTGTTGACTAATGAATCCTAAAAATCATCTCAGACTAAGTACAAACTTACCTACCTAACTTTCAGCTCCTCAAGTACCTTCTCCGGTTCAATGGAAATTCCATTAAAAATATTTTACTACTTACCAGTAGTAACATTACAGATCATTATTCAATACCCTACACACTCAACGTCCAATCTGCGCGAAGTTAAACTCGAGGTACCTATTTGATATGTCTTGTTGTCATAAGGCCATTGTACACCTAGAAATTTGTCATCGGATGTAAAGAGACAGCGAACATTCACATCATTCACTTTGAAGGCGATTGTTGTGACAAATTGATAGGTGTATAGAACGCTATAGCATAAACGTACGATAGCAACTTTACAGGATGACAGTAAATCATCAGAAGACAAAAATAATATTTAACCGTCTTTCACATCACATCACACATCACATCATCAGCCTATATACGTCCCACTGCTGGTCACAGGCCTCCTCTCATGTATGAGAGGGAACGGGCAGTAGTCCCCACGCTGGCCCAGTGCGGATTGGGGACTTCACATACACCTTTGAATTTCTTCGCAGATGTATGCAGGTTTCCTCACGATGTTTTTCCTTCACCGAAAAGCTAACGGTAAATATGAAATCATATTCCGTACATAAGTTCCGACAAACTCATTGGTACGAGCCGGCGCGGGATTCGAACCCACGACCGCCGTTTGACAGCCGCATGCCTGAACCACTGGGCTACCGTAGCTAACCGTAACCGTCTTTATCCTTACTAAATACTTCAATTTAAAAATAAAATGTGTAACCATGCGAAATATTTCATATAATTCCATGTTTAATTAATTAACCAAGTCATTCAGCATACCTACGTTATTACGCCCCATAAAGATTACCATTTAAATACTCAACACGCCTAACATAGTCATACAAGTCGAAATTGTCAAATGGTAGCTTTAGCTAGCTCGTATATCTTAACTAATTATAAACGCATAATCAATTTTCAAAATACATCTTTATATCTTGTGACTAAAGTGTAAATTCAACTAAACATGACGTGATATGTGCTTGCGAAAGCCATTCATCGTTTAGTGCATTGTCATACTCGCGTTATGCAAAACGAATTGCCAAAAATGTCGCGGTCTTTGATCGCTAATTATTGTTATTAAACATTAGTGTTTCCAAAATTGCCAGGTAATTTGTTATGGGTGATTACTTTGTATGAAATTGTGTCAATGTCGGTGGGTCGCGGGTTCGCGCCCTGACGCGTTATGCGAGTCTCAAAACTAGAGCAACCTCGCCTAGAGCGTTTCGTTAGGTTATGAGCTGCATAAGACCCAATATGCACTGTCGACTAGTCGCCGGCGACTCAGTCGACGGCGACCGTGACTTTCTACAGTTTATATGGGCGTTTACGCACTTAGTCGCGGCTCGCTTGCCTATGTTTTGGTCGCCGAGAGACCAAGTCGCCGGCGACTAGTCGACAGTGCGTATCTAGACACACGGCAGTGTGTCCGCCAAGTTCGAGCAAAAAACGCGACACACCGGCCGTGGGTTACATTACACGACCCATTTCGGGCCAATTTCGACCACCCTATAACTCAAAACATATTTTATCTACGCATATGAAATTTTGAGTGTCTGTTGACATCCCCTTAATTGTCTAGAATACAAAATTTCATTATTCTACCTATAGCAGTTCTTGAGATATTGGCGTCAGAAAATCGCTATTTTTACTATACACTCACTTACTCACTGACTCATCAAAAACCTAGACCACTTCCGATGGTCGTACTGACTTGAAATTTGGCATGGAGATAGGTTTTAAGGTCAAAGTAAAGGGAAAAATCTGAAAACGGCCAAGTGTGAGTCAGTTTTAAAAATAGCGAAGGTGTAACTTTGTTCTACTATGAAGTCATAATGAACTAAATGGGTCTATCTCCCAATGGTCGTACCGACCTGAAATTTTGTCGAAGTACTTTTTATTGATGTAACTTGGCAAGTTTTAATAGAAAATTAAATACTTGACGCATTGCAGTCCAAAGGTGTCGATTCATTGCATTGAAAAGGTGTGTGGTGTGTGAAAACTTGCCAAGTAACATCATTAAAAAGTACTGAAAATAATAAATGTTATCAGGAAACTGCTAAAAAAACCGGTCTACGTTTCTCTGACTATTATAATTTTAGGTATTTCTATGTAACGTAATACTTATTCAAAATGTACCTTAAAAACTGCTGTAAATCAAGTGTGCATTCCTATAACTATTTATGATTTGAGGTATTTTTATGGAACTTGGTACGTATTCAGATCTCATTTCTTTTATGGGCGAAGCATTCCCATAGTATCGAACTTGGCAGCATTTCACATTTATGTTTTTGATGGGATTGGGTCTTAAGTAATCACTTTTATACACGGCCGTATGATAATAATGAAAACAAAAACAAAATTGTTCACTAATGACTTGTTGGTTAAACCATTTTTTTATATTATAATTTACTTTAAAAAAAATCGTTTCCACTTTACCCCAAAACATTGATTATTACAGAAAAAAACTAAATCGCTGTATGTGCGTCGATAATACTTCAGGAGTTCCGACGAATCATCAAGAAAGTTGATTGTGAGACCTTTGGCATTTCATTAGTTGCTATTTCAACGGAATCATATCAGAATCTGTGACGTACTTTTATAGTTTTAAGTACGAGTACATCATTGGGGAGTTGCAGGAGACATCTGTGGTATTCATCATCATCAATTCCACTTCACCACATTTGTGATTTCCAAATGAAATGACTACATGCGTGCCTAATATTTTTAACAGTTCCCTCAATTCCTCTGGAAGCACATACTTACAAACAAAAAAAAATTGTACGAATCGGCTCATTAATGACGGAGTTCTGAGGTAACCAACATTATAAAAATAATTATCAGTATAAAAAAAACTTAGACGTATGTATACGTTCCGAAAAACTCATCGGTACGAGCCGGTATTCGAACACACGACCGCCGCTTGACAGCCGTATGCCTGAACCACTAGGCTATCGTAGCTCCTTACTATTATATATTAAAAGATGCTTATGATTAAAAAAATAGAAAAAAAAACAATTGAGAACCTCCTCCTTTTTTTAAGTCGGTTAAAAAGAAAAAAGTTCCGCCTATAGGAGACAGTGCAGTGCTTGGCCTGAAAGATTGACGTACGGACTGAAAATCGTCAGGAATGATAAACTGTTTGCAAAGAAAATGCCTCAAGCAGGTCCTGTTCTCTTGTCGTAGGCATGGGTGCTTGACAAGAATACTGACGCAACGTGACCCAATATGTAGGCAGGGCGGTGCACTTATTAATTATTTTTCCTTAAGCTCATACTACTAACATAGATTGATTAGCATTTTGGCAGCCTTATCGACTTACTTGATTAATGTTCGGGAGCAGACTGTCCCGGGCTTGCGACACCAACAACTCAGAAACAAAAGAGCGCCTAATCACCTTTTCATCCTGCCGCCATATAAAGCACAGTAGAGCCATGTTAAGCTCGACATTGGTACGGTTTGTACTTGCGACTTAAACCGTTACGGCGTTGTAGCAACGAGCTGATAAGACAAATCGACGTTTAACAGTCTAATAAGAGATCGACCTCGTACTACATCGGTCGGGTCGTGTGTGAGCTATTTGAATTAAAATTACACTTGCAGGCTACGAATTAAAGCAGCTTAAAGTGCAGGGTTGGTGTTCACAACCTTAGGACAGCCAGTATAAGTCTCACCACCTATCATGCATAGTCGTTATCAATCTCGGACTCAAGATGTAGGTACTAGGGAGGAATGATGAGAAAATATACCTAGTTTGTGAATAGTATAGCAGCAGTGAAGTGCCACTTGGACGGAGCATTGTTTGCTAATCAACGATGAATCTTTACACTAATTCGCTGGTCGTGATTGTAGTTCGCGCCTCTGATGATGCCCTAGTATCTAAAGTGAATCCTTTCACACGATCATTATACTCACCATGGGTAAGATGACATATATATATATTATATAATTAATGCATAAAAGCGTTAGGAGAATGCAATACCTTCCCCTATATTTATACACGAACCATTTGGAGCCACTTTTGACCCCCTCATAAATCAAAAACTGTTTCACATAATAGGTTATACACTACTACTATATATGTCATCTTATTAATCCCTATATTGTCAACACCGATTTTTGTGAATTCAAGGCTGACATTGCAACACTGTTAGTCATGTACTTATGCAATTACAGCAATCAACTGTCAAATTAGACAACAACTTATCGGTACACGACCGGTGACAGGTCTTATACGAGTATGCATAATAATTAGCGGCAGCCCCGGCCCGCCTTTTAATTCAATCGTTATAAATTTACGATTATAATTAAGTTACGCATTATATGGATATCACCAGGGCCATAAAACTCACAAACCCTGTAATAAATATATACTTATACCTAAACCCTGATTTTTAATTACGCGGAATTCTGACGTTTAATGGTATTGCCAGGCAAAAAATATCTCCTTTGACTTGTGGTGAGAAAAGGTGAGAAAAATCATGGGACGTAAACTACAGTCCTTGTATTATAATTTTCAATTATAACCTTTTTTTTATTTAACAAAACATAAACCTTTTAATTTTTGATTGCGGCTTTTAAGTAAAATAAATTATAGAATATTTTTGCGAGGTAAAATAAATTTAAGGCTGGTATCATTTTTATAATTATAATATATTGCAAACCATCGGTTGAAAATTATAGTTTTTGAACTAAATTGTTCTACATATTTTACAATTATTTTTATGGAATGGCTAAGTTCCAGTGGAATAATTCTGCCATAACATGGCCATAACCGAGTCTTACGTTAAGTAAAACGTTATCTGTCAACTGAACTGACATTTGCCCCCAAACTGGCTCGAACTGTCGTTATGTCTTTCGACTTTCAACTTTCAACTTGATCGCTCGAATATGCTTGCCTTTCTTGTTTCCTTTCCTGTTATTTTTGTTGCTGTTGATCCTAGTTCGTTGAGTTTTTGTTTTTTGTTACGTTTTTTGAGTTTTTATTGCCTATTTTGATACTTTGTATGTTATTCTAATAAACCATATGGATCCACAACCAAGCTCTTCGCAGGAGCAGGAATCCGATTTCATGTCTCGTAACCCTTTCAGTGCGCATGACGCCGCGTAGGCGCCATGCCTTTTGCAAGTCCGCCGTACTGATGACGCCGGCTCGGCGCCATAACATTTTTGCGTTTATATCATAAAATTGATTAAGTGGAGTTACTTTTTCTTTTCTTTTTGTATAATTTACAGACTGAGCTGTAATATTCAATATAACTGAAACACAAAATTATCTGTATATATTGTAATATTTAACTCCAAACTTTCATTTCACTTTTTCTGTATATAATGGCTTGAAAACATTTCCGAAGTCCTTTAACAAAACATAGAGTAGATAATATAGGTAAGAAAAAAGTAATTTTGAAGAAAATATGTCTGTCTACGTTTAATAGGTTTAAAACCTCTTGCGCAGAGGTCGGCGTCATTCAGGCTTGCGGGTGGACAACGCATAACGACTCATTTCAAAAGAGTCGTAAGTGTTGTCATTGTCAAATCATAAGGAGCTTTATTTTCATAGCGGTAATGCTACTTTTCATAAATCAAGTCGTTTTAGTCGGGAAGAATGGTTTCATGCTGTGGCAGTTTTAACCAAGCATATCAATGTTTGTGGATAAATAAATATATTTTAGGTAAATACATATTTTATTACTATTCTATGGCCAAAATATAGTAGGTTGGCGTCTCTACATTGGGTTTTGGGTAGTTCCAATGATTTATTGTGATGATAGGCCGCAACAGCTACGTAACCTAACAAAGGTTTGTGTTATCAATTTTCATGAACTAGCATAAATCATCAATCATCATCCTGCTACTGATAGCGCGCAGGAGCCCTGCGTGGAATGAATAAACCCGATAAGGACATACTTAAGTAGGTAGTATCTTCATTGTGTGATTTATGGCATCTGTGACCCTTTTCGCGCAAAGAGCAGCGGTAAAACAAAAGACATTATTAGGTTTTACCACTTCTCCATGTTTCCCTGAACAATAGGACAACTAGGGGTGTTGAAAAATAAGATGCACTACGATAGAGAGATGCACAGTCTTGGTTTGACGTTGGTACTATGCTGTTGGTTTTGTGTTTTTTTTTTGTGTTTGGTGATTTTAATAACGACTTGGCTCTCTTTATCATTCAATGATAACCACGGCCACACTCAACATGAATGACCCTGCTTGTCCACCGGACCCGATATCTCTGCATTCCATGTTTAACCCTGATACCTAACTAACCCACTATAGTGTATTTAATAATAAATACTAGTAAATTCCATGTTCGAGGACCGTATCATTAAAACTAAAAAAATAATGCATCTTTTCAAGTGTTTGGTTAGTGGAAATAACGCATCAACCCATCCATTTCACGATTCGCACCCGTAGGCCGGCATGACGCCGGCTCGGCGCATCGGGTTTACCGAGCTTTTTTTTAGTTCTGCGCCATAACGGTGCGCATAGCGCTGACAGCGTACGCCCTGAAAGGGAAAGAAAAGACCACGTGGAGCTTTCTCGTAACGAAAAGAACATCATTGTAAATTTGTATAAATGTGTTGTGGAAACTTGGCCAAAATCCGAAGACTGGAGTTCAACAGTGTGTGCCCAAAAAACTACTGAACTGACAGGAGTATCGCTATCCAGTGTTTACAAAAGTTTGTTGCTCAATCACACATAGGCACAGAATAGATAATAGTTACAAGTACAGAAGGGACACTCCTTTGATCTTTACAAAAGGCGCTTTTTTCTCAGCCAAAACATTAAGATTTTTGGCCCTCTGACGTTGTCGATGACGACGTCGACGTTCATCGCTACAAGTACATGCCGGTTCCCCAACGTTGGGGCACCGGCATGGACTTGTAGCGTGAACGTAAATCGCGGAGTGTCCGCGCTTTGACACAGGTAGAGATCAGAATACTCGGCTAAAAAAATAATGTACTAGTATTACGTTAGTAAAAATGTTGCCAACTCCTGTAACGTCAAATTTTGACAGCCGTCAGAATTCCGCGGAATTAAAAATCGGTTTACTTATCTCCATGCTACCGAATGTAAAATGCTTCTCGACATTCTTGTGGCAGCTAGAACACGTTTTATAACCGTCACGAGGGTTTCTTATAAGTATCGTTTTAGGGTTCCGTAGTCAACAAGGAACCATTATGGTTTCACCATGTCCGTCTATCCGTCTGCGGCTTAGCTCAGTAACACTTACTACCAGTATACTGTAATTCAGCATGGGCATATTTATAAATCAATTACCTAAACCCTGATTTTTAATTCCATGGAATTCTGACGGCTGTCAAAACTTGACGTATTAGGAGTCCGCAACATTTTTACTAACGTAATACTAGTGCACTATTTTTTTAGCTGAGTATTCTGATCTCTACCTGTGTCAAGGCGCGGACACTCCGCGATTTACGTTCACCGCTACAAGTACATGCCGGTGCCCCAACGTTGGGGAACCGGCATGTACTTACTTGTAGCGATGAACGTCGACGTCGTCATCGACAACGTCAGAGGGCCATAAATCTTAATGTTTTGGCTGAGAAAAAAGCGCCTTTTGTAAAGATCAAAGGAGTGTCCCTTCTGTACTTGTACTATTATCTATTCTGTGCCTGTGTGTTATTGAGAAACGAACTTTTGTAAACACTGGATAGCGATACTCCTGTCAGTTCAGTAGTTTTTTGGGCACACTCTGTTGAACTCCAGTCTTCGGATTTTGGCCAAGTCTCCACAATACATTTATACACATTTACAATGATGTTCTTTTCGTTACGAGATAAAGCTCCACGTGGTCTTTTCTGTGTTTTCAGTGTAAACCCTTTTTTGGAAGGACTCTCTGAAGTTCATGACTCTGAACATCAGAAGTCTGCAACGAAACTTCAGCGCATTCGAAGTAGCCCTAAAACGAATGGACACTGTTTTCGATGCTATCATACTTACCGAATGCTAGATAAACGAGCACTCGGTAATTAACCGTCTTTCAGGGTATAATGTTTTTCATACATCCAAGTATATTAATAAGAGTGGTGGTATAGCGATATATGTTAAAGATTCTCTTTCTGTCTCTACCGTGGAACCAAAGTTCGATGACGCAAACTGTATCTCGGCGCCGTATTAGATAAATTGAAAATCATAGGGATTTACCGATCCCCCTCATTCCATAATATAGACAGATTTGTAAACTCTCTCGATCAGGTATTGGGCGAATCTAGAGGATATCAAAATGTAGTGGTAATCGGAGACATAAACGTCGATATAATGGATTTCTCAAATAATCAATCCGCTGACTACTTGCACATGCTGGCAATGCATGAATTTCTTCCGGCTGTGACCATTCCTACAAGGAACACCTCGTGTCTTGACCACATTTTTATAAAGTCTAAAACTCGCGCAACAGGTGCTGTTTGCTTGTGTCCTATTACAGACCACGAAATTGCCATAGCCGCAATTACCACTCCCAAACACAAAGAAAACCAGCGGTTGCGATTTTCTACAAAAACTGACTATGTTGCAGCTGCGCAGGTACTAAGAGCAGCCGATTGGTCTAAGGTAACTAGTTCTGAAAATGTGAACGAGGCGGTTACTAAATTTCATGACATTATATCCACTGCAATAAACAGTAACACCTGTAGGATAAAAGTTAGTCGCTCCCAATTCAATCTAAAACCGTGGATCACACCCGGATTAATCAGGTGCATGAAGCACAGGGACAAATTACACAGCCGAGCAAGAGCCTCTCCCAACGATCAGGTCCTTCAAGCCATTTATAAGCGGTATAGAAATTTCTTTGACAATCTATTATTCAACCTGAAAAATGAATACCAAACCAAACAGTTAACAGAGGCTAAGGACAATCCAAAGAAGTTGTGGAAATCAATAAAAAGCATTTGCCACTGCCAAACCACTTTAGGCTCAGCAAATGATCTGAATACCTTGTCAGATTCTCCAAAACAGTCTTTAAATGTCACTAACCAACATTTCTCCACGGTGGGTCAAAAGCTAGCAGTAAACATTCTTTCCAAACTTTCAGAGACTCAATCCTCCTTAGCTTCAAAGGTTAAACCTCGCAACGTCGCAACTCACCCGCAAACTCCCTTTTCTTCCATCCAACCAACGTCAACGAAATTGATAAGATCATTTCTAACTTAAAAATTGATAGTGCGCCTGGTCCAGATCTTGTCAAGCCACTCTTCATCAAAGAAATCAAAGAGATTATCCTCGAGCCATTAACTTGTATTTGTAACTTGAGTTTGGCCTCCGGTTGCTTTTCGGATCAATGGAAGTTGGCACTAGTGTCTCCATTCCACAAAAACGGACCAAAAAATGACCCCAACAATTACCGCCCAATATCACTTCTTAGCGTATTTTCCAAAATACTCGAGAAAGTAGTTAATTCTCGTCTCACGGCCTTTCTCGAAAAAAATAAAGCTCTCTCAGATAATCAGTTTGATTTTAGGAAAGGCAAATCTACAGAAGACGCAGCTATTTATCTATCGAATAAAATATCTAGTTCTCTTGATAGCGGCGGTAAATGTGTTGGGGTATTTTTGGATCTCTGTAAAGCATTCGACACTGTGCCAATTGAAATCTTACTTAGTAAACTTAATGCCTTGGGCGTTAGAGGGGTAACTTTCAATTGGTTTCGCAGTTACCTGACTGACAGGCGTCAGTCCGTTAAAATTGGCGAACTCTGCAGTGACGAGTTGCCACTCACTTTTGGAGTTCCACAAGGCAGGCTCCTCGGCCCTACGCTGTTCCTCGTTTACGTCGATGATATCCTTAAGCTTAATCTGGATGGTGCTGAAGTAGTTTGCTATGCGGACGACACTGTGGTACTGTTTTTCGGTAAGACATGGGAACATGTCTTTGACCTGGCAGAGCGTGGGCTATCTGACATTTGTACATGGCTAGAAAACAATTTGCTCACTCTTAATACGATGAAATCCAACTTTCTTACATTTTGTAAGTCCCCATTATCTTTTTCTCATCCAAATAATAATTTATTAATACACACGAGTAAATGTCCTAGCCGTGGCGATAGTTCTATCGCATGTTCCTGTAGTTCAATTGTTAAAACTGATAAAGTCAAATATTTGTGACTAATAATTGATGATAGGCTATCCTTTAAGCATCATATCGCTGCACTATCCAATAGAGTCAGAAAATGTATTTACATAACAAAGAAACTCCGCTATTGTGCCTCGGAACAAGTGCTTCGTATGGTATACTGCGCCCTGTGCTGTGCCAGTCAATACTACAATATGGTATATCTGTTTGGGGCAGTGCTCCAAAAAGCACTTTGATAGTTCTGGAGAGGGCACAGCGCGCAGTAATTAAAGTAATGCTCCGAAAACCTATTCTTTTCCCTACAGACACTCTTTATCGAGACTCCAAACTGTTGAGTGTTAGACGACTTTATGTCTTAAAAGCTACTTCACGAGCCCATGCAATAGTTACAAAATTATCAATTTTTCCGCAGCTCCTGACCAAACGAGTATTTAAAGCCCCTCTACCTAATTATAGAACATTATTCGCAAAACGTTCACCTGACTATATGCATCGGCGAATTTACAATAAGATCTGCAAAGTTCTTGAGATTCAACATTACTCTATTGGTAAAGCTATAGCGGTTGTGAAAAAATGGCTTGTTTCTCTATCATACAAGGACACGGAGGCCCTACTTCTCATTAAGTAAAACCCATTCGTGCACACTAACTAACCCACACATACACACACACACACACACACACACACACACACACACACACACACACACGCACACGCACACGCACACGCACACGCACACGCACACGCACACGCACACGCATGTGTATTGTTAAGCAAATAAATGATTTTGATTTTTTTTGATGTTTTGATATATGTTTTCGTACGCCTTTAAATGAAAGTAAATTACCACGGGTCGTGTTAATATGCGATATCGAAATACAATGGTCAAGCAAAAAAACGTAGAAAAGTAATCTATCCAAACAGCAAACGAACTAATAAGTTTTGAAACTGTAACCGTTTGTTGTGACATAAATTTTACAGATATCCTGCGGCCAATTGTATTGTTGTCATAGTGTTAAAATTTATCAGGGGTCTCTCGAGTGACCTACATAAAACTTCGTCCGTCAACGGTTCATATCGTCACATATAATGTGCCAAAATCAAGAGCATGTTAGGATTTGACGTAAAATAATAGTTTTGTGTGCAAGACAAATAAATGGTCATATACTACGTAGATCACGGTAGGTATACCATGTTAGCTCATGACGGTAAAATTTTATACGTCGGTTGTGGGCATAAAACATGTGCATAAAAGAAGTCATTTTGTTAGTGTGCTAGGGGTGAGCGTGGGTTTTTACTTAACGTAAGACTCGGTTATGGCAGAATTATTCCACTGGAACTTAGCCATTCCATAAAAATAATTGTAAAATATGTAGACCAATTTAGTGCAAAAACTATGATCTTGAACCGATGGCTTGCAATATATGATAATTATAAAAATGATACCAGCCTTAAATTTCTTTTACCTCGCATAAATATTCTATAATTTATTTTACTTAAATGACGCAATCAAAACTTAAAAGTTTTATGTTTTGTTAAATAAAAAAAAGGTTATAATTGAAAATTATAATACAAGGACTGTAGTTTACGTCCCATGATTTTTTTTCTTTCCTTTTCCCACCACAAGTCAAAGGAGTTTTTTTTTGCCTGGCAAGACCATTAAACGTCAGAATCCCGCGGAATTAAAAATCAGGTTAATGAGGGTTTACGTCGACAAAACAGTAGAATAAAAACTGATTTTTGAAGTGAAAACTTCTTTAGCGGCGCTGTGCACTTTTTGGGATGGGGAAAAATTCTTAAACTAGCGACAGGTGTTGAAGCGTAGGAGGTCACGTGACGGTATACTTATAGGTGAGATATTCGGGACGAGGCTTGGGGTCGGGGGAGGAGCGGCGCTGTGCACGTCAAGACAGTCGTTGCTCGAAAGTCTCGAAACTGAACCTTAATTGTAATGCGCTAGGTCAAAACTTCCTTTGAACTATTTCGTGTGCAAACATTAACATTAATTTTGTCGTTAAAATACATACAGAATAGATTGCATTGCATGAAAGACTCCTATAACTAGCTTTTAAGGTGTGTCTGAGTTTTCACTTCTGCCGGCACTCCCGGAGTGCAACCCGGTCTTTTTTTTAAGCTACCTCCCCTGGGAATCTGCCCTTTTGACAAAGTTATTGTGGTAAAATGTCCATTTTGGTAATCGTTGTGTTTGGTTATGCAATCTTTGGATTCATTCTAATAGGCACATTATCATTAGGTCAATTTTTCGGTTCCGGAGTGGTGTTTCCACTGCTAGGTTCCAGCAGCATTTTCAGTTACTCGGTCCACCACAGCATAATAATGGTAGGGCTATTAGGATTTGCAAATGTTTATATCTCCACTTCTGTTGTACGACAGTAATAGCTTCTACAATTTTCACCCGATTGTGTTATTTATGTGTTGTATAGCCTAATAGTCAATTATTATTCCAGTAATAACCAATTTAATTTAATAATTTTTGTACAATATCCAACCTTTCCTGAAAACCGAATGTTAAGTAGCAGGCTTTTCATTTTTCTTCTCTACTATTTTGCTATTAGTACTTACTTAAACTAGCCTATGTATTGAAATATAATGTACGAATGAATGATAGACAATTTATTAGCTTTTATATAATACCCCATATATTTGTATGTACGTTGCATGAATTGGGTGTAATTTGCACTTTTCCTAACGCGGCCGAGGTGGTTTTGATGACGTCATTACGGGGTAGACCGACTTCTTAGAGATTGTCTCCCGGCAGTTTTGGGATCCAGGAGGCATGCCTAACAACATACTTAAAGATGACGCTGGTATACGAAAGTGAAGTATTTTCCCGTAACAACATGCATTAGTGTAGATACAAAGCAAAGCAAGGAGGAGCGTTGGGAACTTAGGAAGAACCGCGACCCTACAGCGCGCGAGTCGAGCTAGTCGAGCGACCGAAGCGAGCGTGCCGCGGCAGCGGCTTTCGAAGCGCCAGGATCGAACACTTTTTTACTACCTAATACTTAGGTACATATTATTTAAGTACAATTTGCAAAGCGTTTTTTGTATGCTCCTTGAAAAATCATTCTTATCATTAATCAATCCTTATTAATCTTATTATCTTAGGCGTAAAATATATTTTTCCAACTGAAACATTTGACTAGATGAAATTTGGTCAAAGTACCAGTTAGTAAGCGAATCATTGTAACGTTCCCTTATTTCCCTAATTTTTGTTCGAGTCATCCGGAACCCTACACTGCGCGTGGCCCGACACGCATTTGGCTGATTATGTTTTATTCCATAGTCGGTTCTAAAAAGAGGGCTGCATGTTGTTTATTTTTTTCATTCAGGTTACGGCAGCGGTCGAGTGAGGTCGTGCTTTAGCGGTGCGCTCTTGCCCTATTGTTGTTGTAACCCGAATATCCTCTCCGACTACCTGCTCACTCTTATCGCTCCCCCGCGCGGTGATTATCGCAATTACCACGTGGAAGCATCGGGTGTGTTAGTTAAGACTTTCATAAGTCTCCAGTCGACCCGCGTGTCCCTGCCCCTCTGGAAATCCACGCTCGTAGTGGTCGCAGTCTTTCGGGGCTGTGGGCTAGACACGTCAGTGACTACCCGTTAGTTAAGACTTTCTCAAGTCAGACCCGGGTCTCTGTCCCTTAGAAAGACCACGCTCGCAGTGGCTACACAGTGACGGATCCTAACGGTGCCAACTAAGTCACAGTGTGGGGTGGATACCACCACGAAGCCCAGTAATTCGTACAGTCCGACTCTTCCCTTCGTGTTAGGACACATAGCTGACACTGACACGGCGGACAAGTGGACAAGACTCGACACCGACATCAGGATAGCATTTCGGTTCATATTAGGCGTAGGAAAAGCTTAGCGGCGACCGACCAACAAGTAGGATGGAGCTGCAAGAAAGGATCACGCGGATGGAGGAAGTCATGCGGGCTATGCAGGCCGAAATCGATCGCCTCGCTGCTGAGAACCGACAGCTCAAGCTGGCTCTCAGCGGCGAGGTCTTTGACTCTGCCCAGGCGGCTCCCATACAACCTCCCCCCCCGACAAGTCTCGACTTGCAACTCCAGGCCCGTCCGGCCACTCCGACGGCCACTCTGGCCGCCCAAGCCCCTAAGGCCACCATGGGACCGCCGCCGCCACCGCCGTCGGCGGCAGCAGCGACCCCTTCGCCCCCTACCCAGGCCCCTAAGGCCAAAACGCCCAGTAAGGGCAAAAGTAAACTCGCCAAGGCAGCCGCGTCTGCCCCAGCCAGCCCTCCGGCCCTTCAGGCCCCCCCCGAAGCGGATTTAAGCGTGAGACAATCGCGTTCTCGCTCCCTCCAGAGGCGACCCTCCATGCGAGAGGAACGCACTGTCCCACGCTCCAGCTCTCCCCCCCACCCCCTCCTTCGGTGTCTCTCCACGACCAGACTGACCGACGAACAGACTCGCGACCTCCTCTACTCGAACGAGGAAATGACCATGGACACGACAGTCTGGACCACAGTAGGCAGCAGCCGCAAGGGCAAACGTGCGCTGCCGAAGTCTCCTAGGGCCGATTCGCCGGCGAAGAAAGCCCTTCGGACTCCCGCCGTCCAGGCGCCCTCTGCGCAGGCCCCTCAGGCCAGTAGTGCCATTCTGGCAGCGGACGGCGGGTCTTCGGCCCCCAGCAAGCCAACTCCGGTAGGCAACCCGGACAAGCCGGATTCATGTGTCCTGATCGACACACATAGATACCACACTGCCATGGCCATAGCCAGTCAGCGTGGCATCCGGGTGGTCGGTTCGGAGATTTTGAAACCGCCCTTGGAAGGGATGCGCATCACGGTCCAGGGACCCGAGGACTACCGTGCTCTGACCCGTCTCTTCGACGAGCTGTCGATGGCCTACAACCGGAGGCTGACCGTCGAGGAGAAAGGCTACAGGGCCGTCCTCCGGGGAATCCACAAGGATATCCCGGAGGACGAGGTAGCCGCGGACCTCAAACGCAAGGGGATCGCCGTCAGGGAGGTTCATCGCCTCTACAATAAGCAAGTAGGGAAGTACGATATCGTACTAATAGTCACCGACCCGAACCAGCGCAAAGCCGTCCACTCCCTTAAGGAGGTCCTTAAAATGGCGGTGAGAGTGGAGACTCCCAAAAAGAGGACCCACCTCTCACAGTGCCACAACTGCCAGCGGTTTGGCCACGGCGCCCGTGGCTGCCACTCTCCCCCCCGTTGCGTCAAGTGCGCTGGGGATCACGCGACTCGCGATTGCGAGCGCCCAAAAGGCTGCAAGGACCCGAACGGCATACGGTGCTGCAACTGTTTGGGTCGCAAGCTCCCCCATGGGCATACTGCCAATTATGGGGGATGCCCTTGCCGCCCAAAGAGTCGCGACACCGGGGCAAAGTCGAAGTCCTCGCCTCCCTCTGGGCGCAAGCAAAGCGCGGGCCGGGGTGCTCCCCATAGCACTCCGCAAAACTTCCCCGCCCTTCCGGCCGTAGGGTTAGGAGCCCCTAGGAACCCGCCGCCTTCAGCGGCCGTAGGTCCCCGCCCGGTGCCTTCTGCACCCCAATCCCAGGCGGGCCCCTCTGTATGGGGACCCGCCGCCAGTCAAGCGGGCCGGCCCGCTATGGACCCACTCTATGCGTTTATGCAGTTAGTACAGGTACTCCCACCGGAGGTGGCGAGCGGCCTGTCTACCCACATATTCGCATCAGCTACTCGCTATCTCGCCGCACCAAGCGGCAGCCAGGTTAACGGTGCCTATTAGTATGGATAGTACATCCCAGAAGCTTAAACCTGCTTCGATTACCATTGGCATTTATAATGCCAATGGTCTAAGGGGTATGAAGGACCAGGTGATGAACTTCCTTCGCGATCACTCAGTAGATTTACTTCTGGTCCAAGAGACCTTTTATCGTCCCGGCATTAGAGCCTTTCGCGTCCCTGGATACGTTCAGATTAGAGATGATAGGCAAGATGGTAGGCCATTCGGGGGCACGCTCATTTTCTACAAACGTAACTTACATTGCATAAGTCTCAATCCACCGCCCCTGACTAATATGGAAGTGTCGGTCTGTCGCATCTCGATGGAGGGGCACCCCCCGATATCGATTGCGTCAACCTACCTTTCACCTCAACGAGACTTACTTCTGACTGACCTCAACTCTTTAGCCTCCCTAGGTCCTTCGGTCATCGTGGCCGGGGACCTAAATAGTAAGCATATCAGCTGGGGATGCGTAGCATCCAATCCCAACGGCAATCGGCTTCATCACCTTTTGATCGATAGCCTCCCTTTCGATCTCCTCGCTCCCTTAGAGCCGACTCACTTCCCTCATAACGTAGACCACCGACCTGACATACTCGACATAGCTCTACTAAAGAACGTAGCGTTAACTCTGCGTTCTATAGAAGTGCTACACGAACTAGACTCGGATCATAGGCCAGTCCTCTTGAGACTAGGCCCTCACCCCAATAGTACTCCTCGAACCAGGACACTCGTGGACTGGGACAAGGTACAATCAGGTCTCCTACAGACGGACTCCCCCCTGCTTAGAGATATCCCAGACAATATAACTACAACCGAACAGACAGACCAAGCGATCGATTCTTTCACCAACTACCTCAACGCTGTTCGAAGTCAAGCCTCAAGGGAGGTGTCGGCGGAGGACATCCAAAACCGACCTCTACCTACGGAACTGAGAGAGTTGGTGACAAGGAAAAATCGCGCCATACGTACCTATTCAAATCACCCTTCTGCCGAAAATCGGCAAATCCTGAGGGACTTGTCTAACGAGTCCAAACAGAGAATTGCCGAATTTCGGGAGAACTCGTTCAGGGATCTGATGGGGGAGATAACGCCTAGTCACCTGGCTTACTGGAAACTAGCGAGATCTCTCAAATCCGATGCCTGTTGGACCATCCCTCCCTTGGATCGACCGGATCACTCAACCCCCGCGTTCGAGGACAGTGAGAAAGCCGAATGCCTTGCGAGTAGTTTAGAGTCCCAATGTTCGCCCAACCTCCTCAACACCGACGAAGCCCACATTAGTAGGGTCGATTCCGAGGTGGACAGGAGATCGCGTCTCCCCGTAACTTCACCCATTTTACCGGTGTCGGTTAAGGAAGTCAGTGACCTTGTCAGGCGTCTCCGTATTAGGAAGGCTCCGGGTGCGGATGGTCTATCCAATCGCATCCTGAAACTTCTCCCCGAAACCCTCCTCCTCCTTTTGGTCGGCATCTTCAATGCCGCACTGACCAATGCTCACTTTCCAGCCGCGTGGAAATGTGCAACGGTCATAGGGATAGCGAAGCCCGGCAAACCCCGGACCTCGCCTGCCTCTTATAGGCCGATCAGCTTACTTAGCTCCCTTGGAAAGCTATATGAGCGGATCCTTCTCACGAGAATTCTCAGATTTACGGCTGAGAATAACCTCCTCATCGATGAGCAGTTCGGTTTTAGATCCGGACACTCATGCGTCCAACAGGTGCACCGCGTCACGGAGCACGTGTTGGATGGTTTCTCTCGATTCCAGGGGCTCAAGACCGGTGCGATCTTTCTCGACGTAGCGAAAGCCTTCGACAAGGTCTGGCATAACGGGCTTGTATACAAGTTATACCAGCTCGGAATGCCGGACAGACTCGTACTCACAATACGAGATTTTCTCAGTGACCGAAGCTTTCGATACCGACTGGAGGGAACGTATTCGGACCCACACCCCATCCGGGCCGGAGTCCCGCAAGGCTCCGTGCTCTCTCCCACTCTCTACTCGTTATTCACAAACGACATTCCCAGGCACCCTAAGGTGCAACTGGGGTTGTTTGCGGATGACACCGCGCTCTTTACGACTCATTGTAAGTACGCTACTATCCGGCGATACCTCCAAGAGGCAATCTCCGACCTAGGTCGTTGGTTTAATCTTTGGCGTATCGAAGTCAACCCGGAGAAAAGCACTGCAATAGTCTTTCATCCGTCGGACTGCATTAGTACAGAAAGGCGGGTGGCTCCGATCCAGATGTTTGACCGACCCATCCCCTGGGTCAACGAGGCCAAATATCTTGGAGTGACCCTCGACAGGAGACTGACTTTCCGTAGCCACATCCGTAGGGTACGCAACCGCGCGTTGTTCGTGCTAGGAAGGCTAGGGCCGATGATCAACAAGTTTAGTAAAATGTCACTTAGGAATAAGCTGACACTCTACAAGACTTGTGTTCGTCCAATCATGACATATGCAAGTGTAGCATTCGCTCACGTGCCTATGTCATCGCTCAAGCCGCTTCAGGTCATTCAGAATCGTTTTCTCCGAAGGGCGACTGGTGCCCCGTGGTACCAATCGAACCTCAGCCTGCACCACGACATGGAGATTAGCACCATGTATGGTTTCTTTAAGCAGGCTGCCAGACGTTATTTTGATAACGCTCCCCACCATAGGAATCCGTTAGTTAGGAAGGCTGCTGACTACGTCCCCATCCCTCCCCCCTCTGTCGTTACTCGGCGCTCACTGATTAGGGGCCGCACGGTCCGGCGTCCTAGGCACACACTCACGGACCCGGACGACGAAATCACAGCGTCCATCGAAAGATGGAACGCTGCGCTTTCGGCGTCCAACACATCGCGTACACTTCAGCGTTCCCGCCGGCGGGGACGTCCACCGCGAGACAACACAGACACATACAGTCCGCTTTCGTCCCGGTACCGCCGCATACCGGGTAGAGTCAGTCCGACGCAAGTCGGGCCTAGCTGAGTTTCTTGCTGGACTCTTCTCAGCTAGGCTAGGTTTTAGCGAACCAGCGATAAAACTCCCAGTAGTTCGATACCACTCACACCCCAGATTCGGTTGATACCGTTCAACCAATCTCACTGGAGCGCAAACTCTTAGAGTATTCCAGTGTACAAACTTCCCCGCGTGGTCGTGCCGGAGGCTTCCCCTGGATTTTCCCCAGGCCACCCTCCAACCACGCAGTTCGACCGCTATATTGGGTCCGTCCTATTATAGCAACAGTCAGGGTCAAAAAAAAAAAAAAAAAAAAAAAAAAGTTTATTTTTTAGAAACTCTTTGGATACTTGTAGATTGAGTTGTAGGAATGTATTTTGAAACACAATAAAGATATATAGTTTGAGCCGCAAACGCGAATCGAGTACCTACTTATCAACTTTTATTATTTGTAAACTACCTAACAACATTTGTTTTTGTTGTCCTTTCGGCTTTACCATTACGACCGACGACAGGATCAACTTACAAATATTACCAGTTTATAGAAGACTCATTACGAAGAAAAAAACATTTTAATTTTTAAAAATAATCTATACCTTTTTACACAGCATAGGTACAAACAATTACTGAATTTCGCCAGTTTAAGCAATGTTTCTAAATTACGTCTCTGGTCCCTGGCCGCAAGTGATTGAATCGAACGTAACGCTAGCGTGAGACTGACGATTGTTACCTCGAGGAAACACTTACAAAATACGTCCGTAGTGCATAATGCACATAATAATGTCGACAAAAAGTGTCATTGTCTGGCATTCGGAGAGAATTTCCAGCAACGTAATAATTTTAAGTTGGATACGAGCGCTATCGAATGCATAACATTGCCAATTTCCAGCACAATTAGAATATTGTTTCGGTCACTCCCCCGGATAACTGACCAAGCATTTGAAGTCAGGCAACTTAGACATACAAAACCGTAATTTGTTTAAGGCGGATGCAACCGCCTACCCACAATATTCATTATAAATTATTATCATCTAGTTAAAATATGTCAATTTATGTTCTATGATTTCCAATAATAACCTAGTTAGAGCCGGAATAAACACAAAATTACTCTAAAAATTAAAAGAAAAAAAAACAGCAGGCTTAGATGATTGTGGACGTCTATCGATGGCGATAAGGGGTAAAATTGCAACCATCTAGTAGATACGAGTAAGTATTAGGTATGGTTAGGTTGGTACTCCATGTCAATGTGAAGTAATTTTTTTTCTCGCCGTGTCTGCTAAATATGTACTCATTTTAATCAAAATCGGGGATAAGAATTACGTAGGAATGAATAGTGGGACTGTTTCAACAGTGGGTACGCTTGCGCAACGTATTGTTTCATCTCGATCGGGAGCGATTAGCCAAAGCCGTTTCGGAATCGCGCCGAAGCGACAAACTTGGCAATGGCGCCTTGTACCTATTTATTTTTATATCAAATTATCTTATTTGGAAACTAAATAATGAACACGAGTGTTTTAAAATATTTTGTTTATAATGAAGATTCGTAAAAAAATCGGCGAGTGCGTGTCGGGCCACGCGCAGTGTAGGGTTCCGTAGTTGCCTGTCAGTCTTAGTTATTACATCGACAGTATCGACACGCGCGCGCCAAATAAATGGTTGCGTCGGCCGAATTTGTACGAAAGTTGGCCTTTCTAAGTAACTACATTTTAAATTTGATCGATTATTACTCGGTATCAAGTTATGACTACCATTCCCAGTAGCAGCCATTTAGCCGGCAGGGGGGACACATTAAAGCCCAATATCTCGCAAACGAATGATAATTTGAAATTCGTTTTAAGAAACCCATAATATATTTGAATAAGCTATCCAACGATCCCCACGCTATGGGTTTAAAGAAAAAAAAATACATCCCCACATTAGGAGTAGGGAAAGTACCCCAAAAAATGTTTTTCAAGATTTTATTCTTTTGTTTTGTCGGCGTGATTGATTCATATAAACCCATGCCGAATTACAGTTTTCTACTAGTAATGGTTATTGAACTAATCCGAAGACGGACGCACGGCCAGACGGACATGGCGTAAATGGCATAAACTATTAATTAAAAAAAAATACTTTATCGGTGGCAAACTACCATACGGTTCGCCTCTGATTGATGCATGCGCATGCAAACACCCTCACCTAATGGATGCATGCGAGAATCACACGTGCGCGAAAATGTATTAAGCTTTTGATTAAGATTGCATTCGATGAAATTAATTAAAAAGTTTGAAACGTGACTAGTGACTACCGATCGTGGAAAAAGGAAATGATAAATACCTTCATTTACATAACAATTGTATACTTTGTCTTACCAAAGACACAAATTAATCGGATTAATCCAATGAAGTACTTACCTACCTATCTACACACAGCACTATAGTCCAGTAACTTTATACATCCAGAGCTTGCGTCTAATCCGGTAGCATGATGTGGCCCAATGAATAATCCAAGTTTGTGACCTCGAGCGCCGACCGGTTTGTCGAAATTCGAAAATAAGGGATTATTAATTGAGCCAACATCATAACAGCAAAAAATCAGAACTACCGGAATCTAGACGCAAACGCCCGTTACTATCAGGCGACAAAGTAACTGGATTATACTTACTTGATTACGATGATTGGATTTTCGTTAAACATATTAAATTTGTTTCATCGTAAATTTGTAAATAGGTAAGTACTTAACTATTTACGAATTGAGAAACTGTTTCCTTTTACAAAAATACATTTCACACAAAAGTTAACCAATTAGTTGACCAAATAGGCGCAGTTTTGCTCAACAAAACCTTTTCATGTCATTCAATCGTTTCATTTCAGAATATCAATCCATCCAGTGCAAAGTCGGCGATAAGAATTTGTTTCTAAGAACTTCATTTTATTTAATTCATACTAGCTGCCCGCGGCAGGGTTGCGTGGGGAAACTTGGTAATTAGTTCACTAGGTGTACCTACCTAAAATTATTGGTGACCTTTCCTGCATATGTAAAAGTGCATTACATCGTGTATTCAATGAGTATTTATATATATACAGGAAATGTACGTAGTTGAAGCAGATTCAAAAATCACTATAACACGTTAAACTGCCCGCTCAGCTCCGCTCTCCACCAAAGGTATATTTTTTATTAGAACAATGCAGGCCAACAAACAAATGAGTAGTCCTAGTAGTTGTCAGCTTACATAGCCTATGAACAGCTCTAGGATGTCACACAGGGGAGTTTTAAATACAGGTATACTCGTATGAGGGCTGTTGTGTCCTTAACAACTTTGGAAGTTTGCAAGATTCACCTTACCTTACGTAAACTACATACCGTTGTGTAATAATAAAATTGTGTTTACCTTACTGAAACGAGACTAATTTGGAAGCTGTAAAATATAAAAAGTTAAAATGTTAACCGCTCCTCTTCTTTCCTCTCTTACAACACTCCGAAGATATGGATCTGATGCGGTGATGATTATTTAATTACATAATTGGTGGACACTTGTCAATTATTCTTATTGCAACATCTGCAGTACGAAAATGGTCACAAGATTCCTGTTGAATCTTCACAAGATGTTTATTGATTTTTGCAAATGGCTATATTTAATTGGAGATGAAATGATCAAGGAATTAATTATACATTCATACCTAAAT
This sequence comes from Epinotia demarniana, assembly GCA_945867215.1. NCBI lineage: Eukaryota > Metazoa > Arthropoda > Insecta > Lepidoptera > Tortricidae > Epinotia > Epinotia demarniana. Next base: position 8,219,596 of record OX244261.1, read on the forward strand.
TGTCATATACTATACCACGAATACGGTTAGTTTCCAACTTTCCACGCTATGACTTATTAAAAAAAACCGGCCATGAGCGTGTCGGGCCACGCTCAATGTAGGGTTTTATAGTTTTCCGTCCGTCACTTAGTTAGTACACACATACTTAGCGAACAATATAAGCTATACTTAGCGAACAATTTTATTATTAGACAACGAACGACCCAAGACAACTAAGACAATTCGAGCACGACAAGTTTTCGACCTAATGTATGGGCGTACCTGCTCCGACCCCATTTAATCAGGAAAAATCTTTACACCGCCGTGTACGATATGAAGCTATACTTAGCGAACAATTGTATTATTAGACAACAAACGACCAAAGACAACGGACAATTCGAGCACGACTAATTTTCGACCTAATGTATGGGCGCACCTGCTCCGACCCCATTAAATCAGGAAAAATCTTAACACCGCCGTGTACGATATGAGCGTTCCGCGTACAGCGACATCTATCAGCAAATTAAGTAAACTATTGCGCGCGTTCTTAAAGTATGGAAGATGATTTTTATGGGATAATTCTTTATTGCGTGAACCGATTTTCACCGTTTTTACTTTTTTTGAAAGCACGTCATTTCATTGTGATTTGTAATAATTACTGGTACAATAAACACCTGCATATACGGTTAAATTACAAACTTAGTTCAGAAATTATTTTATATTTTTATTCAAAAATTATTCAACCTATTAAGTTCAAAATAATTTTCCTAAAAAGTTTTTATAAAGTTCTTCTTTTGAGATATTTTACATATTTTTTACTTATGTGTCAAAAGTTAGAGGGGGGGGACACATTTTTTTTTACTTCTGGAGCGATTATCTCCGAAAATATTAACATTATCAAAAAATGATTTGGCTAAACCCCTATTCATTTTTAAATACCTATCCAACAATATATCACACGTTAGGGTTGAAATGAAAAAAAGATCACTCCCCATTTTGCGTATAGGGGAGGTACCCTAATAAAAAAAAAACACTTTTTATTTTACCACTTTTTCGGCGTAATTGATATACATTTTAGTACCAAATTTCAGCTTTCTAGTGCTAACGGTTACTGAGATTATCCGCGGACGGACGGGCAGACATGGCGAAACTATTAAGGGTTCCTAGTCGACTACGGAACCCTAAAAATATGTTAAAATGGCGATGAGTAGCAGGAGTTGCACTACTAATTAGTAAGTACTTAAAGAATTTATGTTCATAAGAAGGTATTTATTAGTTAGTATACAACTTCTATGGTTACGACATCGCCACGCCCCAAGGAGCACTTGTTTGATACCTAAATTTCAACATGAATCTGTAATCGTTTAAGGCCAAAACGCACTGACAGCGGTGGCGGAGCGACGCGGTGCGGCGCGGAGGCGGTACCGGTTGTAATGTTCGAGCTAACCTAATATGAAAGGATCCGCATAAAGTGGCGCGGTGCGGCGCGGTATTCTGACGGACCCTTTCGTATTAGTTCAAACGTGGTTCAAGCATCACAACCGCTACCGCCTCCGCGCCGCGCCGCCACCGCTGTCAGTGCGTTTCGGCCTTTAAAGATGTGTTCCACTTGACCCTCCTTGCGAACCAAGTAACAAGAACATGGCAATCTTTATATGAGTAAACTGTCGAGTTACTCACATGGAACAGCCGTTATTTTTGTCAATATTAAACAATTGTGTTATAGAGCAGTAGATATTAATTTATCACGAGATTCGAATTAACACATCGTTTAAGAGATGAAGCCCTGTTTATAAGAATAGAGAAAGCCTCCGGTTTTGAAATCGTTAAAAAACTTAAATGTATAACATATTTCATTTAATAATAATAAAATACTGTATCTTCTACATCTAAGACAAGCATGTTTGTAGGCCTCAGTGGCTAGGAGTAGTGTGACGTCAAACCGGAGCTAATTTGGCTTAGTACTTGTACTGTAGTAAAAAATCGATTCTAAATTCTAACGCCACCAGCGGCTAGTTTTCTAAACAATGTAGTGCACCAACTCCTGTAACATATGTAATCTTTAAGAGGCTTATTCAGACAGCGGACTAGCCAATTAGTTGTATATTCATCGATATGTATTATGTATACATACATATTTGCATACTTAATATAAATCTCGCTCGGGGCTGTAATCGACATCATATTTCGGATCCCACTCTCCTCCGTGACGATACGTCCTTCAATCATGACACTGCGACTAGGTGAACTTGTCCGCATTTACACACATTCAATTATTCATACTTACGTTCGTTCATTCATGATGACTATTTATACGACGCGAAATGAAGTCAACTTTCTGTTTACAACATCCATGACGTAGATTGGTGACGTGAGATGTGGAGCTATGTGAAGCAGGCCAAGTTGATATTAATATAGATTGTAACAATAATAACAAAGTAGTGGACGTGAACGTGTTTTGATTGCAGCAAAACATCATAAATTCTAACACTGCCAGCCGGGTCAGAAGTATACTCGCAACCAACGAGTCGGTATGACTAGATGTATGGATGTGATCAAATCGAAAGAAATATGTAATCATGGGTATGTAATGTATTCTAACGCTACCTAATGTTTGTATTTATCTGATGAGCTTTTCCAGGATATTATTGCATATTTTCTCAATATGAGTTCAACGCTAGGAAATATAAGATGCGTATCAAACGCATGATGATGCAACAAGAAACCATATATATAAAGTTTAAATGGCGTTAGTAGGTAGGCTATCTTTCTGAGAAAGTTAAAAACAAGGTCTTAAACAAGATGATGCTTATTGCTTTGCAATTTGTCGAGATCTTCTCAGGCTCTTTAGATTACGTAACCTGCAAAAGTATAGCGTTGCGAATCTTCACTACTCGTGAATTGAGATGGATGATAAATATGATGGCGTTTGATTTTAATTATCACGCAGCGTTCAATCAATTTAAAGAATGGAATGATTTATGAGTGGGAGAAAAAAACGGCATTTAATGTAGATCGAGACATAAAACCTACTAAAGAAATAACTGTACTGTCAAATATAATTACTCTCATATCTAAAAGCAGGGAAACACCATACAAATTCCTAAATAAGTAACGTGTAAAAATACCTTAATTAAAACAGAGTTCACGCACGATGTTGCATATACATAAACCAGCACTCTATTTCTCTCTAGGCTGCGCCTTACTTTCTGCTCATGTTTTATTATTACTCACGCAAATAGAATTCCCACATGTTTTACAGACTGTACAGAAAAATAACGCTCCAAATAACCACATTAAATCAAATCTTTTCAATATCCACCTTTTTCACGACCGGTGAGGCGCGCTCTAATGCATGTATGGGTCAAAAATACAGCTCACCATTTGAAACGCAATTAAGTGCAAACTCGCGCTGTGGATATAGGCCCCGAAGTTTTGCACTGTACATCAAAGGTGTCGAATGATAATTAATGCTTTTAATTCTAGAATTAAATTTTGCATGATATGGATTTGTCAATATAGGAGTTCCTTGAAGATTACCGAGATGCTTGGCGTTCACTGCATCTTCCGTTGCGTCACGGCGGACGTTGCATTGCCGCTTGCGCAATCTGATAAGCAACTAATTGACGAGCATCATCGATCCTTTTTGCTTTCGCCTAAGGTTGTGAATTAACATAGGGTCATGTTTTTAATTCGAAACTGGAGCTGGGTTAAGCCAGCTTTACATGGACATTTAAGACTAACTTAGGCCTGCCACACACTGGCGCGCCCTGCGGTGGCGGACAATAGTAAATTTGACAGCGGCGGACAAGTTTACTATTGCCCATTTAGTTTATATTTACCAGTGGCCCGGCGCCAGTGTGTGGCAAGCCTTAAGTAGGTAAATACAGAGTCCAAAAATGATGTGCCGAACTTTATTATACTTATTTTGAATTTGCCAATATCGTTAGGTACCCTAGTTTACAGTCGTACTAATTGATGTTTTTGTCACTAAAATTGTAACTTTATGATTTAAGCACTATCATACTAATAACACCACTTTTTCCCCGTAATTAGTACGATTGTGAACTATGGTATCGATATTATGTAATTCTGCAGTGCTAAGTGTCTCACCAGGTTGTACGTTATTTCATAGACTCCGCCTCCTGAGGGCCATTACTGAAAATATCAACAGCCCACTATGGAGGCACTGGAACTCCATTCACATGGAGTCCAGACAGAATATTTTTCAATTAACCAATTAAATTTCAATGTTTTATTTATTATTTATCCGAATCTTATTACTATTTGACATGTTTTTATTTAATTTTATTTCATTTTATTTTGTTCTATTCATTAATGTGTTATTGTATTATGTTGTATGTTGTATTGTGATATGGGCAATGCCTGAAATAAAGAATAATAATAATATTAATAATAATAGACTACATTTTTATAGAATTTCGTTTCCCATAAATTGACTGTAATATTATTATTTCATAGAATAGTCATTTCTCTGACTACTCTGTAGAATTTTTAACCATAGATTTTTGTTGCAAAGAAAGTTTAATTCTTCGATATTTCTGTTCACAGAATTTCAAACCACATATTTTTTATACTTATATTATTCAGTTTATGCAAAAATTATTACGAAGAAAATAGTTTCATCATAGATTTTTTTTCTCATCAACTGAGTTCCCAGATTATCATTTCATCGAATCAATTCGCAGAATACTAACTATGTAGAAACTTTAATTACAGTTTTTGTTATAAAGAAAATTTTATATTGCGGTGTACTTATTATAGAATTTCAAATCATATTACAATATTTATCCGTTTAGTATTCATATTATCGTAATTAATAAGTAAAACATTTTATTGAGTGGTAAGGTGGTGAGTAGTAAGTTTTTAACTAAAATTAATTTTGTTTTACTCACAACCACTTTTTTAAGCAACGTTTTGTGTAGAATCATGTTACATTGTATAAATGGAGAAAGTAATTAAAGTATTATTAAAAACTGTTGGTTCTGGCACTTCGCCGGCCGCTTCCGCGGCACGCTCGCTTCGCTCGCTCGGCTCGCACGCTGTAAGGTCGCGTTTCTTCCTAACACTCCTCTTCGCTTCGCTTAGGCCTTAGAGTAGAATAGGTAGAAACCGTTTTCTTTGTAATAAAAAAAATAAGGCCTAAATTTATGTGAAATCAAAATAATTCAAACAATGATTGTATCAAGGATAACATTGAACATAATTCTACTAATTGATATTGTTTATAACGGAAAATGTTAGTTTTTAAATTAATTGAATCGTGTTTCTGTGAAATTCATGTAAAGAGGCGGTGAAACGCAATCGATGTTTTGCTTCGGTAAAACTTATACTAGAGCCTCAGGTCCCTATTTCAACAAATCGACGGATGACGGACATGGATGGCTACGTCGACAGGTTAAGGTGGTAGCTCATTGACCCAGCAATGTACGTGGAAATTTTATTGTCAGGCGACAATTTTCAAGATGGTGAAACTATAAGACCTATAAGTAACACAATTAATGCGTGTTGTGTTGTGTATTCGGCACGCTCTAATTTCTTTCATTATAGTCTAAATAGGTTTTGTTTAAAGGAGTCATGTTTTTATTTATTTACTTTACATTTTGTTATAAATAAGGTCGACCGAGCCGAGCTACTAACTGCGATCACTAAGCGTCTTTCAGCATTTTGTCAGCGAAGGTCGCACGAAGCTTCCCAACCGTCAAGCGGAAGCGAGCGAGGGTTGGGGCAGTCGCTGGGGGTCGCGACTTTCACGCAGGCTTCTCCGCGCGGCGCCGCACGCGCAGATCAGTGCTCGATCCGGCGCACACCACGAAGCACGAACCGCGATCAATAAATCATTTTAAAATATTTAAATAAATTAGTTTTGTGGACTAGTGATCTACTTATGCTGACATAGTGTTGTGCTCAAGATTATGTGGCGGGTGTGGGATACGAAAATGATTACAAGGTATTTTGTGATAGCATTTTAGTGTAGTTGATTTTGTTTTATTTATATATTTTTATTGAAAACAGTTTTTTTATTTTAAAAACATGTGCTATTTTAAATAAATACAGTTTCGAGTTTAGAAGTCAGAGTCTTCAATTATTATTAGATGAATTTAAACAAATCGTTGCATAAAATTGTATAGCAAAAATGTAAAACAAAATGTAAAAAAAGTATTCAGTTTTCACCCTCTCGTTGAATTCTATTGTATGTAGAGCAAAGTTACACCCGTAGAGGCTACGCGCGCCGCTACGGGGCGTAGCGCGTAGCATTACCTATTTACATGAAATCTGTTGCACAATTTACTAATTTAAACGCTCATTATATGCATTATTAACTCTGGCAGAACATCTTAGTTGCATTAACGGTACTTTCTATTTAATTAAAACTTTAATGCACTGTAAATTTACTTCTTTGGCAAATTAGAACAGAAATATGCTTATTTTTTTTTAAATAATAGTCTTTCTCTCAACAAAACAGTAATTATATCTTTATACACTTTAATGGGATATATTATAATTATAAGGTACCTATATTATGCGACTAGGGTTTGCAATTCGAATATTCGAATATTCATAGTATTCGAATATTCGTCAAAAATATTATTCGAATAATACAACACGAACTATTCGAATTATTCGAATATTATGTATTCTATAAAAAAAATATAATTACTGTTACACTTAATAAAACCTTAGGAATCTGTTTTTGCAGGTGAATGTTACATTAGATTTATAAGGAATTGATAGAAAACATAATTATGAAAGACCCAAAACTTAATAAATTTTCTCCTTATCTAGAAGAACTCGTAATGATACTGGGAAAGTCGGCAACTCCACGTGTTATAATTTAAATGCATATGCTAGAATCCCAGGACCCTTTTTCTATCTGCTAAATAATTAGTATTACTTTAAGTTTATCTTCTTCTTCTACCTGGCCTTATCCCGGCCTTTGCCAGGCTCCGCTTTCCTACTCGCTTTCCTCCATTTTGCACGATTCTGGGCATCTTCTTTTGTGAGCCCGTTTTCGCTCATGTCGGCCTTCACGACATCCAGCCATCGCTTCTTAGGTCTGCCGCGGAGTTGAGGGCCGTCGAGAACTAGTCCAAGGCATTTGTTCCCCACGTAGTCCGAGGGCCTGCGAGAGACGTGACCGAACCAACGAAGGCGACATTCCTGGAGCTTATTCGCTACGTCACGAACTCCGAGGCTGCCACGGATGTACTCGTTACGAATGCGATCCGCACGCGTAACGACGCAGATCCACCGCAACATCTTCATTTCAGTAACGCGAAGCTCCTGAATGTACCTTCCAAGAACTGGCCACGTCTCGCTGCTATATAACAGAGGACTGGTCGTATGACGCACTTGTACACTAGCCCTTTGAGTCGAAGTGGTATTCTGCGATCGCAGATGACTCCTGTGACCTCTCGCCATTTAGACCAAGCCGCGCTGATTCGGGCTCGGATGTAGTGATCAATGGTCCCGGACACATGCAGTACTGATCCTAGGTACTTGAACTTGAACTTGACTTTGTCATCTACATACATGAGCAGCCACGGCGGCGGATCTTGTATTTCCGACGTGACGGCGTCAAGCACCACACTAAACAGAAATGGACTTAGGGCCGAGCCTTGGTGTACACCCACTGTAATAGGGAAGGGTTTTGTGTCGCCAACGGCGGTCCTCCCTAGAGATACCGAGTTGCGGAACATATCTCGGATGATGTCAATATACGAGTAGACCTGTGGCACGTTCTTCACCTTCAGTGCCCACCAGATCATCTGACGTGGGATGCAATCGAAAGCCTTTTGCAGGTCAAGAAATGCCATGTAAAGTGTGGCTTTCGTTTCTTCCTGTAAGCTTCGGTCAAACTGCAAGCTTCGCTCAGATATTACTTTAAATTTATGGCTCTGCTAATCCCATCACGGTCATATAAGCAGTACTTAGCAGTTCTGGGAGTTCGTTGTTATTGTTTTTATTGTGCCGTGCGTAGAGGGGACATATTAACATTGTGTTTTTAACAATTAAAGTACATGTGGATAGTTTGACACGCTACTGCTGGCCTGGATGATGTAAGTAAATTGTTTTCTTGTATGCATTACTCTGGTGAAAATAATTAGACATTAAACTGATACCTATTTTACGTGCAAATTATGATCTAGTATGATTTTACAATACTACATATTCAATTTGTATTCTAGCTAGCTAGCGATAAAAGGTATCACGTCTGAAAAGATTATTTTTACTTTTATTGCATCAGTTAAACAAAAACAGTATTACATATATTATGTTACACGCATTTATTCAGGCATGATCATAATCAAAACAATCCTATTGATTATCCACAAATTCAGCGATACGAAAACTATTAAGAAAAATTCAAAATTAATCAGTGAAAATATTCTTACTTATTCGTTTTTCCTTTGGCAGGTTGACCTCGTTTACTCATGTTGAGCAAGAAATGCTTTAAATGGAGAATAATAGTGACTTTACCGAATATGAAACTTCTAATAAAAAAAAAACTTTTTGACTTGAAATTTTTTACCTAATAGTACAATTTCAGTAATGTTAATTTGTAATATGGTCTTAAATGGACTACTTTATTGAAATCTAATTTTATAATTGATATTACATGACTTCAAATCGAAAATTTTGTTCCATTTTCTCAAATATTCATATTATTCGAAATATTCGAATATTCGAATAATGAAATTTTTACTATTCATATTATTCGAATACTAAAAACGGACGAATAATGCAAACCCTATATGCGACGCTTGAAAAATCTTTACACATTTTTTGTAGTATTCAATGTATGGTAATGGAATTGTCTTGATTTAAATCACTTTTAAGGTTCCGTAGTCAACAAGGAACTATAAAGTTTCGCCATGTCCATCCGTCCTTCCTCGGCTTAGCTCAGTAACCCCTACAACTAGAAAACTGTAATTCGGCATGAGTATATAAATCAATCACGCCGACATAACAGTAGAATAACATATTGAAAAAAAATTTTTTAGAGTACCTCTGCTGCACCTAAAGTGGGTATGTAAATGTAAAAATTCGTACCAAGCCGTACTTGGAATGGCTAATTTTCGTACAAAATCCGTTGACGCAACCGCACCGCACGTGGCTGTAACTAAGACAGGCACCCTACACTGCGCTGCACACTGCACACGCACTTGGCTGTTTTTTTTTTAAAATCACGGCAGTAGCAAACTGGCAAATGGTCTGCCTGATAAGCAGATACCATAATCTATGGATGCTTGGTAGTCCAGGGGTGTTACTAGCGCGAATGATGTTTAAATACATATATACATACATTCACGCCTTTATTCCCAAAAGGGATAGGCAGAGCACATGAAACGTATGTTCCAGCGCCACTTTTAGCATAAATATGGGTATAAAAGATCGACAAATGGGATATTGCAGTGATAGGTTTCTAGCCCATTGCCCACAACACACTTCAACCCTGATGAATGAATTATGTTTACCTACACTTCTTGCACCTTCTAATGAAATAAGGCAAAAAATGTATACCTACATATATTTGACGTCAACCTGTCGATACTAGCGCGCCAGTTCAAAAAGCGGCATTATTTGGGTGATTCTCACGTAGCATTTTTTAAACAACCCCTAATGTCACCATTCTTTGAAATATTGTAATTAATAATTAAAATCACAGAAAATTGTATGTTATTATCTATCGAGGATAGATTTTGATTTTGTAAGATTAAACTCATTTAGGTACTGAACACCACACTTATCATGGGGGGTGGTAAGGACAGCGTTTAAAACAAGAAGAATCACTCATTTCAGCTTTGATGAACAACAAACTTGCTAAGTTGTTCACCTCTATTGTTATAATTAAGATAGAAAGTGCAACTAGTGGTCAGTGTTAAGCACTGGGACTTTACATACTTAACACTTTCGCAACCATGCAAGAATCGCGCCTAAGCCGTAGTCGCTTTCCGCTACATACGAGGAAAACCACAGGATCGGCTAGCGATAGCGATAGCGTAGCGATTCTTGGTAGCGAATGTGTTATGAAAACTCAGGGTCCTTATCTCAGGGTTCAATATCCGTGGGTTACTTTCCGATAATCCGGCGGGTTTTAAACTTACTTTCGTCAACATTCGGTAGTATTTTCAATATAGACCATGGCCCCCTTGGGAACGACTGAGTATCGTAAGGTCAAAGACTTCGGCCCTCCAGCTCTGTAGGCAAGATCACTAAGACTCGGCAGTCGTATACTCATTAGCTCATTACATTATTTTACAAAACAATTTTATGAAGAAACCTGAAAATATTGCATCACGTTTGTCAAGGACGCAGATTGTTCGTGCACAGAGACTTGGCTGCATTGTTATTATATACGCTGAGATTACATATTGTGTGACATAACACTCACTTCATAAATCTAATTGCAAGTTGTCTGCAAGCGCAAGGATGCAATCGTTAATTGCTACGGCTTTAACTTTGAAGTCTAAACCGAATGGTTTACGATGTGAGAGGAAGCAATCGCAACTTAAACAGAGCTAAGGTAAACGTCCAAGTGCCCGAAGACCTAATAGATGACATTTTCAATCTTATGTCAAAACAATAGAAGTGAATAATAGGTGTCAACCATTAGGTAATAAGGTGTCGAGCGTTGGGACTCTTACCGTAAGACGAAATTCTGTAATCCTTGTATAACGAGACATCCATTTTTTTTTAAACTCGGCCATAGTATTAATATGAGAAAAGTTGTAGGCGAATTCTAGGTCCAACATAATTAGATATACTACAAATTCAAACTCAACATCAAGTCATTTTAATGTTATTAAGAGATTATTTTAATTATTAATTGACGTAAAATACACTTAGCCTGGAATTTGCATAATTTGCAACAAAAGGCTCAGACACGCAGTTTAGCGCATTCAATGAACTAACAACTTTGCTCTATAATATTCAAGATAAATCTTACAAAAAAAGACAATGCATGCAGCACATACAGGTGTTTTTCCTGGAGTAGTTGTTTTAAAACAAAACATTGACGAACAGAATTAGTTTTAATCTTCAACGGGGGGGGGGGGGGGGATATTTCTTACTATTGATGAAGAAATACTACTATTTATCGCTGCTTATATGCAATTTCTATTCGATTCTCGTGTTACGTCGCCGGTGACCGCATGTCGATTTGATACAGGCCCGGTGACCATGATTCGCGTGAATTGGTTTTAGACAATGTGACGTCGAAACGTGTTTAAATAAACCGTTGACACGTTACCGTTCTTGGCTGAAAGTGAGAGCATAACGATGATTATTTATGACTGATTGTATCCGTCGTTTCTGACCGATTACGTTGCGCTGGATAATGATCTACGCTCCAATATCATACCGTAACAAATTCTTCTGTAGGTACTGTCACTACTGACTCAGTAATCAACTAATCAAGAACATTCCAATAAAATATTGACTTAAGTAGGTATTGAGAATATTGAGATTGAAACACCTTTTTCGTTTCGTTTATTATAAATGCATTACAATGTTGTTTTTAAATAACCGAGGTCTAAAGTATAATTAAAAGATAAAACAATACTTATAAACTATACGCAGAGGGTTACTCTAGACACAGATGGCAGAAGTATTTTCGTAAATATCGTAGTTCGTAAAATGGAAGAATTACAAAACATGCATTGTAATACAACGACAACCCATACCAAGAGCTATACATAGGTTTTGTTTAGAACGAAAGATTTAAACAATTATGAATAGTATTTTCCACCGTATCAATGTCTTAATACTTGCGAAAAAAAACAATTTGGTCTCGGTGCATCAACAAAACGATTGCTTAACTGTTTACGTCGAATAAGCATATTTTTTAAAGGAATTTTAATAATCTACGAGTGGTTACCAAACTCAAGGTTACCAGTTTAAGGTTCATTACGAAATATATTTTGAATATTTAAACACGACCGTCCACGAGAGTTCCAGAAAGTGTTGGTTACGAATAATAATAAGTTTTCATATATATTTTTGTTTATCATCTGATATTTTGTTTATACATTTTCATTTCATCATCATAAAAAAAATTACGTTATGAATACGTGCAATGTATTGTTTTGCTAAAGTATGGACAAAGTAGGTATTTATGCGGTGTCTCTAGTAATGATCGATAAAAAACTAATCATTCGCCCATTTAGCTAACATTACACGTATTACTCCACTTTCGATAAATAAATTCCGTTCACCCATTTTCTCAACCCGCAATGGTCCAACAAACGCGAATTAAATGTATTACAATCGACGACAGCCGTGACGCAACGCAGGCGCATCTCGACTGCTGACCGCTGCGCTTGCGCAACCATCCGAATCTTGCGCACCTAAACTGACCACAGAATAACAAACTGCAGGGCCCCCGGTTTGCAACTTAAAATGCTATTTAAATTTTATACTACTTAATCCCAACAATATGAATGACCAATCCTGGATTCACATATTACATGATTTCAATATGACTAAAACTTAGTATATTCGTACCAAAATTGGTCCCGATTATGGTATCAATATAACTTAGAAGCTTCATTCGAATTTGTTCTCTTTTCAAATTATAAGAACTCTAATTTCAACTATTTTTGAATTTCCTTACCACAAAAAATACACAATTATACAAATTAATACAACAAGTTATATTAGGCTTTCCACAAACAGAACCTTCTGTAATAATGAATCTGTGTCGGTCAACGAGTCTCGAGAACAGAACGGTTACAGTTCACAACAAACGGGTCCATGTAAGGTGCGCATGCGCACAACTGCGGAATCTGCCATCCAAGCATTGCGTAAGAAGGAAAGTTACTGGTGATCCTTCAATGGGAAGCCTTAATATTACCATTTATAGAGAAAGTGAACAGTATGTAGTGGCTACGTAAATCAGTCGACTAATTTAGAAGGTGCCAACAAGACTCTCTGAACAATATACTACCGCTCCGCTGTCCGTCTGTCTGCTATCTGTCACAGGTCTGTCTCTTTTGACCAGTAATAGAAGGAGACTTGAATATTTATTAATGTATAGTGTAATTCATTATTTCTGGATGAGACTAGCACGGGACCGGGCGTATTCGAAGAGAGCCTTATGCTCAGCAGTGGGCGCTTGAAGCCTGAAAATGATGATGATGATGTAATTCATTATGCCAACCTTAAATATACATAATAATAATTTAATTAAAATTAACATAAACGTTTAGCTAACGTAATATGTAGAAACGTCCATACTGGATGTATATAGGAACCCTTAATGTGAGAGTTGGACTCGCTTTTGGCCGACTTTTATGCTTTATTGGACACCGAATACAAGTTCAATAACTGCGTGTAATTATTGGTTCCTTAATGAAGCTTGTATTGCAATAGAAAAAACTAAATAGCGTTTTACGGTTTTTTATTGGACAGGTATTCTGCAATCGTTTAAAATGTATCATCAGCATTAGTGTGTTTTTCATTAACACATGGTAAATGCCAGTAGGTGATGTATATTAATACTCCTTGCGCGATGATCTATAATTTAACCTCTTGAAAGTATTCAAAGTATTTACGAGATATTCATAGCGATCATGAAACCTATTTCAGCTGAAATGCCGTTAATATTCGTTCTCTATCTGACATTTTGACACACCCTACCCTTTTTACATTTATGTTTGGGAAAAGGGACAAATCACATTTTATTTTGTAAAATTCTATGAATACCGTTACTATTTACCTTGATATAGTCGGCTGAGTTTCACAACTTTGCCATATATGTCGTCGTACCTCTGTATTATTGTTTGTAGTTTGTAGCACATACCTAGTTTTGTTACAGATTTCGGATCAAATATTGCGCTCGTCAAGTTTCACTAGATTAGATAGATTTACACACATTTAAATCGGTCTGTATTCGATATGGTTCAAAATAATATAGCATCTTTAGACAGAAATCAAAATACATAATCTGATGGCGTTTAAATTACTAAATCATTAATTATTCTTCATGTAGGTATGTGCGCTTGAAAGAGAACTACAGAGTATTACATATAAATATTATGGAGGTACCTAGCTTGCTTGTGGCAACCACATCACAGTTGCCAATTTCGCGCACCCCTAAACTGATGGTGGCAACTGTGGTTGCCCACCGAAGTATGGACTTCTTTGATAAAGAAAAATTTAAAGCAATTTAGGTTACCTACCTTTTTAAAAATCCAAAATCAAGTGAGCGGATAAGGTCAGGGCGCAGGTCGCAGGTCGTTCTCGGGTCATCATCAAATCAACGCTCACGCAATGAATCGGCGGTCACTGGGCCGGCGATTATTGTTATGTAATTCAAATTGAAATTAATTGCGACGTGCAAGACGGCGAATTTTTACCCACGGGCGAGAAGAGTGATGACTCCTCATGAGGTGATTTACAAGAGTTATACAAATTTGGTTATTTGATATTTCCTTATGTTATATTACTAGCTTTTACCCGCGACTCAGTCCGCGTGGAACTCGTTTGTATCGTATCCATACAAACTTTCACCCCCCCATGACCGGGATAAAAATCTATCTATCGTAAGTCCTTCCCCGGGCCTCAAACCTTCCTCAAACTATCTCTATGCCAAACTTCATTTAAATCGATTCGGCGGTGTAAGCGTGAAGAGGTAACAGACAAACCGACGGACAGACAGACACTTTCGCATTTTACTATTAGTATGGATGTTTACTACGGGTGATCGATGAAAGAGTAAATGAGGCCATCCATTAGTGATAATTATTAATTGAACAACTAGAACATATAATCTATTATTACTTATTACGTTAGGTAACGGAAAACCTAGGTAACATTAATTTCAGCTACTTGCTTAAATTATTTGAACAACGTAATTAAAATCATAAATCTGGAATATGGCATACGAGTGGAGACTGCGGCAGGTGTTAAGCGAAGTAAATCTACATATTAAGCAAACTGCTTTATTAGTCCGTCTCGGCTGCGGACAGCTTTAACATCAAACCGTACACGTTATTTACACAAATGTATTGAATATAACGACGACCAATCTATCAGCATTTAATAATTATGTTGCCATTGTTAAGTATTGTTGTCAAATAAACATTATAATACTCTAATAACTATTAAATATTCATATAGAATTGTTATTGACATAATGACGCATGTCATGTTATTATTCGGAGTCGCTGTCTAGTTATACACACTATCAGGTCATTGTTACCTTTCTACTTACTTGATTTGTATTCACACCTGTTACAAACTATGCAAGGAATATTTTACAACCACATCATAAATCTATGAGAAGTGCAGCAATGGAGCAATCGATATACTTACGAGGTATTTTAGTTTGTGTAAAATGTTTTTTTAAATAACCATGTATAAGGATACATATCGTAAAATACTTCGTATAAGGCCTTCTCAGTTAATAAAATGTAACGATCGGTCACTACGTGATGAGAATTTTATTTTGCTAATTCCTTTTACATATGTATTTGTAGTGCACAGAGACTTCTGATGATCGCATAATCTTTCGATAGTATGTATGCAAATTATAGAGTACTTAAAAATAACCGATTATTTGCAATCTTCTTGATGCATACAAAAACAACTTGAAACACAATTATAGCAACACCGAATATTTTTTATTTAAGTCTTGGTAAAAATGAAAAAAACATTGATCTAAAATAACTAAAACATATTTCGCTTACACATTACGTCGCTTACATTGTTATCACCCATTTGTAAACTTGATAGTGTCTCTGCACACTCGGTCGTTAAACAAAGATAAGTGCTGGCCACGTCACTAAACCTAATGGGCCTGTTAGCAACATGATTGGTACGTATGAGCTTAGGTAAAAGCTCCGAGCTTGCGAAACCTGCGCATAAGCTCAAGCTGGCAGGTGCTCTACTTACACTTACTTAACAACACACACACGTTGCGAACCGATTTTGAAACCTACATAAACGTATATGTACCTCTTGGTCTAGATTCTAGACGCGTGCGGGAAAAAAAGTTGCTCACGAACTCACCAATTTATTCACGTACCTAACTGAACATACAATAATAGTCTCTATTTCAATGCAAAAGAACTTGAACTCATTAAAGCTTGGGCTTATAGATTGATTTTAGCCATTAGCAATAAATGTCTTATTTTGACATTTCGTCCAGTGCCAGGTGTCAGTTTAACATTATAAGAGTTCCATTTAATTGGTATAAAAACGGAATCGGTGTCGTTGCGGGTTGTGGACTGTGATTGCTGAATTGTGAGTGATTGGGTTTATTATATAGTTAGTTTATTACATTAACTATAGTAAATGAAATGCGAGAAACAAGCATTCTTTGTTTTTTACCTGACCTTCGATTAACAGGGTTTTTAGAATTGGCACGCTTGGTTCAACCTTAACGACTAGCTGATGGTCACACGCGGTGCCGTTAATACATCGAAGAGCAAACAAAGGGATACAATTAGTATTTGATTTCACGATCTTTATAAAACGTATTACTCCCAACTTGCGCACGTCTATAATTGTACCATTATATTAATTTACGTCGCTGTAACTATGCATTACTCTTTATAGCAGTTATAGATGAAGTATGATGTGATATACACCTCACGATTCGTTCACGTTTGTGAATGACTCCAAGCCCATCAAGTCCAATGACAGACATTACTGTGCGATGGCGATGTGCGATGTTAGAATAAGCGGTATTTAATGTAAATACCTACACGACTTAGAGATTTTGACGCCTCTAAATGACAATAGTTATTTGTGCAACAAGAGAGCAAAGTTTGTCTTTGCTCCGAGTGCTAATTTTGAGTCCTGAGGAAGCGAAAGATTCTAAAATCTTTCAGATTCAAAGTTTGAATCTTGAGCGCAGCGAAGGACTCAAAAGCACGAGACGCAAATACTTTGCTCTCGAGTAACACATACAACTTTTCACCTCAGCAGTGAGAACATATTCACACCAAAAAATATATCATAGTATCACATACCTATTTGTCTCAAGATTATTCAGGAAAAAACTTTGTTAGGCGTTAGTTACTGCTTGTTTTAACTCCTCAGCGCCGGCCGCGCCGTTAGTCAATGCTAAAAAGGCGAGACAAGTCGCGAGAAACCAAAGGATATTTCAGTATCTAAGAATACGAGTGTCGCGTGACACTAACACATCACTAAAAACTAACGGTGTTGTTGTTAAAATTCACAGTTTTTACTCATATCTTCGAGATATTTTTGAAATATTTATCATTATCACAAGGGCACACATTTATAGCATACTAGCGGCCGCCCGCGACTTCGTCCGCGTAGATTTTTGATGATGACAAATTAAAATATGTTAGAGAATTTATTTTTAGTTAGTTTTCTTTCAATAATAATCAACAATTTTGTATCCTCTCAGGGAGTCCTGACCACAGACCGCAGAACGCGTCCAGTGTGGCAAATCCCTTAAGGAATAATTAAATTCATTTGCTACACTAACGCCACCTGCTGACGAATAGCGAAACGTATAATCAACTCTTATTTTGCTTGCTTAAGGGATGTACATTTAACCCTCTTAGGGGTGGAATTTTCTAAAACAGTGAAACAACTTTTTTTGGATCTTCATAAGTAATATTTGTGCAAAGTTTCAAGTTTCTAGCTCAAGAAATAAAGTTCCTTCCATACAAACTTTGCACACTTATTTAACCTCTTTACGGGTAGATTTTTTTCAAACGTCGGACTTTTTTTTTTTATATTACAATAAGTTATCTTTCTTTACAGTTTCAAGTCTTTAGTTTAATAAATAATGTTTCCCCCATACAAACCTTGCACCGCTATGTAACCCCCTAAGGGGTGGAAATTTATAAAATGCTGAAATTACTTTTTTGTATCCTAATAAGTAATCTTCCTACAAAGTCTCTGGCTCAAAAAAAGAGTTTCCCTCAAACTAACTTTTCATCCCTTTTTAACCACCTTAAGGGTGGCTTTTTCCAAAACGCAGAAATTGCTTTTTTTGTATACTAATCAGTAATCTTTCTATAGAGTTTCAAGTCTCTAGTTTAAAAAAATAATGTTTCCCCCATACAATCATTGAACCCCCTGTAGGGTGAATTTTTCTAAAACGCTGAAATTACTTTTTTTGTATCCCAATAAGTAATCTTTCTACAAAGTTTCAAGTCCCTATCTCAAAAAAAAAGTTTACCCCATACAAACTTTGTACCCCTTTTTAACCCCCTTAGGGGAAGTTTTTCCAAAAATCCCTTCTTATCCCGAGCCCACGTTATAAAAGTAACCTAAAGTTACAAAACTCTAGTTTAAAATATACGTTTTCCCCCATACAAATATTGCACCCCTATTTAACCCTCTTAGGGGTGGAATTTTCTTAAACTCCGAAATGACCATTTTTGTATTTTAATGAGTAATCTTTCTACATAGTTTCAAGTTCATAGTTCAAAAATTTATGTTTCCCCCATACAAACATTGCACCCCTATTTAACCCCCTTAGGGGTGGAATTTTCTAAAACGCTGAAATCACTTTTTTTGTATCTTAATAAGTAATCTTTCAACAAAGTTTCAAATGTCTAGCTCAAAAAATAAAGTTTCTCCTATACTAACTTTGCACCCCTATTTAACCCCCTTAGGGGAGGTATTTCCAAAAATCCCTTCTTATCCCTAGCCTACGTTATAAAAGTAACCTACTGTGCAAAAATCAACTCTCTAACATCAGTAGTTTCGGCTGTGCGTTGATGGTAGATCAGGACATCTTCTTTTATATATATAGATTACGTGTATCACCAAAAACTAGCAGTACTGTTGTTAAAATAGTGCCTTTGTCACATCACTGACTTCACTATATTTCCTAGTTAGATAGAGAATTGATTTATCCTAGTACTTATTATATTTAAAACCAATATTAATAACGCAAGAATGACGAAGGATATACATAATAAAACCTCAAACAAATTAACAGCGCGCAACTTTTTAAAAGGGACGAGACCCCGCGCTTGCGTTCGGAAACTGCATCTGTGGTATACGTTCATAGAATTCAAGATTGTTTAAACTAGAATTATTAATTAGCTAGCATAATAAAAAAGAAAAAGAAAAACGGAGTTTATTCTGGGATCTTTTATTTAAATGTTCTTCAATTTAAAATTCCTTTGTATAATTATTTTGGTAATTTTAACTTGTTAATTTGATAGTTAACGAACTTGTTACTTGTTATCCCCTTTTTGGGGTCTACTTTGAAATTCGATGGTCGAACTATCGACCTATGTCTGCCATTTTCTTTTTCGTAATGGAATATAAGGGACCAGGGTTAAAGTGTGTTGTGGGCGATGGGCTAGCAACCTATCACTGCAATATATATCACATTTTGTCGATATTTCATACCCACATTTATGCTAAAAGTGGCGCTGGAACATACGTTTCATGTGCTCTGCCTACCCCTTTTGGGAATAAAGGCGTGAATGTATGTATGTATGTATGTATAAGGGACAGTGGTAATAAAGTTCAAATATTCTGAACTAGTAATAGACCCCATACGAAAAAATGTCAGTGCATTGCACCAAAATTAAAAAGCTACTTTGTCTCACGGAGTGAGCAAAATCGCATTTTGCACACTGTTTTCACGCAGCAAAATATGCTTGTTCGAGCTGCTGAGGTGAAAATACATATTTGCACTTACCCCGTTATAGGATACGAGAAATCCTAATTTAAATGAATAGGGGGTAGAGACCAAATAAAATAACCAATCATGTTAAAGTTTTACGAAAAAAGATTAAAGATATTGTCTGATCGAAAAAGAGTAGGTAAAGCAGAGGATAAAATATTCACAAGGTTATAATTTTATTCTGTCCCTTTGCCGCGCAATGCACCTTCATTCATACCTATGAAACAATTGTCATTTACTATGACGTCACGATCTGCGAGCCTTTTGCTCTCTCTAACTAATAATATTCAAACGGTTGTAGCTTCGTTATTCTTTGAGATATATGAATAAGATTTTCGTCATATACTACTATTTGTACACTATTGTGAAAGTTTTGATTTTTAGATGATTGTTTCACAATCACGCTAAAAAGATTCATTGGGTTTGCAACCATACATAATTAAAAGGTGTTCTTTTATTCTAAGATTCCAGGAATTTTACATTATTCTCCCCATCCAAGTATCATTCTTAGGTATTAAAAACTTTTTCACATTTGGTTGATTCGGCAAGATGATGCATATATTAAAAAATATCCTATGTTCAATATTAAAAGATACGTTTAGACAGTACATATATGTAAAATAATTTAAGATAGGTAGTTTAACTCGAATGCGGGCACACTTGCATTGATAATACATACCTACTCGTATAAAAAAACTACACGTGAAAGTAAAACAATGTGTAGTTTTTCCCTTGAATTTATTTAACTGTACCTTACCTAAGTACTTTCAATTACTTTTTTCTACGATTATGACATAAAAATACGATTTTTAGCCCATACTTATTATAAAAAAATCTTATTATAACAATAAATTTAAGCAATATAAATACGAGTATACATCGATTATATCTTATACCAACACAAGCGGCCGCCCGCGACTTCGTTCGCGTAGATTTTTGATGATGACAAAGATATAAAATAGGTAAGTGAATTTTATTCTTAGTTAAAATGGTCTAGACATATTACATTTCAAACAGTGGCAGACACTGATATGCGATTGTTAAAGAATTTTTAAAGATTTTCCTATCAGATTACGGGAATTGTTTGCAGAATGCTTAATACTTATTCCGTCAGTTACCTGATGCTTTAATCTAATTTTGATTTTCTACAAAGTTACAAGTCTCTAGTTCAAAAAATAATGTTTCCCCCATACAAACATTGTACCCCCATTTAACCCCCTTAGGGGTAGAATTTTCTAACACGCTGAAATTCCTTTCTTGTATGTTATGAAATGAAATGAAATTTATTCATTTCCTTAAAATTATGTACGTATAAAGATGGTATGGTAACTGGTAATGCACCCATATTTAACCCTCTTAAGGGTGGAACTTTCTTAAACGCAGAAATTGCTTTTTTTGTATTCTGATTTGTAATCGATCTACAAAGTTTCAAGTCTCTAGCTCAAAATAAAAGATTCCCCCATACAAACTTTGCACCCCTATTTGACCTCCTTAGGGGAGGTATTTCCAAAAATCCCTTCTTGTCCCTAGCCCACGTTATAAAAATAACCTAAAGTTACAAAACTTAAGTTTAAAAAATAATGTTTCCCCCATACAAATATTGCACCCCTATTTAACCCCCTTAGGGGTGGAATTTTCTTAAACGCAGAAATCACTTTTTTGTATTCTAATGAGTAATCTTTCTACAAAGTTTCAATATCATAGTTCAAAAATTAATGTTTATCCCATACAAACATTGCACCCCTATTTAACCTCTTTAGGGGTGGAATTTTCTAAAACGCTGAAATTACTTTATTTTATATCTTAATAAGTAATCTTTCTACAAAGTTTGAAGTCTCTAGTTAAAAAAATAATTATTCACCCATACAAACTTTGCACCCCCATTTAACCCCCTTAGGGATGGAATTTCCAAAAATCCCGTTGCCTACGTTATAAAAGGAAGTCCTGGTGTAAATTTCAAGTTTCTAGTCCCAGTAGTTTCGGCCGTGCGTTAATGAGTGAGTCAGTCAGTACGCTTACCATGAGTTTGACAATGCCGGCTTACGCTAACGAGTATCGAGTTTTCTGTCTGTGCATCCCAATCGTACTGTCAAAGTGCAATAGAGATGCACTGATAGAAAACTCGATATTCGTTAGCGTAAGCCGTCATTGTCAAACTCATGGTAAGCGTACATGTATAGATATACAGGGTGAGTAACTGAAATGGGATCATGAGGGTGCATCTGGAGCTACACGTCATATAAAGACATTTGTACACCTACAACAAAAATATCTAAACATATTAATACCTTTTCTAATAAATCGTTATTTTGTTCTCAGGGCGCTAATACTAGCGCTATGGTGCGCACACGCATCGGCGCTGACGGCGCTCTCCGCCGCGGCGGACGACAACGACTGCGCGCTGTACCTCTCCGGGCCCGGCCGCACCTCCGCCTTCGACTACAGCCTCAACTTGCTTCGAGGCAACATGTAAGTATACAACGCTATACAAATAATAACAGTTGAAAACATGCTGCTAGTACTAGCGCTTGCTTCGGCGCTGACGGCGCTCTCCGCCGCGGCGGTCAACAACGACTGCGCGCTGTACCTCCGGGCCCGGCCGCACCTCCACCTTTGACTACAGCTTCAACCTGAAAATATCCATCTCATCTCGCTAAATGTAATATAACGAGAAATTTTTCGTAAAATAAACACCATTATTGATAAGTAAAATAATCAGGGCCAGAAAACTGCACACTAAGAAACATGAACAAGTAAACAACGAACATTTGTTCTGAGTCATGGAGGTTTTCTATGTATTTAAGTATTTATTTATCTCTGTTTTTTATGTATTTAAGTATGTTTATCGTCGTCTAGTACCCATAGTACAAGCTTTGCTTACTTTGGGACTAGGTCGATTTGTGTAAGATTGTCCCCTAATAAATAAATAATAAATAAATTAAATAAATAATAAATAATTTTATTTATTTATTTATTTATTATTTAAACCAAATACTTACTAGGAAGTTCAATTAAATGCCTTCAACCGAAGTGAAGCTAGGTGTTTTAGTGTAATTGGTGCAACAATGTTACAGAAGGTCAATCTTGTAAATCCTATGTAATTCATAAGGTATTAGAGATAAGGTATAAGAAGGTACAAATCTATCTCTCACTCGGGCATTATGCATACCTACTTGCAGTTAAATCGTAATAGGACCTTTAGCAATTACTACACCCCTCTTTGACACCTTACATTTTAGTAATGTCAAAAATTGCATAAGGCTGAACCACAACAGTGTTGATAAAAGAGCACTTATAATATCAAGCAAATGCAGTGCGATCTGAAAATAAAAGGGCATGTTTAACATTGACGACCTTCCTTTGTTTATAAAGCCTTGTTTAACAACACGAGATAAAGATATCGATAAGACTAACCCGGCAATAAGACCTATGCTTCTTTAGATCGCTTATCAGATCACGATCGAAGCAATACTTATTTTGTACCACCTCTTGTTGTCAATATAACAATATTTACAAGTGATTGTACTATGGAACTTGTTACGGTAGCTCGACCAGCCAATGTAAACAACACAAGACATATATCTTGTCAAGCGACGACACAATTTATTATTCAGTGATAGTAACAGCAGCCTAGACTAGGTAGGTGTGGTGTTAAACATTCGATGATGAATATGATGTTGATGACATAATTAAACTCTTAACTTATTGAGACTTCAATAGGTATATTTGTAGACCTTGAACTAACGAAAATACTTACTAATGAAAAGCTTAAAAACTCTGATCTTAGCATAAAACAAAGTCACGAATTTGGATAAATTTTATCTGTAGGCTTGAATCCATATAAGCGGATTATGATAGACCTACAGAAAGGCTCTTTCTATTATGAATGTGATGGTGAAACATTTAAAAGTATGCTTCATAATTTGTCGTCTCATATATATTTCACAATGAAGATTGTTAAAAAGTTCTCGAGCCACGTTTTGATTCCATCAGTATTCTCATACAAAGCTACTTACTGCGTCAGAGAACGTTAGATTTTTTGTGTGGGTTGGCTATGCGAAGCTTACCGTTGGGTGCAATGTCACCTGCGCCGGAGCCAGTTCTTTCTCCACGGTTGCGTCACGCCGGTGCGACGACGCGCACTTGACACACTTCCAAGGCACAGTTTACTCTCCAACGCTTTACTTACTACTTAGTTGGACTGCAGCTTTATCTGACTCGTGTTGATATGATATTGGTATGGTATTTGTCGCTTGCGATACGCGACGTGTGCGCGCAACAAATGTCAAACAAATATCTCACAGACATGTTATAAATACATGACATGACATGACGTAAAACGACGCGTTAGCCAAATTTTCATAAACTTAACTCAGGAAAGTAAAATTTTAGGAAAATTATTTAGCTTACCTATGTACTTGCAAATTAAAGTACTGCTTAGCCACGTTTACATATTATTACATATAGAACGCAAACAATGTATACCTACATTGTTTGCGTACTACGGTATATATACTTAAACATCCGAAACGAATCGTAACTGTGCGAAGCTAAAGCAGTTACACGCACTCTAAAATGTGAAAAATGTCTTTGTTTCAATCTCGCAAACTGCTCAATTCGTCTCAAATTAGGCTATCTCAAATCTACATCTAAAGTGCGGTTTCTGTCTAATACCTTTGTTTTATCTGACGTAACATTGATAATGATAACAATGGTCAGGTTTTACTTACGTCACTAGTTGATCTGATCTCCAGCAGCCATATTCCGTGCCCGGCAGACAGATTACTGACCTGCGAATGTTGTAATGCAAGTAGTGTATCAACAATTGCTTTCATCTCGGTCTCACGCATCATATTAGGCAACTTTAACGCTCACTTTCAAAATCCTTTCGCTAACGCGCAGGCTAACTGTTTAGAATATTATGGGATTAGTTAAGTAACGAAACGTTTTACACGTTGCGCATCACCGCCGGTTCAAGTTCTTTAGATAGAGATAAATAAATATGCATTGGTAATAAATATATGAAGGTCTGTAAACAAAACTTTTTGACTGTGTCGGACATCATCATCATCCTCCTAGCGTTATTCCCGGTAATGCCCCTAAAGGAGCCCGGGGTCCGCTTTGACACCTAATCCCATCCCATCCCATTTGGCATAGGCACTAGTTTTACGAAAGCGACTGCCATCTGACCTTCCATCCCAGAGGGAAAACTAGACCTTATTAGGATAGACCGGTTTCCTAATGATGTGTCCCACCGAAAAGCTAACTGTAATTATTTCGTACATAATGACAGCATAATG
Source organism: Epinotia demarniana (assembly GCA_945867215.1). NCBI lineage: Eukaryota > Metazoa > Arthropoda > Insecta > Lepidoptera > Tortricidae > Epinotia > Epinotia demarniana. The sequence continues at coordinate 8,244,529 of OX244261.1, forward strand.
ACAGTGTCGCATATATATAACTACTAGCTTCTGCCCGCGACTTCGTCCGCGTGGAACTCTTTTATATCGTGGCTCCTTACAAACTTGCGCCCCCTATTTCGCTCCCTTAGACGATGATTCCCGGAATAAAAAGTATTATATACTCGTATGTTAAACCAGGTTATACACTATATGAATACCAAAATTCATTTTAATCCGTTTTCGAGTGATTGAGGTCCAAACTTCAGCATCATAGCCTAGCGGCGGCTGCCAGTCGGAAACGATAACGCAGGTTAAGCAAAGATGGCAGCGGTCAGTCATATTTATTTTAATGCGTCTTATATTCAAACGGTTACGTTCGCTACAAAAATAACGCGGGAAATATGAAACATCTTACGCCATCTAGTGACCAGTAGCTAACTTTAATTTAAAGTATTACACATGCTTCAACTTAGGTACTTTGTTTAATTGTACCCAACTATGTTTTGTATATATGAAACACAATAAAGAGTAAAGTATCGTAGGTAATTGTATAATTGTCATGACATTTGTTTATCTTTATAAATCATCATCATCATCATCATATCAGCCGAAAGACGTCCACTGCTGGACATAAGCCTCCCCCAAAGAGTGCCAAAGTGACCGGTCCTGCGCCACCCAGATCCAGTGGACGGCGCAACACCTTCCGGTACGCGGTCGCCACTCGAGAACCTTTCCGCCCCAACGGCCATCGGTTCTACGTGCTATGTGCCCTGCCCACTGCCACTTAAGTTTAGCGATTCGGAGGGCTATATCGGTTACCTTTGTTCTGCTGCGGATAGCCTCATTTGTGATGCGATCACGCAGAGAAACCTGTTTATAAACAATAGACTATTATCAGTATCAGGGAAAGTTTTACAAAACTTCAAGGGAAGTTATATAAAAATGCGTTTAGCAGTTTTTGTGATCGAAAATCTCAAGCAACATCAACAATTCTACTGTGATTTTTCCCACAAAAACGTGTACAGAATAGGTATGTCATCTAGGGACGTGTACACAAAGTTGTGATACGAAAAGATGTTAGTTCGAGAATCGAATCTTATCAAAGCGCAAGCGGGGCTAAAGTAGTACATTTAGCCCCTAGGGAAAATATGTATACATATTTATGATTTATAAAACATTTTAATTTGACCAATCACAACAGTTCAATATTAAATCCATCAATCACAACTCTTTAAAAAAAACATTAGTATTTGCTGTCTACTAACCAGAATACAGCTACACATTAACATCGACCAATCAGGAAACAGAATTCAATTCAAACATTAGGTGTCTTTTATACCCTAATTCACAATTATTAAAAATTTTACCGCCTCTGACCGACTATAGCTCCGTCCAAACGTTCAAGCGTGGTGGACTGCATACATGACATAAGCTATGAAGATTGAGCGGCATAGACTGCTGTCTATCTCGCCTTATCGTATGTCTCGCGTATGCTGTCCGCCGCGCTCGGTCGTTTAGACGCCGCTATTAGACGGTCAGAGGCGTTTATTCGTGGTGTGAATATTTTGTATCTGTGTCAAAGCAGTTTATTAAAAAGAATGGCGCCAAATTGAACGATTTTGGATGGATAATCTTTGTTTTTACTATTTTCTCGCAGTCGAAGTGAAAAGCAGTGTGTTATAACTCTTGTCTAAAAGCCATATTACCCCTCGAACTATTTTCCCATCCATCTCGTGGTAATATGGCTTACTTTAGACCCTAGTCATACAATCTACTATTTTTAATATGAACCAAAACTCTTATACTCTTGATATTATTATGTTTTCAGAAATCTTTGGTATTTTACTTTTTATCAGTAACGCCGGTCACTAGGTCTTCTAACAGTATCAGCCATACAAGCAATTTAAGTGTTCTAGGAAAGCAGTAGAATATATGGGTCACATTTGGCTACGCGAGACTGACTGCAGCTTGTTTGCCGTGCAAGCTTCTGAGAGTCAACAACTTCTTGCAATTCTCGTCACGTGAACACAATACCAGCATTACATGCACTATAGAATCTTCCTCATTCCTTGATAATACTATCTTAGGATCGAGACGGGTGGCGTACTCCAAGAGAATAGCTATGTTCAGCATTGAGCGATTACAGGTTAAAAACGATGATGATGATAACTAGAACCTTTATAAAAGCTCCGTTTTTTTATGCTTCGATTGATTTGAATAAGTACAATGGCAAAGTGAGTATCGTGGCTTGTTTAGGCACAACGTGCGAGTGGGCGGAGAATTCATGTTTGTGAATTGATCTTAGTGTCTAATACTGTCGAATTAAATGCAAACTTATAACCCCAATGCTAAGTGCCGCCTCGGTTCGACTGGGCTAAGCCAAGTTTAATAAACTTTTGTCAATCGGACAATCATTCGTTCTTTTATTAACGCAGCGAGCAAATCCCCGTTAACTACCGATACATCCGTGTGTACCGATGGTCTGATTCAAGCTTTTGTACTCAATCAATATGCTGTAAACATACCTACTTGTAACGTAGCGTGACAGATGTGTTGTTCTTGAATGGGTGTAACGGTCTACCCATTAACGGGTGCTGACCTTCTTGTGGCGTTTGACCAGCAAACACTACAAACGGCGGTCATTGTTACACCTCTAGGTCTAATGGGAAATACCAACAACCTCTGATTAGCAATGCAAAACAAATACTAAAAGCAGGCTGTTTATACGACAATTAGAAAAGTGCTGAGTCAAAAGATTCATGGAGTAGGTGCTATAACTAAGCTTATGACCCGGAAGTAGACGAAACTGTTGTTATAAAGTAAATACCTATATAGTGTCTACCAAAAAAGTGTAATGCCCATTTCTAGTTTCAATGGGGCTTTGTATGAGAAATAAAACGTGAATAGGAATCAGTTAAGTAAAGTTACATACTGTGAAAGCTTAAGTGGCAGTGGGCGGGCACATTGCATGTAGAACCGATGGCCGTTGGAGCGGAAAGGTTCTCGAGTGGCGACCACGTACCGGAAGGCGCAGCGTGGGTAGGCCCCCCACAAGGTGGACTGATGACCTAGTAAAGGTCGTGGGAGTCCGCTGGATGCGGGTGGCGCAGGACAGGTCATTGTGGTACTCTTTGGAGGAGGCCTATGACGTCTTTCGGCTGATATGATGATGATGACATGTGAAAGCTGTCCGCGTGGCTTCGCCTGCGTAAAACAAATAACACAAGACGGTGGAAATATATAGGTTAGGCTATAGCCTAACGCTCACCTCGAAAGACCAATTTTTATTACATAAATCTAAAAAATAATTTGTTCCATAGATTCCCTTACATGCAAAGAAGCTTCAGCCTTTTTAAAGATATTATTTGTAGATTAACTAATAACCTATAGATGGTAACAACTATGTGCATTCACGGGACTCGGCACAGATTCAGATCTGTAAATATTTTTATGGCTTCAACGACGGGGCACCTCTACCCAACATCGCCCCCTAACCCTTTTCTAACTACATAGAACTGTCCGTTCTTTTTTTATATGCTTGTTGTAAATATTTATATGCTTTTTTAAAATAAAGACTATTGACCACTCAAAGTCTCATAATAAAACCTATACTTACATAGGTAAACTAATATTTCAAGGTAACGAAACTTTAAATATATGCAAAGACGTCAACTTGCCGTTGGGTAGGGCACTTTTTTAAGTTTACTCTGTAAGAATGCGCGACTGCGACCGCTTCCGACCAATCGCGTGGGAACAGACTGGTTCCGTAACAAACTAACGACAAACGTTACGACATCTTGTACTAACTTCTAATATAATATATGTATCTAAGGGTAAGCAATCTCGATTAACGAGCTCTATTTTAGTAATATCTTTTTTTTTTCTCGTGATGGCTTTGGCACTGAGTTATTACATAGGTACTGTCAACGCATCCCCAAACACGGACCGAATGTCAACCCATCCAGATCACCTCATTAAAACTTAAGGTCATGATTATGGTACCCAATTATTTTGTAATAAATGTCAGTAGGTATTTAAATTGAGACTTAAAAATACAGGTAAACAGGGATGTCAACGTGAAAATATTTCATAAATAGCACCGGCTAAAATCACTACCGTCAAAGTTAACGAACTGTCAGTTTATCGTCTATTTTGTTAAGGATAATTTATTGGTTGCCACTGTTGCCAGTTACAAAACAAAATTCATTTTTGTTGTGAATACATTCTCAGAGCGAATGGAGGATAGTTCTAGAGTTCTTTGAAAGAAAACAAAGAGTGAAAGAGAAATGTGTCTCGCAAGGTTCCTTCAGACGGTTAAAAGTTAGGATAATTAGTTAGGTCTATAGTCATTTACTTTGTTGTTTTGAGGCCATAACTACCGCTATTAATTACCAGACGCCTTAGGGCGTAACCATTCTGATGTGGATGTAAGTAATTATTTTAAATATTTCAAGTATATTATATATATTTCAATTATTTTAAATATTTGAAGTTGATGTCTACTGCAGTTACTTTAGGACCTATTTATAAGAAAACATTGCGCCAATTTTTGAGTAGAACATTATTACAATATAAGCAACGTCTTGTGCAATGCGATAGGTTCTATTAATCACCTCAACTAGTGGCCTTAGGTACCTCACAAATCAGACGATCACTATCACATAGTGACTAGCGAGTTACAAGTAGTTTACGTTACACGGAGATATAAGATATGGAGCCAATTACTGTAAGTCATACTATACCTCGAGTGAGATTAAATTGCCCGTATGATTGACATATTCTGAAACCTCAGTGTTTTTGATACTTACTTCCCTGTCAGTAATACTTCGTGTAACGGTGACCTAGTTTAACATGTGACAATAAATCTTACGTAATGGTCGTTGTGTAGTCAAATTGTTTCGACTTTGGGGATAATTTACTTGTCATCGATATCGGAACCAATATGTTATTTACATTTACATTTTACGCAGTCATTTTCTGTTGTCAAGAAGTGAGGTGCCATAGAATGTACAGCCAGTGGAATGCACGGCCAGTGGAATGCACGACCCTGGAATCCGCATCCACAAAAGGTGGACGCGGATTCCATGGCTGTACATTCCAGGGTCGTGCATTCCCACCCTGAGCAAACTTGGTCCGGGGCTGGAATTGAAAGCCATTTTTGTCCGGCCTGGAATGCACGGCCAGTGGAATGTACCGCCCTGGAATAAGCGTCCATTGTGGCTTCGGATTCCAGGGCTGTACATTCCATGGTCGTGCATTCCGGGTTGAATACAAGCATAATATACTTTTCACTTCTGATGCTCAAAAAGTGCGTCATATTAGAATCGGGGCTAAAGTAGCACATTTAGCCCCTAGGGAAAATATGTATACATATTTAAGGTTTATAAAACATTTTAATTTGACCAATCACAACAGTTCAATATTACATCCTCCAATCACAACTCTTAAAAAACTGGCCAAGAGCGTGTCGGGCCACGCTGAGTGTAGGGTTCCGTAGTTTTCCGTCCGTCACAGTAAGTGTCCCCACTTAAGCGTTAAAAATATGGGCTATTTGTTACATATTTTCGACCTAATGTATGGGCGCACATGCTCCGACCCCATTAATTCAGGAAAAATCTTAACCACGCCATGGACAATGTGAGCGTTCCGCGTACAGCGACATCTATCGGCAAACTAAATAAACTATTGCGCGCGAGCTTAAAGTATGGAAGATGATTTTTATGGGATAATTCTTTATTGCGTTAACCGATTTTCACCGTTTTTACTTTATTTGAAAGCACGTCATATCATTGTGATTTTGTAGAAATTACAGGTACAATAAACACCTGCTTATACGGTAAAATTACAAACTTAGTTCAGAAATTATTTTGTAAATTTTTCAAAAACTATTCAACCTATCAAGTTCAAAATAATTTTCCTAGAAAGATTTTATTAAGTTTTTTTTCATATTTTTAAAACTTATTGTTCAAAAGTTAGAGGGGGGGGGCACATTTTTTTTATTTCTGGAGCGATTATCTCCGAAAATAATAACATTATCAAAAAATTATTGTAGCAAACCCCTATTCATTTTTAAATACCTATCCAACAATATATCACACGTTAGGGTTGAAATGAAGAAAAAACACTCCCCACGTTATGTATATACGTAACGTGGGGTGTTTTTTTTTTCATATTAAAAAAAATCACTTTATTTTACCACTTTGTCGGCGTGATTGATATACATATTAGTACCAAATTTCAGCTTTCTAGTGCTAACGGTTACTGAGATTATCCGCGGACGGACGGACAGATAAAGCGAAACTATTTTATTTATTATTATTATTATAAACCATTTTATTTTCTTAAATAAAAATATTTACAAATTGGGTATTTAAATTCTCTTATACTATTCGAATTTTATTTAAGGACCTCTCTACGAGTAAAGGCCTCCTCCATTTTACTCCACATTTTTCTGTCTTGGGCTTTTGATACCCAGTCTTCACCTGCTACCTTTTTTATTTCGTCTAGCCATCTCTTGGGAGGTCTGCCTCTTTTTCTTTTTCCGAGAGGGCCATCCCAATGTGTTACTCTTTTTGTCCATCTATCTTTATGCATCCGTGCAACATGGCCTGACCATTTCCATTTGCTTGTTTTGCAGTGAGTTAGAGCATCTATTACATTTGTTCGTTTCCTTATGCTTAAGTTGGTTTGTTTGTCAATACGTTTTAGGTTTAGGATGCTTCGCTCCATTGCTCTCTGGCAAGTTTGAATTTTTGTTTCAATTTTTCTATTATATATCCATGTTTGGCTTGCGTATGATAGACAGGGTAGCAGGCAGGAATCTAAAACAATTGACTTAAGGCTGGTGGGCAAGTTCGATTTTAAGATTTCTTTATGGCTCCAAAATTTGTTCCAGGTTAAGTTTACACGTCTGTTCAATTCATCAATATGTCTGGACTTTTTAAACGAAATTTGTTTGCCTAAATAGATATATTCTTGTACATATTCTATTGGACTTTCATCAACTTTTATCAAAGCTTCCACTCTGTTTGAAGGATAATCCTTGTTTTTGTGGTGTTCATTTCTAGACCTACACTGCGGCTTATGTTGTTAAGTTCGTTCAGCATTTTTTGCAGCTGCGTTGGTGTTTCTGAGAACAGCGCAATGTCGTCGGCAAACCTGAGGTTGTTAAGGTAGTTACCGTTTATAAATATTCCCTTTTTTGTCCAGTTTAAGTTTTTCATTATGTATTGAAGAACAGTGGTAAACAGACTCGGGGACAGAGGGTCACCCTGCCTCACACCCGGCCTATTTTTATTTCTGGACCTTTTCTCTCTAATTTGACTCTGCTAACACTTTTCTCTTAGATATCTTTAACAAGTTCTATAGCTTCTTTTGGTACTGTACAGTCTTCCAGAGCTTTCCATATACTATCATGGGATATTGAGTCGAATGCTTTAGCATAATCGATGAAGGCCAGGTATAGCGGGGCTTGTTTTTCTTCATATTTTTCAATTATTTGTTCTAGTGTGTGTATTTGGTCGATTGTTGAAAAACCTTTTCGGAATCCTGCCTGTTCTACTGGCTGGTAATGTTCGGTAAAGCGTTGTAAACGACTTCCAAGGCATGTGGCAAAAAGCTTGTACATGTTTGGTTGTAGACTAATGGGTCTGTAGTTACCAATTTCGGCTGGATCACCTTTTTTATATAGCAGTATGATATCAGACTGTGCCCACTCTTCTGGTATTTTTCTTTTTTCCAGTACTTAGTTGAAGAGAATTGTTATATAAGTGATAATTAGATGTTTGGCTGATTTCAAGGCTTCATTTCATATACCGTCAGGTCCATTACTTTTCTCCATCTTGAGATTTTTTATTTTTCCGAGTATTTCCTGTTCCGTAAATCTTTCTAATGATACCGAACCTTCAGCGGCAGGGTGGGTTATGACAATAGAGGTGTTTTGATTGGAAAGATTTGGTAGGTCTGTTTTTTGGGTATACAGGGATTGGTAGAAATCAGTCGCTATGTTTACAATTTGTGATCTTCAGAATGTTTTGGTAGTATATTTGTTTAGGCATGGTATCCATTTCTTCGCAGTGTTAATTTCCTTGAGACCTTTTTTCAGACTTCTATCACTATTTAGATGTTTCTTTATTACTTGCAATCTATGTTCTTCATGTTCCTTCTTTATTTGTCTATGAACATTTTGGTACAGGTTTTTCAGTTCTTGCTTTTCTTCTGTGTTGAGGGGTTTCTTGTGTTGCAGTTCAGATCTTCTTAACATCATGGTTTTGGTGGTGTTTGAAATAGAATTTTTTTTTGTATCTTTTGAGGGTTTTATTGATTTAAGGCTTGTCAAAATAAGTGTTTTTAATTTTGCATTGTAGTTTTCTAGGTTGTCAGTTTCAGGTATGTTAGTTTTTTGAATGTTTTCTTTCAGAGCTTCTAGGTATTCGATTTGGTTTTCTTCGGTTGCAAGTTTTGATGTAGTGTTTTTGAAGGTCACTCTGCTTTTTCTGGTTTTTGTTAGATGTATGGTGCTTCTAATAAGTCTGTGGTCGCTGGAGAAGGCGAATTGTTTGATGACGTCTATATTTGAGAACCTTTTCTTCATATTTGTTAATATGTAATCTAATTGACTCTTATTCTTTTTCGGGGACAGCCATGTCCACATGTTATTTTGCTTCTTTTTAAATATGCTGTTGATGATTGTGAGGTTGTTCTCTAGGGCAAATTGCAGTAATCTCTCACCGCGTTTGTCTCTTTTACCATAGCAGTAGGGTCCGAGTATGTTTTCTTCGTTTTGTAGACGTTGACCAATACGAGCATTAAAGTCACCCATAAGTACAACATTTTTGCTGCAGTTTTCTTTAGCCTCTAGCAACTTATCGTAGAAGCTGTCTATGTCTTCATCACTGGCTTCGCATGTTGGAGCATATGCTTGCACAATAGAGAGAGATATATTTTCAAATTTAAGGTTTAGAATACATATTCTTTCTGTTACACCAATAAAGCTCTCAATGTTGCATTTTAAATGTTTTTTTAAAAGGAATCCAACTCCATGTAGTCCTTGCGTTTCACCATAATAGTAGAAGATGTGGTCTGTTTCCTCCAATACCGCATATCCTGATCTTCTTACCTCTGCTAGTCCAACAATATCATACTTAATATTTGGCAGAGCTTCTTCTAATTCTAATAGTTTTTCTGTTGATAGGAGTGATCTTGTATTTAGTGTACATATGTGGAGTGTTGAATGGTTGTGGTCTTCTTCCCCCACGATGACCAGTCGGCTTAGCGAGCGAAACTATAAGGGTTCCTATTCCTAGTCGACTACGGAACCCTATAAAAAACATTCGTATTTGCTCTCTACTAACCAGAATACAGCTAGACATTAAAATCAACCAATCAGGAAACAGAGTTCAATTCAAACATTAGGTGTTTTTTATTCCCTAATTCACAATAATTAAAAATAAACGCCTCTGACCTACTATAGCTCCGTCCAAACGTTCAAGCGTGGTTGACTGCATACATGGTATAAGCTAAGAAGATTGAGCGGGATAGACTGCTGTCTATCTCGCCTTATCGTATGCCCCGCGTATGCTGTCCGCCGCGCTCGACCGTTTAGACGTCGCTATTAGACGATCAGAGGCGTTTATTCGTGGTGTGAATATTTTGTATCTGTGTCAAAGCAGTTTATTAAAAAGAATGGCGCCAAATTGAACAATCTTTTCGCCTTGGTATAATTGTTGATTGTGGAAGGATAATCTTTGTTTTTACTATTTTCTCGCAGTCGAAGTGAAAAGTAGAGTGTATAACTCTGGTCTAACAGCCATATTACCCCTCGAACTATTTCCCCTCACTTCCTACCACTAAACATCCATCTCGTGGTAATATGGCTTACTTCAGACCCTTGTCATACAATCTACTATTATCGTTTGTGTTATCGTTTGAAAATAGGTTTATCTTCTTTCGAGAGCGCCCTTGTCGTAGATACCATATTCACTTGCGTAGGCACCGCACAGTGTGGAAGCTCATTGTTGTGGTAAGAAAGCCAAACCGCCGACCGCTTTATTCACGTGAGTTGAGCTTAACTCTCGCTCACGGTTAAGTAACTCTTCGACTGAACGTACTGAATTGTACATCGTTTTGTATTTATTATACGCGCCAGGCCTCGAAGCGCCATATATCGCTCGCTGGGCGATGTGGTGCTATGTTGCCGTACTTCGTTTGATAAGGTCGCGGGTCCTTATTCCCTGATGAATCTCCGGTTTTATATTAAACGAGCACGACATATACAAAGCAGGATTCCAATCCAATAAGTTGAGTCGAATAGACCCCCGAAGTCACAATTTGCACGCATTGAATTTGTATACAAATACTTTATTCATGACACCAATTTACAGTGTATGCACATGCACTCTCTCGTGCGTTAGCGCATAACCATTTGTATTAGAGGGCAATGTGGATGTCGTTTATTAAAAATATATTTTGTTACAGCGGCTACGAGGGCCAACACACATGCATTACGTACGAAGCTGTCAACCAAGCCTACGTAGATGCCCGGAAAAGAATCTGTAAGTAATACGCACCAACCGTACATAATCAATATCCCAAACGTCTCAGTAGAATAAGCATTGTTAACTACCTATGTCATATTAATGAAAAAAAAACCATTTATGAAAACGGTGCGTCAGCCGTCATAGCTGGCGTCTCAGTAAAACTGCATCTATACTATCTATAGGCCTTATGTTCTCATACCGTAAAATCTAATAAACTGATTGCATTATTATAAGTCCATGCGCGCCATGCGTCAAGTGCCAAAACGAGCGCGTGGGTGAAATCCAAAATCGATTCCAATTCAATACATTAACCCTTAAATGCATACAATATCAGAAATGATACAACTGAAGTAACACAAGTAGTAATGAAATTAATGTCAGTTATGAATTTTGACAAACTAGACACAGAGTCTCAAATGTAATGTAGAGTTGACTGTTCATTAGCCATTCCGTAAGCAAAGTGATTGATTCCATATGCACCTAAGGGTTGGAGGAAAACCACCTAGTAAAATTATTTATATCATTGACATTACATTGAATTCACCACCCTGTTGATACAGTGTTTTTACTACACACTGGCTGAATGTATACCTCCAGACAGGAGCCTAACTTTACGTATTTTTCGGCATGGCTGTTTCTTTAGCAGTCCATTATAAATCTCTTTTCTGACGCCTACGGTTTTGGTAAATTTACTCTTTTGTCTCCAGTGGTGTCGAAGCCTAAAGGTGACTGGAAGCCGGAGGACTACGCGAGTGTGGGCGAACTCATTCTTGACATTTCCATCAGTCTGGCGAGAACGTAAGTTTAGCCTTTTACTTTCTCATTATTTCATACCTACACAGTCTAGAGAGTCTTTAGGCTGTTAGAGTCTAGAATGTCTAGATACGCTACATAATATGGCGCAAAAACTTGGCACGTGACTTAGAGACTGAAGATTATCTCAGTGAATTAATTATTTGATAGCTTATTTTGGGTTTGTATGAAAATATAGTTTATATCTACTAGAGTAAAGCTAAAATCGAAATAGGTCGGAATTAGATTTGAACTTTCATAAAATGAAAGTTTCATTATATTTTATTACTACTGACTGAAACTCTAGTTTAGTAGCTTTAGAACTACCTAATAACTCATTTATATAAATAGTTCTGTACGATATTGGGCTTTAGAACGAATCTCTCTTAAAATGTGCGCTCAAATCGACGCACATAGAAAACTGGCACAACCTCTTTTGCTTGGGAACTGCGTGATGTTCCCTGGCACCTGCGAGTGGCCATAGTCTGATTCCGAATGAAAACGCCGGCCGGCTCGGATCGCTGTCAAAACTCAAAACTGAAAATGTGAAAATATGAAAATTTGAAAGTGGTGCATTGTATCTGGAAACAGAAAGCCTATGGATAAATATGTAAGTGAGACCCTTTTTCTTTCGCCCAATAATGTAGCTTGTCGTAGTTCAAACAAGTTCTATGTACAAGTATACTCGTACGAGTGTGTCCACTGAATTTAGTTTAAACATTAATCTCTTAGATTTAATTCGAACAAGATTAGAGTTTATTCCAAGATTACTACGTTTTTTACTGCTGGGTTCAGTCCTTATTCGGTTTTTATCAAATCCGGCCTTAATATTTTGTTTAAACCTCTGTTTTCTATAAGTAATCTAAACGCAGAAGCCGCACGCAACCTACCAAAGCCCACCCTAGCTTTTCACCTGTAATTACAGTATTGCAATAATCTTGCGATGTTCGTCCGTATTAGTTAATAAGTACTATAAGATGCAGGTCATAGTTGGCTTTACGTAATATCGTGACTTACCTAACTCGCGAGTCATGTGATTTGGACTATTTTGATATGCTCATCTTAAGCACGTATTAAGTGCTTGGATACCTTACTTAACCGGTGTAAACATTTGTAAGCCGAATGCTGTTGGTAATACCTACTGCATCATTCATGTTTAAACCTAACGTTGAATTTAGTTATTAACACGGTAGTATTCAAAATATTATTACAATAGGTATTCATTTAAGTAATAAAATACTGCATCGAGAGAAAAAAGTTAGAGCTATCGGATCATAAAATAACATATTGTCAAAAATATACCTACCATTCAGCATGAATTAATTGACGTTAAGTTTTTATGTAGAGGTAGTAGTTGTTCTTATTTTGAACCCCTTGCTAGGCTTAACCATAAACAATAATTGTGGTAAATATTCACCGTTTCAAAAAACGATGATCAAGAAGGCGGACATGTCTAGCGATTACGGAACTGCTAATGACCTTACATGCTCATTGCTCTCTTTATTCTCATGTGGTTCAATTTGAAAAGATCAATAAAACCGGCCGACGAGGCCAACTCTTCTATTCCGCACCTCTTTATCCCGGCTATTCATGGCCGATACTCATCACGAAGCAAAACACATGTGGCTGCAAAAATGCTATAGAAGACTAGTTACCTACACAAACAGTGCTGTTTTTTGAATACCAAGGATTGAGGTACCTTGGAAATGGAATCTTTACAACTTCAGTTGATACATTTATTTTCAATACACTTTCAAATAAACGTGGAGAAACAGCTGTACGTTATGCGATACCTTGGTTATGTTGATGGACAGATTATCAAATTTTTAATTTAAATGCTTGGAGTAAAATTTCAAGATATCGATCTAAAGTATACCCTTATTTATACCCTTGACGTCGTTGCGTAGTAAAATTCTTGATTTTGAGACATGTATCGAAGCCTATCGCAATTGTTTACAAGTAATTTGAATTGTCGGTTATGACTATGAGTGACAAATGAATGACAACAGAAAACGTTAATGGAGCGAACAGAAAGCACCAACGCTGATCGAATTTGACCCGGACCTGACCACATGTCAAGTCATACATTAAAATGAGCACTCACAAACACTTTGAATGATAAAGCCACAAGACGTGAGGCGGAATTAGTTTGCCGATAGTGTCAGGGTCTAAGTATTCAGGCCGACCTCTTTGTTTTCATTACTGGAACAATATTAATAGGATATGAATTTGTATGAAAAGGCATACCTAGTGAGATAAGTTCCGTAACTTGCAGTTAATCCAATCTGTTGCTAACACGCAACCGATTACGTCTCTAAGTCTACAACAGTTTCTGTAGCCGTATACTGAATTTTACGGAAATGACACTTTTTATCAGAGACAGCATAAAGTTGCAGGGATAACACAATTGAACCTTTTTACTCGGAACCCCGATCCTTTGCCCTGGTTGAATTTAGGTTCTAGGTCAGGTTGCACCAACTTAAGATTACAGACCGATCAACGTTAAATATAACGCCGACAGCTGTCATTCCATAAAACCTTTTCATAAATTAAGTTACAACGAATACCGCTTACGATTACAGACGGTTTGGTGCAACCCACCCTTAGTCTAAATAATGTACCTATTGTCCAGACATCTTGAGACTTTAAATGTCGCACTGTAGGTGTAGATTCTTGATCTAAGTGTCATTGTAACGTGTTTGCAAATTGGCCTTTGAAGTGAACGGAGAGCTCGTAAATGTCATCGCGATCGCCACTGCTGAGTCAACCGGAAGCTAAGCTGCAGACGTGTAATGACGCTGTAATTAACCTTTTATAATACCAAATGCATTATGAAAATAGATTAATTACAGCCAGCTAGCAGACTGCAAGATAGAAGACCACAGCTTGTATATTTATAATATTCGACTCTACCTCACCCAGTCGCAAATAATGTACCCTTGCCAATATAACAATTTGCAGGAATATTACCAATGGTAATATTGCCAGGAACAATGTTTGGTTGCCAGCAAGAATATGTTGCCAATCCAAGAAATATGAAGGCGATATATTCTTCATTTTAATCGTAAAGAAAATTTGTGCGTTTGCGAACAGACTTAAAATGCTCGGTTATCAGTCTCATAGTTTTAGAGATCTCATGATTTTCTCTAGATTTCATGTATATGGCATTCGAATGTACTCTTCCGAAGGGCAAACGTGTCACGACCTCAAAGGTATGAGGTACTTTGCCTAACCTCAAAAATGAGGAATGCGGCTAACCCTATAGGTTTGAATTTACTGGTTCCTTAATCACCGGAAATCCTAGTTTATGCCGTGATGTTTGTATCGTAGATCTAAGCTCTTATCCTGTTACTTTATGTACCTACCTACCTATGGCTCTTTCTGAAGCAACATTTATCTCAACGGGCCATCGTCTTCACTGGAAAAGGAACAAATTATTAGGATAAGATTATCAATTTGTCAATAGGTACTTTATTCACAAATTGATAATCTTCGATGCAGCGGCCAATGTCATCATGGTTAGATCATGGTTAGCCAAGGTGTCAGAAGCACCCCAAAATGGAGTGGGTGTTCACCCACTCCATTTTTAAAACTGCATCTTATTTTTACTTATTCTGTCTCCCTTATTCACAAATATGAAATGATTTTGGTAATAATTAGAGCATGCATTGCTTCACACAAGGTCACTAGACAGTACCATTAAATACGGTGATAGTACCGAGCAACTAATTCGTATTATTTTTAGGGTTCCGTAGTCAACAAGGAACCCTTATGGTTTCGCCATGTCCGTCCGTCTGTCTGTCTGTCTGTCCATCTTCGGCTTAGCTCAGTAACCCCTAGATAACTGCAATTCGGCGTGGGTATATAAACCAATCACGCCGACAAAACAGTAGAATAATATACAAAAAAAAAAAAATTTTTTAGGGTACTTCTCCTACATGTAAATTGGTGATGTATTTCTCGTTAAACCTATTGTGTGGGGTATTGTTGGATAGCTTGTTCAAAAATATTATGGGTTTTCTGACACTATTTTTCAACTCAGTTATGCGTTAGCGAGATAATGGGATTTAAAGCCCTAATTTTTGTTCGAGTCATGAGTCCCCCCCTCCTGCCGGCTAAATGGCTACTACTGGGGACGTGAAAAAATTCGTAGTAATACATATAATGAATTTAAAAGGAAAACCATCACAGTTAAGTAGACATAACTAGCTCTAGGGCTCGCGGTCGTGTCCGGGTTTCGTGTATACGTGTCGGGTACCCGTGTTCGTGTAACCCGCCCGCGGGTCTAAGCGACCGGTCCGAACGGATCCGTGTAATTAGCGCACGGGTACCCGTGTACACGTGTACACGTGTACACGGGTACCCGCGTCCTATTTACACGCGGCTAGTACTACCCGTCCTTGAGGTGTGGTGTGAAGCTAGGAACTATCCCGTTGTTCTAAGAATGTACATACAAGTACTAAATGAGTGTTCGTAGCTTTGCAATTATAACATATTATGTGAATAAAAATAGCATAGGAATAAATGTAACAAATTATAACAAAGTACGTAAAGTTCGCCTTTTCAAATTCATATTTTAAAAAAGTAAGTACGAATCCATGCTAATGTTATAAATATGAAAGTGGGTCTGTCTGCCTGTGTCTTTCTGTTACCCCTTCACGCTTAAACAGCTGAGTTGATTTAGATAAAATATGGTATAGAGATTTGAGTCTGGGGGAGGGACATAGGATATAAACGAGTTCCACGCGGACGAAGTCGCGGGCAGAAGCTAGTAAGTTTTATCCCATAAAAAAATATTCCATGTAAAAAAGAGGCCAAGTCTCGAATTGCAAAGTCGCAAAATTATATTTAGCTAGCAAATAAAGAATAGTAAGAATGCCTGAGACTTGGTACTACGAAATATCTCACAACCCTGTACCCGTGTACACGTGTACACGTGTACACGGGTACCCGCGTCCTATTTACACGCGGCTAGTACTACCCGTCCTTGAGGTGTGGTGTGAAGCTAGGAACTATCCCGTTGTTCTAAGAATGTACATACAAGTACTAAATGAGTGTTCGTAGCTTTGCAATTATAACATATTATGTGAATAAAAATAGCATAGGAATAAATGTAACAAATTATAACAAAGTACGTAAAGTTCGCCTTCTCAAATTCATATTTTAAAAAAGTAAGTACGAATCCATGCTAATGTTATAAATATGAAAGTGGGTCTGTCTGCCTGTCTTTCTGTTACCCCTTCACGCATAAACAGCTGAGTTGATTTAGATAAAATATGGTATAGAGATTTGAGTCTGGGGGAGGGACATAGGATATAAACGAGTTCCATGCGGACGAAGTCGCGGGCAGAAGCTAGTAAGTTTTATCCCATAAAAAAATATTCCATGTACAAAAGAGGCCAAGTCTCGAATTGCAAAGTCGCAAAATTATATTTAGCTAGCAAATAAAGAATAGTAAGAATGCCTGAGACTTGGTACTACGAAATATCTCACAACTTTTTACGGTGGAAGAGTTTCGAGACTTGGCCTCTTTTTGACTTGGAATGTTTTTTATGGGATCTTACTTCTTTTTGTAGGTTATTGTGTCATCAATACACACAAATTATGAATGCAGTCTCATTCTTGCTTTTGAGTTTTTCTCCCATTCGCTGCAAATGTAACTTTGTAATCCTATATATTTATATGGGATTACATACATACATACATACAATCACGCCTTTATCCCTAAAAGGGGTAGGCAGAGCACATGAAACTTATGTTCCAGTACCACTTTTAGCATAAATGTGGGTATAAAAGATCGACAAAATGTGATATCGCAGTGACAGGTTGCTAGCCCATCGCCCGCAACACACTTCAACCCTGTTCCTTTAGTCGGCTCTTACGACACCCACAGGAAGAAAGGGGGAGGTGCTATTCTAGCCCGACACCATATGGGATTACAAAGTTATTTATGCGTATCTAGAAATCTGGATCGAAATTTGCAAAATATTTTAGTTTCATCTTGATTTTAACACTAAACACTAATTATGTTCTAAATTAGTGTTTTGTTGATCGTTCAGTGAGTGAGTGCCAAAATTAAGAAACTTTGACTAGTTATAATTCTTAAACTACTGCTTCAAATTGAATGAAATTTGAAATATACCTTGTTTAAACAATGCCAGCTTGGTTACTGAAAATTCAGGCTACCAGTTTTATTCACAATGAAGTTATTGGGGGGTCAAAAACGGCGTGAACTGCTTCGAAAAAAGATGGTACGGCAGTGCCGCTTTTCTGCCCGACTTGGCGGGGGCACCGCCGTGCCCCCAGATTTTTATTTGAGCTTAAAATGTGAAAAATAATGTAGTAACATTAATCTAGTTTTGGTTTTGAACCATAATAGTAACGAAGATGTTGGTCTAAAATTGGCCGGTCCCAATTTAGAAATAATGATGAGACTTTACTGCATTTATGAAATTTTTCATACCTAAAACTATGTAGTATTGTGCGATTACCAAGTCACAATAGTACATTACGTAACTAGGGCAGTGAATTCGTGAATGCCCCAGATCGCAGATGTTTGTGCGCAGCGTGCAGTAAAACTCGCATTATGGCCAGGTGTGACGTAAAATTTTATTTAGCAAGTAAATAAAGCCCCCCACAAGGTGGACTGATGACCTGTTAAAGGTTGCGGGAGTCCGCTGGATGCGGGTGGCGCAGGACCGGTCACTTTGGCACTCTTTGGGGGAGGCCTATGTCCAGCAGTTATGGGATGAGACTTACTAGCTTCTGCCCACGACTTCGTCCACGTGGAACTCGTTTATATCCTATGTCCCTGAAGACCCCTTCCACTTCCCTAATATATCCGTTCAGCGGTAAAATACCACAGCTCAGGTCAGCGAAGATAACAGATAAAAGTACATTATTGCCGAAGCAAGGGAAGTAGGCAATTGCTGGGTGATTATTAATTTTAAATGGACGACCTTGGGAGACCCGTTTCGCCGGCAGGTGACGAACAAAACAAACAAAGTAAACTTAAGAGTCTTAAGACGTAAGTCCATTCCATTCCATTTTTTTGTTGAAATTTCGACTTTATCGAAAAGGCATAAAACTTAATATTGCTCTGGAATTCAACCACTTCTTTATCTATAGTTTAGTCGCTAAGACTTTTGGGTTTATCCAAAAAAAAGTTGCAAGACACTGATAACACTTATACAAATGATGATCTCGTTACTGCAAATTATTTTTACCTCGTTAAACTACATCAACGATGTTAAGTACGTCCGAAATTGTAAGATTAAATCCTGTCAAAAACGCAAGCAGAAAACGACTTTTTCATCAGAGCATAAAATCGTACCGTTATCCGATATCGAAATAATTATGATATACTTTGAATCGGTAACGTAAAATCGTTTTGTTTGAGTAGTTACCTTTATTTTAAAATGATAACGGTATACTTTGAAGCAGTAGCAAAATAGTCGCAAATTATTACTGTATCCTTTAGATAGGTAGGCAGAGTAATGATGCAAGTGTTTTGATTCAGTGCCTTTATTCGGTGCTCATATTCAACCTCGTGAGTAAAGGTACGGTTTAAAAAGGTATACACATTCAGTCCCTTATTTAGAACCATACTGGCATGTACGGTGGAGGAAAATGAAGACTTGGCAAATGTCAACTCTATTTGAATGACGTTAAAGATCAAAAGTACTAACATTAAATTTCCTCGACTGTACAGTACAATAAACGCTCGGTTAATATTAAAGAGTTCTCATGTACAGTCAGCCATGACAGTGGGCTACCACTTTTGGACCTTATTTTGCATGCAATAAAGTACAAAAGTGGTAGACCACTTTCGTGGTTGACTGTACTTACCTACTGTTTTTATTTAGCTATCATATCTATAAGCGGCTATTAATAAAAGTTAAAAAGTTTGCGTGCCCTTTGTCGGGCAATCATTAAATCAAATACTGGGTTTATACAATATTATTATGACGCAATAGAGCAAACATAGGCTTCCTGCGATGTTTCCTTTTGCCACATCCCTAATATAAAACAACATCATACACACCAAACCCAGAGTTGCTATTACAAATAGAGTAATATGAAATAAATAAATTCTCTAAATAAAAACTCAAACGGCCGCGGACGGTCCAAACCCGCGTGTAATTAGAACCCGCGGGTACGTGTGTACGGGTACACGGGTACCCGCCCGCGGGCCGGGCGGGTTCGGGCGTGTCCGTGTCGAACGGACGCTTAGCACCGCGGGCTTAAGAACACGGGTATTCGGGCGGGCGGGTTTACACGTGTAGCGGGAGCCCTATTAACGAGTAGTAGACATAACTAGTTAACTGGTAAGAAATGCACTTAATTTCGGGTGCATAA
This sequence comes from Epinotia demarniana, assembly GCA_945867215.1. NCBI lineage: Eukaryota > Metazoa > Arthropoda > Insecta > Lepidoptera > Tortricidae > Epinotia > Epinotia demarniana. Next base: position 8,264,178 of record OX244261.1, read on the forward strand.
ACATTGTCATTGGAATTTGAACCTTTTACCGTGGACGGTAGAGTTGCTTTTTCATGGTAAAAAACCTTGTCCATCAGGTGGTCGCTAACCGAAGGTGGTCGCGTAACCGGCGAAACGACCCTATACATTGGTGTGTTATAAAAATAATCATATTTACGATTATTTACGAGGGTAAGCTATAATAAAAACCCCAAAAGCCCATTTTAAGTCCGCATTCTGCGACAGATGGGCACTACGGAACCCTGCCCTGCGCGTGGCCCGACACGCACTTGGCCGCTTTTTTATAAATACTTAGCCACATCTACAATTACCGTTGCGTATCATCTCGAAGGTCACTACTACGAGTAATACGATTTTAGCGTCCGTCTGATTGACGTTTCTAGGGCACGTCAAACATGAAGTCTATTGTTCATAAAGCTGTCACACGGCTTCTGTATGATCGGGTTGTTCTACTTTTTAACCGACTTCAAAAAAAGGCGGAGGGAGGTGCTCAATTCGGCTGAATTTTTTTTTTCAATATTTGTTACCACAGTAGCCCTAGCATACTAACAAAATGACGTCTTTTATGCACATGTTTTATGCCCACAACCGACGTATAAAATTTTACCGTCATGAGCTAACATGATATACCGTCATCTACGTAAAATGTGACCATTTATATGTCTTGCACATAAAACTACTTTTTTTACGTCACATTCTAACATGCTCTTGACTTTGGCACATAAAACGTGACGATATGAACCGTTGACGGACGAAATTTTATGTAGGTCACTCGAGACCCCTGATAAATTTTAACACTATGAAAACAATACAATTGGCCGCAGGATATCTGTAAAATTTCTGTCACAATACACGGTTTCAGTTTCAAAACTTATTAGTGCGTTTGCTATTTGGATGGATTACTTTTCTACGACTTTTTGCTTGACAATTGGATTTGGATATCGCATATTAACACGACCCGTGGTAATTTACTTTCATTTAAAGGCGTACCAAAAAAACATATAATATGCGCATCTTCAAGAAATGTAATAAAATTATTATGGAGTAAATAATTAAAGAAAATAATTGTACTTAAGTATATACATATTAGTATATACAAATTCTCCTTATCCATTGTTGAAATTGTTGAAATTATCTATACTAATATTATAAGAGGACAAAGTCTGTGAGATTGAAGCTTTGCAAGTTTGCGTGTTTCAAAAAATCTTTGGAATATAGAATATAGATTGGGGTTTCTCGGTGGTGGTAGGCTATATTTTATCCCACGGGTTTGTCTAAGTACTTTCTTTGAATTATGCGGGAGAAGCAGCGGGCAGCTTGTCGTCTAATAAATCAATTATAGCCTTAGTTCACATTTACTTTTCCTCGATTTCAACAAGCATGCTACGAAGAAAACAGTAACACTTGTACCATAAAATGAATAGGGTATATTCATATTTATTTATTTACTATTCTATAAGTAATTATCTAACCGGAACAAAATATAACACGTTTACTATATTATTAATTAAATGAGCTAATAAAAAATAATTTAAACTACTATCATTTTCGGACGATTAAAACGCCGCCATTTTGGCGCGCTCATTTTGTGACGTCACCGTACACTTAGAATAATTTAACAACGAAGTGTTTCACAGTTTTAATAAAAGTGAGTTAGTAAAGCTTGTAAGATCAACTTATTGTAACGGAAGAGCACACAAAAGCTTATTATAAATATTGTATTGTCCCAAATAACATTGAAACTGACATCATATATTTTCATATGCCCAAAGAAGAAAATATAAGGAAAAGAGGTGTGAGGCGATGAGGAGATATAATGTATCGTGCTTGACTTGTTTATAAGATCATTTCGAAGTGAGTATTAAATACGTTTGTACCTAAAATCTTTTTTATTAGGACTCGCGAACAATTTAACAATAACCTAAACTAAAAATTTATTACAAGTATACTTATTCATAAAACTATTCTTATCTAACTAATTTTTTCATATTAATGTTACAAATATTATGATTTTTGTTGACCAGCTGAATACGTGTGTTGATTTTGATCACGAAACGTTTTAGCTGTTTATTTATTTGCACTGTTGATCGAAGTTGAAAGAATCTGAATGCCCTACACAAATTTGTTTTATTTAATATAACCCTTGACGAAAACAACCTAGTTTGTTATGTTAATAAAGATGTTCTTGCGATTTTGGTATTTTATATTATAACTCGTGTATTTACATCCGGAATCATAAAATTGGTGGCGAGGAATTGATGATGAAGACCACTGATGACTTATCGAATTCCTCAATATATGTCACTCAAAAGTGCAAAAGTACGTCACAGGGTCTGATAAGATTCCGTTGAAATAGGATCTAATGAAGTGCCGTTAGTGATGATCTTGGGGAATCGATGGAAGCCCTCAAATATTATCGGCCCACATACAGCGATTAGGTTTTTTTCTATAGCAATCAACGCATTTGCCATCGGAAATCAGTTCATGTGGTATTTGTAAAAAAAAATAGAAAATGTTCTCGTGGCTTGGCGGAGTACTAAATTGAAGTCGGTTAAAACTTTGTTTAAAAAATAATAATTTCCAAAGACGTAATGGGTCATTTAAGTTAATCTTAAATCTTCTGCATGTCTATCATGGGACGGCTGCGACATACTCTCGTTTCTTTTTCGCACTATACCTCTTGTTTTAAGTGTTCTAATAAGAGAGAGACGGATAGTGCGAGAAAAATCGAGAGAGGTCGCGCGCCGTCGCGTGATAGCCGTGCAGAGGTTCTCGTAAGAAGTTCTAAACAATGTTACTACCTAATCCGAACATGCAGGTGACCCGCTCCCAGGCTCGTGCTGCACCTAGAACTGACTAAGTCCAAGTTCTCAAACCCCGCAAATATTTGACCTTATTAAAAGACTACGAGTTCGCGGATGGCGGACCGCAGTGGCAAACAGCCAGCATCGGGCGCGCGTCCCGCGCGCATCGCGCGGCGCGTCCCGCGCTATTGGTCGGATCGCGCGGCTGGCCTGCGCGTGGCGGGCTGCTGGCGGGACATGACAGAACCGGGGCGCGTTGCCGATGGAGCGCAGCTTGTTTGACCACGCGTTTGTAGCGAAATATCGCGCTGCATGCCCGTCACACCCAGGCCGCGCGCCCGCGACGGTGCTGTCTGTTTGAGTTTGAGCCTTTATCGTCACGGCTGGTCACCTCGGGGACCGCAGAGCCGCCACTTAGGGCGGGTTGCATCGACCTACGATTACAGACCGATCAACGTTAAATATGGCGCTGACAGCTGTCAGCCCAAAGAAACTTGTCAAACGTTCCATACATTCAGATTTTAACGAACACCGCTTACGATTACAGACGGTTTGGTGCAACTCACCCTTACCTCTCGCAAAGCATTTCACTAGCGATAATACGAAGAGATAACGCGGGCAGCGTACTGGAGAACAAATTTGGGTTGGGTACATAATTCGTGTACATGCACGTAAAGTTTCCCGACCCTAGATTAACTTGTTAGGATACCGCCGGCAATGGATACGTCTGGGGGACATCACAATTAGGCGACCTGAGATTTGCAAAGTAGGTAACTACTATTTGATGAATTCAACCCACTTGTGAATAAATATACTTATAGTAAACACGACAAGGTATGTTAAAACCTAGTTTTACCACTCGGAGAACATACCTACTATACAGTTAATTTAATTAATTCTATCACCGCCGCTGGTTCATGACATCGTAATTTATATGTGGAACCTTGAACGGCTTACCAAATATTTGTCTTTGGCCTCGTTATTAATACGCATCGATAAATTAATTACTATTGGAAGTCGTGTATTGAAACTTATTAAGTTATTACCATAAATATGTATGGTTAACTGTAATGTTACACTGTTAACTTCAAAACCATATAGGCTTTATAAATACGATGTGGTTATGTGAGTAAGTACGTATCTAGGCACATATAGGTGCCTATAGACCATTACGATAGTTCGCGACTGTCGTCCGTATTTGTTACATTTGATCTAAGCAAGTTCTTATTCCCTTACAGTAAAGATGTGTGTATGTCATTTTGACCTATTTGTACTCGTAGCTACTTCTGCTGCTGACTGTACATCGCTTTATTTAGAACGCAGCTAAACGACCTCATGCAATAAATACCTGAAAGTAACAGGCAATTAAGACACCTAATTTAAAGTTTCAAGACATGCTAATTAAAGGAAGCAGTAATCTTCAGGATCGGTTAACATAAAATTAACACAAACTTAATTAAAAATGCATTCCTTTTAAACACCTTCGCGCAGAACTCAAATGTTACATTTAAAAATAATTAGGTACCTACCAATTAAGTTCTTTCTTAAAAATACCTAATTCCCGAAAATTCAAGTAAACGGCAAACCTTGGAATTTGAAATAGCTATTGAATATGAAATATTTAAGTAGCAGCGATGCCACTTTGTAAAATTTTATAATGTTAGTACATAAATCGAGGGTGTTTAATGTGCTTATTGCTTAATTAAAATTGACGCTACCGCTATTGACGGTACCTACTGCGTCGTGTATTCTCGATAGGTATGAACGTAATAAAAAACAGTCGGTAGGTACTTAATCTAATATTAATTAATTAATTAGGTACTTAAAATTAAAGGACAATCTTACACGAATCGAAGTAGGGCTCGTATGGTTCCTAGACGACGATATATTACTTAAATACATAGAAAACATCCACGACTTCGAAACAAATATTCATGCTCATCACACAAATATTTCCCCTAATCGGGATTCAAACCCAAGTCCTTTAGCTTCGTAGGCAGCGCCACTACCTAATCGATTATTAAGCAGTCCGTAACCCAATTTGAATTCTCCAGATACGGTTTGACCTACGAAGAGATAGAAAAGGGGCTGCCTCTCATCGACACGTCGCGGACGCTGATCCGGGAGGTGTGTCCGCCGGTGTTCTCCCACGTGGAGTGCCGCGCTGGCAAGTACCGCCGTCTGGATGGACTCTGCAATAACCTGGAGCACCCTACGTGGGGTTCCACCAACGCTCCTTTCCAGAGGTAAGTGGGATCGGGGCATTACACGACGTTTGCCTGTGGGGCTGGCAGAACTGACGCGACGCGAGACGAGAGAATCTATATTCCTCTTTCTAATTGTGCGAAAAAGGCAGGAGTCGCTGAGTCACGCGCGTGACATAGCAGCAAGTTGCGGGTCGACACTCAGCCGGGTAGCCCCAGAGTGCCAAACACCCAAAGGCATTTCTGAAAAATAACGAACTAATTGTATATATGCACATGTGATATAGCAATTCATTATGTTGTTTGTATTCATGTATATTCTTGACTTGTAAATATTCTTACAGCTGAAGCTCCTAACTTTCGTAATCTCCATATTGATTTAAACTTTCACGATTCTCACACATTATTTATATTATACTATACGCATTATTTATATATATTATACGCGATTAAGTCCCGTTTTAGTATAAATAATTTCGTAATCTCTGTTCTAAATTTAGCTTTGTGCAGTTCCCAAACTAGGATCTCGACTTTGAATTAAATTAAGCAATATTTTATTTTCAAGACTACTTGGCCCGCTGTTCGCCGACGGAATCAACTCTCCCCGAATCTCTCACACTGGACGTGACCTCCCCCTGTCTCGCGTGGTCTCCCGCACCATGCACCCCGACGACGGGTTCCACGACCACGCAGGCACCGTCATGGTCATCGCTTGGGGCCAGTTCATGGACCACGACTTTACACTCACCGGCACTCCACTAGGTAAGTTCTAACTTGTGTCAACCTCGGGTACAAGTCTTCCCGTATCCGTTCCCGTCCGTTCCCGTTCCGTCATGCCGGGGTCTGTAGGCCCGGGCAGTGGGGTGATGAGATGGCAGTCCATACTGACTGACATTTGATCGAATTCAGTGTATGAAATTAACGCCCGCTCGTCGGCCGTCCTGTGTTGTTTCGCATATCCCAACGAGAGCTTCCACGATCAAGCGACCACACGCGGTCATCGCCCCTGCGGCCTGTCTCGGAACTAGAATTCTCGCGGCCAGCCGCCAAATGTACCTACTTAATTTATCATATTAACTTATTATTGTCATTATTATGATAATGCATCCACCCTTCAACTCTTGTTGATTAAGCATCGATATCTTCATTGGTTACTTCTTTAAGTAATCGACATCCGAGTGCCTGTTACAGTATTTAATGTACTGTACTGGCGAATATTATCAACTACGCGTTAGTTGATTGAAGATACAAGACTACTCATTGACCTCAAATTCAGTTTAAGAGGTACCACAAACTTGCCTTTTCACAATACTTACATCAACACTTTGCCAAATCTCAGATCCCATCAACCGCAACGACCCCGAGGAGTGCTGCAAGCGGCCACCGCACCAGAAACACCCGTACTGCAACGAGATCCGCATCCCTGACGATGACTACTTCTACAGGCTGTTCGGTGTCAAGTGCATCGACTTCGTGAGGGCCTTCCCTTCGCCGAGACCTGGTTGCCGTCTGGGTAAGGAATTTTACGACAATCTGGTTTCCTTGAAAACGTATCTACGTAGGTAACTAACTACGTACTAACGTAACGTAACTCGTATTCCCAGATTTAGCCTTGAAATCTTAGATAGTATATAGCGTTATAGGCATGACAAACGAATTACTTATTGAAGGTTTACACATATTTATTATGCATGGCCTAAATTCAATTACCAAACAGATTATTAGTGGGGTAATACCTGTTCCTTATGTCATTTTTGTAACTATAAATAAATACATTACTCAAAAATAATTACAGTTGGAAGTCGTTCGCGCCGGATGCGTTAGATAAGTACCTACCTACTACAACCAAAAAGCTTGAACCATATAAACGATTGTACTCATGTTTAAGGCCAATTACCGCCATCAATTACAAATGTCGTAACATTGCAATAGTAAAATTATTTCATCAGACTACTTAGGAGACTCACTCGACCGGTCGGCAAAGGTCAGTTATGTTTTCTACTTCATGATCGTAGTGTCAACATTCATCATCCTACGCTGAATATCTTAATTACTTGCCTCCGGTACTGATCTGATGTATAATTAACATATCAAGGGCTGTGTGCTTTTGTCTACTTGTAATACATCATTCAAATTGTACTATAAATAGAAGTTATTATCACTTTGAAGAATGGTGAGATGACGCTTATGATGATCGTCACTAAAAACTGAAGTAAACTCAAAACTACAGAAATTTGTTGCGGATTGAGCAACCCAACTCGGTCAATTCGCGGTTATTTGCGACATTTCATACCGTAGCGAACTATTGATACGGGAAACTAGCTTCTTAAATGACAACCTAATTATTATCTCGTATTTCGATCGTTGTATTGTATGGCTGCAGGTTCATATTTTATAGTGAAGATGCGTTTGTCAAATTCAACCACATTAATGACATTAGTCCCGTATTTCTTGTACCTACTTATATTCAACACGCCGTTTCAGGGTTAGATTACACATTGAGTAGCTACCTACATTGTGAATAATTTGGCCTGGTTTATCTACAATGAACGTTAACACAATTAATCAACTTTCTTTGAATTCCATAACGCACCCGAGTCGTGCATAAGATATATAGTGAAACTGATAGTAACCCTACCCGTGTTCCAACTAAATAATAACAAATGACTGTCGCTGTTCAAGATAAAGTAGCAGGTACCTAAGATAACCGCCCATATGTTTTCATGGCACTTAAATACATAGGTAGAGCATTAAGTTATAATTTGTAGCTCATAGTGGTACCTATTCGATAGCGATCTATTATTATTATAATGTTGGTAAACTTAGGTACTAGCTCGATTTACTTGATGTGTGTGCAACGCAATAATGACTTTAGACTGCACGTATGGAACAGGATGCTTAATTTAGCTTATAGGTATTTAAGTAACATGACAGCCTCGTAAAATTCATGTAAAATACAGGAGGTTGTTAAGATATGCAAAGTGACTAGACCAATCTGGGCTAATATTCATTTGAATGAGTCAGATTAATTTATTTACACACAAACTTTGTATAAGTTGGTGTATTGAGTAGATATACGTAATTATAGAGATACTAGGTAGTAACTTTGTGCAAATTTCAGAGCCATGGTCAAACTTATAAAAAACCGTTATACATTTGAGATGAGTTAGAATCTCGTCAGTTTTACGTAGGTACAGATTTAACATACCGAGTCCAAATTGCGTTACGATAGCTGGTAATTTTTTTTTGTGTACCTACCCAATTTATGAAAATTCCCAGTTGCCCACTGCGATTGAATACTAAAATGTCCAGCAACATTTTACTGCGCTTGTGCTTTATTTAACTGCGTCAAACCATGTGTAAAAAGGTTTTTATTTTTTTATAGGTTCTCGTGTGCCTTTCAACACTCTGACTGGGTCTATTGACGGCAACACTGTCTACGGTGTGACTGATAAATTCTCCAGGTGTGTAAACAACATTTACTGTTATTTACTTCAGGCCGCGCGACGCGACAAGTCCCGCGTGTCTATAATGGCATATGTTAAGTCCGCGTGGAACTCGTTTATATCGCAACTCCATACAAAACTTTTACCCCCCATTTCACCCTCCTAGGGGATGATTTCGGGGATAAAAACTATCCTATGTCACTCTCCATCCCTTCAACTATCTCCACTTAAAAAACCACGTCAATTCGTCGCTTCGTTTTGCCGTGAAAGACGGACAAACAAACAAACACATACACTTTCCCATTTATAATATTAGTATGGATTGTCGTAAACAATCGAAATAATTGACGAATTACAGGAAACTGCGTACGGGTTACGGCGGGCTGTTGCGCATGAACCCCGTGTTCACGGAGTACGGCCTCAAGGACCTGCTGCCGCTGAAGCTGGACATCCCCGACGAGGGCTGCACGAGGCCCAACAAGAACATGTACTGCTTCGAGGCCGGTAAGTCACTAGAAGCGACTGGCTTCATCGGATACCCTACTCTAAGACCCGCAATTCGACATTCCTTTTTAAAGTCAATATTTCTGTCAATATTGTGTCCGTGTCATCACGAGATATGACTGTGATCCCAATTCAATTTCTTGTTACTTAATCCTCACCTTTCTTACATCCAGAAGGAGCCTTGAGTCCGCAAAATATTGACAGATACCTAATAAACATTGAATTCCCTAATTTTATATTTTCACTAGGTGAAATCCGAGTGAACGAGCAACTGGTCCTTACTGTGATGCATACTCTTATGGCTCGAGAGCACAACCGGGTGGCCAAGGGTTTGGCTGAAGTGAACCCTCACTGGGATGACGAAACCCTCTTCCAGGAGGCCCGACGAATCAACATCGCCGAGATACAACACATCACTTACAATGAGTTCTTGCCTATCCTCCTCGGAAAGGACGTTATGGAAAAATTTGGATTGGTTCTGGAGAAAGAAGTAAAAAAGTTTTATACATTGGGCGAATCACGTCACATTCTGTACCTTATTTTCGATCTTAGTTCCATAGTTTTACTATTAGTTATCTTTTGTTCTGATTTCCTAACAACTTTTCTCAATGTTTCTAATTGAAGTATGTTTTCAGAGTTTCTGGGATGGATATGACAAAACGGTAAACCCTGACGTCATCGATTCCTTCGCATCAGCAGCGTATCGTTTCGGACATTCACTATTGCCCACGGCTGTAGAGAGATGGTCCAAGGCTCACAAGTTTATTGGTGACTATGCCGTCAATTATACTGTGTCTCAGAGATTATTATACCTGCAACCAACTTGTTTGTGTAGGTACTAACTATGCAAAATTAATACATCGCTATTTCTTTACAGCTTCCAAGAGACTGTCCGATCTGATCCGAAGACCTTACGACTTATACAGAGCCGGTGTCCTTGATGAGTATGTGATGGGACTCATGAACCAAGTAGCACAAGCTATGGATGACTCTATCACGCAAGAAGTCACCAACCATCTATTTAAGAAGGTTGGCGCTCGCTTCGGAATGGATTTGGTATCATTCAACATGCAAAGAGGTCGTGAGTTCGGTATTCCTGGATACATGGAATTCAGAAAGTTCTGCGGTCTAGGTGGAGCTGATAGTTTCGCTGACCTCCACGGGTCCATGCCCAACGCAACTGTAAACAAATACGGAACTATATTCGAGCACCCCATTGACATAGATCTGTGGTCAGGAGGAGTGTCAGAGAGACCATTGCCAGGTTCAATGTTGGGGCCCACTTTTGCCTGTGTTATTGCTACCCAGTTCTCATACTCACGAAGAGGAGACAGATTTTGGTAAGTTTACCAGTTTGAGCTGGAGTTATGCAAGCAATTCTTAATAGCATATAAGGTAATAGATACTCATAATTATCCTGTATTGTGTACCAACTGGATCTTATACTTTTTCCACAGGTTCGAATTACCAAACCAACCATCTTCGTTCACGCCGGAACAGCTCACGGAAATAAGAAAGTCACGTCTTGCCCGCGTCATTTGTGACAATACAGATATTATTGACACAGTTCAGCTCTACCCCATGGTCTTGCCGGACCATGAACTGTAAGTAAACCTCTTTTCGGCTTAAGAGATAAGTTGTGCAATTTTTGCTGCCTTTAAACATTCACGGATGAATGGTTATTGGTGTCCTGAGATGCTAAGACTATTCTACCGTCAGTCCGCTTAGTTTCATTCAAATAATGTATTTTTCTTTACAGGAATCCTCGTGTGCCGTGCCGAAGTGGCATAATGCCTTCAATGGATTTCACAAAATGGGCGGAGCCCGCTCCCTTCCATGGTGCTGCTAAGCAGTTTGTGAGTAGTTTCTCACATAATCCGTTCTTTGGCAAGAAGTAGTCTCAAGCACCTAGTATTACTAACGTTATAATGGTCCTTTAATTCGTCCATTCAAACGACGTTCAAACGCATGGTTTCTGGCTGCGGCCTCAACATTTACTTAATTTTATTGATGTATTGAAACGTTGCTGGGACGAATTGAACGACCTGGTTGAAATAGTCATCACGTAACCAGTCTGTTATAAAGTAGATATACACGTAATAAGTACATGTCACCAATTTCACCTGTAGATTTACTCTAGCAAGTCAATAATGAGTTGTTTTTTATGCATATAAGTTTTTAGAATTCATATTGAAGCAGTCAAAGTTTTGAAGTTTAATCTGGTCAACCATACGTGTCACTAGAAAATGCCATAAAGACTAGACCTTTATATTTCCTTTGCTAGCAGATTTAATGCTAACGCAAAGAAAAGGCTAAGTAGCTATAGGCAGGTACCTAATTAACTATACGTTTTCGACGTGTATCAAAAGGCACGTTTGGTGGTCAGACTTTTCTGAACATTACTAGACTAGTTAATATTGATATTGAAAAGGAAAGCCTGCCCTCTTACTAGTTTGAAAAAAAAGCATATACCTACAATGGATCAAATTAAAAATACTTTTATCGTTGAATCTAACTATTATTTAATCTAGAATCATCGACGTTAATTATTAGTTAGAGGGTTCGCAAGTCCTTGTTCACCACAATGTTCCGTAGTTTTACAAGCTTGCGCATGATTGAGACGACTTATTTATAGTTACGTAGAATAGTTAACGTGTACAAAATTAATTAAGGGGCGTAAAGCCAAACGCTTGAATGCCATATTTTTATAGATGAGATATATTTTAGCAGTTTTGTCGCAATAAGTTAATATATTGTATGTCAATTATATTTCAGATATCATTATTAGATTTTATAGTATTAATTAAAGTATATGTAATAAGATGATGAATATTTTCCAATACTTTAACCTATATTTTGATATACCGAAGTGTACAATTGTCACATATGGAACATAAAATACATATATATATATACTACGGTCTCACATATAATATCTATGCATTCATCTATCGGTGATTGTTTACCTAAGTCAAATATTTTGTGTGATTCGTCTACTATATACCGTATGCTATAATATGTTTCACTCTTTTAAATACTTACCTGTATTTAATTACTAAGTAAAGTAGTAATAAGCAAATAGGTAATAGTAGAAATCTTGGACACTCGTCGCACACGCAAGGAATATGTTTTGTTGGGTCAAACGTATTTTAGATATCACAAGCCAGACCCCGTTTCAAATTAAACCACGCACCAGCACGTATTTAGTTTTTCACCCAGTTTGTTATTTCTTATTTATTAGTCGTAGTAGCAGATTTAATTGGTGTAAGCGAAGCATGCGATAAAAATATAGAGTTGTGTAAATAAAATTGCAATATAAAGATGTATAAACGTTTCTATGTTGTTTTACTATCCTTCGTGTCTAAATCCTACAAGGTAAGTTTTTACATGGAATTAATAGTTCTGTTATATGTTAAATAACGTCAGATCAATAATACTTATAGATAATTTAATATTCACAGGATGTAACCGACGCGATAATATCTCCGGAAAATAATAAAACGTCGAACGAAAACAACACGATCGCACATACATCTGAAGACACTGTTCTAGAACTACCCGTCTATAAGCATGACGAAAAAGTCACACCCTTAGCTTCGAATTCAACCCTGAGCAAGATTAAGGATGAATGCAAAAACAATAATAGTCAAATAGCACAGAACTGTACCCAAATTACAACTGAGATAAATAAAATCAAGGATGAAGATGCAGTGATGCAATATGTAAGTGGTAAAAATTACGGCCTTCCAGTAAAAACTAGTGGCCACATACGAAATAGCCTTAAAAGAAAGAAACGATCTTTAAACTATCAATTAGATAATGTAAAGAGTAACAGCGCCCCAGAAATACTTAACTACGAAACAAGACATGGCCCCAGAGACAGAGAAATACTTTTGCCCGTACTTCAACGCAGTCATAACAAAATACAAAATGCTAGTTTAGCAGATTTTAATATTGAAACTTTACATGAGCCCCCAAGGCCAGAGCTCCCCAGTAACCTAGACAACAATAACAAAGAAATCTGGAAGGATAATAGCCGATTATCCAATAAACAAGCGCCACCAAGAGAGGACAGCGATGAGAGCAGAGAAAGGGATGACAACTCAGAAGAAAGGAGGAAACCCAATGTGAATGCCGCCAGTGATGAGTCTATCGAAAGAGGCAACGACGAAAGTGGAGAAAAAACAGATGATACAAATAAAGGTTTACATTCGGATAGCAATGAAAGCTTTGAAAGCGATGACTTGAAATCACCTTTCATAAATGCTAACAGTAAGGAAAAGCAAGAAAGTTTGGAAAGTGGCGAAGAAAAGGGCGATGATTCATATAATAATGTGGATCTTAGTAGAAATAACGATCGTGACGAACTTGAAGAGCATTCAAATGAACGTGAAACTACACACCCCGAAAAATACGCCAAAGATAGTCGGAAACTAGATGAAATAACAAAATATCCTTCAGAAGATATTAGTGATGAATCCATCGAGGAAAAAGAAAAACCAAAAGATAAACTTAAACAACTTACTTTCGGCGAATCAGACAAACCTGTTCCAAAGGGTATACAAGATGTCGATTTAGATAATTTTAGTTTCGAACGAATACGAGTCAATAAGGATGGAAAAGTTGAATTAGAAAATGATGCACATGATAAGGGTGATAATGACTCAGAAGAAGAAACAACGAAAGAAAAAAAACCACATTCAGAATACATCGAGAAAGTAAATAATGGAGAAATCAAACCAGTAGTAGAAATAAATACAGAAAGTAGCAGTAATGAATATAGTGACGAAACCATAGACACAGTACAACAACCGCATAAAGAAGAATTAAATTCGGACCACACAAGCCTTGAGACTCTTTTAGGCACAAATGAAAATAATAGCGGAGAGAAAACTGAAAAGCAAGTTGTTCAAAACGATGAACAACTAAATAGCAACGTTAAGCAACAATTTGAGCGCATTCCCCTAAATTACAGTCATGACGAGAAAACTGAAGATCGACCAAAAGAAAGCGATGCACCAACAGATAATACTGAAAATGAAAAAGACGGAACACTAGATACTTTGTTACCGAAAGAGAAGCGTTACGACGAAAAACTAAATTTTAAGTTTGACGATGTAAGTATAAAATTACCAGATATACAACTCCCGGAAGACGTTTTATCATACATCTACGAAAGCCCTCATTCCAAAAAGAAAGACAAGAAAAAAGCTCATAACAAAGACCAATTTTATCACTACAGTGATGAACATAGTGACGAAACTCCCATGAAACAAATTTCAATTCCACAATATGATGATGACAGAGGTTATTATAGATATGAGGATGATTATGAGGAAAAACAAGACTATAGAAAGAAGCCGAAGCATAACGACTATGATGACGACGATGAAAAAGTGGACTTGTACGAGAAATTTGTACGGGAAAGATTTGGAAAACGCGGCTCATTTGAAAAAAGATCGGAAGAACTCAGGAACGAGGTATTCAGGCCGTCAAATCCAAAGTTGAGTGAAACAATCCAGCAAATTCTTAAAAAGTCTGAAGCTACTCAAAAACAAGCTGAAAAAAGTGGAGACCCAAAGGCTGGTTACATGTGGACTTTAGAATATGGAGAAAACGCATAAATGTAGGCACATTGTAGACATATTATTTATAAGTTAAGTTTTTATTATTTGTAGTCATTAGCCATTAGGACGTATAAATATAACGACTAAATAAAAATACATTTAGGTTTCTTGTTATTTTTGTGTTATTATTTATTAGAAGCAAACGAAGTTAGCTGTACCTGCGACTTCGTTTGCATGGTAATGTGGTGGGAATCAACGCATTTCTTCTCTTGGGCATAGGAAAGCAGTTCTTATTTAACCTATCAAGTAAAACCTATTTTAGCTAAAATGCCGTTAAAATTCGTCTTTATCTGTCAGTCTGATATTTAAATCCGTAAGAAAGGTACAAAACATATTTTATTTTATTTACCAAAGGAATTTTAAGTTTTATGAATAAATGTTATGTGTGTATGTGTGTGTGTTATGGGTAAAAGTTTAGTAGATGTTTGGTTTGTGGCAATAAATCCAACAGGTAGGACATAGGCTGCAGCATTAAAGTTTATATTGAGCTTCTTCTCTACATATTTCTAACACTGTTTTATATTAAATAAACAAAACACGTGATTACTGAAATGGACTTGAGTCACTCCGACTCTCGGGTCACATACCCGATTTAGGAATTAATAATCCATACTAATATTATAAATGGGAAAGTGTATGTGTGTGTTAGTTTGTTTGTCCGTCTTTCACGGCAAAACGGAGCGACGAATTGACGTGATTTTTAAGTGGAGATAGTTGAAGGGATGGAGAGTGACATAGGATAGTTTTTATCCCCGAAATCATCCCCTAAGGAGATGAAATGGGGGGTAAAAGTTTGTATGGAGCTGCGATATAAACGGGTTCCACGCGTAGGTACGGAGTCGCGGGCAGAAGCTGGTAGACAATACTTTCGAGTAACGTCGCCGTCAACGGACTTTGCTAACTATACAAAGGACTTAACTTTTCACTGTTTCTCCTAGAATTTTCACATCACCTCACCAGTAGGTACCTTGATTCTGCCCGCCCGTAGAGCAGCGGCGCGCTGCCGAGGCCGAGCCGAGCCCTACCGAGCCCGGCGGCTGCCTCGAAGTAACATGCGATAAAAGGTATCACGTCTGAAAACTTTATTTATACTTTTATTGCATCAGTTAAATAAAACAGTATTACATATATTATATTACACGTATTTATTCAGGAATGATTATGAATATCATGATCAAAATAATCCTATTGATTATTCACAAATTCAGCGATACGAAAACTATTAAGAAAAATTCAAAATTAATCAGTGAAAAATATTCTTACTTATTCGTTTTTTCTTTGGAAGATCGACTTCGTTAACTCATGTTGAGCAAGAAAGGCTTAAAATGGAGGACAATAGTGACTTCACCGAATATAACACTTCTAATAAAGAAAAAAACTTAGTCACTATTGAAATTTGATACCCAAAAGTACAATTTGGTCTTAAAGGGACAACTTTTTTGAAATCTAACTTTATAATTGATATTACATGGCTTCAAATCGAAATTTTGTTTTATTTTCTCAAATATTCGTATTATTCGAAATATTCGAATATTCGATTAATGAAAATTTTACTATTCATATTATTCGAATACTAAAAACGGACGAATAATGCAAACCCTACTCGAAACGTAGGGTCCGTTGATTGTATGTCACATGAATGATGATTAGATTATATTGATAACAGGGATTTGTTGGTAAAATGTGAGGGTAAGGCCGCGAATTTTGACCAATTTGGACGTTTCAAATTTAACATTAAAATTGGTAACACCGAGAGGTTTCATTTTTTTTTATTAAATTAAGCGATAAAAACTGTCAAGAACGCAAGTGACATAATCCCGGGTCCCGGGGAAGGACATAGGATAGTTTTTATTAACGAAATCATCCCCTAAGGGAGTGAAATGGGGGGGGGGTGAAAATTTGTATGGAGCTGCAATATAAACGAGTTCCACACGGACGGAGTCGTGGGCAGAAGCTAGTATTATTATAAATGCGAAAGTTTTGTGTGTCTGTTACCTCTTCACGCTTAAACCAGTGAACCGATTTAGATGAAATTTTAGAAGCACATTAAAATAGTTTTTATCCCAAAAATCATCCCCTAAGAAGGTGAAATATAGGGTGAAAATTTGTATGGAGCTACGATATAAACGAGTTCCACGCGGACGGAGTCGCAGGCAGAGCTTCTGCGTGGCTTCTGCCCTGGACTCCGTCCGCGTGGAACTCGTTTATATTGCAGCTCCATACAAATTTTCACCCCCCCCCCCATTTCACTCCCTTAGGGGATGATTTCGTTAATAAAAACTATCCTATGTCCTTCCCCGGGACTCAAACTATCTCTATACCAAATTTCACCTAAATCGGTTCTGCGGTTTGAGCGTGAAGAGGTAACAGACACACAAAACGAGCGAGCGAAGCGAACAAAGTTCTATGCTTCAGGTTGGGCCAAAAATCGTTATGTCCAGTATCTGTCCCGTGTCCATCATCCGTCTGTCCGTCTGTTTTCCTCTATCGCATTTCCCAATCGATTGTCGTGAAGTTTTGTGAGCAGAGGTTTTCATTATAGATTTTTTTGTCCAGTAACTTTTTTGAAAATGAAAACCTATTGATAAATGTTTAGTTAAATTTTTTAAAGCATTTACTTAATTTAAAAAAATGCTGTCGTGAAAATATTTTATTTTTAAGTATTTTTTTTTTAACATTAACCAGTGTGATCTAAGCTTAACAACAACTTATGTTACGTTTTATAGTAACGTCACGTATTTTTTTTATGTTAGTTCTATGTCACATTGGTCAAAATTCGCGGCCTTACCCGTGAATAAACAATGATAAATGGTCCAATGTCCAATTAATCTTTTTGCATAGAAATAAAATTGACAGTTTACGTCCGCCGCCCGTTAAGCTTTGAGTATAAAGCAAAGACTACATATACATACGTATTAAGTACATTGGTTCTCAGCAGAATAAAAAGTTTTTCTTCTGCCACGAAGGTCGCGAGCGCTCATGTCGCGCGACCAGTGCGAAAAGAGTTTCCATAAGATTTGAATTGAATTGTGTGCACAATAATCATGGACCTATGATACCCAGGACAGGGTATACGTGATGCCACAACGAGGGACGGAAAAGCTTCTGTGCAGCTAAATTATGAATTGGTCTTAAAATGCCTGATGACTTGCCATAAACAACCTACTCAATTTGGACGGGTAATGGTTTATGTGCCACAACTTCATACTAAATCAGTTGTGGCTAATAAAAAAAAGTGGAACTATGAGAAGGACAACGAATGATATTTCCCTTTCTGTCACACTTATCGAGATTTGTATGCTACCAGCTCGCTCGCACGTGGTATTATTATTACCATAGTTTGTCCTGAGCATGTCCTGAGTATCATAGGTCCATGACAATAATGCATCTGCCACGCTAGGTTCTCTTCCTCTCTTAAGGTCATAGCTCACTATAGTCTGGACTTTTAGGTATTTAAAAGAATGTAAATAAACAAAACCACGTGACTTGGTCATTCAGCCAATAAGATTGCTGTGAATAGCAACCTTTTGTGTCTACGGTATTATCTTATTATTCTTAAATACCTAAACGTCCAAACTATAGACTAGAGCCACCCGTCGCCCACTCCTCACCGCCTCGCCTGTTATACTTAGGCTACACACATCGCGATAACGCGAATATTCGCATTATCGCGATGTATGTAGCCGAATATTCGCGAATACTTCGGCACTTCGCCCGAAGCCGCAAACCCTTCGCCCCGCTGTCGGTAAATTTGCGCACATCGAAGGCTTTTATCGCGATGAACTTCGCTTGCGCGGCCACACTTCAGTCGGCTCAACTTCATCGTGCTTAGCGGACAGGGGCATTTCACTCAGTACTTGACAGCTCCCATACATTAAAACTTGCATGTTTCAGTGTGAGACTCACTCGACAGATGGAGCTATTTCTATAATTTTAATTATTATTATTAAGATGAGATCTGATTTAAAATTCTTATTTTATTTATAAATAAATACATTTTAAAAACACAAAAAGACGTTATTTGGAAATATCATGAATTATGATTGTAATTTTGCATAACTGGCAACTTTACTGCATAAAGCACAGATTAGATTTGTTTTCCGTTCCATTCCACTAACTTGTTTAAAGTTTCTAAATTGCAATTATTATATGAAAACAACCGTAAATGTTCCAGAGTACTGTAAATTTACCAAGAAATATAATTGAATATTTTTAATTAAAAACAACAGCCCTAGTAACAAGTACAAATATTGTGTGCATTAACCATATAATACAATTCGGTGTAGAGGAACGCAGTCTTGTTTTTTTTTTTAAATTTCATTCCAATGGCGGAGTCAGTCAGTCACAAATATTATGCCGCGTTTATACGCTTGCGATGGCTTGGCGCGTGAGCAGGACGCAGCTATGTAAACGAATGAGATCGAATTATAGCCCTCTCCCTCTAACGCATAGCTGCGTCCTGCTCACGCGCCAAGCCATCGCAAGCGTATAAATGCGGCATTAAAGATACGCTTATCGTAATAGGAAATATTATGATATCGCACTTTTTATTATTTTGAATATAATCAGGAATGTAAATCCGAATCCCGTCGTACCCATTGGATATTAAGGCCCTGTATCTGCCAGAGATGTGCGAAGCTGTATTTTTCCATTATGTTAAAAACGGAAAGGTGACGGAAGAAGGTGTTCTTATTGTGTTTAGCTATTAAGCTAAGTATCAAGCCTAATATGGAAACACAGCTTCGAATATCTCGGTGGAAAAGTGGCCTACAAGCAGTGAACGTACAATGCTATGCATGTATATATATATATATATATATATATGCATAGCATTGTACGAATAACTCGATACAGATAACTCGAGAGTCGGCCAATAGATGGCACTAGTACATGGAGGAAGCTGATGACTCTATCTCAGTATATAATAATTTCCTCTATGTTAGCGGACGTACTGTCAACTGCTCTTGCTCGATGAATAGTAATCAATCATCCATTGCCGCCTTTCTTCACTTTTTTTCTATTTTTTATTTTGCACTAAGCCAAAAAATAATTGTTGAGCGCCATAAACTACAGAGCGACAGCTTAGTCCATTTTCGCGATAAACATCTGCGGCATTTCATTGTGGCCATGCACATTCGCCGTAGGCCGAAGACGAAGTTTTATCGCGATAATTCTATCCCAATATGTGTAGCCTAAGCATTAGAGCAGAGCTATACGGGTCAGTGGAAGAAAGTCAATTAAACAATTGTCCAGCCTTAGACACGGTTTATTGTTGTAGTAAAACAACTCAGCACACGACTTAAATGGAGTTCAGTCTTAATTATTAAATACGGGAGCTGCGTCTGCTCGGCAGCAAATATCCGACAAAAGAGAGCTCAGGAGACAACGTATGAAGACCTGGCAGATAACATGGTTCTACCCCTTTCTTACTCGTTGTTAAGTACAAAAGTGAGAAGAGATCGGGTATGTAGAATACGTTTAATTTATTTAGAGCCTATCTCCTTTTTCTGTAATCTGTGGGCGTACAAGAGGCGTACCTGTCATCTGTCACTTCACTGTCAGTGTCATGTCATGTCATTTTCATTTAGTCCAGTGTTGCCGTTTGGTTCCGTTTGTTCCGTTTTTCGGAACTTTGGACACCCCCGCGGAACTTGGAAGGAACTTTAGATTTTAGGACAATTTTCGAAACTTTTGAGGTCCCGGCATCAATTTATTTAATATATTTAATAACACAGAAAATATTGTTCAAAAAATTAAACTCAATTTTCTGTTAAAACTAAATAATCATGTTTTATGTTCCTATCACAATAACACAGCTGATCCAAACCGGCTAATTACGCGAGCATACACACGAAGGCTTGAGACGTGGTCGTGGCCGCTGATTGGTCCAACGTTTGTTTCAACTCTGACGCATATATTTATTTTCGGATTAAAATCAAATCGATATTTTATGACAGGAAATAGAACATTTTTTTTTATTCCGTTATAATTAATAATGATATAAATTCCATTGAAGAGAAGGATGCCTTTTAATAGACTTTTGGGCGGCTAGAGGTTAAAAATATTCGATAAACAGTATGTATATCTATTTAAATTGCGTTATTTATAAGTATTTCGCCATTTAAAAAAAACGGAATTTTTCAACCTAAAATGGAACTTTTCAAGAATGGCAACGAAACTTTTAGCTGAAGTAACCTGGCAACACTGATTTAGTCTAGTCGTTTGCTATAACCTCGAAAGTTCAAGTATAGAAAGAAATCAGCAGTAAAATATCGTTTTAAAGTTAATTTACTAGTATTAGCTACTACAAATAACTTTTTGCCGTAAAATGACTGAAGAAATCCAAAAGAAGCTTCAGAAGGAGGTGGAGATGATCACCAGCGTCCAAAAAGAATATCATAAGGCGGTCGCCCAGAAACAACAATTAGATAGCCAGTTAAATGAAAATAAAGCAGTCAAGGAAGAACTTATCTTGCTTAAAAAAGATGCTGAAGTCTATAAATTAATCGGGCCAGTGTTAGTGAAGCAAGATTTGGAAGAAGCGAAACAGAATGTCGCAAAGCGAATGGAGTTTATCACAAAGGAGATCAAGAGAACGGACGGGCACATTTCAGCGCTCGAGAACAAACAGGAAGCTCTGCAGGAGAATGTCAATAAACTGAGAAACGATATGGGAAAGTTGAAAGTAAAAGCTTGAAACAATTAACCAATAATACTGCTACTTTACTCTTGTCTAATAATACACACTGCAAATTGTATTTTATATCGAAATATATGCTTAGTATTAACAACTATGTTTTGAAGTTTTAATTGAGTACCCTAAACCTAGTGTTATTATTGTATACTCCATATGTATTTGTACGTACAATTAATAATAATATTCAGGTTTTTCATCTTAATTGTGGGATTATACAAGCCTGGAATGTTCTGTAAAGTTTTTAAGCATACAATGAATTGGTTTTACAATAAATGTACATTAAGGGGACACCTTGATTTGAGTCTACCACACCCCCTTGACAGAGACGCTTAAGCCTTCCGCCCACAAGATAAGGAGATGCAACACTCTTCAGGAATGGCTTTTTAGGGAAAAATTTGATAAATACCTAACTTAGTGAAGTTTTATTTATTTTTCATTATTTTAGATTAGATAAAATGATAAGTATTAACTTGATTCTGTCATAAAATAATGTACTGTTTGAGAAGGCAGACTAAAAAAAGGAAAATGAAGACCCAACTTTGGATTTTGAAATCAGATAAAGAATCATATATCTGAAAATCAGACCTTATTGATTCTTAATCTAGTCAGAACAGTGCTACAAGCACGCAATAATTTCCAATTCAGCCCCTTGCAGCAACCAGCTTTAACCAATTGCATGCTGGGATCCGGATCTCTGCCAATCATTGGAACCTATTGTTTTACATCTCAAAGTCATCATTCGATTGGACAATTTTGACATCTGCAAACTGAACTCGTTTGTCCCTTCTGTATGATTATTAAGAATTCTGGGATCATGCCTTTGTAGCACCATATAGATCAAAAACTTGTTCTTAATTAATAAAATAATAAAAAGCGGCCAAGTGCGTGTCGGGCCACGCGCAAGGTGGGGTTCCGTAGTTGCCCGTCTGTCACAGAATGCGGACTTAAAAGGGGTTTTTATTATAGCTTACCCTCGTAAATATGATTATTTTTAATTATAATTTATAACACACCAATGTATAGGATCGTTTCGCCGGTTACACGACCACCTGAAGGACGGTTTTTTCTATTGAAGATAACATGCTGTGAAAAAGCAAATCTACCGTCCACGGTAAAAGGTGTAAATTCCAATGACAATGTATATGCACCCGAAATGAAGTGCATTTCTTATCAGTTAATTAGTTATGTCTACTACTCGTTAAGTCTACTTAACTGTGATAGTTTTCTTTTTAAATTCATTATATGTACTACTGCCACGAATTTTTTCAAGTCCCCAGTAGTAGCCATTTAGCCGGCAGGGGGGGGGGACGGGACACATGACTCGAACGAAAATTAGGGCTTTCAATCCCATTATCTCGCAAACGCATAACTGAGTTGAAAAATAGTATTAGAAAACCCATAATATTTTTGAACAAGCTATCCAACGATACCCCACACTATAGGTTTAACGATAATAATAATAATTTTTTTTTTGGATTTTAGTCTACTGTTTTGTCGGCGTTATTGGTTTATATACCCACGCCGAATTGCAGTTTTCTAGTTGTAAGGGTGACTGAGCTAAGCCGAAGACGGACGGACATGGCGAAACTATAAGGGTTCCTTGTAGACTACGGAACCCTAACTAGGAGAATCGAAAAAGAATTTTAGTTTAGTCTAAATGAGTCATGCATATTGTATGGTATGTAACCTAATAATGGTTGGCAAAAAATTCTAATTGAGGATACTAATGTCAGGGCAGCCTAACGTGACTGGTTTATCATAAGTAATATTTCTAATGGCCGCCTTCCATCTCCATCGTCAGGTCAGCTTGTTGGTACTTGGTACCATACATAGTACAGTGTTGTCACTCGACTTGCATAATGTATGACAAAATCCGGCTCAACCCAGGTACCATCAAGTATCTATACAGAAATGGTTTGCAAATTTTGAAAGAGGTCTTAGTTATATACAAACATTGAAGTCTCAAATTGGCCTTGCATGGTGGTTTGAATTGTGTGGACAGGTAGAAACCTGTTAATATTCATGAGTATACTACTCACACTACTATTCCCATCTGTCCCCACCCTTTAGTCTCCAGTGGCGACAGTTGCTGGTTTTTGTGTGCGAGACGAAAGGGTGATAATAAAACTCAAAATGTGTATATATATTTATTGTACTTCCCAAAACATTCGTAAACACCTCATAATGGCACTTTCAAAGGAATGATTTGAAGCTTTTCGTTATAATATCACTATCTATCACATAATAATTGCCATGGCGTCAGAATACTTTGTCTAAAGAATCATCTTATAGTGTCTCGTCAGATATATCTAAAAACGTAGCACAAAAATATATTATTGTTATTATGCAACATGTTCTTTTATATAAAAACATTTACTATATTTCACTTACTTAACTAAACCCAATAGCAAAATACACTTGTATGTTATAATAATGTTTCATAATACTTCAATAGCATAAATCTTTAATAAAAAATATATAATACGAATATCATATATCTAGTTGGCCCCCATGTTATTAAATCACACATAAATAACATCAAATACCTTTGAGTTCATCCGGTTCATCCTTATTTAAAATGTCTTGTAAAAAATACCAAAATCTCTGATGTAGAAATTTACTTAACTCTACTCTGAACACAAGGCACACTGCAAAACGGCATTTCCTGTTTGACGACGAACCGGCCACTCAGCAGGCTCTTTCCACACATCCTTCCCGAGCATATGAAGCAGTCGGCGTGCCAGTGCATGTTGCTCCAGGACACGCCCTGCTGCTCCGGCCCGATGACGCCTCCACACGCGCGGCAGCGTTCCGCATAGAACTGATCATAGCAAGACAAACATATGGGCAAACCAGTCTTGTCATCTGGCACATACTTCTTCCCACCTAGCGGAGCATCGCAATGATAGCAACAGAAATGCTGCACGTGGAACGCGCGGCCCTCCGCCGCGGTGTAGGGCCGCGTGAATATCAGCTCGTCGCAGCCGGCGCAGCGAGGAATCTCCAGCACGTTAGCCAAGTCCCTAGCACAATATATTTCGTCTTTGTAGAAGAAGTACACGAGATCGGCCAGCAGCTCGCCGCATTTACTGCAAGTGAAGCATTGTGGATGCCAAATAGCCTCTTGTCCCGCTCTTTCAGCTTTCACTGCGACCTCGCCAGCGAACATAGATTTCTTGCAACGTTGGCACGGCACACCTTCGTTATAGAGTTTTCTGTTGAATTCCATCTCGCCTGGGCTCAAACTCATGTCAGAAAGCTGGTCTATGATTGGATCTATCTGTTCGCCGTACAGGCTATCTTGTGGCGAGACTTGATAGTACATGTTGTCAGGAGTGACACTGCCAGTAGGATTATTCCAGTCTGAACTTGGGGCAGCTGTCGGTGGCGCGCCGCCCGGATATGTGCTGTAGTTGGGCAAAGGTGGCGGCGCAACATCTTCCTCCGAGTGGCTCCTAAGATAATCCCTCAAGGGAGCAGTTTGTTGAGGCTCTACCTGATTCGGGGGCTTTGTTGTTGTAGAATATTGGGGATTGATCTTAGTTGAGCAAATTGTGCCACTGTGCTCAGGAGTGGTCGGTTCATGCTTCCAGCTCCAAATCTCTCCATTAGGAGCAAATATTGTGCCCTTTTGGAGTCTGCTGTCCAGAATCTTTGCATTGCCAAGAACATTGTTGTTGCTGGTCGGCCAGAGGTCAGGCATAGCGTGAGCACCGAGAGCCTTTGCGAACTCGTTTGTCTCCTCCTTAAACTGAGGATTTTTGTTGTACTCTTCACGGAAGAGTTTAATAGGCTGCAAGTAAACATCATTTGTGACCGGAATGTTTAAGTCGTTCAGACTCTTGAGTAGTTTGTCATAGACAGGGCCATGTTCAATGGCACTCTTAATTCTATCGGATTCAATATGCATCACTTGGAGCTTGTCTTTTACGACGTGACTGAGTATTGGGCTATTTTTGTAGTCTGGCAAGTTAGCAGCGCTGCTAACAACATTTCCTTGTGAGTCGAGAACCAGTTTCTTGTCAGAAGCATTCTTGGGAACAATGTTGTACTTCACACCTCTGGAAACATTGGATATCTTCAAAGGCAGGGCGTAGGACTTTGTGGCGGAATGGGACTTGCTGTTCTCAACCGAGTAAATCTCCCCGCTTTGAAGAGGCCCCACTCTGACCACGTTACCCATACCCACGACATTCTCTTTGATCCGCGTGATGTATTCCTGAAAATAAGTTCAATTTCTCATTAGACTTTCATAACACTACATGTTATATTTATATTAGTACAAATTTTAAGATATATTCAGCATATATGTTATGCATTCACCATATGTTGGTAAAGTAAAAAATCAGCCAACCGACAATTACATTTTTGACAATGACCTGTGGAGCAGAATGTCTTTATTGGTTGCAAAATGACTATGACTATAGGACTTTTGCTTGCATAGTAATTCCGCAATCTAGTTCTAATAACCAAAGCTGTTAAAAACCAAGGAGGACGATGACACTTTTAAGTAATCTGGAGGGGTCCGGTTATACGGCCCAATAATCCGCGTCCACATATCTTTCTCTCTCTCTCTTTGTCATGCATAAAGGCAGAGATATAGTGGATGCGGATTATTGGGCCGTACATTAACGGACTCCAGACTCTGCGACTCCAGACGGGTCTGGTGCGCCACTTGCTCGCCTCCATCAACGTTACTGACCGTGTGCTCCGACTTCTCCTGGTCGGTGGCGTGGTTGCGGATGGCGGGCGCCACGTCGTGCGGCGGCAGCTGCGTGCGGAGCTGCGCGCGCCGGCGCCGCGCCGCCGCCGACCCCGACACCGGCGCCAGCGAGCCCAGGCACGACATGTACTCCGACACCTGCAAACAATTCATTATTTTTCATCACACTTACTCGTAAATGGTGTTATTCCACGCCTGTATACAGAAGGACAATGGCCTAAATTGTTCCCACGGGAGTTATGGATTTTCAAACTCTAGGGAGCTATGAGCTTGTGTGTGATCTGATTGGTATAGGCAAATCTAGTATCAAGGCCACGCGCCGCAAGAATACGACTGTACTGCTCCGTGATTGGTTGAAATAATGAAGCTGCCCGCTCCACTCGCACTGATCTGGAAGTGAAGTTTTCAATTTCGTCAATTTTTCATTGGTGCGGTTCCGCGGTCCGCTTTCGGTATCGGGCTTCTCTTGTTCGCAATATTCCACATACGCCCCTCGTTATACAATGTAGTATAACCATTTCTTAACAATACGCGCCAGATACGTTTGCGTCTCTGAAGTGCCTCAAGTCGACTCCTCTGCGACGCTACTAATAGCTAACGTCAGAGAGATGAGAGATGTGTTACCATTGTGTTACACAGTATTATACACAGGAAAGTCTGTGAGATTGTAGATATATAAGTTTGTATGTAGGGGGACATCTGTAGAACTTCTCATCTGATTACAAAATATAATGGATACATAGAAAGGACCTTAAGGGTGACATAGTCGCCATATTTAATCACGCGGCTCCGCCTGGGTTCTGTGTATAGGCGGACACCTAGTTGCTCATGAGAGTAAAATTTGTGTTAAATTATGTTGCAGATTTTCTTCAATAGTGTGCATCTCAAACTATGCTGCATTCTAACTCGGACTTTAATTCGCTGACAGTCTTTATTCATTGACATAAGATTAATTTTTACCCAGCCTGTAGGAAAGGTTTTGTTCACTATACCTATAGCATGACAGCATTGCAACATAAATTTACCTCCATACATAAAATGTATGTAAAGTGTGACTAACTTATAAAAGCTGGCTTGTATAAACTATTTACAATTCCTTTATTTGTAGATTTTGTGACAAAGTTCGATACAATAGTGACCCCATAGTCGTTTCAGAGAATTCAAGTAGATTTTGAGGTATCTGTGAGAGGGGTGGGCCTCAGGCTTAGAGCATTTACACAGGAGACTCTTTTAATTTTTTCCCCTATGGAAAAAGTATAGAAACACAAGTGCATATAATAAAATCTACTGATTAATCCTACTAAATACTGATATAGCCCTCCGAATCACTAAACTTAAGTGGCAGTGGGCAGGGCACATAGCACGTAGAATCGATGGCCGTTGGGGCGGAAAGGTTCTCGAGTGGCGACCGTGTACCGGAAGGCGCGGCGTAGCTAAGCCCCCCACAAGGTGGACTGATGACCTGGTAAAGGTTGCGGGAGTCCACTGGATACGGGTGGCGCAGGACCGGTCACTTTGGCACTCTTTGGGGGAGGCAGATGTCCAGCAGTGGACGTCTTTCGGCTGATATGATGATGATGGTGAATCCTACTAATATTATAAATGCCAAAGTTTGGATGTTTCGATGTTTAGATGTTTGTTACTCAATCACGCTTAAACAACACAACCAATTTGGATGAAATAGTTTATAGCCTGGACTAAAAATATATAATAGTTTTTATCCCGCGTCCACGCAGACGAGGTCGCGGGTGGAAGCTAGTTAATTATAATCTCGGAATCATTCTTAGCTTTATTAAAATGCCATAATTGTGAAAAATACTCTACTATATAAGATGAAATTCTCAGATATAATTCCTTTCCACACTGATAAGAAAGCTAAACATAAATCAATATCAGAACTGAACTCTCATTGATAAAAATAAGTACAATATTACTGATATGGATATTATTATCAGTAGGTATAATCCAGCAATAGATATCTTGAGATAAATTATTATCTCTCATGAATGAGTATGAAATGGTATGAATGAGTTATATTACAGATTTCTGTGCCAGAGAACTTGTGTGCCAAATTAAAACTAGCCCTATTTTTACCCATATGAGTGCAAGGACCCTGTCTGATAATATTTATAGCATGATGCATTATGATAGTTTCTGGGTTGGTTGCAGACTTTAATTTCTCACATATATTATAACTCTATAACACTTGCTGAGAGATTCCTATCATTTGTCCTTTCTTTTAAAAATCCTGCTACAAGGGTGAAATCTGCCTAGTTAGCATGATTGTGTTTCATTTGGACATAAATAATTTGTTGCACTCACACATACATGGTAGTATATGTTTATGAGGTTAAAATAGCACATACCAACTCTGTAGATGCATTTGGTGGCACCCAGTCAAGTTTCACAGGCATATCAGTCACTCCACGAATCTTTATCAAGGGCACTGGAAAATAACACACATTAATCAATAATGATAAGTAAATCGAAAGTGAGGGAAAATACTAAAAATAAAAATATACCTACACCTCTTAACATACTAGTATGTATTAATCTTATCATCTATAGGAGATTTTCTTGCAATTACCCTTTAACCCTTACTAGATTGGTGACAATGATAAATGCTAATTGCTATAGTAATGATACATTGTAAATATTGTAGCATTTTCGGTGCAGCATGGTTATGTATGTTAGTGGAGTTGGTATAGACAATATCAATCAAAATTGTTAAGTTAAGGTTAATATTAAAGATATTAGGCAACCAAAAATGCTACATTATTTATGTATCTAATTGTCTGGTAATGATACAAGTTATTTAAAGCAAAAAGGTGGCTTACTGTATATTTTGCTAGCATAATAGATACACAAGAAAATGCAGAGGGGTCCACAGAAATAATGATACAATATAACAGTACTCACTTGAAGCTTTCTTAGGCTTTGCGGTCCCAAGTAGCTCAAACTGTGCCCAGCCAGAGAGGTCATCATCCTGCACGTCATGCACATCCTTACTGCAGTGGCACGAGCGGCACACCTTGCGCCAGAAGTGCAGGTCCAGCCCAGGGCATGATGGTCCTGTACAAGCATCAACTCTTCATTGAATAAAAAACGAATACAAAAGAACACAGAATGTATGCATATGCCCTTAGTCTGGACACAGAAATACGTAACAGTAATTAAATTAACACGTTGTTTGCTCAATTTAGATAAAATTCTGCATACATAGAAAAATAGCATGCTACAATGTTGTTGTCTCACTAGCTTACCACATGAATTACAAGGAGCACCGGCGCCGCTGTCGTGGCCAAGGCGGGCTTTACTCAACTTCTCACGTTGGCTCTCAAGCTTCGATAACCAAGCCGGCGCTTCAGGAGTTTCTACACATGACTCACTCATCTGAAAACAGCAAATTCTTTGTGCAATACCAGACTAATGAAACAATTAAGAAAGGAACACGTTTGTTTATTCATATACTTACGATTTCAGAATAAAGTTACATTTGACTTCATGGGCGGAACCGGCTGAACAACAAACAGTCGTAAAGAATGAAATTAATTAATCAGCAAAATTTTATATACATACACTATACCAAACGCTACACTACAAGACGACTGACAGATAAGAAGCACAGATTACAAAACATTGCTATTCGAAGCCGTGTATAGTGATACATCCTACTAAACTTATATTATAAATGCGAAAGTTTGCATGTTTGTTACTCAATTACGCTTCAACGGTTCAGCCGATTTGGATGAAATTTTGCACGAAGATACTTTGTAGCCTGGATTAAAATATAGGATAGTTTTTATCCCTTGTCCATGCAGACGAAGACGCGGGCGGAAGCTAGTAATATAATAAAGCAAATAACCAGTTTGCCAAAATACCGGCGCTAACACGCAAAGTGACTCGAAGTTCGTATACATGCATCCCTCTCACTCGACTGGAGTGAGTGCGATAGAGATCGAAATACTTCGTTTGTGTATCGAGGGCGAGCGACAGAGAGGGAGAAACACTAACGAAGTTCGTTTTCGTTTCATGGTAGCCCTGAGGCCCTACCGCGAAAGGAAAACGAATTTCGTTCGTGTATATCTCTGTTGCACTTGCTAGTTCGAGCGGCAGAGACGTAGATACTCGAACGAAGTTCGTTTTCACTTCGCGGTAGCCCCTCTGGTAGCCCCTTTACACTCATGTCGGTCCCGTAACCATAGACAAATACAAATGTTGTTTAATCTGCAGTCATGTCATTAATCCACAGATTACACTTACAGAAATCATGACGTCCAGTCCAGCCCAGTGTTGCCGTTTGGTTCCGTTTGTTCCGTTTTTCGGAACTTTGGACATCCCCGCGGAACTTGGAAGGAACTTTAGATTTCAGGACAATTTTCGAAACTTTTAAGGTCCCGGCATTAATTTATTTAATATATTTCATAACACACTAAAAATATTGTTTAAAAAATTAAACTCGTTTTTCTGTTAAAATTAAATAATCATGTTTTATGTTTCTATCACAAAAATACAGCTGATCCAAACCGGCTAATTACGTGAGCATACACACGAAGGCTTGAGCCGTGGTCGTGGCCGCTGATTGGTCGAACTTCGAACGGGTCAGAGCTGCTATAGGTGCTGTCGCTGTCACTGTCACATCACATCAAATGACATGACACATAACAAAACACTCAAAGCAAGTTCGGTTCGATTGCATAAATTCCATTAATGAGAAGGATGCCTTTTAATAGACCTTTGGGCGACTAGAGGTTAAAAATATTCGATAAACGGTATGTGTATCTATTTAAATTGCATTATTTATAAGTATTTCGCCATTTAAAAAAAAACGGAATTTTTCAACCTAAAATGGAACTTTCCAGGAGTGGCAACGAAACTTTTAGGTGAAGTAACCTGGCAACACTGGTCCAGCCACTAATCCATCTTTGCTGTGAATGTGAATGCGTTTCCTTTCCTTACTGAAAAAGTGAAGTTTATCCCTATTTATAGAAATTGTATAAATTTTGGTGTGTTGCTTAGTGTTTTCCGTTTGTGATAATTTATAAGAATCATTACGAGAAGGTAATTTATAATCGTATTATAAATAGTTTCTTATTGAAATGACTCATAGTTTGAATCTGGTTCGATTTATGTATTTTCTTCGTAGATGTCTTCAGGGAGACCCATCAAGTGCGTGGTGGTCGGCGACGGCACTGTCGGAAAAACTTGCATGCTTATATCGTACACCACAGACAGTTTTCCGGGAGAATATGTACCCACAGTGTAAGTAGCAAACTCAATCAAATTGGAATTTTACAAAAAGTAAATATTGGACATCTGTTGTGCACAGGTAGTCGAATTTTATCACTATACTAATACTAAAAGTCTATGTATGTGGAACTTTTGAAACATGACTAAAACAATAGTATCTATGATGTAAAAGTAGCATATGTGCTCAGGAATCCTGTTTGATGTTACAACCATTTTATACATCACACCTATGTCCAATGTTTACAAACTGCACATTCATAGTAAATCAAACTATTTGTATCTGTCTCAGTATCCAGTATGTGACTTTGTTTCAGAGTAAAACACATTCAAAGAAACCTAGGGTAGCACAAACCTTTTCAAATTGGTAACAGTTGGTTTTATTAAGTTTGAAAGTTGTTCTCACCATTGAATTATTACAGTGAATTAAACCTCACAATATGCTATTATCAGTTTCATTCACTTTATATTTGGTACTACATAATATCCATTAATTGTTCTTATTTATAAGTTTAACCTCCATTGATGCAGGAGACTTATTATTCAATATTCTACTCAATATCTCATGTTAAATCATTTTAATTATACTTGAAATCTATGAGGTATACACCAAATTCTCTAAATTCGCATTTCTTATTCATTATTTGCATAGCAAGCAACTAAAAGCAAACTATATAATTATGGCAACATCTGTGCTTTATTATCTTTCTGTAATAGTATGATCATTTCAGGTCAAGACATTAACAATGATGGATTTTGTGATTATTTGGCTAAACAAACAAATAAATGCTAAAGGTTACTCTTATTTGTGTTAAAAGATTATAAGTGGGTGGGCAATTCTCTGAGTGTTTGAACCACTTGGTTTTAACGTCATTGTTGTCTCAAGATTATTTCATCAGAGGTAAAATGTACCGCAGAACCTTTAATCAAAAAATATTCACTACTGGTATTGGCTAACATCTTCATCAAAAGTAGACTCTGATACTCGTACCTTTTAATAGTATTTGCTGTCTCCGACAATGACGAAAAAAAAACGCCTTAAAAATGCTGATTTTTCGCCTGGGTGTCAACCCACTTATAATCTTTTATGTATGTCAATGCATTGCCATGCTATACTTATAGATATATCTTGTTTACAAGTTTCTATATTACATGATAGTTTCATACAATTCCTCAGATTTGACAACTATTCAGCGCCAATGGTGGTGGATGGAGTGGCAGTGTCTCTAGGGCTGTGGGACACAGCGGGTCAAGAAGATTATGACAGACTTAGGCCTTTAAGCTACCCACAGACTGATGTCTTCCTCATATGCTTTAGTGTTACAAGGTGCGCACCTACTGAACTCTAAAGATACTTTTTGAGCAGCTCGGCCTGAGGCTTAATCGCCCTGCGCGGCGCGCTGCTCGCGAGCCAAATGATTGAACATAAACATGCGCGGGCGAGGAGGCAGCGAGCTCGCGGCGACCTGACATTGTGCGTTATTCAAAATAGTGTCGGACACGACAGCCGCGGCTGCGTTTATCATATTTTACCAAATTATATTAATATATTTACGAATGCAGCTACGGTAGCCTAGCGGTTTAGGCATGCGGCTGTCAAACGGCGGTCGTGGGTTCGAATCCCGGCTCGTACCAATGAGTTTTTCGGAACTTATGTGCGCAATATCATTTGATATTTACCGTTAGCTTTTCGGTGAAGGAAAAACATCGTGAGGAAACCTGCATACATCCACCAAGAAATTCAAAGGTATATGTGAAGTCCCCAATCCGCCCTGGGCCAGCTTGGGGACTACTGCCCGTTCCCTCTCATCCATGGGAGGAGGCCTGTGCCCAGCAGTGAGACATATTTAGGCTGATTTATTTATTACGAATGTACTCGATTACAACGCCACTTGCTTAAATTCAAACGTCCCTCGCCCTCAAACAAGTTAGAACTTGGCGTTATGTCCGCGGCACGCTCTGACACACGTCCAAATTTCGCGAGGCACACACACTGACGCGCCTTTGAGCACGGTCAAAAGACCGCCCATGGGCGGCTCGCCGCGCCACGAATTTGAGCAATTTAGGTGAGCCATGCGTGCCTCAACCCGAGGCTGCTATAATTCGTATGCTGCTTAATAGTACATTTTACAACTAGTGTGAAAAGAATGTCTTTTTACCACTAGTACCGAGGTATCTTGCCACGAGCTGAAAGCGAGTGGCAAGACTCGGTACGAGTGGTAAAAGACATTTCACACGTGTTGTAAACGACGTTTTTTAATACAATTGCGAAAAATAATAAATTAATATATCATTGCGATAAAATATGCTTGCTTCGAAGTTATTTTTGAACGAACCCATACTTTACAAATGACACTGACAGTGACAACATACTATTGGAATCAGCGCCATCGGGTAAAAAATCTAATATAAAATTACTGCGTTTCGAAAGTATAGTTTGGAACTAAAAAGTAAAAAGCACTAGTTCGAGAAATTGAGCTTCTCGTACGCTACGCAGCCACAAAAAGTACCACTTTTTGAGCAACTGTATTAAAAAATGTGTTTTCGCTTTCTTACGACTAGCCCTGACTGAGGGTGAAAAATGCAATTGCCCTCCCTACAATAAATCTTTACCAGACAAGGCATAATCATGGTCATGTTTTTAATTTATATATCACATTCATATCACATTACAATAAATTTATATGATTACATGTGATGCCCTCTCCGTGAAGAGGATCTTATTATAAAAGTACTTAAAAGGATTCGATAAGACAGCTGAATTCATATAGTACATTACTTAACTAGGGCGGTGAATTCGTGAATGCCCCAGATCGCAGGTGTTTGTAGCCCGAACCGAAGGTGAGGGCCATAAATATGCGCTCTGGGGCTTTACGAATTACCGCCCGCGTTGAGTAAAAAATTTTACGTCTTCACCTGGCCACAATGCGAGTTTTCCCGTACGCGCAGCGTGCAGTAAAACTAACATTATGGCCAGGTGTGACATAAATATACTTAAGGCCCCGTCAGATCCTCTGCAGAAGCGAAATAAAGCTACACTGGGCCTGTGCGATAAATGCTACAAATAAGATCAATCAAACATCTTTCTTTCTTTTTTATTAATTTAGAGTGTTTAATAATTATTTATGGCAAGTCATTAAGTGTAGATTAAGAACAGTAAAGGTTCCTTATGCCATTACTTTTGTATTTCAGTCATACATTCATGCCAAATAATAATATTTCTTGGATGCTCATGTTTAGTCACCCGAAAAAACTATGGATTCACAATGGTTTACTTCCGCAATTTATCCATTAAGAATTAGCCTTGTCATTTGTGCAACAGCAATTGTTTACTAATTAGATCAGTCTCATAACTACGATGACTCATTGTTAGGTATGAGTACGAGTTCAACAGTCTAATACCTGATTGTTTTACAGCCCATCCTCATACGAAAATGTCACATCAAAATGGTATCCAGAAATCAAACACCACTGTCCCGATGCACCTATTATTTTGGTTGGTGAGTACAGCAATGTTTACAATTCTGAAATAATGCTAATAATTGCATGGTTCCACTCGCATATTAAATGACAGTAAAGGCGATATGTTTCGAACTCTTCGCGAGGTCTTCATCGCCCATGCACCTCATACAACTGGTTTTAAAAGGAGCGCAGGTTCAGATAGGTCTTAAGAGCCGCTAGTTGAGATACCGCTTTAGGCTTATATATTTACCGTGCCCAAGGCCCGCCACTGATATCAATCGCTACGTTGCCGTAGTCGTAGTGATTCTAAAACAGTAATAAGCCTCATGTGTATATTCCAGGGACAAAGATCGACTTGCGAGACGATCGCGAGACGCTGAGCCTCCTGTCCGAGCAGGGTATGTCTCCACTGAAGCGCGAGCAGGGACAGAAGCTCGCCAACAAAATTAGGGCAGTCAAGTACATGGAGTGTTCGGCGCTAACGCAGCGCGGACTCAAACAGGTCAGTTCGATTTTCTTTAGATACCGCAAGTTATGTGTTATGTCCTAGCTGCAGTGGCAGAGCCCCTCAGGGGGTTCCCGGGCATTGACCAGCAAACCTCAAATTGAAAAACGATTTCTTACCATTGGGACACTACTTTTTTTTGCACCAGCACCTGAGGTTACCTAGTTTCGCCTCTGTCTGGTAGACCTAGTAGTGTATCTCCTTAATGCTTCTTAGTACCATACATTTTACGACCAAGGAACATGTCCGAAACATACAACGAAACGATTAAGTCACGTCTAGTGAAAAATATGAGTTACGATTCCTGACAACAGGTTTATTCACATTTAAAAGACTAAGAAAACAAAATTACTTTTAATTTTTACTCCCAGACAAATCCGCTAAGACTAAACATTTGTATAACAACGGAATCAAACACCTTCCTTCCTCTCGCTGCACCCGCCGCCCCCATGTTCACTATCAACGGCATCAGGTGATCCGCTTCACCCTCAGGGTGCGCGTCCTTCGCCCCTTCCACGACTGCCCACGACAAGATCCCCTTCAAATCATCACCCGCCCGTACATACCTCCGTCAAATAATCATCAAATTTCTTATTCACTACAACCCCGTCATTTTCAACCGTGGCTTTGTTAAGACTCCACCGAGCTTTTGACGTGGGCACCGATTTGGCATTTGCACCTGTGTGTGCGTCCCACACTACTGCCGCTGCCGGCTCGCTCATTTGGTACGGTCGGTCACAAGCTAAAAGTTAGTATCTCATTATTCTCTAATAATAAATCTCAACTCCGCGTATAAAACCATGGATGGTATAAGGAATAAAATACAAAATGAAATTATTATTTTTATTGAAATTTGTCCGTTAACTAAGGAAAGCAAAAAAATAAGCAAAGTAATAATAACGCAGTGTTACCGGTGGAGTAGTGTTGGAATTGAATTTGCAATCAGCAGTGGCGTGGACAGAGTTTTTGGACGGGGTAGAAATAATAAGATATTTTCCCCCAGAAACCAACAATATCAATGAGTCCCTGAAAATATTGCGATTTTGGTCAACTTTTGCATTATATCTGTCTATATCTATTTGTAGTTGTAAATTTAGAGATCTATCCGCTGCGTTTTTGTGCGTGAGTTGGGTTATTATGTTGATAATGTCGATATTAGCTAGTTTCTTTTGGGTTAAATATATTGTAATCTCTTTGTTATTTGAAAACCAAACCTTACCATGCATTCATTGGGTGCCAAATCATCGGACGCTGAACTTTTTCCATTCACATTTTTTGTGCCCCCCAATACTCCAATCGGATTATTCGATGATGTCTTAAAACAAAATTAGTAATAAGTACATTGAAAATAATTTATTTATTATTATCTGATCATAAATTTCATTCATAATGACAAAAGTAAAAAAAAATGCTTACATTGGAAATTCCTAAGGCATCATTTTGTCTCTTTGTTCGTGCAATAGAAGCAAGTAGCCGTTTGTTGAAATACTTAGGGCCATTTTTACGTGTATAATATTTTTCCTTGCGTTTCCCCATTTTTACTTGTATTTTAAGTTGGTGTAATGTGTAACAAAACTAATGTATTAGTGATCGCAAACATTACAAGAGAAAATATTGACACTGACAAACACTGACAATTGAATAGAATATATTTGATTGGAACTCTTACGAAGTTGTTTATTTGACTAGGTCATTAAAAAGGTTTTATGTTGATACGAAACTAGATATAGGTCAGATCAGAGGTGTAAACTATTTTGATCCTTGTTATGATATCAAGTAAGTATAATTTTATATGCACTTGTCTACTTAATGCTTTGCTTTCAAAAGGTGCTAAGAGTCTATGACTTTATAAAGGAATGAATTTAATAATTAATAACTAACGAAAGTTTTCGTACCCCCACTGTACAAGAGAAAAAACGTAATACTGAAGATAACAAAGCAAACGAGCCTAAACTCGACTATCTTAGCCCCTTCCATCATAGAGTTCCACCAGCCATCTTCTGCCTTCGTCATGAGACCTTCGCCATCATGTTTAATAGGAAGTACTGAAGATAACAAAGCAAACGAGCCCAAGCTCGACTATCTTAGCCCCTTCCATCATAGAGTTCCACCAGCCATCTTCTGCCTTCGTCATGAGACCTTCGCCATCATGTTTAATGGTAAGTACTGAGGATAACAAAGTCATTTTTTCATATAAAAAAAATACATTTAGATCTAACTGAGGGGCGTACAATGCGTTACGTGATCGACCTCCTGAACTAAGAATTGTATCTGTTTAATGTTTTATTCTTGGGCCCTAGAAGCTTATAATATCAAAAAAAATACTTACCCCGTTTTGCTGCGTATTACTGCTGTATTCATACAAAATTGACATCGAAGTGTCACCGCGCCGCATTGAGACGTGCTCTCTCTCTGAGCTCTCGTGGGTGACTGAATATGTCATGCGTTGCTCGCGTATTATATTTCATCATTTTGTTCCATAGTAATTTTGTATGGCGGATTTGGAGGGAGTTTTAAAAAAATCACAAGTAAATAACCAAAGCACTTTGAAATGTTACGATTGCATTCTCTTGTAGTTAATACACTGGAGATTCGTTTGAGTAGGATTTTGCCACTATACTATCAATTTTTTTATTCAATTTTACCTAAACGCCGACACACTTTCTTCTCATTTTTTGTGCAACTTTATGGAATTGTATTTATTAAACTGTAGATGATTTGAGAATATTTATAGTATTCTATTGTAAGCACACTCTTTGTGATTATAATTACATATGATTTATATGTTATTGTAAAGAATTGTGTACTCCACCGTCTGAACGGTGACTGCCGTTTTTGCCGATTATGCTCGGCGCAGTCTTAAACTCCGCCATGTTGTGATAGGACATTCCAGACCCGATAATCGCGACGCCTCGCTCACGGAATTGACGTAACGCTCTTCCTAGCTCGAAGTGCTGGGTGGCGTTCTGGGTGTTCAATATAGAGACTTGGAGGATAGGGATGCGCGCAGCGGGGTCAGCGAGCATCATGGGGATGAATACCCCGTGGTCCCACCGGCCGCGCAACGGGTCTAGGCTGGCCGGAACGCCGGCGCGGGTTAGCGCCGCGTGCACGCTGCGCGCCAGCGCCTCGTGCTTCCACGTGTAGCTCATAGCTGGGAAGTTGTTGTAGTCGTACACCATCCCGTGCCTCTCGCCCGACGATATCGTCGCCACCTCCTCCTCCCTGTGCGCCGTCACCACTATCACTGCTTCCACGCGCTCGAAGTCCACATACTGGGACACATTACTTAAATGATCCCCTATTTCTTTGTTGTACTTCTCTCATAGGACCGGCAGCGGTCCGCCTCCGTGATTCAAGAACAGGGAAGGCGCTTTATACAATTTCGACGTTGAATCGCAAGAACACGCCATTCCAATAGATAATATTAATATCGAGAGCTAGTGTCTATAAGGGGCTTTTATCAAATTTGCACTTAGCTATTAGTACGCTTATTATCATTATCAAGGGTCATTTGTAACACTCTTGATTATATTAGTTTCCAAAAGTTATATATCATCTGATTGTGCGGTACAAATAGTCTAATGCGTATATTGGAGAAGACCTTCCTATAAGTGACCTCAAAAGTTATCCTAGTAATCATAATTTTAGTGAATATTAGTAAATATTAAATGCACACTGACATTTGTATTATGTGAACATTATTTAACACATCTCGCTCACACAACGCGGCGGGCAAGAGCTGCTGCACAGGATGCGGCGAGGCTAAATGTAGGACAGACTTCGCCTAAACCTGACTTTAAGCACGCAAAATATATGCAAACTTGTCGCAGTGGAGACATCTGGGCCGTGGTGCGAGAAGGCAAAGTTGTTTGTGTTGGTGAAGGCGTTAGGACGACGTTTGAGGGAAAGGGGCTAAATGCTGCCAGTATATTAAGGACATTTGCGCCAGGTACTTTTCGGGCCTGGAATTCAATACTGTAATATTGCTTTTTTGTAATGGGTCTTGACGAAGCATGTTGCTGAACACTGGTTTTAAATATATATATTCTATTAGACGAAGTTTGTTGCGGATACTCGCTCTGTGCTCATTTTTGACGAAACCTGCGCTGGGGATATTTAACTTTTTGGATGTTTTTTAGCTTTGAATCAATGTACCTGAACGTCATTTAATCACAAAAGAAAAGTTATCTATCCAAGATTGGGTTTGGTGCGTAGCCATATGGTGTCGTGTCATGAACATTCAAGAGCAGCATATTTTACTGTGGGTATAAGACCAAACCAAAAATTAATGCTGACTATTCGAGACTCTTTCATTATTTTTTCATGTGTTTACGCGGACGGACTTAACCGGCAAAACAAATTTGTATGCTACGCACAGAATGACAAGACAAGAAGATTAGTTGCCGAGTCTTTAATATTTTCAATATAAGTATTTATGTCGTCGTCTAAGAGAGAATCCATTTTGTAGTACTACGTTTATTGGTATTCCCTGCACAAGTCCTAGCTTTCCCTCAGGGCGCCGCTTGACGCTTGCATTTCTCATGACAAAAAAAGACCGCGTTGCACTTGGGGAGTGCCCCGGCAAAAGTCAAAACTCAATGACATTTTAACAGTTTTTCGATCAGGTAACGTGTCCGTCTTACGAATTTTCAATCTGTAGAAGCGTACGGTCTAGTGACATCTTACGGTCACGTGACATCTTAAGGCTTGGCCAAACAGGGCGCGACGCAGCGCCGCGGGCTTTCGGCCACTTTCGAAACCAAATTTTCGAAACCAGTAGAGAAAACGGAATCATTCGTCTTGTTTGGAAACCAGGTTTCCTAAAAATAAATCACAGTCTGTTTTAGAAACTCCTACCGAATACGGAATGTTAAATCTGCTTTCGCTTCTGTCGGCGCGAGCGCAGCGGCACGCTGCGCCTCGCTGGGTCACATCAAGGAATGAGCGACCCTCCGCGCGCGCATGCTGTATCCGGGCGCGAGTCACGCCCGCATCGCGACGCGTTCGCGCGCGCGATGAGGGCGTGTTGAGAGCGCGAGGCCGGCGCGATCCACGCGCGCCCTGTTTGAACAGACTTCGCGCTGCGTCGCGCCCTGTGTCT
Organism: Epinotia demarniana; assembly: GCA_945867215.1. NCBI lineage: Eukaryota > Metazoa > Arthropoda > Insecta > Lepidoptera > Tortricidae > Epinotia > Epinotia demarniana. The sequence goes on from OX244261.1 coordinate 8,304,501, forward strand.
GGCCAAGCCTTTAAGGTCACGTGACCTGTTGCGAGTTTAACATTTTTTCCCCATCACAAAAGTGCACAGCGCCGCTAAAGAAGTTTCACTTCAAAAATCGCTTGATTGTAATTTGGGCGCCCCTTGACGTATGGCGCCTAACGCGGCCGCTCCTTCCGCTAGCCTCGGGCAGGCCCTGACCCGGACATACCCCGTACTGTGTATTATTTATTGACCTTTCTCGTGTATTCTGCAGGTATTCGACGAAGCTGTGCGCGCCGTGCTGCGGCCAGAGCCCCAGAAGAGGCATCAGCGGAAGTGTCTTATCATGTAAATATACTCCACGACAGCAATACAGGACGACAACATGACACCAACACAGTTGAATCTCAAATGACAGTAATAATCTGTTTCTACACCAATAACTTGCTCACTACAATCCGTTATGCAGTTGCACGTTCATTCCTAGTCGCCTTGGCCGTAAAAAAACTTGTAACCAATATTTCTGTCCAATTCTCGTAAATAAAATTCCACGTAAAAAATGGGTGCTGCGATATCCCGTGTCCATAATTTTCGTTTAAATGAATTGCCACTATTATTATTATCAAAGCTGGGTCGTACTCTCCTACATTTGCTATATTATTATGATCTGTGTACGTTGGTTGAGGGTGGTTAAATTTACGAGAAAAATCCCGGCTGCCCGGCTCGGACATGTAATCCCAGATTAAAAGTTTGTTTACTAAATAAATATGACTAGTGCGTTTGAATGTACTCCTATTTCTTATTACAATCGTACAACACTTTCATTAGAAGTTACTTTGAAATGTGTTGTAATATCAGTTTCAGAACGTTATTCTATATATGTGCCATAGACCGCATTCATTTTGCAATTTTATACATGTGATATTCGGATCATCACAACAATTTATTTATTGCTGCGGATGCAAGCAAACGGTTATGCCAAAGATTTATGAGTAGATGTAAGTGTCAGTAGATATGTGTAGATATTATTGTAAAGAATCTCCAATGGTTAGAAACAAATTGTTACTGTTAAGAATAAAATGAATACTATTATTTTTGTACATGCAAATGAAATCTCGATAGGAAGCTTTGAGATGTTATATTCTTATGCGACTTGCGAGTAAGGACTGACCTTAGAAGCTAGGTATATTGACATACTCAAAATTATATCAAATAATTTAGTTGCATAAATAATTTCTATTTGTAAGCATTTATATATGAGTTTGAATAAATATATTTGTTGTGGTTATTTAGGAACGTATTATATGCTTTATAAAATAATCTCTAGCAGTAGCTAACAGTTTGTATGAAGAATGCGAATGCTCGAAGTAACCTTAATTCTCTTTTGATACGTATTTTATTTTGACTTGGTAATTTTACTCTACACGGTATACATTGCAGCTACACGTTTAATTGTTTGGTTGTTGTAACAGAAGCGAGATATTTGATGTGTGAACCCAATTCCGAAATAAATAGAGACGCGCTAGAGTTGGACCACTACCGTATACCAATGTTAGATTAATAACTTTTAACTGCCTACTTAAAATATACGAAACAGTATTTAAAATACATTTGATTCATGTTCATTTAGTTTAACTTTAGACACTGCTACTGTAACATGATTATCAATAGACATCCATCCATCCTCGCGTGAGAATTACTTATTTATTTCCTTTAAAACGCAAAGCTTGTACTAGGGAATGTTAAATCTTAATAAAAACAGGCAGGAGGGTCTCAATTTGTTCATAATCATTATTTTTATCCTTAAGGTTTGTTACCTCAGATTAACGTAACTCCAATAGCCTTGTTTAAAAGTAAGTTTCTGAAAAAAAAAGATATCATCATCGTATTCTATAAAAACAAATGACATTTAACCCGAGTTCTATTCCATAAATCTACACTTAACTCGAAAATGTTAAATTGTTATGAATTCGCTCCGGACGCAGAATCGCGCGAGTGCGCGAGCTTTCGTCAACGAGTTTCTTCTGCGGCCCCAGTAAAAGTGCCTGTTTACTGTTTCAAGCTTTTCCTATAGTTCATGATTTACTTACTAATCATGTGTAATTTACTTATATACGATCTCTTTCTCTTGAAACTCACTTACCTACAGGTAGGCTAGCGTTATTGCGTTTACGTTGGACATAAAACAGTGGTCTCTCACTGGCGAGTATGTACGTAGGGCGTTCAATATCGCGGTATCTGTATGAATACGTGCCAAGACAATCATTCTGATGATTTTTATGATAAAAAGATATTTGTTTAGCTCACATATTCTGACGTCAGTAAAAAGGGAGGATTGTTTTGTTTGGAGTTTTAGGGGTGATTTAGTAAAATTCTGGTTGGGTAATCCAGAATTTTGATCTTTAAGTGGAAATTTACCAAATAAGCAAAAAAAGATACAATTAATTTATTTTTCTTTAATAGCTAAACAAAAATGCATGATGATGTACAGCACATATTTTTTTATTTTGAAGTCAGTAAAATGGGAAGACTTTTTTTGGAATGTTAGTAAAATTCTGGTGTGGTAATCCAGCGAGCTTAATGCCATTTTAAAGTGAGAAATGTATCTGATCTGAAATTAAAAAAAGAAAACTCCACCTTTTTAAAGCATAGTTCACTTAAAAAAGTTCAGGTGGGTTTTGTATTGGTCATCTATTTTTTTCTATTCTATGATTTGCGACATTTGCGTGAACGTGAACAGTGATATAAGACAATCATAATGGCAAGTAAAGTAGGTGGTCTAAGTAAAAATAAATTATAACAATTATGTTTTTGTTTGGCAGAGATTGCAGATTCCCAGGGGTGCTATTCGGGGACGTAAATTCTACTTATACAATTAGTAACTTACCCACCTTACCTCTAGACGGACTCTTACTTTTCATTCTTTGATACTTATAGAAAACTCTTCAATAAATCTGTGCATTTGCGTAGATCTCTCATCCATGAGAGGAGGCCTGTGCCCAGCAGGGGGACGTCTATAGGCTGATTTATAAACACATATATGCACGTAAAACAAGAAAGAAATTATTTAAAATGATACGATACGAATAAGTTCTGTTTTTAGTGCCGATACCGAGAACACATTGAACGCCCTTCATAATGTGAATGCTACTGAGGCAAATGCTTAAAGGGGCCCGCGTGAATGCTGTAATTTTATTATTTATTATTCAAATTGAATTGAAATAAGGTAGAAATTCCAATAAACTGAAACGGAACTCGGAGGATTATAGTCTAAAATTTTTAAATAAATATGTGCATCTTTACGCGATTTTTTATCAGATGGTGTTTATCGTTAGTCATTGGTTAAGACAAAATATTTTTGTATGCATGTGAAAACTTAGGTTAAGAATAACAAAGCATTTATTATGTATCGAGACGTACAGCATTTGTTTCGTAATTTCGAAAATCGTTTTATACTTTATACTAAGCCGCTTTGGAAGTAACGATTGTGTATATAAATAGGTACCTATTCAATTATTTATGTAAGAACAAAATGCGCAATTTAATACTAAATCATGTGTAAAGCAGCACTTAATAAATTATTGAATTTATTATTGTCGTTTCCTTATATTGTTACAAACTTAGGTACCTAACAATAGTTGGAGCTTCGAATAGAGGCACGACCTTCTCCCATCTTGTTAATGGATGACAAGTTTTTTTATAGAATTTAGTAGGTACATAACAAAAAAATAGGTATAGCTTGTGTAACAAGAGCTAATGTCACGAAGTACGTTTGAATATATCCCTTTACACTGGATAAATATATATTTTTTGCAATGCATTAACAAAGTCCTTTCCTCAGATTTTTTCCTCAATTTGTAATGTTAATGTCAGAACTTGCTTCCTGCCAAATTATATGATTCTAGGTCTTGGAGCATACATACAAACATACTTCGTGGTACCCACTCTGTTTATCGTTAACCATGATATTTCACGAAATAGAAGTCGATCTACACTCCTTAGGTTTAATCAGATTGATTAGAATTACAAATAGCGCGAAATAATCATAAACCACTCGGATGAAAACAGATCACTAATTCTGTAACACGGAACGTGATGAAGTCGGCGGAAGGTTGGGAGCACAACCGCACTACAACTCGCGTCTCATTCCAAAGTGAGTTGCTTGTCAACGTGTTTCCCACTCCACCTCCATGTGACAGCTGTCAGATTATATGATTATAATGTAAGTATAAGGAAAAAATTGTTCGTTTCCGGAACATCGCCGGCCGCTGCCGCTGCACGCTCGCTACGCTCGCTCGGCTCACACCCTGTAGGTTCGCGGTTCTTCCTAACACTCCTCCTCGCTTTGCTCGTCGTTGTACCTACACTGACCTGCCTCAGAATCCAACAAAAAATATTATGCTAACTATACGTTACTAATAATAGTAATTATCACAAATATTCTAAATACTGATTTGCCATACGATAAATAAATAAATAAATCACAATTCCAAAGCAAAGTTTATATTTTCCCAAATGACATTTGACGGTTGGTTTTTTGCCTAAGCAAATCATTTACTTCATAATTATTTGCCACATAAAAGTTTGTTGTAGTATTGCATTATAAAAATGTTGCCAAATAAGCATAGTGCGAAGTAAAGTTATGCCAAAGATTGATTTACCAAATGAAAATTATGCGAAAATTTGGTTGCGAAGTGAAATTTAAAGAAACAGGTATTTCGTCGAAAAGGCAGTAAACCATTTTGGCCCTATAGTTAAATATCGAACTCACTAACAAAATTTCACGAGAATCTGTTGAGAGATGCGACCTATAGAGGTGACAGCCGGACAGCCGGACATACGAAATCATTTTTGCGCTTCAGTTAAATATCGGACTCGCTCACAAAATTTCACGAGAATATGTTGAGAGATGCGACCTATAGAGTATAATTAGATGTCAATTACATCTAATTATACTCTATAGGTGCTAATTACTACCCAATCCTTTTTTATGATCAAACCGAGGAAGCATGTTGTTAAGTTCTACGTGATTTAAATATGTTAATCAATGAACATAGGAATAATTTTCGTTTGAACCACTGTGTACTCATTTTGTGTAAGTACACGGTTCGATCGCAATCTGTCAATGCGGCGCCAAGCGACGTGGTCTCGCTCCGGAGGCTCGCGGCCGACTGAACGCGGCCGCCGCGAGCGGTCGCACTTGTAGTGAGCCGGTCGCTCAATACTATTTCGTATGAAAAATTTGAGAGTAAAAATTGGGCATCTTTGTGATACTTTTACACGAAATAAGTACATATTTGTTAAGAAATGAAGATTGCAAGGATTTAACTATAGTTTTAACTTTATTATTTGATACAATTCATTTCATAATTCTTGATACTTACGACTCAGTTGTTACAATACGGGAGTGCGTTTTACACGTTTTTAGTGTTTTTCTGATTTTTTTTTACACTTACCTATAAGCATTATCTTAAATTCGAATGATTCAAGAGGAAGTAACATTCATTGGCTAGCTGTGTAATATTTTTCAAGGTTGTGGAACATCGTTTACTATATAATTCTCTTACATTCCCGACCTCGATTGCCCCCTGCCGACCCTTAATGGATGACAAAATAAGTTAATGGAGATTTGAACACAACAGAAAGGCTGCATCATCATCAACTGATAACTATAAAACATATGGGTGGTTTGTCGTGGTTGTACGTTGTTTCATATACTACATAATCGTAGAATTTTGCTGCATAGAAAATGTTTCTCATATTACTATTTCATAGAATGATCAATTTCTAGTGCACTTACTTTGTAGAAGCTGATCAGACAACTAATAATTTCTCAAATCGGCAAAAGTTTACAAAACTTATATTGTTTAAGGGTAATTAAATATAAAATAATATGACTACAAAACTGCAGGGCTATTATTTTTTATAAAAGCAAATGGCTTCCATGACCCCCTGAACCAGTTAATATATGTACCTACAGTGGCCATCAGATATATCGGAGCGGCCACGGTGCTCAAAAATACTGAACATGCAGTCTAACGCCATGACAATAGAGGCCTGCTCAGATTTGTGAGCACCCTGGCCGCTCCAATAGGTATATCTGATGGCGACTGTAGGTACATACCTCAGAGGTAAGTGTAATACCTACACTAAACTATAATTAAAATCGTCCATTTATTTTTTATAAACAAAAAATAAACAGAAAATATGAATATAACTTAATATTAAATGTATCATCTACGTTCCCGTACATGTTCCTAATTAAATAGGCAGAATATAGGTAAACGAAAGTGTCGCGTCTGCGCCGGTGACATCGTGTGACTAGTTAGCCGCCCTCCCCGCGCCCCGCTCTGCCGTGCTTGCTACCCAGATTTTGTTCGTGCCGTCTGTTGACTGTTCTATGTACGTAGTACTTCAATGTTCAACACATGTTATACCAAAGTCATGTCATTAATTTGAAAATCAAATCTATTATCTATTATTATTTATTTACGAATAATACTGATTTAATAATCCTCAATATAGAATAATGGCCTGGTGGGCAGTCCGCCAATTTCGCTCGTATGGGTGCGGCTTACATAACTTGTGTATTTTTTGTAAGTTAGGACCTCCACAATTACTATGAAGTATTTAATGTTCTACAAAAAGCAGTCAGTCACTAAATAGAATAATGGTCTGGTCTGAATACATCATGTATCTGAATTTAATCATTAAATACGCTCCATGTTCGAACAATTCGAACATTCGAGAATTCGGACATATTCAGATACGTCGTAAGCAGATAGTTGTTATGATTCTGTAAGTAATGAAATAAATCAACTAACAATATGCCGAAGGAAAACCGTTTCGAAAAATTGTGCCTAGCTAGTACGCGGGCCGCTGCGTTACAAACTTCAAGGGCTTCAGCGGACGAGTTTTCCACCGCGATGGAACCAGCAGACGATGACGCGTTAATAGCATTATATCAACTGTCATCCCTGCCTACGAAGCCGGAGGTCCCGGGTTCGAATCCCGGTAAGGGCATTTATTTGTGTGATGATCATGAACATTTGTACTTACCGGAGTCATGGATGTTTTCTATGTATTTATGTAGGTATCTATTCTATACTATATAAGTATGTCGCTGGCGCTTAAATGCGTGCACCGCGCTTGCTCGCGTGCCCCGTGGCGCGCACCAGCCTGCTCGTTGGTGCGCCCATTGCTCGGGCCATAAACATACTAAACCCCCTTTCCACTAAAATCGACTTGTTTAATTGCACTCTGACTGAGTTTACAAAAGCCGCAAGCAGGCAATTATGTATTTTGTAAATATTCGCAGAGTATAACTGTGTAGTACTCCAGTCATTTTACGGTTTCGCCAAACATTAATTTATAATAGCCTGTGGTTTTTTTCTCCGTCATTAAATACATATTTTAAGATACTATATTTACGAATCTTATAAACTTTCGACCCGGAAGTAGGTATAAAAAAATACTGTCAAATAAACGCCGATTTTTTAAAATAAAAATAATAATAGTTGTTTATAATCGTCAACATACCAATATTATTGTCTTTAACCTGTAAACGATGAAATCCGACATTTTTTTTACACGTAAAATCAATAAATTAACAAAATGCATGGCTTGGGTGACAGGTGCCATAAGTTGGTAGAAAAAAATTGTAATAAGTAGTACTTTGATTTGATTCTCATAAAAGTAATTGATGAACCTATTTTCCTAAAAATCGTATTGATTTTTGTTTAGACTTGCATATAAATACATTTACTCCAATTAATTATCGGTAAAAATATTTATAGAACCAAATTGTGTCTAAATTTAATTTAACTATATAGATTATTAAAGTAGTACATGAATCCTACAGAAAAAAGGTTTATGTAAAGAATAATACACTTTTGAATAGTCCTATTTAATTCTACAATTGAAGTTGAACTCTTTCCCCGTGTGTTAACGATCACATTCGTTCGCAGCGGCGGCACGCAACGAGTGCTTTGCCGATTTCGCATTCAAGGTCGCGCTTTCTGTGCCCCAAGACGCGAATTAGATAAGTACCTACGTTACCTACGCAGATTATTTGTAATATGTATATCGTCTTCAACGATGTGCTAGTAGGAAAATGCGACTATTCACGGTGTAATAATGGCGTGAGCAGGAAGCGATTAATTAAATAAACATATTTTAGTAAAAGGAAGCCGCAAAACTCAAAACGGAGACGCGGTAGACCTCGTCGGCGATGGCGTGACAACTTGGACTCCTTTTTAAAAGACTGCCCAAACATTGCTCAAGACCGCGATGATTGGAAAAAGAGGGGGGAGGCCTTTGCTCAGCAGTGGGACATAATGGGCTCGATATATAATAATAATAATAATAATTTTAGCAAAAACATGCCAAGTATTAAGTAAATTTCTATGTTTGATGTCTCAATGTTTTATAATGATGATAAAATGTCATCATTATAAAACACTGACGACAAATTTAACAGATGATTTCCTACTTAAAGTAGTTTAGTGTCCGTTTAGCAGAATAAGTAGTTTGTAGTACGAGATCTATCTACAAATGATTGTAGTAACGAAAGTAGTTATTTAGGTACTTTATTTTTGGTATGGGTAAGAAAAAAACTCCGCTAAAATACTACTAAGCTCACATTAAACTATACAGGGTGGAAAAATCTATGGGCCCTGAAAGAAAACTACCGTAAGTCCTTAACATCAGTGGCGTGCACTACATCAAGGCAGAAAGACAATGCCTACCCTACTCAAATCTGTGATATTGTTTATTTAGTTACAATCACAATGAATACATTCGAAAATTAAAAATTTGCTTCATCTGTCAGGCCACTAGACAGTCTATCTGGGGGTATGGTAGTGCCCCCGCCAAATCGAGCAAAAGAAAGAGGCACGGCTAGAGATGGGTAAGGGTGGGTAATTACAATGCACCCGTAAACTCGTATACCTAAATAGCCCAAGTTTCGAAACTCTTCCACAATAAAAATAATATTTTGTAGAGCCAAGTCAAGCATTAACTCATTCAATGCCGACGACGCGAATTCGCATCCCATGTATGTGTAATCGTAATATTTGTTTTTTTTTTTGCTAGAAAACAACTGTACTTGAATGCTGATACCAAAATGTTACTTTATTTATGAAGGATAATATTATACTGTTGCTGGTTTTTGGATTGGGGGCATTTGTAATTTTCATAATTCTTATCTCGGATGCCGAAGACGCGAATTCACGTCCCATGTATGTGTAATCGTAATGCCGAGGACGCGATTTCGCGTCCTTGAAATGGGTTAACCTAATGCCGCGGACGTGAATTCGCGTGGCGCTTTGTCGGCCGTGCTTCGGCAGCGGCCGACAAAGCGCCAGAACCATTTTTTTACAAACACTTACATCCATATTATAATTAAAAAAAAAATATTATTATTATGACAGATAATATTAGGGAACAATCAAATTTCGTCCAAAATGTATTAGGCGAATCATAAATAGGGTCCTTAGCTCTCAAAATCGTTAGGATAAATTATCGTTATGGCAGACAGCGGTATGGATGGATTACGAAAATAGTACAAAAAACGTTATGGATTCCAATATAAGCAGAATATAGAATGTAGTCATGTTGAATGTTTCTTTCGTTCGGTGATAAAAGGAAGAAGGAAATTTTAGGTAAGATAATAAATAATACCTACCTTTAAATTTTTCTGCCTACCCCCTGTCTAAAAACTCTGCGCCGCTGATTTAGATTAGCTCAGTTTACACTCAGGACCACCGGACCACTGTAGATTGTGTCGTGTCACTGTCGGCCAAACGAAAAAAAAAGGCAAACAAAGTTTGTCGAATAGTAATTGACAAAAAAGTTTAGTGACAGGTAACCAATAAATAAACATACTTTTACCGAGAATCGAACAAACTTAAGCAGTAAAAATAGGTACATATACACATTTTATTTTACTAACCGATACGATCAATATAAAGGATAACGATACGTCCAGTTGACGTAAGCTTTTCACCTTAGACTTAATTTTGTTTTAAAGGCTAAATGTTTATTGGATAGATGTTATCCTTAATACGGAACTAAATAATTACAACATTTTGTCACAGTATTACGATATATTCCCTACAGTAGTGAAACGCCTTTGATGTCGGGTGACGCCGCCTCTCGTGTAAGTACTTACGCTGCCCCGTGCGGATATGCCAGCGTTGTCACAAAATAGAAAATACATAAAATAAACGTAGTTATTATGAAATGATTTATTAACATGCATTGCACAGCCAGATGTTTACGTGAGATTTTCTTATAAAGATTTACATTCACGCTGAATATAATTGAACTGTGTTTCATTAATAAATAACTACTTAAATATCGCGCGGTAGGTTTAATAGACGTAATTACTGGATTTGACCAAATGAAATTATATTTACTGAAGACGAGGCAGTATGGCCTACGGTCCCAGCAAGTCCGAACAAAAAATAATAAAAAAGTTAATGCCTACCTACAGCTCACGCGACGTTGTAATAGGTAGGTACTTGAAACGTTACGAAGTATAAACATAAGGATCATAAGTACTCCAATTGTTTGTGAGAGTTGTATATAGTTGACCCCCCGACATCCCGCGTGGTGTCGGGTTAGAATTTCACCACCACCTTTCTTCCCGAGGGTGTCGTAAAAGTCGACTAAGGGACCAGGCTTGAAGTGTGTTGTGGGCGATGGTCTAGCAACCTATCACTGCAATATCATATTTTATACCCACTTTTATGCTAAAAGTGGCACGGGAACATACGTTTCATGTGCTCTGCCTACCCCCTTTTGGGAATAAAGGCGTAAATGTATGTATTTATGTATAAAGTTGACGTCCTATTAAAATAACGATAGCAACAAGGGTTAGAACTTAGGCCCATATAAACAAACCACACTAAAGTTCCAAGTTCGCGCTAAGTTAGAGCATCTTAATGCTCTTTCATATGAACATTCCATAGCCACTGATTAATAAAAAAATGTGAACAGATACATAACTCGCTGTAATATTAATAACTCTATAGGCTGTAGCTATACCCAAAGAAAATATAACCACGTTATATTATACCTATATAAAAAAAGGCCGTACCCGGAGCGCGATCCACAACTATATACGGTTAAATACGGTTTCCACAGCAATTCAACGCTGTGCCATCGCAATTTCATTAATTCATTATCGAACCGACGTAGGTACCAGACTATAATTATTATTTCCAACATAGGTTGCAGTTAGGTACCTACGTAATTAACGAAATTAGGTATACAAACTTACCTGTCATCACGGTCTATCTATGAAATCTTAAATCCTTATTTAATGTTGCAGTTAGGTACCTACGTAATTAACGAAATTAGGTATACAAACTTACCTGTCATCACGGTCTATCTATGAAATCTTAAATCCTTATTTAATGTTGTTGTTGAGGTACACGGAACAGTGCGCGCCATTGTACCTAATACTCGTAACATCATTTGCCGCGACCGCTCACTCAACTCAAACATGTAGCTACGCGCCACGCGCCTGCCTTGAAAGTTATACAACACAAACTGTGTGCGTTTGTGGCGGCGGCCCGCGCCGCCCGCTTCCCCGCGACAGCCCCCACAGTTGCTCTGCGCAAGTACATTCGTTGCGCAACTTTATGTAATTAAACTGTGGTTCTGGCGCTTCGCCGGCCGCTGCCGTGGCACGCTCGCTAGGCTCGCTCTCTCGGCTCACGCGCTGTAGGGTCGCAGTTCAGCTAACACTCTTCCTCGCTTCGCTCGTCGTCGTACCTGCACCGACCTGCTTGTCTCCGTAAGACTACTTTGAATTTCACTCAAAATGATCATTTGACTAAACGAATGAAATGTGGAAAGTAATGCTGGATAAGTAAAAATTGCCTGGGAAACAAAAGTTGTAACAACCCAAAGCTGATGATCGTAGCGGTAAAACTAGGACAACTGAAACATTTGAATAACATCAAATGGTAAATGAAAAAAGCGGCCAAGTGCGTGTCGGACCACGCACAATGAAGGATTCCGTGCCTATTAAAAAGGTCGTATCGTTACTGAAATCTTAAAGCACTTACGTCCTTTTCTTTAAGGAAGGCAGTTTTTTTTAAATATCTCGAAAACCTTTGAAGCGATCTTGTTCAAATCAATTTTCACTGAAATAATTTAATAAGCCCTATGTATATGATTTTTTAGAGTAATTTAATTACAAAACTATGTAGCGGCTAACAATATACACTTATCCTCAAAATGTTATACAAATACATCTAATAGTTTTCGAGTAAAATGCCTGTGACATAGGACGGACGGACAGACAGACAGACAGGCAGACATGACGAATCCATAAGGGTTCCATTTTTTTCCATTTGGCTACGGAACCCTAAAAAGTAATAAATTGTATATTCAGAGAACTTATAAAAATACGAAAATTCTTTGGACAAAAGATATTCGGTCAATAATTTTGAGTGATTGCAATTAGGTTACCTCATTCATCATGTAATTAGGGCTAAGGCTAGGTAAATTAAATTTAAATAGTGTTTATTTCATGAAAATGAGAGCGAGACAATGAGCTGTCTTAAGGGTTTCCCTTCAGGGCCCATAGATTTTTTCACCCTGTATATTATCTTACATGTAATATTGGGCATAATAAAAATCAAATAATAAGTAAGGGTATAAATCCCTCTAGTTTAGGTACTATTTTAATGAATTTTGCTCTATTACAATACAATCTACACGCCCGTGAAAGTTACATTGCATAGGTATCTTCATCCCACACTTGTCAGTGTCACTCATTGATAAATAAATTAAAATAATATTTTCATAATTTGTTTCACAACGAGTATATTAAAATTTAACTGATATCAACAACTAATAGATCTTAGACGCGTTAGATCATGTCGCGAATCGCTGCGATTCGGGTGGTACCTATTACTTACGTTGTACCTACGCGGCGACCGGGCGGCACCCGGGCGGCCAGCAGCGCTACAACGAAAATCGAATCACGAAGTTCGTATATCTCTACCTCTGTCGTTCGAGTACCATAAAACATAAGTGCGTTAGAGACGGAGATATCCGAACTTCGAGATTCGGTTTTCGTGGCAGCGCCGCAGCGGTGTGCCCCGCTGCAGGCAACCGGCCAATCACGTTAGCTCTGCGGCTCGCGCGCGGCATTTTTAAAGCTACTTTAACAGGTGTTTGTAATAATATTACTTGCAACGTATTTTATAAGGCGATTCGTACATTATTCAATGAAAGAGTGCTTATAATGAAAATCCCAAAACTAACTGATCAATTTGCATTTTTTTAAATTGTTAAACAACATTTAACCCCTAAAATCCACCCTCCGTTGTTGTTTAGTGTGGGATTGCTTTCTAATATTTGTGTCCACTACATTCAATAAGGAATGTAGGAACCTACAGCCAATTATTATTTTTAGACACGGAGATATGGTAAATGAAAAAATGTTGGAGACTAACTGAATAGAAATGTAATATTCGGAAACATTTTTTGCCTGATTTATCATCAAAGTTATAAAGGAAATATTTATTTATCAAAACAAAGAAAAAAAAGTTGTTATTTTTTTTTACCGAATTTACAGGAATTTATAAATTTTCAATAATTTATTAAAATATCTAAATGAGTAATAATTTGCCGGATTTAGTTTCGTCGTTATTACTACAATTATAATTTATCGGTTAAGCAGAAAAAAAAAGCTATTATAAATTATTTCCATTTCGCCATACTAGCGGACCGTATAATGACTGGACTATAGATAGGTTTCGCTAAGCTTTATTGATGTATTGTTTTTTGTTTTAATTCTTAAATCTTTTTGTTGTACATGTCATGTTTTTGTTTTTGAGTGATTTGTATATTTTTGCAAATAAATAAATAAATAAAAATTTAAATAAACAAATAAATAAATAAAAAATGTGTGTCGTCGTCTCTAGTACCCATACCCATAGTACAAGCTTTGCTTATTTTGGGACTATTATCTTTTGCTTATCAGTTTGTTTTCGGCGGTTTAATTTTTTCGATAAAAAGTTTTTATTATATTACACTGTTTAACGTACAGTTAGCATCATATAATTAGTAACAGCCAAATAGATGGTATACTGAATGGTAAAGACGTGTTGTGATATATTTTACCATTTTGGCTGCTACTATTTGATGCTGACTGTACATGACACCAACAAGGCGTAAAAGAAAGAACTAACCTATAATCATATTAATTTAATTTCATATATAATCATGTTTACATAAATTCAAAACATTGTTACCTACACACGGATCAACATTATTAGAACAAGTTTTATTTGAATACTCTTCAAATCTTTACATTTGGATTAAAGCAAGTGCGTCATAAAATCTTGCCTCATGAAGTGTCAACGCTGCGTAACACATTCAGAAAATGAAATATTTACTAATTTTTAATTTAACATTTTACTATCTCAAGTTTGTATGATAGTTTTGCACAAATATGAAAAAACCGGCAACACACAGCTTTAATAATGGTACATTTGGTAAAGCAAAGAATGTCTAGGTTCGCAGAGATTTGTCCGATACAATACAGGCAAGGATGAAAACTATGTGATCCGAGACTTCCTTTACTACCGCTCGGTACCCTTCGGCGTTAAACGCGCCTTCAACGGGCAATTGTGTGATAAAACAGTTCATTTTCCCACTAGTATATTATATACTAGAACTATATTGCTGTTATTTTCTTACTGCAGCATACAAGCTCTGCTGATGCCTTCCTGTTGAAATGTTTGGCAAGGAAAGCTCTCGTTTTCAAAAGTTATTCAATACTAAAATGTAAATGTTCAAGTGAGCCTAGCAAGAGCTCTCATATCTGTACCTACGCTACACAGGTGCGTGTTTAACGCCATCGTAATTTGCCCATGCACAACATTTATTAAGAGAAAATAGATTACAGAAGTTAAATAATTTCATATCTTTCTGGATACCAAAAACTCAATGACTAGCATAATTATATTAATTAATATCTAAACTAGTAGAATATTGAAATTAAAGCAAGATGTGACCAAATGCACGACTATCATTTACAAGTCTTACCTCATGTGCGCATTCACGTCCTAAACAAGAGAGCTGGTAAAGAATAGCAAATAAAGCATTGAGATTGGGACATAACCCAATCCCATCCAATAGTTACACACAAATCAATACAACTTATAACATTTACCATTAACAAATTGTCTCATTACTTATGTAATAACACCTACAGTACAAGTAGTATGTGTAATAGTAAATACGAAAATAAATGCAATAAAATAGGATAACACACCTATCAACATTTATAATAATTAAACTTAGTTCACAACAAATAGAGTTGTGACATAAATAAATATAAATATCTGAATTATCTTTCGTAAAGATAATATTAAAATAATCTTAAAAACAACTGAAAGCTCATCTTTAGATATGGTCACACCAGAGAATGCTGTGGTAAGAAAAAAAATAACCTCCAAAATAGCAGTACCAGTTTCAGTATATGTATATTTTGTAACATGATGAGAGCAGAACATATATTGGATGATGAAATTTTTCTTGGACATTATGAATCTAGAAAACGAATCTCCAACCATATTAAGAACTTTTAAACTAATCAAATCTTTACTGGGAAACGCGGCGAGCATCTTAGGCAGCGTCATGGGCACGATGCCCTGGGCAACATTGGGATGTGTCAAGGGCGGGCAATTTTGTTTCTAGATTATAAGTTTTGTTTGGTTTGTTTTTAATTATTACTTGTTTCTTGTATTAAATTAGGTAGAGTAGTCAGATTAGGTATCTGAATCTGATTATCAAATCTTTTAAAAACAAGCATTATCAAAATAACATCAAGGAAAGCTATACAATTCCTACTATGACACTAACTTATTATGTATTCCTATTAGAAAATAAATTTCACAAACTCTTACGGCTACACATCAGACAATGTGTTGAGATCCAGCTGGTTATATAATTTATAATATATTTACTTACTAAGGGAAGAACATGAGAACTTCAGAAATTATGCATTATTACTCATAACATTATTAAAACACTTCCAGAGGCTAAATGTAAAAACAAAATTTAACTATAATGTATACATGCATAAAAAGTATTAAAGCTTTGTAGAAGTTAACATTAGGTATTTTAATATTTGCTTTCTGGTTTGTTCTGAATTATTTTCAAACAAAGATCAGATCAATATTGTGCAAATAAAACAATCAAATTATACAAACTATTACAAAGTCTTACATAACAGTGCAAATTATACAAACTATTACAAAGTCTTACATAACAATCTCATTTTAAAATGTATATCTGTATCTTGAATACACTTACTAAAATAATTGAACAGGTCAATAACTTGGGAAGATCTAATGCTTAACATAACAATTTTTTATTATCAAGGAAGCTCAATTTAATTAATGAAAGTAAACTAAATTTATATAAAATTTTATTTTCTTCTACCTATTGTTTATAGAAAATTCCTAACAGATAATCTACCCACAATGTTATTGTTTTATTGCAATAAACATTTTCTTCAAACCATTGAAAGGATTTTGAGTATACATTTTATCTTAAGCCTGGAAGTTTACCCCTGAAGTACGAGTGAAGCTTAAGTGCCCTCACTTGCAGGCACACGCTCATCCTCATATCACATAGCTCTATATGGGCCCTGGGACTTTAAATACTGGATCACGAGAGACGGCCCCGAAGACACTACCTCTGGGGGCAACGCAGTCAGTGGACAGTTCTCAATACTCATGATTTGTAGACTAACACATAAAGCCAGTTCAAATGGCAGATTGCACAAATTAGGATTGTCATTTAAGTACAGAGACTCCAAGTTCTCCAGAGTACCAATTTCCTCGGGTAAATACTGCAAGTTATTCTCTCCAACACTCAGTGACGTTAGGTTGGTCAGATGACCAAGTGAGCGAGGCAAGGTTGTTAACTGATTAGATTGTACTATTAATTTTTGCAAATCCTGAAGAAATCCTATTTCATTTGGCAACACTTCAAGCTTGTTTTCTTCCAAGTCTAAAACCCGCAATTTCCTGAGACTTCCAATACTGGGTGGAACTCTCTTTAACAAATTATTAGACAGTATGAGGACCTCCAAATTTTGCAGACATTGTATGTCATCAGGTAACTTTGCTAACTGATTGGTGCCCAGGTTAAGCTCCACCATGTTGGCCCATGTGCCAATATCCAGCGGCAGTGAAGTCAATAAATTTTCCTTCATATTAAGTTTTGTTAAATTCTTAGCCCTAGAGAATATACCATACGGAATTTTGTCAATTTGATTGTGTTCCAAGTTGATAGAGAATGTATTGGTGAACTGAGCAGGCCCTCCAGAGGGGTAACTGGGGAAAGAGTTGCGGGACAGAGTAATGCTGGTGAGCTCATTAAGGCAGGACAGCAGACCATCGGGGAGCTGGGAGATGGAGTTACCTTCAACATTAAACTCATCCATGTGTTTGCAATTGCTTAAACTGGAAGGAATTCCAGTCAATCTATTGTAGCGCAGGCCCAAGCGCGTCAAGGCTTGAAGGTTCCCAATAGTTTCCGGTATATCTAGGAGATCATTGTGTTGCAAATCTAGAGTAGACAAGTTTACACAGTTCCCGATTTCCTGAGGCAGGTGCTCTAGGTGATTATGGGACACATCAAAGGTTACAAGGTTAACAAGTTTCCCAACTCCAGAACTCAGCTCTTTGATTTTATTTTCTCTTAGGCTTAACATAGTAAGATTAGTTAGATTAGCTATGCCATCACAAACCACCCTGATCCTATTGAATCTCAGGAATAATGTTGTAAGTGAAGTAAGTTTATACACAACTTCAGGTATGTCACTAAGCTTATTGTGACGGAGATCTAAAACCTTCAAACATCGTAAATTAGCAAGCGAGTCTGGGAGGCTGGTCAATGAATTCTCATTCAATGCTAATGTTTGAAGGTTGGTTAAACATCCAAACTCTGCCGGTAAAGCAACCAGCTTATTTCCGTATAAATAGAATTCAACGAGGTGAGTCAGGTCGCGGACGTTTGGAGGAAGAGACGTGATAGACGACTTACTGAGATCGAGTCTTCGCACGCCCTCTTCTCGACATCGCACGAACTCTTTGATGACGTCTAGGTCGGCTTGGATGGGCTTGTTCTTCTTCGCGGTGGGCTTGGGCTTGTTGGACTCGGGATGCTTCACCGTCACCACCTTCGGCCGCACCCCCTCGGCGTTCGTCAGCGACGCCGTCGATAGTTTTTTCTCCCTCATGCCGTGACACTTCTCGCGAGGGCTCACTGTACCGATGGAATCTAATGCTTCTGAATTTTCTCTCGACGAGTTGTCTAGATTCATTCCGTTTTTTTTATCACCGTTTAGGTTGATTAGTAAGCTTTTATTGGTAAATTAGAACACACTTGACATCATTTGTCATCTCATTGGATAGGCAACAATCAATATTTTGTGAAGGTATTTACGTCTGTTACGCAGATTATTTCCCCCTTTGTAACAGTAAGTTGAGTCTCTATCTTCAATATTTTAGGATTAACTCACATGATAAGCTTATCGTTACTTCAGTGGAAAATTAATTGGAAATAGACATAAAATGGATATCGCATGACAAGGAAACGGCAGGCGCAAATCGGTGAATAGGTGAATAGTTGAATACCCGTTTTTTTAATCGCATCTTTGGTTGGAGTCGTATATTTTTGCCGTGTTTTAAATTTAAGCTTGCTTATAATATTTCAGCGTTTTCTACGGTGACTCGAAGAGATCGCCCCCTCATAATGGGCCATCCACATTATGTGATTATACCCCATTATATTCCTTCGTCATACACACAGCATGGCTTAAATGAGAGTGCGTCAAGTTTATTTACGTGATACGTATGGCAACATACCTGAAATCGGACAGATTTACCCGATTGTAAGCCTTAATTCGATCGCCATAAGGCGCCAATTCCCTTGTCGCTTCGCTGGTGCTGCTTTGGTTGGCAGCACCGGCTCCGTGTCAGTCACTGCGTTAGTGTTTATTTGCAAAAACACACGGCTTTTTTACTTTTTGATGTTAAAAAGTATAAGAAAAGCCACAAAAGTTACACTTATCATTTAAGCTAAAAGTATAATAGTGTATTTCTTTGCTTCGTTAAGTTTTAAACGATGATGACTTCCGAGAACGGCTCGGGGCCGGAGGTAGAAAGACCGTACTGGTCTAACACGGCCAAAAAAGCTATCCTAGTCGATTCTGTCGATGATATATCTTCGTCGTGATCCTCGCGGGACGAGGCGGGTTCCGCCATCTAATAAGCGACGAAGACAGTCTCGCTGAGAGGTGTCAAAAATCGTTCGACCCACGTGTCGACTCGCTTGTAAATCAAGACGAGGCGGATTCCTCCATCTAATAAGCGACGAAGACAGTCTCGCTGAGAGATGTCAAAAATCGTTCGACCCACGTGTCGACTCGCTTGTAAATCAAGACGAGGTGGATTCTTCCATCTAATAAGCGACGAAGACAGTCTCGCGGAGAGGTGTCAAAAGTCGTTCGACCCACGTGTCAACTCGCTTGTAAATCAAGTAAGTTATCTTTCAAATTACTTACATAGTACAGATGCCTGAACAGTCAAGTACAGGTCCACAGGACCGACAACAAGTCGCGATACTCGCGCAGATTCGGAACAATTCCTAACCCCACCGGCGACCCGCAAATCCTTCTTGTCCATGTTGGTGAATTTGTAACTGAGGCCAAGGGTAAAAAAGTTGTCTCGGAGGCAAATATTGACTGTCTAAAACAATTAGACAGACTATAGATCCAATTGTCAGGCCTGGCAAATTAAGGTACAAACCCCTTCTGATATTAGTGTCTACTACTCCAGGGTTTATTGAACCTAAGATAAATGGAGAACATACACAATTAAATAAAGGAAAGGACTTTCTAGACTCCACTGACCATCTGTCAGCTGGTTCATGCAATTCATTTGTGAATTAAAATTGATATTTCTATTGTTGCTGATGATCACCATATAAGTATTTGTTGGTGGCAATAATACCTTGTCAGACAAAATAATGTTGCGGAAACAAATGCAAACACAACTTTAAAAGTTGCAAAAAGCCTTCAAATGAAAATTTGGAAAAAGTTGATTCTAACAAACATTAGGTGAGTGTCACTTTGTTAATTAACAGTACTTACTTTAACAGTACCCACATAAACTAAATAGCAAGATTGCATTGGCAAGTAAATTTTACCTGACAAAAGGCTTCTGTACTATACCTTGACTATAAGGTATTAATTTTAAAGCTGTGCAAGAGAGTGTACAATATCATAAGATACAGCTGCTTGAACTATATATTATAGTAATGCTTATTATGCTAGTTGACCCTATTGCAAGATGTTCAACATTATGTTTCTATATTTTTTATTACCAGCCAGTGAGATTTAGGTAATAAATTAAAAATTAAATTTCACTCACTCAATGTAAGCAGCATATCAGTCTGTTGGTGACTTAAAGTTTAAATTCTGTACACTCAGTGAATTACTATGAATTATTTACTCTTCTGGCTTATATCAGATTGAATCAAATCAAAAATATTTATTTCGGACAACTTGATCCATATTTTGTTATAATATTGTCTTGGGCTCTTATTGGCTATAAGAATATTTTCAGGCCATATACAAATTTTACTAGACTTAGGCGCAAGGCAACAAGCACTTAAACAAATAGGGTGATTAACCAGAATTATACCCTAATATTAACAACTGTAATGAAATGAACCACAGAGGTCCAAATTCAGTATCATGTTTCAGTCTGTCCTTGTACTCGTATATTTATAATATGTACCTATATATTTACATAAAAGCAAATACCTAGCTACAGAGACAGGATTATTTGCATTTGGATTGTAATGTGTCTTAATTAAATCATAGTTTACATAATTGACACATTTATCAGCTAGTACAAATTTAACCTAGTGCGCAAAAGTAAAAGGCACTACAATTGACAAGAAAGAACTTTAGTGTTTCGGTACGTGTTCGGTACCTATCTGTTAAATTACAGAATTATATTTGCCACAATCCAAGCTCAGAATCAGATCTGAGAACATGTTAATGTGGATACTTGGAGCGCTTAGTGACTTCTAACAGTAAGTTAGCACAGTTATACCGGGAGCTCTCGGAGAGGTCCAGTGGTAAGATCCACATGTAAAATAAAAATAATACAAGTCAATACTAGAGACTTTTACTTTGTTTAACAATCTATATAAGATGTTAAACTAAACCTTAAGTTTTCCTAAAACCCTGTAAACTAACATTGTGGAATGCAATAAATGATTGTCATGATTGAGTATTGAGTATTAACATTCAGTTACCGGTGAGAAACATCTCTGTGCTTCTTGAAAAGTTTTATACTTTGGCAGATTTCTATTCTAGAGATCTTTTGTCTTGCATCTATAATGGTGGCTTATTCCCAAGGCCGCGGAGGCTATATTCAAAAGTTGGGAGTTTCAAATCTTTCGTGATACCAAATATATTGGTTTACTTAGACACAGGCATTTATAAATAATAAATAAATACAATAATAATGTGCTGTATTCCCAAGGCCCCGGAGGCTATATTCAAAGTTGGGAGATAAAAATTTGTGTCTAACTTTATGCTCAACAAATTTGGGCTTATATGACCAGTTCGGTTATACCCAAAGATTTTTAGATTGCAGGCTATATTCAAAAGTTGGAAGAGTCAAAAGTATGTCTTACTTTTTGATGCAAAAGATATATATTATTCCCAACGCCGCGGAGGCTATGTTCGAAAGTTGGGAGAGTTAAAAAGTATGTCTTACTTTGTGATACAAAAGATATATATATATATTATTCCCAAAGCCGCGGAGGCTATGTTCAAAAGTTGGGAGGTAAAAAAAGTGCGTATCTAACTTTATGCTCAACAAATTTGGGCTTATATGACCATTTTAGTGATTCCCACAAATTTGTAGTGTTCCCAAGGCCCAGGAGGCTATATTCAAATGTTGGGAGAGTCAAAAGTATGTCTTACTTTGTGACACAAAAGATATATATTATTCCCAAGGCCAGAGGCTATGTTCGAAAGTTGGGAGACTGAAAAGTGACATACATTTGTAATACTAATCATATTTGTTTAGTTAGATTTATAGGCATTAATAAAATAAAAAAACCCAAGGCAGCGGAGGCTATGTTCAAAAGTTGGGCGAATCAAAATTCTGCCAACCTTGTGATACTAAACATACTTCAACACAAGCAATTTAGCCCAAAGTTTTGTATTATTCCCAAGGCCACGGAGGCTATTCAAAAGTTGGGAAATCCCAAAATGTTACTACATTTTAGCTATTGCGTTCTAGTCTTAATTTTGGTGATTCCTAAGGCCACGGAGGCCGTAGAAGTGTGAATATAAAATAAAAAATACTCTCTAGTACCTATTTTATTGCCTCACAGGCTTATTTGATAAAACGCTCTAAGCCCAAGATGATGTGTCTCTACTAGAGCCATAGAGATTAAATTTCAATAGATGGATAATCGATCAGACAAACAAATGTACTGATTAGCCCAGCCGAACTCTTGACTAG
The DNA here is from genome assembly GCA_945867215.1 of Epinotia demarniana. Taxonomy (NCBI): domain Eukaryota; kingdom Metazoa; phylum Arthropoda; class Insecta; order Lepidoptera; family Tortricidae; genus Epinotia; species Epinotia demarniana. The sequence goes on from OX244261.1 coordinate 8,327,054, forward strand.
ACTTACGCCCATGGCTAAGGAAACTATATTTATAAGTTGGGATATCAACAAAAAAAAAAGCGGAGCTTTCATTGCGTCTACTTGAACAACTACACAATTCTACCTGCAAATGAAGGTTGATTCATGTGTACTACAGTTTGACATGAACTAAGGGCAAGGAAGCCAGACAGAAGAAAACTTTGTGAAAAGGCTGGAGGAATCTAGTCTACACTGTTGGTTTATTTGGTAAATTTATTGAAGTCAAGGAATACTATAAGAAATATGAGTGGAAAACTAAATTAAGAACATTGAGATATAAAAATATATTTATTTATTTTATTTTTGGAGTGTCATAAATATGACAGTGGAGTGTCAAAAATGCTATTTAGCACAGCTCTCATGATTGCAAGGTGAATTATCAGATCACCACTAATCTTGTTAAGGCAAATGGTAAAGGAATCAAATATGGGAGCAACACTATGCAGCATAAGACTAGCAGCAGCCTGGAAGGACTGGCTAGAAAGTAGACCTATAGATCTTGTCTCTAGAATGTCCCTAGAGAAATTGGAGATATTTCCAAACTTTCAGTAAACATTCCCTATTATCATTCAGTTGAAAGACAGGACAATGTACAAAGTACAGATCTGTTGCATAATCATTTTACAAATGTTTGATTTTCATATGGTCAGAAACTTACATTATTTTATGTGAGTCATAAGCCAATCATGAGCTCAGTCATGATTACTTTCCATTTTTATAAAAAAAAAAAAGATTTAAACATACATTATTGTATATAGTTCTTAGATGACTGATTTCATAAATAATATTTAATTATATTATATCCGCTCTAAATATGAATTATCTGTTAGTTACCTTATGTTTACTTTATTTTCTCAAGAGTGAAGTAGATACTTTTATAGAATTATAATGCTTCATTATTTAATAATTAATCTTATCACACAGCGTTAATGGCACTTCGATCGCCAGCAGATAACAAACACGTCTTCTCATTTAAGCCATGCTGTGTATGACGAAGGAATATAATAGAGATGTTTTGCATTACAACAAAACATATATTATATTCTGAAGTTCATGGCAGCAAGGCTCTTGCTGGCGAAGACAGTGACTGACACGGAGCCGGTGCTGCCAACCAAAGCAGCACCAGGGAAGCGACAAGGGAATTGGCGCCTTCTGGCGATCGAATTAAGACTTACAATCGGGTAAATCTGTCCGATTTCAGGTATGTTGCCATACGTATCACGTAAATAAACTTGACGCACTCTCATTTAAGCCATGCTGTGTGTATGACTTCAGAATATAATATATGTTTTGTTGTAATGCAAAACATCTCTAATTTGTCAGTTCAACATGTCAAAGTCAGAATTGGGTGTAGCGTACAGACGTAACAACTGCCACTACAATTTTATTCAGTGTGGCCAGTTAACAGAAGGAAAGCGAAAATTGGCGCATTCAAACGGTCCTGCGAAGCGGACTGCAAGATTGTTACTAACCGATGAGATAGGGCAAGACAGCACGTCTAACACATAGCCGCGACATACTCTCGATTTCTCTCGCATGTCCTAATAAGAGAGAGACGGATAGTGCGAGAAAAATTGAGAGAGCTCACGCGCCGTCGCGTAATAGCCGTGCAGCACACAATCGACATGCTGTCTCGCCCTATCTCATCGGTTAGTAACAATCTTGCAGTCCGCTTCGCAGGACCGTTTGAATGCGGCAATTTTCGCTTTCTTACTGTTAACTGGCCACACTGAATGAAATTGTACTTGCAAAACACCGTTTAAAAAAAATATAAAATTACAGTGTAAAATATTAATACAATATTCTTTAGCATATATTTTTTAATCATCATTAAAATTTATTTGTATGAAATTTGTGAGAAAAAAAAACTTGGCAGATCATGCAAATTCCATGGTCCAAATTGTGATTTTCATGCAATTAGTCCGTACAACTCGTTTGACGGTTGGAACATGCATCCACACTCTAGCAATTAGTCAGATTCTGATGAATTGGGGCTGACAAATTACTTAATGTGGATGGCCCATGAAGCAACTCTCTAGAATAATATCTAGTAGGATATTTATTCATCAAGAACCAAGAGAATCATGCATTCTTATCTCTTTTCTACGCTGGCACTGTTACCACAACGAAAGAGATATATGTCTTCAGCTACTCTACTACTGGTGGACGATGATCTTCAGACTCTAGAAATCATCATATGAATACACTCTTTTTTTTTTTTTTTTATATGGCATCGCGCTCTTGGCTCTTGGCTCTTCTTGGCTGAATGCGCAGCCAAAAAACGAGGAAACGGGATTTCAGGAAAATACGGATAGATCGGAAATTTGGATAACAAGGAAAAGATCAGGAAAGGGTACAATAATATATGTTAAAGTTTAATATTATTTAAAGATAAAAATGAATATAAGGCCTTAAATATATACAAGGATGAGTCATTAATATACAGGAGTGAAGGAATAGATACAGGAAAAGAAACTTTAAGCAATGACAGCTGGTTTAGTAGTATTGAGCGATCGTATTGTTGACATTCAAAAAAAATGTGGTTTAGGTCACCGGGATCAGCTCCACAAATACATGCAGAACTGGCCACAATGCCTAATCTTGAAAGATGCTCCGGTGTACACAAGTGACCCAGTCTCATGCGGATTACCATGCTGGTTGCTGGTTTTGAAAGTGATATTTTAGAAAACCATGGTTTGGCAGGAATTAACGGTTGTATGTCCCGGTAGCGTAAACCCGTCCTTGCATCAGGTGATGTCCAAAGTTTCATCCATTCATCTCGTAAGTATACTTTGGGCAAAGCTAAAAGGTCTTCAGGTATATTTTCATAAGGAAACATATCACCACAATCAATGGCATCACGGGCCAGCACGTCCACCCTTTCATTTCCTTTTATTCCTCTATGCCCAGGGATCCAAGCAAAGGAAACAGAATAATCATTAAAAGAACATTTTAACAAGAGGCTACGTATTTTATAAATAATTGGGTTATTCAATTTGGATCTGAAAGGAAATTTAACAATTGATTGTAGAGAACTTAATGAGTCTGTAAATATTATCGTCTTTTTAAGACGCATAATAATGATCATCTCTACTGCCTTCAGGATTCCAAAGCACTCACCACTATACACGGATGACTCTGGAGGCAACTTTACTTTTTGATATATATTCGATTGAACATGTAGAACTCCAATTCCAACACAACCATTGACTGATATTTTAGAAGCATCTGTGTAAATATGATGAGCACCCAGGCCCTCAGTTCCAATGAAACTCAGGAACTGTTTATTTTGTTCCACATCATTCTTTGAGATGCCAATATTTAAGAGCACTGAAGGAACAAGTGTGAGAGAATCATAGTCATGCTGGAAGATGGGCAATGTAGAAGCACTAACAGTGGGGGCAAGTATAGATTTAACTTTTTCATAACTTTTAATTAAGCAAGGGGGACTCTTATGTCTCCAATATTTAGAAGAGATTATTTGAAAAGAGAGGTTTAATAAGATAGGCCAAATTTGGTGATTTGAAAATTGAGAGCATCGGAAGAGATACCTATCAGACAGAAATTGTCGCCGTAAATGAAGAGGTGGTTCGCAACACTCAACCTGCATTGCATTAATGGGACTAGATTTCATAGCACCACAGATAATTCTGAGAGCTTTAGACTGTATACTAGATAGTTTCTTGAAACCTACTACACTTCCTGGTTCTAGCAGAAATGTCCCATAGTCTAAAACACTCCTTATTAGGGCATTATACATCAGTTTTAGGCAAAAAGGATGTGCACCCCACCAAACTCCAGATACACACCTAAGTATATTAATATTCTTTTCACATTTAGAAACTACATAGTCACAATGAGGAAGACCTGATAATTTTCTGTCTAAAATGACACCTAAAAATTTTGTTTGACTTTTTACAGAGATGGGATTATTACCATATTGTATGGTGACCGGAGGAGGAAATAGTTTTCTTGTAAATAAAACTACTACACTTTTAGGAATGGAAAGTTCCAAACCATTAGAGTCTAACCATAATTTCAATAAACTCAATGAGTAAGAAACGGTTCTACTGGCCTGTTCCACAGAAACATTTGGTGTGTATAATAGTAAATCATCAGCATACTGTAAAACTCTAACACTGCCATTTAAAGATGATTCTAAGTCAAATGTATAAATATTATACAACAGAGGGCTTAAAACTGACCCTTGTGGAAGTCCTCTCCACACTAATCGAGTAATGCTATTATTATCATCTATGAGAAGACTAATGGACCTTTGAGACAATAGATTAATAATAAAATTGCTTAACATTATTGGTACTCCTAATATGAAAAGTTTTTCTTTTAACACTGAAACTAAGACATTATCGTATGCAGCGCTAATGTCCAGGAAAGCAGCTACGACCGATTCATCCCTGGAAAATGCCAATCGAATATCTGATGTTAATATAGCTAAACTATCATAAGTAGATCTACCTTTACGGAATCCAAACTGACCATGAGCCAGTAACTTATTGCTTTCAATAAAAAATTCTAATCTGTTTTTAATCAAGTGTTCTGTAATTTTAGCAAATACTGAAGATAAAGCAATAGGCCTGTAAGAAGAAACATCTGAAGCTGGTTTATTGGGTTTTAAAATAGGAATGACTATTTGAGATCTCCATGAATCTGGGACTACACCGGACTGTGTAACAGAATTAATAATGTGTAAATAATAAATAAGAATGCAATCACCAGCATTGGCCAGAAAAGAATAAGGGACTCCATCATGGCCAGGTGCAGTATCTTTTACGTTACTTAATACACCTTTCAACTCCTCAATTTTAAAAGGAGCATTAAAATTACAACTGTATTCGGGATCATATGAGAAGGAAGAAGGCTGAAAGACATATTCTTCTGGAACTGAAGCAGGTGCTAATCTGTCCATAAATTGCTGAGCTAAACTAGAAGGAAGAATCTGTGTAGAAGGCTCATTAAAAGCGTGACGGAACCTTTTAATATTATTCCACACTATGGCAGGTTTAACATTAGGATTAAGAGAAGCGCAGAATTGTCTCCATCCTTCAAATTTTTTCTTCCGTAATAACTTCTTAGTCTCACGAGCTACCTGCACGTACAGCTCAAAGTTTTCATTTGTCATCAAGTGACGGTACTGTCTTTCAGCATCCTTTCGCCTTCGAATTGCCTGAGTGCACTCCATGTCCCACCAGAGAGGAGATGGAACTTTACCTGATGCACTATTTTTTACAGGGAAAGTTTCATCAGCCGCTTCAATGATGACTTGGGCTAATGCGACTGAACAACTCACTATGTCACTGTCAGCCACACTAGGCAACTGCAACAATTTATCTTCAATACGCCTTTTAAAAACTTTCCAATCCGCATTGCATTAATTGTACTTTAGCCTTGGACTAGGCTTAGGGGATGAGGAAACTGGATTGGAAGATGTAACTATAATTGGGAAATGATCACTACCAAATGTTGATTCTAGAGTATGCCATGTTAAAGAAGATGAAATTTGAGCTGAACAAATAGACAAGTCAATAGCACTTGTTAATTCAGAAGGTGCTGTTCGTCGGGTAGGGAGGCCAGTATTTAACACACAAAGATTATGGTTATCGAGAATTTCTATTATACGCTCCCCATAGTAACTAGAAATTGAACTACCCCATAGCTGATGTTGCGAATTAAAATCCCCTAAAATCAACATGGGCCTTGGAAGAGAACTTATTAACTGTTCAAACTCATGCAAAATAGATGACGATGGATGAGGAATATATACAGATATGATACACATGTTATTTACAACGGCAGCAACGATTGCCAAATCGTCAGTGTGAGATGGGAGATGAACTGGTGAAAATGAAATGGAATCCCTGATGAGTAAGGCTACTCCACCATACCCATCAGGGCGGTCCTCTCTGAGACATGAATAACCAGTAACTCTAAGAAGAGCTCTAGGTTTGAGCCATGTTTCAGAGAGAGCGAAAACAAAAGGTTCATATTTGTTTAACAAATGAGTTATATCATGTTTTTTATTAATTACACTTCTGCAATTCCATTGAATTATTTTTTCCATAATTTTGGATGGCTACTAAAAGTATCTGAGCAAGAGGGGCAACGTTGGACGGTAAGCTAATATTCGGATTCGATAACAGATTAATTAGGGCTTGGATATCTTCAGATCCCGAATGAGATTCTTCTTTGTCCGGGTTCCTTTGCAGTGCACATCCATTTTGGGGAGGTGGCATAGAATAACCACTGATCAAGGCGTTATGAGCAGCAACATCATAACCCTTAGTGGATTTTCTTTGAACAATACGGGGTTTCAGGAAAATCGTTTTTCTGTAACTGGTGCTACTAGGCTGAGTGGTTGAATTTGAGGCTAGAGCAGGGACACTATGTGATGAAAATGAGTTGACTTGTGGCTGGGGTTGAGTCTGAAGGACATCCGCAAATGACTTGGAAACTGATGGATGAAGCTTAACTGCTTCTCCATAAGAGATACAGTTATTAGCCATAGTAACTTTAATGTCTTTTTGTCGCTTGTGCTCCGGGCAAGACCTGTTAGTAGCAAAATGAAAACCGTTGCATAAACAGCAACTGGCACAGTCTTCCTCCACTGTACAAGTGTGTCCAGCATGCATCTGCCCACACTTGAAACATTTAGGCTTTGATCTACAATTAGTTTTTGTGTGACCAAAACAGCAGTTAAAGCACTGAATGGTTGGGAATATATACAGTTCAACCGGAAGGGAATTGTAGCAAGAAAATACTCTTTTTGGTAGGATTTGGCCATCAAACGTTACAACTATGGTTTCTGAGGGTTGCCATGAAACAGACCCGTTAACCGGAACTCTGTGGTTTAAGCGCCTCACCTTGAGCACCTTTCCACACCCAGCAGGTACTGAAACATTTTCCATTATTTCCTCTTCCGACCACTGTGCCGGAATGCCGCGAATTAGGCCCATGCGGGTAACTGAGAATGATGGGATGAATGCCGACAAATTCTCAGCTTCAAGCCGAGAATCATTTAAAAAAGCATTGGCGTCGTCAAATTTTGTGAATGCCATAGATATACGGGTCCTTCCGATACGTTTGACACTGCCATTTATTATATTACTAAATTTATTTCTCATTAAGAACTTTCCAAATGACACCGGATGCAAGGAAGAGGTTCGCTCGGTTTGTTTGAGTTGGACATGCACTGTAAAAGGAGCTGCATCAGTGGGTGAGAATAACTCTCTGCCAACTTTTGTGTATTTTTCTTTGGTATTCAAGTCTAAAGCTACAGAAGACTTAGTCACTTGGTCATTATCATTAGTATGATTTGAAGAGGATTCTTGGAGCATATCAGAAGACTCACAAGCGCAAATAATAACGTTTATGCCATCCTTACTCTTACGAACCTTTTTATTGCAATTTTTGCACCTCTTACTTAATTTACGCTTTAAAACACTCCTGCCACTAGCAGAAGCAACAGATGCATCTGTGTCCATACCGGATTCATTATCAACTATAACATTGTAAGCAACCTGAAGACCTCCCCCCCCAGGGTCAGGAGGTTCCTTCTCCGTTTCCATATTACAGTACTTAAAGAAAACTTACCTAATCCAATGTGAATATGTACACAAACTAGAAAAAAATAATATATACAAACAATACAAATAAACTATATACAAATAAACACTTTTCTGATCTATTATTTACAGCAAATTTATAAATAAAAGTAAGAGAAACGAAAACCTAAACCGCCGCGTTCCACGTTTCCCGCGCTTTTTTAGGATACACTCTTACAGTGTTCGAGATTTGGACTCGTACCACAGAATAAGTAATAGTACAACAGTGGTCATACACATAGTATGGACTGACGTTTATCTGACGTAGCTATTTTCACGTTACGCATACATTTGACGTTCCCCTCCCCCGCAAAAATCGGCAGACTTTTTATGTATAGAAAATGACTCATGTCCACTACGGTTGGTTTAATTAATGCTCTAAGGATACACTAGTACTCTGCTGGACTGCATGCCAGCCGACGCGTAATTCGGCCCGTGTGGATACGTGTCGGAAGCACGGTGGCCGGCCAAATCAAGGTCACTCGATACTAGATTGTCTGTGAGTGTGACCTTGCTTGGGCGGCCGCCGATATCGGCCCGTGTTGTCCTATTGACGTGCTATTGACTGCAATAGGTTTTTTCCTGTGGTTTATTCACTATGTATATGTCGCAGGGAAATGCCAAAACAGAGATTTGAACAAATCTCTAATGCCGGGACCACACTTCGCTATGCGCTATTCGTTATGTGACTGCGCCGTATTTGCGAAAATATTTGTTATGTGCGCGAACAACAAACATGCCCACCACACTTCGTGCCGGTGTGCCGAACATGCCAAATATGTGTGTTGTTTGCGTTGCAAATATCAAAAGCGGCGATGGAGTTGACAGCAGCATCTTATTATTTTTACTTAGATGCAACTTACCAATACCTGTTGTGTAAGTACAAAATTGCTGATAGACCGAAAAGTAAGCGCTGGTGGATGATCACAAGTCATAGAAAATGAACAAAGTGTGAACGAAGTGTGGTCAGTCGACGCGCTATTTGGCTTATTCGCCTCCTTTGATGTGTACCAAAAAACCGACAAGTCGACGGATAGGCGTATTCGCTATTCGCGCTTATGCGTTATGCGTGCGAATAAGGCAAACATAGACGATTAACCGTCCACACTTCGTCGAATACAGGCGCATAAGCCGAATAACGAATAGCGCATAACGAAGTGTGGTCCCGGCATAAGGGATATGATCAAATCACGCAGGATGTTGAAATGGCGAATCCATTTTATCATTTGCCTAATCAAAATCAGTCAATTGATCAAATCTCTGAATCTGTTTAGAGAAATGACGAAATCTGACAGAAAAGCCAACTCGTTTTTTCATTTCACTAGATTTGTTTAGTGATTTGATAAAATCCCTGAAACGCGTCAGTGAATTGACGAAAGTAACTCGCAGAGTCAACTCGTTTTATCATTATCACTGTCTAGTGATAGTGACGTTTATATGTACGTACAATACATTTTATTGATCCCGATTCCCGATGCACTCCTAGAAAGTGCATGTTTTTTTTGGGTTCGATATCTCGTGGATATCTCTTATTAAGTTATTAAGTAGTCCGTTGGTTTGAATCTAGTATAATTGCCACTTTAGGCTTTATTCCTACGCACTGAAATATTGTTGAAACATAACCGTCGTCGTTTTAAATGCGGACTGGAACAGCTCTGTTCGCTAATGTCATTGTCAAGAATGTCAAGAGAGTTGGTTGAGGGTTGACTGATTGATGCATCTTTGATGTGTGCAGGGGGGGCACACTTAAAAAGGCCTACATTTTCACAGTTTGCAGCGCCTCTTCGCGGCCGGATGAAGAACTAGAAATTAAGAAAAAGACTAGCTGTCAACCGCCAAGGCGCCAACGGTCCCCATTGTCAATGTCAACTCTGTGTATGGAACATGGCAGATCGTGCTCCAGACATTTTATTTTTATTATCTGCATCCTGCTGTTCAATGTATAATTGGATAGCGTATTATGCTGTGAATAGCAAACGTGACGGCTACAGTTAATGAAGAATTTTCCTGGAAATGCGAATAACCAAGTCTAGGGCATCATTCAGCGGTTCGTGGTCGCGGCCGCCATAGTGCGTTGTACTGCTCCAGCTATCACTATCACCCAGTGAAGTGAATCGTGAAGCCCTTCCACCGTACATCATGCTAATAATAACACTTTGTATTGTGACATGTTTTTCTTATGCTGTACTTGTCTTTGGCAAAGGCTCTAGAGGCTGCCATTTCTCTAATAAATAAATAATAAATGTAGTATAAAAAATAGTACATCATTGCGTTCAGTTCTTAAAATAGCCATACGTAATCTATACACACATATCATAGGTATGCGTACGTATTTCTGCATAAATATTAGATATACACGCACAGGTATCTATACATGTATACTTCTATAGCTATGCGAGTAAACTGCGTTAGTTCATTTCCTTGACACTGTCAGCAGCACCTTTCATACATGCTAGTTAAAAGGCAGAGTTGCCACTCTTCTCCTTAATACTTACTTTACTCTTTGGATGTGTATGTGGTTGTGGTTTGAATGGTTTGATGTCTTTCTGATAACTTGAGAGTGCAAAAGCTGAAAAAAAACTAAAAAACCGACATAACTATTGTGAATTTCAACTTTCGAAAACAAGTAATTCTTTCAAATATTGTAAACGTATGAAATGATTGATATCAACACTGTCTCATTCTGTTGTACATTTTAGGTTATATCAAATACAGAAAGGACGCGGTCCTTATTTTATACTTCCGTCTAATAGAACATCGGCAAAAATGGACAAGAGCAAGGAAAAGGAAGAACAGAGTATCATGGATAAATCCATGAGATCTGTTTTTGGTACGTAAGAGAATTGAAACTTTGATTCTGACAAACTTATTATTCTGTTTTGCCTAAAGATTGGCTGGTAGAGAAAGCCTTATAGCATTATTTTTACTTTCCGTAACTCGTTACTGTCCAATAAATATTAAGTTAATAAATACAATTGAACCATAATTAAATATGCTGTCTATTTTTTAGTTGGTAACATACCATATGAAGCTACAGAAGAAAAACTAAAAGACATATTCAGTGAGGTTGGCCCAGTATTGTCGTTTAAGCTGGTATTTGATAGAGAGACAGGCAAGCCAAAGGGCTATGGATTTTGTGAGTACAAGGATCAGGAGACTGCCCTCAGTGCAATGAGGAATCTTAATGGCTATGAAATAGGTGGCCGTTCCCTGAGAGTTGATAATGCTTGTACTGAGAAATCAAGGATGGAAATGCAGGCTCTCATGCAAGGTCCCCAGGTATGCCTTTCTATATTTTGGCAGACTTTGTAATATTTTGATAAATCATCTTTTTCTTGTAGATCAGTGGTTCTTAACCGGTGGTCCCTGGAAGTACCCAAAGTGGTCCAGAAAGCCATCATTCAAGAAAATTAAATAAGTGCCAAAGAGCAAAGAGTCAACACAATGAGCCCCAAACAGTAAGTGGTCCATGGCAAAACAAAAAACCAATCAAATGGTCTCTCATCGCTAAAAGGTTAAGAACCACTGTTGTACATCATTGCCATGGAGCAGTCTATAGGGTTCTCTTTACAATCTTGGATTTATGGTTCAGCAGATATACTTATATACTACTCAAAAAAACACTGTTTTGTTGTCACTGACCAACAAGAAAAAGTTATTTATAAAAAAAACATGTATCTTACTACATTTGAGATGTGTGCTACATTCCATTTAGGTTGAGAACCCTTATGGAGAGGCAGTGGAGCCCGAAAAAGCTCCAGAAGCCATTAGCAAAGCTGTGGCTACCCTGCCCCCTGAGCAAATGTTTGAACTGATGAAACAGATGAAACTTTGTGTGCAGGTAAGCTTTTTAATTGTCCCTGTGGATGTAGGTTTAGGAGTGTTCAGTGTATTTTCATCTTCCCACACAGCCCAATCAAACCAACATCTTTAATAACATATCTTGTAATGTTCTCATGATTAGTAGTAGTAACAGTCTAATATTGTATGCTCTGGAGTCCTTATTCAATGTTGATTTAGGTGAAACGCAGTGGAGTCAGGCGGCTCTTCCAGTCCGTCATGGTGGGCTGGGAGTACGTCGTTGTCAGGATGTCAGTCTGGTTGCCTTCCTTGCCTCGGCGCATGGGACTTTGGGTCTTGTCACTCGGATTTTACCAAGTGATGGTGGCAATACCCGGGTACCATTTGTCGCCGAGGCATTGCCTAAGGTGCCTCTTGACGGTACATTTGCCCCATCCCATTTGAGCCACACCATCAGATCCGCGGCTCGGATGAAACACGCAAAGTACTCTGCCTTGGAACCGATGTACGACTTTGTACCAGTGGCGGTAGAGACTGCGGGACCTTGGGGTACGGAGGCTAAAGATTTCATACGGGAGTTGGGTCGGCGGCTTAGGGATAGGGGCTGTGATCCTTGTTCCGGATCGTTCCTGGTTCAACAGATTTCTTTGGCCATTCAGCGTGGCAACGCCGCCAGTGTCATGGGAACTTTTGGACCACCACCGATCCGGGGCGGTCCTTTTTGTTAGTTTAGGTTATAACGTGTTTTTGACGAAGCCTGTTGCGGATTCTTTCGTTGTTAGTTAAGTGCCTACGGGGATGTATGTTTGTTTGTACGCAATTGACGAAGCCTGCGTTGCGGATATCTTATGGACCTTAATCATTCTATTTTCATTAAATAAATGCATTATTTTTCAATCATATAATACCTACTAACATAGTTTTAAGACCTTTACTACTAACGAATTATGGAAAAACTTCCGAAATAAATGATTTGATTTGATTTGAAGTAGTTTTGTTTGTATAAGTGTACAAAATGTGCTAGGAAATATTTATACATCTTATATCAAATACTTTTGCAAAGATGACTTAAAAAAGTTGGTAATTATGTTTTTCAGAACAACCCAACAGAGGCAAGAAATATGCTACTGCAAAACCCGCAGCTGGCATATGCATTGTTGCAAGCGCAGGTTATCATGAGGATTGTTGACCCGGCCACTGCTGTTGTAAGTTACAAGTTTAATTAATGTAAACACTTAACAACAATTAGAGAAAATCCAATTTAAAATGAATGCCCCTCCACTAATCTCTGTGTTTTAAAGTGTGAGAGAATAGTTATTTATGATGCGAGTGAGTGTAGGAAGTAGGTAATTTGCAATGAGTGATGGTGATCAAAAATACGATCGTCAGGGAGTGTTTTTGACTGACACGAAAATATTAATTGTCATGAAACCTGCATTTGCTCAATATGTGGGTATATTCGCGCGAATTCCATTCCCGCACGTCCCGGCCCAGCCTCGCTCCGCCGTGCGGGCGCAGAGGGCTTCCCGTGTTTATGTGAACCCATATAAAGTCACACTTTCAGCGCAAGTGCATTGTAATTAGTACATTACGTAACTAGGACCATAAATATGCGCTTTGGGGCTTTACGAATTACCGCCCGTGTTGAGTACAAAATTTTACGTCTTCACCTGGCCTGGCCACAATGCGAGTTTTCCCGTACGCGCAGCGTGCAGTAAAACTCGCGTTATGTCCAGGTGTGACGCAATAGTTATTTATGATACAAGTGCGGAAAGTTGGTAATTCCCAACGAGTGGCGATCACCAAAAACACGACCGTCAGGGAGTGTTTTTGATCGACACGAGTATTTTGTTAAATATTGTATATTGAAGTGATGGAAAATTAGCATGTGTTCAAATTCTAATGTTTCAGAGTATGCTTCATCCCAGCAATCCGGTGCCTCCAGTTATGCACCCCGGCGATAAAGTACCGCTGCCGAACCCGTACATGCCTACTATGGCACCTCCAAGTAAATGTTTATTTTTACCAGTGTCTGTTTTATATTCATGTTAATGGCAATTTTGAGGTTATTTTCTTGGAATCTAATTATGGCTTCAAGTATATTATTTATTACAAAGCTTAAATAAAAAAGTGTATGTAAAGGCCTCTCTCCACACATAGCAGCGCGGTTGACGCGGTATGTTCACACCGCAGCATGGCTATCACGGGACGGCGCGCGAGCTCTCTCGATTTTTCTCGCACTATCCGTCTCTTTTATTAGAACTCTTAGGTATAGTGCGTGAAAAATCGAGAGTATGTCGCGCAGCTACGGCAAATGCTATATTGAAATAGCGATAGGAAATTAAAAAACGAGTGGTATTGACCACACTCGTAATATTCAATTATATTGGTAGAAAGTAAGTGCCGGCCATTTTGACACTACAAACGCATTTAATTTTATTTGATTTTCGAGCGCTTGAAAGTCAAAAATCGGTCCCCAGCGCGGTAGCCAAATGGCAAAAAACGGAACCCTTATAGATTCGTCATGTCTGTCTGTCTGTCCGTCCGTCCGTATGTCACAGGCATTTTACTCGAAAACTATAAGGTGTATTTGAATAAAATTTTGAGGATTTATATATAGGTGTATTTTGTTAGCCGCTACATAGTTTTGTAATTAAATTACTAAAATATTTTTTTTAGGGGTGCACTCCATACATAAATCTGAGAGTCAAAAAAAATGTGGCACATCAATCGATAGGCCTTTCAAAATAAATAAAAGGTTTCTCAGCAATTTTTTTGATTAAGTGAATAGAATCGGAGATAATCGCCCCGAAAGTCACTACAATTGAGTTGCGGTTCAAAAATTAGAATATTAAAAAAAACATGGACATAGGGCTTAAGTATTAAATTCTTTAAGCGAAAATTGTTTTGTACAAGATCGGTTCAAAGGTTTTCGAGATATTTCGAAAAACTGCCTTCCTTAAAGAAAAGGACGTAAGTGCCATAAGATTTCAGTAACGATACGACCTTTTTAATAGGCACGGAACCCTTCGTTGTGCTTGGTCCGACACGCAACTTGGCCGCTTTTTTAATGTACTACGTTGATGCAAATCTGCCATCTTAAATAATCTCAAGTATACAAACATTTGTGTTTTCTAACCATTTCAATCACTTTTCCATTGATGTCCATTTTGCCGAGAAATACATACATCCTTTTACTGGCTAAGTCGGTGCTGCTTTGATTGTACACTCGAACCGCGTTCGATGTGATTAGTTTCAATGCTTTACAACTCGAGCTCGACGCGCGTTCGCGCCGCAACCGCGACCGGTTTGTAGAGGGCTTAATGGTCCAAATACTATTGGACCATTATTTTATTTGCCATGGAATAAATAAAATAATGGTCCAAAAGAGCAATCTGTTTCAGACCACTTTCGGATAGTAAGCATTTTTCAATAACTTTTACATCACACCTGGCCATAATGCGAGTTTTACTGCACGCTGCGCGTACGGGAAAACTCGCATTATGGCCAGGTGAAAACGTAAAGTTTTGTACTCAACACGGACGGTAATTCGTAAAGCCCCAGAGCGCATATTTATGGCCCTCACCTTTGGTTCGGGCCACAAACACCTGCGATCTGGGGCATTCACGAATTCACCGCCCTAGTTACGTAATGTACTCACGTAATGTACTTACGTATTGTTTCACACTTACCTACTACTGAATATGAAATGTATTTCCTTAATTGAGTTGTACTGATGTTATGGCTAGGAGTACTAGTTACTACTAACTACCAGTTACTTATTGTGTATTATTTTATTTTACCAGATCCACAACCTCAGCCACTGCTGGCTAACCCGGTACCACCGCCGTCTAATCAATACGTCCGTGAGTATAGTCTACTCGTACTTACAATATAATACTCTTTTCCTTTATTTAGTGACTTGTTAGTTGTTGGTTATATGGGAAATATACTGAACCATCTCTCCCGCGAACTTCGTATCGTCATACAAAATGTATGAGAAAATGAAAAATTATGTAATTTTTTCAATGTTTTAATTGTTGTTCTGCTATTCGGAGTGAAGACAAACCCAACAAATCATACTCAACATAAAAATCGGTTCTGCCGTTCTTGATTTATAAATGGTTGTAACACGACTTTGTTTTGTATATGAATTACTAATTAATTAATTATTTACGTGTATGTTTTCGGCAACAGTTAATTTACTATTGATAGGAACAACTAAGATATATACTTAAGTAATATAATGATATTTATAACGAAATGTCACTAAAGTTAACCTATGAAAAGTAAATGCCTCCCAAGTCATCAGAGAATATCAGAACCGAATGCTTGGTTTTCATACAAATACACTATAGTATTATCAAACACTCGCCACGCGCGAGGCAATGTTTCAACATAGGTGTCTCGTTCCCACTTTTTATTGCCTCACGCGCAGCTATATTACTAAAGTCGTCTATTCATATAAATTCTTGTATGTGGCTCACATCAGCTGATCTAAAACTGTTGCAGCAATGTATGAGACCTTGTGTAAATGCGTACGTTCCGAAGGGGTAATAGATTAATATTTACTACAGTATAAAGGCTCCCTACACAATAGGCTGCAGGACAGCACGCAGTCCGGCAGTCATGTGGTGGAATGAGATGAAAGTTGGTCCTTCTCCCTTCAACGCATAGCGTCCTGTAGGATGCGCATTATTGCTCGTTGGTGTGGAGAAGGCTCTAATGCCCGGGCTACACGAGGCTAGTTTTTCAAGCTAGGATAGCTAGCTAGTACCTCTGGCTTCGTGTAGACAAATTTCTAAGCTAGTTTACAAGCCAGGACAGTTTTTAATAGGATGGAGTTCTATTTTCAGGCTATTAGCGTCCCTCCACCACTGATTTTACTATCCTGGCTTGTTTACTAGCTTCATGTGACGGGCGAAGCTAGTTTGCAGTTAGCTAGTAAACAGGAACGACGCGTTTGGTATGTTATTCTACCGCGACGAGTTATTGAGATTTTAAGATGCCCAAACTAAGTACGCAGATTAATTTAAAGTTTGTACAACTGAAGCGTGACCATGAATGCCTGTGGAACGCCACCCTTACAAGTAATAAAGACAAATGTAAACGTGATTCAGCACTACAAAAAATATGTAACGAATTAAAGACAATGGGTAGTGATATGACTACCAAAGACGTAAAAAGTAAAATTAAAAATTTAAGAGCAACATTCTCAAGAACTGAAGAAAATTAAGAAATCAACCCAGTGTGGAGCAGGTTCTGAAGAAGAATATAAGTCGAAGCTAAATTGGTCCCAGGAAATGCACAGTTTCATAAAAAAAAATGTGGTCACCTCATCCCTCCAGTAAATACTAGCTAAAAAAATAGAAGCCTCATGTAAACAGAACTAGCATGCTCCAAGCTAGGTCAGCAAGCCAGGACAGTTTTGTAAAAAACTAGCTTGCTATCCTGGCCTGAAAAACTAGCCTCGTGTAGCCCGGGCTTAAACGTGTTCGCTCGGCAGCGCGGCCCGCGCCGGCGATGGCGGACGTGGACCTGCGCGGCGCGCGCGCCGCCGCGCCCGCGCTGCTCGACCAGGACATGCGCAGCCTGCCGCCCATGCCGCACCCCGTGCCGCCGCCCATGCAGGACAAGTATGTAGCCCTACAGTACAAGGGCGTCATGTACGATACTCACCGAACGGGCCGGGCCGGAGCGCGTTCTATTACTTACACGCAAAGGAATTTGAACTGTATAAACAGCATAGTACATTGTTTAACGAGGGGCGTAAGTGGAATATTGCAATATTCTTACGCCCGTGTTATACACAATGTTTTTCATCACATTTGCGGGGAAACAAATAGATTTTAGATAAAATTAATACATATCGTAATAAAAACTACAACATGTCAGTAGTCCATTTTGTTGAATTTGACGTGAGGCGCGTATGGCAAAGACCCTTCAGTATACAGCCACGATTTGAAAACACTTAAACATTTTACATAGATACTAAATAACTACATATTAAATCTGCAAATAATTCTGTGAAACATGTTTTAGTAGTGTAAATTTATTTATAAATACGTTTTCAGACATCGTATTTGATATAAAACCTCTGCTTTGTAACTGCCGCATGAGTGACAGATACAATTTAAGAAAAAAACCATTACGCCCGTCGGCGTAACATAGGCCACTGCGCATTATGAAGCCCTTTTCGAGCAAGTGTGATGAAAACAGTAATTACATCTCATATTTGAATGCATCGTGCATCCACTGCGAGGCGGCAGCTGCCGACGCGGTCGGTAGGGATTGTAATCAAATATGAATAGCATCTGCTGTATAGACGGTGGAAGAATCCGGCCCGGCCCGTTCGGTGAGAATCGTACATTAGGCAGAAACTACTACTACTTGTGCGACTGTCAGTAGTCGTGTTACACTTGGTAGACCGTTTAACTGAGTCCCCGCCGTCGAGAGGCCATAATAGGAAGATGGCGGCTGATGTAAGACCAGGACGGCAATCACAAGACGGCGCGAGATCTCTCGAATTTTCTCGCAGTATCCGTCTCTCTCTTATGAGAAAACTTGGAAAGAGACGTATAGTGTCTTGTGATAGCCGCGCAGAGAGAGAAGATAATTTATCACGCTTGGAAATATGCCGAAAAACGGTCTGATTTGAGGCTTCAAGACCGATATGTTTGTCACTTTCCAGCCTCTACAATATTTTAACGAATAACGCGGTCACTTTTAAATGAATAATTTTAACAAGATGATAACAATCTTCATGCAAGCCATGTGCAAATAATATAAATAAATGTATTGTAAAATGTGCACGTATATTAGCAGTCGCCTCAGAAACATATTGTGTAACAACATATAGCAAATGGAATTTCCAATGGTTAATGGTATCTGAACAATAAAACGTTACAATTGAAATTTCTGTCCCAAGTTGTGCTCCCCTTGTGGAAACACAAGAAATGTAAGTTGGTCATAAAGTTTGAATTTTTATTCATACCACTTATTGATTGAAGATTTTGTTGTTTAAAATAGTCTTTTATTTCTGGCATTGTTTTTTAATTTTTAGTGGCAACTCATTTACTTTCAGCAAAGCATATTATATAATTTACATCTTTTTATATCGAATACATGTAGTCACGATTGTAATACAGTTCTAGTTATAGGTTATAACTTATGTAGACAAATGTAATCTGTAGCCGCCCAGAGCCTGCTAAAGATGGAATTTATATAAATTTAAATTGGAATAGAATTGCAATTGTTTTGAACGTACGATTTCAAAACAAGACAAACCCCAGTTTGTCACTCTATTTGCTATCACAGTATTTTCGTTTTCCTTGAATGGTGGGTGGCTAGAGAATAATAAATTCGATCCATATTTCGCACTTTGACTGCTGATTTTCTGAACCATGTTGGCTGGATTGGAAATGTTATAAATGTTATAATGCTTGACAATATGGTTACATAAATGGAGTGCAGCATTTGGTTCAGCTATCAAAATCACAATCCGACTGATCTGTGTTGATATTTTATTTATAATTAACATGTCTAATAAACTTACTACTGTATATGTTAGTGCATACCCTCGAGACCCGCGGCTGGCCGGCTTCAACCCGGACCCGCGTGTGAGGAACTCCGACCCTCGCACACAGCCAAAGATGCCGCAGCGTGAGTTATAAATTAATATTGCTATAAATTATATTCATCAGAGGATTCAGAGGGCGCTGTATGGAAACTAGAGCGAAGAAAACCATTCTAGAACAGAGGGGTTAGAGTTATGTTAGTTTGTTTAAGGGTAGTAAGGAGAGTTCAAAAGGCATCAACCGCAATGAAGTACATGTTTTTGGGTATCTTTAATCTTTGATTTTTCTTCCAGAAATGCCGCCAGGAATGCCAAGCGTCGCACAGGCTAGAACCATACAGGGTATTCCGTCTGGTGCTTCGGATCAAGAGAAGGTACATTCTAATATTAACTTTATTTGCATGTACATAAGGTTCAAATTTAACGCTTTAAGATGCCTGTGCAATATTGACGTATCAATGTTGTATTGAAGCCAAAGCAGGCTTGTTCCTCTTACCTTATATCGCTACACCCGAACTCACTAGCAACGCACGAGCACATGCTGTGTGGAGCGCTGGCGAGCTGGGCCCTATCACACGAAACTTTACAAGGGTACAAGCTAACAAAATAGGCAAAATATCGTAGCACATCTCTATGTGCTACGATATTTTGCACACACACATTTACGATATTTATATTTATTTTACGATATTTTAACATTCCATAGTAAACTTAACATATTTGTGATATGTAATTTCTAAATTATAGTTTTTGTTATATAGGGCCCTGGATGCTATAATTCGATTATTCTAGCTGTCAAACTGATCGAATAGATATAACATATTTAAAATTTGCAAATAAAAAAAATGCCTATTCGAACAAGATACAGATGTGTATAATGGTTTCCCATCGTTTTTTCACGGAAACGTACGAACGTGTCTTACTATTTCAGTCAGTCTCGGTACAAAAAGTACTGAGGCTGATTGAAGTAGCGAACAAATACGAACGTTTCCGAGAAAAGACGATGGGAAACCATTATGCACTACATCTGTACATACTACATGACTACATACAATACGAGACGGGCTTTACTTTAGAGTCCCTAGCACGGTCGACTCAAGACTGATAGGGCGGAGCCCAGTGCGTATACAATGGTTCATGTTCGAGCAGGTCGTTATAAAATGAGAACCAAACTACTTTTTTATGGAGAGTCGAGCGTCCTGGTGATCCTTAAGGCGGTGCATTGGAAATTATCGCGTGCTTTGAAACGCCGTTCTGACTAGATTAAGATATATATATCATTCTTGACTAAATGATTGTTCATCTGATTTTATCGATACATGATTGCTAATTTAAATTCCAAAGTTGGGTCTGTATTTTCCTTTTTTTACTCAGCCTACTCAAACGATACATTATTTTACGACACAATCAAGTTTACTATTGTATTTTAACTCATCTTAAATGTCACTTTTTGAAATTTTAATAAAACTACACTAAGTTAGCGAACGAAAAAAGCATAGAAGACGAGCTCCTTACAAATTTCTACCCAAATGCGTGCTTAAAACCCGATGTGCGCATAGCCAACCGCGCATCCAATCACAGCTGTCCAAAATATCAGCCTATTTCTTAATACCCAACACAAATGAATGTGATTGGTCAATCTACGAATGCATTGCTGTGATTAGCCGTCGTGCATCACGTCGGACGTTAGCCATTTGACAGTGACAGCGAAAACGGATAATTGTTGAATGATTACATGCAACCAGAAGCAAGTTAGTTATCATAACATTCGCGTGATATTTTTTGGTTAAGAAATATATTTTTTATTTCCTTTATTTAAATCCTTTCTCCGATGAACGCAGAGGTGGAGTCAACTAAAGATTCTATTACTATTTAGCTATACATATATATGTCGAGGGATATAGTTATTCGCGAAATAACAGTCACACTATATAGTCACAATGGGTCTGCAAGCGACCATCACGGGCGGGGCGCTGTCAACGAATGACGTCCCTCGCCGCCATGACACTTAGAACTCTTTTCGGGGTATACCGAAATAAATCAACTTGATGTCAACAATTTCGACAACTTTCCACTTACAGAAATAGTGAACTTCTCAACATTATTCACGGTTACTCGATTAATTGAATTCCAATACAAATCATTGAAATAATTAATCGCGCGCCAATATGTATGTATTTACAATTAAACAAGCAGTATTTGTATATGTATTTGTAATCAGAATCACGTTTTCGAAAAAGGCTCTGATTGAAATCGTTAGAACCGTTTTTAAGAGCGGTATGGCATTATAGGGGTTTACGGAGGCGAATTAGTTTTCTCTATTTCCACCCGGGTAGGGCTGAGAGTTCAGGTATCTAATACATAAATAAACATACCGTACATAAGTAAACATACCGTACAAATTGGGATTGTACTCTTCTTGAGATTCACCAAACCCTTGTTTGTTACGTAAATATCTTCCTGATTGAAATGTAAAGAACAAAGCGTAGTAATTTTTTTGCATGCCATTTCAAATCATGCCGTTCCAAACGGACTGCTTTATTCCAAATTTCTTTTCTAATTGGATCTGTTGGAAATCTAAAAAAAAATATTGTTACCTTTTACACTTAGAGAGACATCGATAAAAGCTACTAAATATTGATATGACATTCAAGGGTTAACATAGTAACCACCTACTAAAAAAGTGATGATGTCTGTTGGCATAGTACATACCATCCCTATGCAAAATGTGATATAACAATAAAATGAAAATAATATGTTTATCGCTGTACTTCCTTATGAAAAGTGATTCCATCTTTTTTGTTGTGCTTGTCCGAACGACTCAAACACCATTTTACAATACAACAAGACATATTTAATGAAATTGAACATTTGGTTTTCTTAACAGTTTGTCACGGCATCCATGTTCGAACTAATCGGCAGCCTGGCATCCCTCTGACGCCCCGCCTAACATGGCACCCCTTTTGTGGGGCCATTTTACGGTGTTAGTTACACTTCTATGTTTTTTTCGTTCGCTGCACTAAGTTAGGTATAATTATACTAATTATCGAAATTTGTCCAAAACAGCGATTCCCGAAGAGTGTTACATCTCTTCTTCTCATGGGCGGAAGGCATCAGCGTGTCTCTGTCTAGGGGGCGGGTACGACTCAAATCAAGGCATTCCCTTATGGTTCTTTTTTCTTGCAGGCCGCGCTGATAATGCAGGTGCTCCAACTGTCGGACGAGCAGATCGCGCTGCTGCCGCCCGAGCAGCGCGCCAGCATCCTCATGCTCAAGGAGCAAATCGCTAAGAGCACGCAGCAACGCTAGCCTACATCTAACAAATATCTTGTAACCAATTAATAGAGACTTTTCAACACTTACACGTGGTTTGCTCGCTCGATATTAAAATCCTTCTTGTTCCCAAATAGGTTAGTCATATTTAAACCCTATACCAAAAACACCTAAAGGTGTTGCGTTTCATCGTTCCACTGACACGCTGGTTCCTCACTCGCGCTATAAGTTGTGATTACGCTGTCTGGTTTGGTATACGGATTATGTGATCTTATCTCAATTTGTCAATACAACATATCGAAGTCATAATTGGGTGTAGCGTACAGATGAAACAATCCGACCACATATTATGTGCATGCAATTTCTCGGTACAACTGTCTCTTTTCGCAGTTAGATCAGCAGCGCAACATCCTTCCAGAGGATAGCAATTAGTCAGCTTCTGATAAATTGGGGCTGACAAATCATGACATGTATACATCCCATCACTTTCATGTAAAACGTCTGCTACACAGTCGCCAACAAGCCACTCCGACCGAGCGACCTTGATCTGGGCCACGGTCGATCCGGACCAAGGTCGCTCGGTCGGAGGGGCTAGCCAACAACCGTCTACCAGACGTTTAAGACTCAAAACCGGTCGTGTTAAAAGTTCGCGTGTCACTTTCGTACGTGACGTGTGGCACCTGAAAGGTTAAAATACCTACCGGATGATCGGATTTCAGATTCCAAATACCCACAATTCCCGGGCCTGCTATCCGGCATTTTCCTCTCCACTTCGTACGATCTTCGGCACCCCTTGCATGGAATACAATTCGAATGAAGAAAAATCGTATTGGTTCGAATTTAACCCATATTGCTTCGACATAGAGCATAGCCCATGCCTTGTACAGTCGAGGTCAAAGATATCTTTACAATTGAGTGTTACAAAAATACCTTTACATTTAAATAAGTTTCCACACTACATGACAAAAATTTACTTACAACGCACATTACAGTTTCATCTTTTCACTTAATGCACCAAAGTTCTGTTTACCATCAGTCTTCCATAGAAACATTTACACACATTGGGACATAATAGGTTTACATTACATGTTACAAAATAAGATTTCCTGTCAATGTGCCTTAAATATGTTTACATTTGCAGTGGCACTTCAAACTTTACGCTCAAGCGTACTTTTCTTTACTTACACCTGTTGCTACATAAATATCTTTACAGTTTGACACGAACCTCGGTTCTTATTTCAAATACCTAATGACAATCACCGAAAACAGTACCATACTGTCAAATATTTCTGTCTCTTTCATTTTGGGCGTGACGTCAACGACGACATTTCTTTCTGTATGAGGAAAGTCTTCCAAGAAGAGGCGGACATAGAAAAGTGAAAAATTACGCGTCAAAAAAAAATCCTACTTATTTTCTAATCGGGATACGTACAGATTATGGCGTTAATTAAACGGGTAATTGAAGCGTATGCGTTATACAATGAGAATCCTTTATTTTGTTGTATGTTATGTGTAAGAAGGATAAATTGTTGCGCGCCATTATAGGTAATTTCACAAATATTTTTAAACATTTTTAAGGTGGTACGACGACCATGCAAAACGTCTTTGACATTCACGGGTTAATGGCGCGATATTTTAAGAAACTTAAGTAACATAAATTGGATTTCCATTTGCGCGAATTTTTTTTTACTTTTGTATGGACCAGATGGCCTCAGTCGGCCAATGCTCCATACAAATATAAAAAAATCGCCTCAAAAAAATTGTTCTCTTAGTTTTTTGTGATCAGAACACGATGCCTGTTATGCCGCTTTCGGCCACTTTCGAAACCAAATTTTCGAAACCAGTAGAGAAAACGGAATCATTCGTCTTGTTTGGAAACCAGGTTTCGTAAAAATAAATCACAGTCTGTTTTAGAAACTCCTACCGAATACGAAATGTTAAATCTGCTTTCGAAACCTCATAAATATCAACTTTTTTGATGTAAGGTATAAGAGTAAATGATGTCGTGCCTACGTCATTTTTCGTCGTTTTATCTTTACGTTAGCTATGTCGACGGAACCCCGCTCCGCGGGGCTCCTATTTCTCGTCTGTTTGCCCTTCGGAAGCAGATTTAACATTCCGTATTCGGTAGAAGTTTCTAAAACAGACTGTGATTTATTTTTAGGAAACCTGGTTTCCAAACAAGGCGAATGATTCCGTTTTCCCTACTAGTTTCGAAAATTTGGTTTCAAAAGTGGCCGAAAGGGTTATGCCCTTGATCGGTTTCACACCCCATTTTTGGTACACCTTGTATAAAGAACCCGCCAAAAGGCAGACAGTCAGACATGGCAAAACTATAAGAGCTAATATAAAAACGACTAATAAATTCCTCTTTTTTTAAGTCGGTTAAAGAGCCGAAATTGATAACAAATATAAGACTCAAATCAAGAAATTAAGGAAGAACTGAATATGACAAATCAATGTCAATATTCAAATTAAGAACCTTTCAATCAACCTGTAAAGATATTTATGTAGCAATAGGTTTCAAGTGCCTTTGCTAATGTAAACATATTTAGGGCACATTGACAGGAAAACTTATTTTGTAACATGCAATGTAAACCTATTATGTCACAATGTGTGAAAATGTTTTTATGGAAGACAGATGGTAAACAGAACTTTGGAGCATTAAGTGAAAAGATGAAACCGTCATGTGCGTTGTAAGTATGTTTTTGTCATGTAGTGTGTAAACTTATGTAAATGTAAAGGTATTTTTGTAACACTCAATTGTAAAGATATCTTTGACCTCGACTGTACTAGTACAGCGTCGAGCACTCGGACGTTTACCTTACATTGTCAATCCTGGCGACGTCAAACCAACGTTTTTTAGGCAGTATCCTTGAATTCTGTGTGGTCTGGTATAATGCGTCGCAAACAATGACACGGTCCGCCTAGTGCTAAGCCGAAATCTTAGCCTATGGGCCGACGACCGCGACGATAACCACTAACTGCACACTTCTTCGTAAGTACTAATAAGGGTGAGTATTCACCAGAGCTATGCTAGCCTCGCTCACATATCTCTTTCTATCCGTGGATTATTTCCTCTAACGCTATCGCGAAACGAAAACGAATGCGTATGTCCCTCTATTGATAGAGAGGGAGATACTCGAACGAAGTTCGTTTTCGTTTCGCGGTAGCCTCTCTGGTACCTCTGGTGGCCACACCTTAAATAGGAAGGTATCTGTAATATGAATGAAGTAACAATCTCCTTTTATTACGACACTAAACAATTTATTTTATTTTTACGAACTTGGAGTACTTTGTATAGGTACCGTAGTTCCTATACAAAGTTCAAAGTACTCGCAAGTAAACCCAATCCACTACCAATACCATACCATACCCCATACTCGTAGCTTGAGTAATTATAAGTTCTTACGAACAAACGGTTTACTACTAAAGAAAGAAAAATACATCGGACGAAAATGTACGCCCCTATAATTCTTCATAATCATAACAATGATATAGCATTTTTTGCATCTTTTTAGGGTTCCGTAGTCAACAAGGAACCCTTATAGTTTCGCCATGTCCGTCTATCTGTCTGTCTGTGTGTCTGTCCGTCTTCGGCTTAGCTCAGTAACCCTTACAAGTAGAAAACTGCAATTCGGCGTGGGTATATAAACCAATGACGCCGACGAAGCAGTAGAATAAAATCCTGAAAAAAAATTTTTTTTAGGGTACCTCCCCTACATGTAAATTGGTGATGTATTTTTTTTCCTGTTAAGGCGCCATAGGTTCAACGAAGCCAAGCGAACAAAGTTGTTGAAACAATATAATGAGTCTGTTTATAATAATCTGATTTAAAAAATTACGAATAGTAATCTTGAGGCTTTTCTGCAGGGATCAGTGTTTCGAAACATGAGCAATTTTCGCTCGATAGAAAAAAAACACGAACTTAGGTCTAAAAGGGTCTAAAATATTCGTAACAAATTATGCACAAAAGCTAAAAATAATAAAATGGCTTCTAAAAATAGGCAATATCATGTTTGAGAGAACTCTGTGATTACTTTTTTATTAATTTAAACGGCCAAAAAATTAAAATTAAAAAACATGACATCCGCGCTTCCGAGCATGCACTTCCATCTCGCTCACCCGTATGCTCAGTGAGGGGGAGAGAAGACCATGAACCTACGGCGCCTTAAACCTATAGTTTATCGGGGTATCGTTGGATAGCTTGTTCAAAAATATTATGGGTTTCCTAAAACAATTTTTCAACCCAGTTATGCGTTTGCGAGATAACGGGATTTAAAGCCCTAATTTTTGTTCGAGTACCGAGACCCTATACATTGGTGTGTTATAAAAAATAATCATATTTACGATTATTTACGAGGGTAAGCTGTAATAAAAACCCCAAAAGCCCCTTACTCCAGGCAAAATACGGTTTTTAAAAACATTAATTTATAATAGCGTTATTTTTGTTGATTTCATTATAAAATGTTATTCTAAGATGCTTTATTCAAGAATCCGGCAAACTTTCCACCCGGAAGTAATTAAGTAGATTTAAATAAAACATGCGTTGTCTTTTTCTGTATGATTTTTCTTGAATATTATAAAGCAAATGTAAATGAACCAAAATAAAGACAAAAATATTTATTAATATTTTTTCTGAATTTTTTGTAGCTACTTAATTTATCATTTTTTTGATGTGTGAAATTTTGTCGGATTCTGTCGCTGGGTGACTATTTAATTGATAATAAATCCATTACACAGAAAAAATAAGCTATTATAAATTATTTCCAAAATTGACATTTTTTCATACAAGTTGTCAGTTCATTGCCTGGACTACCTTTTAAGTCCGCATTCTGTGACAGACGGGCCACCACGGAACCCTACCCTGCGCGTGGCCCGACATGCACTTGGCCGCTTTTTTTAATGACTGACTTGACCTGTCCAACCTCTAGATATGTTATGGGCACGAGGTCAGTGACGGGAAAGCCACTCCCAAATAGTAGATACCTTTTGAGACGATAACGGACTGTGTCTTCTGACATTGTATTTATAATTTTATAATTAGCTACCCGCACAGCTCCACCTCAGCGAAGCCGCGAGAATAGCCTTATAATAGGTACATCCCAGGTAAACAGTAGTTTCTTAACAGACATTATCACATTAGCTTCAATACTACTATTAAAAACTCGTTTAAACTCACGCATTAAATTGCCGTGACATTTAATACGTGGATGTATAAGTAGTATTTCGGACATGTCCCACGAAAGATAAATTCAAAGACTTTAGCTTGGTTTTATGTATAAGTATTTATCTATACCTACTTCAATCAGCTAGCTTTGTAAGTTTGTGTGTAGGGGGGTAATCTTCGAAACTATTACCCTAGTTAATACGCTGATACGCATCAGATTCATCAACATCATGGGGCAATACATATGGTCCTTCGAACCGGATGTTATTAGTGCAAGTGATATTACGATACCTAGTACCTGTCTAAAATACTTCGGTAGGCATTATTACATCACGAGATTAAAAGTAATCAAATATTTTGTTTTGATTTTATTATTTAAACAAAACGACAAGATAACGTATCATGGTGTTCTGGGTCAATTGATTGTTTTATTATCGTCCGTACGTGATGTTTTTATCATCTTTATATTATTTGATTACAATGTGAATGCTCGTGCCCTTATTGCCAATTTGTTCGTAGCCCTTCAACGGTTCACAGCGGGAGGGAGTTACAGGTAGCTTATAACTAGAAACCATTTAAGAAATTGGTTAGAGTTTTAATTGCAAATGTGATACCTAACTAATTATGGGTCGCATTTATACCAAAGTAGCAGATTTATTTTAGTTTAGTGTGCTGTGTATTCATTAGTTTAAACAATCTTTAACCTATCCATTTTTTACGTTTTCCTTGTTGTTACGGGTGTCGGGTTTCCTGTTGGGTTTCCTAATCCTGATAAAAGCATATCATGTTCGTAGAATTCATGCAATATGTCACGTAGGCAAAATAGGATTTAATTAAGGCCGGTTGATTCAAATAACGTCTAATATAATTTCACTGTGTGGGGAGTTTAATTTTTTAGTGTAAATCGACCTATATAAGTTTATTATGATTAGATGTTGAGTATACCTGGAAAACTGAGTTTAAGATTTGAATTTTCAGATTAAATTTAGTGCGTATTTTTTGATTCAAATGTAACGGTGACAATTTTCCGGACATCCCGCCACTAATGCGTATGCGGCACGTATGCTTTCAGCTTTGAGCCAATAGTCTGTTTGTAATAAAAAATAATTAAAATAATAAGAAACTACACAAATTAACATGCATATTTTCCTTAAAAAAAAAGGTTTTCTGTTAACAATCATGCCATCTCTAGTGTTTTCATTCCGAAAAATATTTTACAGTACATATGGTGCTACTTTCCCGCACTAGTGCGGAAAAGAGCACTTTTCGTGCATATGTCAAAACTTTAAAGAGCCATATGTACAGTAAAACGTTGTACGATACACGTGCAAATAGGTAATTCGCAACTCGTGTCGATTTAAAACGCTCCCTTGGGTCGTGTTTTAATTTATCACCACTCGTTGCGAATTTCCTATTTTCGGCACTTGTATCGTAAATAACTATTACCTACAGTAGGTACATATGGTGCTACTTTCCCGCACTAGTGCGGAAAAGAGCACTTTTCATGCATATGTCGAAACTTTAAAGAGCCATATGTACAGTAAAACGTTGTACGATACACGTGCGAATAGGTAATTTCCTATTTTCGGCACTTGTATCGTAAATAACTTTTTCACTTCTCATGCTCAAAAAGTGCGTCATATTAGGCTTAGCAAGCGGGGCTTTATATTCTCTTTGGGCTAAACTAGTACATTTAGCCCCTAGGAAAAATACGTACATACATTTTTATAATTTATAAAACATTTTAATATGACCAATCAAAAAAAAACAACGTAGGTAATCACCAATGACATCCACCAATCACAAATCTTTGAAAAACTTTAGTATTTGCTATCAACTAACCAGATTTCAGCTAGACATTAAAATCGACCAATCAGGAAACGGAATTCATTTCAAACATTATGTGTTTTTATTCCCTAATTCACAATTTAAAAAATAAACGCCTGTGACCGACTGTAATAGCCGCGTCCAAACGTTCAAGCGTGGTTGACTGCATACATGACATATAAGCTATAAAGATTAAGCGGGATAGACTGCTGTCTATCTCGCCTTATCGTATGCCCCGCGTATGCTGTCCGCCGCGGTCGGTCGTATAGACGCGGCTATTAGACGGTCAGAGGCGTTTATTCGTGGTGTGCACAGATTACAGTCTTATTAGTCTGTGGTGGTGTGAATATTTTGTATATGTGTCAAAGCAGTTTATACAATAATGGCGCCAAATTGAACAATCTTTTTGCCTTGGTATAATTGTTGATGGTGGATGAATAATCTTTGTTTTTACAATTTTCTCGCTGTCGAAGTGAAAAGTAGAGTGTATAACTCTGGTCAAAAAGTCATATTACCCCTCGAACTATTTCCCCTCATTTCGTTCGGGAAAATATCCATCTCGTGGTAATATGGTTTACTTTAGACCCTTGTTACAATCTATTATTATATATCAGAATATCTAAAAATAACTAATATTCAAATGTTGACGAACCTACCTAACTAAAAACATTATGAAAATAAAATTGTGTTTTACTTCCTTCGTCACTGAACGCGACCGATTTGACGTTTGTCAAATGATGAAACTTTCAAGTCTTTCAACTGTCAATGTCCAATCCTTTCAGTGTTGCCGTTTGGTTCCGTTTGTTCCGTTTTTCGGAACTTTGGACACCCCCGCGGAACTTGGAAGGAACTTTAGATTTTAGGACAATTTTCGAAACTTTTGAGGTCCCGGCATCAATTTATTTAATATATTTAATAACAGAAAATATTGTTCAAAAAATTAAACTCAATTTTCTGTTAAAACTAAATAATCATGTTTTATGTTCCTATCACAATAACACAGCTGATCCAAACCGGCTAATTACACGAGCATACACACGAAGGCTTGATACGTGGTCGTGGCCGCTGATTGGTCGAACGTTTGTTTCAACTCTGACGCATATATTTATTTTCGGATTAAAATCAAATCAATATTTTATGACAGGAAATAGAACATTTTTTTTTATTCCGTTATAATTTATAATGATATAAATTCCATTGAAGAGAAGGATGCCTTTTAATAGACTTTTGGGCGGCTAGAGGTTAAAAATATTCGATAAACAGTATGTATATCTATTTAAATTGCGTTATTTATAAGTATTTCGCCATTTAAAAAAAAACGGAATTTTTCAACCTAAAATGGAACTTTTCAAGAATGGCAACGAAACTTTTAGCTGAAGTAACCTGGCAACACTGGATTACAGAAATCATGACGTCCAGTCCAGCCCAGTGTTGCCGTTTGGTTCCGTTTGTTCCGTTTTTTGGAACTTTGGACATCCCCGCGGAACTTGGAAGGAACTTTAGATTTCAGGACAATTTTCGAAACTTTTAAGGTCCCGGCATTAATTTATTTAATATATTTCATAACACACTAAAAGTATTGTTTAAAAAATTAAACTCGTTTTTCTGTTAAAATTAAATAATCATGTTTTATGTTTCTATCACAAAAATACAGCTGATCCAAACCGGCTAATTACGTGAGCATACACACGAAGGCTTGAGCCGTGGTCGTGGCCGCTGATTGGTCGAACTTCGAACGGGTCAGAGCTGCTATAGGTGCTGTCGCTGTCACTGTCACATCACATCAAATGACATGACACATAACAAAACAAAGCAAGTTCGGTTCGATTGCATAAATTCCATTAATGAGAAGGATGCCTTTTAATAGACCTTTGGGCGACTAGAGGTTAAAAATATTCGATAAACGGTATGTGTATCTATTTAAATTGCATTATTTATAAGTATTTCGCCATTTAAAAAAAACGGAATTTTTCAACCTAAAATGGAACTTTCCAGGAATGGCAACGAAACTTTTAGGTGAAGTAACCTGGCAACACTGAATCCTTTGGTCCAATCTGCTATGTTTATGTTACGCATTTCCATTCCGTAATCCGTTGTTAAAAATATAGCGCGAGCGCAAGTTGAAGTCGTTATGACTTCGCACATTTGTACGGACCAGTGTTTCAGTTTACTTAATTAACAACGCACGTGCCGAGCAAGCCGGTTAATTCATTATTTTAAATTTACCGTTCGCATAAATTAAGTTTTCTGGCCCCCAAATTAATTCTTTGAAAGTCCAACTATTTACGCATTCTGTTTACTGTATTGCGTATTTAACTTTCATATTTCATTATTTTATATTGCGATGTTCTGTTCGTTATACTTAGTTATTTAATTTCAAGTAATATTACGTTTCAACCTCTATCTTCCAGTTCGCAATAAAATGAAGTTCGAGTTGTTTCTGTACGTGACGCTGTGTCTGCTGAATTTGTACGCAGACGGCAAGTGGACTGCAAGAGAGACTGCGAATGAGATTCTTTCTCGGAGGCCGTATAGATATGGCTCAGATCCTCCTCCACATACAGAGCTCGTTGCAATGGCCAGATATACATTGCATAATGCAGGTATTATTTATTGTACTTAATTTAATATGATATATGACTATATAAAAAAATATTATTTTGCTGTAGCCAGCAAGTATTTAAAATTATCAAGAAAGTGTTTGTCTTACTTTCTTTTCTCTTTTGCATAGTATCTTTACCATTATCTGAGGTGATAATTTTTCTAAGATAGCTTTTCAGAGGCCCTACGGCAAAACGAAAACGAAGTTCGTTCATGTTTCTCCCTCTCTGTAGCAGTTCGGTTTAATATATATGGTAGCGCCCCAGTTTAAATTAAAAAAATAGAGTGAAATGATTAACTGATAATAAGCTTCTAATTTATGCAAAACAATTCCTTTTCAGATTGGGCCTCTATAGCTACTGTCTCAGTATTACCTGCCATTGAGGGGTTTCCATTTACAAATGTGAAATCCATTGCTGATGGCTATGTTGCAAATTCAACTGGCATTCCATACTTTTATATGTCACCATTAGACTTTACTGCTAAGGATTTATCGGTAAACTATCTGTTTTATTTATTGCTTGGTTTTATTTTAATTCCATTATTGTCAAGTTGCGAGTCATTTTGAGAATGATTAGTGTTTTTCTGTGACTAATTTTTTATCATGCTGTTTACTCATTTATTTCCGTAATCCTAAATTGTTACAGAGACTTACCATTAACTGAATATAACATTATCTCTATGACAGAAAAACAACCGTGCAACAGTGCTTGTAAGCTTAGAGGAGACCAGGTACTGTGAGAGCCAAAAATGGGACCCCGAAGACCCTCGGTGCACCAGGCTGATGCTCTCAGGAATCATGAAGAAGGTATAAAAAAATATAGCTTAGACCTAAAAGTTTTTTTTTACTTACAATTAATTGATTTCAAGCTATTGTTATCACTGGCATGTCATAACTTCTGTACTGCCATCATTATGGCCTTTTGTACATAGTTGGGAATTATGGGAGATTTGTTAGAGATAAAGGGGACTTATATAGCCCATTTGAACACCTCACTTATTTCTTTGTAATAAAACTATCTGACATCAACTATTTAACTACATAGTACCTACTACACTTATTGAAACATTATGTTTCGTTTTTTTAATTAGGAATAATGTTTGTGTCAATTGTCCTACACTGTTAGAGAGTCAATTAAGAATTAGGAGTCTTCAAGTATAGGGGTAAATTATTTGCCTGGTTACCCATATAAAATCCTCACAAAAAAATATTTAAGTGACTATAAAAATGTCCACATGTCTTATCTATTAATAATAAAAGTTTATTCTTGGAATCCTAACCATGGTATGTTAATGATAAGAAGGCTTAATAAAGGTCTAAAGCTAGTAGGTATTTCCCAACAAAAGACTGTCTAATCGTAATATTATCTGCAGGTCAAGGAAGGCACGCCTGAGTACACGTTCGCAAAGGGTGGACTGTTCGAACGGCATCCAGCCATGGCTGACTTTCCGGCCGGTATGTACTTTTGTGTGTCAATAATCTATAGACATAATATATAATTCACAGCACCGTGTCCGTCTGTTCCTTAGACACTACTGGACCAATTTTGATGCAGTTTTAGGGTTTGTACCTAAAGTGGTAAAAACGAAACCTTAAATCCATATGAATGTCATAAATGCCAAGTAACTCTGTCTGTTACCATTTCAAGGTGAATAAAACCACTGAACCGATTTGTTTGCATTTCGGGGAAAGACATAATAGGATAGGTTTTATCCCAGAAATCACGAGAAATAAAGTTTATACGGATGTAAGAAAGATCTTACGAAGCGGTGTGGTGCCGCAGCTCTGCGCGGTCGAGGGAATTGAAATTTTCTATCATGACGTAGGCACGTAGGTAATCCGCCTCGACCACACACAATTCCGCGGATCCACGTCTCCGCGCGGTATGAATTTCAACTTGATGCCTCCACGCATACTAGTGAAAAGGGTCTTGACTGACAATGATGTGATACTATAAAAAATCGTCCTAGTGCGTATCGGGCCACGCGCAGTGTAGGTATAGTTCCGTATTGGCTGTCTTTTTTAGTTACAATCGACACGCGCGCTCCAACTAAATGGTGCGGTTGCGTCAGCCTAGTTTATACGAAAGTTGGCCTTTCTAAGTTTAGAACATTAAGAACTCCCCATCGGCACACAAACCTCTCCCAAGGTTTGGGCATTGTAATGATAATCCATTGTTTTTGTCTTAATCAATAAATTAAAAACAAGTACATTTTAAGCTGGTCGACTATTACTCGGTAACTAATTATACCTACTTAGCCGTGATAGTTTTCCTTTTTAATTCATTATATGTATGTACCACTGCCATACTTTTTTCACATCTCCAGTAGTAGGTAGCCATTTAACAGGCAGGGGTTGGGGGACGGGGGACGACGACGATGACAACACATGCCTCACATTAGGTGTAGGGGAGGTAACCGTTCCGTTCCGTTCCGGTGACTCAGCCAGCCAGCAGTTCTGCTGCAAGGACGCGGAGGCGTTGGCCATGTCCGGGAGGGACCGACGAAGAGGCTCATCGACATTGCTCGTTCAAACATTTTACTCTACTGTTTTATCGGCGTGATTGATTTATAAACCCATACCGAATTACAGTTTTCTAGTAGTAATGGCACAGATTATATAATAGTTCTACGGTAATGGTTACTGAGCTAAGCCGAAGACGGACGGACGGCCAGACTTGTCAGTCTGGCGAACCCTAAAAAGGGACCCTTATAGATTTCTTTTGGGGTACGGAACCCTAAACATAAACTAGCAAAACTGGATTACTAGACAGTTACCAGATACCTACATTTTAAAATAAGTTCATTTATCGAAAATCGTACCACTTGTTATTCATAGTATAATATAATATGTAAGTACAAGAAAAAGATTACAAGAAAAATTGAACCTTACTACCATTCAGTTAAATATCTATTTCATACGATTACTTAGGTGATCATTGTGATCGAATCATGTCCTCAATATATACAAGTCACCTTCAAAAGTATATTGACCGAACCGATTATTGGTGAATGCACCTGTTTGTCAACTTTAAAATGAATCGGCATTATATAGCTTTTGCCATATGTACAAGGCGAAGCGAAGGATTACGGAAGAAAAGTTAACGTAAAGCAATGGCTCTACATATAGGTAAAAAAACTTGTAAGGCACCGGCCTTGTATGTGGTTTTGTGACCATTTCGAATAGGCATGCTGCGTCAAGTTCAAATTGATAACGTAGTTATTGTTAAATGGATAGTAAACCATCAAATTATAGTATTAAGCATAAATTATAAAATATAATTAAAATCATAAAAAGATCCCTGGAAAGTTTAGAAAAAATATGCATTTTTTATCGTCCTCTACCAATAGAATCCTTACGCTTTTATAGAAACAAAATTTTATGACAACTATGTACTTAAACGCAGTATTTCACGACCGAAACAACAAATATACCGGATTTTCCATACAACGATACAACTACTTTGTACTAACAAATGTCAGTGGTGACGTCAAACCTGTCTGTCTATCAGCATGAAGCGTTTTGCGCTGCCGCCAGCGACGTCAATCTTTGTCTCAATTTTTTGGGTATTTATGTTCTTTAATTGTAGTCCCTCCCATACAAACATTTGTTCCTCTCCAAAAACTGGTTCTAATGACATCATAAAAAAATCTTGGTCATCATCCCTACTGACATTACATATATTTACAATTGGTAACACAAAGAAATCGGAAGACAACATACTTATGGCAAGTGGCAGGATGCACCTGGAGCAGGGTTGCACAAGACCGGAGCGAGTGGAGAAGGCTGGAGGAGGAGACTAAATTTAACAAAAAACGGTCAAGTGCGAGTCTGACTCGCGCACCGAGGGTTCCGTACAAACTATCAATTAACTGAAGATAAAGTAAATGTCCCAATATTTGTTAAATTACTTATTTTAAACCAACACAACAGAATTCAATTTCAAACAACGAATAACTTTTACACCAAGACCATCAAACTTCCAAGACAATTGAATCGCGTTTTTTTAAATCTGCTATTGATTTATACCCGTCCCAACTCCAATCCCCATTCATTCTAGAAAAATCTTAACAGCGCGAAGTAGGAATGGGGTCAGCAGGGGAAGGAAGGGCAATCAGCTTAGTATGTATGTTGGTGTTTTAGCGATTATTGTTTATCACGTGAACCGATCTCGATTTTTTATTCGAAAGAGTACTTCTATTATATCTTATAGGAATGCCGAAACAAAAAAATACGTATACTTAAAGTTTATTACTTGACTACTTTAAATATATATTTAAATTTGTCATTTTCCATGCACATGGATAAGTCAATTGATATCTCAAGTAGTTCGTGAGATATTTCAGTTTGTGACACACAGACGGACGGAGTCGCACCATAAGGGTTCCTTTTTTCTTTTTTGGTACGGAACCCTAAAAAGTGCAAAGTAGTGGAAAGGTAGAAACTGTAAATCAAACTAATGTCTGTAAATAAAAGGCTTTTATTTTTGTTTTTTTTTTAACACAATTAAAACAAATGCCAAAAGGAGAGCCATGCTGCAAAACCATCGCTTCGCACACCGTAGGGGAATGCGGCGGCAGTGTGATAACCGCCAAAGTTTTTAGGGTTCCGTAGTCAACAAGGAACCCTTAATAGTTTCGCCATGTCGGTCTGTCTGTCTGTGGCTTAGCTCAGTAACCTTTACTACAAAACTGTAATTCGGCAGACGGACGGTTACTACTGGGGTTTGAAAAAATTTGGTGCCAGTAGTACAGTCGAAGTCAAAGATATCTTTACAATTGAGTGTTACAAAAATACCTTTACATTTACATAAGTTTACACACTACATGACAAAAACATACTTACAACGCACATGACGGTTTCATCTTTTCACTTAATGCTCCAAAGTTCTGTTTACCATCTGTCTTCCATAAAAACATTTTCACACATTGTGACATAATAGGTTTACATTGCATGTTACAAAATAAGTTTTCCTGTCAATGTGCCCTAAATATGTTTACATTAGCAAAGGCACTTGAAACCTATTGCTACATAATAGTACATTACGTAACTAGGGCGGTGAATTCGTGAATGCCCCAGATCGCAGGTGTTTGTGGCCCGAACCGAAGGTGAGGGCCATAAATATGCGCTCTGGGGCTTTACGAATTACCGCCCGTGTTGAGTACAAAATTTTACGTCTTCACCTGGCCACTATGCGAGTTTTCCCGTACGCGCAGCGTGCAGTAAAACTCGCATTATGGCCAGGTGTGACGTAAATATCTTTACAGGTTGATTGAAAGATTCTTAATTTGAATATTGATATTGAATTGTCATATTCAGTTCTTCCTTAATTTCTTGATTTGAGTCTTATATTTGTTATCAATTTCGGCTCTTTAACCGACTTAAAAAACGAGGAATTTATTAGTCGTTTTTATATTAGCTCTTATAGTTTTGCCATGTCTGACTGTCTGCCTTTTGGCGGGTTCTTTATACAAGGTGTACCAAAAATGGGGTGTGAAACCGATCAAGGGCATAACCCTTTCGGCCACTTTTGAAACCAAATTTTCGAAACTAGTAGGGAAAACGGAATCATTCGTCTTGTTTGGAAACCAGGTTTCCTAAAAATAAATCACAGTCTGTTTTAGAAACTTCTACCGAATACGGAATGTTAAATCTGCTTCCGAAGGGCAAACAGACGAGAAATAGGAGCCCCGCGGAGCGGGGTTCCGTCGACATAGCTAACGTAAAGATAAAACGACGAAAAATGATGTAGGCACGACATCATTTACTCTTATACCTTACATCAAAAAAGTTGATATTTATGAGGTTTCGAAAGCAGATTTAACATTTCGTATTCGGTAGGAGTTTCTAAAACAGACTGTGATTTATTTTTACGAAACCTGGTTTCCAAACAAGACGAATGATTCCGTTTTCTCTACTGGTTTCGAAAATTTGGTTTCGAAAGTGGCCGAAAGCGGCATAACAGGCATCGTGTTCTGATCAGAAAAAACTAAGAGAACAATTTTTTTGAGGCGATTTTTTTATATTTGTATGGAGCATTGGCCGACTGCCAAGGCCATCTGGTCCATACAAAAGTAAAAAAAAAATTCGCGCAAATGGAAATCCAATTTATGTTACTTAAGTTTCTTAAAATATCGCGCCATTAACCCGTGAATGTCAAAGACGTTTTGCATGGTCGTCGTACCACCTTAAAAATGTTTAAAAATATTTGTGAAATTACCTGTAATGGCGCGCAACAATTTATCCTTCTTACACATAACATACAACAAAATAAAGGATTCTCATTGTATAACGCATACGCTTCAATTACCCGTTTAATTAACGCCATAATCTGTACGTATCCCGATTAGAAAATAAGTAGGATTTTTTTTTGACGCGTAATTTTTCACTTTTCTATGTCCGCCTCTTCTTGGAAGACTTTTCTCATACAGAAAGAAATGTCGTCGTTGACGTCACGCCCAAAATGAAAGAGACAGAAATATTTGACAGTATGGTACTGTTTTCGGTGATTGTCATTAGGTATTTGAAATAAGAACCGAGGTTCGTGTCAAACTGTAAAGATATTTATGTAGCAACAGGTGTAAGTAAAGAAAAGTACGCTTGAGCGTAAAGTTTGAAGTGCCACTGCAAATGTAAACATATTTAAGGCACATTGACAGGAAATCTTATTTTGTAACATGTAATGTAAACCTATTATGTCCCAATGTGTGTAAATGTTTCTATGGAAGACTGATGGTAAACAGAACTTTGGTGCATTAAATGAAAAGATGAAACTGTAATGTGCGTTGTAAGTAAATTTTTGTCATGTAGTGTGGAAACTTATTTAAATGTAAAGGTATTTTTGTAACACTCAATTGTAAAGATATCTTTGACCTCGACTGTACAATATATAATGAATATAAAAGGAAAACTATCACGGCTATGAAGGCATTAGTAGTTAACTTGTAATAGTCGACCAACTTAATGTGTGCTTAGAAAGGCCAATTTTGCGTACACTTTCGGCCGACGCTTAGCGCGCGCGTGTCGATGTAACAAAAGCGGCCATTACACTGCGTCGTTCACCTAATGCGGTCGCCGAATTTATTTTAAACTACTTAGGCTAACAAACGTCGTCTTTACATTAGTCTGTCCGCCTACTACTAAGCGTTGGCAGCTGTCGATCGCCGAATGCGGCCGACTAACGTGTTCTTTACTCTTTTGCGGTCGCCGAACGACGAAGTGTAATTGCCGCTTTAGACAGACAGGCAACTACGGAACACTGCGCGTGGCCCGACACGTACTTGGCCGATTTTTACCTGCATACAGGTATGCTGAGCAATCGAATTGGTCAGGATGGCAAAGCCCTAACCCAAATAATTTTGATGTAAATGTATAGGTATACTTACACAATATATACTTATTATATTGCAATTCTCAACTATTGTAAATATCTATGTACTATATTATAATTACTGTGTTACAGATCACGACTGGTTTGTTGCGAAACTGAAGATAGCACAAATAGCAATGGTGGACTACTTTGGAGGCGCCAAATATATCCCTGTCAAAGACTACTTGGCTTACAATTACACACAAATTGCTAACACGCCAAATTTTTAAACTTTAAAGTTAGTTTTTTATAAATACTTCCATATGAAGAGTTATAATTATAAAATATTAAAATGTGATATTATGGAAATCAACCTAGGAGGTTATTTTTGTAAGGGATTTAAAATAAAAAAGTTATTAAAAGTAGTTTTTTATTTAAACAAGATTGTTATACATTTGGAATGATATTCATAACGAAATAAAAGCACCATTTGGCACTCGGCCATGTTCGGGCAACTAGCCAAGTTTAATTACTTAAATAATAACTATAATAAGCTATTCATTTTATCCAACGTAGGTAAAATCGTCTAACAATTATGGTATCATACTAATCGGTTTTTGCTATTAATCGATGTTTGACGTTGTTTTACAACCTATTTGATAAAGAATAGGATCAGATTGTGTATTGAAAATAATAATACAGATCCAAACAAATCTGTTACATCTTCTCTAGTTTATGTGTAAAAAATAAGCTGTGGATATTTACCTATACATACTTTCACCAGTGTAATATTTTCCTAATTATCAAGTTACGAAATTCTTTTCCAAATCCAAGGCGTATTATATGATTGCCTACTTAGCATACAGAACCCCAATAGTAGACAACATGTACATTATTAATATTATGAATTAACACTTTCCCCTCTTTCTCATGCATTATCTTAGTTTGACGCGCGCTTTAATCATCTAAGTAGAATTAGATTTGTGCTGCATTTCTCTTGATTTTTTGTAAGAAATCGCTTACATTACAGGTATTAATTGACTTGAAAAATTGATGTTTAACCAGCAAAGGAAAAAAACCATAGAACGCAAACTCCTTACAAACTACCCAAACACATGCCTAAAACCCGGTATGCGCATGTTCAAACTAAACGCCCCCCCCCCCACCCCCATAATGACAATGGAACCCATTCTGTGGGGCCATTTA
Organism: Epinotia demarniana; assembly: GCA_945867215.1. Taxonomy (NCBI): domain Eukaryota; kingdom Metazoa; phylum Arthropoda; class Insecta; order Lepidoptera; family Tortricidae; genus Epinotia; species Epinotia demarniana. The sequence goes on from OX244261.1 coordinate 8,367,455, forward strand.
GACTTCTATGGTTTTTTCGTTCGCTGTGTTTAGCTCACACTCGTCAGGCACTTCAAGTGCCCAGCCTCTACAGCAATATGTTATTGTCTCCCCATCCTACAGCAACTGCACCTTGCCGTTGCAGTGCACGCACGAGGCAATGGGCCGCGGGTTACTGCCGCTGCTGCTGTAGGCGGCGTGCACCAGAGCGTTCACGGGCTCCTCATTCACCTTCTTCACATCTAGGGGCATTGCCATTATCTGCAACAATGTAGTTTCTATTGAATAAACAACATTTACCATCTCTGCCGCCGCATATTGGGCCACAAGTTGCGGATGAGTTTGTTCATACATTTTATATAGCATAAGCGCACAACGAGCGTTTACCTTTGGAGTAGCATGCGTCTATAGGCTGCGGTGTCCGCTTACCATCAGACGGCCCGTACACTTGTTTGTCACCGTCGTTGTAATTAAAAAATTACAGTACAAAATAATGTTATGTACGCGGCCTATGACCGGTGGCAGATTAGAACCAATGAAAGAATCAATCGTTTTCTGACACCACTTAATATACTCAGAGCCATTATACAGCCACTGGTGGCCGCCACAAGCTGCGGACGAGTTCTTTCATACATTTTGTATAGCACACCGGGAGTTTAGTGGCCGAGTTCATAAGCTGCAGCAGTGTTTCGAGCTCGCCACTAGTAGCCGCGTTGGTCACTAGTGGCTCTATGTTCTTGTGCGGGCGCTCTCACATCTTTCTTAGCAGTCAGGTGACGACACTCCCCTAATATCTACCTTTCATGAAAACATACCAGGTAAATGGTTATAGTGCAAAATTATTATTATGACAAGTTGGATTGGCATATTTCTTCATGAATATTTGTGAGACTACGTAACACGTGTGTCACTCAATGTTATCATAAGTTTAAGTGTTTATATGTGTTTATTTGGACTCCTGTAAACTGTTTATAAACATAGGTGTTAACAACTCACATTCTCAGCATGTCTCTCGCCATCTGTGTCCGAAGGCAGTGTATTGAGATGACTAATATCAGGCTTCTCATTGGAACTGCTAATATTCTCTGATAACTTCAGATTGACCAGCGCTAAATCAATGATATTGGAAGAGTGGGGTACTGTAGCGTTTAAGTTCAGATTCCCAATCGGCTGGTTGTACATTTTATTGTTGCCCAGATATTCAGATATAGCAATGTTCTCTAGCCACCTCTCATGGAGGCTGTAGAGATTCTTGTAGGTGCACATCATCATGTCCCTCGCCCTGCATCTCTCATCCAGTAGTTGCTTTACAGCTTGCTGCAAATTGTCCGTTTTTTCATTTAGAACTCGTTTCCAATTCGCTAGTTCTTCCACCATCAGACTGAAAGAAGACACAGACATGTTAAATTTAGCGAAAGCACTTGAAACACGGCACACACACACCTATGATACTCAAATTGAGTAGGTTGTTTATGGCAAGTCATCAGCCATTTTAAGAATAGTTCTTAATTTAGCTGCATCCATGTGGCATCATGTATAGCCTGTCTGAGTATCATAGGTCTAACTTGAAAGCAAACTATTCATTTCTATGGTTGAGATTATTTCATGTGGCTGACTTTTTTAACTGTCATTGAAATCTTCCTCGGAAGGTAGAGCCGCTTTTTGAATGGACTACTTCAAAAGCTATTCAGCTAACTCAAATAATCTCAAGTATACATTAGGTTTAGTGACATACCTGCTGGCCAGAAATTTGCTTCTCCACACTTCACATTGGCCCGCTAGCCACTCTGTTTGCTCCTGTAGACAACAAATAAAGAATATTACCATATCATAACATACAATGACGTCAATGACGCACTGAAAAGGTTGCATAGTACTCATCAAATACTCACCTGATGAGTTGACAAGTGCTGAGCAGAGTTTAGCAAAGCATCCGCCAAATGTTTCTTGTCCTCATTGAGTGATTGTACTTGTATCTCCAAGTCTTCACCCATGGATGCCACAAGCATGGTTTTCAATTCTTTGTTTACCTGAATAAAAAATAATTTTTAATGAGTATTGCATTAAGTGTAAAGGTGGAATCCGGGCCATCCAGTATACAGATGCAGGCCATGTGGAGCCATTGTTCAGTTTGGGCATTAGCTTTAATCAAACATGTTAAAAACTCATGCCCTATATAGAGTTTCTGATTTTACAACAATGAATAAATAGCCTGCAGTCCATCTTGTTAATTACTGGGCAAACTCATAATGTAATATAAATTTAATAAAAATACTAGCTATGAAATATATAGATACCTGAACTTGCTGTTTCAGTTGCTCCTTTAAAGATTCATTCTCCTCTGACAACTTGTCAATAGCTGCTTGCATTTCAGCTTTCTCTGGATTATGCTTGTCAGAATCTGCAGCAGCATCCCCAGACGATGTTAACTTGGGCCTTGGCTTAAACTCATTGAGTTTTGTATCCATTTGGGACATCTGGGATATAAGTACAGTGATGTCCATGTTATTCTTAGATTTTCTTGATTTAGAAACTGTTTGAGGCACTATGGGCTTCACAGCCGCCGGGTAAGGCTCATATGGTACAAATTTCGGGCTTTTGATGTTAAGTTGTGGCCTTTTCTTCTCTGCTCTAACAAAACTGGTAGGATACACTTGAATAAGTCTCCCTGGAAGAAGGGTTTCCTTGCTTCCAGTACGCGTGGGGGGCTTTAAACTAACTTTTCGTGCAGCCTCTGTGACAATTTCATCTGATTCCATGCCATCGCCCGCAGTGCGTGTTTTACTCATGATTTCTGTAAGTATGTAGACTGGTAATAAACAATTCTTTGAAGTGCACAATAATACATTTGTAATGAATAAATAGACCGGAAAAAGTAGGTTTACTTACTAGGATGGAAGGGAGTTCGAAATTCGTCCATGGAGTAAGAAACAGTGATAGTACTGATAGTAAGTGGAAAAGGCACAGTAAAAATCTATAAACGTTGCTTACTCAATTGCTTTAACATAAATAGTGTGTGAAGTGAAAACTTCAGTACCTCTTAATTGATTGGAGTTACTACTGTACAATTTTGCATTATAAATCACAACCTTCACTAATCCATTTACACTTTATTCTACTTCCACATTCCACAACACCGATATTTTTGCATACTTATGATTTTATCGCTGATTTAAGGAAATATGGTCCTTAAAGTAAACGAAATACACGACGAAGAAGACGAGCGAGAGAAAATAAATAAAATAAAATCTTTCACTTGTCATTGTCACAATGACTTTCAGAGCTACCAACATAACCGAAACTACAGAATATGCTGTTTGAGTTAATCACTTAAACACTGGATGGAAGGATTGAAATGCTCAAAGCAGAAGTATTTTTTCATTTCATTTCATTCATTACTATCCTTGCTCACAAAGAGAATGTAACCACTAGTCATTGCCTGCAAAGAGAATATAACCACTTGATTGCCTGCATCACACTAGCGCGGCCTGCGTTGGCGTTGCAGGTCAAAAAGGCCCCCGGCTCTCTACCAAAACAGAAAAAAGAAGGTGCAGGCATTTAAATTTAAACTTATAGTAGGGAGGCCAATTGGCTAAAACCAAAATTCCGTTTGACTGAAGAGGTTCCTACCAACAAGTGGTATCGTTGGATTCAGTGAGGTCTCCCGAGTATGAAAAGTGCTGTTGTCGCTCTCTAAAGGTGTGGAGGGGATAACTATGACGTCACAAAGATGGCGGCGAGTGATATCAATTTTTATCAATTATCTCCCTAAATACTCAACGTATTTGAACAAATGAGGCATCAAAAGAAAGCTATTTAAACAGCCAACAAAACATGTTATGCATATTAAAATGTACATCTTATAATTAAAAAGTCACACTTAAATAAACATTTTTCTACAAACTCACCTTTTATTTCAATGCAAAAAAATCTATGAAGGAGGCGTTATCGCCAAAAAATACTTCATATATACGAAAATGCTACATTTATCCTTTATACAATGCTTTTTGAATCATTGGAATCGGGTCATAAATAAGTATACTACGGCTGTTTCACCACGGGCGTGGCGAACAACGCGGCGCACGCGCAAGGTTTGCCTAGCGCGAGTGTGCGCGGTTTCTTGAGTGTACCTCGATAACTTCTTAACTGACTTGGACAAATGAGATATCATATATACGCATTGGTGCTTACACTGTAATGTTATGTAACCTGTTTTTTCAATAAATAAATAAATATATTATGAGAGTTGTTTGAATTCTTAATGAAACTTCTTTAATAGGCAAAACTTTGGCATTGATGTATTAAAAAATAAGAAAAATTACAGATTCAAAATATTTAGCCTGTGTATTAAAAAAAAATTGAAACGCGGGACAAAAAAAAAATGGCCTATATATACATCCCACTGCTGGGCACAGGCCTCCTATCATGGAGGAGAGGGAACGGGCACTACCCCCACGCTGGCCCAGTGCGGGTTGGGAACTGCACATACACCATTGAATTTCTTCGTGGATGTATGCAGGTTTTCTCACGATGTTTTTCCTTCACCGAAAAGCTAACGGTAAATATCAAATGATATTCCATACATAAGTTCCGAAAAACTCCTTGGTACGAGCCGGGATTCGAACCCACCACCGCCGTTTGATTGACAACCGCATGCCTGAACCACTAGGCTACCGTAGCTCTCTCTAGACAAAATTATTGTTATAATTATTTATTCGTAATTAAGTATATTGGTTAAAACACTGCACGCCAATGTGGCATACATCTTTCAGACATTTCTGTTTTCTACCAGAACAACCACAGCGAGATGTTCGACAACCTGTCTTACAATTGCATGATATCAGTTCTAAATCTTTCAAGGATATTGGCGGCCTAGAAGATGCTACTGGCCTCGTACATCCATCTTGCATCTTCCAACCATTTTCAATAGGCTGAGGTAAATTTGGCATAGCTATGTTCGCTGTATACCAACAAAGTGCTTGCAAGTTTGCCCGTTGTAGATGGTAACGCAGTACATCGTTTGTTGGTGGCAGTTTGTCTAGTTCTTTGGCGTATTGGAACAGGGCTGCCCTCAAATCATTGATGTTTTTAATATGGTTGAGGGCCGGCTTTTTATGTACATGACAAACACGTACATGTACATGTACATTTTCATGTTGTGTTTCAGATAGTTCCGGATACTGACCAAATCATTTAACAGATCTGCGTGAACATTTAATGTAATCCAACTAGATACCTTGGTATGTCCTGAGAAGGCACTGGTGGTATCGCATCCAGTTATTGCGTGGTAGGCAAGTATAGTTAAAAACAGAAGATGGTAGAATCGTTTCCTCTAAACCTGAGATTTTGGGTGAGATAGAGCGCTCTTACGGACGGCTATACACGTCAATCAACGCGCAGACCCGAAGTTAGTCAGGCGGAAGACCCTAGAGCTAGACTAACCCGACACTATACCGACGACATCCCGGACATAAGCCTGTACGAAATTGTAATGGCTCTTAAACAGCTTAAGAACAACAAAGCACCCGGTGAAGACGGAATAACAGTCGAACTTCTGAAGGCGGGTGGAAAACCGGTCCTTACGGCCCTTCAGAAGTTGTTCGATTCCGTCTTACTGGAAGGGAGAATTCAAAAGGCATGGAACAGAGGGGTGGTGGTGCTGTTCTTCAAAAAGGGTGACAATACTCTGCTGAAGAACTACAGACCCATCTCACTTCTGAGCCATGTCTATAAGCTGTTTACGAGGGTCATTACAAATCGTCTCGTACGCAGGCTAGATGACTTCCAACTTCCCGAACAAGCCGGTTTCCGAAGTGGCTTTAGTACCGTAGACCACATCCATACGCTTCGTCAGGTTATACAGAAGACCGAGGAGTATAACCTGCCTCTCTGCTTAGCGTTCGTGGACTACGAAAAATCCTTCGATTCGATTGAAACCTGGGCTATCGCTATATCGAAGTGCTGAAGTGTTTGTACGAGAACGCCACTATGTCAGTCCGACTCCAGGACCAGAACTAGAAACCTATTCCGCTGCAGCGGGGAGTCAGGCAAGGAGATGTTATTTCTCCAAAACTGTTCACCGTTGCACTGGAGGACGTTTTCAAGACTCTGGACTGCAGAAGGCTAAGCATCAACATTAACGGCGAGTACATCACTCACCTTCGGTTTGCTGACGATATAGAATTCTTTGCTGAGACCATGGAGGACTTAAGTACGATGCTCGATGACCTCAGTAAAGCATCCGAGCGAGTTGGTCCAAGAATGAACATGGATAAGACGAAGATTATGTCAAATGCCCATGTAGTACCTACCAACTCCCATTACAATCGGACACTTTACGCTCAAAGTTGTAGACGATTATGTATACCTAAGTCAGACGATCCAGTTAGGTAGGTCCAAGGTCAATCGTCGAATCCGACTCGGCTGGGCAGCGTTCGGGAGGCTACGGCAAATCTTTTCGTCCAATATTCCGCAGTGTCTCAAGACGAGAGTCTTTGACCAGTGTTTGTTGCCAGTGATGACATAATTATGGCACTGAAACGTGGTCGCTTACTATGGGCCTCATAAGAAGGCACAAAGTCACCCAAAGGGCAATGGAGAGGGCCATGTTGGAAGTTTCTCTGCGTGATCGCATCAGAAATGAGGTTATCCGCAGCAGAACAAAGGTAACCGATATAGCCCTCCGGATCGCTTAACTTAAGTGGCAGTAGCATATAGTTTCTTTCCACCCGTAGGTTTGCCAATAGCTAGAACCAGTGCCTGACCGTCAATTAATGTTACAACAGTAATTTCTAATATTTGACGAAACATTAAATAAAAATAAATCCCATGATGTTGAAGACTATAATTGCCTACCACGCAATAACTGGATGCGCTACCACCAGTGCCTTCTCAGGACATACCAAGGTATCTAGTTGGATTACATTAAATGTTCACGCAGATCTGTTAAATGATTTGGTCAGTATCCGGAACTATCTGAAACACAACATGAAAATGTACATGTACATGTACGTGTTTGTCATGTACATAAAAAGCCGGCCCTCAACCATATTAAAAACATCAATGATTTGAGGGCAGCCCTGTTCCAATACGCCAAAGAACTAGACAAACTGCCACCAACAAACGATGTACTGCGTTACCATCTACAACGGGCAAACTTGCAAGCACTTTGTTGGTATACAGCGAACATAGCTATGCCAAATTTACCTCAGCCTATTGAAAATGGTTGGAAGATGCAAGATGGATGTACGAGGCCAGTAGCATCTTCTAGGCCGCCAATATCCTTGAAAGATTTAGAACTGATATCATGCAATTGTAAGACAGGTTGTCGAACATCTCGCTGTGGTTGTTCTGGTAGAAAACAGAAATGTCTGAAAGATGTATGCCACATTGGCGTGCAGTGTTTTAACCAATATACTTAATTACGAATAAATAATTATAACAATAATTTTGACTTTTAATTTTGTCTAGAGAGAGCTACGGTAGCCTTGTGGTTCAGGCACGCGGTTGTCAATCAAACGGCGGTGGTGGGTTCGAATCCCGGCTCGTAACAAGGAGTTTTTCGGAACTCATGTACGGAATATCATTTGATATTTACCGTTAACTTTTCGGTGAAGGAAAAACATCGTGAGAAAACCTGCATACATCCACGAAGAAATTCAAAGGTGTATGAGCAGTTCCCAACTGGGCCAGCGTGGGGTAGTGCCCGTTCCCTCTCCTCCATGATAGGAGGCCTGTGCCCAGCAGTGGGACGACTCGTATATAGGCTAATTATTTATTTATTTATTTTGTCTCGCATTTCAATTATTTTTAATACACAGTAAACATATTTTTATTTCTGTAAGTAATTTTCTTTTTTTTTAATACATAAATGCTAAAGTTTTGGCTATTAAAGAAGTTTCATTAAGAATTCAAATAACTCTCATATGATAATCTCATTTGTCCAAATCAGTTAAGTAGTTATCGAGGTTACACTCAAGAAACCGCGCACACTCGCGCTCGGCAACCCTCGCGCGTGCACCGCGTTGTTCGCCACGCCCGTGGTGAAACAGCCGTAGTATACTTATTTATGACCCGATTCTAATGATTCAAAAAGCATTGTACAAAGGATAAACGTAGCATATTCGTTTATATGAAGTATTTTTTAATGATAACGCCTCCTTCATAGATTTTTTTGCATTGAAAAAAAAGGTGAGGTTATAGAAAAATGTTTATTTTAATTATAAGATTTTAATTAGAAGAGAAGTGTGACTTTTTAATTATAAGATGTACATTTAATTATGTGTAACATGTCTTGTTGGCTGTTTAAATAGCTTTCTTTTGATGCCTCATTTGTTCAAATACGTTGAGTATTTAGGGAGATAATTGATAAAAATTGATATCACTCACCGACATCTTTGTGACGTCATAGTTATCCCCTCCACACCTTTTGAGAGCGACAACAGCACTTTTCATATTCGGGAGACCTCACTGAATCCAACGATACCACTTGTTGGTAGAAACCTCTTCAGTCAAACGAACTTCGTTATTTGACGACTTTTTTCCAACGGGCCTCTTTACTATTAATCCAAGGTAAACTTTTATCAAATACATACTGAAATAAAACACACATATACAAAATAATATATACTAATATATATATTACTGCCTTTTGTACCTAGTGAAAAAAAATACTATGGTGACAACTATCCTACACGCTTATCAGAAGAATACTTGCACAAACTAATAAGAGATACTAACGTATAAGGTAACGGGCCATAAGTTCGTGCTAGTACGTCATTTCGTTAGTTTAGTTTCTGACGCTTATAATAAGCAACTCAAACATTTTTTATTAAAATTATACATTTGTAAAAAATCTCTATCATTTAATCTTTCCAAAAAAACAAATACTCAAATTTTAACGACAACTAATAGCAACACAACGCTCGAAACTGTCAGTCGGCCGAAAACAGCTGTGTGGTGTGCGCGTACTGTGTGTTGACGTAAGGTGCTCGCTCCGACTTCTTAAGGAAATTGAAAGGAAAAGGTAAGTCCATTTGAATAAAACTTTTAACAGTGCTTTTGTTAAGTTCCTTAGCAATGGATTTAATCCGGAAAAAGTGTATATTTATGTATAGGAGCCCCTGAAATTGCAATAAATCGACTCACGAACTAGCGGTCAATAAATTAATCGTGTGGCCCCTATTTCGTGTTACTAACGAATCAAGGGTTTTCTAGATACATCCTAGTATCTTCTGTATTTTAATAACACTTAAGATATTGTGAATGCAAATGTATTTTATGACGTGTTCTATGAGCTAAATTCGGTATATGTTTTGTTCACTAGAATTTTCATAAAACGAGTTTGAAAGTGATCTAAATGTACAATTTTAAGGTGAATTCGCATATTTATTTGCAGCACAATTTTGTTTATTGCTCGATTTCTGTAATGTATTTTTATGTTTATTTACTACATATTGGATAGGTAATGGTTATTGAACATAATTTAAAAGTGATCTACGTCATTAATTGCGCGAATATCCAAGAAACAGTAACACGAAGAAAGGGACTACTACTTTTCATACTTTTTCCCCAAGTTCGTGACAGAGAAATCTGTAGTGGTAGGTAAATACACAGATCACTCCTAGTACGAGGTAAGGTATGGGGAATGTGTAACCTCATTTGTTATTTGATATTCTTCTTGCAGAAGTAACATGTATATTGATAAATTGCAATAGTGGTGCCTGGGTAAATCCCAGGAATACGGGACTTGTTATCCCGGGACCCTTATAATTTTTTCGGGATTCGTTTTCTCCTAGTAGGAGATAAGGTATGGGGAATGTGTAAGGATTTGTTATTTGATATTCTTCTGGAAGAAGTAACGTGTATTACATTGATAAAATGCAATAGTGTTGCCTGGATAAATCCCGGGACCACGAGAGTTGAATCCCGACCGATGTTATTTTTGCGGGATTTTTAAATTAAATTAAAGGTTACTTTGTACAGTCAAGGTCACCTATACGTATACACCACAAACTTACAGAAATATGTATACAAACCTTTATACTACGGAAATAAGGTTGTTGTATACATATTTTTGCAACTTAGGGTATATACATATTGGTGACCTTGACTGTACCCTATTAATCAGTAAATGATTTTAAGGTGATTCGCTTTCCATACAAAACGTTATACACTTTCCATATAAACTTGTATAAATTGGCTTTCCATTTGCGCGAAGCAAAAACTTGTATACACTAGAATAGTTTGAGAAATCAGTTTGGGATGTCATATTTTGGGAAAATTATTTATCTCAAATTATTCAAGTTTATACAAGTTTATTCTAGGAAAGGGGGAGTTTCGATTTATGAAAGTTGGCTACATAAGTTTTTTAAAATATCTCGCCGTTTGCCTGCGAATGTCAAAAAACATTTTGTATGGAAAGCGAACCACGTAAATAAACGTGTTGAACTGCTGCTGGGCTTATTGTACAGACAGTCCTCTCAGTAATCATCGCTAGGATAGTCTTGGGTTAAACAATAGTAGATAATCAATAAATATTTTTGTTCTCTGTTATCAACACAGAAGAAACAACAAGTAGGTGGTACGTTTGTCAGGATTCCGAAGTTGCGGTGCGTGTTATTATTGAAACTCCGTAGGTTGAAAAATCAAGGTATTATATTCGTTGTAAGGTGATATTTTGCGGTTTACAACAATTAAGGCTTAACAGAAAAAACACGGGATATGCACGAGATTGCCCTAATTAAGTTAATGGCGTAACAGGGCCTTGTGAAGAGAGAGATCGGTCTAGTGTGGCGTTCCGGAAGCTTCTTTCTAGTCATTTTTGGCAATCATTCGGTTCCGGCCAATCAGTGCGACCGCGCGTCGACTCGGGCGCATCCGGTGCGTCCTGATTGGCCGGCCGGGGGAAAGCCACACAGACAATACAATAATATATCCCTGAGGAAGGGATGTGGCTTCGGTTGTGACCGTGGCGCCACATCACCCCCCCAGGGAGAGAATTAATTAATTAAAATAATTAGTTACATAGCTATCATGGATTGCACCGAAAAGGAAAAACATAACATTTTTATTAAAAAAAAAAAAAAAATTAAATGGTTAGTGGCGTACATAGGTGCACATACCCTAGGTAGGTATATTGAGATCAAACACATTGCGGCCTTACTATAAATACAAAACATGACTCCTATACTACTTAGGTACAAGTAATACAATTAAGTAAGGATATTGCACAAGTTATCCTACAATTAAATGTTATGTAACATTTTAGTTTAGAACTAACATGACATTCCAATTGTTCACTATTGGAAATAAGGTTAACATATTCATGATAACAGACAATTATGAAAGATTACTGCAAATAAAGAGTTACTTCAATAATGTTAATTGGAGTAGGTAATATGTAGGTATGCAAGATGTGCATATTGTGCATACATATTTATATTAATTATAGGAATATGTAGGTAAGCAAGTTTTACATATTTGGCCCGGAGGTGTCGGCCTGGGAGTGAGGGCTCGGAAGGCCCGTCTCGTCCACGACGTAGGCGGGCTTGACTCGGTCGATACTGACCTCGACTTCCTTTCCTTTATTGAGAAGTTTGATTGTTTTCTCCTTAAGCTGGATGATACGGTGCGGTCCTGTGTAGGGCGGCTGTAGCGAGTGACGCAGCGCATCTTCCCGCAGGAACGCGTGGGTCGCTGAGGGAAGGTCTTTAAAGGTGAAAATGCGGTCGCGTTGGTGATGAGAAGCTGGAGTTGGCCGAAATTGTGCCATCTTCGTACGAAGTTGGTTGACGTAGTCGGCAAGGTCGGTGGGTCGCTCTGATGTCATGGGAGGAGAGAGCAGCTCTCCAGGGAGACGTAGGGGCTCGCCGTACAGTAGTTCGGCTGGTGACGATTCCAGGTCTTCTTTTAAGGCGGCGCGCATGCCAAGTAGCACCATGGGGAGCGCTCTGATCCAGGTGTTGTTATGACACATCAGCGCGGCCTTGACCTGACGGTGTACACGTTCCAGGATCCCGTTGCTCTGCGGGTGATAGCTTGTAGTCCTGATTCTGGTGGTAGCGTGCATTTGCATGAGTCGTTGGAAGAGTGAAGACTCGAATTGTCTACCCTGATCAGTGGCGACTATGGTTGGGACACCAAACCGGCCTATCCATCCACTGGTGAATGTTTCTGCAACTTCTTCCGCTGTGATGGTGGTCATTGGCCATACCTCGGGCCAGCGCGTAGCGCGATCTATAGCGGTGAGGCAGTAATGGAAACCATTGCATGGTGGCAATGGGCCAATGATGTCCAGGTGGACGTGGCGCAATCTCGCAGAGGAGGAGAAATGTCCGAGTGGTGTAGAAGCATGCCTTGTTACTTTGCTACGCTGACAAGGAACGCAGTGTCGCGACCGCTGGTGGCAGTCCTTTCTTACGCCTGGCCACACATAGCGGTCGCTGACCAATCTCGCTGAAACGCGCGCGCCAGGGTGACTCAACCCATGCAGCTTGTTAAAAATGGCGCGGCGATATGGAAGCGGTATGAAAGGCCGGGGCTTACCGGTAGAGGTGTCGCAGGTGAGTGTGATGTTACTCCCCGGTACGCTGATCTGCTCTAACTGGAGTGACGAGTTGTTTGTTAGGAGGAGGCTGGCTAGCTCATCGTCAGTGTCCTGTGAGGCAGCGAGTGCGGCGTAGTCCTCCTCGAGTGATATCGCCTCTATCCTTGACATGGCGTCAGCCACTACGTTTTCTTCGCCGGCGATGTGTACGATGTCGGTCGTGAATTGGCTTATAAATGACAGTTGGTTAAGCTGTTGCGGCGGCAATTTTTCACGGCGCTGTTTGAATGCGTATATTAGCGGTTTGTGGTCCGTGTAAATCGTGGCATGTTGGGCCTCCAGGATGTGTCGGAAATGCTGCACACTCTCGTAAACTGCGAGCAGCTCGCGATAGTAGGCGGGCAACTCGCTCTGTGCTGGTGTTAGTTTTCTGCTGAAGAACGCGATGGGCTGCCAGTCGTTGTCAATTCGCTGCTGCAGGCACGCGCCGACCTGGCTGCTCGACGCGTCGGTGAAGAGCCCGAGCGTGGCCGAGCCGATTGGGTGCGCGAGGATTGTGGCTTCAGTGAGGCTCGCCTTGCATGCTTCAAATTGTTGTTCGAGTTCTGGTGTCCAAGGAAATGGTTTGTTGCCTCTCATTTTAGTGCCAGCCAGTGCGTCGATTAATGGTGCTTGTTGCTCGGCTGCCCTGGGTAAGAAACGTCGGTAGTAATTAATCATTCCGAGGAATCTCCTCACTCCTTGTACGGTTTTCGGTAATGAGTATTCTCGTAGCGCTTGTATGCGCTCTGGAGGAGGTTGGGTTCCATCCGGGCTGATGAGGTAACCCAGGAAAACTAGTTGTTTGACCCCGAGGTTACACTTTTCGGCATTGACGACTACACCATAGTCCTGGAGTCGCTGGAAAAGTGTGCGCAGGTGCTCAGCGTGCTGCGTGGCGTCGCGAGAAAAAACCAGGATATCATCTATGTATGCGTAAGTGAAATCCAGGCCCCTGGTGACTTCGTCGATGAAACGCTGGAATGTTTGTCCAGCATTCCGGAGACCGAAGCTCATATATGGGAATTCGTACATGCCAAATGTTGTCGTAATCGCAGTCTTTTCTATGTCAGTAGGGTGAACAGGTATCTGTTGGTAAGCCTTAACGAGATCTATGGAACTAAAAATGTGGTTACCGGCTATGGCTTGGTTCACATCCCCAATGTGTCGCACTGGGTATTGGTCCGGGATGGTGCGAGCATTTAAGGCCCTGTAGTCACCACAGGGTCGCCAAGAGGAGTCTTTCTTCTTAGCTAGGTGAAGTGGAGATGACCATGGAGACTTTGATGGTGTGGCTGTACCGCACTGCACCATGTCGGTGAACTCCTTCTTGGCGGCAGCCAGTTTCTCAGGACCGAGGCGTCGTGGTCTGCAGAAAACAGGTGGACCTGGCGTGGTGTTGATGAAGTGGACAGTGTTGTGCTTCTTCATTCGAGTGACTCCAGGTGGCTTTAATATCTCAGGAAATTCTGAAAGTATATTTGAGAAAGGTGAATTGTCAGCCCTTATGGCTTTAATGCTAGGTTGGTCCACGGATGCGATGGAGGCGGGGGTGGTGATTCCTGTGCTGCCATCCATTAGTTGCTTCCCCCGGCAATCTGGCAGCAAATTGTAGTACGCCAGGAAGTCAACACCTATTATTGGCATATCCACATCGGCCACAACAAAATTCCACTTTAGATTTTTCTTTAGGCCAATGTCAAGTGAAATAGTGACAGTTCCGTATGTTTGTATACGGGTGCCGTTCGCTGCGCTGAGATTATAATCAGTGGCTGGTCTGACTGTTTTAAGTAGGTTCTTTGGAAAACAGCACAAATCTGAACCCGTGTCAAGCAAAAATCTGACTTTTGATGATTTGTCTGTCACAAATAAGCGGCCGCCTATATTGTAGCAGTCAGTGGCCGCAATCACTGGCTGCTGTTGGGGTTTGACTGGCTTAGTGAACCATCCACCCAGGTGCAAGGAGTGGTGCAACGCTGGGCATTGGCCTGGTACCGCTTGTGGTACCAGCACAGAGTGGGTGTGGTGCCTCGTGAGTGTGACCGTTCTCTTGCGTGTCTGGGTCTGGACCTAGAGCGAGTCCTGCTTGAGTGTGGTCCGACAGCAGATACCGAGAGGTGTTGGCACAACATGTCAACCTTGGACGCTAGGCTAAGCATCCAGTCTGAGGGCTCTGGCTGGGTAGGTTTAGCTGCTGCATGGAGCATCGGGCTGGCCGGGGACACTTCCATGATGCTGTCAGCTAGATCAGCCAGTTTTTCCAATCCTAACTCAGCGTGGCTGGTTAGGATAGCTTGTACATGGGTTGGGAGTCGCGTCAGCCACAATTGTTTTAACATTGTCAAATCAGGGGTCTCACCTGCGAGTGACTTAAGGTGTCTTAGGAACTGGGACGGACGCCGGTCGCCGAGTTCTTCATTCCGGATGAGTTGACGCACCCGCTCGCCGTCCGAGCGTGACAATCTGCGAGTCAGCTCCGCCCTTAACGCCAGGTAAGCGCCGTCCTTCGGTGGATTGGTAATTATATCTTCCACCTCCGCAGCCAATCGCGTGTCCAGTTGCGCTACAACGTGATTATATTTCGTCGAATCAGAGCTTATACCGGCCAGGGTGAACTGGGCCTCCGCCTGAGCAAACCACACGTTCGGTTTATCGAACCAAAAGGGAGGGAGGCGGACTGCCACCTTGTTAATATGATTACTGTGCTCTGAAGGAGCGGGATTGTCCCTATTAACATTATTAACAAGCTCCTGAAGAGCAGCGTTTTGTTCTAGCACGGCTTTCAGCCGGGATTCTAATTCCTCTAAGGACATGTTGATAAACAAACTACTTATTTCTAATTAATATATCTTAAATTTAAAAAAGGATAATACTCGTAATCGCCGTGGGCTCGCAGTCGCGTCGAGTAGCACGTGGTCTCGGACGCGGAGAGTAGGCGCGGCGGTGCGCCGGCGTGAGCGCGCGCACGGCAGGGGCGCGGCGAGGGGCCGCGGGAGTGTACCGGCGCGGCGTGAGCACGGGACGCGCTTACGCGCGCACGGTAGGGGCGCGGTGAGGGGCCACGCGGTTGCGCCGGCGTGGGCACGTGGCGTGCTTGAGCGTGCACGGCGGGGGCGCGGTGGCGCGCGGCGTGAGCGCGTGCTTGCTCGCGCACAACGAAAGGGCCGCGGGGGCGCGCTGGCGTGGGCACGTGGCGAGCTTGGGCGCGCACGGCAGGAGCGCGGTGGCGTAGCGCGCAGGCGTGAGCGCGTGCTTGCTCGCGCACGGTGAAAAGGGCCTCGGAGGGCGCGCTGGTGTAGGCACGTGGTTGCGCCGCTAAAAGCGCGCGCGGGTGGGGCACTCAGGCCGCGCCGATGCAGAAACGTGCGCGCGTGCCGGCAGGGAAAAACGCGCTGACACGGGCGTGGAAGTGCACCGCCTAGCGTGCGCGGGGCGCCGACTCGGGCAATGGAGCGCGCCGGCGAGGGCGCGGGGGCACGCGGGCGGAATCTTGGCACCGGCGTGGGGCGCGTCGGCGAAACCCGGGGAACGCCGTCGTAGTTGTGAAACTGGTCGTCGTCGTCGCGTAAACACGGCGCTTCGTGGGGCTCTCGTGGCGGCGTGCAGAGGCGGCGAAGAAAAATCACGTCGGGGTCACCAATGTCGGGATTCCGAAGTTGCGGTGCGTGTTATTATTGAAACTCCGTAGGTTGAAAAATCAAGGTATTATATTCGTTGTAAGGTGATATTTTGCGGTTTACAACAATTAAGGCTTAACAGAAAAAACACGGGATATGCACGAGATTGCCCTAATTAAGTTAATGGCGTAACAGGGCCTTGTGAAGAGAGAGATCGGTCTAGTGTGGCGTTCCGGAAGCTTCTTTCTAGTCATTTTTGGCAATCATTCGGTTCCGGCCAATCAGTGCGACCGCGCGTCGACTCGGGCGCATCCGGTGCGTCCTGATTGGCCGGCCGGGGGAAAGCCACACAGACAATACAATAATATATCCCTGAGGAAGGGATGTGGCTTCGGTTGTGACCGTGGCGCCACACGTTTATTGTGTCACTCTTTGGGGGAAACCTATGTCCAGCAGCGGTTTGGGTTCATATGATGCTGGTGATAATAATTAAATAGGTATTTTAACTTGTTAAGGGTTTACTTAGAACATTTTTTTTTTCTGTTTCAGAGGCATGCATGGTACAAAATGCCATATAAAAAGTATAATTCCGAAAATTTGGACAATGCTTTGGCATCAGTTCGGAATGGAGAAAATACGGCTTACAAAGCGTCCAAGTTGTATAAAGTGCCTTATCAAACTTTACTGGATAAGTTAAATATAAACACACCAATCCTTCTGGGCACGCGACAGCTCTCACTAAGGATGAAGAGAAACTAATTGTCGAATGGATTCACTATATGTCGGCGATTGGGTTTCCTGTGACTAAAGAGCAGTTACAATTGTTTATTTTATTAGTTAAAATTGGCACTCGCTGACCGCAAACAAAAGCTATTCATGAGCTCACTACAATGGCAGAACTAAAAATAATCTATCTGATTTGTAAGTTTCATCTATATGTATGTGTATGTATGTATTAATAGGTATATATTGTTTTATCATATCATATTGTTATATTATATTGTATCGTATTCTACTATATTATTTATCACATCTTTAAACATGTTAAAGAGTTTTTGTTTTAAATTAAGTTGCACTGCCCACATTTTATCTGCTTTGCCTTAAGGTTGACTGGTAGAGAATGCTTTATAGCATTAAGTCCGCCTTTTGTACCATAAGATATTCTTTTGTGCAATAAAGATTAAATAAATAAATAAATAATGGCCATTCATGAGCTCAGTTCAAATAATCTAAACTATACAAGTTATATTTGATTATAAGTCAAAGTTTAAACAAATACGACATTTTTTGACATAATTATGGCTATTATTGTTATTTGTAAGTAATAAAAACTGGATCTCACCATATTTTTAAGTAATAAAAACTGGATCTCACCATATTTGTAAGTAATAAAAACTGGATCTCACCGTCAGCTTTTTGTTTCAATAATATCCTTATGATCTTCTTACTTAAATAGACCCGCTATGTATTTATGATTTTCATAAAAAAAAACTAAGTAGACAGGTACGTTATAATATAAGGAATACCTATTGATGAAAATTATTGAAGAATGTCTATGAAGTGAAAGGTAAGTTTATACCCTATTAAACAGAACAGCGTTTACAGATGCGTGCCACATCCAAAAGGTAGATATTTAACTTAAACGGTTTTCGTTAATACATATACTTAGATAATAGGTAACCTATGTGGGACACACTTTCAAAAAGGTGAGCCT
Organism: Epinotia demarniana; assembly: GCA_945867215.1. NCBI lineage: Eukaryota > Metazoa > Arthropoda > Insecta > Lepidoptera > Tortricidae > Epinotia > Epinotia demarniana. Next base: position 8,385,351 of record OX244261.1, read on the forward strand.
GTAGGTACTATTGGATAAGTTATTTAATCTTACATTTCATAAAAAAATCCCGGAAAAGGAACAAAAGTCCCGCGATTTTAAATACCGAGTTTTACCAGGCCCTGTATTGGATTTTGTGAATATTCAAGTTACTGCCTCATCAATAATCCTGTTCAATATAAAAGAACAAATGAGGGTGTATATTCCTTAAACGGTATCTCGTACTATAAGTTGCTTAAAAAGTGTATGCCGAAACAGGGGTCACGAACTCACAAACTTAGGAGCAGAGCCAAATTTTATCACGAAATGGGGTTCAAATACGAGGTCTACAAATAAATTAATAAAAATTAGATATTGTAACAAAAACTATATTATTATTGCATTAAATAATAGGCAAGATATCAAAATTCATCACACAAAAAAATTCATAGCGTACCATACAAAGTCATAAGAGGCTTAACCTGCCGAAACAGTGGACGTTTACCTTAATACTTGTGTAACTTGCGCTTGAAAGTCAATTTGCTTTGTGCTTGACGGATAGTAAGCGGAAGAGCGTTCCAGAGTCGAATTGCCTGAACGGTAAAAGAACCAGACATAAACCCGGACCGGTGAGGAAGAACAGACAACTTCAAGTTACGGGAACTGCGGAGTACGCCTCCGGGTCGAGCAGTAACAAAAGTAAATTTGGACTTGAGATATTCCGGCGCAGCAGGGTCGAATAGAAGGGAAAACAGTGTGCTTATAAGACGTAATGACAATGACCTGCGTTCGCGAATGGGGAGCCAGTTTAGTCGACGGCGAAAAGCGGATATATGTTCATACTTGCGAAGTCCAAAAATAAATCGGATGCAGTTATTCAAAAGACGATCCAGCTTACTTAGCAGAGCCTGAGTGATATTGGAGTAACACACGTCAGCATAATCGATGGTTGGTAAGACAAGAGCTTGAACAAGGAGGGTCTTGGTGCTAACTGGGAGGAAATTCTTAATTCGGTAAAGGGCTCTTAATGTGTTGGTCACTCTGCGACAGACATCAGACACCTGCGGTTCCCACGTCAGACCACAGTCAAAAATCAGCCCCAGGTTTCTCACTTGAGACGAAAGCGGGATTGGGACGTCTTCAAAGAAAATTGGGGTTGCCTGTGTCAGGTCCACCAAAGAAAGTAAACGGGGGCTCCCGAGCACAATAGCCTGGCATTTGGTCGGGTTCACAGCCACACCGAAACTGCGCGACCAAGCGGAAATACGGCACAAGTCATCATTAATACTTTCAATAGCACGATGTATTCCGTTGGTAGTTGCCCTGGTGTATAGTTGTAGATCGTCCGCGTACAGATGGTGAGAGCATACAATGTGGGACGTGATTGAGTTAATAAATACGGAAAAAAGCAGAGGGGAAAGAATACCGCCCTGTGGAACACCAGAAGTAAGATCAGACCAATCAGACACGGAACGATCGACACGAACCATCTGGCGGCGATCATGAAGGTAGGAAGTAAACCACTTGGCCGCCGATGTCGAAATATTTAAATGGTTAAGTGTAGCCAATAAGAGGTCGTGGTTAACTGCATTAAATGCGTTGGAAAAATCTATCAAAACCGATACAGTTAGTTGAGAGGATTCCAAACCTTGCCTCACATCTTCAACGATATTAAGCAATGCCGTTGTTGTACTGTGACCAGGGCGAAAGCCCGACTGATACTGAGAGAGGACGTGGTTAGAGTGGATGTAGGCTGACAGCTGTTTGTGAACCACTGCTTCTAAGACCTTAGAGAGGAAAGGCAGAATAGAAATGGGACGAAAATCTTTTAGTAAGCTGGGGTTAACAATATGAGTGATAACTGGGAGAATACATTCTAAGATGCTTACAACCATCAGCCTACTAATCTCATCATGACCAACAGCATTCGACTTGATAGACCTGACCACCTTACTAACCTCGTCCTCGGCGGCAAAGGCGAGAGAAAAGAGTGTTCCAGAAGGGCAGGGCAAGGTATTGATGAGAGAAATGGTTTGGGCTTTAGTAAGGGGGTCAACTGAGGAAGATTTGGCAAAGTGAGAGTAGAGATCGTTTAAAGAAAAGGAAGCAAGAGAAGTGTGTTTATTTGGGGGTTTACCGACGCCCAAAGAGTTTAAAAACTTCCAAGTCGCTTTAGTAGAGGACGACAACGTTTTCGTATATATATTTGCGCTTGGCTGCTCTCACCATCTGATTGCACCGGTTTCTTGCAAATTTAAAATTAGTCCAATTTTCTTCGCACCGGTCCCGCTTAAACCTGCTAAAAGCTCTATCTCGCCTTGTCATGGCCATACGTACCCCTCTCGTAATCCAAGGCGCGGGTGGCCGCTTCAGTCTAACGGATCGAGACGGAGCGTGAGTGTCGTACAGTTTAAAAATGGTCGCATTGAGAGATGCGACCGCCTCGTCCACTGTCGGCGCTGTGAGAACAGCCGTCCAGTCCACATTGCGCGCGTCCTGCTTTAGTGCTTCCACATCCATCCGTGCGAAGCTACGTATGTCTATATACGTGCGCTGTGGCTTGGGAGGCTTAATCTTGTAGCTTAAATAAATTAAGTCATGGTGTGAAAAACCTGGAGCCGACAATTGGCCAAATTTACTGACATGGGCTACGAAGGAGGTGACAATAAGGTCCAACCAAGAATCAGGTGCATCGACATTGTGGTGGGTCGGTTGAAGTGGAAGTACAACAAGATCGGCAGAGTCTAAAGCTAGGTTGAGTCTACGCGTTCTGGGGTTACATTTTAAGAGGTCCGTATTAAAATCACCCATGACTACCTGAGGTACGTAGTCAGTACTAAGAGGTCAGTACTAAGAACACAATATTTATATTGACGAGCAGTTTGGGTTTCGGCCTGGACACTCCTGCACCCATCGGGTGCACCGGCTGGTGGAGCATGTCTTGCACTGGTTCGCTGCCACACGGAGGCCGGTCGCCACTGGCGCTGTATTCTTTGACATCGCCAAGACATTTGACAAAGTGTGGCATTGCGGGCTGATGCATAAGCTGTTCGACATGCAGATGCCGGATAGGCTGGTGCACCTGATTGGGGACTTTCTAGCAAACAGGGCATTCCAGTATCGCGTGGAGGGCACCCTCTCTGCGCGTCATCCCATTCGGGCGGGCGTGCCGCAGGGTGCAGTACTATCTCCCTTCTTGTTTGCCCTGTATATCAACGACCTGCCAAGGATAGACCGTGTCCACTACACGCTTTTCGCGGACGACACAGCTATATACACGTCTTCAACCCATCCGGATAGGTTGAGAGCTCTCCTCCAGCGCGCGATCGACTCTCTCGGGAGGGGTTCTCCTGGACAGGCGACTGACTTTCGCCAACACCTTAGTGTCGTGGATAAGAGCTTTTCCGTCCCTCACTGTGATATCATGTACAGCCCGTCCATAGTATTCTAGGTTCATTTTCCGCGGTAGGCCCTCAGGCCGAGCCAGTCTGTGAAAGACTTGAGGCCGATATTGGCTGGACTGCTTGCCGGCCGACGCGTGTGGATACGTGCGGGTCGCAAGCACGGCGGCCAAAATAAGTCACTCCATAGTCCTCCAAGAAAGTTCTTCTCATTCATGTCCTGCGGCTATGATGGCACATATGTGGACAGCCTTTCCTTTCCAAGGTCCTTTTATTTACCCTGAAGTAACAAAGCCCCTCAAATACCTACTAATCTTTTCGAAAATGGGTCCTAACTAGACTATTTTTGCGAGTTTTGCCACCTATACTCTATTCATAAGTTTAACCAGCAAATCTGAAAAAAACTCATGCTGGTAACAGGAAATGCGCAATAGGACGACCCGATGGTCGAGTCGACCTCACAAGGGGTTGAACACAGAACACCATAAGCTCTGGTTTCCTAGGACAGCGGTGCCGTCATATGGCGGGGAGATAGATTATCCGTCTCTTTCTAATTAGACCACTTAGAAAGAGACTAGAATATTTACCGTTAGCTAGCGTGAAGGAAATCATCGTGAGGAAACCGGTCTTATCCCAATAAGGTCTAGTTTACCCTCTGGGTTGAAAGGTCAGATGTCGCTTTCGTAAAACTAGTGCCTATGCCAAATCTTGGGATTAGATGTCAAAGCGAACCCCGGGCTCCTTTAGGGGCATTACCAGGAATAACGCTAGGAGGATGATGATGTGCTACCAAACGTGGTTCAGTTACTTACGAGTTTGACTGTACTTGTAACTGGAAGCTTATTTCACAGGTAAAATTGTTGCCCTATATTTTATTGAAAAATATTCTTGTGACATGACTGGCTGGCCTGACTCTTTCCGCTCCCGTACAAACTCTTTGAAACCCTGTAGATAATAATAATAAATATAATCATTAACTGATTTCTGTGTATTAAAAAATATTATTTTATTTATTAAAACCTTTATTGCAATAAATAAAATCCAACCATTTAGTGAATAACCATAACTTAAGCTTTCAGTGTTGCATCTAGCTCTCCGCTAGCTTGTAGTTCTTTAATGATATCTAACCCTCCAATAAGTTCTCCTTTGACATACAGCTGGGGGTATGTTGGCCAGTCAGAGTATTCTTTAAGGCCTTGACGAACTGCCTCATCGGTCAATATATCAAAGGTGCCATACTGAACCCTGAAATAAAAATCATGATAAGGTAATATTGTTTTCAATTAAGAAGATGTCAAGGAAGAATTTATATCAGCTCACAAATTCAGCTCAAAAACTTCTTCATGATTTGATTCATTGTATTTGGATTAGGTACTATTATCAGTTACCAAACTTTATCAGTCTATCACTATTTAATGTGTCTTGATTGCCATTTTATCAACTTGTATAATATCTATCTAGGACACTTATAAACGGAATTCTGATAGTAGAAACTTATAAACAGAATTCTGATGGTAGAAACTGTCAATCAACATATACATAATCAATCAATGGCATTGATTGATTGGTGTGGTAACACCCTAACACCAAGAAGTGTATACATACCCAGATCCATTGAGAATCTGTATCAAGGTCCTGCTGAAGCCACACCTCGGTGTCTCTCTGTCACCCTTCATGAATACCATTACATTGTGATTGTTGATAAGAGCCTTGAGGCGCACCTCCAAAGGTTGTTGAGGTGTAGCAATAGCTGGAGCAGCCTTCCCAAGGCTGTGCGCCTTCACCTTGGATGTAATTTTTGCAGCGTCTGCACCATCCACTCTGTCCACTTGTGATCCATTTTTAAATAAAATTACAGTAGGTACTGAATCAACCTAGAATAGAGTATTAATAATATCAACAACAAAATGGTTTTTCACAATTACAAAAAACAACTTGACAAAAGTTAGGTGTCCATTCATGATTCCAGAATCTTGAGAAGGAAAGTTACCTTATAGTTCAATGAGATTTCAGACAGATTCTCAGCATCACAGATGCAGAATTTGGCCCCACTAGCTTGGATTTCAGGAACCTTTGATAGTTCTTTGAGCACATCTGTTACTTGGCCGCATTGGTCTGCCCATTCCGCTGAGAAGTGGGCAACTGTTAATGTTGGAGATCTAAGAAAATCACCATAGAGATTACTGAACACAGGGCATCAGAGACAATCATAGGGCATATTTATTAGATGAATGTGATGTTTCCGACACATATTAGTCAATTCAGCAGAGTTGCTTTGTTAAATAACTTTCCTGTACATAGAACTACATGTTTACAATTTACATAATGGTTTGTGACCTTTGAGATAATGTAAAAACGTCATTCGACCCACAAGAGGTTTCGTACGCCATTGAGCACATCATTATAATGTAGCCGCTATAATACACATACATTTTACCTTTCTAGAAACTAACCTAACATCGCATGTTACATTACGGTGAAAAGGAATTAGTAACAAAAATATTATATCACATGGGTCGTAACCCATGTATAAAACTGACTGACCTTATCAAATTTTGGAAGTTTTCGACGGAATCAACAGTTGCAACAGACATTTCAAATTTAGGTTACTTCTTTGGGACCGGATAATTAGTAATTAGCACAGATCGATAAATACAAACTGCTATTTTCTGTACTTCCAGAAGTTTATCTAGATATATTGTATTAATTCCATTAATGAAATAACTTCTGATTCTTTGAAATTAATTTAAGAATATCAATACTAACTGTACTAAACAGAAGGCCCACAAGACTGTCAAGTCAAGACTTCTGTCAAATGAAACGAAACACGAAAATGAAAGCAGTGGTCAGCCGAGCCAAGCTAACTTCAATTCGATTGGATGCGCTAAGCACAAGTATTATCATATTCCAACGTTTATTTTTGTGTCTGAAACAGTTAACGACTCACCTGTCATGTAACTAGTTGACATCTGCCACTGACGTCAATGTCAGTTTTAATCGAGTCTCGCACGGCTTTTCTTTTGTGTGAGGTTAATATTAAATAAGCTCCAATAGCATATTAAAACAATAATTTTCTCATATAAACGTATTGTTCCAATATATTTATCTTGCAATGGCTTCGGTGTCCACGGCTCCAGCGCCGGGTATGCACCAGATCGACTTGTCTAAGTTAAATCTTCACCAGTTGGCTCAACTAAAGCAGCAATTAGATCAAGTGAGTTCATTTCGTCCTATTACTTTCATTGAAATCTATGCCATTTGTAATTTAAGTAGTGTACATCATCAAAACGTATGTAATGTGTTTGTAATTTGAAGTACTCTAATGAGTCACCTTATTTTGATATTTCAGGAGCTAAATGTCTTCCAAGACTCTCTTCAAACTTTAAAGATGGCGCAGGGTAAATTCGTTGAGTCTGGCGAGAGCGTGGACAAAATTACCCCTAGCACGAAGGGCAAGAGTATTCTAGTACCTCTGACAGGGTCCATGTATGTTCCGGGTGCTATAGCAGATACAGATCATGTAGTAATAGATATAGGCACAGGATATTATGCTCAAAAGGTGAGATTATTATTTTAATTTTGATTCATGTAATTTTTTATATCAATTGAACCAATTTTTAGGACTTATCTTTAATAACAAAAGTACTTGATAACCAACTTTTTGCTGCTATATTTACTGCTTACTGTTCTCGTCATGATTGTGTGTACAATAAATAAAATATGTAGTTATCCAAATCAAAAGGCAATGCAAACCTTATGGCTGTAGGTACTTACAACACCATTATTGATGTTGCTCTAATACAAACTCGAATCTGTGTGTGGAAGTGCCTGACGCCATTTGTTCCAATTTCATCTGGACTGCCACAATATTGTAATAGTGATCTTATACCCTGGTTCACATCAGTGTTGTTCCTGATACGGCAATTGCCGTGATATACGAAAATTCAGGTATCGTCGGACCTAAAACACGGCATACGCCAGCAAATCCATTACCGCATCATAAAACACGGCAATTTCACGAAGCTGATAGATATCGCCATCAAGCGCCATGGACCGTCTGTCAAATTGCTTCGTATGTAATGCGCCTAACACGTGACACGCCCATCCGCCATAAGATAGAGCGAGAAAACCAAGGTTCGTCAACCTACCTCGCTCTATTAGCGTAGTTCCCGCGGGCCGAGGCGGGCTGCAATGCTGGGATGTCTGGTCACAGCTTGACGCGGCAGAGCAGTGTTGAATTAGAAGGAATTTTGCTTTTTTTTAAAAGTATTCCGGGGCTCATTTATCAAATATACAGAACACGGCAATTATTTGGGGTTTTCTCTCAAAACACGGCAATTTTAAACTCTGTACCCGGCGACCCAGAATTCGACAGGAACAACACTGGTTCACAAATATTGTTTCATATGATTGTTGCATTTATTTTAATTCATTTACAGGACATAGAGGGTGCTAAAGATTATTTCAAAAGAAAAACCCAGTTTGTAACAGAACAAATGGAGAAAATCCAAGTCATGGGTATTGAAAAGTCAAAGGTTCGGGAAGCAATCTGCATGATGATAGAAATGAAGATGCAGGCGCAGGCGCAGGCTCAGAAGCCTTCCACTTCATAACATCAGACCAGGCCACTGACTAAGCTTGCTTGATCACATATTCAAATTCACATTGTATTAACACCAGAGTAAAAAAATATGATTAAATGTCACAGCATATGCAAGGCAATGTAATACTCCATTTGCTAAGGGTTTTCAGCAATAAAATACATTATAAATCATATTGTATTGAGCATTTGTACAGTACTAGATCTCTAATTTTATATTACTGCCTTGATGTCACTGGTATTCATTAGCACAATGACCATATTCCAGAAATGGTGAATACAATCTAACCTCTATTTTAGTAATACTCTGCCCTTGTTCTCCTTGACAGGGTTAGTCTGAGAGTGAACAATTTCGTGTGCATTGTAATTATTTATTAATTTTCATGTATGTTGCTTTGCTTAAAGTTGTGTTTGTAAAGGATGCTTTATAACTAATTTCAAATTACTTGTAGGGTCTATTGTGTGAACAGAAGAGTACAGTTTTGGAAGTTTATATGTACACAGGGTTCAAAGTTTGAAGTCTTGTGTTTTAGACCTTGCAAGGGGCTTTTATGAAATGTATGAAACTTATTTGAAGGAATGTCTCTCCTCTTTGTTTTAGTCCCTTTGTTTAATTAATAAAACAGTGATGTACCTTTACTCCTTTATTTATTTGCAAACCCTCATAGGTACTGTTATTTTGTAGCTTGTTACTTAGTGACGTAACAATGATTTTATGAGATTGTGTGTATGTGTATATTAGTGTTATTTCGGTGGTAAAGGTCTCCTCGCTGAATCCTTGATGGGTCACTCAGAATACAAGTGATGTTGCCTGACTAACATAATGCTAATAGTAAATATAGTGTGAGTGTGAGTGTGTGAGTGTATTGCATTAGCAAAACACTAGTCTCAAAAATATTAAATTCAATTCTAGTTCTACCGGTTCTTATTATTGAGGAGTGTTTCAATTAGTGTTAATGCTTTTAGTAGTAGCACACTCTACTAACTAACTGTGTCGTATAGACCATTGTCAGCAGTCTGTCAGTGTAGATACTGCTGGTTACTGTAGGTTCTTTCTGTTTTGTTACGACAAAGGATGTAGGGTCAAAATAAATAAGGGAGATGATAAACATTGTGACACCAAATGATTTATTTTTTTAATAGGCCAAAATGATAGCGCTGATATCTACAATATAATGACTTACTGTAAACTATCTTAATACGTATCTACAATGTCTTATACCCACAAAACAATATTACCTAAATAAGGCAACGACTATTCCTTAGAATTGTAAACAGTTTTCTATTAATAGTGATGTAAAATCAAATTTTAATTTAACCGTTTCTTACCATGAACATGTGTTGTGTTGCATACAAGATAGACTTTAATTACTTCGTTATAAGAAATGTACATTGATATCAGTTTCAATTATGAACATTAAAAGGTTTACAGTAGTAGGGAAGCTGCAGAATCGAATGCTGAGGTGTTCTACTTCGGAAGATGATCTGGCACATTTCAATATAGGTATTCCTCGTAAACGTAACTCCTAGCGTATTTATACATCACAAATAATTTAATAATGTAGATATATATTATTATAAATATTATTAATTGTGCGCGCTGCACATTTGTGGTGACAGGTCCTCGGGAAACAAAATCCTCTCGGCATTTTATCTCAACAAGTTTTCCCGCAATTGTGAAGCGCGCTTTAGCGTACAAAGTTAGCTCCAGCTTACTTAAAGTCATTAAGGTTTGTATGCAGTGATCAATTATCTACCAATATTATCTTAATCTCAAATATCGACTGATATCAGCACCTAAATTATACAATATTAGCAGTTAAAAATATGTATTACAAGGTATTGAAACTACTAAACTAAGTAGTTCACTAGGTATGTACACTTTACATTAACGTTAACTTATAACTTAAATATAACCACTGCCTTAGGCGATTCTACACTCAGGTCTATGTATGTAGACACCGTCGTAACCCTTAATTATAAGCCTTTTATTGTACATTATAATAACTGCTGCTCCGTATAGGTCACGCAGCGAGAGCTGAGGCGATTACTGTAATTACCTCTTGCTCATATGGACAAATATGAAAGAGAGGAAACGATTGACGCACATCGCTGAGCCCATAGGGCACTACGTGTAGTTACACGAACAGATCACTCGCCTGCTCGGCGAAGTCCTTGTCTCATATAGTGTAGTACTCCGGAGCGAAGTCGTTGGCGAGGTTGCTAAGGAAGTGGAAGTCAGAGGAAGAGTTGGAGTTGTCGCCGGCGCCAGCGGGCGCTGCGTGCGTCGCCTCGTAGAACTGCTGGAAGGAGCCGTAGCCGTCGCCGCACTCCGCCGTGTAGCCCTCTCCCCCCGCTGCAGCCGCTGCCCCGCCCGGGGCGTACTGAGCTGTCGCCGCCGCGCCCGCTCCTGGCTGCTGCCCGGTGTACACACCACTTGCATCGTAATATCCGCCTTTCGCGTATTCGTTTCCATGCGAATTCTTTTGTGCCTCGCTCCCGTAATAACCGTGCGCGTGGTCGTGCTGTGAACCCTCGTGGTAATGGTACCCGTAATGGCTGTTAGCGTAAGCCATGGCCTCTGCCGAATAGCCCTGAGCCTGGTCGTATCCTGGATGTCCGTATCCTGCTTGATCTTTTCCGTATGCCCCTGGGTATCCGTAGTTTTGATACATTTCGTGGGGGTACGCTTGCCGCGACGCGATGCCGTTAATAGGTCTACCTGATGATGAACTCTCTTGTCTAGCGTGGTGCTGGCTTCGTGCGTACGCGTGCGGTTCGGCATGCACCGCTGATCCATAATTTTCATAGTTTCTATTATTCTGACTATACTGGCCTGTTTTCCCAACAAATTGTTTTGAATCCATACGGAAGTCAGGATGAGGCACAAACTGTCCCGGGGGAGCGTTGCCTCTTATGACGTATGACGGCATGGCGTTGGGAACAGCGTGAGGATGAGGCGGGCCCGGGGGCGCGTTCGGGGGTGACGGTCTCGGGTAGTGACCAAGAGGACTCTGGTGCATACTAGATGGTGTGCCCGGGGTCGATGAAGGTGTGAGGCTGACTGACGAGAATTTGGCACCGTCCGGTAAACCGACGGAGCCGAGACCGTCCTTTGAAGACGATGGAGATATCTTGCACGCTGTTGTGTCTAATGACGGGGAGTGCTTCCTAGATTCTTGTTTGATTCTCTTGGCTAGGCTTCGAGGCGGTGCGACTGAGGCACCCTGGGGATGAGCGTCCCGTGAGTCGTCCTCTGCTAGTTTGTCGAGCGAGGACGAGGAGGCGACGCTGGAAGCACCGTCACTCGCAAAACTGTTGTTGTTGGTGGCACTGGGCGTGTTGTTGTTGCGTGTGCGAGACGCCAGTTCCGGTAAGTCTTCTGCAGGCGAGCAGAGCGCACCGGGCGGCAGTTCGCAACCCTGGCAGCTCTTTTTCCCCGACAGAGGTCCGTCGTCGTCAAGGAATTTATCAAGGCCCATTTTTGAGCTCTTACCACCTTCGGATGTGGTCGAGTCTTTGTCGTCGCCGTCTTCGCTTTTGGTTAGCGTTTGCCTCTTGTGTTTCATGCGTCGGTTTTGGAACCAAACCTTTACCTGAAACAATAAAAGGTTGTTAAATGTCGAAACTTAGTTAACTACCAATAATTGGGCTATTTTTGCGTTTTAATTTTTATTTGCGAAGATGAATTTACCCGTTCAATTGAGGAGCTGATTGATGGAGCATTGCGATTTCATGTTTTATTAAGGTAAGAGAGTGAGTCGGTAAGTTTGAGTAGTAATAGAGTAGAACAGTAGGTAAAGCCTATAGTCGTAGTCGTAACCTACCTGTCTTTCGGTAAGGTCTAAGGAGGCCGCGATCTCGATTCTTCTCGGCCGACACAAATACTTGTTGAAATGGAATTCCTTTTCCAATTCGAGGAGTTGCGTGTTAGTGTAGGCGGTTCGTAGTCTTCGCGGCAGACCATTTTCTGCAAAAAAATGACGATACACATTATTTAGATGTCGAGTGTTATGTTTAAACCTTGGAAAGTCAGGATCTTAATTGCTGGAGAACACCTATGTTTTTTTTTATAAGACGAGAAAACGTAGGTAAAAGTACATTACGTAACTAGGGCGGTGAATTCGTGAATGCCCCAGATCGCAGGTGTTTGTGGCCCGAACCGAAGGTGAGGGCCATAAATATGCGCTCTGGGGCTTTACGAACTACCGCCCGTGTTGCGTACAAAACTTTACGTCTTCACCTGGCCACAATGCGAGTTTTCCCGTACGCGCAGCGTGCAGTAAAACTCGCATTATGGCCAGGTGTGACGTAAAGGAGGTTACGTAAGTGTTTCTCAATAAAAGTGGACATTCCCTTTTGTTCCAAATAATATTCTTCTTAGGGAGTTTGCAAGCATGCATTTTTGATTCGAGTTTTATTTTGTAGAATATGTAGGTACTACCTGTCCAATATTAAATTAGTTTGCCAGTAGGTAGGTCGTTATAAATAATTCCTGGAAGCTTTCAATAATAGATGGCGAGGTACACGGGCGCGCTTTCCTTTAATGTAATAACTTGATCGCATGTTAGAGCACCGCCCTTGACGCCATTGTGTCGAAACGTTTTTTATTTTACCACAAAATACGAATTGGAATTCGAAATTCAAATTACAAAAGGGCGGCGAATAATGGGGCGATCGCGTTTGCGTGACGAGCAGCCAGGAGTTGTCGCGCCGTTGTGCGGTCGATATGGCATTTAATAACTGGGTGTTAGGGGTCATTTTGTGTTGTGTCGGCTATTGGTGGAGTGTGGTGGGGTCGGTGCGCATGATTGACAAGGAGCGTCAGGTCGCGCGGCCGCCATTGGCCGAGGGAGCTGTCAGTCAAACTCCGCACTGCCCTTCCCTTCCACATGGATGCACCAGCATATAGAAATGGTGATCAAAATCTATATAAGTCTTATTATTCATTACCTGTCCCACTATACATTTAGTTAACTTGTAATTTCGTTCCATTCTTGTTCCCTATGTTTTAATGCGATAGGTAGTTACCTATACCTACTTCTTCTTAAATTTTCTACATTGCTATAATATTAGGTACCTACTATTCTTGAACAATTGGGCCTGGGGCTTAAATGATAACAAGTTACCTAGTCGCAAATTAATTATCCAATATGAATACGTTTTTACTTATTAGGTATCCTTACCTTTTTTCATGTTTACAATAGGTAAGTGGTTGGCCAAATAATTCTAAGTACCTACCTAGTTGATTTATAACATTTGAAGGACCTTGAAGTTATAAAGAATGATTTTATAAGCTACCTATAACACGGTATGAAATTCGGTTCATAGAAAAGTTATTAGTGTAATTTTTCCTCGATTGTAGCCGGGCGGAGTCGCTGCGCCGCAGCGCTCAAGTGCTGACTCGAGTGGATGGGGACTGCATAAATTAGAACAACATTACTAAATTATAAGTTAACTGGAGCCGAAACTCGATAGCCTCTGGTCAGTGGTCGGCGATAGGGCACAGTTGGTTACACAAATGTTTATTTGATGCGTAGTTTAACTGAAGATGTCACTTTTGCTGCTGAGTGTTTTCCGAGCGCTTGAGGAAACTACTTAGGTAGGTACAGTCAGCATCAGAAGTAGCCAAGCAAAATATCCTATAATGTAGATCCTTAATCCCTTGACATTAGAGTTCGTGTGTAGAACATTTTGAGCACTAGAAATTACAGTAGGTACCTACTTAGCAACTTCTGCTGCTTACTGTACGTATTAGGACTGCCAGCTAATTTTTTATTTTATTTTTCTGAGCAAGCTATTATAGTAGGTAGGTACCTAAGTGGAACTGAAACTAGTGACTAGTGGAGTAGGTTAGTAATAGTGGAAAATGTTGCCATTAAAAAGTAGGTAAATCAGTGACATGAAATGTAACAACTAAGTCCATTCAAAAGTACCTAGTAGGTAGTTCCTAAGTAACTTATTTTTTTCATTTTGTATGATATTTGAAACACAACATAATAGTAATAATTACTGTTTATCATAATACGAATAGGATTCGACTTTCGTGCGCGATCCCGTGCGAGTGCGGGGGACGGATGTGAAAAAGATGCAAGTTGGTAAGTTTTTGTCGTTGTAATAGGCCCGCATAATCGACTCCGAGAGGCTCGTATAATGTTCCCATTATCGCGATCCACTTCCGCGCCACTGACCGCCGGGAAACTTCGGTTTGAATACGAAAACCATAACAACGTTATATGCGACTATAGACGCCATTGTTATACGACATTGTGCTATTTGAAGGAGTTGTTCACGCACTGTTATGGCATCTGAATCTGAATTCGTTATTTGACATGCCGTACCTAAACCGTAACTAACGAGTACGTCTAATTTTTTAGTTTTTTTCAGATAATCGGTTCCTTTCTATATCAATTCTCGTTTCCTAGTGTTGTGTTGCGCTCTAAAGATTTGCGAGAGACAGATACAAAGACCGATGAAATACCTACTCTGTGCTCCTATAGCTAATATTCCTATTTTAGTTTTATCCATTTTTAATGTAGGTACTAACTAACTAACTAGGTACTTAATCTGTTTCCACGTCTGACGTCGTACTAACTACACCGTGACATTCTGTGACAGCCACATATTTCACGTTCTGAGGCTCTAGTATAAGTTTTACCGAAACAAAACGTTACGATCGCGTTCGCATTTAGCTGTCAAGTCCCATACAAATTGAGGGTAAAACGCAAACGCGATCGTAAAGTTTTGTTTCGTTAAAACTTATACTAGAGCCTCTGGGCACGCAAAACAGCCTAGTAAACGCGACCTTAAGCCAATAAAAAAATCATTTTTCAGAATGTGCGAAAACAGAATACCTACAGTGAAGCGAACGAGTTAAGCAAAAATTATTTCGTATGTCCGGCGTTTGTCAGGTTGTCCTCCTCTACAGATTCTTGTGAAACTTTGTTTTCTGTCAATTATATAGGTACCTACTTTTTTTGGAAAATCAGGTTTTCTAAATTTTCAACATAAAAATATTTAAAAGCAAGACAGACAGGTTCGTGAGTTCTATAAACTTCTATAGCTCACAAGAGTGGCTCTTATAGTTGTAAATATACTAAAAAGACATGTTGCCCAAAAGTGACCGAAACATCCAACTTTCAACATTTATATTACTTCTAGGTACCTATAGATACATTTAATAAAGGAACCAAACTGTTACGTGCGTAAGTAAAATTTGGGCGAACCTCTAGCGCCAGGTAATAAATGACGTGTTACAGGCTTGTTTAACCCTCGTGCAAGATTTACAGCGGATTAAGGGTCACTACATCACTTAAGTCAAGAGTCGCCGCCGTCCGGGTGCGGTTTGAAATGGAATGTTATTGAAATGTTTGTGGTACGATTAAATTTTGCCGTTTCACTTTTAGCAGGTTTTATATTATGGGACTTATGGGCTCTACAGCCGTAGCTCAACTCCAAAGTTATCGTTGTGTCAACAAAACAGATTAAGTTGAGGTTTTTTTAATAAATGACAGTCACTAGTCATTACCTACACGTATCATTTTATACTGATTTACCAATTGCAAAATGTATAAGGATTTTTTCAAATCAGTAGGTTGGGTTACCTAATTTGTATTATTAACAGGCAGGTACCTAATACATTAGAATTAAGGGATTATTTTTGCTAAAATGTCTTCTATTTTTTTTCAAGCGAAATCTTAGGTCAATTATCAATATCAATTAATCATCTTATTTAGTCGTGTGTATTACGAGGCCGCCATTTCGTCACTGAATGAAGGCAATTAAGTGGAGATCAATCTGGAAAGAAACCTAAGAAACCAACACATCTACATCAATTCGGACAGCCAAGCTGTTCTGCTGGCACTAGAATCCCTAGAATCCTACTCGAAACTAGTCCAGAACTGTAAAAACAATTTAAATGCCCTGGCCAATACCAACAAAGTCATACTTAGATGGGTACCAGGACATTCCGACATAGTAGGAAACGAAAAAGCTGATGAACTTGCAAGGAAGGGCGCAGACACAACCCTGGTCGGCCCAGAACCGTTCTGTGGTATCACAAAACGGAAAGCATATTCTCTTCTAAACAATACTGAACAATCAGAGGCAATAAAGCTGTGGAAGTTCACCAAAGGACAAAAACAGGCTAAAGCCTTAATCAAAGGGTTTGATGATAAACTGTCTAAAGAGCTATTACAACTCAAAAGGCACAAAACCTGCGCAGTGACGAGAATCCTGACAGGTCACTGCAAACTAAACAAACACCTGTTTCAGATGGGTATGAAACAGGATGCAACTTGCAGGTTCTGTCAGGAGACAGAGGAAACAGCAGCGCACATTCTCTGCTCCTGCGGAACACTCATGCAAAAAAGAAGTATCTATCTAGGGCGACACGTCGTGCACCCAGAAGAGGTACAACATATCACCGCCCAAAGAATCTGGAATTTCCTAGAGGCAACGGGTCTTAACGGTGAAATCTAATAACAAAAGGGCTGCCACAATAGATCACCTGCTGGTCGAAGCGGCAAACAAAAGGCCCATAAACCAACAATAATAATAAAAAGGCAATTAATATTTATGTACGAGTAAGAGAGTGACCACGAATTGATGTGACAGGGTTTTTTCTAATCAATTGAATACATTTTTTTAATAATTTAATATACTTTACTTACATTAAATTAAATACACCGTACCTATAGATAACTACAGTCGACGTCCAATGATACTCGTAACAAGCGCCAAAATCAATAAAGCAACATGCAAAACAAAAGATACCCTACCAAGACAAATGTATGCAGCCCAACAACGAAGAGACCTATTGCTACAATTAAGTGTAAACTACTCGCAATGCGTGGAGAAGAGCTGGAGGCAAGTTGAAATAATTAATCAAGAGTCGGTAAAGGATTAATTAGTGTTGGGCAGTTGGCGGTCGGCCCATTAGAGCGATCGACGCCCCTCGCTCTAAATGTCGTGGCCACATTTGTATCGGACCACGTATTGGAAGAAAACAGTCATTGTATACGTATGTGTACCTTGAACTATGGAGTTGTGACTCCGTTTTGAAATGCATTTCTAGCTAGTAGTGGCGGATATTCAAAACACCGTCAATACGATTTCAATCTTATCTTGATACGTCAGCTGGAATGCAATCGTTTCGTTCGTTAGACGTAGAGCGGGAAGGTTTCGCTTAATCAATCAAAATATATCTATATCGTGTAGTAAGTATATGAACACTTGTAACATACGGCATAACAAACAATAACACAACCTTCAGCGCGCACACGGCCCACCCTGACAAAGCACCAAACATTTATTTTGAATGTTGCTGCAACGGAAAAGTTACCGAAGGGAGGGAGATTCCGCCGAAAAATATTACGTTATGAGGTGTGAAAGGCATAAATGTAAAAATTCAATATTTCTACGGACGAAAAGTAAATTTTTCCTCAATTTCATGTCGTGAACAATGTCGTTACGGCTCCACGGGCGATATAAAATGATTACTCGGATTTAAAGTGCTTATCATCGCAACTTGCTCAGGTGAAAGCCTTCAAGCGGAAAACTGCATTCGTTTATTTGATTAGATCACCCGCGAGTCGTATTCACGTCGATAGTCGTTATTTTGTGGGGAGTATTTTTAAACCGTATTTAATTCGATCACACGAGAAAAGAGCTAAAAAGTCATAAATACGGTGAAAACACACGTTGTGCACGTCGTCACAAACGAGAAAATGTGAGAGCTTCTATGGCGCAGGAGCATCTTCAGACGATTTTGGGAAATCAGCGCAACTGTCACAACAGCGACTCATCCGACAATCGATCACTGTGTCCGATTAGCTGTATCGCGGGTTTGACGTGGCAGTGGCATCAATTATAAGAGGCTTACGAGAGACAGATGTAAGGCGGTTCAATTTCGCAGAGCCCCTATCGGCCCGCGACGCATCTGCTATACAATTCACAACCTCTCTCGACTTCCTACACCACTCACCCCCAGTATATCTTGACCTATACAGTGGTAACTACGCCTAACCGGGAGTTTTTTTTTTATGTGATAGGAGGCAAACGAGCAGACGGATCACCTGATGGTAAGCGATTACCGCCGCCCATGGACACCTGCAACACCAGAGGTGTTGTGTGTGAGTGCGTTGCCGGCCTTTAAGATGGGTGTACGCTCTTTACTTGAAGGTTTGAAGATCGTATCGGTCCGGAAATACCGCAGGCGACAATCCATTCCACAGATTAGCTGTGCGAGGCAGGAAGTTTCTGGAGAAGCGCACAGTTGAGGACTGCCAACCATCTAAGTGGTGAGGATGGTAATGTTGTCGCGTTGGACGATGGCGAAAAGAGGCGGTAGGGATTAATCCGAACAATTCCTCGGAGCACTCCCCGTTATACATGCGATAGAAAATGCAGAGCGAGGCCACATCTCTACGCAGCGCCAAGGAGTCAAGCCGATCCGAAATACATATGCTGGCAGTCGACAATTCGAGTCCGACATACACTAGTGGTTCACTTGAGACGATTTGTCAGTAAGCATTGTGAATTCTAGTCCTGTCCTGACCTGATGCGATCGCTCGATGGTTGCGGTGGGTTTTCCTACAAGACTCTTTTCGCCAGGCTATTATAATCATCTTACCATCAAAGCATTTGTACTTTCAAAGTATAGAAGCTTTTCGATCCACAATTAAATTTCATTATAGCAATTTAATTGTGGATCGAAATGCTTTTTTTGTACTCTTTTACCCTGCTTTAACACAGAACAGATCCTTAAAATGCCTACATATTAAATGGACTCATAGTATCAGGATTGTAATTAGGTATGTAATTTTGATTTTGAGGTAAGTACCTATAAGAGGAGCTCCACAGTTATTCATAACAAACTAGCTCCCGCCCGCAAGTTCGTCTGCGTGGACCCGGAATAAAAACTATCCCATATTTTAATCCAGGCTATGAACTATCTTAGTGCAAAATTTCATCCAACTAGGTTGAACCGCTTAAGCGTGTTTGAGTAACAAACATCAAAACTTTCACATTTATAATTTTAGTAGGATTAGTAAGATTGAACCATTAAAATTACTTCAGTAAGTTCCGACGTAAGTACCTACTTGTTAAGTCGCGTTACTCATTCCGAAATTAAACTTAAATCCATCGCTCGTGTAGGTATATTACACATAATTGTAAAATGTTTTATCATAATAAGCTTAGAAAGTTAGCAATAAATCCAGTAATCGCGGCTCTGCTCCACCTTCATTATTCTGCAGTTATATTTTGCATAAAACGCTTGTGTTCTGCATTAATTCGGAATTAAAGTTAAGTGGTGGGTATGCTGCCGTGTAGCCTGCCCGTTGCATGCCGCTCAGTGCTATGTTGAACCAGGGGGAGGTCAGGTTATACTCGTAGGTGAAATCATGCAACTACAGATGTCACTATATTTGCGATATAACTTTTCGGGCTTCAAGGCAATATGTATCATGTAAGGCAGTAGGTATGTATGTATCACGAAGGGCTCAACCTCGTATCCGTCGACTCAGATATAGGGGAGATTGGGGAAGGTACAATCAAATTTTAAAATAAATTCAAGCAATAAAATCAAAGCTGTTCCTCTCCGTGGTTATAAGTATTATTTACTCTAAAGGCTGCTCTTCACAATGGGCCATCTTGGCCATACAGGACACAAAAGTGTTAAAGGGAGAGAAGAGAATACCTACCTAACTTTCATCTCATTCCAACACATAACTGAGTCCTGTTCTGCGGTGGCATGATGACTTGCTGACTCATTCTGTACCTAGGCCTTAAAATAACAAGGCAAAAGTCTCATCAAGGTAGTAATCATAACCAACTAAAAGCTTTTTAATCTTTCGGTTAAAGGTATCGAACGTTCGGTTAGAGTTGGGCCCAAATCCATTTGCTTGATACAGAAGGTTATTAAAAGTTGTCCCCGGACAGACAGGCGGCGCGAGTTTGGACGAGTTTGACAGCCCGTCTCCCGGGACCCCGGTTCGATTCCGTCGACGAGAAAATTTCATTAATCCTGTATTAAAAGTTTATTTTCCTAATCGTGTTACAGGCATTCGTGTTCGTGAAACTTTGTGATGAAAATGATATCGGAAGATATTTAGCTATTATTGTATATTATTTCAAGAGTATATATAATTTTACTTCGACCTCAATATAATATTAGGGGTAAAATAAGATGAAGATAACTTATTTTACCACTAATATTATAGTTAGGTTACATCTAGATGTTATAAACGGTACTTTCTCGCTCAACGCATCAGCATTGCAATTCAGCGATGAAATGCCGCCTGCACCCTCGGTAAAATGCCTTGAGGACCTTTTTTTAGTTAAGTATTTTTGTATACTTTAGAATATAAATATTTTTACCTTTCGAGCAGACGCTCGTATTTTTTATTATACTTAAATCAGGACGTCTTCGAAGGGTTACGCTGCATTTTATGCTTGTTTCTTTGCATTTAAAAACAGCGACCTTTACTATTTATTAGCACGGCAATAAAGGCGCCACGGAATATGCAAAGCGCTTTAAGACTGGTGGTATTTAATTGCCCTTGAAAGGGGACAAAAAATAAACGCCCGCGGGACGTAAATAACGGTGCACTTTTCATAATCGCAATTGTCGCCCGGAGAATATTTAGAGCGCAGTAAAGTGCGGGGGAAAGACATCGTGCCCCTAGCGACGGCGATTGACTTTGACAACTTCATACATCCTTTAGACACGCCCTTGCAAATACGACTTTCATGCACATAACTAAAATTTAATTTTGGAACAATGGTCAAGGGAGATTCGAGCTTGCCAAAGTTGTTGCGAAACGCAGCTATGCGGGGATAATAAGCAATGTTGAAACTGATTATTAAGAATAGTAGATTATACACTAAGGGGATAAAGCGCTGTTTTATGTCACGGGAGCGAATTGAATCCCGAACGTAACGAAGGACTCATAATTTAACTCCTGAGCGTAGCGAGGGAGTTATAAGTTAATTCCTGAGCGAAGCGAGGGAATTAAGACTGAGTCCTGAGTGCAGTGAGGGGTTCAACCGCCCAAGACTAAAACAGTCTTATCCCCGAGGTGTATACTCTACTTTTCACACCTTATGCGAGACAAAAAAACAGGCTCAGTAGATAAATATTCAAAATAGACCAGAAGCACTGATTCAGACACAGACTTTACGCCTTTTACAGCTTTCCATTTGTCAAAATCGTTGTAGGCTTTTAGGTATTTTTCCTTTGACTTCTCTGGCAGCAGATTGTTGACAATGCCTATGGCATCTAATTTGATAAACTCAGGAGTCAAAACACTTTCATCACTCGACATTTTCAATATTATTTTTGAAATTAAATCTTCTATAGGCACCTACAAGAACTCGATTTGTTCGTCACGCGTGAACAAATGAAGGCGCGCGACGTTCCAAATTCGAAAGCACAAGCCGTGGTCCTAGATTCGAAATTCGAATTTCGAACACCGCGCTCCTCCGGACCGGGGTTCACACGGAGGCAAACTTCATTTATTTTGTCAAATCAAGTAGGCCATGGCCTAGGACAAATTGTGTTTAGCAAAATTAAACTTTATGCATATAGTAATAAGAATTATGAAAAGTGAAATCATATTATTAACCAGCGGGTTAATATAATGAAATTCAGTACAACATTATAACCCGGCTAATACCAAGGGATTTAATGTCTTGCTTTCGGTAGGGTTTACATGACCTATAATTCGGCATTGTCGAGCATGTGGTTTGAAAATAATATTGTGAGTTGTGATAAATACGTAGACTATTTTTGAAATAGGTGTCGTCAAGTTTTCAGCCTATTATTAACGATTTTGTTTTCTTTTCACACGACTGCTCAACGAAAAGGAGTGTAATGTTTTTAGCATATACTGTAGGTACTCGTAATTTTCATGGGTTGCATGGCATGTTTTGTGTAATTCTTCTACTTATAGGTACTTTTTTTAGGACAGAAAGAAGAATTGGAAGAAATTGTAACTATACTGTGTTGTTTTTATTTTGTATGATAGTTAAGTTCTATAAGTGAGAACCTGTAATTGGCTCTGTAATTCTATTGTTGTACCTACATAGTAATACTTCACGCTGTTGCCTATCCATGCATGTATAAATAAATGAAATAGATATTTCAAAGTAACGAATAATTTATAAAATTTAAGTACAGTACCTTTCTGTGTAAAGTGTACCCTACTTTTTGTTTGCAAACAAACTTGTTTCTTTGGGGAACCAAATGTTTTTATATAGGCATCTAGTCGAGCAGCACGTTTATTCGCTAAACCTTGCTAAATTCCTATTTCTGCAATTGCTGCTTTATTTGTTGCCAATAAAGCGAATGATAGAAACCTCAAGATCGGTTTTACCGCAGAACCCTCGAAGAAGCGGCGGCGAAATAAATTTTATTTATCAAATAAAAGGATGGCGCGGTCGTTTTTCACCGCAGGACATTATCGCTTCTTTTAATTATTATCCCGCCGATATTTTACGCGACGTTCACTATGTTTCTCCATTTAAAACACAGGAGATTGTGGGTTAATACAGAAGGTATTTGTAAAGCCTGATTAGAGTTGTGTGAGGTTTTTAATCGGGGCGTTGTATGGCAGCTGGTAATGTATTATTGTGTAGTTTCAATAAAATTCGGAAATACAACCGACCCTTGGATAATACGTATTTACTGACCTGGAAACATGATAAAGGTTAATTAGGCAAGAAAAATTAACCTTGGTGTTACCCAAAACATGTTGGAGATCTTATTTATAATTTTAAAATTAACATTAAAACTGCTGAAACCAGGCTTAACACTTTCGCGACCAGAGTAGGAAACCGACAGAATTCGCTAGCCGTGTAGGTTTATACTACTTACTGTCTGCCTAGCGGGCTGAGCCGGATTCTGAGCAAACATTACGAGTGCCTACCAGGCGGGTTCTTGGTTGCGAACGTGTTATAGGTAATCACCAGCAAAAATATTTTTTGTATGTTTTCGATTACTACTTATAATATGACACATATACATATATTAACCTAAGTACAGAATATAATGTTTTATGTTTTGTTGTTATAATGTTTGTTATATTTTAACCAGCATGACCTGGTTTGTAGTAAAAATATAAAATAGTGAATATAATTAGCTGCCGTAGTAACTTCGTTTTAGTCTATGATCATAAAATCATTAGCTAGCCTTAGTTTGCACGTTTAAAAAAACAAAGTAACGTTTTAATTCTACTATTAGAGCATGGGGCGGCCCCAGCGGCCGAGAGGAAATGAAGGAAAAAAGCGGCGGAAGCTGCGTCCCCCTCGCCCCGGCCTCCCCTCTGCTTGTGGCTTTTTAAATGGAAATTTATTGTTAAACACTTCGTCAATGTTCCAAGTAGCGGGCTTAAGAATTTTTATTTTACCTAGTGCCAGTAGGTCTGTACTGTTGAGCACTACGTCCTCTTGTTTTGTTTATTGTGGCATTTTGTTTTCGTAAATGATTATCTTTCTTGAACAGAACAAGTTAAGGGTGAGGTGTCTAGCCAGGATTATTAACCATCATATAGAGATCTTAAGGAGATTTATATTTATTGGAAATAGCTCATTAGGCATATCTAATGGAAACAAGGAAGTGCATTCGGTAAATGCGTGTAATTTTTCTCAAATGTTTTCTTTTTCCCATTATCGAAAACCTTTTGAGTTGAATTCCATTATCCATATGGTGTTTTTTTTCTGTAACTTTCAAGTTTGCGGATATTAAGAGAATAAAACTATAGCGAGCATTAACTTTGCTAAAGTCAGGAGCATTCAGTTCAGTTAAGTTGCAATTTGCTCTCCCGCAGCATTACTCAGCGGGGTAAGTGAACTCGAAAGTCAGAACTCTAGTTAATAAAATTTACTTCAACCAAAAGCTGGCCGCTTCCCCACAATTGAAAAGAGCGAGGGGCGATAGGGCACTGCTGTAAAAGTTAAACCTAATTGCCCTTAAGACATATTTTTAATTTCATTGCTCCTCTTTTAGTGTTTACGAACTTTGGGCTGGAAAGGAAGGGTGTAACTGCCTTTTTTACGAGATAAGGTCACGATATTCCAAAGTCTTAAGTATTTTACCGCGCATTATGTATGAGCTTAGAAAGATTTGTTAAGATTTATGTCTGTTTTAATTTCTTTTAAAGAGCTGTTTTTCGCTCTCAGACTGAATAAAACGTAAATCCGCTATACTTATTTAATATATCACGTAGTAGCGACATATTCGTAGTTACTGGTAATTGTACAAAATAGTTTGTCTAAATTGACGAAAGTCGCATTTAGAGTCTTGTACAAAGACTTTAGTAAATAGTACGAGACTCTAAATGCGACTTTGATTAACCTCTAGCACCTTGATTCTCCGTGTACAATACACCGATAATCATTCGAATGTCCGGCAATGCATATTTGCTGCACCGACCCCGGGACCATGGGAGCACGTGGCACAAAGCGGTGGCCGGTAGCCGTCTCCTTTGTACCGTCTTCCACATTCATTCAATCTGTCATTTCATTTTCATAAATGAATCATTCTTCATTTGAATTCGGCTCCGAATTGTAAGGTTTTTTCTTGGCCGCTGACCTGCCCACTGCGGGGGTCGTGCGATGACTGATGATATTTTAATGGTTTATTTTTCTTTAACATTCTTATCACCAACTATTGTAGTTGGTTGCTGGCCGCGGACCGCGTAAAGACGAATATGTTTTTGCCTAGCCACGTCTGGTTAGTAAAGTTATTTATTCGTTGAGTTTTCTTAGCATGCTTATTATTTCTTATCGATGACATGCAAGGCAATCATTAGTTAGTTTCCAGTATGGGCTTGATAAAGAAAAGGAAATAAGCTAGAATTATATTATGGACTTAATTTGGTTTGATTTTTTTACTGACTATTATTTAAATGGTAATTGCTGACAGACACTTTTATTAAGTCGGACCCACCTCAATGTGACGTGTTCTTTGCGTTGCTTAAAAGCGTTGAATGTTGTGACTTGTGAACATTGACTTACTATTACTGCGTATAGACTGGCAACCCAGAACATTTTTCTTGACGTCTTCCAATCAGGCCGGTAATCTTGGAATCTTGGAAAATCAAAGAGTATGTAAACGTGCAGAAGATGCGACAATTTTCTGAGTTCGGATTCAGTTATGGCCATATCGTGATTTAATACACTCGTACTCGTATAAAAAAACTACTGAATAATTTAATCACCGACATTTGGTATTTGTAATTTTTTATACTAGATATCTTTATAGTTCCCGTTATTGATGCATTTTGTATCAGATTTAATGACAAAGTTCTATTTAAGGTCCATGCGGATCCTCAGGACTCCTAAGTGGTAAACAGAAATCATCATTTCTAACGCAGAATTTCAAGGCAAATTCAGTGCATTAGCTCTAAAAGCAAACAATTGAACTTAAGTTAATTAACGTTAACTAATTTTAATCAGTGAAAATGACCAAGCGTGTGGTCACCCTACGTTTCCAGCCAGTAAATACAAAGAGGTTGATTAAAAACATGCTATGCGTGCGTCTATGACAGTTCAATGTAAGAAGTAGGGTAACCACAAGATCAGGTAAATTTAAACTTAATTATTAATTAAATAATAAAAAAAGGTTACAGATTTTTGCATATTGTTGCGTTAAAGTGTTCAAACTAAAGGTACAAAGTAAGAAAAAAATGTTTCTGTTCACCACTTAGGAGTCACCCTGTATATTATTCTCCTAAATTGCTAATGGGTTCATAAGTATTCAGAGACCATACTCGCGTCGCGTACATTATTTATAAAAGACAATTGAACTAGGATTTAAATAAGTAGAACTTAAATGTAGAACCTAAATAGAAACTAAACGTTACCAATAAAATTATTCATAAAAACTATCAAAATAACAAAAAGCAAATGCTTGCTGCTATTTTGGTACAAAAATTAAGATCTTTAAAGCTTCAAATCAGTAAGTCTAGTAAGTGTAATGTTCTTCTAATAAGGCGAAATAGTCTCAGGAAATTGTAAAAATAATGGCCGCCGTCGGCGCGTATCTTATACTTATTATAAATTACAGAAAAATTCATGTTATTTAAAATATTTGTGAATTTGGCGATGACAAGTGATTCCCGTGCTATTGTTGGGTTTGTTGTTGGTGCAATAGCGCAAAGCAAAAGAAGACATTTTTTAAAATTTTGAGTCAAAATTGCTCTTGAAACGACCGCCATCACTGCCCGCCACAGACTAAAGTTGACTAAACCAACATACTCTCATGAGAGTATGTTGACGTGCGCAAACTTATGCTAGGTGATGTCTACTCTAGTAATATAACTAAATGCTTGTGAATAATCTATTTTTCGAACCCAAAGTTGGTAACTATATAAAGTTAAAAGCTTAACGCCAAAGTTGTGCAGTTCAACACAAAATGTTCACAAGTATATTCCCATCAATTTATTTATAAAGTGATCTCGAGTGAACCGTCTACGTTCCGTAAACGGCGTTCCTCAGTCAAACTGTCAATAGATGTCGCTGACAGTTCTGATGAATGAGCGCGCGCCGTTATGCGCCTGCGTCATTAGCGGGCCAGGATTAAAAGAAACAATCCGACTACTGTCTGCGGACAGCGGAACGGAAGTCTATACAAGAGTCGGTATGCAACGTTTCATCTCTTTTCACTTCATTTGTCTTGAAATTAATAATAGTAGGTAACCGGTTAAGTAGTCAGGTTTTTGCGCCGGTGAGTAATTATCGTAGGTTAAGTGGCCATAATATGGCTAAGTTAAATGATTAGAGAAAGAGAACGAAAAAAGTTATTCGTTACGCAAGGCTGCAAAGTTCCATTGAAAGTGATTGTATTGAAAGCCGAGCTAGGGAAGGATTGTAAGATTGAACCAGCGCATGGTTCAAAAGTACACTCCCTGAGCATAGCGAGGCTTTAAAGGCATGAGAGGCCAAACAACTTTGCTGCCGAGCGAAACAGACAATTTTCACCTCACCACCGCGAGGAAAATGGTACTGAAATGAAAGTTCCTTTTTACTTTACTCATTTTCAATAAAGCTTTGTTTACATCGAATCTAAACTTTCATGGGACATGTTGAAATAATGCTAATAATTACACGGTTCAACTCCGGTATTAAATGTTGCTATGGGCGACATTTTCCATAGTAATTAAGATAAAGTATTATTAATTTAATTTTGTCCAACTAATAATATTAATTTATTAACAAAACACCATAAGTTTCAGACCCCAGGTTGGTGGCCTCTCTCATTCCTAAAAATCGGCCAAGTCCGTGTAGGGCTTCGCGCAGTGTAGGGACTGTAGGGTTTCGTAGTTGCTTGTATGTCTTAGTTACATCGACACGCGTGCGCCAACTAGTGCGTTTTAGTGTATATAGTGTATTAGTGTAGTGCGGTATAGTGCGTTTTCAGCATTAGAAAGAAGGATAAAGCACGAAGCACGAGGTCTTTTATGTAAGACACTTTATGCCACACAACTGTCAAAGTATCTCAAACAGCCATTAAATAGTAGATTGTATGACAAGGGTCTAAAGTAAGCCATATTACCGCGAGATGGATATTTTCCCGAACGAAGTGAGGGGAAATAGTTCGAGGGGTAATATGGTTTTTAGACCAGAGTTATACACTCTACTTTTCACTTCGACTGCGAGAAAATAGTAAAAACAAAGATTATTCATCCACAATCAGCAATTATACCAAGGCGAAAAGATTGTTCAATTAGGCGCCATTCTTTTTAATTAACTGCTTTGACACAGATACAAAATATTTACACCACGAATAAACGCCTCTGACCGTCTAATAGCGGCGTCTAAACGGCCGAGCGCGGCGGACAGCATACGCGGGGCATACGATAACGCGAGATAGACAGCAGTCTATTCCGCTCAATCTTCATAGCTTATGTCATGTATGCAATCAACCACGCTTGAACGTTTGGACGGAGCTATACTTAGTCGGTCAGAGGCGTTTATTTTTGTAATTATTGTGAATTAGGGAATAAAAAACACCTAATGTTTGAATTGAATTCTGTTTCCTGATTGGTCGATTTTAATGTCTAGCTGTATTCTGGTTAGTAGATAGCAAATACTAATGTTTTTTTAAAGAGTTGTGATTGGTGGATGTAATATTGAACTGTTGTGATTGGTCAAATTAAAATGTTTTATAAATCATAAATATGTATACATATTTTCCCTAGGGGCTAAATGTACTACTTTAGCCCCACTTGCTAAGTCTAAAATGACGCACTTATTGATCTTGAGAAGTGAAAAAAGACTTAGGTACATTATTGTTGTCGACCCTTAAATGATAGAAGTGTTTTCATTGTTAATATCTAAATAATACTTACAACAATATATTTATTTTGGATGAATTTTTTGAATTTGGTATTTTAAATTTCGTTATTCAGTTCTGGAAGGTTGCATAATAAAAAACCTAAAGAAGAAGAGGTTTGAAACGATCGGTTTGTTTTTTTCGCTGTCGACATTGTCTAAAGTGTCAATCGCTTCACGTTCTTTTACTTGTTTTTTTGGTAATCAACAAATTGTTGAATTCAGATTACGAGATTATTATACGAGTATCTATTTGTTAATTAATATTAAGATTTTATATTTCGCTGTGTGTGGTGGCGTGCAGACTGCTATGGACCAACCGGAGGTAGGCACAAGTCGCTTGTAAAAAAGACCGACTCGTTCTCCCCCGAACGTTTTACCATTACCAAAAGCAAAGGGACAGAAACAGAGTCCATAAACAACAAATGAGAAACGAATGGTGGTCAACAGGGTGCCTGTCGTATCGCATAATGTTGATCGTCCTAAAAGAAATTGGCCGAGAATGTTTGGCATAATGTTGAGTGGCATACTACTTATTTAGTCTATTCATTTTTGCGCATACACATTTAAAAGTTCTAAAGTATGTTTATCCTAATATTGATTACTCAAACATCGAATTACCTAAAAAGTAATAGTCCTAATTTTCATTGTCATAGTAATTATTTTGCCTACTATTAAATTAACTAAACCACCTATACTATATTTTTCCTAAATTTTATACTATTTTTAAACTCTTAGCAGACCCGACCTACATTTAGATAAATAAGATAGGTTCGTTAGTTGCCTTTTGTCCCTGAAAGCAGAAATAGGGGCCCCGCGAAGCGGGGCTCCGTTGACATGAGGGCGGGTCATAGGTTATTCAAGTATTAGGCAATTGTCAGCAGATCCAACCTTCATTTAGATCAATTAGATAGGTTCGTTAGTTGCCTTTTGCCCCTCAGCGCAGAAATAGGGGCCCCGCGAAGCGGGGCTCCGTCGACATGAGGGCGGGTCATAAGTAATTTAAGTAACAGGGCAATTCTGACCAGATCCAACCTGCATTTAGATTATGCACAACATTTTTAGAAAATTAAATATTAGTAACAACAAAGTTATGCACATCAATCATTCTAAAAAAAAACTTTAGGACAATCGATATTAGGAACAACAATTTCGGCAAATAAAAAATTTGCACAACAATGTTTATGCCATACATTATTCGGCATAAAGTTGTTATGCGACAAAATAGTAGGACCAAAAATTTTATGCCACCCGATATAGACCCGTGGTCAACATTTACAAGTTAGTGTGGACTTTGCAGCAAGAATGAATTTCCAGGTAACATCTAATATTTGTCCCAAGCAGAAAAGGTTGTCGACGACTACTTCTTTGTTTACCGTATTTCTAATCCTAAAAACATGCACTTTAAATGTACGAAAGTTGGCCTCTCTAAGTACATTTATTATATGTAGGTACTACTGCCACGATTGTTTCACATCCTCAGTAAAGGCAAACGCATCACTGAGTTGAGAAATTGCTTTGACCCATAACGGCTATAACGAGAAAAAAAAATACATCCCAACTTTAGGTGTGGCGGTTTTCAAGATTTTAATCTACTGTTTTTTCGGTGTGATTGATTTGTTTACCTATAAATAAAAAGCGTTTATTTCAGACCCAGGAGACCCATAGTGAGTTAGTAGCATCAATAACATCTTACATACTGAGTTAATTAAATAAAACAGAGACAAAAATAAAAGAAATCCAGAAAAAATACCTTAAAACTAATTATTATAATTTGGCCCTCCATATAACAACCTCCATCCAATACTAGTAGATTATGGAACCCTAAAAAAAGGTGGATCTCGCAATGGAGCGTCACGTTCGAAATTCAAAAACACTTTCCAAGATATAATGGACTTTAGGGCGCAGATTTTGAACGATAATGTATGCCTTTCCGAGCTGGTGAGGTGAGGAGTAATAGTTATTTGTTATGCAAGGCTGCAAAGTTGTTGTTTGGCGCAAGTGCTTAGTATTGAAAGCCGAGCTAGCGAAGGATTGTAAAATTGAACCATGAGCGAAGCGAATGGTTCAAAAGTACAATCCTGAGCATAGCGAGGCTTTCAAGGCACGAGACGCCAAACAATTTTGCTGCCGAGCGAAACACACAATTTTTCACTTCACCACCGCGAGGAAAATTGTAGGTAAGTAAATGTAATGGAAGTAATTTGGACCTTATACTCATATTCAATAAAGGTTTGTTTACATCTCATCAAGATCTAGCATTTTATAATTATCAAATGTAACATAAATATTTTTGCATCTTTAAATGACCTCACGCTTACCTACATTAAAAAAGTCAAAGTATTGTTGGGTACTCACGGTTTAAACTCAGACTCAAATACGCTTATTTCACTTTTTCCGCTAACTTAGCACGCATCAAAATTGATATATGTATATATTCTGCACTAAAATCTATAAATAACCCCCATTATTTTGGTTTTACTGTCTGTGCCTTTAGAACAAAACAAAATTAAATGTATATGAGTTTTTTCTTAAATTAACTTTTCAAACGGTGCGTTCCAAATTTGGAAAAAGCGAAATTTTTAGAAAAATAAAACGACATTTTAAAATTATTTGTCGTATTTTATCCTTATAAGTCAGTCTAACTGTTAATATTTCGTATGTACCTACTTAATTAAAAGAGAATAAGTATTATTAATTTTATTTTATCAAAATAATAACAATTTATTATTGGCATAACACCATCAGTTTCTGAACGCACCTTTCATTCTGTATAGAAAAAAGTTGGGTCTCGCGATCGACCGTCACGTTCCAAATTCAAAAACTCTTTTTGACGTTTTTATTGGAACATACTCAAGACTTTATTACTGGATTTGACTTCATGAATTGGATTGGAATAACTGAAGACTTATTTTTTGGATTTGACACATATGTTGATAATACTGATGACTTAATATCTAGA
Organism: Epinotia demarniana; assembly: GCA_945867215.1. NCBI lineage: Eukaryota > Metazoa > Arthropoda > Insecta > Lepidoptera > Tortricidae > Epinotia > Epinotia demarniana. The sequence continues at coordinate 8,416,609 of OX244261.1, forward strand.
TTTGTTCATATGAATTGGAAATAACTGAAGACATATTTATTGGACTAGAGACTTCTGATTTGAAACTACTGAAGACGTTATTACTGGATTCGATCAAATGAAATTATACTTACTGAAGACTAGGCAGTATGGCCCATGGTCTTAGCCTGTCCGAATGGACGAATTTAAAAAAAAAAAAAAAATCAAAAACTCTTTCCACGCTAGCGGATAAAATGGACTTTTGGGCGCAGATTTTGAGCGATAAAGCAAGCCTTTTCGAGCCGGTGAGGTGAAATAGTTATTTGTTATGCAAGGCTGCAAAGTTGTTGTTTGGCGCAAGTGCTTAGTATTGAAAGCCGAGCTAGCGAAGGATTGTAAAATTGAACCATGAGCGAAGCGAATGGTTCAAAAGTACAATCCTGAGCATAGCGAGGCTTTCAAGGCACGAGACGCCAAACAATTTTGCTGCCGAGCGAAACACACAATTTTTCACCTCACCACCGCGAGGAAAATTGTAGGTAAGTAAATGTAATGGAAGTAATTTGGACCTTATACTCATATTCAATAAAGGTTTGTTTACATCTCATCAAGATCTAGCATTTTATAATTATCAAATGTAACATAAATATTTTTGCATCTTTAAATGACCTCACGCTTACCTACATTAAAAAAGTCAAAGTATTGTTGGGTACTCACGGTTTAAACTCAGACTCGGATACGCTTATTTCACTTTTTCCGCTAACTTAGCACGCATCAAAATTGATATATGTATATATTCTGCACTAAAATCTATAAATAACCCCCATTATTTTGGTTTTACTGTCTGTGCCTTTAGAACAAAACAAAATTAAATGTACATGAGTTTTTTCTTAAATTAACTTTTCAAACGGTGCGTTCCAAATTTGGAAAAAGCGAAATTTTTAGAAAAATAAAACGACATTTTAAAATTATTTGTCGTATTTTATCCTTATAAGTCAGTCTAACTGTTAATATTTCGTATGTACCTACTTAATTAAAAGAGAATAAGTATTATTAATTTTATTTTATCAAAATAATAACAATTTATTATTGGCATAACACCATCAGTTTCTGAACGCACCTTTCATTCTGTATAGAAAAAAGTTGGGTCTCGCGATCGACCGTCACGTTCCAAATTCAAAAACTCTTTTTGACGTTTTTATTGGAACATACTCAAGACTTTATTACTGGATTTGACTTCATGAATTGGATTGGAATAACTGAAGACTTATTTTTTGGATTTGACACATATGTTGATAATACTGATGACTTAATATCTAGATTTGTTCATATGAATTGGAAATAACTGAAGACATATTTATTGGACTAGAGACTTCTGATTTGAAACTACTGAAGACGTTATTACTGGATTCGATCAAATGAAATTATACTTACTGAAGACTAGGCAGTATGGCCCATGGTCTTAGCCTGTCCGAATGGACGAATTTAAAAAAAAAAAAAAAATCAAAAACTCTTTCCACGCTAGCGGATAAAATGGACTTTTGGGCGCAGATTTTGAGCGATAAAGCAAGCCTTTTCGAGCCGGTGAGGTGAAATAGTTATTTGTTATGCAAGGCTGCAAAGTTGTTGTTTGGCGCAAGTGCTTAGTATTGAAAGCCGAGCTAGCGAAGGATTGTAAAATTGAACCATGAGCGAAGCGAATGGTTCAAAAGTACAATCCTGAGCATAGCGAGGCTTTCAAGGCACGAGACGCCAAACAATTTTGCTGCCGAGCGAAACACACAATTTTTCACCTCACCACCGCGAGGAAAATTGTAGGTAAGTAAATGTAATGGAAGTAATTTGGACCTTATACTCATATTCAATAAAGGTTTGTTTACATCTCATCAAGATCTAGCATTTTATAATTATCAAATGTAACATAAATATTTTTGCATCTTTAAATGACCTCACGCTTACCTACATTAAAAAAGTCAAAGTATTGTTGGGTACTCACGGTTTAAACTCAGACTCGGATACGCTTATTTCACTTTTTCCGCTAACTTAGCACGCATCAAAATTGATATATGTATATATTCTGCACTAAAATCTATAAATAACCCCCATTATTTTGGTTTTACTGTCTGTGCCTTTAGAACAAAACAAAATTAAATGTACATGAGTTTTTTCTTAAATTAACTTTTCAAACGGTGCGTTCCAAATTTGGAAAAAGCGAAATTTTTAGAAAAATAAAACGACATTTTAAAATTATTTGTCGTATTTTATCCTTATAAGTCAGTCTAACTGTTAATATTTCGTATGTACCTACTTAATTAAAAGAGAATAAGTATTATTAATTTTATTTTATCAAAATAATAACAATTTATTATTGGCATAACACCATCAGTTTCTGAACGCACCTTTCATTCTGTATAGAAAAAAGTTGGGTCTCGCGATCGACCGTCACGTTCCAAATTCAAAAACTCTTTCCACGCTAGCGGATAAAATGGACTTTTGGGCGCAGATTTTGAGCGATAAAGCAAGCCTTTTCGAGCCGGTGAGGTGAAAATGTTGTTTTTACCAGAGCCTATAAAAGCGTATCAAGTGGTTATTGTTTACTAATTGGCAAGGCACACAAAGTCCTAAGTGTACAAAGTACGTCACAGTGCATTGCGTGGTAGGCATACCTAGGTAGGTAATTGTATACATAAACAAACCACTTAGGCAAGATCAAATACTTTCGTTTTTCTTTGCATTTTAAATATTTCAGTAAATAACTGGTTGTATCTTTGACATAATTATATTGCATAAATATTTGTTGCAATTGATTGCTATTACCGGCAACTATTTATTAATTGTGCAGTAGGTACTTGTCGTGACACTTGCTTCAAAAACTGAATGAGCAATATCCGACACTGTTTATTAAAAGAAGCGTATTTTCTGTGTTCTAAATTCGACGGGTCGCCGATTGACGAGCTGGTGCGAGCGTGGGGGCATGTCCTACACGAGTTCTCTCGATCTGTTAATAGAATCCGTGCTAAATGTTTTAGTATTTACTTAATATACCTACATGTTTTTATGTTACCAGGATCTAATAGACTTTGACAGTTCAGGTTCGGCTGGTGTTTAAATTACTTAGAATGTTTGAAATAATTAGGCCTTCTGAAAGGCAGTTTTTTTTGGTTATGTCTACTGAGAGCGAAATAGTAGATTGTTTGACAAGGATCTAAGATGAGCCATATTACCACGAGATGGCTATTTTTCCGAGCGAAATGAGGAAACATTGTTCGAGGGGTAATATACCCCTTGAGTTAATTGAGCCCAGATTGAGCTGATCTCGCTTTATTATATGCACCGTATGCTGTCCGCCCGCCGCGCTCGGCCGTTTGGGCGCACTTATAGATGGCTAGTGGTGTCTAAATGGCGGTGTCAATATTTTGAATCTGTGTCAAAACAGTTTATTAAAAAAAACATGCAGCCGAAGGCCAAATTTAAGATCCTTTCGCCGCCGTGGAATATATCATTGATTTTGGATGGATAATCTTTGTTTTCACTATTTTTTCGTATTCGAAGTGAAAAGTAGAGCGTATAACTCGGATCTAAAAGCCATAGTTATTACCCCTCCATCAATTTTCCTTCACTTCGCTCGGGAAAATAACCATCTCGTGGTCATATGGCTTATTTTACACCCTTGTGAAACAATCTAGGTACTATTTCTCTCTACGGGCTCTATTAGTTTCATCTGTTTCAAATCCCAACCTCTGGTTTTCTGCATGTAAGTCAATATTATCTCTTAAAACTAGGCTAAATGCAGATGTTAATTTACAAATACGGCCAGGATTGCACTTTTCAAATCTGTCAGGTATCTCCACCACACTAATACGTAGTCTATGTTGATCCTGCTGTCATTCTGTCGATTTTAGTACGACATTTGCTCGACATCGAATTTTCACGTGTCGTCAATGTTTTTCGCTTGAAATAACATGTCACAATAGTATCCATTTTTGTCGTCACATTGTGACGCGACATGTGTATCTGCTATCAGCGCGGTGCGAGCTAAAACCGGCGCATCCGACGTCCGAAGTGCGGACAGACGCGGGCGCACCGTGGAATTCTAGCTTTTATTTACTGATATTTTGTTGATGCTGTCCATTTTTTGTTTCATTTTAGATCGTGTTTCATTTGTTTGTAATTTATTTAGGAAATAATATTGAGTTGTGAAAAACATACATACATATAATCACACCTATTTGCCGATGGGGTAAGCAGGGATCATGGATTTGCACTTGCCACGATCTTGACAAACCTTTCTTTGCTTCATTCACTTTAAGGTTTGATTATTTTTTTATTAAGGTGGTTCGCTTTTCATACAAAATGTTATTTGACATTCACAGGTTAACGGCGTGATACTAAGGGCCTGTTTCACAATCTCCAGTTAAAATATATCCGTCAGATAAATGTTGGCTGTCACTTTTCTTTTATATGACGGGAGAAAAGCATAGCAATAATTTTAATTGGCAAATTGAGACAGACTTTATCCAGCAATTGTGAAACAGGCCCTAAGAAGAATTGGCTTGCGAATTCCTCTAAATTCCTCTTCTCCTAGAACAAACTTGTATAAACGTTATGACGTATATTTATTAAAGATTTGTGGACAGTGTGTTACACTGTTATTTATATTAATGTACTAGCTGTTGCCCGCGACTTCGTCCGCGTAGAACTTGTATCTTAGAAAAATGATTGGTATTAAATTATTGTAGGTGGAACCTTAATTATCGCCGACCCAAACAAAGTTCTACCATCTGATGGGATTATTTCAGAGGTAAAAACTATCCTATATCCTTCCAAGGGTGTCAAATTCAGCGTACGGAAAATTTCATCTAAATCCGGTCAGGGATTAAGCGCAAAAGGTAACAGTGAAATGAGTTCATTAGTTTAAATTGCTAAACTTAAATTGAAAACTCCGTTTTTAGAAATATAAATATCGAATCATCAACAGATATTTCTGCTAAAATTGTATATTTTTTTATAATGTATTAAAGAAAGCTACATTACTGGAAATGTTTGCCTAAATCCGTTCAGTAGTTTACGTTAGTCCGAGCTACCTGTATAGTTATGAAAACCTATCTAATGCTAAAAGACGTAGAACTTTCCATCTCCATCTGCTGTCCCCATTTAACGGTGTTGTTAGAGCATACATGATTTTGATTATCTAAAATAAACTTTATAAATTAACAAAATAATCCGCAGTTTAAATGAAACATTACCTTCTTTTCGGTTATGGGAACTGGAAGCTGTTCGGTTCTGTAAGGGTCGTGGTTCTAATTTATCCTTGCCTACTTCTCTGCTACCAGTCGGATTATTTATTTTGGCTTACCATATAATTAGTATAAAAGACCTATGAATTCCCTTACTTCAAAAAATACTTATTCCTCATACATACTTCCAACCCTTTTTAACCTCCTTACAGGATGAATTTCAAGAAATGTTGTAATTAGTTACCTAGTCTTTTAGTAAAGGTCCAGATCCCTTAATTAAAAATTATCTTGTTCCCTGTACAAACATCCAACTCCTTTTAGCTCATTTTGGGGATGAGTGTTTTTAACCCCCTTATGGAATCCATTTCAAGCAGTCTAAATTATGTTGCCCCCATAGGGGATGAATTTCAAAATAATCAGTTTTGTGGTCTTTTAAGATAAAGGCTATAAGACCGAAGTTACAAATCTCTTACTATAATATTTTCTTGGTCTCCAGCCCTTGAATGCCGTTTTAAACCCTTTAGGGGAGGCTTTTTTCCAAAACGCTTAAATTCTTTTTTTTGTATACAAATAAGTAATCTGTCTACAAAGTTTAAAGTTTCTAGCTCAAAAGGAAAAGTTTCCATCATACAAACTTTGCACCCCTATTTAACCCCATTTAGGGTGCAATGTACTAAAACGCTGGAAGTTCTTTTTTTGTATCTTAATAAGTAATCTTTCTAGAAAGTTTCAAGTCTCTAGTTCAAAAAATAGTGTTTCCCCCATACAAACTTCGCACCCCTATTTAACCCCCTTAAGGGTAGAATTTTCTAAAAAGCCGCAAGCACTTTTTTTGTTTTAAAATAAGTAATCTTTCTACAAAGTTTCAAGTTTCTCTTTCAAAAGGGAAAGTTTCCCTCATACAAACTTTGCACCCCTATTTAACCCCCTTAGGGGTGGAATTTTCTTAAACGCAGAAACGACTTTTACTGTATTTTAATGAGTAATCTTTCTACAAAGTTTCAAGTTCATAGTTCAAAAATTAATGTTTCCCCCATACAAACATTACACCCCTACTTAACCCCCTTAGGGATGGAATTTTCTTATACGCTGAAATTGCTTATTTTGTATCTTAATAAGTAATCTTTCTACAAAGTTTTAAGTCTCTGGTTCATAATATAAAGTTTCCCCCATACAAACTTTGCACCCCCATTTAACCCCCTAAGGGATGGAATTTCCAAAAATCCCGTCTTATCGGTTGCCTACGTCATAAAAGGAAGTCCTGGTGTAAATTTCAAGTTTCTAGTCCCAGTAGTTTCGGCTGTGCGTTGATGAGTGAGTCAGTCAGGACAAAGGCATTTATAATAGGTAAGTAATCTTTCTACAAAGTTTCAAGTCTCTATTACAAAAAATAATGTTTCTACCATACAAACTGTGCACTCCTATTTAACCCCCTTAGGGATAGAATTTCCAAAAATCCCGTCTTATCCCATGCCTACGTCATAAAAGGAAGTTCTGGTGTAAATTTCAAGTTTCTAGCCCCAGTAGTTTTGAATACAAATTTTGCACCCTTATTTAACCCTCTTAGGAGTAGAATTTTATAAAACGCTGAAAGTCCTTTTTTGTATCAGTAAGTAATCTTCCTACAAAGATTCAAGTCTCTAGTTCAATAATTATGTTTCCCCAATCCAAACTTTAGACCCCCATTGCACCCCCTTTGGGATAGAATTTTCAAAAATCCCTTTTTCTCCCCCTGCCTCTGTCACAAAAGGAAGTTCTGGTGTAAATTTCAAGTTTCTAGTCCCAGTAGTTTTGAATACAAACTTTGCACCCCTATTTAAACACCTTAAGAGTGGAGTTTTATAAAACGCTAAAAGTTTTTTTTTGTTTCCTAATAAGTAATCTTCCTACAAAGTTTAAAGACTCTAGTTCAAAGAATAATATTTCCCTATTATTTAACCCTCTTAGGAGGGGAATTTTATAAAACGCTGAAAGTACTTTTATTTTATTCTAATAAGTAATCTTTCTACAAAGTTTCAAGTCTCTAGTTTAATAAATGATGTTTCCCCCATACAAACTTTGGACCCCCATTACACCCCTTAGGGGAAGAATTTTCTTAAACGCTGAAAGTTCTTTTTTTGTATCTTAATACGTAATATTCCTACAAAGTTTCAAGTCTCTAGTACAAAAAATAATGTTTCTCCGATACAAACTTTGCACTCCTATTAAACCCCCTTAGGGATAGAATTTCATTTCCAAAAATCCCGTCTTATCCCTTTCCTACGTCATAAAAGCAAGTTCTGGTGTAAATTTCAAGTTTCTAGTCCCAGTAGCTTTGAATACAAACTTTGCACCCCTATTTAGCCCCTTAGGGGTGGAATTTTATAAAACGCTGAAGCCACTTTTTTGTATCCTAATAAGCTATCTTCCTACAAAGTTTCAAGTCTCTAGTTCAATAAATAATGTTTCCCCCATACAAACATTGCACCCCTGTTTAACCCCCTTAAGGATAGAATTTCCAAAAATCCCGTCATATTCCTTGCCTACGTCATAAAAGGAAGTGCTGGTGTAAATTTCAAGTTTCTAGTTACAGTAGTTTTGAGTACAAACTTTGCACCCCTATTTAACCCCCTTAAGAGTGGAGTTTTATAAAACGCTGAAAGTTTTTTTTTTGTATCCTAATAAGTCATCTTCCTACAAAGTTTAAAGACTCTAGTTCAAAGAATAATGTTTCCCCCATACAAATATTGCACCCCTATTTAACCCCCTTAGGGGTAGAATTTTCTTAATCGCTGAAAAATCTTTTTTTGTATCTTGATAAGTAATATTCGTACAAAGTTTCAAGTCTCTAGTACAAAAAATAATGTTTCTCCCATACAAACTTTGCACCCCTATTTAACCCCTTTAGGGATAGAATTTCTAAGAATCCCGTCTTATCCCTTGCCTACGTCATAAAGGAAGTTCTGGAAAAATTTCAAGTTTCTAGTCCCAGTAGTTTTGAATACAAACTTTGCACCCCTATTTAACCCCCTTAGGGGTGGAATTTTCTTAAACGCAGAAATTGCTTTTACTGTATTTTAATGAGTAATCTTTCTACAAAGTTTCAAGTTCATAGTTCAAAAGTGAATGTTTCCCCCATACAAACATTGCACCCCTATTTAACCCCCTTAGGGGTGGAATTTTCTTAAACGCTGAAATTACTTTTTTTGTATCTTAATAAGTAATCTTTCTACAAAGTTTTAAGTCTCTAGTTCATAGTATAAAGTTTCCCCCATACAAACTTTGCACCCCCATTTAACCCTCTTAGGGATGGAATTTCCAAAAATCCCGTCTTATCGGTTGCCTACGTCATAAAAGGAAGTCCTGGTGTAAATTTCAAGTTTCTAGTCCCAGCAGTTTCGGCTGTGCGTTGATGGTAGATCAGGTATCCTTCTTTTATATATATAGATGTCTAACCTTAGAGACTGCCGTTCCCACAGTTCAAGTATAACTAGGGACAAGCGAACTAGCCCTATAGCAAGCTCAATGAGATGTTAGTGCCTGCGTGCTGCTTTCCCTGTGTGGTGTCGGGTTAGAATAGACCACCCCCTTTTTTCCTTTGAGTGTTGTACGAGTCGACTAAGGGAACAGGGTTGAAGTGTGTTGTGGGCGATGGGCCAGCTACCTGTCACTGCGATATCTCATATAATGGATCTTTTATACCAGCATTTATGCTAAAAGTGGTACTGGAGCACAAGTTTTATGTGCTCTGCCTATTACCCTTTCTAGGGATAAAGGCGTGAATGTATGTATGTATGTTAGTGCCTGCGTATTATATTTTTAGCAGTCGCCAGCGTCCTCGATATGTCGCAAAGAAAGTTTTTATTGCAGCAAATAATAGGATTCATAAAGGGCGTGGGCTGTTTTCGGAGTTCGCACGATATCGTATCGCGCGGAACTTTTCCGAAATTTGTTTCAACTTACCCCAAGCTGAGTTGGGAACTATCTACGTGGGTCGTTTACTGGGTCCTAAGTTAAGATAAAGAAACTATAGGTTAATGTGAATATTTAAATATTTCTATTCGATGTTAAGGTCTTATTTTGCGCTAATTTATAATTAATGATCTCAACCGCCAAATAGCTATTCGAAGCATCCTCACTGTTTCTGAGGTTCGTACTTTATCGAAGCACCAACTTACAAACTATTAAGAGGACCGTCGTTTAAGTGGCCATCAAAGCGTGTTTAGATGACAATAAGTCCTCAAACCCTGCTTCATTAAGGGTGCATGTGCCGATGGCAGCGTCCGGCCAACTCGGGCCGTTCCGCGCAAGTGTTGTCCATTGAGTGGACTGGCCGAACTTTCCTCTTGAATATTCCTCTCGCGCCTCGGCTACTTGTTTATGGCCGGCTGCGGTAAATTTAGTCCCGGTTTTGCGGGTTCGTAAGTTTCCGTGAATGCCCTCTTAACTGTCGCCAGATAAGATTTAGAGTCGATGAAGAAGTTAAATTTTAGTAATAAAGCAGGGGGAAATTATTTTATGCGTTTTGATGCAGCGCATTGTAGGTTTTTTAACGTATACAAGTTGGGTTACATTTGTTTTGTACTCAATGAATTTACTCTCTAGTTTTTTGCTTTCCAACGCCTATCATTTATATTTTACTGATTTATATATTTACACCAAGTTCTTTTGCAGTTGTTGTAATAATTACCACTACCTCTTAGACCAGCATCTGGAAAATACAATGACGTTCTCCATAATCACCATGGCAAAAGATCCGTTAATACTAACACAGCACGAATTCACACAAACCCGAAGGGTATTTCAAAAGCTCACTGGCTGTAAATACGGGTATAATCAAAGTCATAACATCAAGGAAAAGCGAGATATAATATTCCGCCATTTAATGTATAAACAAGCTTGTCATGTAACATGTACATCATAATCTACAACACAACTATTTAAATACAAAGTTAGCGACAATGTTTTGCTCGGCAAGAGTTTAGGGGTTCGGTAGTCCATGACGTTGAGAGCTGCCGTGTCAGACAGAACCACGCAAGTCAACTTGCAATTCAGTACACATGCGACCTTTTAGGCCAGAGCGGCAGAAGGGCGGTAAGTGCAAGTCACTCGTATCAATATCAGGCAAGCTCGACGCCTTTTGTTTCACTTTTTGCCGCTGAGCGGTTTAAACTTGCGAGCTGGCCGGTTAGCTACTGTTTGTTCGGTAGAAAGTTACGATATGACAATACTGTGAAAAAAACTGTATAAAGCTTCGTATATTCAGTGAATCTTACTGTAAGATAAAAATAGTACCTATCGAGCCGAGGTAGAAATATAAAGGTTAGAAAGGAGGACATGGCAAATAAATTAGGTCTATTACACTACACATATTTAGATTCTAATTGAATTTTCTGTAGCTTAGGCATACATAAGGACGTTGGAAAATTGAATGCAGTAGGTAATACCTACGCCCATAATTTTGACTAGGTTTGAAATTTCCGGAAAAATCTATACTTTAGTCAGTTTTGTATATGGGTATGCGTCAGAAATCTCGTAAACACTAGAATATAGATTCACTAGGACATGTTGCAATTGGATTTTAACTCGAGATTGGTTGGATCTTGTATACAAGATTAATTCGTAAGTATAAAGCATCTAATGTATGTTTGTTGTGTTTGAATTTCCATTACAGCGGTATTTTAGTTTTTACACGCATCGTGCCGTGGACTTTCACCACCTCCTTGCGGCCTAATGGCGGCCCGACAAAACATGGTTCCAACCTAAGTAATAACACGAATCTATGGATCAGTAGCTTTGTTGATGAGGTTCGGTTGGCGTATATGAAACTAACATTCCAGGAAAATACATTTTAAAGCGTAGTCTATCCTAGTAGGTAGGTATAATAATCTATTGTGCTCTTAATCGTATTTGGTCAGCCTCTTTGCTGCAAGGTCTGTTAGACAATCGCATTGCAAGATGTCCTTCAAGAAACGTATTGAATATTAAGGCGACTGTCTGTAGTCCCCAATACCTATGTGGTCTCGCTCGCTCACAAATGTTAGTTAGTCCGCTCACAGACTTACGTATTTTTGCATAATATGAATGAAAATTAATGGGGAACTCGTTTATATCGTAGCTTCATACAAACTTTCACCCACTCCCCTTTCACAATTAAATCCGGGACTGAAACTATCTTTGTACCTCATCCAAATCGGTTCAGCGGTTTAAGCGTGAAGAGGCAACAGACAGACAGATGGACAAACAGACAGACAGATTTAATGATTTTTTTACGTTTACTCACTGATTATTTAAGCGCCTTGGTGTACCTCCCAAAATCTATCATCTGGCACAGCTACACCGGTTAATATATGAGCACACGAATGTAGTCGTTTGTTTCCTTAAATCTATGTCCATATAACACTCTATACACAACCTGTCGAATATGTTAAGTTAACAACTAAGCTGAAGTAGAAGCCTCAAACTCACGTTACACTGCTACGGTATCTTCTACAAATACTTTACAATAGGTAGTGAATGTATCGCGGTAGCGCGGGCCAAGGCCCGTTACATTTACGTTACAAACACCCCGGGCGGGGTGCTTTCTCCATTATTGTTCTCTGTTTTTATAAATAGTATCACCGAATCCCTAACTACATCATATCACCTTTACGCAGATGACCTACAGATTTATGCAGCGGCTACTGTGGATGATGTCTCCGCATTAATTTCGGAAGTCAATCGAAACCTAGAATCTATACGCTGCTGGGCGTGTAAGTATGGTTTACGGAAAGAGGAATAGAATTTCTATTCCTCTTTCCTCTACTGTCAGGAATTTGGGTATCACCATGGACCAGACGCTTTCTTGGTCACCCCATATAGCTGAGGTGAGTCAGAGGATCTTTAGATCCCTTCACTCCCTAAGACGTCTCCAGAATTTCCTTCCTCTTCGTACCAAGTTGACCCTTACTCAATCTCTTTTGCTTCCTCTTCTGGACTATGGCGATATTGCGTTTCTGGACCTCAACGAGGAGCTACTTGATAAGCTGGAGCGTCTACAAAATGTATGTATCAGATATGTATTTGGTCTACGCAAGTATGATCATATCTCTGAATTCCGCTCTAAGCTTCGATGGTTACCGATTCGCCGGCGCAGGGATGTGCATATCCTGTCATTACTTTTCAATACACTGTTCAGCCCTACTTCCCCTCCTTACCTTTCTGAGCGGTTTAGTTATATGGCAGACGGCAGTGGCCACCGCTTGCGGTCGAGTACTAACCTTACTCTTGCTGTACCGTCTAGAAAGACGCGAACATACTCCAGATCTTTTACTGCGCGCGCTGTTAAATTGTGGAATGAGTTGCCTTTGTCGCTGAGACAGTCGCAGTCTGTTGCGTCACTTAAGATGAATTTGAAGAAGTTGTGGCTTTCCAATGACTTGTGAATTGGTTGAATATAGTATTTATTTATTTATTGTATATTTGCGATATATATGTAACATATGTTAGTGTGTATTATATTTTATATTGTATATTTATATATGTATTGGCATGTTTTTATTTGTCTAGAATTAATACTAATTAGGATTTGCTTTATTTTCTCTGTTTTTGTACACGGTATAAGTTTGCCTATCTCGTTCTACCTACCTTCCTCTCAATTGCTCAAAGGTTAGCTGGAAGAGATCCCTTATAGGGATAAGTTCGCCTTTGTACTTTGATCTATTGTGTGACATGTATATTCCTTGACCTGTTATTGTGTACAATAAAGTGCTTACATACATACATACATACATTTGCATCGGGACTGTCAGCATATACGAGTACCTACGGCTAATGTGGCTTGCAGTTCCACATTCCATGGAGATGGGGTTTTTTGTAGTTGCACTTTGTTTACCATCACCTGATGCCGTAAAACCGTGAGTGAAGCCTATGTTCACTTGCAATTATTATGCAATGTAATACGTGGGCTAAGTAAATAGTAAAAATAACAATTAAGAGATAGTTTAAGTCGAATTTAAATATTTACAGTAAATAAAACTGAGTAACTTAACAAGCCATTGCATCTTACACGCATCTTACGTGGTATGACATATGCCACACATATTATAACTAAGGTGATCCTTGCATGGTATAAATGCAGAGTGCCTAAGTCCGACTTTAGGTGGGTTTCTGTACGTACTTACGATAGTAAGGACTCAGAGAAGTACACTGTTTCGTTGAAAAAAAAGGTATGTATAGACAGGTCTTGCTTTGTTTGCTTACCATACTCAGTGATCATGCACATTTGACCCCAGCGCGTTGCGTAGATTTCTCTGTTTGCAAATAAAATGCTGAACAGTGAATGCGGGCGACGCGACTGTACCATCTAAAAGCTTTCGTTGATTCGTATTGTATGTTATCCGTGCAACGTGCATACTTAAATACTAAAGATCTGAATGGAGATAAATATCATAATATTATTTACAGTGGAAGTATGAAAATATTCGTCACATCTCGGCTTTATTCAAGTAAGATTCAAATTTCAATTTAGGTGATTATGTAGGTGCCTTTTCAACCCGCGACTGTGGAATAATTCATTAGTACCTAGGTATATGTTTGGGGCGAATCTTCTAACTACGAGTTATATGATAAATCAAAACAAATGATACCGGTGAAAGCATATGTCGCAGGGAAATGGCCAAAACAGAGATCTGAACAAATCTATAAGGGATATGAATAAATCACGCAAGATATTAAAATTGCGAATCATATTATCATTTGCGTAGATAAAATCAGTTATTGGATCAAATCCCTCAATCTGTTTAATGAAATAAGGAATTCAGCCAAAACAGGCATCTCGTTTTTTTAATTTCACCAGATTTGTTTAGTGATTTGATAAATCCCTAAACAAATCTGGTGAAATGAGTCTACTAAAATCTACTATAGTCGACTATGGACTGCATTATAGCTCTCTATACCTAGATCATCATAATTTCATTTAGACCTAACTGTCTCACTAGTATAATTAAATTAAACCAAAATATGCATTTGCCTTTACGTAAACACATCTGTAGCAGCGAATAGAAAATAAGAAACAATTACAGGAGACTTTTGATAAACGACGGTCATATTTTCTTTTTATGACTTATGCTTGGGTTGTGCCAGATTTTAATTTACCCAGTGTACGACTTCGATTTTCCTGCAGTTTAAAAAGGAACTTATCAGTTTAAGAGAGGGAGATGGGAACATTTATATAGCAATGCGAGAGCGAAAAGGAACAGCTGAGTGCAGAGGGAACGAAATAAAACAGGGGAAGAAAGTTAAGCGTCCGTGACTTTTCAAGATTTTTTCGACGTTTATTTTTTAAACTTTACGCTTGCCTCCGAAGCTACGTCCTATATAAAGAAAAAGGCTTTCCGATTTGTCGTTTGTTTTCCTCCTTTTCTTTGCGTAGGTATTCTGTTCCATTTGTTTTTATAGAGACTTTCCGACAGCTGAAATATGCATTTGTCAAATCTTTAAGGGATGTAATCTATACCTTACGACAGTTACGCGTTTTTTTCTTCGAGGGACGTTTTCTTTTCTACTGTAGTTATTAATAATGCCCCTGCTGGGCACAAGAGTCCTCTCATCGGTGAGAGGGAATGGATGTCCCCACGCTGGCCCAGTGCTTCACAATAACATACAACTTTGAATAAGTAATATAATTATTCTAAAAAAATACTTTCAATTATTTTTGTCGGTCTCACGCTATAGACAATAAAAAAACTCGAAATGAAATCTATATTAAAAACAGTAATAGGACCATAAGCAATAATGAAAGTAAACTTCGGAAACCTCTAATTACACCGGGTCGGGCGTAGGTAAATAGTACGGGCTGCGTCGATCATCCATCACTGATAGAGACTGGTCTTTGTGGCCACCGACCAATTACTGGCATGAAAATTAAATTCACGAAATCTAATTAAGAACAAATTGTTTTATTTATTATGATGCGTTTGGGGTCATTTGTTCCTGTCGCGTTCGGCGCCCGGGGCGGGTCCTGCCCATCACTGCAACGCCGCCTTGCCGGCTCTAGGGACGTAAGATTGCTTAGACTCCAATACACATGTGCCCTTTTGCTGTGCAGGCCCGTGGACCCTGTGGTCTGTTGCAAGCTCTGGCCTCGCTGTAGCATGGTACTGTGACGCAATCGAGACATTGCCCTTGAATCTCCAAAAATAACTTACATAGGTATATTAATATTACTTATTATGGATTAAGTACCTATACGCTAGTAATTAAATCGATTGAAAGTAAGATCAAATTTGTCTCGTACGTGGGTACCTTACCTAAATTATCTTGATAACATGAATTGCTATTTTTAATGCAGTAAAGGCAAAATCTTATATTAAAAATAATATAATATTGTCGGCCGGCGGGCCGCATGACGTATGTAGTGGCGGAGGGACTCGTAATGCGTGCTCATTTGTTACGGCCGCGAAATGGCGCTTTTCGTCCCGTCGACAGCCAACACAAAGACTGACAACGTTTTATTGTCGAGATTGCTTACAAATGGATAACATATATCCGAGTTTGTGCGTCTTATTTCTGAAGTTTGGGACTTTAATGTTGGTCTTGGACAACGTGGAGAGGTTGAGAGGTTTGCGTTAAAGGTTGGTACCTACTAACAACCTAACAAATACAAGATATACAGTATGCACCTTTTCTTCAAAACAGTTTGCCACGTTTGTAATATTGTAGTACCTTTTTTTGCATGTTAGGGAAAACCCTAACATAATATACGATTATCGATAAACTTTAACTGTTAAAATAAGAATAAAACAATTATTTACAATAAGAATTGCCAAAAGTATTGGTTTAGATTATAGAACAAATAAATAAATATTACTAGAATTTTACTCTATTCTCAAACTAAGCAGGCCAACGTAGTCAAATGTAAACAGATCGAAATATAATCCGTATAAATATTAAAGGTTGAACATTAGTCAACCGATAAAACAGTAGCGGCGTCCTGCTGCGTAAACCTGTTAATAGAGTGCGTCCCGGTGTCACGTCCGACACGTCACGTCAGTCACGTCACGTCACGGCGGCGTCACGCGCGTCATCTATCACCCGCGGCAGATGAGCGATAATCTCTGACCGGGGGTCACTGCGAGCGGTCAGGTGACGATTTTCGATTATAACGTTTCTGACACTGTCAGCGTGTAATTTTTTGTTTCTGGGTTTGTGTATTTTAAGCTAGAGCATTTAGAATACATATTAAGTAGGTACACTTCGATTTACTTCATTCGAAAAAATATTAATCCATAATTTTAACAGCGAAATTGACCTTAAACTGATGGCCAAGTACTTTGGCAAAATTGATAGATAGTTACAATTGAAAACGTTGCTAAGTTATTTTTACCACGTTTCAAAAAAAAGTCTAGCTAGCTAAGAAAGAAAAAAAGCTAAGCTAAGAAAAAAAATACTTGCAGATATTTTATTTGCATATGAATGTTTCAGTTTTCGTGTCTATTAGTAGGTACACCGTGTGTAAGTTGTAATAGAATGCCGACAGTTGGTAAAGCGATGGCCATCATAAGGTCAGGGGTGCTATCAGGGCTGCTGACCGGACTCCTCGCATGATGGATGGGGCCCCGGTATCGCTGCGCGGTATTTCATTCACACGCCTGTTGCTAACTAACCTTACTCTTAATGGATTTAAATTTAATATTTTTTTATTTTACTTTTATAAAAATGTTGTAAGTAGCCAGACCTAAGATTATATATTAAGAATAAAGGAAATAATGAATCGCAAATCGAACTAGCCCCATATACTTAGGTAGTAAGCTAAATAAGGCTAGAAATACCTACTCTGAAATAAATATTCATACTCGTAAACAAAAGCCCACTATTAGTCTAAACCGGTCCTCGCGATATTTAAAGATATTAGTTATACGGTTTTGTGTAATTACAGTGGAATAAAATGCCAGTGAAAGTATAAAATGTAACTTGGCTTGTATTGTCTTGGTTTTTCGAAAATTACTTCAATAAAAGCAGACATTTTCCTTGTAGCTCCAAAAAGTTAGTAGCAAAAACTTGGCACGGCTAGCAAACGCAGCGTGACATTATCGTGAGTCTGAAACAGTGGCCGCGGCCCATGCCGCTGCTCCGGACAGTTCATTTTTAATAATAAATGAGACGAAATCAAGACATGACGAATAAATGAATCCAGAACTTGACGAATAAATGAATATGGAATATGATAAATGGAAGGCCCGGATCCCTCGCGAAGATTTTTTCTTTGGCTCCGTCCGAACGGAAGACGCTGGCTTTTTCCTTTTGTAGCGGGACAAGTTAAGCGTTTTTTGGACCGCGTCTCGCGGTGTGATATTTATCATGTCATAAAAAACGTTAGATCTTCAATTGTGTTCTTACGTTGATTCGACCGCTGTATGGGTTTTGAATCGAGCGCTCTTCTTTTTTTAAGTTCGGTTGGATTACTTTTATGTAAGTATAGTCGGTATGTATTTATTACACAAGGATTGCCGTGACCATTACGACGTACGACACCAACAAATTAAGATAATTAGGTTTCTAACCAATAATATGTATAATAAGTATTGAACAAAGCGCCTACGTTGTTTTTTCATATTGACACAACGAAATTACAAAATACTAATATGAAATCAAGGTACTAATGTCATTACTAATGCATCAAACACCCGTCTCCGATAAATCTCCGAACTCTGAGACCGGGAACGCACGGTTGCGACACTACGCGTGACTCGCACGGCCTCTACCGATTTAATCCGGCGTACGTAATCCACTGCACCAGTCACTGCCACGTGGTTCTATGATAAAGTACCCAAGCAGATTATGCAAATTCTTAAAATTTAAACCCTGTCCCGTTCCAACAACAGCGGATAGTCTCACCCCATCCCTGTCTAGCGCGATCGCGCCGCGCACCCCAGTGACGGCATCGTCTGATGGATGATGCGTTATTCCAATAACAATTTGGATATCTATGTTGAATGTTTGAAAGATGTGCTCTACATGAATGTGTCTGATGCGCTCGATATCCTTGATGTGTTTACGAGTAGGTAATTTTGTAGCGTTCGAAATTTGTCGTATGGAAATTTATTCGCAAACCGTTTTAAGTCACAACCTGTTATGATAAAAATGCGGAAGTTACGCTATCACTGTATGGGTCGGTACCTATACTGAATATGTTTGGCAGGAGAAATTTACGCTTACATGTGCTTGTATTTCGTAGTCTAGACTTGGGAGCCGACTGCGGTGCATGGCTAAGCCTCGTCGTAGGTACGTTATTTAAGTTTCCCACTGCCGCACACGCTACGCCACGTATGTTTTAGACAATGCGTAGCGTGCGCCGAATCTTACGTCCGGCTTTACTTAAAATGAATGAGATAGGAGAAAACTTTCATCATCTTTGAATTACACGGTACAATATATTCGTTTCTTGTTCATATGAAGATGCCGACATGTTGTTTTATAAAACGCCTGAATGCCAATGAACTTGAAGCGATTAAGGCGTCCACACGCAGCCCGTAAGATGCGTGTGCGCCGCTCTGCACCAATAAAATCAAAATGATTGCCCGAGCTTGCCCGCCCGCGGTCGAGGGCAGTCTCGGGGTCAAAGAGTCCTTAGTACACTCATAGTGTGAAGGCACATAAGCCGTTTTGGAACCGGCAGAGCAAAGAGGCGGACTCTGTACGATCCCTGCTGGCGCAAGCGTCGTCATAACATAATCCAAAGCCACGCATCAAAAGGTGGCATATAGATCTTTAAGTCTGTTCACTTACGCCTGTTTTCTCCGTAGACCCCTCATGAAATTCATTTTAATACAACCTAGACCTCTTTCGATACTCGTTTATAAATGGCCGGCGATTAATATTTCTGTTTAAGCGATGGGAACTTACTATTACGTCGGGCCTTTTCAACGTTGTTGTAGTGCACCTTGTTTTTAATTACAGGAATTGTTCAATTACTCACTGTGTTTTATGGATGTCATGCGATGCGGTTCGTAGAAAAAGTAATTGTAAAAAATATATATTTACCTTCAATGCCAAGCGCACGCTAGCTGAAAACCACACTTAATGGTGTAAAATATAGATGTACCTAATCCTATCAAGTCAAAACCTCTAAGTATTCCGGTTCCATAAATTGACACTCAAAACTTTTAAAATCGCGCCTGGCAGATCGTGTGGTATTTTATAGTAATATAATATTATATATAATAATATTATTTTATAGTAAAAGTTGGCATACCGGTTTAGTGACGCCATTAGGTATATGTGAATGAACCACTTGTCAATATAATAATTATCCTGCTGTTGTACGTGAGAATGAGTTGAAATAGTTCGTTTCTATATCTTAATGGAGTTCTTCCACCGGCGAGGCTAGGTCCAGCGGATTTCATGCTGGCAGCGATAATAAGTACCTATCAACCTATTTGTTTCATCGCCGGTTGTAAGCAATTAATCGTTGAAAAATAGACCACGAAACCGTTGGGAACAATATGATATATATATCCAAATGACATTAAATGTACAGTTGAATAGAATCCACCATTCAATAAGTTTATCAACAAAATCTTTAACAGCTTTAGAAAAATAACAACTCAGGTCCCAATGTCATACATAGCACTTAACATTCTTAACAATACATTCAAAGTTAGTTTTATAAAAAAATAGTTTAAAGAACCCCAAGTTGACCCGTATTCCTCACGGGTCTAGTTTTCTTTAAAAAAATACAGAGTTCAGTAGGTAATTTATCAAGCAATGAATGTAAGACTAACAGATACATTACTTCGTTGACTCGTTCTACCGCTTAAATGTTACCGTATCATAAGCGGTACCTGGATGCAAACAGAATAGGCGATTATTGCGTCGTGTCATGATTCCCGTGCAACCGTTTGATTCGTCGAGTATCCGCGGAGTGAACGGGGCCTGCACAAAGTCGTGTCCGCGAAGAGTCATCAAGTAGGTACCTAAGTACGGGCCGCGGGTTCCGCAATAACTGCCCGTGCGAACGGAAACCTCACGGCTATCACACATTTCAACAGATAGTTTCTTGTGCTTTGTAAAAGAAAACTACTTGTGTAAAAAACTATAGTGAGACTATGCATAACATAACAAAAATAATGTAGGTACTTCATCGAATTGCATAGGTACTCAATACACATGTCTCCATAACTTCTTTCAATAACGATATACCTAAATATACTTATACTGTGTCAGATTAAGGTGAGAGTTAATGAATTAATTTAGACACATACACATACTTACATACATACATAATTTATACAAACGTGATAGCTGCAGTCTGGGTGCCACCATATGAACATAATTAAAATATAAATGATCCCCAGATATCACTAAGAACCGGCAGTCTATAACTACACACTATTCATATTATGTAGATCAGATCAGATGTGTGTTGTCTACGCGTAAGTATGATCATTCCTTTTTAAGCCGACGATAGAGTAATTTAAGAGATGGATTTCTAATAATGACCCTCGCGTGATCGTGACAACGAGACAGCTCACAGTTAGATATAAAACTAAATACACCCCACAGCTAAATAACACGTCTCCCATATCACATGACAGTTCTCGTCTCAATTTCAGCTCGAAGTTGACAGACGAGAGTTCAACACACATGTTTACCAGGCGCTGTCCAGGCCCGTGATTCAGCAGTTTTGGCTTTTGGCGGAACCCGCGTTAACACATGCATGGAGGGCAGTGACTTGCGGAACGCCTCGGGGCAAGTCTGCACCAAAAATGGCACAGACTTTGACATTGTTCAATTTAGATGTACGAAACCAAATGGTTTTGCTACTGCTGACAGACGCATGACAGTGAGATTAATTTGATATTTTGTATGACCGTATGTATAGCTATTTCATGTGGGATTCAATACCTACTTCTACATAAGTATGTTATAATCCCACATGATTTTCCTATATTATATTATACCTACTACTGATTGAAATATCTGCCCTACAATATACCGTACTATTTACTTAGTTTAGTAATATAAAAGTATTCGATTTTATTTAAATTTCATAACAATAAGAACTTATTCGGACATGTAGCTGCTAGTAACCAACGTAACCAAATACTTCAGACATTGGTTCAACCCTAAAATGATATCAAGATGATATCACGCAAGTGTTGCATACTTCACTTGTGTGGAAAGCTGTGTGCGGTGCGCATAAGAATTTAGATTGCACCGCATATGACTAGGCGTTCTCGTGAATTTCGCAAAACACATAGCCAAGTATTTCGAGGTAAAACCGCAAATTCTGCAATACTGGTCGAAAAATATACGTGTACGTTGAATAAAGAATAAAAAAACTCAAACCGAGTTGGAGCTGTGTGTGTAAGTGTGGGTAGGCAGCTAAACGCAATATAAAGTGTGGTTGTCATGGCGTGTAGGTAGGTGTAGGTAGAGCGCCCTCTCCCCGCGCGGTCATTAGTAGCAGAACCCCGCGCCGCCGCCGCGGAGAAAGTATGATTTTACTCCTATAAAGCCGTATTTCTACTCCATACAGAAATTCGAATACGCGTGTCGAAGTTCTCGGGTCCCGAGAAAGGACATGTGGCGTGGCGGTTGCTTGTACATAATTCCGAAGTTTAAACAATCTCAATATGGCGGGGCGCGTTAATTTTCTCGTTCGTCGTGACGCGCCGGCTGCGGAGCACGACTGTGATGAGTGGGACATACCCCGCAAACTTGGGCCTTCATGTATTTTACGTTATTAGTCCTACTTTAGAAAGTTAATGCCATATTGTTTCTTAATCATATGTACCTAGATTTTCTATGCCTTTAAATGTGTACAATTCCATAACTATTGTATTACATGTTTGCATGATCTGCCGGGAGATTATTAATTTGTAGAAGATACAAATCCATTTTTTTCAGAAAAAAACTAGGTAAATCCTACTAATTATAGGTGTACTAAGTAATACTGCGCCTTAGGTTAGGCAACGCGGATGTCGGGGCCGAACTATGCAACGTAACTTTTACACAACACTACGACAAAAGCAATAAAAAATCTTCCCTGTGAGCAAGAAGTAGGTGGAAGCCACGTAATAAAATATTTGTTTTAAGTGGAAAACTCACATTTGGTGGGGTCCCAGCTGAGTAATTAGTGACCACCACGTGGCGAGGGGAATAACCGGCACAAAAAACGCGTGTTCGTGCGTATCACTATTACACAACCATACTATAGCGCGTGGAACCATTAATACACTTAATTTTTCTTACTAAAACTCTTTTATTTCGGGAATTGTACAGTCGAGTTCTCCAGACAACATTTTAAAAATATCTACACTTGTGTCTTATGTCAGTAACAATGAAGTCTCTGTACAGATATTTTGAAAGGTCGTCTGTGTAGATATTGGAGAACTCGACTGTACGTCTGAATATGAGTTGTTAGTTACAATCCAAGTATAAACACCCGGGTTTTTGAAAACTATTGCTCGTTTGAACGCATATTAATATAGATATTTACACTTCAATTTTGATCAAAACTAATCGAGGCAATCAATATAACATATTAACGCTTTCATGTATATGGTAATTTTAACACAGATTACATAAGCTCTTATAATTTCAAACAAGATTCAGAACTTGATTACGGCTCGGTTTAACTAAAACGAGCATCGCATCGCAAACGGAAAGTTATCGCGTGTTTTAAATCGGCGGTGGGTTCTGGTAATCTGGCGTCATGCAAATGCTCAAGAGCGCGGGAGTCGAGGTCGTTGGCACACGGCATCGATTTTCGATTTGCTCCCGGTGCAGCTGAAGTGGGTCAAGAGCTGCCCGGATCAGGAAACTTACGAAAAACATATGCGATATGATATTGGAAAAAGAACGGGCGATCAAAAGTAAAATAGGCAGACAACACGTTCTTTTCTAGAAACTGTTGAACACAAGACACAGATAAAACACTTACAGAAAAATGGGTTAAGTCGGTACAACAGCCATATTATCCCAGCAATGGATCTCTTCCAGTCTCCAAATGTATTCATAAATTAAGAAAAATACGGGTATCATGATGGTTCTGTCATCGGAAGATAAGTTTATTTTAAAACTCACTTTCAAAGCAGGTATTTGCTGGAATTAGTTAAATGCACCTACGATTAAATACTTAACATCTAACGATTCCTGAAATGTTAAAATTTGTCTACCAATTTAGGCAACAGCGTGTGACAGATAAATGGAAATTCCTACCTAAAAGTGCAGGTACATAAACTATCACATACTCGAGAAGCATTACCCTCCCTTTTCAACGGTTAAGAAATACCATTTTGATAAATCAGCAAGCCACCTTGAAAAGCCTAGCATCACCGGAAATGAAATGTAACCTATTGATAGAGAAATGAGGAGTTTTCAACTTTTCATTAGGGTGCGATCGAAGCAGTTAGAGCCCTTTTATTATCTGCTCGCCTCTAAATTGCCGAAAAGAAATTCCTCCCCAGGAAAAAAGGGGAACCCGGGACAAAAACCTTGGCCTCGAGTTAGCTACCAACGGCGCACCGTTATTTAAAAATCGAACTCGATAAGAGCCGAAATGTTTTTATTTTTCTAAATGGCCAGAATTTATGTCTTCTTTAAAGTAAATATTGGAATCGATGGCGCTTTTCAATGGAAGGTCTTTGATAAGGTATTTTTATGTCATTCGAGACAGTTAGGACGGTTTCGGACTCTGGGAA
The DNA here is from genome assembly GCA_945867215.1 of Epinotia demarniana. Classification (NCBI taxonomy): domain Eukaryota; kingdom Metazoa; phylum Arthropoda; class Insecta; order Lepidoptera; family Tortricidae; genus Epinotia; species Epinotia demarniana. Next base: position 8,440,469 of record OX244261.1, read on the forward strand.
ATGTGACGTTCGATTTTCGGTAATGGTCAACTGATAAGCAAATGACGTCGTTATTGTGCCTGCTTTAGTTTGTGTCGTTTGCATTTCATTACATTTCCTTTCAACGTTTGACCTAAAAAATTACTTTCTTCCTCAGATGAGACCATGTTCTTAAATATAGTATGAAGTGTTTATGGATATTGTGGTAATGTAATGAAATTGTATCGCTGATAATCAAATAGCTTTCGTCAAGTAATACATTAGGCCGGGGGTGGCTCGGATACAGATTCCCCCGCGGCTGATAAAGAATTGAGGGTATTAAACGATTACAAATGCTTCGCGGTTCAATAAACAAACCACTGGAGGAAACCGGCGCTTTCGATGAATTACCTAAATAACTACGAAACTGGAAATAAGTTGGAATCAGAAATATCGGATAATTAAGTATCCTGGAGATTACTTTCAAGAATAAAACGAAATCAACTTACTGTGATTGTATTATTTTAAAGTAGTACATTTAACTTATTGTTATAACTTTTGCGAGCTTTCTGAGATCTATACAAATCTATACTAATATTACAAAGAGAAGAAGTCTGTGAGATTGTATACACATGTATGTAACTTTGTATGTGGCGTAATCTCCGAAACTAGTGATGCTATAATGAACTTTCTAAATTATAGCATTTGACCATCCAGAAAGGGTTCACCTGCGTTCTTTATAATAGGTACGCGGATAGAGCCGCGCAGGTAGCAAATAGTTATTTAATAAACATACATATTTAGTCCACGGTCACATTTGGCTTGGCAAATCAGACTTGATTTTTAAAATAGGCAAGATCAGATGAAACAGTTAAGGTCCGACATAATCGAAAGTTAATCATCATAATTGTATGTAATCGTCAATGAAAAAACCATATAAGCGCCTTAGCGCTGCAAAATGACCCCACAGAATGGGTGCCACTGACACTATGCGGGGATGGGGGCGGGGTGTCAAAACGATGCCAGGCAGCCGTTTGGTACGAACATGTGCATATCGGGTTTTAGGCACGTTTACGGTGGAAATTTGTAATGAGTTCGCATTCTATGGTTTTTCGTTCGCTGGTAATCGTGGAATAAACTCTATTGTTGTTTTCGTTTAATTCTCTTCCTTTTCACACTCACGAGTTTGTATATGAACGAAAGAACATCCTTCGCATCCATTATCTTCTTAACATTCCATTTTTTGATCTCCAAACATATTTTTATGACATAAAATATACTATTTTTGGATGTAGGTAGAATAGACAGGAAAAAGCACATTTTTCGTCCACGATAAATAGTCTCTTAAGTATCCACACTTTTCGACAACCACAGAATCAAAGGTAAGAGTGAGGTGACAACTTGAGATAAGGCACCTTCATCCAGTCTTATTTATGTAGCTGGCATCCGATTGAGAGGTCGCTGCTCAGCGGTGCTCGGCAGAGTTCGGAAGTGTTCGGGGCCGGCACATCTCCATGCGCACTTATCTACCCTCGGAGTTTAGGTACATTTTATTTCCGTACCGTACTTCCTACCGTTTGAATGTGATCCCACCTTTACGAAATACTCTTGCATATATTATCAAATACACGAAAATACTTAGGTTCGATACTTGCCGAAGATACCGTTTAATCTCCAGATTAAACGAATTTGATAAATAAAGTAAATGTATCGTAAAAAAGGAATGCCGAAGACAATAAAATCGAAGCAGCGGAATATTCGAGAGGTATTTTTGAGCGGGGACATTCATAAAGTTAAATGAGTTCGCTGCAATCGCAATCAGGCTGTTGCGTAACGGAATCAGATAAAAATATATTAGAATTTTGTTTCACGGTGTTGTGCTTCGAGGACGCAACTTGTTTTATTCGTTGAATTTAAAACAACACTTCAATATTCTAAATGCTTTGCAGGCTGAAGAGTTATTTCAATTATATATATCTAAATTAAAAATTAACTGCGTGACGTTTAAAAAACATTGATTATTTCAACTCGAGACCCGCCCTGCCGTATATCAGGTTTTTTAATCATCACATCACCTGTACCTACTCATATAACGTACCTGCATCTAAAAAAAACCGTCTGGCTTCTTCCTTCCTGTGTATTATATGTATTTACGTCACACCTGGCCATAATACGAGTTTTACTGCACGCTGCGCGTACGGGAAAACTCGCATTGTGGCCAGGTGAAGACGTAAAATTTTGTACTCAACACGGGCGGTAATTCGTAAAGCCCCAGGTCGCAGGTGTTTGTGGCCCGAACCGAAGGTGAGGGCCATAAATATGCGCTCTGGGGCTTTTTTCAGATTCACCGCCCTACTTACGTAATGTACTATTATAGTATGGTGAAGCGTAAACGTTTTCCTTCACTCAACCGATTCTAAAAATTAATTCGAACAAGCAGCGCAACACCAGGCCCTCAGTTCCTTTCAAGACGATTTTTACACTTCCGTGTTTGCATAGATAAGCAAATACCGAGCGTGATGGATATTACGGCGCACCTTACATCATTTGCGTTATTACCTGAGGGCGCAAGCGTCTTATGTCCTACTTTTAGTAACATAAAGTCACATGTGACTACTGCGCGTATGTACACATCCGCCTTTGTTCTACGATGAGTCGCGATATCTAGATGTTCCCCTTAATATGCTAAAATCAAATTAGTTCCAACGCGTGATGGGAATCGATGGCACTCTCGATATTACGAGGGCGGCTTTATTTGAAGCAGACGTGACGTATTTTAAATTAAACGGCGGTACGCTTAGTCAGTCATTGTTTTACTGTGATTGTTTTGAACTAGTTTATTTGTTCCCACGGGTGGTATTCCAGTTGCAATCTGAATAACTAAATTTATCAGAATTTGATCATATATTTTAGGGTACTTATACCTATTGATTGAGCTGTATGTTAATTTAGAAGGTATAGTAACGCAGTTAAGTCATAGGTATATTTAATTTTTGTCTCATTCCTGATTGGTTTTGCCCTGAACTCACACTTGAAGCATGGGAGAAGAGTTTGTCTTTTGTAGTGCCAAAACCTGTAGTTATTTAAAGTTCATGGCAACACATCCAAACCCAGTGAATATGTTAACTTCTCACTTCGTCCAGCAACGATTAACTACGGCTTATCGATGTTATCACACAAGTTTACGAACAAGTTGGGAGTTCTGAAAACGCCAATTTCCTGTAAGATTCTTGAGAGCGTTTATCTAGGCGGGGATCGGGGCCGTCAGCGGTAAGTCGCGGCTTTCATTAGGGCGTTAGCAAATTAACGCCGTCAGCCCTTCAGACGTTGGAGCCCTGCGGACGCTGACACGTTATTGCCCCTGTTAACTGTACCTCGACATCGTTATGAAGATGAGAGCTATAAAGTTTATATACCTACTTCTTTTGTATGGTGATAACAAATGACGCTGACCCCTGACATCAACAAGGTTGTGAAACCACTCGTACGCTAGTTCCGAAAATATTAATTAATGCAATATTTTTTTTTACACTACAATACAATACAAATATTCTTTATTGCTCACCGGACATAGTAGACAGTAGAAACAATAGTGTTAAATTAGACATAAACAATGGTAGACAACAGGCGGTCTTATCGCTGAAGAGCGATCTCTTCCAGATAACCTTTGGGTGGTGGAGACAATGCAAGAAAATACTACTTTTAGTTAGACTGCCAAAATTACCATCGTCTATAAAAATGGGTTGCCGTGAGACTTTGTTGCGCGTAATGTTTACATAGTTCACCTAAATACTTGAATGCCCTCATGAGAATAAAACATGGTTTTGGCGTTTTATGGAACGAACTTCTAACGCAACATCGACTTGCACATACAGTCATAAATGATAATAAATAATTTTATTGTCCCTTGCCAAAAAAACCCGAATCTGTGTAACTTGGACGCAAACGGTCCATTAAAACTTGCTTTGTAATTTGTATTTCATATTTGTAACAAAAATTACCAAATACCTATAGCAGTATAGCCTATGTTTAGTATACAGTGTGTGCCAAAATATCGTAACAATAACTCGAATTCGGCAAACGGGCGTTTATGCAGCGTCGGCGTTGTGGTGACGGGGACTAATGACGGATGCACTAATAGTCGCGTACGTCACGAGGGGGATAAGGCGTTTTGTCTGCCATCGATTTGTCTTTTAAGGTGTGCGGAGACGATTCGTAAATGGACATGTTATGTTATGCCAATGTTGAATACAATAATATATCTGTTTGAGCATGTGTGACTTGTAGCAGTTGTCGGTACTAATATAATAAAGTATTCTTTTGAAAAAATTGAGAATGGACTTTTTGGGATAGACAGGCTATCGTAGACGTGGCTCCGTCTTGGTTCCATGTGATGGGCGGGCAGAGCCGGGTGGGCAGCTTGTAGCCAATAAAGGGCAAAGGAAGAAGCTATTTCGTAGATCAATATTTTATATACAAGCTATTAAAGCGTCTCTCACCAACCAGATAACTAAAAATAACAACTAAATTACATCCTTATTAAGAACAATCGTGTTATAAGTTCGAAACTAATAATTTTGATACCATAATTGCTAAAAATAAATTCAGAGTCAAACCCTTAAGTGGCGTGTCCAACATCGCAATAAACAGCGATCCTATCTAAAACTACCACTGCTCGCACATAGTTTACAAATTGGTGCAATAAAGAATTATCACGACAAAGATTTAAAATCATGTAACTTCAAAGGTCATATCTCCTCCAGAGATTATAATCCTCATATGCCTTTTTCACTGTCACAAGGAACATTCTGCATTCAATTAAAAATGTCGTATCTACGTTTGAGCTTAAACTACACATACGTCCTTGTTGGTGACTTTAATAAGTATTCTCGTTAAATAAACCGTATCTACGTTACTATTTGCTGCACATACGACTTTTACAATTGTCAGTAGCGTTAAGTAACGACACACATCATAACAAATGACATTCGTGTCTGCGTCAGTCAGTAAGGGCATTAGCATAAATAAAACGCTTGTACACGTTTAGTTATTCGTTACAGTTTTCGGTGAATTAAATATATGGTCTTTATTCAGCTTTAGTTTATGATTTTTACAACGTAACTGAAGTGTTTATTGAATAGGGATACAAATTAAATTGAAATAATATTATTCGTAGCGTAGGTGGGGTTTATAAGTAAGGCGAATGTCCCAGTGTTCGCCAATGACCCATTAGTTGACATTTTCAATCTAATTTCATAGCAATGAGCGTTAAGAACAGGATGCCAATTATTTAAAAGTTTTCGATCATTGGAACGTAAACCATTATTCTTCGTTTTCGTTTGAAATAAATAAAATGAAATACGGCAAATACTTTCACTTGTTTTTACTAAAACGCAACACAACACAACCAATAAATGCTTTTAAGGTAAACCATGAAAATCGATCACTGCCTGCTTTTTCGTAGCAACAGCGCGAGGGGGCCTACGGCGTAGCGCTACGGGCGACGTCTCAGGATTAAGTGTAGTGGCCGAGGTAGTGCGACGATTTGTCTTTATAAATGCTGACTCAACAATGCTTGCATGACAACCGATTAGTTGTTGCTTTTGCGTTGATGAGAATGATCTTCAACATAGTGTAACCAAAACTGTCTTAACAAAGAATACTAGATGAATGCTCCAAGTGCTTTGCAAACCTTAGTCATTGTGTAAATATAAAATGAACGAAATATACTTGTTTTGCTTTCTTTGAAGTGTAAAATTTATGTTAACCAACTACATTAAAAAAAAACTCAGATGCAAACTTGTTACATATGCACATAAACGTCACTATCAAGTTTGAAAATCGTTAAGCCAGCTTCCCTTGTTTCAGTCCCAGCATCATGTTTTAAGTTCCCCTGCTAGTGAGGGCCATGTCTCAAGATTAATACGTCTCACAGTAACTGGTGCAACAATTTGTCTCTATAAACGTTGAGTCAGCGGTTAGCGCGACGCGCGATTAGCTCCGAATTTATTGTTTAATTTCAAAGCCAAGTTATTAATAACACAAGATGATTAAACGGGCAAGACGGTGTGATTTATCGCGTGAGTGTTAATATGCGGTGTTGAGGTTTGGGGATGTGTGATTGCGTGAATGTTTTATGGCGCTAGTGTTAATAGTTATTTTGTTATCATACACAACCATGGTACAGTCCAGGTAAAGTGTAAAAATATGGGTGCAGCATACAACTTACTCATAAATATGTCCTATCGCGCTTATGTTAGCGGATTAAGGTTTTAGTTCATATTTATGAGAGGATTAAATTGATATGTATTTTGGCACTTGACTGTATGTAGGGAGAATCATCAATGATGCTGACTGCAGTGCAAGAACGCTGGGAGAGCGGGAGATACCTATTTCGAACGTAACCTAAGTCTAAACATTCTGTTTTTTCGATTTATGTAGACTAACTTCAGTATCATTACATTTAGTAACAGTTTGCAAGCTTATACGTTTATATGCACAGTTTAAGTAGCCTGACGTTTTGCATACGTAGTCGCAAGAGATAGTTTAAGTTTTATCAACAAACATTTACGTAGAGTAAGTTGGTTAATTACGGGCGGGCAACTTGTGTCCGGAAACCGGACAACATGATACACAGTCACCCTCGTCTCAGACAAGCTTGTGCATGTCTCCGGCTACCCCGCGACAAAGGACCCAACCTCCAAACCTACCATGCCAAATACAACTTAAAGCCCTCATCCCTAAGCACAAAACCCCAAACCTAAAAATATCACATGCATCTTTAAAGCTGAAGGCACCACAGTGACGCTACCTAATCTGCGGTACGCGAATACGCACTCAAAGTTAAAGCACACATTGTTCAAAATGTATTGTGCTTATGCGACAATGGTTGCGGCGGCGATATGGGGTTTATGCGTGTAAGATGATGCTTGTTTGGCAAACTCTTGCTGATATGATAAATCAGTTTACAGCCACCAAACAACTCACTCGAGATCGAGGGGAGAAACGCCAACGATCTAGCGTCAAATGAACAATCGCATTTTGAATACTTGATAATTCTATTAGTGTTTAGGGTTGTTACATGTATGTATGTGGTAATCCATTAAGGATCATTTGAATAATTGTAGAAAATACACTGTGACATTAAGGTATGGTTGAGTGCGCCCCCGTTAACAGCAGCTTAACATAATGAGAAAGTGAAAATCACTATTGGACGTATTACGATTACAAGTCCAATTCATGAACCGGTCTACCGTCAAGATCACACCTTCCATTGAAAACACCGATCGAAAAAGTTGAGCATTATCTCTGTCCGACGACCGCCCACACCGGTAGCGCCATCTCACTCTAATAGGATTACCACAGACCGTGGCAGGTAAGTGTCGTTAATTGCCGTAAAAATCTACGCCGACAATGGGAGGACAAAAGCCGGCGCCCAGTGCGCGGCCGCCCTTAGCGAAAGTGTTAGGCAGCGGATTACGCTGTTTGTTTGTTTGTTAGTTAGTTGGCGGCTGCCGTTTGACTGGACCAACAAAGAAGACGGAGGCAGGCTTAGCTACCTGTTTCTGATAATAGCTGTAATGTGACCTAGTCATTCTCCAATTTTCCTGGTCTTATTGATATAAGACCAGGAAACCTGATGGTGCCACATGAACTAAATAAAAATACGTTGGATTCCCATGTAGCAAAAATATTAGCGTGTGAGTAAAAAAACATAGATAAATTGATTCAACGGTGATCTTTTCGTCGATAGTAGATATAGCAAGTCGAAAAGAAATCAAGGATTTATAATAAATGCCTAATTTTTATATGAGGAAAAGTTTCAGAATGTGCAAAGGTTCCATTGCTGATCTCATGTTAACAAAACACCATAAATTTAATACTCGCTGAAATTTTACGAATAAAAAACGACGATAACCCACATAATTTCTGTAATCACACCGTGCGAATCTGTCCAAGAGTGACCTAATGCAGCGGGACAGGTCCCACCTATATTACCCGGGAGCGGCGATAAAAGGGCACAAAAGGGCAGTCGGCGCCATTGATTTATCGCCCGGAATGATGTAGAGGTGAAAGTGTTAGGGCCGCGCGTAAATCAAAACCCATGTATTGACAGCCAATGAATACTGTTATTATACCGCGAAATAATTGTTTATGATTAACTATTGGCTACTGGAGATATTTAGAGCGCTTTGAAATATTTATGGGCGATTTTATCACTGCCTGATTGGTTGTCGATTGTTTTTTCTTTTTTGTTTCAGTTTTAAACCCTAGCGTGTGTGACAGATAACTGAAACTGTTGCTAGGCTTATGTCAAATGTGATCTGATGCGTTGCTTTTAAACATTTTTATGCGTGTTATTACTCCACCTAAAATAGTAGAGCTCCGTTTATTTTTATATCCTGAGCAGTTGTACCTAAAGGGATATCTTTACTAGGTATTATCGATCTTGTAAATGAATCTTGCGGTATTTCCGAGGAATCGTTGAACCCACACAATTTCGGCGAGGTGATTAGCTGTGTTGCGTAACCAGTAATTGTTGTTCCCGTTTTAATTCACCTTAATAGGAACCCGGGACCTTCGAGTTTGTTCTTAACCTCAAATTTACGGTCATTTTTCACATAAATCAAAGGGAGCCGGCCGGGAGATTTATTATTCGCGGTCACTTCCACAATGACCGACAAGGATCAAACTACCTGCGTTATTGCGTAAACACGGTTCTGCAAGCATTGCGAATTCGGACGATTTATGACTTACTTTTGGAATGAAAGTGCAAGTGTAAATACTTTGAGGTTGTTAATGCCGGTAGTATCACCTGCTTGGCGCCAGTAGTTTTGGACATCAACCATACGTAAAGTAGACTGTAAGTAATTGGTAGTTATTTGCATGAATGGTGGCGCATCCCTATTACCTAATAGCGAGATTTTCAACATTTTTTGAGCACTATAAGTAACAAAATTGGCAAAACATACATACATTCACGCCTTTATTCCCAAAAGGGGTAGGCAGAGCACATGAAACGTATGTTCCAGCGCCACTTTTAGCATAAATGTGGGTATAAAAGATCGACTAAATGTGATATTGCAGTGATAGGTTGCTAGCCCATCGCCCACAACACACTTCAACCCTGGTCCCTTAGTCGACTTTTACGACACCCACGGGAAGAACGGGGGTGGTGAAATTCTAACCCGACACCACACGGAAAATTGGCAAAACGAAGCATTTATTTAGGTTTTTTTTTAAAAAAAGCCTAAATAAATGCTTTGTCGTGCCAATGAATTTAATTAGGTACTTAATCATTGTTTTTCTACCCCATTTGGGTAAGCTTGTTCGAAAATTATCGTATTTTTTCAGCGGTTATTTTATGTACAGTGTAAATAGACGTATATACATCAGCGCTGCTGTGTATCGTTAAATATGTAACAATACTGGCCCTTCGTAATATAGTGTTAATTACGAATGTATTAGTCTCCTTATAAATATAACATATCCAATGATAAAATTCTAAGCCCTACCTATAGATTGAGTTCTGTATTTAACGGTATAGCGTATGTATGTTTATGTTAAATAATCCCATAAACTTGAAATAAGTGCAACGTTTCGTCTAGCCGCCCTTGCCAACTTGTCTGTCAAATTATTATATTGACAGCGCTATTTACCAATAAAATTGAGCGTTTAAATAAATAACGCCATGTGCCAATGCGAAGACACCAAATGACAGAGTTCCCATGTCATCATCATTACGTATAAATGGGTTCGTATTACAGTGAATATTTCAGTTGTTTAGTTACAGACGGAGCCTAATTGGGGACGCACGCGATCCCAGCGACGTGTATCCTATGTATACTATTTATTTTCTAAATATCTTTTATAGACTTACAAACTAGGATTATATTTTTAACTTAATTTTGAAGTTGTCATTTTTGTCCATCGCTTTCGGCTATGAATATGAATTCGCGGCACTTGCGGTGGAGACTTTGGGCCCCAGGTCGTCCGAAACAAAAAAAAACATGAAAGAGGTGTTGGGCCGATTTATGGCGTTTCAGTCGACCACAGGGCCGATTTCTTCTTTGCCCAGCGTCTAAGCCTAGCGGTACAAAGAGGCAATGCAGCGAGCGTCCTAGGGACCATCCCTCAAGCGAGTGAACTGGGTGGGGTATTTTATATTTAGTTTATAAGTCTAGTTCGATTTTTTTTAGTGCCAAATGAAAAAATATATATATTACACATTCAATGTATAGAATACTAATCTGATCAGTAGGGTTATTGCGTTAATTTTTGAACGCACGTCAGTATATCATCTGTCTCATCATCTGCAAAAAAGACAGCTGATACTCGTAATAATATATGTCGTAAGTGTATGGCCTGAATGCCCGCTCCGCTGTGAGCGGTGATGCGGTGCGTGCAGAGTGTATATAAAACAAATGCAAACTTTTCAAAAAGGTGCAGGGGAAAATGACAGTTGACGTTCCAAAATAACAGGCGATTACCCCGTAGCGTATTGAAATGAAATAATGGTGCGATGAACCATGCAGGCAGGCAGCAAATTCTGTATGAACTTATAAAAGTATACATGTATTTAAAATACGAAAATGTGATAAAGAAAGCTGCAGATCCCATGTTTACAGACTTTTTTACTGCTCTTGGTGTGTAATGTACATATAATTACTCAACAACTAATGTAAAATTGTGCCTACAGCAGGTGTTCATAGACTTAGACCACTAAAGTTGTCTTTGTTTTATTTTAAAACTATCTGCTATAAGCTATAACACGTTGTTAGTTGGTGAAAGATCCGTTTGCATAATAAGATAAATTTATTACCTACTCAGGATGCTGAATTGCCACAGTAAAGTAGTTGCTTACTTCTTGTTTAAATTATAGTTTTATAAATTGTTTTTTATGAGTTAAATGCGTTGCCTCCCGACACCAGTTTACTGGTAAGTACTATAGCGATTTATAAAATTATTGTAACGTGATCTATGATAGTGTACAGTCAATGATTTTAATTGTTGAGCCATTTAGAGCTCACTTCATACTGGACACATCAAAACTACTATTAAAAACCAAAATTAGTTGACATCTAAGTGGCCCAACAATTAAAGACCTTGACCGTACCTCGTTTAAATATTTACACAATTAGGTATATTAATGAGTACTCATCATACAACCCCCAGTCTAACCGCGAAGGAATAATTCAGATTTCTTTGCTTTCATTAAATAACCGACAGCTGTATCAATGTGACGTATCATTTGACGTAACATCTTGCGTCAGACATCAAACAAGCCGAACAAATTGAGACAGTGCAGAAGTACACGGAATTGTATTAAAGAATCGGAATGATCGATCGTGGCAGGGCGTTTTAATTCCGACGCGAGATGGGCGGAGGCGTGGTCCACGACGATTTGTTTTAGCTGCAGTCGAATAGGTGAGGGAAAAAATGCCGAGGCTATGGGAAACTTTAACAGGAAACGCGGTTTTCGTGCAACTTATTCGTTGTTTTGATTCTGAGTTCAGAAGGGAGATTAATTGTTAGAGAACTCATTTAAAAGATACAGATGTGTCATTCTTATTCTCATTAGGAACAAGTCGGGGTGTCGCGTGAGGTCGTTGCCCTCTCGACCAGTTCTCCTGCAAGTAACTTTTTATATACATCTAATGATATAGCAAGTGTGTATAGATGTCTAAAATAATGCTCAATCACAAACAAGGGTCGACCTATACATGGGAGTCCCCTGGAGTTGCAAACGTCCGTAGGCTACGATAACCGCTTACCATCAGACAGTACGCTCGTTTGCAAAATTGCCACCGACGTGGTATAAAAATCAGCATGTTATTTTATGTATAAGTGTATGTAAGCAGTTCTGCATGTTTATGTTAAGAAGGAAGAAATCTTTGAGTTTTAAAATACCAAAGAGAACGTAGACGCGAAAGTGCCACCGGATATCCAACGCGGAAACGGGTGGAATAGACGAGGAGCTGTCACTTAACGGAATCAGTCAAAACTTGGTAAATCCAATATCTAAGTTTAGAGCGGGGGCACCAAGCTCCGAGCTGCATATAGGATGCGGCCTCACCCGAAGCGGTTTCCACGCACGATTGCCGTAGGCTGTGCCCTAACTGTTTATGAGTACACCGGGCAGATACAAGAAAAACTACGATGTTAGTGAGTTAATGATACAGCCGTGTTTTTGTATATAAATATGACTACACTTGGCATATAAATCCAGCTATTATTAAGTGAGAGGATATACTAACAGAAGGATGATTTTGGGCCATACCCAAAACGAATATAAGCTCAACGCGTCAAACTTTACAGATCACTGGATCTTTGTACGTTTCGGACAAAAAAAAATACCAAATTGGCAATTTTCTCATAAACGTCTACAGTAAGTAATATCCGGTATGCACCCAGACTCTCAATGAATACGTGAACTAAACATGTATGTTACTTTAAAAAGAACTTTGCACGGTCGCTCAAACCGGTGTTTATGCCAGCATTCATAAAAAGAAATATCTTCCTGAAAATGCGAAATTTTAACGGTATTCCAAAACTGTAATTCGGAATTGGTGGTGAAATATTAGGTTAGAATACAAAAATATCAAACTTATAACAGTTATAACTTAATAAGCGAGAAACTGAAACTAAAAAGTAAATACCCGTATTTTTTTCGCTTTCGAAAGTTCTCTTATTGAATCCGCTAATCGCGCCCGCTTCCGCGCGCTCCTTGGCCCGCCTGCGTGCATCGCTCGATAGCGCCGACAGTGACTGATTACCCGCAGTTCACGGCCCCACTATCTGAGTATAAAGTATAAAGTTTGCTTATAAACATTTAAGGTAAGGGAATCCGTGAAATGCATATTGATTTTAAAGTCTAATCTACACTAATAAGAGAGATACTTCGTTTGAATACGTTTATTCTGTTATCTTTATCTAACCAACCAACTTTAGCTATAGTTATCATACACTATGGCCGTTTCAGCCCGATCAATAAGGTTCAGATCTGAAGAAGAATTTGCGCGAAAAATCAAAATTTCAAGTTCTTCTAATCTTGAATTTAGTCGAAGAAATGAATTTATGCTGCTACTATCATGTTTTTCATGAAGATTTTTGGACTAAGTACACACCCTTTCCCTTGACCTTGTTTGCCGTACGATCTAAAAGAATATAAAAATATATATTTAGAAACTTCTTCAGTTGTGAGTTGCGCCGTTTCATTGACCCAACGCGTGTAAGAATAAAAAGTAATCTTATAATAGCCTTCAGCACATCAGAGTTCAGCTCCGGCCGGCATGTTAACACCGTGTTCTGCGAGGCCCCCCACTGCGGCCAGCAGGGGGCACCGCTCCTGGGTACACATTCACAATCCCGTTCATAGAAGCACAGCCGAACCAGTGTAAGTTTGACCTCCAGTCACGTTTTGTTGTAGCGTCCTGGCATCACGATATACCGAGGGGCTGGCGGTGAAATGAGGTGAAACAAGTTGTAAATAGTGAAGCTCCTCTCAGCGTTAATCGTGTTTAACATCAACTAACCGGCGCCGAAAGGGCGTTAGTGTTCTTCAACCCTGTACATCAAATGCCTTTTTGTGTAACCACCACGGTATAGGTATAACCCGTGTTACGCTATTACCTATGTTTTCACGTTTTTAAGTCAAATGTAAAGTGGGATTTAGATTTGAAGTTGGTAGTAGGTGGTGGGTGTCGACGAGATGATGACTTTCTTACATTGCATCTTGCATTTTTAACTAAACATGGACATGCTTTTTACTATTTACGTGTTAGGTGGCCACTATGAAGTCTATAGAAGTAGAAGCTTCTATCAACAGCTATAAAAAGAGAGGACTAGGAGGATGTTCATAAATAATGAACGAACATCGATTAGCCACACCTTGAAACTCAAGTCTCGAAGTCAATTTTCTCAGATTTGATGTACTGACATGACCCCAATATTAAATGTCCCCGAGCCGCGATTGACACAGGAGCTGCAATTTGCCGCATGTAGAGCATGATGTATCGGCCTCAGGTGAGGCCCGTTCCCAGGCGCCCGACGGATGATGATGGATCATGCCATCCCGCTTTGTTCTGACCCGCCGTTTGTCCCGACGACAAATTTGGGGTCATTCCGTCTTTGCTTTGGGCTATTGTTACACTAATTGTGCTAAAATACCCCATAAAAAACGAAAGCAAAATGTTCTTTGTCAAAACTCTGTACTTTTAGATATATCCAAATCCGTGCCACGAGGTAACGGTACGCTACGGTCTAGTCTAAATTGATGGATCCCATACATAAGGCGAATTGTCAAAACAGATTACTACTAGTTCGCCTGAGGAAAATCAGATAACTCATGTGTTTCTGTTTTTTAAGACATCATTAGCGAAGCGACATAAATCCTACATAGCAAGATAGCAGGTTATATGAGTTGTCAGCATGTAAATTATGATCTAAAAAGTTCTCACTTATAATTTGTGGTTATAGTGCATGTCGAGTTCCGTTCCGTTAGAGGAGTCGGCGGCGGGTCGGTGGCTCGGATAATGCCTCCGCGCGGCGCCACCACTCCCACCGACAACAGTTACCCACACAAAACGTCGCGTCGTGAGCCTCACAATTCAATATATTTCAGAGTAATTTGATGTTCATTAAAGAAACTCTGGGACCGTGAACCAGAACACAATGGTTGAATGGCCATTTGTTGCTGCCGTTGAAAGGCACAATAATAATTCCGAAGTAGTTATTCACGCGGCAGTTAGGCGCTTACGAAACGAAACGCCGTTTCGTGATGGAGGAGCCATTTCGTCGTTAAGTGACCGCTGCGCCGCGATGGTGCGGAGCGATACAATAGTCCTGCTGAACAAGCTAAAACAATGCAAGTGTTACTAACCTTGTTGGCTGTTTTTTCTAGTGGTTTTTTTCTCCTTCATCCAAGGGTATTCGGGGACGTTGAGGCCGCCGCCCGGGGAGGGCAGGTCGGGCGCGTATCCGGGCGGGGTGTGCTGCGGGCTGAGCTCGCCGCCGAGCTGCGGCAGCGCGGTCATGAACTCGGCCATGGACGGCTGGCTGTTGATGAAGCCGGTCTCCGTGCAGGTCTCGAGCATGGGGTGTGGCGCCCCGGCGGCGGTGACGGCGGCCAGCCAGAAGCCGTTGCCGCCGTGCTCCATGCGGTCGGGCGCGGGCCCCATGGGTGGCGTACTCCTGCTCTTCACCGCGAACTCCTCCTCCATCTCATCGCGTACCCCCATGCCTCTGACGGGCTGCTTCCCTCTGATGGCGGGGAACTCTTCGCATTTTATCTTGCGCACGAGCGGGTTACTGTCCAGCGGCAGCGCGGTGTTGCATATCTCTTGCATCGCTGCCGGTGCCGGTGACGTGTAACAGCCAATGCGCGATCATTCACGAGACGACTCTGCCTTCCGTTTCGCCTCATGCGTTAACATTTTCGCTTACGCATTGGGACTGGTATAACTGCTCCGTGAAGCTATTGTGCTTAGTTTCAATAGCAGCGTCATTGTATCTGTAAAAAACAATGCCAGTTAGACATTTAAGAGGGTTTCATTAGAATGTCAAGTGTCTTAATATTTTACATCATGTTGTTTGGCCTCAAGTCTACGTCTTATACAATTGTCAATTAAATTAGACAAAAGAAAGGAGATAATTAATTAAGATAGTCATCAGGAGTTGTTAGGATTACTTTTTACGGAGCGAGCACTGAATAAGTAATGTTGTTAAGTACGGAATGAGGCTTTGTCTAATAGACGCAAATTGTGGAATTAAACGTGGCCAGGAGGCTGTTCGCGGTTATTCCGCAATTATTCGCGGACGATCGTCATTACGTGGTCTGTGTCGAATAATTTGAGCGTTTGACGCCGTGATGAACTCGCGCGTAATGAGTGCCCGAAATTGTTTATTGTTGCAATAAACATTATGAGGCGTATAGCAACGAGACAACAATAAAGTTATTAAAATTGTTATGAACTCGTAAGCGCATGATGGGTCAATGCGTGAGTATATACAAATCGTGTTACGCATGGACATCGGGCGCACGTGTGGCCTTCGTGTAAATGTTACAGCCGTTACAGGTTTCGTATTAAACGACCTCTGCGCATGCACATTGCACACCACACTATCAAGGGCTTATATTAAGACTGCAAGGGCCATGCAAATGTTTTTATTGTTTCATACTTAGTACTTTTAATCTTTATTACTATTATATAATTACTAAATTGCTGACCGGTATAATGTCACAAGTCAAAGATTTAAACAACAATAACCATACAAATAATAAAGAAGTAAATAGGTAAACACCAAGATGACTATTGTCATTAGTAGATAGTTCACATATTCAGATTCACATAAAATTTGATCTACGACCCTTTCATAATCTACCAGATTTTACACTACACGTCTCTAAAATGGCGCAATAAACAAATTCATAAGTAGGCTCTGCTCTCGTTTTTATGCGTTTTTAAGGGCCCCCCGAGGGAATTCAGGAAAAGTGAAACGCGGCGTAAAAGCTGCACCCCGTCGCGAGACAAGAGGGATCTCCAAATTTAAGACAGCCTAGCTATGCAAATAGAAATGTTTGAGACAAGGCAGGAATTATTTCGTGGGGAATAATTTTATCCAAGCATATCTGGCACTGGCAGGATTGCAGAAGTGACGAAGTTATCCTGGTAAAACCTATCGGCAACTATCACTTTCATAAATAGAACACTTTTTTCACATAAAATATGCAGCAGATTCGAATAACACAAAGGAAATTACATTTCATAGCTCGTTCTCATGCGGGGCGCAAACGAGAAATTTTAATTCAAAACACAGAGCAACCCATACGCATTAAAATAGGTTTACCGCCAGCCGTTCCATTTTCAAAAATAAAATAAAACAAAAAGGTGCGTTCCCGCCATTTCTCTCGGGCGCGCCGCAAATTCCAGTGGAAAAAATCGTATTTCGAACGCGGTTTGAATTTTAATTGACATTCGGTCTGGGAGCCGTTGCGCGGGGAATCGCGGACGTTTTCGAGTTTACATCTAGGCCGGGTAGGGCGTCCACCAGTTGCGGACCATAAAAGCGACGCCACACGTCCGCGCCCTAACGGGGTGCCTGCCTACGTGATAAAGATGCTTTGTTTTTAAAAATAATTTTCTGGGCGCAAAAAAATACTCAACCCGGTTTAACGTCTTAAATGCCGAGGTAGAGTTGTAGGTATTTATAATTCTGACTAAGTACGTTATTTTTATATCTATGCATGCTTTGAATATATGCCTTGAAACACCTGTAAAGAATACACTAATAAAACTCATCAATGTCCAAACTCTATTTCCATTCATCACTTGATGCCATGACAGCGCATGATACCGCTAATTTTATGCCAGCTCCATGACAATACGACACTCTGTGCCTTCAGCTTAATACTATGATTTGACAGGTCAACCATGTGCTGAACAGATCCGCTAGTACCAAAAATTGTTTAAGCGAGACTGGACGTGGACAGATAATACATTTAAATAATTTTCTTATTTCTTATTGTCGCCTCGGTTTCACATTTTCACAGCAGAAGGGTATTTTATGCACTTGATTAAAAACAAGAATCGTTGTTTTACACAATCTTTACAAGATTGGAATCACACTAACAGCATCACTATTATCATTTAATTTAATAGATATCTTATTACTGTAGAAAATTTTGTCTATTATCAGATTTTGAACATTCTGCTAATCTGCTCCAGTGACAGTAGAGTAATAAGCATTTTTGTGCACCAAAAAATGCACAATATCGAAATTCAGCAACTACAGTCATTAATCTATTGAACGATCTCATCCAGACATCTCATAAAACAAAACTAAGTAAAACAGAGATGTTCGTGACTTTTAATTTCTTCAATCAATAAGTGTGAGTTTCTGCGACAGGACTAGTTTAACACCGTTAATTCTCTAATCTCATTGTTGAACTGGTTCCTTTGGTAAGAAATGTCTGCTTTATTCAAAATAAGTACAAGGGAAGTAAATAACCCCTGGCTGCGTGTCCGGGCCTCTAACTAGTGGTTAGGGTCCAATTTGCCGGCCGTAACGATTTCCTCTTCGGGGAATCGAATGGCGTGCGTCCGGAGGCCGCCCATTGCTCTATATAGGGCTTTTTACTATAGGTATACTGTGAGCAGGTTTGCTGACCGCAATGGTGTGTGTGTGTGACTTGTATTGGCGAATTATTTTTCAAAGTCCGCTGTGAGGGTTAACCTTGAAGTATTAAAACTGTTAGAGAAGTATGAATTGTGATTTTGTTATGTTATGTGTGTACTCGTACTGCTTATAAAATTCTTCGTCACATGTGCTAAACATTCTCTCTCATCACTCTTCTCTCTACTCCTTTCCCCATCAGCGTTATCCCGGTTACATTTATACGGTACGGGGTACAGAATTGACGTAGGCACTAGTTTTGCGAAAGCGATCATACCCTGAAATTTCGACCTAGGTATAGAATTATTGTGAAGACAGTGAGGACTCGACTTACATACATATATATATATATATATATATATATATATATATATATATCTATAATATAGCTAGTGAAACCTCCATAATTTACAATACAATACAAATATTCTTTATTGCTCGCTAGCAATAGTAGATAAAAGGATAAATAGGGGTAAATTAAATATTAACAAAGGTAGACAACAGGCGGTCTTATCGCTAAAAAGCGATCTCTTCCAGACAACCTTTGGGTGGTGGAGACGATGCAAAAAATATACGATTAGGTTATTAACATTTGCGACGGCACAGGCATTAGATACAGTGTACGAGTCGCTGTGGCAGGTCGCTCGCAGTCAACGCCCTGCCCTCACTTCCTCAAAAGAAATGGCGATCTTAATCAGCAGCACTAAAAGAATCACAGCATATATGTATAAGTTTATTTTAAAAGCTCTATATTTGACCTCCATGTGACCTAATCCTGACCAGTCCAATGTTTATACCTTCCCAAATTATCCCTGCATAAACTGCACCGAACGTCCGGGCGTGGGGAGCGAATGCATCCTTATGTTTTTAACGTACCTACCATACACTTATTCGCACAAAGCGATTTTCCTCGTCTTTCCTAATGCAAACGGGTAAGGAATGAAATTCGCTCCGTTCATCTGTATTTACTGAGAACTACGATCTACTCCCCCTCTGCTTTCAAAATAAGAGTAAAAAGGCTATTACTGAACCAGTGAGCTTAATCTTAGGTGCTGTCGGCAGTTACCATCAGGTGAGACTAAAACTGACTGTAGGTAAACAAATTGTTACGACGGCGGGGTCAATAACGATTTGTTTGCCATAGTGACACGCCGTCAACTTATTTCAAAATTCACCATGTTATCGGAACCAGCCCAGTGGTACAAACGGCGGCCTTGGAGTCGATGACCCCGGGTTCGAGCCCCAGCGACTAACATGCACTTTTTGTATGTTTTATATTCTTAGTACATTTTCAAAACACAGAGTAGCATGGAATGTTCTAGAAAAGTAAGCGAATAGAACATTCGATGCTTACGAAAATGTATAGACAAATGTATGGGTTTGGAATATTCGAGAACGTGGACGGGACGTATCACGTTTATCTGGAAAAGCCTGGCTACTCAAAACAAATGAGTAATGAAATGAACATCAGAATGAAGATCGTAACTTAAGTCTAGAATCTTCGGAAAAAGGGGTACACGGTACACGGTACATTACGGGTCTTGTCTTGAGAGTGGAGTCTTCGGAGTGAGATACTAGTAACGGGTGAGAACTGGAAGAAGAAGAAAACTTTGGAAACCATTGGTGAAAGTGAAGTGGTCGAGTGCAAAGTAACAGTGAAATGTTAACTGTGTCTCGTAGTAGTATAGTAGGCGCGGCCGCAGTCAATTGTGTGAGTAAATTGAACACCCCCACGCTCGTAATACCTAATATCTGCAAGAGTTTGTACTACCTTAGCATTAATTTAACTGTGGAGACCATAAATCATAATGTCAAATTTATGCCTCTTTAAACATCCGAGATCAGATAATTTCAAATGAGTGATTCTATACCACTAGATATGATGCAAAAGCTAATAGTGTCATTAAAGTCTCAAGTACGTATGAGATGTTGAGAACTTATTTAGGAGTCGCTTAAAATATACATTTGAATATTAATATCCAATAGTATTATATGCAACTGATATATAAGTGGGGTCTTAAAACGTGAGTGTCGTGAGTTGCGCAATTAAAGACGCCACGAGCGTTTTAAGACCAAGTTAAGTATACACCGTTGCATACAATACTTTGCCTACGACAAATTTTAAATAAATAGCATTTAACTTTTCAGGCAGTAAGTTTTCCGTTAGTTCTATTACTACTCACGCAATTTCTTCAGCGGTGCAGTTATTTTCTTCTACGTCCATTTTAAAACGAACGTATACTTACACATTTTTCTTCACTTCAAAAACACGAATAAGATCTTAATAAGTTATTAATAACGAATAGTCATTTAATTTTGAACTGGAACTTTGGTGGGAAATTAGAAATATGACACATTGACACCTCTTGTTTATGGTCTGTTTTGTTTTTGTTTTGTTTTGTTCGGTAAGATCTGAACCGAATGTTCAGCCGAATATTCGTATTCGGCAAAGTCCGTATTCGGCCCATCTCTACTAACTAGTGGCTCTGTGAGCTGTAGACCTCGCGGGTTTGTTTCAAAACGGTTGAATTGAAATCGTGGCCATTATCAAAAAAACGTCGAAATGTCGAGGTAATTAAATAAACCCCTTTTTGAACGCGATTAAGTCCGATTTTGTTATACTAATGTGTAAAAACCGTGGCCATTTGAAAAAAAATCGAAAATTTAATAATTTTACATTCGGACATCCAAACATACGAAAGATGGATTTTGGGTCAAGCTGGAACGGACCGGCTTCGGTCAATAGTCTCGAATGTCTCGATTGGTTTGTACCGCCAATCTGCTAAGTCTCTTTTCCTCTTCAACTCGTAGAAAAAGAAGTTTCATGACCCTGATTCTGGTTAAACAATCTAAATTAAAGGGTTCCAGAATTAAGTCTGTCAGTCTTTGAACTCGTGAAAGTGCGACATATGAGCAACCCACAGCAAATTCTCTAGACCCAAGGTCAACCACTACCCTTGGTAACGTCAAGCCCTGCGACTTATGGATGGTGACTGCCCATGATAATATAAGCGGAAACTGAGTTCTAGAACACGTGAGCTCCTTGGAACGCCAAGTTCTCGTGACAGCGGCGATAGGCACTGATCCCATTATGGTTGGGCCATTGTAGTTGTCAAATCTGACCATTACTACCAAAGGGCGATCAGCGGGTGGTGCACGATTAGGTGGATACACCATGGGAATCGAAGAGAAAATACTCCCCGTCCCGTTTCCAGACGCCCACCGTCATCCCTTGAGTGGTAAAAGTAAACCTCCATCTGCGTCGGTAAAGGCCTCTCGTAAGGCCATCAACGACTCCTTCTGTAATGTACCATCTCCATAGGATTTAGTAATTTCATCTGCCTAATCGCATTTTTCCACATTGAATACCTTACCTTAGATTTCAATGGGAGAGAATAAATCGTCGGAACATAGCTGTTCATGTCCATTCGTGCCCTGCATCTTTAGTAGACATGACCTATAATAGGTGTCGCCGGATGTAAGTAGACCATCCACGTCAAAATTATCAAAATCAATGCCACGAGACGTACCTACCGTAAATTACCGCTGCAACAGCCATCTCGAAACATTGCTGCTGGGGTTGGCGGAAAACGTTAGAAAATTGACTAAGTTTCCCTCGTTTTGATATGAAATTCATTTTGTTAAGCAAATAATTAACCAAATTACGTATTACCTCTGTTCCCTGAATATTTGAAATATTCCAACCACTAAGCTCCAAAGTCCTTCTAGAAAAGTCAAAATCATTTACCTAGATAAAACCAAATAATATAAACATTCCAAAGTTTTGCGATATTCGAAATTTAAAAATGGAACGCACATATTTGTTGTTTTAGGGCGAGTTGCACCGAATTTGTCAAACGTTCCATTTACATTCAGATTTTAACGAACACCGCTTACGATTACAGACGGTTTGGTGCAACTCACCCTAAGAGATTAATTATTTGAAATTCGAACATATGAAACCATCATTATACGATGCCTTAGTTCACACTCGTACTAATTACAATTTTTTTGCCGTTGAAATTTCAACCTCAGATTTTATGCACTTAGGTACTAATTGCAACGACTTTTTCCGAAAAGTTACTACGACTGGGCTCTAAGGCATCGAAATCGGAGTTCAAGATACAGTGGACGAAACATAAAATTTGTATTAAGTCAGTAGTCAACGCTGACCCCTTTCTTGTAATTTTTACGTTTCCAACCGCCATATCTCCGCCATTTTTCAAAATTTCGAAAAACTACTCAAAAAATTTCATGAGAATCGGTTGAGACATGTGAGCTCTAGGCGAGAACAGCCGGAAATCTTAACATCCGGACATGAGGAAAAATGATTTTTCGTCCAAGCTGAAGCATAGACGCTTCGCTTGCTTCGGTCGCTCGGTCGATTACAGAAAGAAAAAAATGCCTTTCATCCGATTTTCTTAATTTTTTCTATCCTTAAGTAGATAGAGAAACAGTTTTATATTTCAGCAAGACTGAAGTCTTGACTCTTTCTTGTGATTTAATGTAGTTAGCGACAGTCAACACTCACCTTACAAAAACCTTACTTTCAAGTAAAAGTATTCAACTTACCCCCGGTTTTATAAAGATCCGTTAAACTTTATATATGACTAATGTCACAAAATGCGCTGATTAAACTTTGATCTGACATTTTGTTTAATAACGCATGCGTAATTTTAAGTCAACCGCATAACATAAGACACTACTTACGCGATGGGTTTTTAACTTCTTATAAGGTAAGTTGTTAAAATGGTCCATAAAATGAGAACGACATAACAAAAGGTCACCTCAGACATTGCTTCCATTTGTACTGTCTCTGCACACAAAGCAAGGCATACTTCGGTGCAAACAATACCAGCGTTGATGTTAATCGGCCGAGACATGTAGGATGCTTGTCTCAGACTAAAAGCCTCGCGTGCGAATGAGTTAATATGAGACAAAACACCTCGCTTGTCTGATGAGGTAATTCAACGACTGAAATAGATATAAATCAGGCGAGGAATTCATCTGTCTTAGCCTGTGTTTTGTTCTTTTTCAATTCTTATATTTTACTTACATCACGTTATTGTTGGAACTGCATCTGAGTCCGTTGATTGATTTTGCGAGAATGAACAATGATGAGATTTGTCTTTTACGAAACACTTTTCTTGTACGAAAATTTTGTTTAGTAAAATCTAAGCTTAACTGCTTTACTTATTAGTACCTACACGAAAGTTGTGTTTGTTTTGAGTTTTCTCTGTTCCTAATAAATCTCTAAATATAATGCGCTTGCAGCCTGTGATTTGCTGCTCAATTGAATATTCATAATATTGTTCTACAAGGTTCTTAGTGGAAACCAGCCCGGGCATCATACACAGCGGACCGGTTGCATCTTTGTGGAACACTGCCATATTGCAGCCAGTGCCCAAACAACCCTATGCCTATTACATCTATTCTCTACGGTGATGAGGCATAAATACAAAACTTCTAATGCATCTAGTAGAATGTGAATGAAGTACTGACTCAATTGGTCTCACACATCAGCTTCAGAGAATGAGGGCCAAGAGAGGACATTAGCGGACAGTTTCAAGGCAATGCGTTCGATTGAGTCTGACACCAGGGTATGGGTCAAAGCTACTGTCCCACGAGCTGTCGAAATTTTAGAGGCAGGGTTTATGCACATAATAGACATCCGGGTTTTTGTTCAGCAGTAAAAGCCTTAGTAGACTACAACTGCTGGCACGGTATCATGAACGGCTGTACCAGTTTAAATTTCTTAAACCATCAGGCTTCGACAATCGACATGCTAAAAATGTCATCTCTACTCTACCATGTTGTTCCATCATAATTATGTGAAAAGCCTGTAATTAAAAAATACGTTCATCAAAATTTGCAATGCGACCATGGTTTCAATTGAATATCGTCGATGAATGAATATTTATAATCCTAGCTGGGAAATAACCTTGAGCGTAATAAAGTGATTTCATTGTTTCGTAAGGCGAAACGTTCGTCCGTTCTTGGATGATACTCGATTTATGACATGCTATGATACAATTTAAGGATCAATTTATCAAACAATGATTTTGTTACTTGTTTAATCCCCGACGAAACTGAGGGTGGTGTGCTGCTTTTTAAGTATAATGTTTGTGGGATTGATAATTTTATATGGCTGTTAGTTGATGAATAAAGGAACGATCGAATGTAGTTTGAATTGTTTTGGAAAGGCAAATGTATTGACGGATGACGGAGCGTGAAAGTAGGTAGAGCTGAAAAAGGCAACATTTGTAATTTTATGAATAAAGAAGTAAATATATTTCAAGAAGCGTTAATCATTCCCATCTGGACCCCCCGGGCCCATGTATATTTCTGTGTTTGTCCGTGGCATCGTAGATACCAAACGGATGAACCACTTTGAGCGCGGTTTTTTTAATCGAGTGTCTTGTATGCCAAAATGATCCTTAGCAATCTTCGTTAATCGGGGATGTTTTTTTTTAAATTGATGTAGTGCTTTTATAAGTTATCTAGTAACAACAAAAAAACATAGACCGAATATGTGTGCATCACGTCACGCATAGCGCATACCAAGTTGACAAGTTTCTTGTTTGTGCCATATTTATTTAACAGTTTTTCCTTCACAGCACAAAAAGTTAAACTAGTTTTAATCATCCATAATTATTAGGTTACGACACTGCCTTCCGATAACTATTTACAGATTACTAACCTAATAAAATTGTAATACCTACATGCAGTAGGTACTGAAAAAATATGACAGGATAGAGCGTCCGTCACTGGCTGACACCGTTCTATAGAACGAGACAACGCTCCTATCTTGTCATAATGCGTGATAAGGCAGACCGATTAGATTATTATCGGACAAATTCGTTTGCGTTTCTTCGTGTAGCAGTGATGTCAAAGGGAAATAAAATAATTTACTAATTTTACTACCCGAACCCTTTACCTTTACCTTTTTTACCCAGAATTAATGTATATTAACATCCTTTCAACCTAAGTTTACAAATAAACACTTTGATTTTTTGCATTTTCCTTATTCGATTATTTAGGGCCTTTCAAACATAACAATACATTTATACTGCGTTTTGAATTTTTACTGCGATGATTTTTCCAACTTTACTATGAAACAAGTTCATGCGATGTTTTTTTTTTATTTCGACGGAGGTATAAAGGCCGTGCTTTAGTGATATAGTAAGTAGACTAGAGAAATCACAATAGCGCTGCCGACCCTTCAGTGACTTGAGGATTCATTTTGTTGACAGATAGAGACATGACGGTCCCTCATTCCCGACATCACGAAAAGGAACACAACACCACAAATAATGAACAAATAGTGGTTTTACGATGGCGGCGGTCGTCTGAAAGATGTAGAAACAGCCGACGTCAAATATACGTTTACACTTTTGCACCTTATTGCACTGTGACAAGGCGAAAAATGTAAACATCTCTTGACGTCGGCTGTACCTAAGTAGGTACTTTAACACTCGGACAGCTCCAAACAAGAGCAAGGTGACACTTCTCTTTGAGTCTTATCATATCTCATAATATTCCAAACCACATCGGGGCCACTAAATAACCGCAAACCGAGAATATAAGAAAACAGTTATCTCGGATCCGTAGTAGAAGGCATAACTGAAGCAATAAATAAACCTTACGGGCCAATATCACGCACTACTGACAAAGTGGTGTGTTGCGGAAGGTATTCGTTATAATGTGCTCGTAAATGTCTGCGTAGCGTTACAGCGGCTCGGGATTCGTGATGGATCGCACGGGAGTTCGCCAAACAGGTTTAATTTCAGTGATATGGAGAGAGACACTACGGTAGCCTAGGGGTCCAGTTATATGGAGACACTACGGTCGCCTAGTGGTTCAGTGATATGGAGAGAGACACTGCGGTAGCCTAGTGGTTCAGTGATATGGAGAGAGACACTACGGTAGCCTAGTGGTTCAGTGATATGGAGAGAGACACTACGGTAGCCTAGTGGTTCAGTGATATGGAGAGAGACACTACGGTAGCCTAGTGGTTTAGTGATATGGAGAGAGACACTACGGTAGCCTAGTGGTTCAGTGATATGGAGACAGACACTACGGTAGCCTAGTGGTTCAGTGATATGGAGAGAGACACTACGGTAGCCTAGTGGTTCAGTGATATGGAGAGAGACACTATACGGTAGCCTAGAGGTTCAGTGATATGGAGAGAGACACTACGGTAGCCTAGTGGTTCAGTGATATGGAGAGAGACACTACGGTAGCCTAGTGGTTCAGTGATATGGAGAGAGACACTACGGTCGCCTAGTGGTTCAGTGATGTGGAGAGAGACACTACTGTAGCCTAGTGGTTTAGTGATACGGAGAGAGACACTACGGTAGCCTAGTAGTTCAGGCATGCGGCTGTCAAGCGGCGGTCGTGGGTTCGAATCCCGGCTCGTACCAATGAGTTTTTCGGAACTTATGTACGGAATATATACCATTAGCTTTTCGGTGAAGGAAAACATCGTGAGGAAACCGGTCTTATCGCATTAAGGTCTAGTTTTCCCTCTGGGTTGGAAGTCAGATGGCAGTCGCTTTCGTAAAACTAGTGCCTATGCCAAATCTTGGGATTAGATGTCAAAGCGGACCCCGGGCTCCTTTAGGGGTATTACCGGGAATAACGCTAGGAGGATGATGATGATATGGCTCTCCATATTATCATCATCCTCCTAGCGTTATTCCCGGTAATACCCCTAAAGGAGCCCGGGGTCCGCTTTGACATCTAATCCCAACATACATACCTAGACATACCTAGTTTTTTCACACTTTCACGCTTGAGCAAGTACCTTTGCTTTGCCAATTTTGAGCCATGATATTCAGTTCTTTGACCGATCGCATATGAAAAAAATGTTCCACGAAATAATTCATAACAAAATTATGTGGAGTTTGAGCATTATTAACGGGAAAATGCTAGGAGGATAATAAAAAGAACCGACTTCTATTTAGTAGATTAACATTTCCACATATCCTTGCCACTTCCCCCATGAACTACCTATACTTTACCCAAAAAAGAGTTAGAGGAGTTCCGTTGATTCATCAATCCCAGAATTACCGTTGGTCCTCCATTAGTTGCTGCGTCCACGAAACCCTATCAGAAACTGCGAAGTACCTACATCATAGAGGAGTTTCTTAAGTCATCTGTGGATTCTGAGGGGAAATTTGTCGGTTGCCACAGAAAAGTACCGAAGTCACTACAAGAGCCTGAATATATTTAACGAGATCCCTCTATTTAATATGGATTCCATGATCAGAACTGAATTGTGGTAACCATGGGACCAACCTCGACGCAAATACTTTAAAGTTAAATAAAAAATTAACTTATAAGTTCATACACGACGGAGGTCTGAGATAACAAACATGAAGAGCAATTAAATAAAACAACCGAATTAATTTGTAGGAGACAAATTAGAGTGAATGCGCAACATAGCAAATTTTGATACAAAATACAAAACGTCGTTGTTAGAAGTTAAAATAGGTGTTGTGTATTTTTGAAGTGAAAACTTCTTTAGCGGCGCTGTGCACTTTTTGTGATGGGGAAAAAATGATAAACGCGCAACAGGTCACGTGACCGTAACATTCGACAGATTGATAATTCGTAAGACGGACACGTGACCTGATCGAAAAACTGTTAGGTACAATGTTATTGAGTTTTCACTTCTGCCGACACTCCCGGAGTGCAACCCGGTCTTTTTTTTCTTTTGATTACTATTGAGTATGCTTTTACGGTGGTGTGGTAATAATAGACATTCGTCATAATGTGCTTGTAAATGACGGGGGAACATCAGGATTTGTGATGGATCGCGCGGAGGCGGCGAAAGTGTTGCTTGGATTTAATTCATTTAGGTGAGGATGATTTGGAGGGATAATAGGATATACAGTGCGTTTGTTTCAGCGAAACTATATTATAAAAAAAAACATAACAAAATATTAGATGACGTTGTGGATTAATTTAGACGGCTAGGTGCACACGTGTCTACTGTACAGAATTATTCGGGGCAATTCTTTCATTAACTTTAAGACTTTTTCTCAAGCAGGAGAATTGCCAAAGTGATATGAATTAGTTTGAAACAAGAGCTCATTAATTAAATATTCTCGAAACTAGAAAAAATACGGCGGCGCCTTCAGGCAAACATGCCGACTCTATGTCAACACGTCTGAATTATCACCTGACAAGATTGTCTTGATCATGACTTTGAAGACAAACATTTACAAAACAGAATTTTTATTATATAAAAATTAAAGGAAATATTTAAAGATTGCCGCTACACTCCTTAAGGCGTTGTAGGAAGGAACTGATTGGAAGATTTAGTGGCCAAGACAGATTGTTCCGATAGCTCAGTTGGTTAGTAGCGACGGGTCATGAATGCCTGTGCTCACCGGTTCGTACCCGGGTCGGACCATCAAATTTTGGTGCTACACCCAATTTGCCCATGATCCTTTCTACGTCCTCGAATGAAACCAAAAGACGGACTACGGGAATATTTAAAAAAAGTACAAAGAGACTCAGCCCTTTTCTTCTTTTTAACCCTAGAATTACTCACATGTTTATTAAAATTCGTTTCGTAATCCTTCGTCTACTCGATCCTAAGAGACAATATGTACCCTGAATTTGTATCAGACTGTATCTGAATGGCAGTAATTACGCGTAAGAAGTTGTCGCGCTTCGGATTGAAGCGTGATGGATCACCAAAGGGGTGCAGCGCGCGTTTCAGATCTGTCCCAGTGTTTGACACGAGAAAATTCATATGGCTCCCTTAGCGAGTGTATTGATAATGCACCTTGGTTTTTCACTTCCGATTATGCGTTAACAGGCGTTGAAACTTCGCTAGCAATACACTATTATGCCAATATAAAGTATAAGTACGTGTTGAATTGAGTCTTACATTTACTGAAGTTTACGTTACACGAATTCCAAATGTTCAATGTTTAATTTATTGACATACTATTAAAATATACCCTTTTCTGTCTTTGATCAAGTATGTAATTGAAAGTAAGAGTAAAAAAACATTCATCATTCATTCATTTTACGATGTATAAACGTCTACGTTGAAATTATAAAAAATCTCAAGTATTAATTTTCTTTCTTAGGCTAGGTTTTGACAATTATCACGTAAAAAAGTAAATTATATAACATAAACGGCCGGAAGCCCTGGCCCACTCATCGGGTGGCTCTTCTGAATGACATCCTGAACAGAGATTGCAAGCTAGACATATTTCAAAATCGGAATCCTGTTTCTTGACACTCGGGAGCCGGTACCTTAGAGTCTATAACCACTCCAGGCTCCATCCATGAAGCTTAAATATAAGGCTAATTTGAATCTATGGATGTAGCTTGTGGATTCACTCCATTTGTCTAGCATATTTTTGTTTGTTCATTTGTATTGTTCTTGTATCTTTACTATTGTTGTGCCTAAATATTTATTAAACGTATGTCCTGTTAATATATGTAGATAGGCTGTAAGTGTTAGCCTAAGGAATAAATATAAAAAACTAACCAAGTAACCTTTATTAGAAGAGTCAAGTGATTAAAAATAATTCGGTACAGTGGGACCCATGATCTCACAGTTGGAGAGAAGTGAAATACACGGAATGCAAAGGCCGCCAAACAATTCACAATAGCCTTCAAATAATATTTCTTACAAATAAGTATTTAAAAAAATCGTCGACACTTCCTGAGTGTTCAAAGGTTGCCTTGAAATGAGTCTGAATGTGTCAATTCTTATTAGACGGATGGTGGCAAAAGCTGTCGCTATAGGTAACTTGCACATAGTATATCATATCCCACAGTAGAACACATATGGAGGAGAATCTTATTTTTTTTATATCTCTCTTATATCATATACCATTAGGTCATTATTTTAGACGCTGTTAACACATTCGCCAGCAGTAACGGCTATAGGCGTACAGATCGACACAATTAATATGGGGCGCGTCAAGGCCCTTATGTAGTTGACCGAGGGGCTATTATTGCTAAATTCACGCGCCATATTACTTAGATCTCGCTATACCTACTTTTGTCTCCCGGTTTTTGTGGTTTTTTGCTGCTAATGTACTTTGATACTTGTCATTAAACATTGTATTTCATGTTTTGGCAGTACGTACGGCTATGACAATAGATATAATAACCAACCACATTCTACGCGGCGCGGCACTTTCCTATACCAAACGCAACTCATAATACATACCAACTAACTCATGTATAAACACGAACCGAGACACAAACTTCCACATTCAGCTGACCGCCTTATGTAATGTACCGCTCATGGTACGTGTCCTCCTGAATCACAGTAAATATATGCTGTAGCAGTATCTTAACTTCCTCGGACCCTTTTAGACAAGAGGGTTAAACACTTAACTTTTCGAACGAGCGTTGGTACAATTCGAATGTCATCTGCTCATAAAAAAGTGATATTTATATACCTGACGCACGTTCAACGAGTTGTGTAATCGAGCTGCACGCCATTTAGGTACCATGAGTTCTGTTCAACACAGATACGGCATGCGGACTGAATGTACCGCGAGCCACCCTGAGTGCGTCATATAGGACGTTTGTGCGGGTTTGTTTTACTGCTTTTAGCTATATCTCTACTGTGCCTGAATGCCGGGCGTGTGCTGTGTTTAGGCCACACGTTACATAATGTATGAGCGTAGTTTGTGTTTTGTGCGAGTTAGCCCCTACTCTGTACGTGGTATTAAAGAGATATATGTGTTCTTTGGTTAGGTTTTCAGTAGGTCAACCTGCTGCTTTTTTGGGCCTCGTAATCGAAGAAACATACCTTGGAAACGTAGCCTGAAGGCCTGAACAGAACTGTGAAACGGGATTTTTAAAACAAAGCGTCGCACATATTGGTGTTTGTTTATGCGTTGAACATAGGGGTCTGAGAATGGAAGCCACTAATTGCCAAGTCTGAGGACTTGGTAAGTTATGATGGTTCTTTACGATTCACTTTCGGGTTAGGTATATTAATTAACGCGACATTGAAACACAACATTACATTTTTTCTAGTGATTAGCGGGTGTAACAGTTATCGCTATAAAGAACATCTATTGCCCTAATCCCAGTATCAGTCATCAGTATCCGCCATTTCGATGTAGGTAGGCACTTAGGCAGGTAGGTAGTACGTGTGGCTTATAGGTACAACAGTGCGAGTATAAGATTATACATTCTTTAGAAACAAATTATTTATTTAAGGCGCCGTAGGTTCATGGTCTTCTCCCCCTCTCACTGAGCATAAGCGTGAGCGTGATGGAAGTGCGTGCTCGGAAGCGCGGAAATCATGTTTTTTAATTTTAATTTTTTGGCCGTTTAAATAAATAAAAAAGTAAACACTGATTTCCCTCAAACATGATATTGCCGATTTTTAGAAGCCATTTTAATATTTTTAGCTTTTGTTCGTTATTTGTAACAAATATTTTAAATGTATTTTAGACCCTTTTAGACCTATGTTCGTGATTTTTTTCTATCGAGCGAAAAATACTAAATCATGTTTCTAAATACTGATTTCCCTGCAGAAAAGCCTATTGCGTATTTTTTTTAAACCATATTATTATAAACAGACTTATATGTTGTTTCAAAAACACTGTTCGCTTAACTTCGCTGAACCTACGGCGCCTTAAATATTTTCTTTGGTGTCATTTTTAACGAAGTTGCCCTTCAAGAGAATACAGGGAGGTCGCTATTTGCTGCAGGAATATAGTTGAAAGATATGCGACTTCAATCACTTGTCCTCGTAGCTTAGTGGTTAAAGCACTCTACCGGCAATAGAGGGATCGCAGGTTCGAGCCATGTCGGGGGCTACAGAAGATGTTTTAGATGTTATATTTTTCTCTCTGTATCATATCGTTTAGTATAAGATTACTTTTTAACCTCGTAAGGCCCATCGGCCCAATTTTAGTACAAAAAATGTCAGGCTTAAAGCCCAACACGTTAAATTTTTTGTAATAAATTTTGAACTCTTTTTAGGAGCTGTACATTTCAAAATAGTTAGTTATTTATTACCTTATTTTAGGACACTGGGTCGTTATTAAATAAGTCCCAAAAATAGCGTGGGTCTTACGAGGTATAAACTACATACAGAGACCTTCTTTCGAGTTATCCCATGCAGTTGTGAAAGTAATGTGGTACTTAGTAAATACTTATTTATTGAGGAGACCAACATATGATAACAGAACAGGGGATCGATTTTTGAATCTCACCAAGTGACTAATTCTCACCGATGTAAGTGATTTCCGAAAGTTCGTATTTTTGAAACTCATCGGTGACTTACATTTGTCATACCTATGATATCGATTTACGAGTGCCCCTACCCACTCGTAATTGAAATCACCATGCGATATTTTTGACAGTTGACGTATGTAACATCTGCCAAGAATTTTTGAAACCTTTAATTTTCGTTTACATGACACTGACAGATACGCTACGTTTTACGTTTGAATATGTTTTAAGTTATAGTATGAGAAAATAAAAACCGGTATCAAGGACAACATCTGCGTAAAAAGAAACGTAACGGGTAGATTGTCTCTGACTGACATTGTAAAATTTCTGGATGTTGGTAAACAGCGTGTGACTTCCAAAAATACGGCTTTTGGAAAATGGTGACGTAAAAGTGATCTATTTTTGAATCTCACTGGTGATATCAAAGTCACCGGTGACTAAAATGATCACCGATGACTTTTATGTCACCATTTTCCAAAAGCCCTATTTTTGAAAGTCACACGCTGTTTACCAACATACAGAAATTTTACAATGTCAGTCAGAGACAATCTTCCCGTTACGTTCCTTTTTACGCAGATGTTGTCCTTGATACCGGTTTTTATTTTCTCATACTATAACTTAAAACAGATTCAAACGTAAAACGTAGCGTATGTGTCAGTGTCATGTGAGCGAAAATTAAAGTTCTAAAAAATTCTTGGCAGATGTCACATACGTCAACTGTCAAAAACAATCGCATGGTGATTTCAATAATGAGTGGGTAGGGGCACTCTTAAATCGATATCATATTAGGTACCTATGACAAATGTAAGTCACCGTTGAGTTTCAAAAATACGAACTTTCGGAAAACACTCACATCGGTGAGAATTAGTCACTTGGTGAGATTCCAAAATCGATCCCCTGGTCTTATACGGTTTTTATAAAGGTTATTACTAGAATGAAGAAAAATCTACAAATCTAATCATTTCTGGCCAAATATCTACTGTAGGGTGCCTGAACTTGAAACAAATAGTATGCCATAAAAGATATGACACAGAGAACAAACATAATGGAAAAATAAACAATCATTGTCTGATCCCCAGATCAGATCGTGGTAACAAAATATTAAATTTAAATAATTTGATTCGTTAAGAAGTATACAGGTCGACACATGTAAAAAGAACCCTGGCGGCCATACATTTTATATGGCCGCCAGGGCTCTTTTTACGTGTGTATACAATACGAGTATGCCATATTTTATGCAGCAACCTCAAATGTGACCCTCAAAAGAGGGTGTAAGTAGGCACATTTTTTTTCTCAGGGCTTATGTTTGTATTCGAGGTTCTTTACTCCACTAGCGAATTACAAAACATTTTAGAGGTTATATATAATATATAATACAGTCAATTCAGGCCTCTAAAATGTTTTGTTTGCATACACGACATACCAAGTCAAACCCCTTTTTACTTACGTGAGAAGAATTATTTTTATTGCTATAAAACTAGTTACGTACAAATATATTTCTGGTCTGTTTGCCCTTCGCATCTAAAGCTACCTAACGAACCTAACCTAGGTAGGTTTTGCGATGGTAAAAGGTTTCCAACAAGGAAGAAGAATTCTTTGTACGTACCTAATTTAGTTTCGTAGCAAGAAAAATAATATTCACATGTAACTGATTACGTGGCGTTTGCTTCGTAGGTGGCCGAAGGGGTCAAACCGGGGCTGAATTTGCCATTTAAAATTTCCCAAGCCGTAGCCCGAATTGAGAACAATTTTAAACACATGGGTTACCAATTGTCGGCGGTATATTCACACTAGGCTGTGCGCCACACGGCCGTCGGTGGGCGTGTCCGAGCGACGCCCAGCGACGGAGGCGGGCCCACGCTGCTCTCTAGATATTTGAATTTGGACTAGACTGAGCTTGTCTGGTACCTACTTGTATGTTGAAGTCTGATGCTAGTGTCTGTACTCGTATATATTGCATAGATGTAGAGTCGGTCAAAGCAAGATGGTGTTTGATTTAAAACAAGAATGTGATGCTTAGTCTTTCTATGTTTTTGGCGATGTTTTTTGCTCATAATGCTTTGTTGTAACAGCTAAAAATCCACTTCGTGGTCCTCGGGTTCATAGGCAACCTGCTTACGGTAGAAACAAGGATAGACATTTAAACTCATTTAATGTGGTATAAAACGGTTTGGTATCTTGTGATAAATATATATATATACGTAGAATAACACACTTGAATTATGAAAGACTATAGATATAAATACCTTAATAACCCCTCAATTAGAATTGGAATCTACACTCGCTCAAGAGTATTTTCTGTATTTATAGTCTTATATGTAGGTGTGTGATTTCACTATTGCAGTTATAGTGTCACATCATGTGAGACTGCGGTCAATACTTGGCTATTTCATTATGAACTAAGTATGTAGTTATAAACCATCTTGATATCATTACAAATAATGTCTGTCGTAAAATAGTAGACTATCTGTGGCGGCGCGTGAAAATAAAAAAAATCATGAAAGAGTTATAAGTTATAACATAGACTTGCCTAAAAATATATTTTAGGTGGGTTTCCGATGGAAATCGGTTTGTATAGGCGCTCCGCCTGAAATGTTAATACAGCTAATGTCATTTATATAAAGTTAAATGTCCCAATGGCAAGTATGTTTTTTTTTTAAATTACATGGTGACCAAAGACCATATAATGCAATGTTCAGGTATATGTGTATACCTACACATCTATATCTGATATCAATCACCTATTCGAACTTGTCTACTTATAGATAGTAATCTGTATTAGGGATTGATCATCTAAACACTGTTGCAACTAAATACCTATATATATATGTGGATGTATTGGGCAACGAATGGTTTTATAATTCCTAATAATATAGATAGTGTTTGTATCTATTTCAATTTGGTAAGTGGACAAATTACAAATAGAGACTTGTAAGTAGGTTGATAAGTAGAAAAGGAGTTACCGAATCAAAGAGGATGTGCTAATAATGATTAAGTAGAATACGGTTTTGCAGTAAGTAGGTACATATATATTCTAAAGTTGTCTCGAGTAGGTGCCTCTTCTAGTCAAATCATGGTATTAAATGCAATATAACATTTTTAGATTCATACTTTTTACAATTGTCGTAAACACCGTGATAAAATCAAATTGATCTTTTTCGTACTGGTTTTTGTGCGTTATAAAATTATAAACATGATATATAATCTTTTTTTTTAGTAGGTACTTAAATAATAGGGAGCTAACAAAGTTATTTCTTTCATAATCATTAAACCGAACTTCTTTTTAAATGTGCTTAAACTTCAATCATTATTTTTAGCTTTACATTTCAAACACACTCTGCCCAATAAATAGTTCAACCACAGGCCACAGCCTTGTATTCTTAAAGAAACTAACTGGAAAATTCTATTACACATTCAAAAACATACCCACCTTCTGTAAATAAACGATAGAAACCAACTTACTTTACGAATCAACTTCAGATTCACACTGACGTACAGTCAACACAACTTCTTCAAAGTCATTTTAACTATCACAACACTTCACTATAAACACTTCCTCGTGACAAATCCACTGAGTTCAATGTCGTATATCCGAACGCCACCATACGGGAGTGTCAGCAAAAAATATTCATCTATGGAAAATTGTTATCAGTGGTATCGGAATGTCAGTGTGGCGTGGCGACTGTCAACTGTCTACTAAACGAATCGTCACCGCTTTCGGGCCGCCATGCCCACCGCCGCGCGGGCCCGCTAACGAAACGATACAACTCTTCCAAACGAAAAACTGAAACCCATCCCTGTGATGTTGAGTTAAGATCAGTAACACAGACCCGCCCCACGGACGTTACGTTTGGGAAGCCATGCGGAACGTTCGCTTACTATATCGTCTCTACTCTTCGCACTTAGGCATTTATGGATTTTTCATCTTTGTCGTTGACGTTATAGAGTTTTAGTTTTTGAACTCCGAATTGATGCAATATAATTGTAATTTCTTTATATTAAAGATTTGGGTTAAAAATTTGTCTACTTAGGTCTTGAAGGAAAAACATTTGTAGTTTTTAATAACGCTGGCGTGATTACAAACATAGCACTGCGCTTATTGTGGCGCCGTCTCTTTCACTCCTGTGTTTCTTGTTTGTTTCACGTTGCATGGTTCGGCCAATAGCATTTACGGAGCAACCCACCTTACGGCAGATAAACTACCGCAGAATAATGTGCTCTATCGCTCCTGAATAAAGTTTAACTTTTGAGCATAATAATTTGAAGTTACCGGCGTTTGTCACGCAAGAGTTCTAATTTTAAATCAAGTGTAGGCGGAGCTCTCGTGTTCGAGCTTTTACATTGAGAAACAGAATGTCTTTAAAGAAAACCTGTTTTGTGAAACTTAAGCCTTTTACGTACGCAGGCTTTAAGTTCAGCGTTGTAGCTACATACGCCGCACCGGCTCCCGCCGCAGCGCGCCGTGCCAGTCGCTGAAATGAAGTAAAAAACTTTAGTAACCGGCTTGTCGGTATTTTCCTTTTGTTGTTTGATTTTCGGGGCATTGCATGCGAAATGCAATGCAACAATATGGCGTCTGCTTTAGGTAGAAACTTTTCACAACTCTAGACATCGCCAAATATTCCATTTTCTATCTAGATTTATTTTCAGCGACACAAAGGAGTTTTCAGTTTGTTTTATAGAGCTGTCTCGTCTGGAAGTCAATTGTGGGTCGTTAAGGTGCAGTTCCAGTGTCACCGTTTAGGCCAAGAGACCCGTCTGTGAACTCATTAGGGCTGTCGGTCAAGGCCTCGAGGTCGATGCGGTGGGTGGCCGCCTTAATTACACCCTACGCCGATTTAGGACTTTTTCTCGGCCATTGTACTGCTCAGCCGCTGTGCTGCTGGATAGGTTCAGCGGCGTTTTGGATATCGTATTGAGCTCAGATGCGGAAGGTTTGCTAACCTCGATTTGTCAACAAATCAATTGAAGGTTTTGCGTTGTAGGAATTATGGGGTGAGCAATGTAAAAAATAACTACTATAAGAATTATTGGGTATTGTAAGATTTCGATGCAAGATAGATATTTTCAGTCAGTAGGTAACGCGTTATTCCGCCAAGATACAAAAGATCTGTTCGGTGAAAAATAAAAAAAAATGTTGTTCAAAGTGTTATTGCGTACGTTCGGTGTGAACTCTGTAGCTAGGTCTACGTACCTACTATGTAGGTCCGACGTAGAGAATACATTTTTATTTCTGACCAAATATTGTTTTACGTTTACGCTGTAGGTACTTTACTTCTCGACAGTTGGGTAAATTAATACCTACCTATTTCAAAATTGAGTAAGTACCTACCTATACCTAATCTAATTTGAGCTAAAATGCGCTATTTTATTACAATAGGTATAGGTAGGTACTTACGAGAATTATTATTAGGTACGTCGTCCGAAGATGACTGGGTTAACTGATGGTATCTCTACCTGATAAAAAGTCTACGACGGGTGCTATCTGTGCTTTCATGCGGCGGACTCTGCGATCTCAAAATGGACGCACTGGGCTTTAATACTTTAATTTTCGAGCGCTCGAAAATTATATACTTACGAGTAGGTAAATACGATTATTACGATTGTTATGTAGGCACTACTTCTACCGATATACGAGTAATTGAATAGGATTGATTTTCTATTGCTATACCAAAATAGCATTTCATGACGGTTTTCGAGTGGAAGAGTTGAGCGCTCTAAAGTCAAAACACACACCCCGGAAGTGCACTTCGTACCTCGCTATTTCTAATTCCTCCGGGGTACATAGACATATAAGTATATGTCCTTTTTTCCCCGTGGAGAAAATCTGCAAACCAGGTACCCAACTCTCGGAGGAAGTCTGTGGGTTATGCGGTATTTCTACCCACTAAAAACTGCACGTCAGCCGCCATATATGCGGTATGTAACGGAGGACTCCATATGTTCAAGTTGAACGGACGAGAAGTTGGGAGCCCTCTCGCGCTTTGCCCCCGCGGGCTCGTTCTGGGCATCTTAGTCGCCTTCTCTGGGGTAAATGGTCTATTTTTACAAGTGCATGGCCCCCTCCACAATGACCACTGGCGACCCAGTTGGTCCTCTTGTGTCGCCTTTTAGTTACGACAGGCGGGGGAGACCTTAGACCTGTTGGTGCCCGAGTCTACACAGTGTCACCATAGCCATAACCAGGAAAGTACATACATACATACATACATACAATCACGCCTTTATCCCTAAGTTCAGGAAAGTAACTGCGGTTATTAAGCAGTCTCCCGACCTAGATACTGTGGTCACTTGTAAAAATAAAATGTTAATAATCCCCCGTTGAATATTCACGAGCAGACTTAAATGGAATAATTAAATAAGGCTAAAAACTTATTTAAGTATTCTGCGGAGATCCGCTCATCAGCCGCGGTATTCCGGACCCGTTCTGACCATTATTTTACGACATAGCTAACATAGCTAAGCCTAAGTGACTTTTTATGCAAACAAAATGGTCACACGGGCTGAAAACATATCCAGGTTTCAGACTTGCTATTTCACTAATTACGCAATGTCAAATAAGGTAAACGTCGACGCTGTACTATTATATGGCACGGACACTCTATGTCAAAGCAATAAGGGTTAAATTCGAACTAAGGGGATTTTTCTTCATTCTAATTTAACCCATGTTATTTTGACATAGAGTGCCCGCGCCATATATATACTAGTACAGCGTCCAGCACTCGGACGTTTACCTTAATATTTGATTAAATATAAATTAAAAAGGATTTTTTTACAATCTAAAGCTCCGAGCCGGATTAGAACTGGCGACCACATGCATTCATGGCCCGTCACTAACCAACTGAGCTATCGCAACAATCTCTCTCGGCCACTAAATGTTTCAATCAGTTCCTTCTGACAACGCTTTAGGGAGGCGCGTAGCAATATTTACCAGAAGACTTAGGCTTCTTCACGGCGTCAATGTCTCAAATTATATTTAGCAATCGCCAGTAACGATGCGCCACCCCATACTAAATGAATTAGCTCAATAGGTTATTAGCGACGGGCCATGAATGCCTGTGGTCGCTGGTGCATACCTATGCGGCTCGAAGCAATATTTTTTTAAATTTTTCCTTTAATTTAAATTTATAATTTCGTTAGCAGCGTTACTGCTTACTAAAAAAATAATATTAGATTATTTTATATTGACCTTTTTCATCCTCTGTCGTCACCAGGAACTTTTATCCTAGGTTGTCTAGGTCTGGCTAAATTTTATCGTGTCCAATGGTCTATCATCAAAAGGACAGACACAGAAAGGTTTTTCGTCTCTCATACTCATTACTTATACTCATTTATTAATCCATATCCATACTCCATACTAATATTATAAATGGGAAAGTGTATGTGTGTGTTTGTTTGTCCGTCTTTCACGGCAAAACGGAGCGACGAATTGACGTGATTTTTTAAGTGAGATAGTTGAAGATATAAAGAGTGACATATAATAGTTTTTATTCCCGAAACCATCTCCTAATGGGGTGAAATGGGGGGGTAAAAGTTTGTATGTAGCTGAGATATAAACGAGTCCCACGCGGACGGAGTCGCGGGCAGAGGCTAGTAAAATAAAAAATGTTACTTGTTAATAATAAAATGAATAGTTAATATGTCAAATTAATTATATTTTCCTAATTAGATTAGATCACAATATTTATAAATTACAAAATGTCAACGTTATAAATATAATAAAATTATTATCTCTCACTTATAATAAATCTCTAATTTGAAAATGGAATCAGCCAGTATCAAACTAAGCATTTACGTGTCCCGAATGATCTCGGCTTCCCATGAACGGAAAAACATGTAGATTTTTTCATAAGTACATTATTACTCTAGCTTCCGTTTAGGATAGTTTTTATCCAACTGCGACAGTTTAATTTTCGGAAACATTTGACCTCATCAAACTATTCAGTTCTTCTTCTTGAAATCATAGCCGCCATATCCGTCAACTGTCAGTGACGTTAAAATGGCGGACTTGCCATTTCTAACTAACAGTAATAATTTCGATCCGGTGTTGTGATAGACCTTCACAAAACGCATATTAAATTCTAAAGCATAAAAAAATAATCGATTCTGATATGGAAACTTATACGCGCTAAATTCGTATTGAGGCGTAATTTCAACAAATGTATCAACAAATTTCAACAAAATAACGTCAAAAGTCTGACTCTTCCTTTTTTTTTTAATGGCATGGCCTAGCGTTGTCTCGCGTTCAGCCAAAACGTCTAGGTTTATGAGTTTCTGCAAGATTACACGCTGAGTATTTGTCACGATACTTAACGGCTATCACAAGATGGCGCGGGAGCTCTCTCGATTTTTCTCGCACTATACGTCTCTTTCTAAGTTGTATATTACGAGAGAGACGGATAGTTCGAGAAAAATAGAGAGAGCTCGCGCGCCGTCTTGTGATAGCCGTACTGGTTTGTCAGTATTTATATTTATCAGCAATAAACAGTAAAACTATATTAAATCAGTATAGAACGGGCCCCTTTTTTTAAAAACATTAATTATCAAGCGCGTCAGTAGGTATTAAGGTGGTTTTTTACTTCGTACTTCGCGCCTTCATGGTGACATTCAGCCTATATAGAGACACAGGAATCGGCCAACATACAGATAAAACTTTTATCATAAAGCCTGCAATACACATTCCTTAAGTTGACAATGGCAGGAACATACAGAAGATCGGCAGAATGTGATAGTGCGATCTGAAACATTGCAATATGAAAAAATAAACATATTACTTTAATACTTTTAATAATTACATTAATTACCTTTAATAGAAAGGGACTCGGACTCGCGTTATGGTTCTAGAACTTAGTTAGTGGTTAGGTATAGCTTGGAAAATATAAATTCAGACGTTAAAAAAGAGATCTTTTGTTCCGTGTAAACACTTACCGGTCAATGGGTACCTACTCCGGGTACTCGAAAGGATAATTAAATCTATTTATTAATTCTATACACATCTTTACCTGAGAGTCGGAGTGACTCAAGATGATTTCAGTAATCACGTTTGTATTTATTTAATATAAAACAGTGTTATATTATAAATATGTAGAGAAGAAGATATATAAAAATTTAATGCTGCAGCCTGTGTCCTACCTGTTGGATCTATGGCCACAAACATCTACTAAACTATTACCCCATAAAACGAGTTTTGTCCCTTTCTTACTAATTTAAACATCAAAGAAAAGAATTTTAACGGCATTTTAGCTATAGGTTTGTTCAACGTTTTACTTGAAAGGTTAAATTAGAACTGCATGTGTCCTATGTCCAAAATAAGAAATTCGTTAACTCCCACCACATTTTACCATGCAAACGAAGTCGCAGGTACAGCTAGTATATTATAATTGCCTATGTCCTCACTGACTCACTCATCAACGCACAGCCGAAACTACTGGGACTAGAAACTTGAAATTTACACCAGGACTTCCTTTTATGACGTAGGCAACGGATAAGACGGGATTTTTGAAAATTCCATCCCTAAGGGGGTTAAATGGTTGTGCAAAGTTTGTATGGGGCAATCTTTTATTTTTGAGCTAGAAACTTGAAACTTTGTAGAAACATTACTTATTAACAGATATCGTAAATTGCGATCGAAATCCATTGAAGTACTAGGGTTGTTACTCAGTCAAGTCAAAGTCAAAAATTATTTATTGAGTAGGCTTGCAACAAGCACTTTCGAATCGTCAGTTATGCTACTTATACATTTATATAGCGGAATGTTTTTATTTATCATTAACATTGATCATTAAGGTAATCTAAACTTATGTAGCCAAGATTTATAGGTATGTCCTGCCCTGATTTATTGACAGCAAATACGCAATGCAACATGACAGTCATCAAAATAGGCCGCTAATCAGAAACTACTGCACATAAAAGGACTGTATTATTTCATTCATTTGGCACCCGACATATGTATTTCTTTTAATTATTTTGTTTGTCAGAAACGAAGTAATATTTTTCAATCTCGATAAAAATCTTCGGTTTGCGGGTTTACAATCAATAAAGTAAGTTTTTTTTTCAGAAAATAGCGATGCTGATTGTATTGTTTGCGTTGTTTCGCCATCGAATATGCGAAAATTATTACTCACTATCCCAAGTGAAAATTTTGGAGAGTTTTGGATAAAAATTGTCAATACAATACAAAAATTTACCATTTAACTGTAATAATAACATTAAACTGAGATTCAGATTCTGTTCAGTTATTATTATTTGTATTATTTTAGTACATAATATTTTAGTTCATTAATTTGAACCATCGCCATCCCTAACAGGTTGTCATACGTCATTTCAATGGATTTCGATCGCAGTTTACGGTGTCTGCTTATTAAAATACAAAAAAAGTTATTTCTGCGTTTTAGAAAATTCTACCCCTAAGGGGGTTAAATGGGGGTGCAATGTTTGTATGGAGGAAACATTATTTTTGGAACTAGAGACTTGAAACTTTGTAGAAATTTAACTTATTACAATACAAAAAAAGTGATTTCAGCGTTCAAGAAAATTCTATCCCAATGGGGGTTAAAAAAGGTTGAAGGTTTTATATGGGGAACACTGGATTTTTTAAAGAGATGTACTCTTCATTAACCTTCATTTTAAATCTCACTCATAATAACTAAGATCTCCATTTTCTAGCTCCAAATCCATGCGTCGCTCAATATCTTGCAGTCATTTTTGCCAAAGATTAAAATTAGGTTAAAGCACCAGGTAACTGACGGAATAAGTATTAAGCATTCTGCAAACAAGTCCCGTAATCTGATTGGAAAATCTTTAAAAATTCTTTAACAATCGCATATCAGTGTCTGCCACTGTTTGAAATGTAATATGTCTAGACCATGTTAACTAAGAATAAAATTCACTTACCTATTTTATTTCGTTGTCATCATCAAAAATCTACGCAGACGAAGTCGCGGGCGGCCGCTAGTTACAAATATATTATGAATACTCATTGATATTGTAGCAGACAGCCAACCTTTTGATCGGAGGGTAATTTATTGTAGATACTCGGCCCTACAACAGACATTGTTTTGGTAGATTTCATACTCGTACTTATGAAATCATCCAAAACAACAACTACAAGTTGCGGCCAATGTGTTCTCATTCATCTGACCAAGCCGCATACTTTTTGTTGCCTTTATTGGAAATTGGTGCATATTTATTACTTATAATGTATT
Organism: Epinotia demarniana; assembly: GCA_945867215.1. Lineage (NCBI taxonomy): Eukaryota > Metazoa > Arthropoda > Insecta > Lepidoptera > Tortricidae > Epinotia > Epinotia demarniana. The sequence continues at coordinate 8,484,040 of OX244261.1, forward strand.
TAACTATGTAGAAAATGTGTTGTTAGGTTAGTGTCATAACGTTGGTGTCTTTAAAAAGTTGCCGTGCAAGGGTGTCTGGCGGTGCAAAGCATATGTCTTTCTCTTATCAAGCTGAATATAAAACTATGTATTTTTATACTCTGATTGGACTTCGCACAGTTGTGATGAGTTTCCAGGTCAAAGGTGCCACAGGACGAGATCGAATAGTCTAGATTCATCACGATTGGGGGTAACAAACTTTACATTTTCCTTCAAATTTCGATGTGCTTCCTTCGACAAAAAACTTGTGATTGATAGCAAACTATATGCCGTAGGCATGGCACAAAACAACTGAATTACATAGAGATACCCTTATTGTTATTATGACTAGCGCAAAAAACGTACGTTTATCTTGAAAACACAGGTTAATACATCTTGTGTGGAAATGTACTTACTATACCTTCACACGGCAGCCAACTCTTTCGTATGGTTTGAGCAAGAGTTCGAACCCACGACCACCAGTGGAAAGTCACACACCTGAAATACTTAATCGGCTCGGCTACCACACTATTTGTAAACCGCCATTGCATGCCATTTCTATAGTCAACAGCAGAAATAAGGTAACAGTTTCTCCCTTATCACAATCGTACAAGGCGCAAAACGGTTAAATTACATTTGACGTTGACTTTACTTAGAACTCGTATATTAATTCTGTTCGGTAATATCGCAAGTCTCCAAATATTCAATCATTTTATAGAAACGATGTAAGTAACGCATTCAAAAAAAATGGTGTACACACTAGCACATAAAGTCTCTGTGCTGGCATTTTCTTTTCCTACTGAACCTAGTATCTTATTTAATAAGTTTTAAGCATTTATAGTAATGAAACCGATGTAATCTTAGCCCGTGCCGTGATTAATGCCCACCGCGGCAACTTAATTAAAGGGTAATATGCCGTAAGTAATTGTAATTACTATTGTAACCGACGCTTAGCTGGTGTGAATTGCAATTACCGCTGTTTAGATATTAAATTACGACAAAATAACAAAGCATTTTTTTAAAAGTTTCTATTTAAAAAGAGCATAAATGGCTTTTTTATTCATGAATAGAACTTACTTCAATAACGGAAGTAAATATTAGTACTATTGGTAAACTACATTATAATAATGATATTACAGTAGATATTATCTCCATAACGAGTCGTAATATACATGTTGGTACATATGTAGATATTGTTCATTCATTCAAATTAGAAAACAAAAATAAACTTCACTATGAGTTCTCAGGTGGTCGCTAACCGAAGGTGGTCGCGTAACCAGCGCAATGACCCTAGTACGCTATAGTTCAACTTAAGTCAGCCAAATTGATGAAGGAGACGATAAAATAAAGTACCAATTTGTTTTTGGCATTGCCAAATATTTTTCAAAGCTTTATCTCTAGGAATAACGTCCAAATACGAACTATTCGAATTTTTCTCAATAGCAAAACAGTAAAGGACGCGTGGACAAAATTACAAATTTACAAATTTATTTGCAGAATATACAATTCCAAAAAGTGTTTAACGGCTTTATCCTTTTACGAACAGTGTTCAGTTTTGAATGAAGTCGAATCGGCTAACAGCAAAATATAAAAGTTTGATAAAACAAAATGGAATTTGCATTTACGGAAAATGTGTTACGACCTTATACTGTTAACAATAAAGTACAAATTAGAACTATGTGCCCCTAGTCAAACCCCCGTTTTCCCCCCCGCCCTCAAGCCTCGTCCCGAATATCCCAATATTGTACGGTCACGTGACCTCCTGAGATCTCACGAAATCTGTCGCGTCTTTAACATATTTTGCCCATCCCAAAAAGTGCTCAGCGCCGCTAAAGAAGTTTTCACTTCAAAAATTCAAGCTAAACAACCGAACTCAACAGCTTTTAGTAAAAAAATTGACTCCATTTCCAGACTGGAAAATTTAAAATAGTTTTTTATTTATTTGCAGGACACTTGGCCGTTATTACATCAGTCCTAAAAATAGCTTGGGCCTTACCGCGATAGAGTAAAGTTTGTTTTTGTGATTAGCACTGCAATACGAGTAGAAAAGCCGTTCTCAAAAATACCAATTCACCTAAACTTGAGATGCACCCTTCTCCACGGCTCCAATGACCGCAAGTGCGAGCTATAATTTGGAGAGCGACATGTGTCCAAAGGGTTGCGCCTCATTAGTGTCAGATGCTCGCGTCCGCAGTCTGTCAACTGTTAAACTGTCATAAATTACGGCGACGGCGCGTAATCTTGCTGCCGCGATTCCATTGGCAGGAGGACGGATATCAGTTTGGTTTTAAAATCTGTTTTAATAAATATAGAGACACGTTAGTGGGTCATACCGCGGACGTCACATTTTTTAATGATCAATCGCGCCCCTTTACTACGCCTTCGTATTTCACGAAACCTTACATGGCGATATCTTTTAATCACTTCTTAAGGTGTTAAACACTCATTCAAATATCCATAATCCAGAATTTAGAAGTGAGTTAGTTATCTTAACTATAACTTTGAACAGTGAAAAATATTCCTGAATGATAAGGTAATCGTTCCAATGCTTCACATCGTTATGAATTATGATCGAAGGTCTCAAGTAATCGGCCAGAGTCGAGCACTAAAATGTACTTAAAAAGCGCATTTGGTTGCAATCTACTGGAACTAAATCTGAGCAGTGAATCGTCTTGTTCTTTTTTCGTCAAGCTCTTCGGAACCGTATTTATTTATTTTGTAGCCAATGAGTGAAGCGCGTCGCAATGATATTGAAGTAGGTTTGAAATCATCATCATTCTCCTAGCGTTATTCCCGGTTGTGCCCCTAAAGGAACCCAGGGTCCGCTTTGACACCTAATCCCAAGATTTGGCATAGGCACTAGTTTTACGAAAGCGACTACCAACTGACCTTCCAACCCAGAGGGAAAACTAAACCTTATTGGGATTAGACCGGTTTCCTCACGGTGTTTTCCTTCACCGAAAAGCTAACGGTAAATATTCCGTTCATAAGTTCCGAAAAACTCATTGGTACGAGCCGGGATTCGAACCCACGACCGCCGCTTGACAGCCTCATGCCTGAACCACTAGGCTACCATAGCTCGTTGAAGTAGGTTTGAAATGTTTTATTTTATTTTAAATTTACGCATACGTGTGATTAATTTAATTTAATGGGTAATGATAAAGCCAAGGTGTGCCTGACCTGCGACCTGCTAACCCGTGCTTCCTGCACTCAAAATTTATTTATATTAGTTAATTGGTACTAATAATAAATGCTTAATAGTTTGGCGAGCATATGCCTACTTGTAATTCATCATGTACCTAAATTGTATTTGTAAAAAGAAAGATGGACTACAATTCATTAGGCTCCTGACTCTGTCAGTGCTGCTTCTGATACTGTGGTATCTGATACCCCAACAACTTATTTGTTTACTCGTATGGCACATTCAAAGTAGGCGACTAGTTTCACATTAACAAATGCGACAACTGTAACTGTAAGATGCAGGCAGGTGACCTGTCCTGCGCCTTCCCGTTCTTCCTGTCGGTGCTGTAATTAGCCTGCGTTTCCTGTCGATTTGCGCCCACCTGTCGGCGCCGCTACCTGCCTGACGCAGTATCGCCCTCCGAATTAATTACTTTCATTGATTAATCGAACCCAGAAATAATTAAAGATTATTTTGCACATTCTCACTGGTCATTGCAATGGCGAGGATTCAAATAATTAAGGCTTAGGTGAGTTTATCCTTTATAACCGAAAAAAAAATGTTATTTGTGAATACATTGAATAAGCCTAACACGGAATCTGTTCCAATTGTGACATTTGATGCAATTGTTTTGTCAAGATATGCCTTAAAATCTTCAAATTTTTTAACATTAACCAACATATTAAGAATATACTATGAACAGTACCTTGTCACACCGGCGGGTTACCTTAAAATATTATTTTACTGGTAAATTCTTCAATATGAGCCAGAGCAAGCCAACTAGCTTTGCACCTGATTTCCAACAAGGTATGGTATGTAGCGGGTACCTACGATATATCCTTACTTATTACTTGCACGGGTGCATCGCTACACCAGGGTCAGTGCACCAGCCTGCAAGGCCTCCGCTTTTTATACCCGCGGCAACCGCTTATTTGCCACCATCAATCATTATTTCGGCCCAGCGTTCGACCAACGCGCGCTTCACAATTTGAGAAAATAACCCTTTTTTGTACTTTGTAATACAGTTTGCAATAATACGAGCCGGCTGAGCGTGGCAGGGCATAACAATATTTAAATTACAAGCTCCCGGCGCGGTCCTATATGCTCGTATATGTAAGGGAATATAATCGACACTACCTCCAAGGGCCCATGGCGTATTGACTACTTTATTATAAATGAAGTAACCATTTTAAAACTTAATTTGGCCTCCGTCACTACTTCTCTAAAGTAACGGGCCGACCACACTGGAAGTTGTCGTTGCGTAAACGACGTGACTCTTCTTTGCGTTACGATTTCGACAATTCAACATATATTTTTAGGTCCATTCATAAAAAGTATCGAGTACTTATTCAACTATTCAGTTTGTTCCAGATATTATGACAGATGCCAACACATTTACTGGTCAGTTAAATGTGGAATTTAATAATAGACATCATATTTACATGGTCATTATTGGCTTTTAGTTGTTTTACTATGAGTACGTGAGGCCACCGGTCTAATCCCAAGGTCTACTTTTCCCTCTGGGTTGGAAGATCAGCTTTTGTATAACCAGTGCCTACGTCAAATATTGGGATTAGGTGCCAAAGCGGCCCCCTTCAGGGTACCTACAACCGAGAATATTGCTAGTTTGAATTAATATATCTACGGTGTAAATAATAAATAAAAGTTGATCGAAATGGTTACAACTTCATGCAAGAAAGAAAGAAAGAAAAGGACGCATATAGTATTCCAGTACTGCCACGGTTTCCAATTATGATTTTATGCTAAAGAGTAATCTGTCCTGAATAAATTGAACCCGAGGCTCGATCGCTAAATTATTTCGATAATGGTTGTAAAAGATACTAAGCAATTATTATGTTGTTATCAGGGAACCAGGAACACCACACCATTTGGTAGCCAACCGTTGGAGCTGATATTAATGTAGTCAGCAGTTTAATTAACTTCTATTCGCAGATCACTTGGATTTCTGACTTTTTATAAACGTACAGTCAGTCCAAAAATATGTACCAATTTAATCTTCTCATAAATATGTACCGAAACCTTAATCCGCTGACATAAGAGTGATGGGACATATTTATGAGCAAGTTTTAAGCATCCATATTATTTTATAATGTAATGGTAATTTGAAAGTTTTATGAAATTATTGAATCATATTATGTGCGTTAATCACCCCTTAATTTTAAAGATCTGCTAACCTGACGTCGAGCAATAATGCTGGAACTCTAAAATGGCAGGTGCAGTCTACGGCACAATAACTTCGAGTAGCGCGCCCTGACAGTGGCCAGAAAATCCACGAATTCGCGGATAACGTCCTGTAGTAGAGTGTAATAGAATTTTCACCGTTCACTGGCGCGAGCAGCCCCGCTATACTTGTTTTAGGCTCACCTCAACGCTCACCCACAGATAAATCTTGGAGCTACCCCGCCACTCGTAGTTACTAACCATAATCGGGGCTGTTATTCTTTATGCGTTCAGGCACCTCACCCCACCCGTCACGCCCAATGAAAATAGATCTCTACCTACGCTTAGTTACTACGAATCGCGGTGTCAAGATATGTTTGTTGGCGAGCGTTGAGGTGAGCTTAAAACGAGCTACGCAATAGCAGGGTGAGACCTACATTCGTTAGCAGTGCCGTGTGTGGTGAGGCTAATGAGCGCGTTCCGAATAACAGCCCAGAGGAGACTAAGGGCAAGTTGCATCGACTTACGATTACAGACCGATGAACGTTAAATATGGCGCTGACAGTTGTCAGTCCATATAAACTGTGGCCACGCTATTTGTGTATTTATTTTGTTTTGTTCTGTCTTTAGGCCGGTTGTTTCAAACCGAGGTGGTCGTTTCAAAACGTCTGTTATATTTTTATTGTATGGGTGGGTTGACAGTTTTCTATGAGGTGACAGCTGACGGCGCCATATTTAATGTGTCGGCTTGTAAAGTGTGTTTGCACCCGCTCTTACTTCATAGGCAGGATGGATTCTCTTCCTTTCTGTCGGACTCTAGCGTGTGGTGGTCAACTTCTAGTTCTGGCAGTCGTGGTCGTGTTTATTATGGACAATGTTCAAGTAGATATAAGACCAATGGAACCACTAAAAGAACATAGAACTAACTTTGATAATATACCACATTTCAGGACAATACAGGGTAAAGTCCGAGATCTGAAACAAAATTTTCCTACTCAATAATTTGTTGTTTGCATTGCAATTCAGCGAGGAAATGCCGCCAGCATCCTCGGTACAATGCCTCGAGGGCCTTTTTTAGATTTAACTGAGCTTTAATTTAATTCAGTTAATGTTATAGTTATCATCTTGTATATACATACTTTAGGTAAGTTAATTAAAACATTGTATGGAGAATAATAACTGAATGCTTAAATTATGGTCACCCTATCACTTTTGACACTTGCTGGATGGGTGTGAAAAACGTTGTATAGGCCAGTCATTTTATCCAAATAACCGAACCTACCCGTGAATAATTAGTTCTTGGTTTTTTTTTCGTAGGTCCCTCGGGGGGTTCACTGGGACTGTAAATTAAAAAAGTAGACCGAATCGGGCTTCTGCGTATATTCGAAAAAAGGTTTTTCTCGAATATCTCGGCCATTTTTGATTTTACAGTAAAACCGTGCGGACAAAAATTGTAGGAAATTTGATTTTCTACAAATTTGGTCTTTACAATTTTTCTTCTAGGATCGATATTTTGGAAATAAAACCTGAATTCTTCTTCAAATTAACCCAAATTCAAAATATTATCATTATCTCCTATGTTCCACGTTTTACGGCATGAATGAAGAGAAACAAAGTTGTAGAGAATTTGTCGCGTTTTTCAGGTTTAATTTCCAAAATATCGATCCTAGAAGAAAAATTGTGGAACCCAAACTTTTAGAGAATCAAATTTCCTACAATTTTTGTCGTCACGGTTTTACTGTAAAATCAAAAATGGCCGAGTTGTTCAAGAAAAACCTTTTTTCGAATATACGCAGAAGCCCGATTCGGTCTACTTTTTTAATGTACACTCCCAGTGACCCCCCCGGGAGACCAACGGAAAAAAAACCAAGAACTAATTATTCACGGGTCAAAATCTAAAATGACTCGCCTAGTAGGATATAGCCCAAGTAGCAATGCCTTTACTGAACTAAGTCTTGTAGATATCTAGAAGTCAAAATCACGAATTTGAAGCCTTGTCTTGGCCAAAACCTCCCCGGCCCTCTAGATATCCCTAAGATAGTCCTCAAGACAATGTTTAGTAAAAGTGGGCACAGGCGCTTACTTCAAGATTAAGTATCAGTTAAGACTAGTTTCTGAGGTGAACTTCAGTCAGACTTAAGAATACAGCAATTAAGAGTACTTTAATACTTCTTTCTCGATAGCTTGTAGGTTCACTTCATACTATTTTAGGCTATCTTTAAGATGTCTACAATACTAAGTTAAAACTTTAATAAATGACAGTCTTCATTCTAACTTGATCTTAAGATGACTTAAACAAATAAAAGATAACCCATAATTTCCTTAACACAGTTTTTTTATAGATATAAATGGTGAACTTACCAGTTCAAAATATAAATCTCTAATGGATGATTAAAAATCACTGAACACAACACTATAACAACGATATTGTTGATAACCTAGTGTTAAAATATTAAACGCACATCGGCCACTCGAATGAAATATCTATAGATCACTATAAAAGTAATGGGCCCCGTGAAATATAGCGAAAAGCTTATTTATTTCGATGTTAATTATTCACAAAAAAAAAACGCAAGATAGAATACGGAAATATTTGATTCCTAAGTTCTTTATTTACTTGTATGTTATTACTACATAACTTTTTCAACAATTTGATCTTTTACTTTGTCTATATTATCGGAAGAGGACCGGCGTAATGTATTTGTTTATTTTTATAAAAGTGCAAAATGGCGTTAAATCTGGTTTGTGTTCATAAAAGCCAACTTTAGCTAATCTGTACTTTTTTAAGGATTAGTTAAGAGGAGTAAATTCAAGTTTGCCTTAAAATGTTCATCTTTAAGACATACTTGTCTAAACTCGTACTTAAGATTGAATTGATGTAGTATTACTTAAAACAAATTAGTCTGAACTTAGTATTTACTTTGATTTTCAAAATACCCAATTGCCTTGATATTTTCCTATGTTTATTCTTGTTTTGTTCGTGTCGGTGAACGGTTTACGCGAGAGTTAGCCATATATTACTTACATAATTTAGCATTGTATTTTTTGCCAGTAAAATCAAAAAACCAATATTTTTTAATAGCAGTGATGACTAACTTTCATGTATTTTTAGCCTAGTAAACATGATTATCAGTGTCAGAAGAAGGTGCAATTCTAGTAAAATCTGTACAGTCAACTTCATAAATATACAATGCGTCCCAAGACCGTCTGTTTTTTTAGGATTAGAAATACGGTAAACAAAGAAGCAGCGTCGTCAACCTTTTCTGCTTGGGACAAATATTAGATGCTACCCGGAAATTCAACCTTGCTGCAAACACACACCAACTTGTAATAAATGTTCACCACTATATGTTTCTCATTTGTTTTTAACCGACTGTGTTTCTGTATTTAAATTTATATATTTAAATACATTTAAACATTTTCAATTAATTACTTGCTTCGTCTGGGAATCGAACCGACTTAAATGTGAACTGAATCATCCAGTATTTTTATGCTGCCAATTGAAAGAATGGCCAAAAAGTTATAATTCTTATTAACCCTTCAGCTGTGTTCATCCCTCTGTGGGCTTCATATTTTTGCTTACTTTCTTAGAAATAAAACCGGCATTCGTGTATCGATCTCGCTTTAATCCATTGAAACGTATAGCCAATTCAGTGAGACAGCTAGCAAGCGAAAACTTCAATGGCCAATGGAGGAAAAAATCTATTTAGTCCTTAGTCTAAAATAGTCAGTGGCACGTTTGACACGGTCGGTGTTCGCGAGTGAAAATTAGTGGGTTTAGTGCTGAATTCTAGTGCCAGAGGGACAGTTTTTGTAGACATGTAAGTAACCTTTAGAATTACATAGAAACAAGTGTTATTTCAACGGGTTAACTGTAATAAAACCGTGACTAACATGACATACCTACTCATGGTCAAAATTTGGCAACACGTTTTTTAGCGCTTTTCTAATAATTTAATATTACTATTAGCTATTAAAATTACCGTTAGTTATCATACATTTGTTTAAAATGAACTTAAATGGATTATCAATGGCCCGAAAGTAAATAAATCGATTGAAGTTGGTAACGATCACAACAAACCCCTCAGAGGGGGACCTAACCGACCGGGGATTTCCCTCCGAGGGATGCCCACATGATACCTCGTGACGTCACTACGACCTTGATTTATACCGTTTTCAAATCATGTTTTGATGTGATTTTTGTTTAACTGATGGTTATATTATAGTTTTAACTAAAAGTATACTTAATGGGAATTTTAAGAAACCTAAGGTCAGGTAGATAGTCTTAATACGACTTTAATGTAACGATGATATATCGTTGCAGTTAGATAATTTAATAAATATTGAGTTTCATCCAAAATCCTGGCTGTGATTATGTAAAAAACTAAAGAAAATTTACTTTTACCAAATCACTTCACTCCACAAACCTTGTTAGTGGAGCGTCCCTCAGAGGGTGCCACAGACGTGGGTAAGCGGCCATGTTTTTTCGCCACAGCTGAAGGGTTAAGTAACATACTACCTTAAAATGTAGGAGTAACGTAAAATGTATTATTTTAATCAGATAAATAAAATACTTGAACCTGTCGAAGTCAATTGAGTATTTTTGGTAAATTAATTAATTAAATACTGAAAATGCGATCCTTCTTATTTTATGCAAACCATCAATATTTTAACAAGTTCGCTGCGTGTTGATTTTCCTATCATATGCTTTAAAGAGATGAGATAAGAAATATCTCCGCGGCGGAGCAACAAAACTTAATTTTCCAATAATATCCTCGTGCTCATACATATTAGAGAGAGAAGCAGAGTTTCTGAATGAATTTCCTACTCGGATTAGTACAAATGATTAATTTTACGTTATTCCTTTCTTTTAAGATACTATGTTACTAAAGAAGAATAATCTTTTTTTCCATTATTTTGATTGGCATAAAAACACAGGTTTAAAAAAAATTGAAGCAAGATGCTTTTTATTAGAAAATCTTTGAATACAGTATTACATTTTTTTAAACATAAATTCTTATTTCAGTATAATATCCTATACCGGGTGGAAAGGCACGACGATCCTTTCCGCAAAGGGGGGTTAGTTTAAGTGATGGAGAATCGATTCGTAATGTTTTCATTTTTGTTACGAACAGTTAGTAAAAATATTAAAATTAATTAATGTTCTTCTTAGTGGCAACCCTACTATTACTACGTACTAATAATTGCATATCCGTATTGATAAAGGTCACTGACCCTTGTGTTATTGTAAAAATGTTACTGAACCTAATGAGGGTTGTCACTCGCAGTATTTTACATTAAAAGTTAACTGCCTATAACTTCAAAACGCTTACGAATATGAGCCTAGTTTCTTTAGAGGAAATACAGTACTAAATCTAAACAATCCCCCTTTTTTCGGAAAGGATCGTCGTGCCTTTCCACCCGGTATACGATATTTAAGGTACTTTCTCTTCATTCTGCATAGTCTTGGGACGCCCTGTATACGTTGTAAAGTGACAAAAATATCTGTACGCGCTTGTCATAAAAATCATGAAGCCTAGTTGGTAGTAACCCTGCTTACGAAGCCACTTGTGTGATGATCATTAATATTTGTTCCTGAGTCATGGATGTTTTCTTTGTATTTCAGTATTTATGTATATCGTCGTCTAGTACCCATAACTTTGCTTAGTTTGGGACTAGATCGATTTGTGTAAGATGGTCCCCAAATATTTATTTATTTATTTTATTTCAGCATATTTTGTCACTGAGTGCGTATAGGTATATTAAATGGTGACTAACTACATACCAATACATAATTAATTATCAGTTCGTCATTGAAGTCAAACTTTGAATTTTCCTCTTGTGTTATCAATCTTTTTACTATATATGGAGTGTGTCATAATACTCATAATGTTTCTAGGGTATACGAACGGCATGGCTATCACAAGACGGCGCGCGAGCTCTCTCGATTTTTTCTCGCACTATACCTCTCTTTCTAAGTTTTCTAATAAGAAAGAGACTGATAGTGCGAGAAAAATCGAGAGAGCTCGCGCGCCGTCTTCTGACAGCCGTGCTGCTCAACTGCCCTTTAATGCGAGACGGTACCTAGAACCAGACATTGGGTAACTCACAGCGATTTTATATTAGCCAGTCATTTTATCCAAATAACCGAACCTACCCGTGAATAATTAGTTCTTGGATTTTTTTTTCGTAGGTCCCTTGGGGGGTCACTAGGAGTGTACATTAAAAAAGTAGACCGAATCGGGCTTCTGCGTAGATTCGAAAAAAGGTTTTTCTTGAATAACTCGGACATTTTTGATTTTACAGAAAAACCGTGAGGACAAAAATTGTAGTAAATTTGATTCTCTACAAGTTTGGTCCCATAATTTTTCTTCTAGGATCGATTTTGGGGGAAAAAAGGTGTGAACCAAAATTTTTCAGAATTTGATTCTCTATAACCCTGTCTCTTCATTCATGCCGTAAAACGTGGAACATAGGAGATAATGATAATATTTTGAATTTGTCGCGTTTTTCAGGTTTAATTTCCAAAATATCGATCCTAGAAGATAAATTGTGGGGGCTAAACTTGTAGAGAATCAAATTTCCTACAATTTTTGTCCTTACGGTTTTACTGTAAAAACAAAAATGGCCGAGTTATTCAAGAAAAACCTTTTGTCGAATATGGGCAGAAGCCCGATTCGGTCTATTTTTTTAATGTACACTCCCAGTGACCCCCCCCGAGGGACCTATGAAAAAAAAATCCAAGAACTAATTATTCACGGGTCAAAATCTATAATGACTGGCCTATATTGTTCTATTCTATTCGTCTACGAAAGGCACCAGACCATTTAACATTTTTTATTCAACTTTCTTTGGTTTTATTCGGCTAAACTCGTCCCTTTAAAACGAATTCCACTTAACACACACTTATCGGAGTAATAATGATATTTTAATTAACTGGACACAGATGAACTTAAGGCAAATATGTTTACAACTTGAATGAAGTTTGCTTTTTACTGCTTTTTCTTTTAATTCGATCTAAACCCTCCCTTCTTAATTCAAACAAGTCCTTACTGACACTTCACGTATACTGAGTATAGTAATATAAGAATTCCAAGGCATGCCTTGAAGACATACTTCAGACAAGATTGATTTGGCATTTCCTAACTCGGTTTTCGATAAGAGAGATTTCTTTTTCCTAAGTCAATCTGAAGTCTCTCTTCTTAATTCAAATCAGTTCTTACTGACACTTCACGTAAACTTAGTATAGTAAAATCAGAATTCACAGGTATGTCTTGAAGACATTCTTCAGTCAAAATTGATTTGGTACTTCTTAACTCGGTTATCGATAAGATATGTTTTTTTATTCTCTTAAGTCAATCTGAAGTCTCGCTTCTTAATTCAAATAAGTTCTTACTGACACTTAACATAAACTGAGTATAGTAACATAAGAATTTGTAGCCACTTGTTGAAGAAATACTTTAGTCAATGTTTATTTGGCATTTCCTAACTCAGTTTTCGATCGAATCGAATCGATCGATCGAAGAGAGAAATTATTTTTTCCTAAGTCAATCTAAAATCCCTCTTCTTTATTCAAATAAGTTCTCATCGACACTTCAAATAAACTAAGTATAGTAAAATCAGACTTTATAGGCGTTTGTTTAAGTCTTACTTTACTCAAATTTGATTTGGCATTTCTTAACTCGGTTTTAGAAACGCATACTTGTCTAAAGTAGAGTTATTACGATACCAATTAGACTTAAAGTAAAAGTAGGCTTAAAAAAATCTTTTCTGTCCTAGACAAAACTAAGTAAAGGCGGATTACAGAACTTTTAGATTTTGCCTTATTCGCGATTGCTACTTGGGAGGGTTAACCGATTGTTTTAATACTGTTTTGTTCGGTCAATAATTCGAAAAATAATAGTCAATACTGGAATTAGTAAACGTTGGTACCATCTTTATAGAGTTTGTCTTTCAATACTGCATAAAATTAGGTTGGCACGTATGACACGTTGGCAATTTACACACTTATTTAAATTGTACATATTAGGCTTGGTTCCTTGATCGGTTTCAAGCGTTCCGCTATCTTCGTGGCTTACCTACAGTCCGTATTACTCGTATTTGTCCGGACCGGAGCGGAGGAAGTCTGCACTCGTGTCGAGAATAAAGTCTCCTTCGACTGTTGCGCTCCTTGAAGCGAATGTGTGCCCTCGTCTTATTCACGAATTCTTTATTTGCATTCGTAAGTATGCATTTGAACGTAAAAGTGTGTATTTGAAACGCGAATTCAATTCATTTATTCTCAAATGGAAGATGCGAAGATTGTTACTGTTACTTTTCGGAATATTAGGTACTGATGTATGCGGCATTTTAAGAGTGTGTGTGAATGATTGTATACGTAAGTGTGTGCTCGTGATTATGTCTAATGTGTTACAATACTCAGATATTTACAATACTCATATTTTTATGTTAATAGGATAGTTTTTACTTCAACTACAGTCAGGAAAGATTCAGTGGCATCATAATCTTTGTTTAGCAACCAAGTGGTGACAGTTTCTTTACAAGCATTTTTTGACATTGGATATATACAAAGTAATTTATTTATTTTATTATAAATGCCCGTAGCATTAGGTTCAGGCATGCGGCTGTCAAACGGCGGTCGTGGGTTCGAATCCCGGCTCGTACCAATGAGTTTTTTCGGGACTTATGTACGGAATATCATTTGATATTTACCGTTAGCTTTTCGGTGAAGGAAAAACATTGTGAGGAAACCTGCATACATCCACGAAGACATTCAAAGGTGTATGTGAAGTCCCCAACCCGCACTGGGCCAGCGTGGGGACTACTGCCCGTTCCCTCTCATCCATGAGAGGAGGCCTGTGCCCAGCAGTGGGCGGGTATATAGGATGATTTATTTTATTTTATTTTATTATAAATATAAATAATAATATAAATATAAGGGGACAATCTTACACAAATCGATCTAGTCCCATAGTAAGCTCAATAAGGCTTGTGTTATGGGTACTAGACGACGATATATATAATAGATATAAATAATTAAATACGTAGAAAACATCCATGACTCAGAAACAAATATTCATGCTCATCACACAAACATTTGCCCTTACCGGGATTCGAACCCAGGACCTTCAGCTTCGTAGGCGGTGTCACTACCCACTAGGCTAACCGGTCGTCATAAATGAAAATTATGTTTTTAAGTTAGAAATCGTGCAGCGATAGCAGCTTCCATAGGCACCAAGCTTCGATAGAAACGAAGAAAAGTGCAGTGATGAAAAGTAAGAAATGTGCTAAGCTCTTTCGATAAAAGTGTCACCTTACTGTCAAGCACGCAAGGTGTCAAATATACAAACATACTGACTAGCACATCGCTATCACCGCTTTTGTTGCAAACGTGATATTGGTTCACGAACATGGCCTCCTCCTTGTGTCCTCATTACTTATTGTAGGTACCCAGCGTAATAAAAATATCTACTACAGATTATTTGCATATATTTAAGGATGCGGTTTCCTGCATGCAAGCGCTATGGCATGCGTTTTGGATATACCTACAGCGGGCTGTATCGTCCAGTGAAAACGATTGCCCGCATGTGGGGTCTAATATGAACCGCGTTTTAAAAAACTCCCGCAGCCCGCATGCGGTCTCCATAGGCCAATGAAAACGCGCCTTTAGCAACATACTTACGTGGTGTTGAGCGCGCAGTGGATGCGGCGGGGCGGGGCGGGCAACAGATGCGCTGCATTGCCGCGGCAGCTCGCGGGGCAGGGCCGGACTGAGACTAGGATATTGCGATCGGTATTTTTTAATACACTGCCAATGATATCGCAGCGCTGCGGTCGTAGCCAACATGACGGGAAAAACCGTTTGTAGAGGAAAGCGAAAGCACCTAAGAACAGACCGGCCACAGGGGTTCCTAGCACTCAAAGTATTCATAAAAAGTCACGAGTATGGTTAAATCGATTATTGATGCAACTGCATTAAAAAACTACATTAATAATAATACATAAGTAATAAATACAACATTATATGTAATGTAACCTTTTAGGTCAAAGATTCGTGTCCAAAAATAACAATGCTTTGACAGTCGAATTGATAAGTCATCAATGCTATGGTATATGATTATCAATATTATCATGCACACTAGAGGAAAAAATGTTACTCATCATCATATCAGCCGAAAGACGTCCACTGCTGAACATATGCCTCCCCCAAAGCGTGACACAATGACTGGTCCAGCGCCACCCGCATCCAGCGACTACAAAACCAAATTAGGTACCCCATCAAAAGTTGAACTCATATCTTTGTATTTGTAGGTTTCTATTCAATTATGAATCAGTCCAAGTTTGATCTAAAATGGATACGAGGAAGGTAAAAAATATATAAATAGGGTGAGTCCGGCCCTGGCACAAAACACGAGGGAGCACCGATGACAAAATACAAATTTTATTTTATTAAATTCAAAAAAGCCTTCAATGATTGATAGGAGCGCCGACTGCATGCAATGAAACGGCTCATTGGCTCGCCTGCTCTCGATTCTGCAGCAATTGTACCAAAGGGTGAACTTTTATGTCGTACTCGTGTTTCCGCCGTATCATTTAAAAAGAACGAATCCAGGACGAATTTTATTTGATGCTGGTATAAAATGTCTGTTAATGGAACCACGCCATAGCTAAGTTGTGACTCATATTCGATTTTTATTTGGTTTTCTAATGAATCCACTCACTCTACTTATACTTGATATGACGCGTCACCGGCAAGTACGGGAAACCATATCCCTATCTAAGTCTAGATAGACTTAGAAGAATCGAGAGATAGAAGTATCTAGGGATATCTATCCCTAGATACTTCTATCTCTCGATTTTTTATATTACCTACCGCACTCACAATCACAAGTGATAAGCCTTACAGAGTCGTATATAATACATTTTTTTTCTCTTAACGTGTTCGTACTAGTAACAGAAATTATCATGGTTTTTTTTCTTTGCTCCTTTTATAAATCTCTGTTAGCCCAATGGTAGAGAACGCCATTTGGCATTAAGCTCGCCATTTGTACATTTGTGTATTTTGTGCAATAAAGTTTAAATAAATAAATGTGCAGCTAGCACCGCTTTTAACGAGCTCGACACATTTATAGGCACTCGCAATATCCACAACAAAACGTCCCCAAGAGCACCTAACACCTAATTAGCGATATAAAATACGTCCCCGGCCGCAGAAGAGCATCATTGCATTCGCAAACGCCATAAAACGCAAGCGCTACCCCTTGTTTATACCGAGTTTTAAATTAACTGTGTGAAGCGAGCCTGGAGCGCCGCATGCTACCCGGACTAAGGCTGAGGTATTTTGTACAGTTCCGTTTCGGGCCGTCACATTTCAAGTATTTAAACCCTTTATGTTTGTTCATGCGAAAACATATTTCTGAAAATGGGCATAGGTACCACCCCACCCTTAAGTGGGGTGGTACCCACACTGTAAAAATTTGTTTGCTTGTCTTATGTGTCAAAATGTATCCTTCACTGGTTCTTATTGTAAAAGAATGGGTATATACATAAATTGAATATGATGTTTTAATACAATTATGTCGAACTTATTTATCTCATATTGTTGCCAAAAAAAACAACCGTGACGCCCAGACCACTCAATACGGTTTATAGACACGAAATAATGATATCCAACAAGTAGGTAGGTATGATTTAAAAGTGTCATTCATTAAGGTATGTTGCGACCGGTATTAAGTGTCTAGAGTCACATAAAAATGTGACAGGGAGAATCGAAACTATCGTTTCCTCTCTAGGTTTGAGGACTAATACTAATACTATACAAACCTTTTGAACTATGTAGCCACGAATACAGAATAAGTAATAGTCGATTAGTACTGCGGGCTGATGGTGCAGCGAGTAGACACTAAAACCTACCACGGACTCTATCTGAGCTTTAATGCAATAACAGAGTTATATTTTAGTTTAGAGATATAGTTTAGGTCCGCGAGATATTCTAAGACTTCACCTTCTCAGACATCAAGGAGAAACACTGAAGTGAGGTGGGTTAATAATAGTGGCAACCAACGGACCAGCATTGCTATCACCTTGCCGCACGGCACAGATCTAGAGCCGGTTTTTTATTTGTAAATATGTAGCTTTGTTAAATTTGGTTAGTTTATAGTCAACTGTACTTAATTAAATTAAATAAACTATGATTAGACTGAAGCAGAAAGTATCAAGTGGAAGAGCACAATGTCCAGCGGCGCCACTCCGTTATTCTTGTAAACAACGACGTCTGATATATCTTGGCGCGGTCAGGCGGCCATTAAACCTTTTCGCCATGTGTCGCCGGCTAATGTAAATTATTGTAACAATTATGAGAGAGGACAATTTGTTTAATTGCCAGGCGATGGTGCTTTAGGGGTTTCCTTAGATAAAGTAAAATAAGAGGAATATTTATTTGTTATGGATTATGGCACAATATTAGTTTAAGTAATGAATTAAAATTGTAAAAACAACTTGGTCTTGACCCCTTCCTTAATATTATATTCAATTCTGTTAAGGTCGTGGACATCCGTTGGATGAGGGTGGCGCAGGACTGGTCATTGTGGCACTCTTTGATTCCGGCCTATGTCCAGCAGTGGACGTCTTCTAGCTGATACGATGAAGATGAAAATTATAAACTAACGCTGTTCAAATTTTTACAGTGCTGTACTTAATATATTATCAACATAGTTTACATACCGACTCATTATGTCAAGTCAACTGTATTTTAAGACTTAACTAATTTGTCTTGCCTTCTACGGGCCCAATAGGCTATTCAATTTTTTGAATTTTTCGTTCTTCTAAGTAGATTTTAAAATGTTGGATTAGATTCGACAGTCAACTACCTAGTATTTTTTATAACTAAAATACTCCATTCAGGAATGAGCTTTTGAAGTATTGAAATTATATTCCAATCGGTGCATTCGATTTCTTGCGTTAGCACAAATTAATAAATAGTCTAGGGTGAGTGAACGCGACGCACTGGCAGCCAGATTTGATTACAATTAATATAAAGTTGAGGTTTTTGCTGGAAATATGGACGTCAATTATTCTGACAAGAATGCGATGCTCAAGTAAGGCAAACGTCCCAGTGCTTGACGCTGTACTACTAGTGTATGGCATGGGCGGTCTATGTCAATGCAATATGGGTTTAAACTCGAAGTAAGAGAATTTTGTCTTCAATTGAATTTAAGCCATGTCACTTTGACATATACTGCCCATGCTATATACTAGTACAGCGTCGAGCACTCGGACGTTTACTTTACATAGTTCCATATTTGTTGCCGAATATCTATTTTGTTAGATATACAGTGTGTGTAAACACCTTCAATAAATACAACCACAAAATGACGGCCGACGTTAAGACTTACTTACGGATGCACAAATTGCCCACTTTCCCGAGTCAATATAAAGACATTACAACCAAATTAGCTTCTCAGACAAAACACGCCTGAAAGTTTGTTTACTAGAATCAAACAAAACACTTTCTTTTGTTTGTCCTCAGTCAATAACATGTCATTGTGTCTATCTCCGGTAAATATGAGGTGCTGTTAATGAGTTTATTTGGAAAGTTATTAGGAAAATTGAAGGCGTTTTCTTGAAGGCAGGTCTAATAAAACGGCTTTTTTGTCCAAAAACCAATCTGTTAAAACCTTAATAGGTCTGTTCAACACTTATGCAAAACGGAACAAAGTATGCCCCTCATATCATTAACGCCGTTCAAACTTAATCGAAAATGATGTTATGAAAAATGAGTTTTACTCTTGCAAGTTAAGGTTTAAAATGGTTTGTTGGTGGTGTGAGAGTAAGAGCAAAGAATTGACATGTACACCGCACTTCAATTAGGCAAATGGGATAGGGCTCAAAGGGATTAAATTAATTAGTAAGAAAGTTTCGCTCCGTTTTCTAGCGGCGCCTTTGTTTGTCCCGGTGTCTTAGTTTTGTTTTTCCAAGAAAATGAATAAGACGGAAATAGGAAATTCCAATTGGAGTTTTTGGATTTTTATATATTTGTGATTAAAAAACTTTACGTCGGTGTGCTAAACTTTATGTGGGCAGCAAGGGGTTCGATTTCTGTAGCGATTATAAATCGTAAAAAAGTCGATGCAAATCCTTTCTACTAAGGGTAGTACCGTACTACTAGTACGGTTGATATTTTTCAAGTGCAGGTTTATTATAGGTTCACCAATGATCTTGATTTTAATTCTGTCATAATACCTACGACAATTGTGAGATGGGTTTTAATTTTGTTAATGTACATATAAACTATTCTTGTGTTAAGATATTTATTTGTATATATATGTAATAAATTAATAATATGTGAGTAGTATTTTTGTTGCTTGTAGTATATGTTTTAAGATTAATTTACTGTAGCGTAAATGTAAATAGGTACGTCTCTGTACACGTGTTAGTTTGTCTATCTGTTTGTTCCTGATCTTCCACTCAATTGCTCAAAGGTTAACTGCACGCTGCACGGCTATCACGCGACGACGGCGCGCGAGCTCTCTCGATTTTTCTCGCACTATCCGTTTCTCTCTTATTAGAACACTTAGAACAAGAGGTAGGTAGTGCGAGAAAAATCGAGAGTGTGTCGCGGCCGTCCCATGATAGACGTGCTGGAAGAGATCCCTTACAGGGATAAGTTCGCCTTTGTACCGATTTAATCTATTTTGTCTGTATTTTTACCTATATGTCATGTATACAATAAAGTATTTAAGTACTTACATAACTTTGATTTTATTTTTAATAATATATATAGATTACGTTCTCGTTAGAATGGTTCGTTGATATGAATGAAGTATACACCTTTGTATAATATAACATTTTACGTAGATATGACTTTCATTCGGTTATTCACTTTTATACATTTTAAGTCTTGTAGCAATATCTCCAGCAAGCAAGTAACACGAACATTAATGTAAGTAATGGATGGGGTGAAAGGAGGTTAATTAAATAGCATAATTCCGGAAATATATTTGGTAAATATTTATAGTAAATACTGATAGTAAAAATTGTTGCTTAGTAAAACTAGAACGTAATAAGACAACTATTCCATCCAGTTCATCTCACACGGGCGAACGGCATAACAAAGTTCCGTGAAATGGGGTAAAAGTAATTTGGTCGCGGTCAGTCCCGCCATGTGGCGGTCCCGGCTTCGTTCCCGGGGGAGACCGGGCAGCAATGTCACGCCTATTATCTGACGATATATCTTCCGTTCGCGTCAATATTTTACTTTCCGTGAATTTCTGTGCGTTTGGGAGTTCATTAGATCCATTTGTCAACTCGATGAGCTCGTATTGCTGACGTTGAACTGATTACGTATTCCTAACTAGAATTGTTCGAACAATTCTAGTAAGCCGAGAGAAAACCATATGGATTTTAATCGTAAATTAAACATACCACTTCCAACTTTTTATACTATATATTGTCAAAAAGTATTTATATATTCCGGATATACTACTACAACGCCTATCGGTAGTGATCACACTGAAAAATACAGTCCCAAAAAAACGAGAAGTCATTTCATGTGGTAAAAGTAACATTTCTGTCATCCGACACCAGGGTCATGCATCACCCTGAGGGCGGCAATTTTATAAAGTACGAGCTCGCGCGTCAGCCCTCACGGGCCGGTCATCCTTTATTCAAATAAACCCTATTTTTATGGAAATCCGCATCAATATCAATTTCCGAGCGATTGTTGCGAAATAAAGGGATGACCCTTCGGGCCCGGAGAGGTTGTCTACTTAACTATGTTAAAGGATCTTATAAGAAGTTTCTTGGGAAATTTTATTATCTACGTAGAGATTTGTTGTTTGTGTATGTTCGTGTAGTTTGTAGGTAAAATAAAGGCTGTTGCTATCGTAAGCTAAATTGTAACTTGAAGGTGAACAGTTGAACACAGTTTGATGAATCATACATGATCTTAGAATATAAAATACCTCCATAGTTTGTCAGTTATTTTATTTTCCATGAGCCTACTATACGAATGACACATTTAGATAGGTATGAGTAAGTAAGTACAAGTTCTTGGGGACTAAATATGAACGAATGTGTGTAATATTATTGTTAACTTAAAGTCGTGTCACGTGAAAAATACAATAGAGTGCTCAAACTACTTGAAATAGAAATGACGAACAATAAACCCTTCATTTCAACAGTCCCACGTAATAAATTTCACATAATAGAAGGAACGACACGACCATTTACGGGCCAGTAAATAGCCGGGCTTGGGAACTCAAGACCACCACTTTACATGTACCTGTTCCGCGCTATGATTACACATGATTACGCCGTCACCAATCTTGTATTCGTTCTCCACTTAATATAATAAGCCTCGCTGAATCCTGGATCGAAATCGATGCTATTATTATATCCCGTCCCATTTATAATCAGTACATTACGTAGTCTCGGGCGCCCGAAGGCGGCGCGGTAATCGGTCAATTATCTATAATTTTCAACCATCAGTCTTTACCTGGAGCGGGCTAGATTCCTGGGCCCTAGTGATGGTTACCGGCTATCGATCTAATTGGTAAATTATGTGGGGTGTCGTCGAGATGCTTCGAAAAAACATAAGACTTCGACACAGCTTGAAATATGTATACGATGGCCAGAAGTTGGGAGGAGTGAATAAGTCAGAAGAATATTTTTTGGTTTAAAAAATAAATAAATATGCGGTTTACCTGATTGTTCAGGCTTTTGAAATAAGTACAGTGTATATAGATAACACACTTTAAAGGACCTATTTTTTATTTGGTTGTGTAAATTGCACATGTTCTTTAAACAAGGAATGGACATAATTGGGTATACAAACCTAAAACTTTTAGGTAAAAAGCAATAGATACTTGTTATATTATTTATTTAGAGATGGTTATACATATAATAACTACAACACTGTTCTGTGACATGGTTTAATTTCCGTGGGTTGTTAATATGATTGGCTATTGGTATATTGCTTGTTCAAAAATAATATAGTGCAGAGACAAGATGCTGGGGGCTGCGTAGAAAAATAATCTTCCTCTATAGAAACTTCTATAGAGAAATGCTGCCTACGTCTGTACAAAATACATTAATATTTGAGCTCACGTTGTGATATTTATTTGAGACAAGCTGTACAGTGACTAAACCTAGCTACCACTAAAACCGTCCTCAGAGTAAATTAACTTCGCTTACTTTTGTTTATATTCTCGAATTAAAATACCGATTATATTTTCACGGGCAGCTGTATGGGCATGGAGTAATTTTAAAACAAAACGGGTTTGAGTAGACACGGAGCCGGCCATTCGATCCGCCCCCAGCGGCTGCGTGCGCTTGCGTCTTTTATTTATTACTTTTTTTACCCGCCTTTGATAGTCTTTTTCCTATTGGCTGTAAGAAAATTAAGCGTTTTTTTTTACCGAGACGGAATAAAATTTATAGCAGGTGTAATGCTAGGTTGATTATCTAAGGTATCGATCGATATTGGATATTGGTCGCTGTGATTGGTCGGTTGTGACCCAATGGGACGGGCTTTGACCGCAGTGTGTTAGATGATTCGATAGACACATTGGTTTATTTAAGATATATGTTCCACGCCATCAATATATCAAAGGAAAAGCTGACTGAATCATATGATCAATTGGTACTACAGCTTAGCTTAGCAGCTAGTTATCCGAGTTGATGATGTAAGAAAACTGTAAAGGCGCCGTAGGTTAATGGTCTTCTCTCCCTCTCATTGAGCATAAGCGTGAGCGAGATGGAAGTGCGTGCTCGGAAGTGCGGGTATCATGTTTTTTAATTTTAATTTTTTGGCCGTTCAAATAAATAAATAAAAAAGTGATCACTGATTTCTCTCAGACATGATACTGCCGATTTTTAGACGCCATTTTAATATTTTTAGCTTTTGTTTATAATTTGTTACGAATGTTTTAAGTGATTTTTTTCTATCGAACGAAAATTGCTTAATCATGTCTCGAATCACTGATATCTTGCAGAAAAGCCTCAAAATTACTGTTCGTATTTTTTGAAACCATATTATCATAAACAGACGCATTACATATATTGTTTCAAGAACTCTGTTTGCTTAACTTCGCTGAACTTAGGGCGCCTTAAGCTCGTGACCAAGAGGAAACAAGATTCTTATTTTTGGGTAGACCCCAAGTTTTTTGTTGGTTTCATTGTAGAGCGATTGAAGTAATTATTAATTCCATACCACTACAATCTTTATCTCCTATTTACTTAACATGTTTTCAACGTATAGGAACGTACTTACCTAGTTACGTGTTTCAATTTCCTTGACTGTACAGTCAACGTCAAAAGTATCAACGTGTCATTTTTAACTGAACATTGAATAAGTCAAAAGAAAATGATCATAATAACATCGGGACACAGAACGAAATGCCAAAATCAATAAGTCAAAATTTCAAAATGTCGAAATGAGAACTCGATATTCAAGAAGGATTTATTGAAAATTATTTCCAAAAAATCAAGTTCCTAGTAATAGGAACTCATTTCAACCCTTGATAGACACGAGATGTGTTATAGTTGTTTCGCGTGTTTATCTGACGAATGTAACCGAGAATAACCGAATATATTTTTTGTAACATGTTTGTCTCTTGTTGTGGTGCAATAAAGAGTATTTATTATTATTATTTATTATTATATGACTTGTATTCCGAGGCAGGTGATCTTGCGAGGTTATGCAATCCCAAGATCCGTATTTAGATAATCAATTTTATTTGACACACTCAATAATGGCTTTAACTGTTTGAATGGCATGTCACTTACGTATGAGATATTCAGACTATTCAGAGTTAATTTACTTCTGATAAACTACAACAGTCAGTAACATCTGACTTAATTTATTGTTAAAGTAAGTTAAGCTAAATCACTAACATAGCATATAAGTCTCAGCTGTAACTAACGAAATATGGATCGATTAGGTCTGAAATAAAGATATTTTATTTTTTATTTTTTATTGTATATATTATTTTTGGGACCCTATTTTATCAGTTTCTTTTGGTGTTGTCTGCGCAATGAAATTTATTGCGCATACTTAAACGTAGCATACAACCCGGTCATGTATAGGTCTCATGCATATGGCTCAGGATGTCAGGATTGTGTGCGGTTGACATTCATATATGTATATGATATGTGATATTGTATGATTTAGCTCTGGAGTAGGTACCTACAGGTTGCTTGGTCTCCATATTTCTAAACAAGAAAATACCGCTGTATAAATTATTATGGAACGTTATTTTTAAAGGGGTAGGTACATTTCTTAGTCATAGTTATATGTTGTTGTTCGTTCGGCGTACCGAAACGCGATCTTGCGTGACTAGAGGGCGTGGCGTGCGATTAAAATACTGGCCCGCCAACTTTTCTTCGACACGAATCACGCAATAATAGACTCTTTTAAGTTGCAATAAGACCTTTGACTAACCGTATATACATTGTTGGACCTGTATAGCGAGCTCGATCCGTGCGAATGGACTTCGAAATTCGATAAAATTTTCTTATCAATGAATTTTAATCTGTATGTCGCTTCATTCAAAGTATATATTTTATGGTGACTGACACAGTACCTAGAATATATAGGTCGTGTCTGTGTCTTTTCTTTCAGACTAACTTTTTTCAGGTAGTCACAATGTGCCTATCATGATAAAACAAAACATAATTGCCCCGTAGGGCCCTAAAATTTTTTTTTGTATTCATATTTAGGTTCACTTATTTTAAGTAGGTTAAGTGTGCGTAATAAGCTGAATATTGGCAAAAAAATGCTGACTGTTGAGTTTGTTTCGGCGTTTCTTCTTGACAGCGGTCTTCTTCTTCAGAAACACTGGTAGAATTTGACTTGTAAAAGTGCCATTGCGGCCAACCTGCAGTTTTTTTTATAAAGCCACAAGTTATATTATACAAGTCAACGTTCGTCGTTGGTCAAAGCACTTCAGAGCTGCCAGTTCAGACTTGTGTAGCTGTTGAAAATAGACCCTGGATATGGATACCTAATGTCTTATGGACGTAGGTTACGTAATGGGAACGTACCTATCTGATATGAAAACTTTGACGTTTAATAAATAAATAAATACATTTATTTATTTATTTATAATCATACTCTTATGGACTTACAGTTACCCAAAACGCCCAAAAGATAGTTATTTAATGTATTTGTGCATTATACATACATGAGCATGAGTACCTACTCGACCTTTATTATACGACTTTTTAGCATCTTATACAAACACGATCGATGCTAGTCAATTTCTACCAAACCGTTTGTAGGTTGGTCAGCCATCAACTAAGTGATTTCTCCTGTAAAATTCCAGACGACACGCTTCACGTGTTAACATCGACATTATTGTTTTACCACGCCTGTTAACTACAATACTCCGCCGTCTAAAACAGAAACGTCTTAATTCGCCTGTGAAATCGTTTCCAATTTGAACCCCAAACTCAAAAGAAAAGCGCTTCAAATGGTAGTAGTTTCATATTGGTTCGATGCTGGTTTGTTTTTAAGGAGCGGCCTGCTGAAGGACATCAAATCCGCCGGTTAATTTTGTTAGAAGCAAATTAATGACGACATTAGTCCACGTCGCGCGTCTAATGTGATTCGTGACAAAATATTGACACCTCCGGCCTGCGGACGCACAAAAACATGAATTAAATGAAACACAATAAAATAAAAACATTAACTGTCAAGCAACGCATTTGTCTAGAGCGAGACTAACTCGATTAATACGCTGCGGTAAAATATTTAGGGGTCATTGGATCAGCGTTTCGTCATTGTCGGAGGTTGTTTTTTCAAGCCAGTGCCTACTCGTATCGTACATGACTCAAGAACAAGTATGTCGGAAGGCTACGCATTTTATATACTAAGATTTCCGGAATGTAATTACTTTTATATGATAAGGTCTGCATTTTTCACATAAGCTTGGTCCTCCCAAGATCTACCTGATTTTCTTATAAGTAACCAGGCCAACTAAATAACCAAAAATCTTTACGTCCAACTAGTTTTTCCCGGCGTCTTCGTCAGCGCGGAACTCGTTTAAATAACATAAGTAATAAATACAAAATTTCGCTCCCCTCTGTACATTGTTTAGGGGATGATTTTTGGGATAAAAACTATTTTATGTCCTTCCTTGGAACTCATACCTAATATGTTCATACCAAATTTCATCTCAATCAGTTCAACGGTATAGGTATTTAAGCATGAAAACGTAAACGACTGAAAGAGACTTCAAAAAAATCTGGGGAATATCAGTGTAGGTACTATATAATATAGTACACTGATAATATAGTAGGGAATCTTAGTAGGGATTCCAATTGGTTTCTTATAAGATTCTCTACACGATATAGTAAATTAATAATACCTATGACACAGCATTCGACGGTTGAAATATGGGAATCCGTCATTTTACCGAAAATAGTTTCATCGATTATCGTTTCCCATAACACTATTCGCAGAATTTCATCATCACACAGGAATCATTCATCGAACTTCGTTAGATCGCTTATACATTTGCTCGAATTACCATTTACACAAAAATTAAATCATCGAATTTCACTTCAATATTTTATTTGTTCATCGACATAATCGTTCATCGAATCGCCGTTACTATAATTTTGTTTTAACATAAGTTTCAGTTTCCAAAATTCTTATTTCATAGAAAATCGTTTCATCAGTGTTTGTCACTTGCATAGAACACCTCCACTAGAAGCCTAATGTTTCTCAGTTTGTTCGCGACTCGAGTCACCAAGCGTTGGTGTTGTTGCGCTTATTTAATCCGCGGTCGCCCGCCTTTCCGTTCAGTTGCGTCCATGTTAACGACCTGTTTGGAGTGTGCATGACTCTCACAAAAAAAACAAAATAATAGGATTTTCGCGGCTAAATATGGGCTTTTGTAGTGTGAGGTGGTGTGGAAAGTCGTCAAAGACTTCTAATTACAAAAAAGATGGAATTTCATTCCACAGTTGAGTCAAATTCAATATTTCATTGAAAATATTTATAGCCAGCGGAGGCCATTTTATACTGGCCGGTGCGAATACTGAGGTACAGACACACTATGTCTGTCACTTTTCATCACTTTGAAAATTTCATTCCTTTCTTACGAAAACACGTCACGACTAGTGATGTGCCGATGATGCTATGATGGTCAATCGACAAACCACGTGCTTTCGTTCGTACCGATTTGAAAAAATGTTACAAAAATACAGATTTCTCGTTTATTTTGGTTTGAGTAGTTATTCTGTAGATTAGAACTTAAATTTAGTTTTATTTATTGTTCGTTATTTAAAGTAAATAGTGTAATATATAATAAGTATTAGTAGTACTAGTAGTAGTAGTTACTTTACTGTTTTAGTAACTTTTTAGAATGCTCTTGGTGAACAGTTGCGTCTAGGTTTCAGGATGGGCCTGATGATAAACTTTGGGAAAGTGCGAGGGTACTCGTAGTTGGTTTGAGAGAGATATAGGTTGTGCGGGCTTTTTAGAATCCTCTCGGGGAGCAGTTGGGTCCAGTGCCACAAGATGGGCCTGATGATGAACTTCGAGAAAGTGCGAGGGAACTCGGAGTTGATTTGAGACAGACATAGGTTGTATGGGCTTTTTAGAATCCTCTCGCTGAGCAGTTAGGTCTAGTGCCACAAGATGGGCCTGATGATGAACTTCGAGAAAGTGTGAGGGAATTAGGAGTTGGTTTGAGATAGATATAGGTTGTGCGGGCTTTTTAGAATCGTCTCGGTGAGCAGTTGGGTCCACTGCCACAAGATGAGCCTGATGATGAACTTCGAGAAAGTGCGAGGGAACTCGGAGTTGGTGTGAGATAGATATACGTTGTGCGGGCTTCTTAGAATCCTCTCAGTGAGCAGTTGGGTCCAATGTCACAAGATGGGCCTGATGATGAACTTCGAGGAAGTGCGAGGGAACTCAGAGTTGGTGTGAGATAGATATACGTTGTGCGGGCTTCTTAGAATCCTCTCAGTGAGCAGTTGGGTCCAGTGCCACAAGATGAGCCTGATGATGAACTTCGAGAAAGTGCGAGGGAACTCGGAGTTGGTGTGAGATAGATATACGTTGTGCGGGCTTCTTAGAATCCTCTCAGTGAGCAGTTGGGTCCAATGTCACAAGATGGGCCTGATGATGAACTTTGAGAAAGTGCGAGGGAACTCGGAGTTGGTGTGAGATAGATATACGTTGTGCGGGCTTCTTAGAATCCTCTCAGTGAGCAGTTGGGTCCAATGTCACAAGATGGGCCCGATGATGAACTTCGAGAAAGTGCGAGGGAACTCGGAGTTGGTGTGAGATAGATATACGTTGTGTGGGCTACTTAGAATCCTCTCAGTGAGCAGTTGGGTCCAATGTCACAAGACGGGCTTGATGATGAACTTTGAGAAAGTGCGAGGGAACTCGGAGTTGGTGTGAGATAGATATACGTTGTGCGGGCTTCTTAGAATCCTTTCAGAGAGCAGTTGTGTCCAGTGTCACAAGATGGGCCTGATGATGAACTTCGAGAAAGTGCGAGGGAACTCGGAGTTGGTGTGAGATAGATATACGTTGTGCGGGCTTCTAAGAACCCTCTCAGTGAGCAGTTGGGCCCAGTGTTACAAGATGGGCCTGATGATGAATTTCGAGAAAGTGCGAGGGAACTCGGAGTTGGTGTGAGATAGATAATACGTTGTGCGGGTTTATTAGAATCCTCTCGGTGAGCAGTTGGGTCCAGTGCCACAAAATGGGCCTGATGATTAACTTCGAGAAAGTGCGAGGGAACTCGGAGTTGGTGTGAGATACGTCACCATCCTAAATAGCCGAATGCCTTTTTCGTGTTTTGTTTGTTCTATTTTAAAATGAGAACAATAAATACAACTTTTAAAGGAATAATGAGACTTAACTTATTATCAAACTGCTCCGAAACTTCCCATAAAAAATACTGAAGTATTTGTAGTTTAATCTTTAGAACCAAAAATACTAAATGGTCAGTATTTTTTTAGCACACTTTTAAGTATAGATAGTTTAATTACCATTTTAATATGTACAGTAAGTACCACCATACTTTATCAGCAAAAAATTACGGTACCAGTTAGGATTCCTAACTTACTGTGTATTAAAATGGTAACAAAACTTAACCTTAACTTAAAGATAAAAGTATAGTAAGTAGTTACTTACTTTACTTTAAAATGTACCTAAAAAATTAGGATGCTTGTACGTGAACATGTCCCATCACTACGCATTCCGCGCGCGAGCGCAACGACCAATCGCAACGCTGTTAGCACCCGCCCTTCCCCTCACCTCTTCCTCATGCTTTGGTGACTTGCGTCGGGAACAAAATTACAAACATTAGGCTTCTAGTGGAGGTGTTCTGTGGTCACTTGATAATGACCTTTCTACGAACTGAGTAGGTACATTTCACCGAGACTTTGGACGTATACATAGAGCTCTAAGCCTACCGACCTCTCCCTCTGGACATCAGATTACCTTCCTATTCTACTTTAAGGCAGACCAGTGTAGGTACGACGACGAGCAAAGCGAGGAGAAGTGTTAGGTGAACTGTGATCCTATAGCGCGCGAGCCGACCGAGCGCAGCGAGCGTGCCGCGGCAGCGGCCGGCGAAGCGCCAGAACCGTTTTTTTAATATTTCTTATTTAGGCTTAATATTACGTCTACATCGTATATGAAGCATACATATGAGTCAATGTGGACCCATTATATACTTAGACGAAATCAGAGATGGGCAAAATTTATTCGAATGACGAATAACGCTTGAGAATAACAGAATCATTCGCGAATGACGAATACATTTATCGAATGATTATTCTTATTCGAAATTAGGCAAATACATTATTCGCGAATTAATTATTCCAGGAATGAATTATTCGCGAATAAAATACTCCACGAATAATTTAATTAGCTAATAAAATAACTACCTTCGTGCCTCGTTACATGTATTTACAAAAAAAATATCCCAATCATTTCAAATCTGTCTTTATAGATACATATAAATATATGTATCTATAAAGACAAGGTATCTCAGAAAAGTTCGAAAAAATTAACTGACGTGTCGGCGGTGTGTGTTACCACTACATTCAACAAAACATATTCAGCTTAAACAAATTGATGAAATAATTTTAAAAATTATGGAAATGATGAACTGAACATTTGTGTAATGGATCATTCGTGGTATTTATTCGAATAAAATAACGAATGAATCATTTATTATTTGAAAATGCTACCGAATGATTTATTCGCGAATAAATCATTCGCGAATATTTTTTAACGAATGATTGTTTATTCGAATAATTATTTAAATAAAATATTATTCGAATAATGCCCAACTCTGGACGAAATGACCTATAGGTAGCTTGGTAGAAAAATGAAATATTGATCGTGGCAACAAAAATATATGGAACGTACCAACATTGAACCGTGTTTCGATAAATTAATACTATACACAACTGACTATTCCATGAAAAGTAAATTCGATGAATCGTTACGCTACGATTTGAGACAAATTCGGAACGATTAACGATGAAAAGTTGTTCGATGAAATAAAAAACTATGAATTGATGATTATGTGAACAAGAAATACAACGAAATGAAATTCGTGGAATAGTTTTCGGCGAAATGTAAATCGACGACGTAATGCGTTTCGATAAAATGATAGACACCCTTGAAATATACTGGAAAAGACATTGATGACCTTGTTCTGATGATACTTTGTTTTTGTTTCCCGAAGAATCTATTTCTGTTAGAATATGTATTTTTCGCCAACAGCAACGGTACATTTTGAAGATAAATAGTAGATATATAAATATGTACCCTCTGCCAATGTAAAGATGTGTACAATGTAAGCTTACATTTTCAGTAATTATTAGTATTCTGATGTCTTCCGAAATATTTCTATCTTTTGAAATAAATTGTATTGAATGAAAAATGAGGTATTATACCTAGTGATTTTTTATAACAGTTCGTTGGGCGTCCTACATATTATTGTTTACGTATTTCCAGTTACGCTGAACAAAACCCTTGTATGATAATTGTTCAATTATTAGATTTGACGACCGCTTTAGCCTAGTTGGTAGTGACCCTGCCTACGAAGCAAGAGGTCCTGGGTTCGAATCCCGGTAAGGGCAAACATTTATGTGATGAGCATGAATATTTGTTTCTGAGTCATGGATATTTTCTATGTATTTAAGTATTTATATCTATTATATATATCGTCGTCTAGTACCCATAACACAAGCCTTACTGAGCTTACTATGGGACTAGGTCGATTTGTGTAAGATTGTCCCCTTATATTTATTTATTTATTTATTTATTTATTTATTTTATTAAAGAACAGTAACATTCGATGTCGCCACAGAAACTGTGGTGCGGGAAGATGCGCGTGCGATGTCGTAATGACGTATGGGTCCAATTCGTTCGCGTCCGCCGCCGCATTAACCTGCCCTAATGAGGTCGACCTACGCGTAATAGAATTAAATATTCTAAGGTAAGGTAATTCTGCAAGTCTATGGCTTTTACCCGTCATAACCAAGTAGGTAGTGCATTTTGGTTTTAGGGGAGCAATGAACTTACATTTTAACCTGAATAGGGATACATCATAGTCTACACACATATATATATATATGTCGAATTGTGATAGCGGCGCCAACAGTTAGCAACGATGTTTATAATTTTAAAGTGGGTAATCTTATGTAAACAATCGGTTGTTGTTTGATCGCTGTCAAGTGGTAGCGACTCCATTTGACAGTTAACGTAATTCATTCGATTTTATTTGCTGGTAACACCCTGCTGGTAAATTGTGATTTAAATGGCAATGTTATGTTTAGAGTTAAGTTGGCCAACCTGTAGACTAATGTCCGGTGGTTCTTTATTCTGATTGGCTGTCGATTGTTATTTTATGTTGGTACACTGGAAACCCAAGCGTTGGGCTAATATCTTGACGCTGATTGGTTAAACAACTTTGTCCCTCGCTTGGACATGGCTCTTGGCGGGAATCGGTATCTAGCTGGCGGGAATAAACCGCCATTGCGGGACATTCTGTATTGAGCGCTTGTACGAATTAGACGTTCTCGCCAAGAGACTTGTCGGTTTCCGATCTAGTGCATACCTAGGTACCCTAGTATAATGTTAAGGTCTATGGCAAATAAATAGCTTACCGTTAATAGTTGTGTGAATCCGATTCGATATTTAGTTTAGTGTTACTATTAACTATCTTTTAACTATGTGAATGCGAATAAAGCATAAGTGGTATATTTCGTCTGATTTTTATTTGCAAACGTGATAGGAAGTCCGTCGCCATGCCCGATATCCCAGAAGAAGCCCAATTACCCGCTCCGGTCAACCTTTCTCCAACATCAGAAGCGGGATGTAATCAGTGCCCACAGGATGTGAATAAGAACGTGCACATGTGTGAAATGCTCATGGAGCAGCAAAAAAAAATGGCTTTATTGGAGGCAATCGCACCATTACCTGAGTGACGTAGATTGATTTCTGGTACGACCGAAAGAAAATGAAGTGCGTACAGGCCACAGCAAGGATGATGACTTCGCTTATGTCGAGATGGTCTGGGCGGTCTACTGAACAACTACGTTGCCCAATTTAAACGACGTGCTCATAAATCCGGTGAGGTCAAACCATTTTTATTGTTTTTGCTATGTTGATACAAGATTTGACGTATTTTCCGTTAACAATAGTGTTTTTTCTACGTTCTCCTTAAAAGTTGTCGTGTTTACAAAATTGTGGTACATAAGTGTAGGTAGTCATTTCATTTTGCTAGCTTTGTGAAAATCTAACTACCTACTTTCGTATTAACTTTTAGAACAGTGTTAAAATTTCATTAATTTCATTGTTTTGCTTAACAACTTTATGGCAATTGGTTAAAGTACCTTGATACCGTATCGGGGTTGAAAATATTTGCTACGCGTTTGAAATTAATGTTTCAGTGTGACATGGCGTACATCTATAAGCAGTACGACTGACTGCAAACGTCTCGTCCAGTAGCGTGGATCATTGAAGTTTCGAGACCGTGCAGCATCGGCGGTTCTCGCACGTCGGACTATCAGAGGACACGTGCTGTGCTGAAGCTAGCTAGGACACTACTGACAACGACTGTATTGAAGCAACAGAAATAAAAGGACGGTATTCGTTCCAATTGATTTCATGCAAAATTAGAGCCAACAAACGATAATTAGTGTTTCAATCATTATTGATGAGATTTGTATTGCTTTTTTTTATGTTGTAGACCACGGCAGTGGTGTAATTTTCTGAATAATACATCAACTTTAATTTCAAATTGAATTCAAGACAAATTAGTTTACTTGAAGAATAGCTTGATGTAAACGTCGTCATGGTCTGTAGGTATGATAAAACTGATACCACACAAATTGCCATTTACAGAATGAAATGCGGTACTTCGTCGCAGTGGAGATTTCGTGCTTTTCGTGGTGAACTCGGCGAGCAGGCGGGCGGCATTGGCAGTGACGAAATAACAGAAGACCCTCTTTCCTTACCGTGTGCGTCGTGGCAACGCACCATGGCCTACAGTTAATCCGGTGAGCAGTTCACATTTCATCGGAGTTTTTATGCAGTTCTCACGTGCTATAAAATCTTTTTTTGTCGAAATTATATGGGTTTGGAGTAATCATTTAATGATAGAGTGAACTTGATCATATTGTAACTGGCATCCTAAATTGAAACTGTAGAGTTACTTACTACTTTAATCTTGTCATCTCTTATGATTTATTTGAGACATCTGCTGCTACTGTCATAAACATGCAGAATAGCAAACCCAAGGGCAATTAGAGAGCAGGCTTTCCGAAATATGGTGGAAAGTGCGGATTATAATCAAAGGAGGTTCGATAGTAATAAAGCTTAGATTCAAAGTTTCTAAGTAGGTGATTATGTTTTGATCAAGAACGAGGAAAGCAACCAATTAAAATTGGACCCAAAGTTTAAAGAACCTTTTGCAGTTATTGAAGTATTAGATGGAGATAGGCATTAGCTAAAATGACTTGACAGCTAATAGAACATACAAATACCCTCATGATAGAGTCAGGAAAATGCCTGAGCAGCAGGTTCCTCCTGAACTTGATTTGGCCGACAATGACTTTGAAAGCCCCTCTGTTTCAGACTAAGTTCAGATTCACACTTGAGTCTTTTGGTGCTTTCGATGGACTGAAGGCACGCCCGATGGACTGGGCATTATTTGTTTTGAGTTTGTGCATTCGATGGACTGGAGGCACGCCCGATGGACTGGGCATTACATGTCTGATGTTGTGCTTTCGATGGACTGAGAGCACGCCCGACGGACTGGGCACGATCTAGTAACTGCGTCAGAGGTGCCGGAGCATGTAAGAGGTGCACGTTGACTGCTTTTTATTATGCGGTATGCTCTTTGCGAGGAGTAGCACTTACGCGGCTGAGATGGTTAACTTCTGACGAGTTATTAGTTCTAGCGAGCGCCGAAGGACTGGTGTGAGTCTGTGTAGTGTGATTTAGATTGACTGTATGGTCTGATTTTTCAATGTAATGACTTAAGAATGTAATTCACACTGTGTGTGTGAATGTATGTTGTCTAAGCTTAAGTTTTGTGTCAGGTTAGCCGAGCGATATACTCTCAGATTATTTTATTGTTCACAGTTAGCGCACCCCAGGACGGGTGATGGTCATGATGGCCGTGTCGAATTGTGATAGCGGCGCCAACAGTTAGCAACGATGTTTATAATTTTAAAGTGGGTAATCTTATGTAAACAATCGGTTGTTGTTTGATCGCTGTCAAGTGGTAGCGACTCCATTTGACAGTTAACGTAATTCATTCGATTTTATTTGCTGGTAACACCCTGATGGTAAATTGTGATTTAAATGGCAATGTTATGTTTAGAGTTAAGTTGGCCAACCTGTAGACTAATGTCCGGTGGTTCTTTATTCTGATTGGCTGTCGATTGTTATTTTATGTTGGTACACTGGAAACCCAAGCGTTGGGCTAATATCTTGACGCTGATTGGTTAAACAACTTTGTCCCTCGCTTGGACATGGCTCTTGGCGGGAATCGGTATCTAGCTGGCGGGAATAAACCGCCATTGCGGGACATTCTGTATTGTGCGCTTGTACGAATTAGACGTTCTCGCCAAGAGACTTGTCGGTTTCCGATCTAGTGCATACCTAGGTACCCTAGTATAATGTTAAGGTCTATGGCAAATAAATAGCTTACCGTTAATAGTTGTGTGAATCCGATTCGATATTTAGTTTAGTGTTACTATTAACTATCTTTTAACTATGTGAATGCGAATAAAGCATAAGTGGTATATTTCGTCTGATTTTTATTTGCAAACGTGATAGGAAGTCCGTCGCCATGCCCGATATCCCAGAAGAAGCCCAATTACCCGCTCCGGTCAACCTTTCTCCAACATATATATATATATATATATATATTATAGTCTAATATGGCTTGTGTTATGGGTAGTAGATGACGACATATTTAACAGATAATATATACGTAGGATATTATAAAAAATATCCAAGACTGAGAAACAAATAGTCATGCTCATCACACAAATATTTGCTCTTCCTGAGATTTGAACTTAGGACAGTCAACTTCATAGGCAAGATCACTAGACCGGTCGTCAAATGCACATGTGTAAAGTAGGTAGTCGGAATTATAAGTCCGATCCGACCGATAACTATAGTCAAAAAGCTTAAGAATACTCATTCTAGAGGCCCAGATGACCTAAGCACTGAAGTCATAAAAATTACATAGGTAAACTCTGTATACCTCTATGTATTATTTTCAACGAGTGTATACTCGAAGGAACCTTTCCATCTTCGCTAAAACGTGCAAAAGTTGTTCCGATTTACAAAAAAAGGCCCTGAATCAGATATTAACAACTTTCGTCCTATATGTATACTTTCTATCCTATCAAAAGTATTTGAGAAGTGCTTGTATGTTAGGCTTGAGAAGTACTTTAATAAAAATGATCTTTTTTCGCGACATCAGTATGGGTTCAGAAACAATAATACTGCCGTGATTGATTTGGTCACCCAAATCATGTAAAAATTAAATGATGGCCTCTGCTGTGGTGGAGTATTCTGTGATCTTACAAAGGCATTCGACTGTGTGGATCATGGAATACTCCTTGAAAAGCTCAAGTGCTATGGCGTACGTGGAAATGCTTTAAGCCTACTGAAGTCTTATCTTACTAACCGTTCCCAATATGTTGAGGTCAGGGATGTGCATGAGGGATATGCAGTACAATCACAGGAGAAAACCTTAAGATATGGGGTTCCGCAGGGATCTGTGTTAGGTCCTCTACTTTTCATCATTTTTACTAACGACCTGCCTCAGTACATATCCAGTGGAACTGCGTATTTGTATGCAGATGACACTAGCGTAATAATAGAGTCACTGTCTGAAAGTGAGTTAAACACAAAAATGCAAGAATGCTGGTCACAACTTTCTACATGGTTCTCATCGAATGGACTGAAAATGAACCATAATAAGTATTCCTATATGACATTCCGTCGTGGGTTTAATAGCCCTGATCATGTGTGCGGCATTCCTATTTCTAAGTCAGATTGTGTAAGGGTTTTGAGCGTTGAACTGGACTCATTTTTGAGATGACATAAGCAAATTGATCAAGTATCTAATAGGCTGGCAAGTGCATGCTATGCTTTGAAGTGTCTAGCCGGTACAGCAGACAAAGAAACACTAAGAGCAGTCTATTTTGCTCACATTGAAAGCATCGTCAGATATTGCATAGAAGTGTGGGGCAATGGTACAAATATAAATGCGCTACTATTGAAACAAAAAAATGCCCTTCGTTTTATCTCGGGGTGCTCACGTATACCTGTCACACATCTATCAATTTTTACAAAGCATAAGATTATGACTGTTATTTCCCTTTATCTCTATTGTATCTGCATATATGTATTTTAAAACAAAGATCAATTCAAAACAGCTAGACAAAACACGCAAAGGCAACTTAGACCTAAGAATGAATTTTTAGTTACGAAATGTAATTTTATGCACTTTGATAAAAGTCTAAACAATACCTCAATTAGAGTAGAGTATATAATAAACTAGACGATGATATAAAACAATGTGATGACTTCCGAAGGTTTGAACGAAAATTTAAACAATATTTTATTAACCGACCTTACTACTATTCTACGCTAATGCATTAGATTAACTAACGATTTACAACTTTATTATTTTAATTTTACTTCCCTACTGCATTCTTTCCAGACATGACAATTTACATGTACTTACAACTAATTTTCATTCGAATGTGATTATGATTCTATTTCCATTGTATTATTGTTATTATTATTTATGATTTAATTTAATTTAATATTGACTATATTGTATTTGCATGCATTTAACTATGTTTTACAGCAAATAAACGATTTGATTTGATTTGAAAAATGTACCTATCATCAAAATACGTTCGGTATATACAATAACAAAAATTCAGTAGAAGTTTACATGTATCCTTACAATTTTAGTAGAACTGGTCTAATTGTGTCAACCATAATATTTCTTAGCTAATAGCCTAATCGTATAATTATATATTTTAACTCTTTGCCTCATTGGAATGCCTTCAAGTCCATACAATACCGTTAGCAATTCCATTATTGTTGATGCGTATATTTGTATACGGCGGTGGTCAAACCGAGGCGTGACCTCAAAGGCGAGCCGTGGGAACGCGGCGCCGCCTGCCACGGCCGCAGTCGACAAGTTAGCTTCAGTACTCTTGATTTTAATGAAATGTAAATCATCATCATATGTATTAAGATGGAAAATTCCACTACCATGTCATTATTGAAACAAGGAAAACAATTCGCGACCCAGCGGGACTCAAACCCACACATATTTTCCTCTTTTATATCTATTTTCCTTCTTTCTGCCTTGCCAGGGCAGATGCCTTTTTTAATTTGGTTATAGGTCTAGTATGGGTTCAGTGATCTCTGGATGCCAAAGATAGCTAAAAAGTGAAATGCGTCGAGCCTGCGGCGCTACCACGAACATCGAAATTCGGATATTCTCCATCTCTATCGCACTTATATAACTGTGACAGAAATGGAGACATACCAACTTCCATAGTCGGTTATCGTGGTGGCACCGTAGGCTCGGCGCATGTCACATTTGCTTTTTAAAACGATGCATGAAAGATATGTAATGATCACCAAAGAATCGTTCATGTTCACAGTTTAAGTAAAATATTTTCTAACAGGCTTGCCTTCATACCAGAGACAAGTAATAGTATTATTTGGCAACAACTACACTTTTTTCATATTTTGACCTGCTGAATTCGAATTGGCCCACGCGCAACCCTAATTGTATATTTTAAATTGAATTTACCTCTTTACATTTTCGAATTAAGAGGCCTTTCGCCTACAGAAGCAGTAGCGGAAGCGTATTTTTCAAAATGCTTCCTTTTTAATTCAAGATTAACTATTAGTATTTGTTCAAAAACTGATAACGTACTTAAATATTCGTTTCTTAACCTTTGAATCATTTCTTAGGTAAAAATTTCGGCGCGCGGCGTCGGTGCAGCGTGATATACGTCTTTTTAGAAAATATAAATTTACGGCAACGTGGGTCCTACAGTTATGTTTTTTTTAATGGGTTAACACAAAGTTGTAATCCTGTTTTCACCAAAAGAACTAAGAAAACTCGGAAGGTCATATTTTTAAACGAATATTTAATTTTCAATCATATCAGCCCCTCGTAAAAGATGTGGTGATGTGAACTGTAATCATTCATGTAACAAATAATTCTTGTTTACTGCAAAATTGAGAACCGAAACGACACAACAAAATTTGAAAAAGCCTCCCAAGTAAAATCATTTATTTTAGGTTTAGAAAGAGAACATGAACATTTTAACTGTGTTAGCCGCTAGTTTAAGAAATGATTATTTAAGTACGTTATCAGTTTTTGAATGAATTCTAATAGTTACGTCGTAATCTTGAATGAAAAAGCAAGCACACGCGAACTACGTTCGTTTTCAATTCGCGGTAGGCCCTCAGTACTACTACTTCTTCTCTAAATCTAATCATTTCATATGAAGTGGCTCTAAGTTGCAGTTATACCACAGAATAGATAATAGTACATAACATACCTAGATAGAATATTATTGACGTACTTTTCTTACTTCGTAGACTGTGGTCTCAGAGACGCTCCCCGCTCACAGCAGTCACGAACACGAGAACTGGCGGCGGCTTCTAACAAAACGCTTATATTTACTCTTTATGTATGAATCTAGTCGTACCTACTACGTGGTTTTAGTAGTATTTTTCATTCAATTTAGAGAATAATATAATATATTATGATATAGAGAGAATTCACAGGACCTACACGGACTACGTAACGACTACTACGAACTAGCGGCTAGGGTAACGAGGGGAGGGGATTTTTTTTTTGACAACACTCCAGATTTAAAATTGATAGCATTAGTCTTTCGTGAGATTTAACGTTGTGACAGACGGACCGAGTCGCACCATTACATAATTATGAGTATGACGTCATAGCATTATCTTCTAGTACGAAGATAACGCGTGATGTCAAAATCATAAAACCGTTGTATGGCAAATTACGTAAATAGCTGTTTTGGTCGAGGAGTCTACTGCGTTTAACGTTTAAGTATTTGTAGTACATTTTTTATTTTTTATTAAACCGGAAGCATTGTATTTTATCTTTTAAGCGCCTGGTCGATAAAAAATAAGATGTTATTTGGAACTTTAATTTCTCATCTTTTTATGATTTAAAATATTTTAATTATACTCTGTTAGTAAATATATATCTAAGTGATTAACAGAGGTCACCGCTAGTCCAGTTTTAGTCATTGGTGAGGTATAAGGTCTACAGTGCACATTTAATTACCAGAGACGTTTAAGTTTGCACCTGACCTAACGGAAGAAGCAATTTTCCTAAATTGGTAATTTTTTTATTAATTTGATTTATGATCTTGCTAAGGAGTCAATTTGAAGTTCTTTTATTCTACCACAGTGGTATGAAATATCTTGAAATTATTTAAGTTTACCGAAATGCATCAAAGTTGTCCATTCAAAAAACCAAACTACCGCAAAAGATTGAAATTCCAATGACAGTTTTATAAAACAGTCGGTCGCATTGAATAATCTCAAATATAAAGAAGCGTAAGGCTCGCCTGATACTAATAGAATATCGTAAACCATGGCCGGTTGCGATTTCAGGGAAGTCATAGCGAAATGATAAGGAAACGGCGTTATCAGTATTTAATGATATGACGCCACGCGCTCCTTGCTAAAAAAGTGCATGCAAAACATTAAAATCAAATTAGAATACGTAAAGTATGTCTCAAATCGACCACAATAAAATAATATTTTAACAATTTGCAGTGTTACAAGAGACGTCCATTGCATAATAGCAACAATGAACACCACCGGCTCAAGCAAAAAAATAAAACTAAAGAGGTAACTTCAATTTCATGCTAATGAATGTTTTTATTTATTTATAAATTTACAAAGTTTACATATGTCAACAAAATTACAAAAAAAGGGTACAATATGGGTTAATAATAAATTATTAACTTAGTCAAAAAGCCCGCCCCGCGTAACTCCCTCCCGGCGGAAAGGTGCCCATCATGCTCGCCGCGTTGCCGCGCTGAATCGCGATGGACAGACGTTGCACCAGGAATGACCCGGAACCGAACCCCAACAACCGGACGTTTCTGCCGCGAGCGGTACAAATAAATAATTGTTCAGTGCAGAATATTTGTCTCGCTTCCTAAGAGCCGCCGTCTCGACAGCTGCTCCAGCCGTGAACGTGGTGCGGCCAAGGTGCGAAGCTGCGAAAGTGTTGACGCACGTGGCGTCCCAGAGAAGGCAATACCCCCTTTTTTTTCGTGGGGAAATGCTTTTACGCATCCCGCCTGGCTGGAGAACCAGGACGGGTATGACGGAAGGCACTTCCCCCTATGCCAAGGCACCGGGGTCAAACCATCAGGTCTTTTACCGTCCGTGCGACTAAGGCCTGAAGGCTCCAGCACACAAGTAGGTCGCGTATAAGTTTTGAAATGGAATAAAATTAAATAAATACCATATTAACTTATGAAATATTATGATTAATTAATATGCAGGTCTGTTTAATCGTAACTGCCCATCCTCGGAAATATAAGATGACATATTCACGATGCTATGATCACAGATCACATCAGCTCGTGATATGATAATTGATAACCAAATGACCGATGTGCTTCGATGACGTAATTCACTTTAATGCCCACTCATTTTGAATAGTCTTTGACATATATCGTTGATCGTTGCCTTCTTACGCGCTGTCGTTAACTCGGTTTCTATGTCTTTCTGTTTGTTCTTTGTGTGTTGTGTGAGATATCGCTAGGATATCGCTTTTATTTCATGTTTTCGAAAGACACAGAGATGAACGTCAATTGTTTTAGTCTACTTCCTTTTACTCTATGCTGGCGTGATATCCATTCAAGAAGAAAAGAGAGAACGACCGAAGTGTTGGTCACGTGTCACAACACAACCATACAAATGCCACACAGCTGACATTGCTCAGATTGCGTTTTAATTTTTTCGAGGCGGACAAGCACCGTAACGTAACTTGGTTATGGGTACCCTCTTACATAAATATATGCTGCCACTTTATTATTTTACATGGGGGACAACTGTTACTCGCGTCCGCAGGAGCTACCTACCACAACCCTGCACGTGCCCCTGGGTGGTGCTAGAAAGTGACAAACTTTAAAGGCGAATGTATGCCATACGATTAAATAATAAATTTGGATAGTTAGGTACCTAATGTTTAGTTTACCTGTCACCAAATGTACCTTGATAAAGCCTTTTTCAAAAGTATTGAGCCCTATGAAAAACTTGAAATCACAGAAGGATAAAAGTAGGTAGGTATTATTGCTTTGACTGACTATATCATATAATCAGTTTTTTTTAATTACATAACTTTATTAGTGATATCGCGTTTATACATAGGTGTTCCAGTTTTTGATCAAGCAAATACACTGACAAAACTTCTTCCCCGCGTGTGTAACAGGGGTCCAGAGTATTTCAAATATATTTTTTATGTTCAGCGATAGTCAAACAAATGAAAACGAATCAAAAGACGAATACTTCATGCTAAAAGCAGTTCGGGTCTCTAGGCACAGCCCAGACCCAAAAAAAAAGGTTGGAGCCTGTGTTGTCGATGCAGACAACAAATTTGTGGGTAAGTTATAAGTACAGAAATAATACATTTTGTTTCCACCTGTTCATAATTATATGCTTATATACAAAATAAATTTAACATTTTGCAGGTTCAATAGGCATCCACGTGGATGTGAAAAGTTGTCGTGGGACGACGAAAAGAAACTACCATATGGTAAGTATATAAAAAAATCTTGCAGTTACCTAATTTACATATGGAAAAAATATATTTGTAATCACACTAATACCTAAAGCTAAAACAAAGCATTCAAGCCCACTTTATGAATATCGATAATTGTGCGGTAATCAGATGATGTGATTGGCTAGATATATTGATATATAACACATTCACTGCCAAGAATCGCTACGCGCTACTCTCGTAGCGGATCCCGTGACTTTTGGTATGGACTGGAAAACGCCTACGGCGTTCCTGGCAGTGAAAGGGTTGAACAACCAACCACCTACCATATAATATTTTGAAACTAAGAAATGTAGTCCGAAAAACGTTATGCATTGAAAAGTTCAAGCTGTCATATCATCTTAAACTTCTTAAACGTGCTGACTAATCTTTGTAACAATTGACGTAATGCATTACAAACTGTATAACCACCAGCAGCGTAACGCATTGTACGTACGTCGGGTAAAATGTCACTTTTCGTAAGGGAAAATGACAGTTGAGTTGTCCTACCTTGCGTTCGAAAAGTTACGTGATCACCCCTCTGTATAACAGTTATCTTTCAATAACGCAGTACCTACTGTTAATGTTAATATTACCCGCCTGTTAATGTTAACAGTTCATATGCACGATAATTTACAATAAACAAGCTCGTCAATATTGTATATATGCATGACACAATAGCTCGCGATATGCACGATAAGACATCGAAATCTTTTGATTCGACATGTCGTAAAGTTATTATGTGATTTGATATCATGTGACGCGCTCACTCGTTCACCGAGACTACCGCAACAGACACTACAGGGCTCAAAAAAAATACAGGTGTTCGACACAGTATTAAGTAGTAGCACAGTATTAGTGTAAGTATGATAAAATTAAATATATAAGTATGTAAACATCATGAAGAGTGGCAATCATCGGAGATAAAAGAGTCAAAGACTGGCACACTTTTTATTCAATTTGCACGAACCAATGGGGTTGGCAACTGTCAAATGTTTGACTAGATGGTGCCATCATAGGTTTTACCTAATCACTAGCCTTTTTCTATGGGATTTGGATTAAACGGCTTGATTCTAAACAAGGAAATTCCGAAAAAAAACAACAATTTAACAGTTTTGGTAGGATTGACAGTAAAACCTATGCTGGCGCCATCTGCAAATACTTTCGCCCGGCCAACCCCATTGAAACAGGTGTCGATGCAATAAGCTGGGTCGCGTGCGACGCGAATGGGCTGCAGCTTTTGCTAGGCACCCTACTGTCAAATAACATATCTAATATCATCATCATATCAGTCAAAAGACAGCCACTGGTGGACATAGGCCTCCCCCAAAGAGTGTCAAAGTGACTGGTCCTGCGCCACCCGCATCCAGCGGACCCCCTGCCGGTACATGGTCGCCAGCGCCACTCGAGACCTTTCCGCCCAAACGGCCATCGGTTCTACGTGCAATGTACTGTACGCCCGCCCACCTGATCAAAGTCGATTCCCAAGACTATATCAAATATCAATGATATCGTATTGGTATGCATTGTACTGAGTAAGATTGATCGCAGGAGGAATCCCATTCGAGAACAATGTCAATGCTTGTGGAATCGAACTGCTGGAATTTGAGAAATTATTCATAACTAGCTTACGCCCGCGACTTCGTCTGCGTGGACCCGGGATAAAAACTATCATATATTTTAACTATCTTCGTGCAAATTTTCATCCAAATCGGTTGAGCCGTTTAACGGTGATTGAGTAACAAACTTCTTAACATCCAAACATCCCCACTTTCGCATATACTATACTTAATTATTTATTATTCATAATATTTATGTTTCAGTGTTACACGCGGAAATGAATGCCCTCGTCAATTTTAAGTCCGCAAATTTAGAAAATGGTTCCATCTATGTCACCCTATTTCCATGCAATGAATATTCTAAGGTAATCATAGAATCTAGCATAAAAAATGTATGTTATATGGAAGACAAGAAGAGTCATATTAAGAAGTTCAAGACAAACTCCTCGAAAGAAATGTTTGAAGAATCTAAAGTGTGTTATAGGTAAGTTTATTTGTCAGGAATTAAGTTTACTTTCTTCAACCACGGAAATATAATGTTACTTATCTGAGCTCAGATGCCCTATTTAAAAATGTTTTACGTCACACCTGGCCATAATGCGAGTTTTACTGCACGCTGTACTCAACACGGGCGGTAATTCGTAAAGCTTTACGAATTACCTCAACTTCGGTTCGGGCCAC
Source organism: Epinotia demarniana (assembly GCA_945867215.1). NCBI lineage: Eukaryota > Metazoa > Arthropoda > Insecta > Lepidoptera > Tortricidae > Epinotia > Epinotia demarniana. Next base: position 8,529,030 of record OX244261.1, read on the forward strand.
AAACACCTGCGATCTGGGGCATTCCCGAATTCACCACCCTAGTTACGTAATGTACTATTAAATAATGAATGCTCGTGACAACACCGATAGTTAGATGTAAATCGTGCCACCCGTGACCTGCGGCGTGTTCACGTTACTTTTCGAATGCACGTTAGGACAACACAACTGTCAGATTCCCATACAAATAGTAAAATTTTGGTCTACCCAACGTAGGTATACAATATGTTCCGTTATCGAACTACTGCTCTACGAAGACTATCTATCATCTCACAAAGCCAGACAAATAGTAGAATTTTATAAAATGAATTGATTCCCTTCGTTCTGATCTGCTTGTTTAATTTGCCGTACTTAAATCAAACTTACAGACATTTGAGAGTTCAAAGTAACTTGGAAATTTGTAATTAAAATGTTTTTGTTTTCAGAAAATTGATACCGAACAATCTGTACTGAAATTCACTTGGTAAACCATTGATATCAATTAGCAATTGCATGTCTATTGGCATTTATAATCGCACTCAAATAGCTTTACAAAGGTACAGAGAGCGATTTCCGAACCCCGCGAAACGAACGAGTGATCATCAATGATCTACAGCGTATTCGCGATGTGCTGACCTTGAATTGAACAGCACAAAACAGTTCCCGTCGTGTATGTGCGAACAGAGGAAACCATTTTGCAACCTTTTTCGTTGAACCCCATGACAGTTCACAAAATATTAAAAAGAGTCAGACAACATACATTAAAAATTAAAAAATGCGCTTTGCTGCCGTGGGATTATTCACCACGCGTATTATTTTGTCTATGGATAAGTATCCAGAGCATTTGAGCAACAACACATTGATAAACGATTTCTCTCAAACATCATTTGGACGTTCTGCTCTCACTCCCACATTAAAAAGAAACGGCCTTGTTGCACATAAATAATGTGTTTATGCGTATCACTTATTAACCGAAAAGTAAAAGTTAACTTTTATACAAACTGAATACTGATTGTCGTCACAAAACTGACACCAAGTTAGTTTTTTGTTTGACGAATCACACTAATTGGCAACAATATTTTTTTGAAAATTTCCACGTAGGTAGTGTATAGTATAGTACGTCAAATGACGTAATGTAATACAAGGTATCGATTTATTTCACCGGAATTTCAGTTATCATGGGTGCCTGTCGTATAGCATAATGTTGATGGTCCTAAAAATTTTTGGCCGAGAATGTTTGGCATAATGTTGAGTGGCATACTACTTCTTTAGCCTATTCATTTTTGCGCATACACATTTAAAAGTTCTAAAGTATGTTTGTCCTAATATTGATTACTCGAACATCGAATTACCTAAAAAGTAATAGTCCTAATTTTCATCGACATAGTAATTATTTTGCCTATTATTAAATTAGTTAAACCACCAATACTATATTTTTCCTAAATTTTATACTATTTTTAAACTCTGAGCAGACCCGACCTACATCTGGAGAAATAAGATAGGTTCGTTAGTGGCCGTTCATCACTCAGAACAGAAATAGGGGTCCCGCGAAGCGGGGATCCGTCGACATGAGGGCGGGTCATAAGTAATTTAAGTAATAGGCAATTCTGATCAGATCCAACCTACATTTAGATTATGCAACATTTTTAGAACATTAGATATTAGTAACATCAAAGTTATGCACATCAGTCATTCTAAAGAAAAAACTTCGACACAATTAACATTCGGACAATAAATATTAGGATCAACAATTTCGGCAAATAAAAATATGCAAATTGGTATGCGACAAAATAGTAGGACCAACAATTTTATGCCACCCGATAGAGACCCGTTATCATCACATGATAATGATGATCATGGTGATGACAGATCACCGAAAGTGAGATCCTGTACGGAGGACCGTTGTCATCTCTGGGATGGTGCAGCTAAATATCGGCTGATCGCTTTCGACTCGGATACAATTTTTTAAAATCTGCCTTAAGGTACTAAACGAAGAAGTACCGATTATTATGTAATTATTAAGAATTAGAGTAGCTAATTCTGCCAGTTACGCTATACTGCAATGACAAGTAGAAAACGAGACTGGCTTAAAAAAGACCGGGTTGCACTCCGGGAGTGCCGGCAGAAGTGAAAACATGCGAATTGCTTAAAAAAAATTGAATAATTTTAATTTTGCAAAAAAAAATTCCCCATCCCAAAAAGTTCATAGCGCCGCTAAAGAAGGCTTTTTCACTTCAAAAAACGAACAAATTGAACCTGCTCAACAATTTTACAATTTTACAACAAGAGAACAGACGGATATACGAAAGAGTTTTTCCCAAGCTAGACGCAGAGAACTTCGTTGGCTTGGTTCTCGCTCGTTCAATGAAAAAGGAAGAAATATCTACTATATCAAATACAAGAGGTCACAACCTGTAGAACAAAATCACCTGCAGGAGTTAATGGATATTGGAACAAAAATAGATGTTATTTTTATCACAGAGCACAACTTGAAGCCAGGGGATGAATCTTATTTAACTATTCCGAACTTTAAATTGGTATCACTCTACTCAAGAAATAACAGAAATGGTGGCTCTTGTATTTTGGTTAGAAATGTTCACAAATGTCTAAAGTTGGATGAATTTGCTAATATTTCTATTCCAAACGTAATAGAGTGCACAGGTTTGGAATTAAATGATAATTATTTGCATATACAGAGTACCCAAAAACAATTGTCACAGCATTGAGATATTTTTTTAACAAGCTGAATAGAATATTACATAAAACATGTCATAAAAAGAAAAAAAAAATGTAATTTGTGGCGACTTTAATATTGATGTGCTCAAACGAACACCACAATCCACCAGATTAATAAAGTTAATTTCGAGTTATAATCTAAAACTAGCTATATCTGAACCGACAAGACTGTCTAGCAACACCAATATTGCTCACAACCTGTGTGGCGCAGCTCAAGTCATTGAATTTGCCCTCTCGGATCACACAGCCCAAATTTTAAGATGTCCGGTCAAAAAAACATGTGTTCTAGCACACTGGTACAAGAAACAGAGAGACTTGAGTCAGGAAAATATTATTAAATTTAGGGATCGCTTACAGGAACTAAAATTTAATGGAGTATATATGGCCAACAACCAACAATGCTAGTGAAGCCTATGACAACTTTGCAGACCAGTTTGAATTATTGTATAACTTTAACTTTCCTATAAAAAAAGTAAAATTCTCGCCTTTGCTCAAACCAACATGGATTTTCAATGGAATAAAATGATGTTGTAAACAAAAACGTGATTTGCTTTGGAAATATAGATTTTCTACAGGAGATAAACTTAGAAAAAAAGCTAAATTTCGAGATTATTCAAAAAGATTGATAAAAGTCATAAAATAGACACAAAAGCTCAGAACGACTACTATATTTAACATTCGAGAAACAAAACAAAGGCATCGTGGAATGTTATCAATAAACATAAATATAAACAACTGATTGATAACATCAAACAAATACTATCCAATGGCAAATATGTTTCATCCCCTTCAAAATTTGCCGAAAAATTTAATCGCTATTTTATTGACCTAACACGTTTGAGCTCAGATAAAATTAAAACTAATAAACAAGTTAGACAAAGTATAAATAAATCTGTGACATGTAATATACCCAATTCTATATTTATGAGGCCTACAACTCCAAATGACATTCTACAAATTGTGAACTCTTTAAAAAGTAGCCACAGCACTGGTTATGATGGTATTAGCACTAAAGTTGTGAAGTCAGTATCTCATATTATCTCACCCTTGATTAGTCACATAGTCAATTTGTGCATCGAAAGGGGCGAATTTCCTGACAGATTAAAAATATGTATAGTGAAGCCTAAAATTTACAATAAGGTACCGAAAGACATTGTAGAAGTAAAAAATGCGGTGGTCTTTAAACGAAAATTGTTTGATCATCTTGTGAAAAAAGCATACTACACAACAAATGAGTATTTGTTAGACTGTAATTAAAGGAATAAAACCATGTTCGTCCATTATTTACTGCTAAAATTTGTATGCCTGACGGCCCAGCATAGTGGTTCTAAAAACTATTATTTAAGATCGTTATGTACTAAGTTACTTACCTATGTTGTACAAATAAATCATTTCATTCATTGATTCCAAAACATTTTTTTAAATTAATGTTTTTTTTTTTATTTCGAAGTACTGAATCGTCAAAAAATTCTATATAATTGTCGAACCTGTTCACAAAAATTCACGGGTATTATTGAATAATGCGACCTGTAGAGGAGAACGTCCGGCCGGACATACGCCAGCCATATTAACTATAGATTGTCCAAGCTGAAACTAAACAGAGAACTTCGTTCGCTTAGTTTGCGCTTGTAGAAGGAAAACAAACGATCGCTTTTTGCCTACTTCAGCCAAAAAAGACTTGTGTACAGTAAACACAAACACAACAGCAAAAGTAACTGATGAAATAGGTTCCCAAAATAGTACAATAAGTCACTAAGTAAGATTTAACAGAATATTGTGAATTTCGATTATAGTGGAAAATTTAAAAATATATTCGCCGCGGGAAGGATACTTGAACTTGAGCTTGAGACGTTGGTGACGTTTCAGAAGTTGTAATAACTTCGCGGTAGATGTCGCTACGAGCCACCCACGGTCCACGGTATCTCAGTTACGGCAGATACGAGCAATCGACGGATTCCAGAGGTCACGGGTTCAAATCAGGCTCTTGGTGAATACCTAACTTTTAAATTTTCCACTTTGATCGAAATTTAGAGTTACGTAAGCGGACTTTTCTGCTTAGTAAACATTTACTGAATATAGTTTATCAAAATAAAATTAACTCTTATTGTGGGCATATCTTTAAAATACGGGTGTTTGGGAATGCATGACCTGGCAAAATCACCTCGGAATACGAGTCAGATGTTCAGTTAACATCGGTTATATACGTCAGACAAACCCGCGAAGCGGCTAATAACACCTCTCGGCTCCATCAAGGGTTGAAATAAGTGCCCCATTACTTAGGCTTGATTTATTGGTAATATTTTATATGTTTTAATGCATAGTCTTCATTTAAATGTTTACTTTCTTTTGTTTGTCACAAGAAAGACATACCTATTGATATGTAACATCGTTTCTGTGTCCCGGTGTTATAATGATAAGTTACTTTTGAATAATTAAATGTTCTGTTAAAAATCACAGTTTGGTATAATTTGTTAGATCGGGGGCGTTATGCTGGAACATGTTTTAATATTGCAATATAGATTTTTGCCCACTTACTTTTGACATTGACTGTACAAGAGTTGAATTTCAAATACAATATTCACTAAGCTTTCATAATGCTGGAAAATGGTACCTACCATAGAATGCGTACGAAATAAAATATTATTTTCTACGTTTTCCATACTCGAGTAAGTTTGTTTATACTCGTTTAATAGATAAGGCGAGGCTTGGTGGCTTATGTGCTTGGAATCAGTAACAAAGGCCTTATCCCACTCGAGCGCCTTTGTGATACACACACAATGCTACCTTCTCTATTGTAAGTACGTACTCGGAATAAACTCTTCACATGCTATCGAATGAAATATGTTTTACTATGCAGGTACATATATTATGTATTGAAGCCGTTATCTGTGCAAGCAACGAGCGGTCTCATCTTGAATAACTCGCATCACTAAAAATAACAATAGATAAACGGTGATTTTCAATTCGTGATCATGAACTAATTTTCCTTATTCAGTAATTGATGTCAAACGAGAAGTTACGTAAAACAAACGTTTCTTTTTTTCTTCAATTAAACAGAATTAGGAATTACACTTTTTATTTAAACTCGTCGGATTAACGGTAGTTTAAGTGTATAAAACTAAAACTTCATTGAAAAGTGATTAATAAAACAACCTTAACCTTTACCATAAAACCCTTGTGACCAATTAGTAAATTAAGAGTAATACATTAATAATGTAACAGTTGATTGACGTAGGAGCTATCAATTTTCCCGTCAAAGTGCCCAGCTTAGGCGTATATCTTATCTACATATCTTCGTTATGTAGGGTGACCATTCATTCAGTGAATATTGGTGTAAATATTATCATTAAATTTTATTAATTAAACAGTGGGCGTTTGCATGAGAGTATGACCTCAACTGAAAACTGTTTTGGCTGGTCAACTCCTGATCACGGATTAAAAAAACCGGCCAAGTGTGAGTCGGACTCGCGCACGGAGGGTTCCGTACCATTATCTATAAAAACGGCAAAAAGAAACACGTTTGTTGTATGGGAGCCCCCTGAAACATTTATTTTATTTTGTTTTTAGTATTTGTTGTTATAGCAGCGATAGAAAAACATCATCTGTGAAAATTTCAACTGTCTAGCTGTCGCAGTTCTTGAGATACAGCCTGGTTACAGACAGACAGCGAAGTCTTAGTAATAGGGTCCCGTTTTTACCGTTTCAGTACGGAACCCTAAAAATGACCGTATTATAATAATTGAATGGCCAGCTAAGGTAAGACGGTATTGGGATCTATATAATTTCGTGCGAAAACTAGCTTGCACCAAGGTAAAAGTGCATTCCTGAATGTGTAAAAGAAATTGGCATTCATCAAACGCTCGCCGGTAGAAGGATTTATAAACAAAGGAACGTGAATTTAATTCAGGCTTGTAATTGTCCGCTTCTTCGTCTCTCCACGTGAGGGACGAGCCGACGTCTCATTCGCCCGCGATGACTCAGCCACCGACCTCGATTCGCGGCAAAGCCTCCGATTCAAATCAGAGATTTCAGGATACCCGATTGTATTATTCCAGTTTCCTAACCAAAAATCCAATTGTGCTCGAATCCCTTTCGAGAAAATCCGAAGTCCCGCTGAGATTGCCTGAATCGAACCTTCGTGGGAATGAATAACCGCGAATAATACGATGTCATCCGCCATTATTATCTCACAATGATACAGTGCTTTTGCGATAAAAATCTCGAATAATAATCGCGCAACTAGCGCGCCGTGCCGCATAAAAGAAGATATCATGACAATTCAGATAATAGTCCGCTATTAAAACAATTACGTGTATGAATGTCTTTATTATAATGTTTGTAAATGCATGAAATTGCTCTGATCCGGGAAGGTCATCGGTAAAACATCGAAAATTACCGGATTCTGAAATAACTATATCAATTATGCTGCTCCTGATAACGTAGTGGTAAACACAGCAACTTCGTTTAATTCCTCGTAATGTACACATACAGATAGCGTTCATATGACTCGTATGGATATCATATACATTGCTTATTATTAAAAAAAAATGCTATCGCTCGTTCGAAAACTTACGGAATTACTTACTAAGGGTTCCTGGGCTAATCCTCAGACGGACAAACGGACATGGCGAAACTATAAAAGGTTCATTGTTGAGTACGGGACCCTAAAATCCAGATACTGAACAGAATGTAGATATCTAGTAGCATATAAATGTACGGAACGGCAGTTAGTATTAATTCTGGCTTGTAGAGTGGAATCATCCGTACGAAATTGATCTTGATTCAAAACATTTTGTCACACGGGGTTCTGATTGGGTTCCGATTTCCAATTAGAACAACAACACTATCACAGAATAAAAAAAACAAGTTAGAACTATGTGTTAACGTATTAATGTCAAGTCCTTTATGCAGTATAGGTAGTGTAGTATAGGTATACTAACAATAGTTTTGTAAGATCTGTAATTACTAAACCAGTGGATCTAAGTTATCTGAATAAATGAATTATATTATTATTATTATTGTTAATAAAAGTCCTCGATTCAAATAATCATATTTGAGAAAGATTCGAAAAATAAAACGACTCGTATTTTAGAAATGTAAATTATCTTGTTAGAAAAGAGGTCAGAAAATAGCCATAAGATCGAAATGAAATGTACTTCAGCATATATATTATGTTCCTAAGAATCTATCACTCACAATAATTGATGTTTAATATAGTTCATTACCAAATGACCACATTCCATTAACGTTATTTATAAATTATAAACCATAATTATAATTAGTTTAAGATGCGTAATGCAAAACCATTAAAGCGAGCAAACTACTGCAATTCAATTAATGTAGGTACATAAGTCAAGCGAGTATGAGCAGGTGTGGACGTCATGGCATCTTTTTTGATTATGTAACTAGTACGGTCAGTTTTGTACATACAATGTACTAAATGTACTGATAGATGAATACCGTCATGTGGGCGTGCCCATCCAATATGTACCTACCTACTACTAAATAAAGTTTTATTTCAACAAAAGGACATTATTAAATTAAATCACATATTATATTAGGGTACAAAATACATACGGCGTAGGGACGTATAAAACATTATAAAATAAAATAAATAAATAATAAATAAATATTTGGGGACAATCTTACACAAATCGACCTAGTCCCAAACTAAGCAAAGCTTGTACTATGGGTACTAGACAACGATAAACATACTTATACTTATATAGATAAATAAATACTTAAATACATAGAAAACATCAATGACTCAGGAACAAATATTCATGCTCATCACACAAATAAATGCCCTTACCGGGATTCGAACCCAGGACCTCTTGCTTCGTAGGCAGGGTCACTACCAACTAGGCTAAAGCGGTCGTCATTCCATGTAAAAAAGAGGCAGTCTCGAGAAACTCTTCCACCGTAAAAAGTTGTGCGATATTTCGTAGTACCAAGTCTCAGGCATCATTATTATTCTTTATTTGCTAGTTAAATAAAATACTGCAACTTGGCAAACGGCGGATTTTTGCATTCCTAAAACTATGTAGTATTGTACTTGGGATAAAAACTCGTATTCCTTTAAAATGTAAGAAAAATAACTAGGATAGGTACATTTATTGGCAGGGAGGAATTTATGAATTTGGTGAATTAGTAGTAGTCATCACGACACATACATTGCTTATAAGCATAGTTCTTAAATCACTTAATCAATAAATTCGTGAAATTATACGAGGTATAGGTAATGAGGATAGATTTTTAAGTTATTTCGCGTGTCGCGTCATTTTACCTGGCAGGACTCTTTTAACATTTACATTTTGCTGCGAATTTAAAAGCAGGTTGGTTGGTGAAGCGAGGCGAGGTGAACAAAAAGAGTGCACTTCCCTGGGTGCACAATAGTTGGAATTGGAATGCGCGCCCTGCGCCGGTGATAAATGACCGTGCAGCTACACCGCGCCACGAGGGATGCGGGGGTAGTGTGCTTATCTTGAATTGGCTCCTGCAAAATATTTTTAGATGTTATTGTATTTTATTTAGATTTTTATTTTTATTGCTTTTGTATACTTCGATTATTTGGGTACCTAACGCAAACTAATAAAGTCTATCAACAATATAAAACAAAGTACTTTTGATACAAAACCTCATAAATTACGTAAGTTGACAGACATTTTAACTCAAACGTTACATGGAATTTATTATCAAATGTATTAACCATTAAAGGAATCACACTCAATCTTCAAACGGTAAATAAGAGTAGCACCGTAAAACGGCTTGCGTACATCATTAGCGTATTCTATTGATTACGAATATTTATAGTCGTCATTTACTCATATTCAACTTGACTCACCCACAATACATAGAATTACAAACAGGTAAAAAACTTGGGATGGCTGTCTTCGACACACACACGGCGACACCCACTGACGAGCATAGGCCTCTTCAAAGTATCTGCAAAACGACCGGTGTGGCGTACGTGTTTATTTGTTCCTCGCGGTCTTGTACCATCAGTTGATCTTCCCAACTTAACTAGTACTGAGTATTGTGCCTCAGCAGATGTCGGTTTTACAAGCAATCTGATCCGATCACTGTACGATGGCAACCCCGGTTGCCCAGCGAATTTCCGCGTTTTAATTCGACCTCACAGAGAAACTCCGAGCAAAGCTCAAGCCATTGAGATTGAAGTGACTTTCAGCCCAGCACAGGCTGTGGCCGGTTCGGTATCCGAATACCGAAGCAGATACAGTTCTTATGGTTGATTTGAAGCGTTCATTGACTATGCAATATGCAACCACGAGGCTAATATTTTTCTTCATTTCGATCGTAGTGGACAATTATTCGCCCCGAGCGGGATTTGAACCCAAACCTCTGGAATGCGTCCATTGCTCTGCCAATTGAGTTACCGTGGGTCCTCTAATAGCGACGAATCTTTCAATCCCTTCCACTATTGTATTACCTTAGGGAGGTATATTTTTCTTTCCTTTTTCATGATTTCATCGTTACTCTATGACCTATTTATTAAGTGCTGTCTTATTAATCAACACATATTTAATTGGCTCTTTCGGTGTGACAATTATGATTTACTCAACAATAGGCATGAACCAATACCTGACTCATAAATGTCAACGATTAAATCGTTCAATACAATGTATTTATATTTTTTTATTAATCTAAAAAACTATCCTTGGAAGGATGCTTAGATATTAGTATTGCATATTAATGTATCATACCTATGTAATTCAAATTAAAATTACTTACATTTTAAAACTTCAATCTCTCGGAGACTTTTATGTTGAGGGTAATCGGTAAGGTATAATGTAATATAAGATACATATCATACATAATAAAGCCACGTACCAATCCAATGAGCTTGCACTATACCTCAGTGCAAACACACGAACAATGTCAATTGAGAGCCGAGATGATGATGACGTCACTAAACAGCACCCTTACCGAGAGATAACAGTCCGAGATTTGTGTGCGGAGCTCGGGGCTCGCTAGAAACGTGGAACTGTATCTTATAAGGAAATGAAAGGGAGTCATGAGGAGGGTATATTAAAAACTTAGGTATCTAGAAAGTTGATGTTTCAGTAGGGTGTATCATTACTGTTTCGATGTTTGTATTCAAAACTATTTGATACTTGCTGTATCATTACTTGTATTAATCGAATGCGGTGAGTCGACGGTGAGTAGCCAGTATCTACTTCAATGCTGTAACACACTATATAGTGACTTCATACAACACTGAAGCGATCTATTAATAAAATACTTTATAATAGTAGATTGCTTATCATAGCAATGGTCACCTGTAAATACAATTGGGTGAGGACCGAATTCTTGGCCAGTAGTTAGCCTAGTTAATTGGTAGTAGTTAAAAAAATCTTCTGTGACACGATAATTAACCATACAATTCTATGGTTAATTTTCGTGACACGATAATACGCTTTGTAGAAGAACGTCTAGTTGAAGCATTTTATACAAAAAGTAAAACTGTATAAGAAAAACACAACTTTTAAATAAAATAACACTTTTAAAGGGATGACTTAACCAAAATGTTATCCCTTCTACCTTTGAGCGACCTCCCCCTATTGATTAGCTGTTAATAAGGGTGGCGGATACCTACATGTCCCGTGGAAGGAAGCGCTCGCTATCGGCGATTGCTCGTAAACACAGATAACAGACTCTTCACCGTGCCATGCTTGGATACCTACCGTTTTGTAGATACGGCAGCCCTATATATGACACATTCAAATCTTAATTTAAAGCACTAAAGATGAGCACCTGTGGTCCATTTGTGTGATATTGGGCTTTAAAGCCCAAATTTTTGTTAGAATCATAATGTGTCCCCACCCCCTGCCTGCTAAATGGCTGCCACTAGGAATGTGAAAAAAATCGTGGCAGTAATACATTTAATGAATTTAAAAGTAAAACTATCACGGCTAAGTAGGCATTACTAGTTACCGATTAATACTTGAGAAGGCCAACTTTCGTACACTTTCGGCCGACGCAACCGCACCATTAAGTTGGCGCGTGCGGCCGTGCGTGTTGATGTAGGTAACAAAGACAGACTGGCTACACTACACACGCACACACATGACACGCACTTGGCCGGTTTTGTTTTGGAAATTCATTGAAAAACGCGATTGTAATAGTGTTTTCTCCAATATGCTCGGAAATGTTCGCCTTACTGTAGCAAAAATAGCACACGAAGTTCCTCGTTACTGTAGAACGCAAATTTAAAAAGTTAAAAGTAGTAGTTTTAGCGGCCAGGAAATTGTATGAAATTCCTTTACTGTATACTTTTTTAAATTTTAAGTATGTGCTTTGACTAAGACAAATTACTACAAACAGCCAAGTGCTCCTACGTTTAAGGACCTTCCAATTTGTCACAACAACTTGCTATAGCGTAAGTACTTTCGAATGTGATCGAAGTGACGTTTTTAAAAATGTCTCAAATAGTTTTCCATTAAGAAATAAAAATATTTATCGAAATAAACTTACGAACTGAAATGCATTTCGATTCCAATCCCGTTTAATCTTTAATAACTTCCATTGCATAAAACATTGAAAATTGTGACCGATTCTAATGAATGGTTCACATTTTTTATGTAAGCTAATTTAAACTGGCACTACGAGTCATGCCGTGTACATACTTTAAAAAAATAAGTTGGGCGGGAACTGTATGGCAAAGTCCCGCTATTTTAATATTATTGAAAATATTATATGATTTCCTCACATTTATGGAGAAAAGCACTGCCTTGGCGGGAACGGCAATTCGTGGATTCGTCTCTATTGTCGGATTCAGCTTTACTTCATCCAACAAAATCAACTCATCCATGAATTGCTACTTCACGGCCGCTGCAATAATTTACTATTAGAGCCTGACCAGAAATATATTGCGGTATTTCAATGGAACTACAATGTTGTTGTTATAATAATATAGAATAGCGCCCCCGTCGATAACTCTCACGTAATACTACTGCCTACTGATAGTCACATCAGCCACTTTTTATGAAACCTCAAAAACGCTCTGTTAGTACGAGTAGGTATGACGTTTGATAGGAGGAGGGAGACACACCAGTGACGTCACAGTTTCCTATGGTACCACGTTTGTATATTATGCATTTAAAAATCTTTAAAATAGCAAAAATAACGCTTTATACTGTGTTTTGTGTTTTTTGTCAATAATGTAAAAAAATAGGAAAATACCACCTATGTGGCCTTTAATTTATCCAATACAATACGTATTTTTGGATCAAAGGACATTATTTTATGTTGAATAGATAATATTAGCTAAATATGGCTAAATTTACATTTTGTCCTTAAAGAAACATAAACAACTTAATTCAGCGAACCGTTCCTACAAAAAACGCCTTTAAACAACTAACTGAATTAATAAAAGAGAGCCCAAGAAAGGGTAAAGGAAATTATAATCCTTTCTTTTAAAATGCAATGAGGTGGTTGTAAAAACGTTTGCGGGGAAATTTAAAATGCGCCTTCCCTGGCAATTAGTAATCCGAGTGAAATTAAAACAATGAGGAGGCCGACGGGATAGCACGCAACGCATTGAAGGCCGAAGGGGGGGACCACACTCCTTTTCTTTGGAAGAGTCGTGCGATGGACTCTTTTATCGTCCCTTTGAATCCGTTCATAAATCTGTAACAGCTGGTTGTTGCGAACTCTTTCGGGGTATTTTTCTTGAGACGGAATTTTCCTTGGGATTTTTTTTAATTCTGCCGATCTTTTTGTTAGAACAATTAGTCAATTTAGACATTTTTACATAGAGCGCCATACCTACATATGTCTATTATGTTTCGTTGGCATTCATTTCTCACAAGCCAATGCTGTTTTTTTAGTATGTTACTGGTTATGGTGCCATTTGTTAGTATGTCACACAGGCTAAAAAACTAACCTAGTACAAAAAATATCGCAAGATGCTTAGCCCTTTACAGGTGACCCACAGCTTACATAATTATATTTACTTATTATAGTTTCTAATTTTCTTGTATATAAAACTAGCGACACGGTATTGACACTGTTTCCTAGGTAACTTAGTAACATTACCATTTCCTTGTAATAAATAAACATATCGATGTAATTAGTAAACACTCTCTTAATGAAGTTATATTTTATTCAACCACTTCCATGTATTAAATCCCTTAATAAACCACAAAAGCCTACTGATCCCGGCTCCACGCGAGTTGCTGTTTAAGAAACCAAAATTATCAAAACTAAAAATACTTTGCAGTCGAGCTATAATTTCCGACTCATTTGCGATGAGTTAAGACTGAAATTGGATTTTATCAGTGGTATTAGTTACTGCAGTTTAGTCGTGGATGTGGTAAATGGCAAAATAATGAGACGCGCGGCACTGCGGGCCGCGACGCGCTTTCGACGGGGGTACTCGCATGCTAATAAGGAACATGAATATTTATTTAAAAAATACAAGCATAAACCAATACATATTCGGTTTGTATTGTTTTTGCGGTTTTTATTGTACACTTAACGTTGTACCAATTAACTACATCCATTGAATTGAAAATGTAATTAGGTATCTACTCTTAGTCAGCAAGTGTATATATGGGTGCATACACCTTACTCATAAATATGTCCCATCGCTCCTATCTTCTATAAGCGGATTAAGATATGATATTAATGAGAGGAATAAATCGATACCTACATATTTTTGCACTTGACTGTACTTACATACCTATTCTAAACTTAGAAAAGCTTTTTTTGCACTAAAGTCCTTGATTTTTACAAGCTTTTATTTAACTTGCAATGTATGACCAACTGAATTTTGAAGTAGATATTTTCAACCGATTGAGCTGAAATGTACCCAACATTAATTTAAAGGTATAGTTTGGGTGACATTTCAATATTATGGTGCCATCGGCCTGAACTGATGATGGAGACAGAAGATGGCCATGGCAATTCAGTAGGTACTTACCCGACGTAACCCCGTTGAATTTGGAGTTTGGGCTCGTTAGAATCGTCTCAATGATATTTGATGACGGTATACATAATAGTACAGTCGGCAATAAAAGCTTGTATCAAAAATGTCAATTTTGACAGAAACTTATTAATGTTTCTATTGTCGTGGTCTGCCATCCTAACCTCAAAATGACATATAACAAGTGAAATCAAAAGCTGACAGATTTTTTGTAAATATTATAGCCTAAGTCAGTCATACGATTAAGAGGAATCCAACGACACCTCATATTAATATCGAAATCTGTCAAACGGTTTAGGTTGCAGGTCGTGCCAAAGAATAAGGCATACACACATACATCTTATTTATACCTTTTTAATGGATCTTTGTGAAAAAATTGTAACGCTAGGTTTACCTACACAGATCGTCGATTTCTGCTGTGACTGTACTCAATTTAAATTGGAAGGGTAACCTAGGATTTAAATTCAAATTGCATTATCTAAAGACTGTCACCACGGTGCGAGCTTGACAGATCGCCGCCTCTATCACCCTCCCATCGCAGGATGTCAATGGATAATTTAAATGAAGCAACACGGTGGGTACTTTCCGTTGCAAAAAGGAATAAACGAGCCAAATATAAAAAGAAGATGCCAACGGAGAGAGCACGGAATTCGGAGGACGAGGGTTGAAATCTTTTCTCAAACGATATTTTTCCTTTAAAGTTACTTATAGTTCCGTTATTAGACTATATAGGTACTCGTAAAAATGAGTTTGTATGTAGGAAAATTTTAAAACAACAAGAATGTAATCGGTTTCAATTCTAATGTTAGAGAAAGAAGGCTATACGTGTTCTCTCTTCTTAAGCGTTTCTCCGTTGCTGAGGATCGTGACTCCGTCTTTGATACAAATGAGAGGTAAAAAAGTAAAAAAGATTCAAAAATAAAATTAATAATCAAGATCACAAAAACAAACTAAGCACATAATTTTAAATGCACATAATTTGAAAGGCAAACCATGATAGCTAACAGAAGGAAAATATTAAAAGGAACTTTACCTACATTTTCAAAGGAAGTTTTCTTTATCCTTCGAATAAATCGAAGGTGGGGGGAAGTTCCCGGCGGAAGTAGAAATCTGTTGTTTTATTCATGAAAAAATAAAGAAGGGAAAAATGTGAAATGCCAAACACTTTGAGCTTTGTTAAAGTTATTACAACTCAAAGTTATCTGTAACCCCAACAAAAAACGTTCAGCATACCTACTCCCTCAGTAAATCAATAAAATCTAAAATATATACAATAATAAAACAACTGATAATAAATTGCTATTTGATCACATATTTCGGTCTAATCCGAATAAGGTCTAGTTTTGCCTGTGGATTGGAAGGTTTGATGTCAGTCGTTTTCTTAAAACCAGTGCCTACGCCAAATCTTGGGATTAGGTGCCAAAGCGGACCCCGGGCTCGTTTAGAACACTAGGTATCGGGAGAAAACACTAGCAGGAGGATGATATTTAAATCTGTATTACATAGTGTTACTTACCGTGTATGTATGCCTTGTTGTTCTACGGTAGCTTTCATTCAAAGCAAGGTTTCTTAAAGTATGGTCCATAGATCCCTT
This sequence comes from Epinotia demarniana, assembly GCA_945867215.1. Lineage (NCBI taxonomy): Eukaryota > Metazoa > Arthropoda > Insecta > Lepidoptera > Tortricidae > Epinotia > Epinotia demarniana. Next base: position 8,545,283 of record OX244261.1, read on the forward strand.
AGGGGCCACTTCGTTCACTCTTTAAGTAGGCAGGTAGTTCGTAGACATATCAAACATGAGATTTTCTTCAACGTTTTTCAGCAGAGGACAACAACAACAATCTGAAAGTGGTTCATGCCTATATAAAGTGTAGGAACCACTGATTCAACGGCTCACTATCCTCAGATTATATTATAAACGTAGGTACCTATTTCTACTAGATATTATAGTGCCTGACAAAGCCTCACGCTCTGTATCTATTAAGCGATGCAAATTTGTTGTAATCCCGCATCGCTGTTGCCGAGTGAAATATTTAATTTTCATAAAGTTTACATTATACTGGGGGGCTGAGGACCGACTCCAATTCTGCCGTGTTAAGCTAAACGACATAAGTTCAAAGGAGTTGAAGATATTTTATTTCCAAATATATGTATTCAAATTTGAATCCTATTCCACAGAGATAAGTTCCAAAATGTATACATATTGGTAGTTGTGGTTGTGACATACGTCTTTTTAGTATCAAGGCAGAAGTGTTTGCGTGCGACGGATTATGGGAAAGCTTCGAACTTGTTTTATTTACCTACTCGATTTCAGGAGAACCATTCAAGATTGAATGAGATTTTCTGAATTTTTACTCGTCAAGATTGGAAGACAGTTGCGAGCTGTGTAAAGTCCGGGCACAATACAGACACAAGGTCTATACGCCGGCGGTACGACTAGCACTATCATCTAAAAATGCACTTTGCATGTGCATAATAATATATAATAAGTTACCAGAGTCGATTAAGGGCCAGAATTTAAAAGATTTTAAGTCATCTGTAAAAAATGGCTTACCTACTGATAAATGTTATTATAATATTAATGAATTTCTGAATGACAATTTTTAACTACAATTTCTGTACTGCACTTATATTTTTATTTTGTTATTATATAATCTGACATGTTTGTATTATTAATATTTTTTAATAAGTAATTTCTTACCTTGTTGGTAAATGTATGGACACCTGTAAAGGTAGGGTTTGGTGAGACTACCAGAGCTACAAGTGTAACTGCAATTGTAACCCAATCTCCACATGCGTTTTAATAAATCATTTTAATATCTTTAGTATGATGGTGAATCTAAAATGTTAAGGTTAGTCGGCCTAAAATGGATTTTAAATATAATTTACTCACCTAATCTAACTTAAAATTAGGTATTAAGTATCCGAATTCTCAAAACAACGTTACTTCCACTCCTTTAACATTTTAACCTACTATTATATTTTCTGCACGTCTTTTTCTATCCATCAGCTTCCAGCACATTAATACACAGGTATAGCTATAGAGAAATGACCGTCGATTGTTATTTGGAAACAAAACAGAAATAAATTCGATCGGCTATTGTTTCCGATCGACATCAGTAACCCGACAGCAAATTTGCATATCACCAATATTATATCGTCACGCGAAAAACGTATCCCTTACGCCTGTGTACACATGAATGACGCGTGATGCTGCCGGCCTTCCCTGACGTCATCCATCATTCGCCGTGGCGCCTGCACCTAGACTCGTGACAGGCAAGCGGCGGCCTCGGGTGGATAAAACAAAACAAGCAAAACTAAACCCTTCACGACCCGAAAATAAAGTCGAGTTTCCGATGACACAAACGAATGCAAGGTGGCACCCCACCTCCCCGCGAGCGAGGGAGGATCCCTGTCAAACGCTGGCGAAGAGTTTGACAGACGCGGGCGCGGAGTATTTGACATGAAGGGGCTTGTTTGATACGGGGGCTGACAGGGGAGGGGGGAATTCTGCCCGGTCATGAATAGGCAATGGGCTCGCTTTATTTATAAAGACTGTTAGCCTAACACGGGCTCAGTGAACTTGTGCTACGAAAATAAACACGTCATCTATTGAAATTAGGATTTTTGCGAACGGATTAATTTGAGCTCAGTATAAAGTTACCGGAAGTGTATTGTGATTCACGCCGCTAAAAACATTGTATTTGCCTTGCTTCAACCTCGCTAAGACCACACTTTTTATAGCCATTTATAATCTTTAACAGGAAATAGGAGGCTGTTGTAAATGACGTTATCAACGAGCATTTAATTCAAGCACCCGCGAACTTCTAACATCTTGTTAGGGGGATAAAATCCATAAAAGACACGGTAGTGGCTTGATACCGGGCAAGAGGCAACGTTCAGTACAAAATTTGATTATTCCACGAGGTTGGCCTATCGCCAGCGTTCGACTATTTATCAAGAGCTCTCCTCGCCCGACGGTTTACAAGGATACTAATCATCGACGAGGGATCGCTATAGAGTGGATGCAACTGTGACAGTGTTTGTGTTAGTTAAATAGGTACATATTGATAAAGTGAAACTATAATCACTTGGGTTGAAGTTTCAACTTACAATGTTAATTATTGTCCAAGATATTATGTACTTTTGTCGTTTTATAGTTACTTTGCACATACTTCATGATGTTCTTGCACGTTTGTATTTTGTTTTCACAAACAGTGGACTGAAAGTTGTGGCTGGTACGTTCTGATAACTAAATGTGATGAATAAATAAATATAATAAGAATATCATGCTATTTAATTTTTCTCTTCGTCACTAATCCTCAAACAAATTGAGACTGACCTCCTTCTTTAACTGAATGATTAAGAAATGTAGGTATATAAAATGGTAATTATTCGATGTTAGTTGTAAGAAAGACGGTCCAAAAAACTTGGCAAAATATGCATTGCTAATTTACTACATAAAACACCCAGCATTTACATGACAATGATATTAAAATATAAGTCATAATCATAACATAAAATAAATAAGAAATAAGTACTCATAGGTATATTTAAATATTAGACTGATAGGTATCCCGTATTTTAATTTTATTTTCACTTCTCTCGCCATATTAATTTAAAATTAATTATGCTTATTTTATATATGTTAGGGTAAGAACGGATCGGGTTAAGAACGAAATTGCTAGCATCACACCTGCCTAAGAATCGGACGTGGGTCGAGGTTGACCGTTTAATAGTATTACTTTTTGGGGTTCCATACCCAAAGGGTAAAAACGGGACCCTATTACTAAGAATTCACTGTCTGTCCCTCTGTCCGTCCGTCTGTCCATCCCTCTGTCTGTCACCAGTCTGTATCTCAAGAACCGCGATAGCTAGACAATTGAAATTTTCACAGATGATGTATTTCTGTCGCCGCTATTACAACAAACTAAAAACAAAATAAAATTAATATTTAAGGGGGCTCCCATACAACAAACGTGTTTTTTTGCCGCTTTTATAGATAATGGTACGGAACTTTCGGTGCGCGAGTCTGACTCGCACTTGGCCGGTTTTTTCTTTTTTCATCAGTGTTCGAGAAATTTCATAGCTTTAACTTGAAGAGGAAAATGCATTCAAATCAATAGAGGGAACTGATTAAATTTGAGTTCATTTTCAACAATTTCTAAAGTAACTTAAAGTAACGCTTTGTTTCATCTTTCATCATTGTTAATGTAATAGATTCAAATTAAAGTTAGTATGTTTCTGTGTACATTTACCTTTACCGTATTTAAACACCAGTTAAAAATAATCACTACTTACCCTTAAAATCATATAGTCACTTTAGAAGTTATTTTGCAAAACTTTGTGCCCTGACCTGGAGTGCCAGCAGAAGTGAAAACTTGCCAACCGGGGGTGGGGGGGGGGGGTGCCAACGCTGCCACCCCCCCCCCCAAAAGAGAGCACAGCGGCGCTAAAGAAGATTTCACTTCAAAAATAAAATCATTTGATTATCATGATACCGCAGTCGGTAAAACAGTCGATACATGTTTAAAAAACGAAAACACGACCGAGAAAAGTTCAATAATATGAAAATACGAAGGCTTTAAGTAATCGGGATGGTTTTTTATTTATTTATTTAAAAGAATTTCAATCAAATCTACCAATCCAAATATACCAATCGAACCCATTTTTTTATCAGCATTTTGAAACGTCTAAATTGGTCAAAATTCGCGGCCTACATATATAAGCATTATCTTTGTAGAGCTAGTTTTTCAACATAGTCCGGCGTTACCCCGCGTGTGTCTTATCCTACCCCCTACCTACTTCCTGATGAAAGAAAATGCAAACTGACTGACTTTAATCATTTACTAAATAAAAAAGCGTGGTTTCTGTAAATTCAAAATAATTAAAGAATTGTTAGCTAAGATAAGCAAAAAATATCCTTACCAAAAATCTATCGTATCCGATCTTACCCCAACCGCCCTATTCAGAATTCAAACTATACAGCTGGTAATAACATCTCGCGGTGCAGCCTGCAGTAAATTTTATCATGTTGTTACGAGAGAGGCATGGTTCTCTGTGAGATATAAATCAAATTCTGCATTAAAATCTGTGCGACCAGCAATGATTGGACCGAACACACTCTGAACCGGTGCTTGGATCTAATTAATGATACCCGAGGGAAAATTGTCACTTAATTTACCCGATCGTATGACTGGAAATTGTATTTAAATTAGTGATAACTTCGAAGATTCGAAGCGTTTTTTAACTTTACTAAGTGTAGGACGTCCAGCAACTCGTTGGACTGATGGCAGCTGTTATCCGCTACGCGCTAATGCGGCTCACCCCGCCGGTCACCCGTCGCGAAACTAGACCTCTACCTACGCTTAGTTACAACGCAAAGCGGTGTCAAGATATATTTGTCGGTGAGCGTTGAGAATTGAGATGAGCTTAAAACAAGTTACAGAATAGGGGGGGCTGGATTGCTGGCAGTGGCTGGATGGAGAAAGCACAGGACCGAACCTTTTAAAAACCCTTCATATGATGTATTCCAATAATTAATATTATGAAAGATATCCTGGTGATGGTAGCCTAATCCATAACTTGGAAGGTCAGATGACAGTTGCTTCTAGAAAAAAAGCCGGCCAAGTGCGAGTCGGACTCGCCCACCGAGGGTTTCGTACAAAATTACAAATGTATAGTTTTCAGATTTTTTCCTGTACTCAGTACCTATAAGACGATTTTAATTGCCAAATTTCATAGTCCTACGAGTGGGTCATCGGAAAGTACCATACTTATAAATTTTGATTCCCTTGATAGTGTCGAAATATACCTACATGGCAACATGGCCGTATGCCGTATCTATTTTTTACGTTAACTTTGTAGTTAGATTTTTTAGTAGCTTCAAGGTACTGTAAATTTGAATAGATGGTTTTAAATTCAACTCGATACCTTCACGTGCTCCCGAGATAAAGGGTTTTAATAGACACACAAACGGAAAACATGGTGAAAAAATAGCTCTAGATTATGTAGAAATCGAGTTCCGGGCTCCGAAGCAGTAGATGAGATAATTCCAAAATCCCTTACAATTATAAACATGCAAAGCAATTGTAGGTATTCATCAGAGGTGAACTTGATATATATATATATTTTAAGGCGTATGTCAGGTTGATACTAATTTACAATCATCAAAACTCATTAGAAATCGGAAACTCTTTAAATAGAGAAAGTTTTGACATTTCTGTTAAATCAATTGAGCATTTGTACTTATAATCTGCGCATATTACTTTCAATTCATTATCTAAATATCCTATTACAGTTCATATGTATAGCTAATTAATTAAATGACAGTGATTTCCCATTTCGCATTCCGGCCGCTCGCACAGACGGATGTCTGATTTAATTATTCTTATTAAGTAATGACAAGCGCGTAATTATAATTAATATCACTTATTAAGGAGCGCGAGCATGCCAAATGTATTAATGTTCCGTGAAATGTTGCCTAAAAGATGCCAAGACGAGTGTTTTTTTTTATAAATGTCTGCGGGTTACGGGTTTTGGTAAAAAAATATTGCACTTAAATAAAGATTAGTGATAAATAAAACTGCGAGTCGGACTCGCGCACGAAGGGTTCCGTACCATAAAAATGGCAAAAAAATCACGTAGTATTTGTTGTTATAGCAGCAACAGAAACACATAATTCGTGAACATTTCAATTGTCTAGCTATCGCGGTTCTCGAGATACAGCCTGGTAACCGACAGACGGATGGACAGACAGCGAAGTCTTAGTAATAGGGTCCTGTTTTACCCTTTAGGTACGTAACCCTAAAAGGACAATCGTGTAATTGACATTGGTCACTATAATTTACATAATCTATGTACAGGTCGTGGGTCACGCCACTTTCGGATATTGATATAATACTATCATTACTTCCGTTAATTAACCTACCGGCTACCGGAAATGCTGCTTTAAGGCCTATAAAGGAGAGGATGACTAGAATCTTTACCCATTTTTTAATTGTCTCAATAAACATGAAAACGTAATGACATAGCTCAAAACGCGGGTATTTGACCTACAACGTTACACTTAAAGCCGGGCTTAACCCGCCAACGTTCAGAGATCACATTACAAAACCAAATAATGGATTATTACAAAAGCTAACATTAAAATGAACCCCTTGAGCACGACCGCATCAGGGTTGCTTCCGCGGCGTCCTATGATTTATGTGCCGCGAGATTTCGCCCCGGGCTCGCGTTTCCTTTTGTCGCCCGCGTCGGCTTTGTGGCAACCCTCGGTAATAGACAACCGATGATTCGATTTTCTAATGAATTTGTGTCTTGAGGTTTTGCGATTTTTAGGTATTATTGGAGAGATATATGTACCTATTGATGTAGAAGAGAAAGCATGGTCGTTGGTAGGTGTACGAAAAATTATAGCTACCACCAATGAGAATTTTAGTGGGTTTTGAGACGGTTCGCATAACTAAGGTACTTACCTTCTCATTATGTCACGGGTACGATTGAGCATACGGTATGTGAAATATTACCTAAGTATCTACCTACTATATTCTGTGGCCTGATTTTGCGTATTAACTTTCACCTGCGATTTTATTCATTTGGGGATCATTTTCGAGATACATTTTAATCTACCTACTCTAATCTAGGTAGATTATAATCTATAATCTACTTGTAGATATGCCAAATTTCATCGAAATCATTTATCTATGAATGATCGAGTATTTGAATAACAATAGGTACCTATTAGTACATCTAAGCATACAAGCGTTCAAATATTAAATATTAGTAGCCCATTCAAACAAAATGTCATAATCGAGTGTCTGACGGTTGCTCTCAAGCGAATAAAAAGTTTGTCTATTGACACTCCACCCTGCAATGTATTGAAAACATCTTGAATTATTTAATAAACCTACTGGAACCGTTAATAGTTCGGCCGGGTGTGGGTTTAATAAAACAAAGGACAACATGTCGCGGCCCGATCGCTCGTCGTGTCATGTAACGATGCTCATTTGTCAAATCACACACACGATCGCGATCCTCTTTATTGCCGAACTAGGAGGTGCACGCGAATTTGATCGTGTAGATGTAGAACTAATTATGTATAAACACAGCCACTAAAAGTACTGTTTATAAAAAAAAACAATTGATAGGCACTGAAGTCCCTCTTGGGGTTTCGCACCCAAAGTGTGCCAGTAAAACCGTATTACTAAGTTTAGGCTGTTAGTGCTAAGTTTATCTGTTTATATCTCCGTCCGTCTGTTACAATGCTTTCCTCACAAACCGTATTGGTAAACAATTTTGCGAAGTATGAATAGGTAGTTACTAATGGACGTTACAGCAACAAACAATAGCTGGTACCTATACCACCTACTTTATGTTTTTTTTTAATTTTGTGGTATAAAACTCTTCATAAGCATGTCCAACGCGCACTTGCCCGATTGTTTTGTATCGTCATACATAAATAAAAAACTATAATTCCATCGATCTCTGCTAGGTAGCCCGCCTGAAAGACGGCGAACTGCGAAACAAATTTAATAAGGCGCTAACCCTCTCACGCTACTTTTAATCTCGCCGTTATTCACCTTGTTATTTTCTCGTAAAAAATCGCTTCCCATATTTCACTGGAGAGAAATTGTAATATCGCGGCGCTCCTCGTCTTAATAAACATTTTTTTCGGCGTCGCATGAAAATGACATTGAGGCGTCACGTGTGACATTGATGAAAAAATATAAAAGATATGGCGGGATCGGCGCGACCCCACTGTATATGAACACACTCGAGACAACGCGAACACGCCCGCTCTGGAGCCATCACTTGGTTGATAGTTATGTGGTAAACATACCTACCTACTTGCACAAGATTTTGGTTTTAATTTACAATTGCCGTGGAGTTGGAATATTGGTGCAGATATAATTTAATGACCAAAAAATATCCCAGTGCCAAATAGAGGCACTGGGACATTTACCGTAATAGTAATATAATAATAGTAAACTACCCACACCTACACCCATCCTTAGCTCTCAAAATAATGCGTCGTATAATGTTTATTTCGTGTCATGACATCTCACAGTACCAAATTGGCCAAAGAGTAATATCGCTTAGTTAGAGCCTTGCTTCGAAAAGGATAATCTCCGCTAATAAAATATTTGGTATCAGAAATTATTAATTACTAGCATTATCCCGCGAGTTCGTCCGCGTGGACTTCCGTATCAACGCCATCCCCTTTAGAGGATGATTATGGGGTTAAAAAGTACTTATACTTATCCTATGTTTTAATCCAAGTTTCAACCCGTTCAGCCGTTTTTGCGTGATTAAGTCAAAAACATCTAAACTTTTGCATTTATAATATTACTAGGATTTAAGAAAAAAACGTTAAACAGTTACACAGTTGCCAAAAACGTATATTATGTGTATTTCGCATAGTGTCCCGCGCAGTGTCGTTTAGAGCTCTGTTCCAGAGGGGGTCGCGCCTTTAAAATAATGAACTTACACACTAAGTGCAGAACTAGGTATAGGGTTGGCATAGTCAGGCTTCCTACAGAATCAACTGTAAGTAGGTACCAACCTACGTTACTTCATAATAAATTTTGAATTTCAACCCTAGTCAGTCCTGTCAACGAATACTTAATAGGTACACTTAGTTGTATCTACATTACATAATGTGAATTTTGAGTAAAAATATTTTTTTGAATGCCAAAATGTAATTGTGTGAGGTTGTGTCAAATAATAGCGTTGTTTGGGTTTTTTTACTAGTGTTGGCGCTTGCTTATTTATCTGTATGAAAATTGTCAAATAACGTTTATTTCGTATTCTTTACTTACGTCCCATAAAAGCATATGAACCTAGCCGCAGTGCCGCTTATTAGCCTTATTTCGTTACTCAGCTACACCTTAAAGAGAATAGGCATAGATGTTTACTCAGCCATCAAAAGCGTCGAATAACGTTTATTTCGTATTCCCTACTAACATCCCATAAGCATATCAACCTGGGCGCAGTGTCGCCGAGCGCTCGGAAGCGCCGAGCGTGGCAGATGTGCCACCGGTTGTGATTGTCTTGCCGCGATGATTGATGATCTCCGCCGATGCCGTTAGGGCTGCCGCTCGCTCCGTCGATTTTTTTTTTTTGTAATTTTTTTCGTTTTGCGATCTATTCATATTTTATACTTACTTTTTTAATAAATCTTTAATAACAATATATTATTTTATTACAATATGCCAAATTGACATATTGTCGTCACAAAAAAAACGAATATAACGTTAAAACGTTTTTTTTTTTTATTAAATTTTTGCAGAAACGTTTAGTTGTATGAAACCAAATCATTATTTAGACTGGTAGACCATGTTATAGATGAAATAAGTATAATAATAAATTACCTAAGAAAAAATACTGTAAATACGATAGGTTGAAGTGATATTAGCACTGTTATTGTTAAACCCAAAGTAACCGGGATACAAAACATAATACAACAATAAAGGGAACTTCGATAACAGGGATTATCCCTCCCTTCGCAGTTTGATTGACATTTCATCACAATTATACCTACTCGGCGGTCATGTTCGGACTCCGCCTCCTATTGTGATTCTTGCTATCTTGATGAAGCCGTCATCCCTCTCGCACTTCAATGAGCGTGAAAGAGACAAGTATAGTTCTCTTATCAAATCACGGTGATAAAGTCATGATATTATTATTATAAAGCTAGTTTAAATATTACCGTTAAGTTAAGAGTCAAGGTGAAAGTTATATACTTATTGCAAATTATTATTACTTATTTTACGACTAAGTAAGTTAAGTAAGTGAGGCAGGTATAAGTTAAGCAGTTTTTTTTCCAGTACAGTTTTGATTTAGGTTTTTTTATTTTTTTGTATGTTGTGATACTGAACTTACGTGTCTCGGGCTCAGGCAGAATATCAGTGCTTCTCTCGAAAGAGCGAAGCGTACAACTGAGCCATGAGCCCTTTTGTTTTGCTGCAACGCACACAGCAATTGTATGTTGTTTTTTTTTGGTATGTTTTTGTATGTCTACTCTTTTTCATATTGTGTATCGAATGTTTGTTATAATTTTGTTTTTGTACGATGTTGTTTCAGTTTCTATGTGATTGTAGCAAACAAATAAACGTTTTATCTATCTATCGTAAGTTTTGTTATGACCGAGACGGTATTTACAGTATACAGGTAGTTTTTTTTGAAATGTCTAATTAATATACGCGTTAATCGATAGATTGTAAATTTGATTTAATCATGATCTTACATTATTAAGCAAGTTAAGTGAGGGCTAAAGATGAATAAAATAATTATTGCACTTGGATGTTGAGTTTCAGGGATTAGCCATACATATAAAGATACATAGTGTAGATAACGCGGTGAAAAAAAATACAAATGATTTTCTCCCTATAAATGATAGACAAAAATCTGTAGTTTTAATAAAGACGTACACGCCCGTAGCAACCCTAGCTCACTATTCAACTCACGTTTATTCAATATAAGCAAACTCAGGCATATGCCACAGTAAAAGTAAGTACGTACTTTGGCGAAATATTCCTCATTCGTCAATCGTAACCGCTGTAATGATTTTTGGATATTTCGCAAACCTCAGGTATAAGTGCCTACTTATATACGAAAACTTTATAATTAAAACCCGATCAAACGAAGCAGGCAACCGGCTCGCTAAAAAGCTATACAGTTAGCTTAGTCGCTTTGTGGCATAGGATTACCTAAACGTGGCCTTAGCAGCCGAATGGAATATAAATTATCAGACTAGCGGCCGAATTGAATATAAATTATCAGACTAGCGGAACAACCCTGTTTTAGCTAAAATAGCGTTAAAATTTGTTTGTCCGTATCTGTCACTTTGACATTTGTGTTCGTAAGAAAGGTACAAAGCACATTTTATTTAGCAGAGGCAGTTTATATCTCTTATAAAAATATATGAACACAGCTATACAAATATTCTAACGCAAACTAGTTCTAGTTGCATGCACCAGGACGTATCACATATCAGTTCAATACGTAAAAATGCATTTCGGAATTTGACCCTCGTTGATGAATTGAAATTCACAGTGCCAAGCCCTCTCTCAAGCGTTCCCTCGTGTATGATTCGTGACGTCATATTTGGAATCATTTAGGAATCAGCGATGTCATCCCCTCCCCTGTCTCAATCACGAGAGCGTATTTAATGACGTCACATTTGTAAATTACAGAAATAATATAGGTACATTGTACCAAGGTCAATGAATTCAATTGGTCATTGTGTCAAGGAATTTAATTGTTGGGCCATTTAGGTGTCAAGTAATTTTTGTTTTTAATAGTAGCTTTGAGGTGTCCAGTATAAAGTGAGCTCTAAATAGCTCAACAATTAAATTCCTTGACTGTACAATAGGTACAATATCTATTATTAGGTAGGGAGGTAGGTAGTTATACAATTAATATCCATGTATAGCAGATGTAAATATACTTTAAAAGTAAGTAGGTACCAAACGTAAATGCACCTGCTTGACGCGGTTTTCTGATCTTGACATTATTTATTTACAGAAATGAAAGTCGATATGACCTAACCAATCGAATAAAATCATCAATGACGCTTGTTTACTATGACTGCATACAATTTGCAAGGCAAAACGTATCGATAACAAGTTCTAATAGGACGATAACGCATTGATTTCAACAGTTGTTATCTCGTATTGACACACCTCTAATGACCCGTTATCAACATCTATTGTCTTCAAAAAATATGTCATAATAAGACCTTCCGAAGATAAGGCTGTTTACACCCAAACGGCAGTCCATTGTTTTGCGGCAAAGTTAGTGACAATTCGAAAACATTATTTATATTAAACCATATGTTCGTATCGTAGATCCATTCGGAGACCAAAGTTTATAATTTACTTTAAAAACAAAGTTTTAACCGACTTCAATTTAGTACTCCGCCAAGCCACATTTTCTATTTTTTTTTTACAATTTACGACATGAACTGATTTCCGATAGCAAATGCGTTGATTACTATAGAAAAAAACCGAATCGCTGTATGTGGGCCGATAATATTTGAGAACTTCCATCGATTCCCCAAGATCATCACCAATGGCACTTCATTAGTTCCTATTTCAACGGAATTCTATCAGAACCTTTGACGTACTTTTGCACTTTTAAGTACATAATTGAGGAATTCGATAAGTCATCTGTGGTCTTCATCATCAATTCCTCGCCACCAAATTTATGATTCCGGATGTAAATACACGAGTTATAACAGAAAATACCAAAATCACTACACGCGTGCCTAATAAAATTGAGGAGTTCCCTCAATTCCTCATGGATCCCATCATCCAACTGAATTTTTGAAAAAATGGGACCCACCTGGAAGCATATACTTACAAAAAAAAAAAAAAAATACAACCGAATTGAGAACCTCCTCCTTTTTTTTGAAGTTGGTTAAAAAGAAACGTAATTGGTATACATACATTTACGTCCAAAATTATAAAGGCGAAAAAACACCTTGCCCAGTCGATGTCAAAGAAATGTACTACCTATACATTATTCACCTTTTAACAAAGGAATAAAGTGCTATTTAGGTGACAGTGGGCGGGGCACATTGCGTGTAGAACCGATGGCTGTTGGGGCGGAAAGGTTCTCGAGTGGCGACCACGTACTGGAAGGCGCAGCGTGGGTTAGGCCCCCCCACAAGGTGGACTGATGATCTGGTAAAGGTCACGGGGGTCCGCTGGAAGCGGGTGGCACAGGACCGGTCATTGTGGCACGCTTTGGGGGAGGCCTATGTCCAGCAGTGGACATCTTTCGGCTGATATGATGAAGGTGATATTTAAGTATCTAAACATATTCTTCGACGTCGACCGCCCAAAAAAGGAAGGGACACCATGTAGGCTATGAAAGACTATATTTGCTTGACGAAATAAATATTTTTCTTTCTTTGTTTATGATATGTATCCTCCCCTTCCTCCTTCTTAGTTGCCCACTCCTTGGTTGTTGTTCGGAACGCAGTAATGCGCCTTAGGTACCGCACCCGTGACGGCTAACGAAATTAGACCTCTACCTACGCTTAGTTACTACGAATCGCGGCGTCAAGATATATTTGTGGGTGACGGTGAGATGAGCTTAAAACAGTTGCAGAATAGCGGGGCTGACTAGAGTGGTCGTGGTTTTATGACGACTAGGTAGGTACACTGGGTAGATACTGTAGATAAGGCAGCCCTCGCTATGCGCCTGCAATCTTAACGAACGGGAATATTTAACTATGGAGGTTTAAGTCGCAGCTTTTATCTACCTAGTGCCAACATATTTTACTAGAGCGGACTCAACTGACCTTGGACAGTATTCGGCATCATTAACTATTAAATTTTCAGTCTGTTTCATATTTGGGAGAGTTATAAAACCAATTCTGAAAAAAGTCAATGGAGCTCTTTCATTTGTTAAGGATCCACTCAGTGTATCAAAGTAGGTATTTTTAATTAATTACAACAACAAATCTCCATTTTGCAACAAAACTTTTAGTAGGTACATTACCATACCAATCAATTCTCATCACCAGCGCCTCTCACTCACCCAAACTTGGCACTTTGCACTTTGCACTTGGGTTTATATTAGTCGAACTTTTAGTGTCTTAAAACGAAAACTAGTGAATCCAATTGAACATTACAACTGCCATTATGTACTATTAGGTGTTAACATTAGGAATACACTCAAATAATCTTACGACAGTTAAGTACGGTTATTATATTAAAATTAGAGTAGCAATTAAAGCGGTATAAAAGTACGGGAAGCGCATGGATTTCAGTAGTTGAGGCTTCGACCAAGGTCTAGTAGCATGAAGGTCAAATCACTTTTGGTAATATTTTACTGGGGCGACAATAATGTAGCCTTAAGAATGAGGTACATTTTCAGCACGGCTATCACGCGATGGCGCGCGAGCTCTCTCGGTTTTTCTCGCACTATGCGTCTCTTCCTTATTAAAACACTAAAACTAAAAAAAACTAGAGTATGTCGCGGCCGTCCCATGATAGACGTGCTGATTATGTGGGACCAAATTTAGAGGGGACGTTCATATACATTCAATGAATAGATTGAGAAGTATAGTAGGTATTCATTCATTATATACCTACCTTATACAAACGTATGGGCACAATAAAAAAACGACATTAGTTCCAAAATCGATGAAATATTGATTGAATGATATTAAAAGTGTTAAAACACCGTCTTTTATTGTTATTTAGTGTCTATTCAGAATGTATAGGAAATAAATGTATAAATCAGAGTTATCTTTTATCATGAAATCGTAAGCCAGTCCTTATAATATAATAGATGACACTTGAAGGAATATGGATACTGATTATAAAATTGTGTCAAAAATTCGCTTATTCATTATCTCATTGGAGCTTTCGACTAGTTTGCTAATCACCCCCTACCCATTAACAGGAGAAATGGGACACTATAAAACCGGGCCCTAATTAGTACACACCATTACTTACTCTTGGACTTTCATTCAGAACGTTCCATGACCAAATTTCTAAATTATCTTAGTATTTTTCGCTGTTCGTAATATTGTCAAGTAATTTTTCCCTGTTATTTGTACTTGATAATCGAGTATGTCCGCTTCAAAGTCCATCCCAAGTCAGCCGGCTAGCACGCTGCAGCTGTACCGGTATGGTACCGGCATTAACGAAACCAGTGAAGAGCAGTGGAGTCCTGATACTACCAACATGCACGGCGATCCAACGGTAATTTTCATTTTTTACATATTTTTAAATAGCTTTTTTCTATTAGGTACCTAATCCAATACCTTCTCTAGTAAGTAAACAGATTTTGTATAACTCATTGTTGTATGATTCAAATCATCCATAACCACAGAAAAAAATCA
Source organism: Epinotia demarniana (assembly GCA_945867215.1). Lineage (NCBI taxonomy): Eukaryota > Metazoa > Arthropoda > Insecta > Lepidoptera > Tortricidae > Epinotia > Epinotia demarniana. The sequence continues at coordinate 8,560,403 of OX244261.1, forward strand.
TAGACGTATAAACCCCGGACTCGATCCTGAGCCACACTGTTTCGTCGCCTAAATAATAATTAGTGTTTTAAATTATTGTATGTACTTGTTACTTTTTAGGTTTTTGTAACTATGGGCCTTAATTGCCTGAAATTAATAATAATTATTATAAACTAATTTAAATGTATTATAATTCCAGCCCTTACAATGGATACCGCAGCACATGGCTCCAGCGAGCTGCCCCAGTGCCCCCTACGACGGCCCCAAGTTCTCCTCGGACGGCGTGACCACGCCCATCGACTTGGACAATCCTCACAGCTTCACCCAGATCAACGGCTCCCAGGACACAAATGGATACAACATGCTAAGCACTCCGCGAATGACGCACGGCTTCACCGGTTCAAGCGTTCTATTGACCCCCAGTTCACATAACCCCATTTTGAGCGGCAGGAACACATATCCATCTGTTTCTGCCCCGGTGTCCAGCACTAGCCAGTTCACCAACCGCCCCTTAGCATGGAACGTGACGAGGACAGGCGGCGTAAAGAAAGCCAAACGCATCCGTACCGCGTTCACGAGCCAGCAGATGATTGAGCTCGAGCAAGAATACGCCCGCACCCGCTACCTAGATCGCAGCCGTCGTATCGAACTTGCCAAAATCTTGCACCTCAACGAGCGCACTATCAAGATCTGGTTCCAAAACCGTCGTATGAAGGAGAAGAAGGACCGAGCTGAAAGCCTCGAAGACTCCGAAGAAACAGAATCGTCTCCCGAACACGGGAACATACCAATGCCAATGCTAGTGTCCCACGACTTCCCGACGCCGGTTGAAGCCGCCATCTTTAAACAAGAAAGCGTTTATATGGAGCCGTATCCAGAAGCCCCGACGCCATTGCCGACACAGAGTCTGGGTCTGCCGCATGGCATGGACAGTCAGATGATGAATGGTTACACATACGAGTATACTCAAGAACAACACGTGGCCTTTGAATACCGTCAGTTGCAGTTGCAGAATGAGGCGTCGGCGTACGTTCACGAGATGCAGGAGATGTCTCCGCAGTTCAAAGAGGAGTCTCCGCAGCGCGAGGATCAAGGAAACGTCAATGCGACGCCGGTGGCAGATGACCAAAACACCGACATATCTTGGATTAGGAATATTTACCCCGATGAGGAATGTTAAGTCACGTTTTTTTCTAGCATAAGTTGTAAATATTATTTATTTTAATAAAGTTCTTCATGTAATAAAAATATTGTATTTTAAATACGAGGTATATTCAATAAACCTATGTAAAGTAGTTAGAAAGTAAGATCAATTTTTTTGTCTTATTGCAATGGAATAAGGTGCAAAGGTGTAATCTTTTACGTGAACTGTACACGTTTGATTCAAAGTCAAGTCAAGACAAATTAGGTAGGTACGCTTATTATTACTTCTCGATATAAAAAAATAATAATTAATATATCAATAAGACTATGGGTTGAATTGGTACTATTATACTATAATATCAAACACGGTACCGGCCAACACAAAATCACATTTTTTTTGTCAAATATAGGTTGTTAAATTACGTTTTCGAATACGAATTCTCGAATTATGCCATTCATGAATTCTATTCGTTAAAATAATTCGTTTACCAATATACTCTTCATGGACTAATTTCCGCGGGTGCGTAACGACGGCTATAAATATTTTTGATATAATATTACTCGCAATAACGCTCATCTGATATAATTCTCAAGTTCTATAACAACACTTAATATATTTTTATATGGCGTAAATTATAATTTGATGTAACGATCATTTGATATAATAATATTTATTATAACATACATTAAGTACAATGCATATTTGCTATATTGCACATAGGATATAATGCTCATTCCGTCTAATGTATAGTTGATATAATCAAGCCAGGTCAGCTAGAAAAAGGGGGGCTCGGGGCCCCCCGCAGTAAAAAACCACTCGCAACAAATGTACTACTAGTGGGTTAGGTTAGGGTTCACTTGTGTGCCCTTAAGGCGGAATCAGACGGTTCATTTTTCGTTCATTTTTATGTTTCATTCCGCACCTTTCACCCAAAGTGACACGTCTGATCATGAAGTGAACCAAAAGTGCCGAATGAATTCACTAGTGAACCGATCCAACGATGTTGGATATTTACATTCGGCATCTTTCACTCGCACTCCGAATAACCGAAAAATGAACGGTCTGAACACGGAAAGAACGTTCACTCGAAGTCGGCCTTTTTTTGAGAGTTGTGTAGCGGACGGATGTCACGTGGAGCGCTCCTCAAGATGGTTTTTAAATGGAATGACAAAACTACGCTACTATTTTTGGAGAATTTCAAGAACTATCAGTACCTATGGAACCATAAATTAGACGAATATAAAGATAGAACTATACGAGCACATTTCTTCTCGCAATCCATGGTCCATCGTCGACAATATTTTCGTTTTTTTTTCTGTCAAAATCTTGATAAAATGATCACAAATTACGCTTATTCCAAGACGCACGACTTCATTCGATGACATATTGACGAATAAGAATAGTGAATGTTCATTTATATGTCATTTTACCTGAGTTATGTGAACATTGAGTGAAAGAAAAAAGAATCAATCACCCGAGGGAACATTCATCCGAGTGAACCGTCTGATTCCGCCTTTAGAGCGGAAATAGGCATCCCGCGAAGCGGCGTGACATCGACACGCTGGCGGTTGGGTTAGGTTTACGTTAGGTTTGAACGGAAAAAAATATTACGCTTGATCATTATAAAATATGAGATGTACATCAAATAAGAATTATACTCTATGGTGGCTATAAGAAATAATCGTTATACCGAATGATAGTTATACTGAATAAAAATATATATTTTGATATTATACCAAACGTTTATTATACATACCCTCCTAAGGCCCATGGGCCTACTCATAGGACTTATTCTGTCGAAGGAATATAAATTATATTCAACTGGAATAGAGTTGCATTGTTTTGTTACGGCCACTTTTTAAAACAAACGAAAGTCAACTCTGTTTCCGACACAATACGATTCCAATTCCAATGCCATTTTGTGTTGTATGGTGGGCCCTAGGAGGATAGAAGGAATGATTCTACCCTTTGAAATTATATCAAAAATGGTTATATCCAATGAAATAATATTATTTGTTTTATACCGATCATTACACACCCCTAAATTCCGCCTTTCTTTTTATTTGTCTATAAGACGAAGCATTTTTTTAAAATATATTTGCTCCATGTAAGATATTCTCGGCCTTCCCCTTTTCCTTTTCCCTTCTATTTCTTCTAACCTACCGTAACTACTCATAATTTAAATGATTTTTTAATCGAACTACGCGGAATACAAAAGTGCACGTCGTCCGATCGGTGGGGCCATACTTATGTGGCCTAAAAAATAAATACCTAGTCCGCGTAGTCCGATTAGTCAGTAGGACCAACAGGAAAAAAAAGTTCATGTGGTCCTGTCAATAGGACGAAGCAGTAGGACCATGTGGCCGGAGGGCATTTTCATTATATAAAATGAAATAAAATAGTAAATAGGTAGGTGACGGACTAAACAATTATATAAGTAACTCAAGTGAAGAAGGTGACAAATACTAGGTATGCACCTACATTATACATTTGTATAAGACCTGAAATCGTTTTTAACATAATATTTTTAACATAATTATATTTTGAAATAAAATTGTAAATAAATAAAAACGCTACTTTGACAGTCATAATAAATACACAGATGGCGCACAGCTTAGTGTCGTCTCGCTAAAACATATTTGGAACAACCCAACTAGGGAAGTACCACCTCACAGAAGACCGCAACAATAATAATACCACCGGTCGCTCCGTATAGGTACTTAGTACGTGGTGTTGTAGGTACTCCTACTTCCTGTGGCCTATTTCCGGGCCTCTGTTGGTGAGTAAAAGGTCCTTGGACCCCAGACCTCCCGAGGATGGCGCTGCGATGGGAGTTGGGAGTCCATGGGCCTATTGCATTTCTTTAGCTGTCAACACAATGTATTCTCCTATCAATAAATGTTTTTATATGGGTTAATAATAACGCGCTTGTGATTCTTATGGAGTACCAAGCTTCCACAGGCTACGGAGCCACTGTCGTATTATTAAAAAATATACTGGTGATATCTATGGTTCCAAATTTGCATCACTAGAGTAGATCAAATTGACAGATTCAGCTGTAATCAGCAGGATTTGTGAAATGGATGTCGTTCCGTTTAAATGCTAATAGAAATTATACATGCTAAGTAATGCAAAAACAATTATAAGTCCACATTAAACCTTTATATTATTGTAGAGATCGCTTTAAAGCGATAAGACCGCCTGTTGTGTCCATTATTTATTAAGCAATTTTTTTGTAACCTGTTTGTCTCTCTTGTTGTGGTGCAATAAAGAGCATTTATTATTATTATTATTATAGGCTAATACACCCCATACCTACGATTAAATAAATAAATATTAACTAATCGCATGGTGTCTCTGGCTCTGAATCCGAAATAAAAGTTGAGATAAAACGGCAGAGTTTCGCAACTAGTCTGCTGTTTGTTTGCATTTTATTATGTATATACACATTTTTAGGACGAACCTCAATACAACACAATGGTACTTACTGCTCCATCTACTGGAATACGCTGTCAACCTAACGTAAGCGATGAGCCGCTTTACGTGAACTACGCTCCAAGGCTTTCCCTCCCTTCGTGTTATGGTTTCAAGATATCTATTATAACATTTATAACATACCTTATAATTCCTATTTATTAATTAAACACGTAGTAATCATTCATAAAACAGTTACTCAGATCAAAAAGACGTACATACCTATTCAATACATGCTGAATTTTCTCTACGTTTCCATTTCCATGCACTTCTACCTTCTACGGTAGGCTTGTGCAAGTGCCATGACGTGTGCAAGCGTTGTGACGAGCCGACGCGAGATGGCGCAAAACAGAATAAAATCTACGGGATAAAAAAATATATGTACAGATATATTGATGGTGGAAGGGATTACATTGTACTTATAGATAATAAAGGGTAACCGTTTGGTAACAGACTTACAAAAAAAGGATGTTTTTAAAACCGTTATTATGACTGAAATAAAGTGCATTTTGTTTTTCAGAAGCTCGAGAAAACTTCCTGTGATGCTACGAGATTGAGATTTTTAAGAATTTTTCTAGGATCATTTTTATTTTATTTTAGGGTCTCAGTTTTTGTTACTCCGAAATTACGCTTCCGATTTTTTTAACAACGGGCCTTGTTGATGCGTCTAGCTAAGCAATTTAATTATCTTGTTGTTTTTTTTTTTGTAAAACGCGGGAGGAGAACTATTTGCATACTACATCGTAGGTGGGTACATAATGGATACTACTATATTGCAGAAATCCGGAAGTCAGTGATATTTTCACGCATTTGTCATTTTCACCGTAGAACCGATTTAGGTGGGTACCATGGCTTGTTATGGTGGCAAATCTAACATTAATACAATGTTTAGTAGGTAATTTTAAAATTAAATGACTAGTTTGACATTTGTAGGAAATATGTTGAGTTTTATATTATAAGCAGGTATTGTAGGAAGTCATCATGAATTTGATTTGCTAATAATGTATTTAGAACTACGAGTACTTATGCAATTTGAAGGCGAGGAAAAGCAATAATTAGAAACAAAGTCAACATAAACTGTTAACGTGTATACCTTAACCTTACTCATAACTCATAAAAAGCAGGTTTGTGGTACATTTTTATAAAACTTTCCCATATTAGTTTTTGAGTTATTAACAATGTAACGTGATTCCAAAAACTACTTGTAAAACCCCGAATTAATCATAATATTACTATCCGTACTTTTTGGTCCGTCGCAGCTGTAGGTACTATTGAGTAAGGGAGACTGCTACTTAATGTGTATTAAATATCGAATGATTAGTTAATTAATGTTTTACATAATGAATTAATGTATTTGAACCAAACGGTATAAAAATGACCTAATCAATTTCTGTAAGTTAGTTGCTACCAGCGTGTTGGGGACATAACCTTGTTTTGGTGTTTTCTAGTAATAATGAGGTACCTTTGTGTGAACCAAGTCACGAGGCCACACCAAGCTGAAAATACAACAAAAAGAAAGATTAGAGAAACTGTAAGTTACAAACCTATTAATTTTCATAGGATTAATTACACTAATTACTTACTCGTCTGTGACCTTTCTACTGTTCGTATATATCAGTATTATACATGCAGATAGTTAATCAATCATTGATATGAAGGCATTAGAAAGTAATTTTGGGTAGCGCAATAAATTAGGCAAGAAAGTGATTCATATTTCCCCATTACTTAATGCTATGGTGTTTCCTACCATTTAGTTTCTTACGATTTCTAATTTATACATGTTAAAAACAGAATACTGATCATAAATGCATTTTGGTTTTCTTCTGTATCAATATCACTGTTGTAATCGGCTATTCAATTTTTTTTAATACATAAAAAAGCGTATAGACTCGATAGTCAACTAGTATTTTCATTTCCTCAAAATAATATCGCTTTATGCAAATAAATAATGGTTACAATAAATTATGAACGACATAGGTATATTCGCGCCTAAAAGGGCAGCCGCCATAATCCCGATATCATAAGAGCAGAAAAGCAGAAACATAGAAACGTCAAAAGTGCATACTGCAGCCCTCTAGCCACCCTTTAGCATAGTCCTGCTATACTGACGTGACCCGCGAGACAAAAATGGCGGTCGAATGTTAAATTTCGAATAAAAATAAAACCTACATTATTAAAAAAATGTGTTATGTTCGTTGTCCTTATGGTAAAAACTTTATTTAAAATACTTTGATAATTTAATTTCGATAGATGGAAAGTCCCCTTGTGAGATGTCTTCACTATTCACGTCGGCTATTTGCGAGTTCTGAGACTATACTGAGTAGTGAATATATTAATTCACAGCATTTAATGTCAACGTTACAGCAAAGTTGTACATCTTTATTTTTGACGGACATTTAAGTTGTTTTGAAACAAATATTATTTATCCTGCCCCATGAACCGTTTTAAATAAAAAATATGACATAAATTCACTTAAACTGAAAAGCTTTTCGTTTGTGAATAAATCAAGCTTCATGTTAAACATTTAACTTGTTACTATTGAAACAAATTAAAAAAGATATTCCTTCCATTATTAACATCATCTTTGTCTCTATTTTCAGATGGACAACTACAACACTTCGGAGGACAGCGTCGTGCCACTGAAGAAGGCAAAACGGTTCCGCAGCGCCTTCACCACGGAACAAATCAAGTACTTGGACGCCGAGTTCAGGAAGTACCCGTACATCGGCAGCGCCCGCCGCAAGGAAGTCTCCGGTGCGCTGAACATCCCCGAACGAGCCGTCAAGATATGGTTCCAAAACAGAAGGATGAAAGACAAAAAAGATGTAACCTCAAACAACACAGACTGCGATGAACATAAACATTCCAGAAAAATTGATGTTGCTAACGATCAATTAAATAACGAGTGTACTGTTACATCAACTAATAACAGACATTACGCTTCATTACCACTAATGTCACCCAAGAACGAGACCCCGAAACACATCGACGTTGCAATAAAGAAGGAAAATGAAACCGCTATAAACGACGACAAACAAATTCAAAGAGGCAACACTAACCACTCATCGACAGAGTTCTCTGCCGAATTGTATAAGAAATATAACATATATGTTGGAAGTCAAGAATTTAGCCCGCGACAGCAGTATTTTCTTGATAACGAAGTTGCGTCAAACCCGGTGGCGTTGCACAGCCCTAAAAACGAAGTTACCTCGACGAGCCCCCACGAAAAGCTTCCACAAGACCTATCTCCTAAAAGAAAGCCTCAGTTCAAACCAACGAGTGTACCGCAGAACGTGCAAGGGGGATATTTTCCTTTGAATTTGAAGAAGTATTATGCTGAACCGTCCCTCCCTGTCGGCAGCAATATGATGTGGAAGCCTGTTCAGATGATGCCAGTAGTTCCGATAGGCGGCTCGGCCCCTGCGCGTGCGCCAGCAACCAAGGAGTGCCACTGCGAATGCCGGTGCCACCCAGCGTCGTCGGCGCCTGTGCTTCTCCAGCAAGCAGCACCAAACCCTTTGGCCCAATACGTACTCACGGCGCTCTCGCTTCCAAATCCATATTATAAATATTAACGTGTAATTCGACTACTCCAATAATGGAAACTTATTTGTGAAATAATTAACCATAGATCGATTTAGTTTACCTATGTTATGTTATTGAATATTTTAATATACCTAAGAAGGATTTAAATATGTTCACTCCTCTCCAAAGAATATTTACGGGGCTGCAAATGACTTCTTCTTAATAAAATAAACATTTTCAAACTCTAATCCCATTTATTTAAAATATTATCAAATACATTCAATCCTATATCACCTAAAGGTTAACATGTAGAGAAAAACTGAAGTTACAGATATTACGAGCATAATAGAATAGCTCCAAAGATTCAGAAAGTTAGGCCGACTAAGTAGAAGTTAGAAATAAACGTTACACAAAGAAAATGTGTTCTTAAACTATAATCCATTATCTATATAATCAAAATAATCTTACATTAAATGTATTTTATCTCACCAAAAATAAGTTAATAAATAACCGAGAATAAATTAATGGCATGCATGTAAATATAAGAAAAAAATACTTCGTACTGTACGTAATGTGGCTTACATTGTACAGTCACCTGCATTAATATCTGACGTGACAAAGTGCGCAAAAATACCTGACACTGCCAAACAACAATTGTTGAAATAAAGTTGTGTCAGATATTACTGCGTGCGTTGAACGTTGTTTATTATTGCAGGTACATATTTAATAAAATAACATATAGTACATTCATTTGGTATACCCGACTTATTTACTACGTTTTCTAATAAATAACCGGAAGAAAATAATAAATAGGATGCTTGAAAATAAGTAATATTCATATTTTACCCGAAAGTATTTTATCTTAGACAGCTTCTAGTAGTAATTAAAAACTATATTCTAATTTAAAATATCATTATCTGAATGAAATACTAGACTCAGTTCTCCGACTTGACATACACCGGCTGACCTGAAATTGAGTTGTACTTTGAATTATACTTGTACCTTTACTTATCGCATGTCTTGTTTTACAAAATGAGAAATACAATGTTTGTCTCTAGCTATATTTTTGTATTGTATAAATCTATGATTATATTCATAAAAAAACTCTACTATAAATAATCACTGGGTACAGCCAGTACAATTATATAATTATTCGCTAAAACTTACGAATATGCCTGCTGAGCTGGGAAGTAATTAAAATCAAACGACTTGGCATACAAACTGTCCATATCATAAGTATTTTGAGCTTGACTGTAAGGATTAAGTTCTGCATGGTTAAACTGGTTGTCAATAGGATAATACTGAGTCGGATAAACACTCGTGTCAACGCCGAAATTGGCAACGTTATACTCATATGAGTAACCATTCTGATAGTGTGGTTCACCAAAACCTTCAGGGCAATAAAAGGTAGGCAAGTGGTACTGTGAAGGTTCGTAAAACTCATTATTATTTAAATTTGGAACGTTCACATCTACTTTTTGATCCACGCAATCATTTGTTGAGATAGGAGACTGACATTTATATATTTCTGATGATGTATCGCAGCTGGATTCAGAAGATTCCTTTTTCTCTTTCATTCTTCTGTTCTGGAACCATATTTTGAGCGCCTTGTCACCGATGTTGAGAGAAGCTGCCAGCTGTTTTCGGCGTTTGGCGTCGATGTATTTGGTGGTCGAATATATCTTCTCCAACGCTCGTAGCTGGTTCGTTGAGTACGCGGTACGAACTCGCTTGGGTTTCTTCCTGATTGGTCTTTTGATTGCAGAATCTGTCAAATCGGGCAAGGTAAACATTATCTGGCTGTTACTGTTAAAAACGTGGACAATAATATAACCTTACTCCAGTTAATTACTCAAACGGGTGGGAACCGGGTGTTCCGTTTTTGACCAATAAGTATTTAGATACTTTATATGAAGTTACTTAAAAAACTATAAGAAAAAACTTTATTTATAATATTGTGAAAAGGGAATAATTCCCAGGGACGAGAGTTGGCTTTTATGTTTGTAAAAGTATGATCAATGGTAGGTAGGTATATGTAAATCTACCCACCTCGGATAGAACGTTGATTTTCAGGCCATTTCCCGTTGAATGGTCTGTTGTCCCAATTTTGAATCTGAAAAAGAAAGACATCTTAAATAAATCTTAGGTAATTAGAGTTTAATACCTGTACTCGTACAATTATTAAGTATTTCATGAGCAAGCATAAAAGCGAGTAGTCAGACTTTGGTTTTCAAACAAATAAACAAAAAAACGGTTGAGTGTAATTTGAAGGCAGTTTGACCGTTGAAATTGAGTGAAAACGAATTGGCAAGGCAGTGTACGACCCCTACAATACCTACATGATATCTATCCGTATAAAATCAAAAACTAATAAGAACACACGTATCCTTACTTCAGTAGATACTCGTTTTAGTAAATTTGTATCGTAATGGAAAATAACGCTCAATACATTCAAACTGCAATTGAGTTTCTTATATAATACTGAAAATGAATATTTTTACCTCATCCGTGTTGCGTAAGGGAGTCACTGCAGACATCACTAGATTTTGAAACATTTGCAAAGGGTAAAATACGAGTATTAAAATGTATTAGTTGCCTTTTTGTTTCGGCCACAGTTTCGGCGGACGGACTTAGTGTGAATGACTTAAATGTTAAGACTGGCATATATGTCCAGTAAATGTAACTGTTTATGGAATTTGTCGATTTGAAAAGGATCTTGTACACGTAACATTAAGGTTGACTATTCTATGAATATTAGTGTAGTTATATTGAATGTTAGTGTAGGGTGTAATCCATTTTACGAGAGTACCCTCTTGCTATTTTTGAGTGTCTATTTTTTCACTGGCAACAACGGTTTTAGGGTTCTAATATAAGAAAAACAGGTAAATTGGTTTAATTTTTTTATTATATCAGAAATCACAGGTTCGTAATAAATATCTTATAACTACATCAAGAATAAGTTAATTAAATCATATTATAATACATTATGTTAACACTGGCATAAAAATGTCGATTAATAATCCTGATTTTGGTTAACAATCGAAGTAGGAAGAAAGTGTTCACTTTAGTAACTGTGTCTAAATTCTAAACTTCACTTCTGTCACAGTTAGACTTCTGTGTTCGATTGGTCATAAACATTAATAAAGCCGGAGAATGTTTAACAAAAGTGCTGCATGTCGAGAAGCTGTCTAAGGGATTGTTCAGGCTCCGGCGGCCTCCACTTGGCGGCGTCTTCATCAGAACAATCCGAAGTGGCGGCAGGGGAAACGGGCTCATACTCCATCTTCAACACGTTTTCTACCACTTCTTCTTCGCTCAACATGTCGCAGGTAACATTCTCACCGACCAGTCCGTCGATGACGCTGACCAATTCTCCTATAGCCCGGTTATCCAGCGAGACATATCCGAATTCATCAGCCTTTTGAGATATCTGGGCTTCTACATAAGCCAAACCGAAGGAATCGGACGAATCTGTTGCGCCCATAGGCGAATAGTCAGAAGAACTCAAGGCTTCAATTTCTTCCCTCTTGCTTTTTATTCTGCGGTTCTGGAACCATACTTTGATGGCTCTGTCGCTGACCTGCAGTTGTTCTACAAGGACCTGTCGCTCATCGCGGTTGACGTAGGGCTTTTTACAGAATACCTTTTCTAGGGCCAGTATTTGTTCGGTGGTGAATGCTGTCCTCTTGCGCTTGCGTTTGACGATTGCTCTGGGAGGTCCATGCGTGTTATGAACAACTAAAAATAGAAATGACATAATTAAAATATAGTTTCTTTTTCAGGTAGGTATCGGTAAGTATCAAAATCAGGAGGTATTAGTTGTATAAGCTGTAGTTTAAGGGATATTTAACTTACGCGTAATTTGTGCTCGGTGATGTCTTGATGAGTCTCTGTTCAGTAATTGTTGATTTGTATGTAACACTGGCTGATTCACAGGAATTCCTTGGTACTGAAAATTACAAAATATACATTAGTTAAGTGTACAATTTACATGTATTCTTGCCATGAAACTGATTCTTATAATTGTTAAATATTAATTTGTCTGCTATGCCCAAAGGTTGACTGGTAGAGAATGCTTACGGCATTAAGCTCGCCTTTTGTACGATGAGTTGTTCTTTTGTGCAATAAAGATTAAATAAATAAATATAATCTTACCTGGGTAGGAATATTCATGGACATGTACTGTCCATTTTGTAGACCTTGAACAATTTGAGGGCTCGTGTTCATCACGGAAAGGGCAGCAGCTTGGTTGAAGGTTTGTTGGTACATTGCTTCTGACACGGTCTGCTCCCGCCACATGCAGGTTTGTTGGCTTTGCTGTGCCCATTGTATCTAATGAAAATAAATACAGTGTTAACGTTAAATTAGGGTGTTTAACGTTGTTATTTATACTAACCTTAATTTATATAATATAGTAAAACAAAAATTATGTTTTGTCAGGCTGCTAATATCATCAGTTTCACTAGGTACATGAAACAAGAGTTTGAACAAGGTCTCAGCCCCATACAAAATATATCATATTTTGACCAGCGTCATCTAGTGACACAGTTGAATCTGGCAGTTTTCATATTTTGCCGGAGGAGAAGGGTTGTAACGAGTAACAACAGATTAAACACTAACGTACCTCATGCTTGGTCTGTGGCAACGAATCTGGCACCACATTCCATCCAGGAATGTTGCCATCGTCAGCCCAGGTTTCCCCGTCAACACTCAACCCGAACTCGGCTAGATTAAATTCGTCACTGGAAAGCATTGTCACTGAACGTACTGGGACAACTGATTAACAAATATCGAGTCCTTCTACCCTTTATACCCAGGTAATTAGTGTTGCTTTACCCTCTCCCAACACCCCTTTTCTAATTGGTTCAACCTAATCCATAATTAGGCGCCATCGCACTTATCTAACTGCGAGCCAAGAATCAAAATAAAGTGATTAGCAATATAAGTAACAATGAAAAGGGTAGGTACCAGTTTTATGGTATTGTTTTGTTGTTGAACCGAAGTAAGTTATAAACTATATTGCTCCTCAGGTAGGATAAAAAAAGTAAAGAATTGATTTGTTGGATTAAGGTTGTTTATTCTTGTACGCCAGTCTATTTTCCCTTTAACTGCTAATCACTTGTTTAGATTTAGCTTTCCTGTCCCATGTTGGCCGTAATAGTACTTGCTGGCCTGGTGATGACTTAAATAGTCAGGAGTCAATAAATTCAATCTTAGGTTTATATGACCCGATATGAACCTAAGATTGAATTTATTACACTTGTTTAATTAAGGAATGAAGAAGTTCGCCAATTTTCGACTTTACTGCAACTGCAATGCTATAAAGGTCCTAAAGTGACGAACCTGTTACAATGTACCTAAACTATACTAAATCGTTCAGTCCACGAGTAGGTATGCGCCCCAGTTATTTATGCGAACTACATACTTCTACTTACCTATTAGTTTGCTTTTTGTACGTAGGTACCTATACGGTACGCGACGTTTACTTCAAACCATCTGGTGATTGTAAATCGTAAGTAACGTCCGTTAAAATCTGATTGTATAACTAGTTTGACAGTTTTTGTATGGAATGACAGATACCGGCGGCATATTTAATTTTAACTGGCCTTTAAAGTGATAAATGTACTTTTAACATACCGGGATTATGAACATCGATCAAAACCCGTCCAAAGAAAACGTTTCCTGTTTGGAGTCTCAATGAAATTTTTAACGTTATTTTTATTTTTGATTGTAATTGCCGGTATTCGACTGAGCTAAAATTGGGCATACTTAAGTAAAGGTGACAATGGATTATTATGGCATAGCTGATCCACCTAATGATTTAGACAGAAGATCGCCATAGCAACCGCTTAGCTCCATAAGATAATATCATCGGGTTCGGGCTCATTGGTTTCTCGAGGGGTAGGTAGTTGATGATTGTGCCAAAAAACTTTTAGATAAAATTCAAATGTGTTAGAAACTTATTTGTTATGGTTTTGAAACTCATCGTCCTCTTACCGTTTTCTCCGAGTTGTGGCCTTAAGTAGCCCGGAGTCCGCTTTGCCACCTAATCCCCACATTTGAATTAGGCACTAGTTTTCGAATGAGACTGCCATCGGCCTGCTGTCGGCCTTCCAACCCAAAAACTAGACCTTATTGGAATTAGATCAGTTTCCTGACAATGTTTTCCTTTACCGAAGAGTCACTGTGATATATATAATTATATTTAGTACATAGATCTTTGCCTTTATTCCCAAAAGTGGTAGGCAGAGCAAATGAAAAGATCGGCAAAATGTGACATCGTACATGTAAACCTTAAAACCCTTTTTTAGGGTTCCGTACCCAAAGGGTTATAAACGGGACCCTATTACTAAGGCTGCGCTGTCCGTCCGTCCGTCCGTCTGTCACCAGGCTGTATCTCAAGAACTGCGAGAGTTAGAAAGTTGAAATTTTCACAAATTATGTATTTCTGTTGCTGCTATAACAACAAATACGAAAAACAAAATAAAATAAATATTTAAGGGGGCTCCCATACAACAAACGTGCTTATTTTGCCATTCTTATAGATAACGGTACGGAAACCTTAGTGCGCGAGTCCGACTCGCACTAGGCCGGTTTTTTTTTAACTTACGAGGCCGAGTTTGAATCCAAGACCTCCAGATTGAAAGTTATACCTTCGCTACATATGAAACTCTATATTAAATGTCATACCTATATTGAAAGTGATGCCTTCGTTACATATGAAATTCTATATTACATGTCATATATTGAAAGTTATACCTTCGCTTCATATGTAACTCCATATTACATGTCATATATTCTTTATGTTTCGGTCGTTCGGTTATTCGTCTTCGTATCTCGGTCCTTAGCTTGATCGCTTTAGGTCACTTACGCATTTGTCGAGGCGTATTATATTGCGCGGAAGTACTGAGCACCGCGGGTACCGCCCAGCTTCCACGCATCCCGCGCCCATCAGGATGCAGCAATTTAAATAAATAAATAGACCATTTATTCAAGGCATCTAAGGCCCAAAGTTACACATACCTTAAAGACTAACATACATACTATGCAAGTTATAAAATTAATAAAAGCGGCCAAGTGCGTGTAGGGTAGGGTCCCGTAGTTGCCCGTCTGTCACAGAATGCGAACTTAAAAGGGGCTTTTGGGGTTTTTATTATAGCTTACCCTCGTAAATAATCGTAAATATGATTATTTTTATAATACACCAATGTAAAGGGTCGTTTCGCCGGTTACGCGATCACCTTCTGTTAGCGACCACCTGAAGCACAAGGTTTTTTCTATTGAAGATAACATGCCGTGAAAAAGCAACTCTACCGTCCACGGTAAAAGGTACAAATTCCAATGAAAATGTACCTATATGTGTAAATGTGAGTGCATTTCTTACCAGTAGGTTTAACGAGAAAAAATATTCATCACTAACTTTAGTAGGGGAGGTACCCTAAAAAATTTTTTTTTCAGGATTTTATTCTACTGTTTTGTCGGCGTGATTGGTTTATGTACCCACACCGAATAGCAGTTTTCTAGTTGTAAGGGTTACTGAGCTAAGCGGAAGAAGGACAGACAGACAGACGGACGGACATGGCGAAAATATAAGTGTTCCTTGTTGACTACGGAACCCTAACACCGAATTTAAGTCAGGTATGGAAAAAAGTTAAGTATCAGTACTAACTTGACTGACAGTTGACAGCGTGCAACGAGTATACGGCACCGACACATGCGGAGATGGCCTACGTCAGAAATCTAACCGTTAGACCGCTTTCTTCGATCTGATACAATGAATCCACCGAAGAACGGAGTTGGCAGGCAAACGAAGTATAGCTGCAACAAGACACTAAATTTATAGCTTGCAGATCAAACACTTACATTTGTACAAAACCAAGACCAACAAATATCTAAACTAGCCTTTGCAAACCACATTAGTCTTATTCAAATATGAGGCTCAGGTTCGGCTCAGATATTCGAGTGAACTGTATTAAAATTGGTACTAAGAATCACATGCACTTTATAACAATGCTAAATTAATTCACCTCTGGATGTAATGAAATCACTATGTATGAGTAGTAAAATCCTCGGATTAACTGATATCAAATACGAAATCATATAGAAATAAACTCGTCCAAATTAATCTCATTTGTAAATTGAGTAACGTTAATGAAGAAAGTTCTTGTGACTTCAATTTATGATTCACTCTCTTTAATTGATACTTTATTCTAATGATTGAAGCTTAATAGGTCAATTAGTTCCATAGGATCTCAATATGCAAGTGCTCGGTAAGGTCCCTAATATATATAAGTAATGATTCTTGATAAAAGCCTTAATTCAATTCATTATACCTAAGCTATGTCTAAATTAGTAGTACACATTAGTAAATGAAAATGTATAAATAGACACTACTCAAAGATTGTGATTTCGTATGTAATTCATCCGATTGGCAATCAGTTCATCAGCTACAGACATTATCTACAGTAATGGAAATATGCAAGTCAACGGACGGTCTTGCGTGCAACCTGCGACAATGCTGGAATTCGACGTACCAGTGCCTGACCCCAGCGGAGATCTTCGCAACTACGTCAGAGTCTCCAAATCTCAACATCGCACCAAACTTGGTGCCGTGGCTAGTGATGATATTGGTGATCTTATTGTTACTGATAATCTTCGCCCTTGTTCTTGTCTGCAAAAAGCGGACGAGACGGCAAGCTGCTTCAGCAAGGTTCCAAGCTTGTCCCAGAGAAGAAGTGTTGGTGGATGTCGTGCCTACCTCGCCGGGCTGTAGTCCATCCTGGATAAGTTGGCGAGTGTTCAAGGAATAACTTCGATTAAACATTCTAACAGCGTTGATATTAAACTTCGTAGTAGCGGTCTGTTATCACCGCGAGGTGAAAAACAATAACTTTTTCAGCGTACGAACAAATGTATTGGTTTCTTTGACTGTTTTTAAATGGAAATTATTAATTAACTGTTGCTTTACCAAACCAATATAAATACGAAGGCAAAGTGATTTTATTTATACATCAGTGTTTTTGTTATAGTTATTAAGCGATTCTAACCAGAAGTGTGCAAAATTAAGCAGGTATAGACGATGGACGCTTTATATAATATAACATTTGTGACTACCAGATATTTAAAAGACAGTGTAGGCAATTAGGTTTGCTGTTATTAGTGTTACTCAATCATTTAAAATGGAAGTATATTGGACGTCATATAACCGGACTTTCTTGTCATTTACTAACTCAGGAAAATATAGTTAAGGTTGTACGTCGATATTCTGGTAAATTATTAGATTGCGCAACAGTTTTATAAAATAATAATATGTACCTAAAGCTATAATTAAAAAAATATTTTGGTTAAATAGTTAATCAGGTGGCATGTTTATGTTACCTGCTTACGATATAACCGTAACATTTTTTTTCCGTAAGTATAGTATGCGTTTCTATTTAATTTAATCTATCAATTTTATTAAATTATATTTGTAAAAATGTGTTCGGTATTTATTTTTCCACCCCGCATCCCCTGATCAATTATCCCAAGGGCTATTTGGATACAAAATCTGCATCATTGATTACCGGTACGAAATCAATTTCATACCAATCCTATTGCATCATGCTTGCTCACGTATACCTATGCTCTTACGCATGAGTGCACTGAGGTGAATTAAGTAAGTATACTTAGGATTAACTTGCGTTTGCCGACGACTCCCCCGAGTTCCTCCGCGTACAGAGGATATTTGCTCTTAAAGTAATTCAGGTGTAGGCTTAAATATCGCTCCCCCATACAAAATGCCACCCCCCTTTTGACCCCTTTAAGGGATGACTTCCAGGAGAATAACTATCCTACGTCTTTTCCAAGGTTTCAAACTATATTCATGCCATATTTCATATGAATCAGTTCAGTGGTTTTAGCATGAAAAGGTATCAGACTTGCCCATTTATAATATTATCTATTAGTATTATGTAGAACCTATAGATAAATATGTGAGGAAGTTAAAAAAAAAAAATGTACATACTTAAGACCTAATGATGAGAAAGCCGAATCACATCTCTAAAACACTAAAACGACATAAAACGGCCATTTATATATGACTAAAACAATCAATTTTGTTCAAGTATATAAAGTACTCTGTATACATATAACTTTATGTGCTTGAACAAAATTGAAGGCTTATCCTAATGTTCTTTCATATACGACAAATATTTACACATTCTTTCAATGTCGGCACTGAATTAGTCAAAAAAGTATGATAATCAAACAATCACGTAAAGAAAAACCGGCCAAGCGCGTGTTGGACACGCGCAGTTTAGGGTTCCGTAGTTGCCTGTCTGTATTTGTTACATCAATACTGCACCTAAAAAAATATTCTGGATATTATTGCATTGGTTGGCGTGATTGATTTGCCATGTCGAATTACAGCTTTCTAATAGGCCACTGAGCTAAGCCGCAGACGGACAGACTGGTAGACGGACGATGGCGAAACTGTAAGGGTTCCTTGTTGACTACGGTACCCTAAAAAGAGACAACTAGCAGATGCGGTGTAAAGAAACCTTCCATTTCTTAAATTAACTGTTAATTCGGTGGTCTCATTATTACCGATGTTTTAAACTATACGTGGCCAATTATGTTGATAGTATGGAAGGCCACCTCCACTGACTACAAAATACTTTAAAATGGTCCCCAAATTTTTAGGATTTGACTAATAATACGACGACCGAACTTAGGACCGGTGAAACGCTCTCAGAAGTGTTAATTAGAGCCGAAAGAAATAAAACGTCATAAAAATTACAATATTTAAGTTTAATAATATGATTTATGAAAACATTCTGTACAAATCTGAACATTTATTTACAAAACACATATTAAACAACATTTGAATCAAAAAAATATAGAAAAAACTTGCCGCTCTCGTTCTTGCAAGTTATCTATAGATAACACTCGAGCGCAATTTCTGGCTATGGAGTAAGTATGTAGCCATAAACTGCCAATAAGATAGTTTTGGCCGATATTATATATATGCAAGTACTTTCCATAGCACCAAATATCTGTAAGATAAATATCCCAGTACTAGACACTGACACTTTAATCTTAATAGGTACATATCAATCGTGGTGAACCACAGTGTTGGCAGTCTGATGTTCATCACAATTGGAATTAAGGTGTCAAAAAATGGGACTTTTACCTTACATACAACTTATTCGTTTCTGACGAAATATCTTAACAACATTAGTAAGCAAACATTTTAAGTAGTAATATTCAAACAATAGTCTCTATACTATATTCATGGATTAATGGAACATGTATCAGAGTTTTATGTCCCATTTTATAAGTAGGTAGATTGTTGAAGACATATTTTGAAATATTTACAAGGAAATGTAAGACGAATATTTGCTGTTTGAAGTAGAAGGATGCTGATTGGCGGCATCTGAAGAGATCAAGTAGGAGTAGTAAGGGTCTTGCGGCAGGGGCAAGGTTCTGGTGTGGAGGTTGCTGTCCTCATAAGACGGCGCCGGAAGCGAAGCCGGTATCGACGTACTGAACCCATAAGCCTCAGAGGTCGGTGGATGCATCACCACCCCGGATGCCAAAGGATTGTAGTAAGATGAAGTTGTAGTGTATCTCGAGATATCATCGTTCAGTTTTAGGCTCACACCGTTCGGTACGTACGTATCGGCGGGCAGCGTGGGCAAAGCATTCGAATTCTGGAGTGATTCATCGTTCGAGTACCGATAAACCTCAGACAGTGGTGAGTAAGCCTTGCTGGCGTTTGCTGCGTAGTATGAGGAATAAGATAAAGGCGTGTAAGACGGTAGCTCGCTCGAACTCTGCGGGCCCTTTATCACGGACTTCAACGAGTTTATCGATGGATAATCCGGTGGTCTTGATATAGCATCATTGGGAGTCAGGCATATTTTATGGTGGGATACGTGGCTGTCCGTGAGTAGACGTCGATGCCGATCGTGGCCGCCGCAGCTTCTTCCATGACTCATCTTGTGGTCCTGATTCGGCGATAAACCTTTGGAAGTCGTAGATGGGCTGTCATCAACTGAAGAGGATGGTTTGTTATGCTTGTTATCTTTCTTGTATTTCATTCTTCTGTTCTGGAACCATATCTTTATCTGGCGTTCTGAGAGTTGAAGGTAGTTCGCCAGCTCGATGCGCCGGGGGCGGCATAGGTATCGGTTCTGATGGAATTCGTTCTCCAATTCGACTAATTGAGAACTCGTGTAGGCCGTGCGAGCACGTTTCGTAAATCCTTTCTGATACGATGATGATTCCGTTGACATTTCTGTAATTATAATTAGTTTAATTATTATAAAATGTTAAATCTCATTAACAAACTTCATGAAGAAAGTTATAAAAATAATGATTAATAACGTACCGTTTTCTGAAAGTGACGATGCAGCGGCTATAGATAAGCTAGTTGCAGATGATTTGTTATTCCACGATGAATTCTGTAAAATTAATATTGTTTTCTATTAATACGACTCACTTCACTTCTGTATAGATGCACAATGAAATACAACTGAACCTATTTCTTAATTGCTACAAGATACAACAAAATTAAATTGTCATTATGAATCCGGTTGTCCTGTTGTGGTAAATCACGCAAGAACTGCTTGCGGTTCGGAAGAGTAAATGTACTCGTATCCACTATTGCTAGGCCGATAAGGTCTTAAATGCAAGAAGAGAAACTTACCTGAGCAGAGAAACTGGAGTCACGTAAATCGTTGATTTCCCTTCCCGGATCATTTGGCAAATCACTGCCTAAACTGCTTCTCTGGTGACACCGGACAGGTTCATTAGTTGCAAAACTTCTATTGTAAATCATTTGATTATCGTCTCGGGTGCTTGGATTGAATATGTGCCCCGATTTATCGATACAACCCTCAGATACTACTTCATCTGCTACAGGCGCGTAGGTGGTATTTGGGCTGTTGCTGATGTTTTCATAGTTCGGTATTTGGTAGTCATATCTAGATTCAACGTCTTCCTGAGTACTAGATGGGTTGTAGGCTTGTGGAAGTCCGAGTATGTCGTGAATACTGAAGCTTGTAGAGTCTCTAGAGTTGTAGTCTTGCACGAAGGAATTGGGTATCGATGAGAGCACTTCTGCCTTGCAATCAGGAAATGCGTTATCGTTGCCGGGGTAGGGCCCACATTCCGATAAAATATCTTCAACACCATGGGACGTAACTACATTGCTTTTTATTTCACTTTTCTGTGATGCCTCCAATATATGGCTTGATACCGCTGCAGTAGAAAATTGAGATAGCGTTGAATCTCTGGAGTCATCTAGTTCGTCATCAGACTGAAGGCTTGGCGGAGATGGCGTTGATGATGTCATTTTTTGTAACACTCAATCAAGTACACTTAGCACCCTCACGAATAAAAAATGATATCAAAACATAATAAAGTAGGAAAGTACTTAAACGACCGTATTGACTGAGGCTTGTTTACAAAATGCTTTTTTGTTCACCTGAATGTCGTTAATTTGGTAATGACTTTGTTCGTTAGTGTGTCGTGTCTGTACACGACAGGTATCTCCGTGTCCGTGTGCGATAACGACGGACATACCGGGTTTCTGATAGTAAATGGACACAAGATAATATGTAGTTTAAAATCCCGGTATTCCGGTAGCTAAAACGCTTGTCACATCTGTCAACTTTAACTTGCTACTACGTCTTCAATAGATAAGCAATGTGATTGGTGCTTTTAGTCACCTACTTATCTTTAACGTGATGCGAACGTAACTTGAAGTTATTTATCATAACTTATTAGGAATCATAGCCTGATACCTACAGACCCATCCAATCATTAAATATCTGCGTTGTTGATAAGTAGGTACCTACAGTTTCTTAAGTTGATGGAATATATTATATGTATATATTAGTCTCTCGTCAGTCACGTCAGTGCCACTGTCGACCATTAGGGCAATATCTCACCAGTCGCCCGCCACCAACAAATTGTATGCAGCTCTATGGGCAATATCTCACCGGAACACCATGGCGGCGCAACCAACTGCATATAATTTGTTGGTGGCGGCGACTGGTTGCGTCGCCATGGTGGCCCGGTGAGATATTGCCCTAAAAGTATATGCATCAATATACACATATAACTGAAACACTCCTGTGACATCCTTGTCACTTGATACTACACAACGGTTGCAAACTTTTATAAAATTTTACTTAATTTTCGATCCAATTTTAGGGTCACGTGTACGTACATAGGTAATTAAAAATCAATTAAACCAAGGATAGGTCAAGGCAGTCTATAGATTTTGTCACTTTATAAATCTTAACTTAATAAATATTAGAATGAATAAAAAGACTAAAGTTGTGAACACTCGTCACAATTGAGTAGGTGTATATTTAGTAGCTTCTGATTACTGATATTTAGTATCGTGCCATCGATCATTCAAAATAAATTAAATTTATCACGTGTCAATTTTGTCTTATTGGTTGGTAGGAAATAGGATATAAATAGTGTAATGTTACTATCACTTTGGTAATGTGACTTGATTTGATCACTACTTAACTTAAAGAAGATATATAGGTACTAATGGATAATTGTATGTTGTTAGACATTGGTGGCGTAAAAGGGACCTACTACATAGACATCGCAGTAGTAGGTGACTAGCTCTAGTTGGTTGAACCCAAAGAAGAACTTATCTAACAATTAGCCCACTTCATGCCTGTGATAAAGGAACTTGATTTGCCGTAGGTATGTGGGTTCAACACTCGGACCCAAACCACAAGCGCTTACGCAAGTCCCGGCCGCCGACTCATTAAGATAACCTGATACTAGGTGCCAAAAATAAAGAAAAGTGTCAAATTACACAACTTGGTATATTTTGAAATATCAAACTGGTTATTTTATTGAATCACTATTTACTTACCTATGTTTGTACCTGCTTTTGAAGTTAAGTTCAAAGACGAAATTAGTCCATGGGACACTTGGACGTTAGCACAATATGGTCCGAAACTTTCATTAGATATCTAATTTTATTACAGACTTTAGTCAATAAATTGCAATTATAAATCTAGGTACAATATAATATAATGGTAATTAAGTCTTTAATGGTTTCATCACTCCAGTGGCATACAGAGCAACTATCTAAATGGGTGAAAATAAAAGGTGAAATGTAAGGCTAAGGAACTAGGGCATTTTCTTGCAGTTGAGTAACGTCGCGGATTGTGACAGGTGGGGAAGATCGTAGACGCATTCTTGTCCAAGGCTACATCGTCGGTAGGCAGGATCCACCTATAACATGCACAATAAGTTCGTTACCAACACTTTTGGAGATATAACAGTGACAAAAACTCTGCCATGGCGTGGCTGTCACATCAACTGGTCAATAATTCAATGAACCTGTTAATAGGGCAAATCGACGATGACAGCTACGTTATGATAGGGGTATACCTATCACTATTAAATCTCGCAAAGTATCCCAGACCCACGTTTTCATGTTGTTGAGCTAGTTGCCTATCCGGATGTTGTTATGTGCTGGACTGTAACATGCAAAGTTAATTGCAGACATATATGTTGTTTATGCAATTTCCTTGAAAACTAAGATAAGAGTTATTTCAGACTCTTCAGATGTTATGTTAGCACCAGACAATCTAGGCAAGTTAACGGCTATTCGGCAAAGGAATTCAAGGTAGGTACTGCCACTTAATAGCTAGGTCATCCGGTTTGTGGAAATGATGGAGCGAGCTTGGGATTAGGCATAAAGGACGGGGCAGTACAAAAGATCCCACTGGATCAAAATGTATCCGAAAGGGCCCACATCTAGATAAGATAAGAGAAAATAGCACAAGGCAAGTTTTGTTCTATACATTTGGATACCGGCACTTAGACGGTTAAAACTTAAAACTTGAATAGGGACAAATAGCAGCATCAGTTCAAAATTGTACCAGATGTCACACTGCCTGGGAACGCTAAAAAATCGTATTCTCCTGACAAGTTTCACAGTGCCATGGCTTTTTGACGCACGCAGTAGTACATTGTACCGTGTGATAGATGGGCAGCGCCCGTGAGATTGCTTACTTCGCACAGCTTAGCCTGATTTATTTTCTATACCATGTACTGAATGTGATGTGAGTCGATACTATGATACGTATAAAGTCGCCGTCAATAGAATTTGCTACCTATGTAAACAAACCGCCACAGTGAAAGACAATTTCAATATGGCGGTTTGTTTACATAGTTAGCAAATTCTATTGACGGCCACTTTAGGTAGGTTACATGATACATATTAAGTGAATTCACGACAGAAATATTATAACCTACTTGTTTTATACCTTAAATATTAAGGCTGGTTTTAGTGTCACGCGGACCGAACGCGGACCGTCCGCGCGGATCACGTACGATGTATTAAGCTTAAGGCCGTGGTTTTTCTGACCACCCGTCGCCGGCGGCCGGCGACCGACGCGTGTCCGCCGCCGACGACGTTCGGATGTTTTGTTGGGGAATGTTTGAGGGTGGTTTCTCTGAAACGCCTCGACCTACCCGCCGCCGGCGGCGTTTCAGAGAAACCAGCCTCAAACATTCCCGGACAAAACATCCGAACGTCGTCAGCGGCGGACACGCGTCGGTCGCCGGCCGCCGGTCAGAAAAACCACGGCCTTAGGGAGCGTTTTAGAGTAATGCGGACGGGTCCGCGCGGACGCGCCATACATATTGGTCGTCCGGAGCTGTCCGCGCGGACGGTCCGCGTGACACTAAAACCAGCCTAAGTGCCTGAATATGAAAATGTGTCTCGGTTATTTATAGACATGATTTCATTTTCAATGTTTTTTTTGTTGTCATTCATAAGTTAACTAAAAACCAAAGCGCAACAGGCGCTCAAGTTGTCATAATTAACTTTACCCCAATAAAATAACACAAATACCTAATACCTACAATTTTAGTACGACCATGTACCATATAGAGTAGATAGATTTCTTTATTTCATAAAATAAATTTACATTATAAGTTAACCTTAAGCTAATTTACACGAATTTATTCAATGATCGTCAAATGATGAATATTAATCGAATGAAATTTCACAGGTACAATACAACATTATTATTGACATAATATAATACCAAAATGATAAAGTAAAAATAAAGAATATAAATATTGATATTGATATCTCGTAATGATCGTCAATATAAAAACTAGAAACATTATCAAATTATAAAACAATTTAAATTAAATTAAACATGTCAAATATATTATAGGTCCATATCACATACAGAATACAATGGATTTTCCTATAAAAAGATTCTCAGCTGACGTTTGAATGCTTCGTCAGATGGTTCAAGTTCGCAATTTGGCGGGTAGACGCTCGTAATACGTTGGGCCAATTACCCTATGATTTTTTACTGAAAGTGCCATGCGACGCGGTACTGTTCTTAAGGCGCCGTAGGTTCAGCGAAGTTTAGCGGACAGAGTTTTTGAAACAATGTAATGCGTCTGTTTATAATAATATTGTTTAAAAAAAATACGAAAAGTAATCTTGAGGGTTTTCTGCAGGGAAATCGGTGTCAAGAAACATGATTAAGCAATTTTCGCGTGATAGAAAAAAATCACGAACATAGGTCTAAAACGGTCTAAAATACACTTAAAATATTCCTTACAAAATTATGCACAAAAGCTAAAAATATTAAAATGGCTTCTAAAAATCGGCTATGTCATGTTCGAGAGAAATCAATGTTTCCTTTATTATTTATTGAAACTGCAAAAAAATAAAAAAAAAATAACATGATTTCCGCGCTTCCGAGCACGCACTTCCATTTCGCTCACGCTTATGCTCAGTGAGAGGGAGAGAAGACCATGAACCTACGGCGCCTTAACCTTCCAGTGGATCGGAGCTGTATAACACATGATATTTCCGTTGATCTTCGGTATTTCAGATTAACCTTTTCCTTCCATTTTTTTCTATTAATTACTTAATAAAGTAGGTAAATTTATTCTGTATTTTTACATTTTCCTTAACGTATTCTGTTCTATACGTAGAAACACCCCAATAATGTAGGCTTTCGATTCGGCCTTCCCTACAATACGAACAAGAAATGTTGCTTCTTTATCTCACATAAACCAAATGACAAGGACAGTATGTAATCGAAACCTTTCCTCAGTATGATGAGATCCAAAATCGACTTTGTCTGTACAAACGCCAACACAATTAACTTTTAAACCTTATTACAATGAACATAAAGTGCACGGATGGTCATTTAACTGTGTTGGCGATTGTACACAAGCACACCACGAAGATAAATCGGTTGCCGTGGTGTTTAACGTAACATTGATAAGGCTGATTATCGTTTGTTCCATATGTATTTTATTGGGTTCTTACACTAAATCGTTTGAATCCTGACTAAAATTGGAACTAAAGGATTCTCATACAGTTGTCGCTGTTATTCTTAGATAGTGGCGCCACTGCGAACTGGTCCATAAGTTTGTGGTGTCGTTACGTGTTCTAATGAGCAAATTGACACAGTAACTTGAATAACATCCTTTTGTAGAGAAACTGCCCGCGCGGCTTCAACCGCGTATTGCTAGGAACGCAGACAAACCCGCGTGATAAAAAAATGCCTATGTCCATCCAGAAAGTATATTCTATACAGGTGACAGAATTTTTGAAATCGGTCTAGTGGTTCCGGAGATTACCCATTACATATAAACATACAAAGCTACAAGCTCACAGACACTTCCTCTTTATAATTGTTAGTATACATAGATAGAAGAGAGAAATAATAACAGGCGGAGCCGTGGGATTAAATATAGCTTAGGTTCCATTCCGAAGTACCATTTGCATGAGTATTTTTTAAATAATTTTATTCCTAATTATTATGTGTGACATACATGTCACATCCTACAGGATTTGATAACTGTAACTGAATTTTATTTATTGTTTTAATTGTAACTAATTAATAATAAATATAAACAATAAATAGATAAATAAAATAAGTAATTTGATCATTGTAAATTGCTCTTCGACTATTAAAAGTGCCCTTCGGCTTCGTGGCCATATTTGCCGAATAATTTTTTATTTTTATTTTATCGAAGGTATGCCCACTTATAATCTACCACTAGCCTTGAATTTCCGAAATTGTATCAAAGAGATTTTTTATTACTAGACCAAACAGCTGCACATAATCCAAGGACACAGGAATTGCAACCGTTACTGCAGTAAATTTACTGCCTTTGACAAAAGCGGGGCCCTAAGCGGCACGTCAAGCGATGATATATTGCGATTTACGCTGAGGGGACCTTTTTTGTTCTCGCCGTAATGGTTTTAGTTTAATCGACACCTCTGAAACGGGGATATACAGGCCCCTATTGGTGGGACAGAGATGTAAAACAGTATCTTTTTCCCGCCGAAGTGAATCAGACTGCTGACTTTGGTTATTCACTGTCTGGTGGTTGTGAGCTTTCGTTGTGACCGTGGAATTTTGGATGTAGTATTTGATAATAAGTATTTTAATTTGGGTTGAAAATAATATAAAATGTTAATGTTGGTGCCAATACTTCAAGTGTTTTTCGGGATACACGAGTGAATTATTTGAAGGTATGTAGTTATTTAACTTCTCGTTAATTTTAGGCGTTTTTTCGACTTTCAACTTTTGTCGTTCTTTTAGATATTTTATAGGGTGGAAAGTCCTATTACCATTATTAGAAATGGTCCAATATGTTTTTTCACAAATTAACATACCTAATATTTCTTGCAATTCACGACGTATTTGCGATACCTAAAACGTTCAACATGTTATGACTTTCCACATCTCACGGTAAACCATGCCATCTCAAAGAAAGTTCCAAGTCTAAACAGTAAGGGTGAAAGCTACAACATCCAGCAACGAACATTGCAACAACTAAGTAGAAGGCTTTCACGCTACGTGAAAACAACAGTACCCGAAAGATGTCGCTAGCACTGCGATTCGTTGCAGTGTATTACTGTCGTGTACCTACTCGTATTTCACATCAGCCCACTAAGCTGATATTGTCTGAAGACAACAATAGATTTCGGAGGTTTCGTTTGAGAGAAAAAGCTTGTTTACCACGTTCAGGTTAACTAAAAATACCATTCACTGCAAAATATATCTTTAGC
This sequence comes from Epinotia demarniana, assembly GCA_945867215.1. Taxonomy (NCBI): domain Eukaryota; kingdom Metazoa; phylum Arthropoda; class Insecta; order Lepidoptera; family Tortricidae; genus Epinotia; species Epinotia demarniana. The sequence goes on from OX244261.1 coordinate 8,588,611, forward strand.
ACGTCTATCATGGGACGGCCGCGACATACTCTCGATTTTCTCGCACTATACCTCTTGTTTTAATTGTGTTAACAAGAAAGAGACGGATAGTGCGAGAAAAATCGAGAGAGCTCGCGCGCCGTCGCGTGATAGCCGGGATATTTAGCAGTGATAAAGTCCTGCCCTAGAAATCTATCGCAAAATAGATCAATAGGCTTTCTACTGTAGCGACGTCATTTTACAATACTCTGATAGGTACTGAAATCATATAATATATCGTATACCTACTGCATACATACATATATACATAAACGCCTTTATCCCTAAAAGGGGTAGGCAGAGCACATGGAACTTGTGTCCAGTGCCGCTGTTACCATAAATGTGGATAAAAAAGATCGACAAAATGAGATATCGCAGTGATAGGTTGCTAGCCCATCGCCCACAACACACTTTAACCCTGTTCCCTTAGTCGACACTTACGACACCCACGGGGAGAAAGGGGGTGGTGCTATTCTAACCCGACACCACACGGGTTATATCGTATACTGTTTTGAAAAATATACTTCGGCGACTTTCTTACCCCGGTTCTTATCGAGTCAGAGGTTTTATTTCCGGACCAGGTACCGAATCGGTAGTATCGGCATTCATAGGTTATTATAGAAATAGAAATCGAAAGGCTGGCGACGGCGAGAAATGAGAAATACCTACTCCACCGACAAGAGAATAACTCTTAAATTTGTGATGATGATAATTATTTTTAACGGGATTATTTAACGCAACGAGAGCTGAATAAGCTGATTTAGATAATTTAATTAGTAATAATAATTACTGTAATTTTAGTGTTAAGGTAAAAATTGTATGCTCGAAATGGGCAACTGTTGTTTTTGTCAATTTATTTAACACCTTTGTACACAGTTTACAATAAATCAATACTTTACTTTACTACTAGAGTTACTACTTATAAAGACGTATTATCTTGTATTTACCCGTGATATACTCGTAAAGGTCGATTCACGAGAGCTGACGCGGAAAATATATGAAACTGCCATTAATTTCATAGACATTACTCGCCAGCTCTTGTGAATCGACCTGTATGTAGGTAGCTACTATTTATTAATTTACCATGGGTTTAAAAAAAAAACGTTTGTACGGAATATCATTTGAATAAACGTTAGCTTTTCGGTGACATCGTAAAGAAAGCATACATCTGCGAAAAAAATCAAAGGTGTTTGTGAAGTCTCCAACCCGCACTGGGCCAGCGTGGTGACTACTGACCGTTCCCTCTCATCAATCCGTGCCCAGCACTGGGACGGTGATGATTGATGACTTAATTTTCTTAGGCTTAAATGACTTAATTTTCTTAATAGGCTGATTTATTATTATTACTAAACAGAAGCTTTTTGGTGAAAGAAAACACCGTGAGGAAACCGTCCCAAACAAAGTCTTGTTTTCGCTCTGGGTTGCTTTCGTGAACTAGTGCCATCTTGAGATTACGTGCCAAAGTGAACCCCGGAATCACCGAGACAACGCTAGGGGGATGACTTTGATGAGTCACATTTGGAGCCCCATAAACAAGGACGTCCCATAAAAAACAACTCAAGCTCATAGACACCCTGTATGATGAGGGATCCGTCGGGATCTAGGGATAAGATTCCAATACTTATAAATAGAATAAAACATGTAAGGCTAAAGAATATAATATATCAGCTAATGAGATCACTACCTTTAATTTCGTAATGAAATCATATTACAGAAAATATTTTTCATACCAATAGCAGGCATTAAATAGACTATAGCAGTACCTAGGTACTTATTTACGGACGTCAGTATTAATTATCTGCCATGAAAGGCGCCCAAAATACTTGACACGGTCCAGTGTTTGACAAATCAGTTACGAGCAGATAGTTTTTCTGCATTATCGGTTATTATGATTTTACATATGCCTTTAACAGTATTCGCCCACTTTTGCCGCGAATTTTCGTTCTGGTTTGCCGTAAATAAGCATATACTTTCGACTCAAAAATGTACTATAATCTCAGCGTATATTGGTTGAAGTTTAGTTCGCTGTTGGCATTTGCAGGAATCTAAAAAACCAAACATTGTTGACTTTCCGTATAGGGCCCGTCGACTAAAACTCAAATTCCAAAAGTCTGACGGCCAAATTAATTCCGCCTTGCAAATTTACGGTCAACGCAAGTTGCGCTGCGCCGTGCCAGAATCTGCAGCGGGAGTTGCGGAACTCCGCGACTCGCGGAAAGTATTCCCTTACTGACATCTTGAGATTGCCGCTGGTTAAGACACAAGAGAACCGCGATCCCGTGAGAGAGCTCTCAGCTCTCTCTTAATTTATAGATGTTATATATAATTTAAGATATGGCACTCCAGGTCTGTAACTTTATTAATGTTCTTTCTATATTTTAAAAATACATATGTGACTGTTTGTTGACTAAAACATAAAAAAAAACAAAAAAAAAAAGCTGTATGATTGTTTGCCATCGTCATGGCACAAAAAAATGTCAGTATAGCGTCGATTGAAACGCTTTTGCATTTTTGCTATCGTTTGACGCTCGGGAAAACCAGCACGCGAAACATATTGAAATCAAATTGGAATGCACGATGATTTACCCTTTGTTTATTGAAAAGTATGGAGATTACGAGTATTATTATACTGAAGTAGGACACGTCAAACTGCCTCTCTCGTCCGTCTTAGCACGTTTTTGTTTGACCAATCGGTTGGCCGAGAGGTCAATACCGATCGTTGCGGGGTTGATCCTATATTCTTACCACAAAATATATCTTTCATTATTTTTACTGTTCGCTGTGTATGAATTTGAGGTTTAATTTAATGGTGGCGCAAATAGTAGAAAGAAGCAATTAGGTAGGGACTAGATGCTCCAGCATACGCGACGATATGATAAACACAAATTGACTACCTACTTACATACAGTATACTTATTTGTAACAGACCACAATTAGGTCCTAATGTCATGGCAATTTTTTTTGCAAATAATCACTCAAAAGTGGTTACGTCTCTAGATACTAACAATGAGAAAGAGAAGCACGTAGATTGTTTTTACACAACAATGCGCAAAAGATGTGCCTCCTTGGTGCTCAGGATGAGAGCCAGCACCAACAGTATCCTGAAAATGACTTCGAGCAGACTAGGCTGTCTGTACATGAATTGCAGGTGCTGTACAGTCTCAAGTGGAGGTGTTCAGCGGTGATCCATGAATGGACAATACTGTACTTCATTTATAAACCTACTAACTTTAGTTATGAGTGAAACATAATATACGTAACTGACAATAAATATGTGGATCCTAGTTATCTAACTAAATAACTTATATTATTATTCTTTCCCGTTCACGGGACAATGATGTCCCGGACCTTTGGGAGGCGTGCGTGGAGCTAGGTACCTACAAAGTACCAACTGAGCCAACACGTAGAGGCCCTTTTGACAATTTAATGAAATGCAAGGAGTTCACCGAGTGGATGCTATCCCTCCCCGTGTCATGGGACGCATACAGAGACAGCACCCGCTGGGGTGTATAGGGACTATTGATGGTTGATGGAATCTAAATAAAACGGGTTATTGGGTTGAAATGATGGACTAGTGGCTGGGCTATTGGATGAAACATCGGATGCCTGCCTAATAAAACTGTTGCAATTTTTATCTCTGGCAGACGGTGACTCGCTAGCTGCTAGATGGGCCCCCATTAATAGCGACATTAAAAAATGGCCTAAGGGCAACACCGGTCAGAGAGCTGGGGGGTAGAGAGGTGGTACTGGACTTTAAACATATAGCCAACTCGCCACAGGTGTCCACATCTACCCTCGAGCAACAGCCCTTGCGACTCCACTCTGGACGGCCAGTAAAGGCAAGCCAGAGGCGGAGGGCCTGTCCAACCAACCACCCGATCGGTTCAGCCCGACCACAGGACACCCCCAGGAGCACTTAGGTACGTAGGGTCGCTACTTCCTAACAGCCCGACACAAGCTGCCTTACGTTGACTGATTGCACCAGTAATCTGGTGGGCGATGGGGCCGTCACATCCCTACGCCTTTATTATTATTAAATTATTATAGGTAGGCATTTACAGGGGCGGAACATGGGGATTTGCATGAAAAAATGACGATGTTATTAAATAAGGGTGTAGACGCAATAGTTATTTGTGCAACAAGAGAGCAAAGTTTGTTTTTGCTGCGAGTGCTAATTTTGAGTCCTGAGGAAGCGAAAGATTCTAAAATTGAATCACGAGCGTAGCGAGTGATTCAAAGTTTGAATCTTGAGCGCAGCGAAGGACTCAAAAGCACGAGATGCAAATACTTTGCTCTCGAGTAACACATACAATTTTTCACCTCAGCAGTGAGAACATATTCACATCAAAAAATATATCATAGTATCACGTACCTATTCGTCTCAAGATTATTCAGGAAGAAAACTTCTTAGGCGTTAGTTACTGCTTGTAAAACAAGCTCCTCAGCGCCGGCCGCGCCGTTATTCAATACTAGAAAGGCGAGACAAGGCGCGAGAAACCAAAGGATATTTCACTATCTAAGTCCTATACAAGTGTCGCGTGACACTAACACAGCACTAAAAACTAACGTATTATTATTAAAATTCACAGATTTTACTCATATCTTGGAGATATTTTTGAAATATTTATCATTATCACAAGGGCACACATTAGCATATTACGTGTATCTCGCGTGCACATCAAAAACTAGCCGTAGTAGTACTGTTGTTAAAAATGTTAAAATACTGCCTTCGTCACGTCACTGACTTCACTATATTTCCCAGTTAGATAGAGAATTGATTTATCCTAGTAGTTTTTATATTTAAATATCAATAACGCAATAATGAAGAAGAATACATATACATAATAAAATCTCAAACAAATTAACAGCGCGCAACTTTTTAAAAGGGGCGGGGCCCCGCGTTTGCGTTCGGAAACTGCATCTGTGGTATACGTTCAAAGAATTTAAGATTGTTTAAACTAGAATTATTAATTAGCTAGCATAATAAAATTCATGTGTACCTATTTGTTATGAAAAACGATGTTTAATCTGAGATCTTTTATTTAAATATTCTTCAATTTAAAATTCCTTTGTACCTATAATTATTTTGGTAATTTAAACTTGTTAATTTGATGGTTTTCGAACGTGTGTTATCCGCTTTTTGGGGGTCTACTTTGAAATTCGATAGTCGAACTATTAATCGACCTATGTCTGCCATTTTCTTTTTTCGTAATGGAATGAAAGGGAACTCTCCCTTTCATTCCATTACGTCATCTAATAAAGTTCAAATATTCTGAACTTGTAATAGACCCCATACGACGAAATGTCAGTGCTCCGCACCAAAATTAAAAAGCTACTTTGTCTCACGGAGTGGGCAAAATCGCATTTTGCACACTGTTTTCACGCAGCAAAATATGCTTGTTCGAGCTGCTGAGGTGAAAAATATTATAATACTCTAAATATATTACCTAATGACGAAAATCCCATTCAAATATCTCAAAAACTTACGAAGCTGCAACCGTTTTAATGTTGCTTGTTAGAGAGAAAACGCTAGCAGATCGTGATGTCACGATCCTCGAGTGTCATAGTAAATCACAATCGTATAATATGAAGGTGCGTTTTGAGGAAAAGGGACAGAACACATCACTTATAACTTTGTGATTATTTAACTTTGTGATTATTGAACCTCTTGTTGCTTTTTTCTCCATTTGATTACATTCTTAATTGTTTTTCAAGAAAATACATCATTAATGATTATTCTCAATCTGGCCAAATAGTGTCATGATATAAATATAACCATAATTCTGTAAGTTTCGTGACAAAGATGTAAACCATCTACGTATATGCCATCGTTTAGCTTCCCTTTGACAATCTGACCCTCAACATCTGTCTAATCGATCAAAATGTCAATGATTCGGTTAGTTCATTAACCCCATTTTGCTGAGTGATCGGAGTCACACGGTAGCTTTGCACCACTATCCAAAGAATAATGCCAAGTTTGAATATTAGGACTACTGTTATAAATTGGTTTCTTAAGAAAAGTCGTTCATTGATACGTTTATGAGAGAGATTGATCTTAGGTACTTACTCCTTAAGGGACTCCCATACGCCAATGATCTTCGATCTGAATCTCTTAGTTTTCTAATGGTTTTTGTAGCTTATTATATTAAAATAACGACTTTAAGCAATATAGTATCCCCTTATTTACTTCAAAGTTCATTGTTTTCGAGATATTTGGCATCAAAGTTGAACAATTTTAGGCCAAAAAAACGGTTTTCTGGCCATAACTTTTGTGTTTTTAAATATTTATTTATTTCAGAAAAAAGTGTGTTAGGGTTTACATTTATTTAATTTTCGCCAAACGTTACGAATGGTAGGTACCACTCACTTTCATTTATGTAGGTACCTGCGGGTTGATTACGCAACGCTCCGTACGCGCGCTAATCCGGTCTAATTGTAATTTTTAGCAATAGCAACGTGAAACATAAGTTCCACCTACGCACCGCAGAGAACGTTACATAGTCAACCCCTAGATTATCTTATCTAATGATCGACCACAACTGTATATTTATTCATATGTAAGTAGGTAACTTATCCGTTTATTGCTAATTATTATTTTGTTCTTACGTTGAGGTGTTCAATAGCAAGTTTTTGAGTTTGATCTTAAACATATTTTTGCTGCTAATCTCGTTTTCAAAATTAATTGTGTTAAATATTCGCGGTGTTAGTAGCTACGTGTCTTTTTACCATAGTGATTGTTAGCCGAAGGTTCCTCGTATTATCGTCGTTCTTTCTTCTTGTTAATTGATTTAAAATGAAAACCCTGGACCAGTTTTAGAGACGTTACAGACGAACCCAAATATGTAGATTTCGTACATGCTAGATCTTTCACGTTAATAAAGATACGAAATAAGTGTTTTTTTTGACAATGTTTCAAAACATCATACAGATCATCATACGTTTGTTTCGAAATCCGGTGGACCAAAATGGAGATATGGAGAACCGATAGCCGTTTGATTTATACTTCTATCTGTAGTGCAAAAGTAGGAGATACGATTCAAAACTTGTCAAAAATCGATGAAAACCTCGGGTAGCCCCTTAAGGGCTTCATATTATCATTACAGCATCTCGGTTTAATTTTGATTGTCTGTTTTATAAGCTTTACTTATATTTAGACATTCTGCGGCATCCCGTGGTTTTTCTGATAAGTTGTGGAACCCGCCTACAGCGTAGGCACCCGCTTGGCGGGCTCCTAGCTGTGAAACTGTCTTGTCGTGTTATTTAGTGCGGGTCAAATCTAAAATTTGACCAACTTCATGAAGTCCAATCGAATTGAAACTGTATAGGTAGGTACCTACAATTATGTACCTAAGTCGGGTGACAGTCGGGCGGATTTATAGTAGGTACCTAACATAAATCCGCTCTGTTGATGGTGAAAGAGGTTTACTATAGGAACTCCTCAATTATACACATTTACCCTGTCGTGTTTTGGCTCATTGGAACCCACTCAACGAGTGACGACTGTGCTAAAAAGTACAGTCGGCAACAATTTTTTTGCCGAACATGCCTTTTTTTAGATACCTACTTCATTGATTGACAATACTCAAGGTTTTCTGATACATTTACAAAATAGATTATTTAACAACATTGCAATTTAGGTGTTAACTTAAAATTACGATCGTTTTAGACAAAAGCTATTAAAGTAGCTTGTTTACAGTAACCTGTAACAATGAATTCATTGTAACTGGTCATTTTACTCGATCCGTACACTTGTTTGTCACCTCTCACCATGTTGTACGAGCGAGCGAAGCGAACAAAGTTCTCCGTTTCAGCTTGAGCAAAATTTATTTCGTATGTCCGGCTGTTCTCCTCTGACAGGTCTTTTTCTTTATCGGTTGAGAAAATCTCGTGAAATTTTGTGAGTGTACAATATATATAATATTTTTATCGATTCAGTTTATCGAATAAAAAATACCTTTAATTATTTAAAGACGGCTGTTGCAGCTCACTCAATGGTCATTAAAAAAAACAAACCGCTCGCCTCTCGTGCCTCGGCGCGCGACATTACGCCTAGTGTTGGCGTAAAAGCTTCTTTGTGTTTATATTTGTGTTCTGCTTTATGTCGTGACGTCGGGGATTGTTCTAACGCGCTCTTATATTTAATGTCCGTGAACAAAGTCCCGTGTTTGCAATTTGTTTTAAGCGTGTAGCTTGTAGTTACCATAACGCTTTGTTTTGCGAATCATTTCGAAAATTTCGGAATACTTTCCGTGATCTTTATGGTAGATTTCTATTTTAAACTTGTATAGTTACCTACGCAATTGGTGTTCTATTCATATTTACCTAACTACGCTTCTGTTTACGAACGTAAATATTTTGACAGTTGATTTCGTGAATTATATGAATCATTTCAAACATAATTTTTTAAAGCACATTTGATGAAGAACTTAGTAAGAAGATGAATAATTTAAGATAATTCTGAAGTATTGAACTCTGTTAACCTCATCTACTTTCTTTCAAGCACCTCAAACAACACCTACACCTAAGGCCATTGTCCCAATAAAGATCAAATGCTCCAGAGCAAACCCCAAGTTAGAAACAAGTGACGCGTGCCTCAAACTTCGTAGGCGTCGTGTCCCGGAGAGGGCGACGGCCGCTGCCACTTGAGATTTGGCCCTTTTTAAGGTTCAGTGGCATATACACTAGTTAAGGGTATACAGGCACATTAGGTAGACATATGTGAGATCATAATTCATACAAAGTTTTGGACATGTTTAGGCACAGAAGACGTAAATACAGGCTTCGTTTGTTGTAAGACTATGGGTTGAGGCAACTTGGGCTTGAACATGGCGTATTAAACAGGGTATATATTGTGGATAAATTTATGATATGTGGTCAAGAACTAAGTACTACATTGTTGAATAAATAATCTAGTTAGACGAAACTTCAAAAAGGCAGTTGATAAGACCTTACAGGTGTGATAGTGGGGTGATAGTATTCTTCGGGTCTTGTATGTATGTATTAAAATACTTTATTGGACACAAGTCACAGGTACATATATTAACTTATCTCTGTAAGAATAAGAAGATGAGGAACAAAAAGAACAGCCTAAGGGCGTGTGCTTTGGGTTTTAGAGTCTTCTTAAATGCTTCCACGTATTTCACTACATAAATGGGTCAATTTTTGAACAAGACGTTTTTTCGACATTTGTATGGTTTTTTTATTTTTTAGAATATTAGATTCGTACCGACAGCGAGAGGTAGGGTTTTTAAAATGAAAAAATATGGTGCATGAGATGAGGCACCACTGTGCTTCTAATGGTTAGCTAGATATTGATGCTTTAAAATCACCGTGCCATACCAATGTCGTCAGCGCCATACAAATGTCGACAGCGCTATACAAAAGTCGATATAATGCCATACAAATGTCGATTCTGCCATATAAATGTCGATAGCGGCCTAAAAATGTCGACGAGTGCCATCAAAATGTCGATTTTGCCATACAATTTTTGAAACAGCTTAAAATATTTGTACAATAAAAAAGTCACTATTTCGATATAGTATCTCCGGTTTATGGTTTGTGATGGTCGGGTGCGTCCCACGAGATATAACAACAGTATATATAATTTCATATTAATAACGTTCACAAGATATAATGAACGTTAGCTATAACAACAATACCAATACTTTTATAAGGAATAACGGTCAATAGCCATAATAATCATATTATATAACGTTTTTTTCTATAACACTCAAATTGAATAATTTCATTTCGTTTATCGATCATAACATATAATATATATTCGTATAACATACATAACGTATAACGATCATAACGCATAGTATATTTTCGTATGAGGATTACAATACAGAAAATTAAGTTAAGGCTGTAAGTAAAAGGGGGGCTCGGGGGCGAAGCCCCCCCGCAGTAAACAACAACAAGTACTCTTACCAATGGTATTACTTGTAGGTTAGGTTAGGGTTGCCTTGTGTCCCTTAGAGCGGAAATAGACACCCCGCGAAGCGGGGTGGCGTCGACACGCTGGTGTTTAGGTAAGGTTAGGTTAAAATAATGGGCGTGTTTGAAATAAAAATAAATTTAATTTCAATCTTAAAAACGTTTACTGTTTTTTTATTCAAATTCATATATATTCCTTCATACGGCATTGCTATTAAAATAACTGAAGACGATTATAATATACGAGCAATATACTTTTTGATGTTAGATAAATTGAATAATATATGTTATAAACCTTAGGTGTTATGAATATTATACGCTTTAATCGATATATCAATTGATATTATGTCTAAAGTACGTTATACTTTACGAAATTATATATTTTGTCATTATACCTTTCGTTCGTTATGTGCAATGAACGTTATACTAAACAAACTTATACACAGTGAGCGTATATATTATGACCGTTATATGATTAGTTGTTATACCTCGTATTACTTACCCGTGATGGTCGTTATATTGTACTATTACTTATTCTGTGATTATGTTCCAAAATAATAAAAATCACTTAGATTATGTTTTGAATCGACATGTGTATGCCACGTTCGACATTTGTATGACCAATAAAGCCGTACAAATGTCGCCGTACAAATGTCAACATGAATGTTTTTTGGCGATCCTACGTATACTATAAATTGAATTCACTAATTAGTTAAACACGAAACTCTTACCCCATATTGCTAACCTTTGTTATGAAAAACACATTTTTATTTCAATCGTATATTAATAAATTAACGCCCATACAAATGTCGTGATAGCCGTACCAAAATACATCGTATCAAGAAAACCTGTTTCCTCCTTCGAAAATACCGGCTCTGCGTCCACTCCCGTTGCTGGTTTAAGCCCAACTAACCTGTCTATCGTATCGTAAAGTAAATGTAACTGTGGGATAATAAAAAAACAGATTTTAAGGGTTTTGAGCTTGAGTCCTAATAAATGGGTCCCGCGTGGGACAACTACAAAAATACTTCACTGGTTTTAATTACTCACGCATTAAATTTGCAAGATATAAAAATGAATACGCTAATAAATCTTCTTTATAACAGTACAAGTTGTTTATTTATACGTTGCCGTAGTTTATAGTTATGAATTTTTCTTTGAGCAAAACCGCAGCAAAAAAGCGGTAGATTTCGCTGTTTTACGATTTCAAATACATTTTTTTTCAGAATAAATGAATATTTAAGGTATTGTTATATATATTTTAAGTACTTTAAAACACAAGGAATACAAATATATATGAATCAATACTCCATGTTAATCTGACTTGAAATTATGGCCGTGGGACAGCAAAAACAGCTCGTTTGAAAATTGACCCAAATACATGTGACGGGGGGCTGCACGACAATTCCTATGCCTTTTCCTATATTGGCCTAAAAGAAAATGGAACATTAAGGCTGCAGCAATAAATAGTACGTAAGCTTCGAGCCCGCTCCGCTCTTGACAATTAATGACTGCAAGCTGGAAAAACTCTGCCGGAGCACGCTAGTTTAATGTTCACCCAAAAAGTATTGAAAATTCCTTTCTTAAACGTGTAGAAGTTAAACCTAGCACTGAACGGTTTTTAAATTTGATTTAACATAGCCAAGCGGCAACATATTTCTACCCGAAGTCTAAAGCATAACGCTTTGTCATCGTGATGTCTGGAATTTGTAGGTGACATGAGATTAAATATTAGATTCATTCGACAGCACTGGTTTTCAACATTTTCTTAAATTAAAAATTACTACATAATCGCTATGGTTTAGTTTTTTTCCGCTTACTGTTTAAATTTCATATTTAAGTAATATAGTTCAGCCAACCTGCAACTGCACATCTTGAAATCCAATATATTTCAAATATTGTGGCACGACCCAAAACAAAAATGCACCTAGGAGTCAACCATTTAGAACATCCCCCTAACGTAATTTGTACCACGTAATAGGCACGGTTTTATATTAAAAACGTATCGCAGTGGGCGGTGGACAGATGCGCCGAATGCCCGTTAACGCCCGCTCTGAACCAGTGCCAACTCTTCATATGAACCAAACTGCCATATTGACTTTAATTACTGTCACGTGTTATTGCGACCGATAGCTGCAAAATGCAGCGAAAACTGGGCCAAACACATAAACCAACCTCCACTGGCACATAGGAGAAGGGCATATAAATAGGTACTCAGGTACCTAGAAAAATGTATTGCAGGCATTTGTCACGGAATAACAAATGACGACGTAGCTAGGTACATACGCGGTGTTTACGATTTATTAAACGCTAATAGATTCAGTGCAATTAAGTAGAATGTTTTTGACAAATTATGACAATTGACTTTGCCTAGGGGGTAGTGGATCGCGGTCGAATGCGTAAAGCGATCCCGCGGCGCCTCTCCCTTAAGACGGAGCTGACTCTCGTTCGGTTTTTAGACGGTAGTCCAAGGCTTCTGCCGCGCAGCGTTGCCAGATGGTTAATTTCTTAAATTTTTCGTAACTTTTGACCCGCTCGCATAACTCGTAAGTAACATTTATTATTAAGGTTTATGGTGTACTTAAGATAATTTTTGTAGACGTGAGAATGAAAAACGTAACTTTTGCAGCAAAAATGTAATATTTCAAGAAACGAAATGTAACTTACGACTCAAGGGCCCTGGCAACACTGCTGCCGCGGTTAGTCCGTCATACCCGCCCTGCCCTCTCCCCGTGGCGGGCGGGATGCGTAAAGGCATTTCCTCAACGTAAAAAAAGGTGGTAGTGGATCGCTTAACGAAGCTGATGGTCTTGGGTTTAAAACTCGGCAAGGGCAAATATTTGTGTGATGAGAATGAATTTCTGAGTCTTGGATGTTTTCTCAATATTGAAGTACCTATGAAATATATCGTCGCGTCCACTAGTATATATAACACTGAGCTTAAGGATAGTTCGATCGGTGAAAGATTGTCCCCTAATGTTTATGTATTTATTTTATTATACCGCAAAGTCTGCAAATCGCAGCTAAAACTGGGCCAAATCATGAAGCGTTTCACAGTTGTTCATGATAATTTAACGACCGCAGTAAAATTTACCGTCCAATTATAGACATAATTTACTTTTTACGTCCGCGACAGTAAGCTGGTGCGATAAATAAACCAAGCGATTACGAGCTTTTACGATTAATGAAAAAAACAGCTTTAAGCTAATCGCACGATGATCGATATTCAAGTGCTCTACGTGAAATATCGCAATAGTAGATAATTTGCATCAAAAAAGTTTAGCTGTGTTGTTCAATTAATAGTACATTATGATATAAGTGAGGTAGGTATGTTGATAATTAAATCAGAGGCCAAATTGTTCACGCGAACCGCAGGTGAGCGTGATAAGAGAGCCGATGATGTACTTATCAAAGCTCACGCGTTCCATACGACGTTTTTCAACACATTTTGGGAGGAAAAAACATTTTCATAAGATGAAAATTTTATAGACCTGCCGAGTTATTTTCTTTACTTAATGATGACAACAGTTTTTTAACGTCACACCTGGCCATAATGCCAATTTTACTGCACGCTGTGCGTACGGGAAAACTCGCATTGTAGCCAGATGAAGACGTCAAATTTTGTACTCAACACGGGCGGTAATTCGTAAAGCCCCAGAGCGATCTGGGGCATTCACGAATTCACCGCCCTAGTTACGTAATGTACTATTACTCACATATTGCACAACGCCAAGAATTCCTGTGGCGTCCATTGTATTTATCACTTTTCTAGTCACCACGAGTCAACATTTTTGATAATAACCAAACATGCATTAGCAATGTTTACAAATATTTGTGAAATTAACCTATAATGGCGCGCACCAGTTTTTTATGCAATCTCTAAACAGCCAATACAAAATAAAATAAATATTTTCGTTTTATTATGTTATCTCTATTCATTCATACACCGTGGCCCAATAAAACGTTGACAAAATTAAAAAGTAAAAAAAAATAAAATGGAACGCGGTTCGAATTCATTTGTTTTTATATTGCGATTTGACACGTTTTTGCCGCCATTTAAAATAGACAGCGTGATTAAAACTATTGGTTATTAAATATTTTTGCCATGTCTTCGCAACGTGGAGCAATAATTTCCCTACACGAGGCTGGAAAACGACAGTGTGAGATAGTTAGATCACTCGGTGTCAGTCGTCAACTTGTGTCTAAGACTATTAAGCGATTTAATGAGCTCGGCCATATTGGAGACCACCCAGGAAGAGGAAAAAAGAGGACTGTGAGGACTCCCAGGCTCCGAAACGTTATCAAAAAACGACTTGATCGTAATCCACGGACCAAAGTCCGAAAAATGGCTCGAGACCTGGGTATAAGCCGTTCGACGATGCAACGTATTGTCGCACATGACCTCAATTTGAAGGCGTACAAACTGCGTAAGGCACAACTTCTTGAAGATAAAGATAAAAAAGTTCGCCTCGAGAGATGTCGTCTAATTAAGAAGCGTGCCGCGGCTGAGAAATGGAATCACATCTTTTTTTCAAATGAAAAACTGTTTTCTATTGAACAGGCTCATAATCACCAAAATGATAGAATGTATTATCCTAGTCGTCCTGGATCAATTGCAGTGATTCCTCACCGACAAAAGCCGAATCCGTTATGGTTTGGGGTGGGATTTGCTCTACAGGCAAAACACCCCTTATTTTTATAGAAAAAGGTGTCAAAATAAATCAAGAAATATATAAAAGAGATATTCTTGAAGCCGTAGTTCTTCCTTGGAGTCAACAACATTTTGGTAACCAACCGTGGATATTCCAGCAAGACTCTGCCCCATCCCATAGGGCTCGTAGTGTGCAGCAGTGGTGTAGGGACTATTTTCCCGGATTTATAAGCTCCAAAGAATGGCCACCCTACTCGCCTGACCTAAACCCAATGGATTATAGTTTATGGTCAATCCTAGAGTCAAGAGCCTGTGCGTCCAAGCACAAAAATATAGATGCTCTAAAAGCAACACTTACGAAGGAGTGGGAAAAAATTACCTCGGAAGAGCTGCGGCATATCGGCGATAATTTTACCAAACGTTTGCGTCTGTGTATCAGTGCAAAAGGAGGATATTTTGAAGACAGTAATTTTTTTTTTTATTTCAAGGTATTGAATTTTACTATTTAATGTTATTTTATGAATTTGGTGTAAGTAATAAAATAATATTCTTATAATTCTATGTCAAAGTTTTTCTGGGCCACCCTGTATAAAAAGTTGTCTCTATTCATTCATTTAAAATGTTATCAAAAGTGAATAGTTTTACTAAATTAAACGTTTCTACTCGTATATCATATCTTCATATCCAAAAAGAAATAGTCAATTAATTAACAAAAAGGATTTAATTTGTTTAGTCGAGTTAGAATCCATTTGTCGAGACTTAAAAAAAAAAGCTGTACATTCTGTACAGCCCGGTTGATTTAAGAATACACCGTGTCATACATCTTGCTGCAAGGTGCCAACGTGACTTAATCGGGATATAACCATAACACACAAGTATTGTAATGTTATAAAACACGCGTGTTTAATATCCAGGATTATGAGCCTAAAAGCGACACAAAAAGAGGTACGTGACGATCAATTGTGTTGAAAAAGTTTATATAATCATATATAGTTTATATAATAAAACTTCAGACAATTTACTCAAGCTTGCTTGTAAGGTCCGAGTATTCAGACACTAATTGGGTTTAAATATTAATTTATTCAACCTACATCACCTGCACTGCACCTAAAATGTTTAAAGTCAATATAAAGTATCCATTACAATAGTAAGTACGGGCCCCTGCATATGCGCCCAGTTCAATGCCCCCGGGCGACAATTATTAGGGGCTCGTCCCTAAGCTATCCACTCCAGAATCTGACTTGGCTAATGCAACGCCGATGTATAGAATAAGCCCCCAGACGCAACATATCGCATGGTCGCAGAAAATGACGAAGGACTCGGCCACAATTTCGAATTTGAGGCAGCGGCGTGCCATACGTGGGAGCGAGACAGCGCGCTCCGACCTCTCTGTCCCACGTATGCGGAGGTCTCGTGTGAGTGGCTGGCGTGCGAGTGAGGTGCTAACCGCTTGGTATCCAGACGTTTGCAACCCTTGTGGGATGACTTGAATCTTTTATTGTTGTGTCTACTTAGGCGTCCTTAGCAAATGTGCGCAATTTTATATTATGCATTAAATATAGAATCAATAAAATAGGGTAAAAAGGTAGAAGTAAGTAACCTAATGATAGGATTGAGTGACAAAACGGAACAGAAATTCAACTTGTTTACTCAAGTCGCTTAAATTGGAACGAGGATAAATGTTACTTCTAATATTATTATTATTTACTTTTGTAGGGTAGGTAGTTTTAAAGTGAAGAGTTGTGATTTACGCATTCCCCTCATAGAAGAAAATACTCATGTCATATTTTTACTGCCTGCACAGTTATAACAAGACAGCGCGCGAGCTCTATCGCGGCGAGTTACCTATCGGTCTTTTCCTATAAGTGTTCTAATTAGAAAGAGACATAGTCTAGATGTCGCCGCGAGAGAGCCCGCGGTGCGCTGGCACTCTCGCGAGAGTCTTGTGCTAACCGCCGTCACGCCGTGTAAATGTTATTCACATTCATCTATTCCTATTAATCTTAAAGTGGTCATGTTAAATAATAAATAAATAAATAAATATAAATAATAATTAAGCTATACATAACTAGCAGCCGCCCGCGACTTCGTCCGCGTAGATTTTTGATGATGACAAAAATATAAAATAGGTTAGTGAATTTTATTCTTAGTTAAATATGTCTATATTACATTTCAAACAGTGGCAGACACTGATATGCGATTGTTAAAGATTGTTTAAAGATTTTTCCAATCAGATTACGGGAATTGTACTTATTCCGTCCTGATGCTTTAATCTAATTTTAATCTTTGGCAAAAATTACTCTGCAAGATATAGAGCGACGCATGGATTTGGAGCTAGAAAATGGGGATCTTAGTTATTATGAGTGAGTTAAAAAAAAGTTAAATATCGTAAGGCTGTTAAAACAATCTTAAACTCATAGCACTGGAAATCGAGAAATGGAGACAGGTTAATGAACAGTACATCTCTTTAAAAAATCCAGTGTTCCCCGTACAAAACCTTCAACATTTTTTAACCCCCATTGGGATATAATTTTCTTAAAAGCTGAAATTACTTTTTTTGTATCCTAATAAGTAATCTTCCTATAGAGTTTTAAGTCTCTAGTTCAAAAAATAATGTTTCCCCCATACAAACATTGCACCCCCATTTAACGCCCTTAGGGGTAGAATTTTCTAAAACGCAAAATTTGCTTTTTTGTATTTTAATAAGTAATATTTCTACAAAGTTTAAAGTTTCTAGCCCAAAAAATAAAGTTCCCTCCATACAAACTTTGCACCCATATTTAACCCTCTTATGGGTGGAATTTTCTTAAACGCAGAAATTTCTTTTTTTGTATTCTAATTAGTAATCTTTCTGCAAAGTTTCAAGTCTCTAGCTCAAAAAAAATGATTCCCCCATACAATCTTTGCACCCCTATTTGACCCCCTTAGGGGGGTATTTCCAAAAATCCCTTCTTTTCCCTAGCCCACTTTATAAAAATAACCTTAAGTTACAAAACTCTAGCTTAAAAAATAATGTTTCCCCCATACACATATTGCACCCCTATTTAACCCCCTTAGGGGTGGAATTTTCATAAACGCAGAAATAACTTTTTTGTATTCTAATGAGTATTCTTTCTACAAAGTTTCAGGTTCATATTTCATAAATTAATGTTTCCCCCATACAAACATTGCACCCCTATTTAACCTCCTTAGGGGTGGAATTTTCTAAAACGCTGAAATTACTTTTTTTGTATCTCAATAAGTAATCTTTCTACAAAATTTCAAGTCTCTAGTTAAAAAAACAATGATTCCCCCATACAAGCTTTGCACCCCCATTTAACCCCCTTAGGGATGGAATTTCCAAAAATCCCGTCTTTTTCGTTGCCTACGTCATAAAAGGAAGTCCTGGTGTAAATTTCAAATTTCTAGTCCCAGTAGTTTCGGCTGTGCGTTGATGAGTGAGTTAGTCAGGACATAGGCATTTATATATTGTGTTGCAGGGAAATGGTCAAAACAGAGATTTGATCAAATCTCTAAGGGATATGATCAAATCACGCAGGATGTTAAAATCCATCCATTTTATCATTTATCTAATACAAATCAGTAATTTGATCAAATCTCTGAATCTGTTTAGTGAAATGACGAAATCGGACAAAAAAGGCAACTCGTTTTTTCATTTCACTAGACTTGTTTAGTGATTTGATAAAATCCCTGAAACGCATCAGTGAGTTGACAAAACTAACGCGATAAAGATTATTCCGCTCTTTTATAAAAAAAATAACCACGAAGACGGTGGCATCTTCTAACCTATCCGCCATCCGAGTCTAAGTCCCAGAACCGTTTATAGTATTTAATGCAACTGTTGTATAAATAGGGTCTTAAAACGCGAGTGTCGTGAGTTGCGATGCGAGCCTTGGCGAGCATCGCAATTAAAGACGCCACGAGCGTTTTAAGACCAAGTTATACACCGTTGCATACAATATTTTTTCTACGACTATTTTAAATAAATAGCATAATTTGACTTTTCAGGCAGTAAGTTTTCCGTTAGTTCTATTACTACTCACGCAATTTCATCAGCGGTGCAGTTATTTTCTTCTTCGTCCATTTTAAAAGGAACGTACACATTTTTTTTCACTTCACAAACACGAATCAAATCTTAAGAAGTTATTAATAACGAATAGTTATCATATTTGACATATTTCGTCTTTTAATTTTGAACTGGAACTTTGGTGGGAAATTGGTAACATGACACATTGACACCTCTTGTTTATGGTCTGTTTTGTTCTTAATTCAACTTGCCAGTACCACAGTACTGTCATATTAAGACCAAGGTTTTTCTTAAGTTGGCAGCAATGCCGTTAGTACAATAATTTATTTGAAGTAAATACATTCAGTGGTTTTTTAAGTTGGTAGTACCTAATGTATTTTATGTTTCGGCATGGCCCTCTAGATTAGTCGCGTCGCGGCCTACTCGATCGTGTCTAGTAGGCCGTGGCACAATGTAGCACTACCCAGGTTTAGAAGCGTATGGCTGCTAAGCGTATCGTTTTGGCGACAAAACAGCACGGTTGTGCCGTACTGTTATGGGGAATAGAGTATAGACTTTTCTGCAGACTTATTTTGTATGTCTTTATATTAGTGTTCGGGACTATGTAAATGACAGATAAAAGTACAGGAGTAGAAAAAATACTAATGATTTAGGAGCCAATATCTGCGAGTTAGTTTCGTCAATTCACTGACGCGTTTCAGGGATTATTCACAGTATTTAATCACTAAACAAATCTAGTGAAATGAAAAAACGAGTTGCCTTTTTTGCCCGATTTCTTCATTTCACTAAACAGATTCAGAGATTTGATCAAATGACTGAATTGTATTAGGTAAATGATAAAATGGATTCGCCATTTTAACATCCTGCGTGATTTGATCATATCCCTTAGGGATTTGTTCAAATCTCTGTTTTGGCCATTTCACTGCGACATATATATAGATTATGTAATGTAAAACTGTTTCATAGGTCACGTTTAATTTTAAAAGCTATCCAAATTATTTGTTTTTCGCATATCCAATCTGCATTCAAACATCAACAAAGCTAAATTAAAACAACGCCGTGAACGCGTGGCAAATATTTCCGAAACTCGCACAAATTGCAGATAGAATGCGCCCGAATTTGCGAACGTTAAATAAAGTTTTTAAACGCATTTATTCCTCGCACTTTAAAATTGGAAAACATTTCATTCATTCCACTTTAAATTAAAATGAAATGGAAGCCAGAGCGTTCCGTTCAGCCCTAATGAGCTTAGTTACAGAACGTCGTTCTAAGCAAATAAAGATTTGCAGGGTTATACTTAATTGTAGTACACGTACCTACTTATTTGTTACAATTTTAACGGACAAATGCGTCTACGTTTCTTACAAGTGTTCGAGATTTGGAACTGGTCTTTTGACACATCGCGACACCCATATAACGTAAATTGGCACTGCTCATCGAAATAATAAAAAAAGTTTCGATAGCTTCCGAGTTACAAAACAAAGTTCAATCTCCATGCACGCTCTTTTTAGCACTTATAAAATGATTGTAATATTTTTTACGTCACACCTGGCCATAATGCAAGTTTTACTGCACGCTGCGCGTATGGGAAAACTCGCATTGTGGCCAGGTGAAGACGTAAAATTTTGTACTTAACACGGGCGGTAATTCGTAAAGCCCCAGAGCGCATATTTATGGCCCTCACCTTCGGTTCGGGCCACAAACACCTGCGATCTGGGGCATTCACGAATTCACCGCCCTAGTTACGTAATGTACTATTTCAACACAATTGCTCGTAACGTACCTCTTATTGTGTCGCTTTTAGGCTCATAATCCTGGATATTAAACACGCGTGTTTCATAACATTACAACACTTGTGTTTATGGTTATATCCCGATTAAGTCACGTTGGCACCTTGCAGCAAGATATATGCATGAACACGGTGCATTCTTAAACTAACCGGGTTGTACAGAATGTACAGCTTTTTTTTTTATTCTCGGCAAATGGATTCTTACTCGACTAAACAAATTAAATCCTTTTTGTTAATTAATTGACTATTTCTTTTTGTATATGATATAGAAATGTTTAATTTAGTAAAACTATTCACTTTTGATAACATTTGACATGAATTAATACAAATAACATTTTAAAACGAAAATATTATTTTATTTTGTATTGGCTGTTTAGAGATTGTGCCTGCAGACTGTGCCCGCACTGCGCAAACTTCACGAAAAAAACTGTTGCACGCCATTATAGGTTATTTCACAAATATTTGTAAAATTTGTTTATGCGTGTTTGGTTATTATCAAAAATGTTGACTAGTGGTGACTAGAAAAGTGATATATAGAATGGACGCCACTGGAAATTCTTGGCGATGTGCAATTGTGAGTAAAAACCTGTTGTCATCTTAATGATTTACTTAATGTAAAGAAAATAAATTGGCAGGCTTATAACATTTTCATCTTATGAAAATGATTTTTTCCTCGCAAAATGTGTTGAAAAACGTCGTATGATACGCGTGAGCTTTGATAATTACATCCTCGGCTTCCTTATCACGCTCACCTGCGGTTCGCGTGAACAATTTCGCCTCTGATGTTATTATCAACATACCTCACTTGTATCACAATGTACTATTACGGCTTATTTGTATAGAAATTAGCATTGAAAACTTGGTATGCAAACCATTACGTCCTACGACCTTTTTTTTAATTTAGTTTTTTTGCTTTAATCGATTGGAGTCTGTCAATTTAGAAATAAATCGATATTCAAAATCAAATAATTGTGAATAGGAAAATAACATGTATTATTTAATTACTGTCACGATAATACGAAATAAAATCACATCGATCGAAACCGACATATTTGATTGTGCAAAATGTTGCGTTTGAAAATATGGCACTGATTTCTGCACGGCGCGCGAGCTCTCTCAATTTTTCTCGCACTATCAGTCACTCTCTTTACTTACAGGACACTTGTGTTAGCAGACGACGGTGTAAAGGCTCTCTATTTGATTTCCTAAAAATAATTATTAGCCATCATCAATGGTAATCGGATATTATGACAATCGATTTACGCTAGCTACATCACTCTTTACATCATATTGGAACTGTCCAAAGACCAGTCCCAAATCTCGTACACTGTAGTTTATCTAGGACATCAAAGAGAAAGATTGTACCTACTAGTTTCACTTGGTATTACGAACATTGTTTTGTTTTACAAAAACAACAAAAATATTAATGTTTTTGCGTTTCAAAATGGTTTTCCTTATATAATTACACGACGAGCGTTAATGCTCGATTTTTTAATCGTATATTTTTCAAACGTCGCTATTAAATTATTTCCGGTATGCTTACTTCAATGCAATATTATCTGTGAAAGCATATTAATGCTTTTCAAAGTTATAAATATTCTTAAATATCCGGGTGCTCCGGACGTACTCAAGAATCGTGAATAATGCTGGAGATGAATTAGTGGAACCTGGAACTGGAACAAAGCCAGGATATTTAATGAAGGTATTAAACTAAATTAAACCACTAAATGCAAGTATTTAAGAAGAAACGAACATAATTTGGGAAGAAAGGATATTCTTTTTTTTATATTTAAGAGATATTTTAAAGCGAAACCATGATCTTCTACGCCTCAGAACAGCAAAAACTACATAGGCACACTTTTTGGACATCTAAAAAAAAACAATAGTTATTTGTGCAACAAGAGAGCAAAGTTTGTTTTTGCTGCGAGTGCTAATTTTGAGTCCTGAGGAAGCGAAAGATTTCAAATTTGAATCACGAGCGTAGCGAGTGATTCAAAGTTTGAATCTTGAGCGCAGCGAAGGACTCAAAAGCACGAGATGCAAATACTTTGCTCTCGAGTAACACATGTACAACTTTTCACCTCAGCAGTGAGAACATATTCACATCAAAAAATATATCATAGTATCACGTACCTATTCGTCTCAAGATTATTCAGGAAGAAAACTTAATTAGGCGTTAGTTACTGCTTGCTTTAACTCCTCAGCGCCGGCTGCGCCGTTAGTCAGTACTAGAAAGGCGAGACAAGGCGCGAGAAAAGAATATTGCAGTATCTAAGTTTACGAGTGTCGCATGACACTAACACATCACTAAAAACTAACCGTGTTATTGTTAAAATTCACAGATTTTACTCATATCTTCGAGATATTTTTGAAATATTTATCATTATCACAAGGGCACACATTTATAGCATATTACGTGTATCTCGCGTGCACACCAAAAACTAGCCGTACTGTTGTTAAAATATTGCCTTCGTCACGTCACTGACTTCACTATATTTCCTAGTTAGATAGATAATTGATTTATCCTAGTAGTTTTTTATATTTAAACCAATATCAATAACGCAAGAATGACGAAGGATATACATAATAAAATCTCAAACAAATTAACAGAGCGCAACTTTTTAAAAGGGGCGGGGCCCCGCGCTTGCGTTCGGAAACTGCATCTGTGGTATACGATCATAAAATTTAAGATTGTTTTAACTAGAATTATTAATTAGCTAGCATAATAAAATTCATGTTTACCTATTTGCTATGAAAAACGGAGTTTATTATGAGATCTTTTATTTGAATGTTCTTCAATTTAAAATTCCTTTGTATAATTGTTTTGGTAATTTAAACTTGTTAATTTGATAGTTTTCGAACGTGTTATCCGCTTTTTTGGGGGTCTACTTTGAAATTCGATGGTCGAAATATGGATCGACCTATGTCTGCCTTTTTCTTTTTTCGTAACGGAATGAAAGGGATAGTGCTAATAGAGTTCAAATATTCTGAATTTGTAATAGACCCCACACGATGAAATGTCAGTGCTCTGCTCCAAAATTAAAAAGCCACTTTGTCTCACGGAGTGAGCAAAATCGCATTTTGCACACTGTTTTCACGCAGCAAAATATGCTTGTTCGAGCTGCTGAGGTGTAATAGTAGTTTATGCGACTGATCCATAATGAAAGGCCTTAAAATACGAGTGTGGTTTTATGAAACGAGCGTCAGCGAGTTTCATAATAGGATCACACGAGTGTTTTAAGGCCTAATTATGTACAGTTGCATACACTTCTTTATCTAAACACATATAATAAGTAGTAGTAAGTCACATCAAAAAACCAACAAATAAATGACAACAGCAATGGCGGCAATTCGATCATCCGTCATGAAGAATGTTTTTTTTTTTAAATCATAGACAAACGAATGAAGTCCCTATACTCATATCACTCGAGATCAAATGTCGTGCGGTTTGTATAAAAAAACGTACTAAATTGACGTTTCGTATCGATAACTGTTTTAATATCTATGGATACTAGAATAGGGACCCACTTGAAATTTGACAGCTGTTCCAAATTTAAACTCATAACGATACAAATTTATCAAAAATCTGTACTGTAATGACATTACAGTACAGATTTTACCTGCTACCAAAGACAAGAAAGTTCTCATAGTAAAATCGGTTGTAGTAATGCTGGTCATTTCCTACGGTTTCTGAACGCATTTTAGAGCACTAACGATATGTGCGTAGATAAAATAATGTATTGCATAGTTATGGGTTTACAGAGCTGTTTTATAAATGATTTATGTTCTCCACATCCAGCCTCACAGAGGCGTACAATTATAAACTTAGGTCTTATGCAAATTTTACGATTACATTATAATATGTCAAATGTCAATCAGTAACCAATTATTCTACGTACATTGTATCTTATCATACACTAAGCTAGCTTAAAAAAAACGTTAAATCTGTTTTTTTTTTGGAATATTTTCTTACTTTCTCATTTGGATTGATCTAAAAAAGCGGTCAAATCTACATAAGTATTAATAGAGTTTGCCGATTTTGCAAATATTAAGATAGGCAATTTGCGTTTTGACCTTTCACCGGTATGGGTTCCTGTCTGTGCAATGGGTGCACGTGTGTACTGTACCTTAATTAAGGACTGGAACACCTCTAAAACTATGGTGTCAGTTAAGTGCACACTGACTAATGGATACATAAATTGGCACTACATTAGAAATTTAGTGTGTATATCGGTGTCCCCAACCTGGACATATTTACGTACCGATTGTACCTGCAAATTGACTAACCGGAACAGTCGACAGCATAAAAAGTGGTACCCATGTTTTTCCTTTATTACAATGCAATTAGATGAAAAACTTTTAAACATTTTTGTAATCGACTGTACTTATGTTAGTAATACACTAACATAGCTACTTACAGTCTGCGTCATATAGTTAGTAGCAGCCAAGATAGCCAAATATTTCGATACACGTCTTTATTACTTAAGAATAAGGGGGCGTTTAAATATTTGGCTCCTCTGGTTGCTATTAACTATTTGCCGCTGATTGTACACACCATTTTACTGTGTGTCGTTAACGGTTAAAGTTTACACTTTTAGACTTAGTTTAGTTTACACTTAGACTAACACGGACGTGTGAAGTAAGAAAAGTAAATCTCACAATAATCGTTATGGAGACGTCAATCCTGGAAGTAATTATAACATTAAGTGTCAATTTGACCAAACTGGAATAGAGTTTATTCCGAGATTAGCCCAACAATCTGACCGTAGCGATATTAGATAAAGTAGTACTACGGCCGTTAAGAGTCCGCAGTAAGCTCGATTCTCCATACAAACGTAGTTACGCTCTCATTTTAAAACTAGGTACGTGTTGGATTGTAACAAAACTTTGCATGTTTAATGAAATGATGTATATCTATGTCTGTAATTAGTTTATGTAGCTTCAGATACCAAAATAAAAAAAATACAGCGAATTTAAGTTTTTCATACAAAACTAGTTTTTGCTGTATTTAGTTTGTTTTATAAATTGGGACCATATAAACTAATTACATACATAGATATATATACCTCATGCCATTGTATATGCAAAGTTTCGTCACAATCCAACACTTACTTTTAAAATGAGAGCGTAACTACGTTTGTATGGGAAGGTGAAATTCGGCCGAGCTTACAACGGCCTCTTAATGTCTTGTTTTTATTATTTACATACCTCCGTAATAGCTAAGCAGGAATATTTTCTCCTTAAGGCGCCGTAGGTTCAGCGAAATGAAGCGAATTAGAGTTTTAGAAACAATATAATGCGTCTGTTTATAATATAATACTAGCTTCTGCCCGCGACTCCGTCCGCGTGGAAGTCGTTTATATCGCAGCTCCATACAAACTTTTACCCCCCATTTTTTATTCTGGGGAAAACACTATCCTATGTCACTCTCCATCCCTTCAACTATCTCCACTTAAAAAATCACGTCAATTCGTCGCTCCGTTTTGCCGTGAAAGACGGACAAACAAACAAACACATACAATACAAAATATTAGTGTGGATGGTTTCAAAAAAATACGAATAGTAATCTTGAGGCTTTTCTGCAGGGAGATCAGTGAATCGAAACATGATTGAGCCATTTTCGCTCGATAGAAAAAAAAAACGAACATAGGTCTAAAACGGTCTAAAATACACTTAAAATATTCGTAACAAATTATGCACGAAAGCTAAAAATATTAAAATGGTTTTTAAAAATCGGCAAAATCATGTTTGAGAAAACTCAGTAATTACTTTTTTATTTATTTAAACGGCCAAAAAATTTAAATTAAAAAACATGATATCCGCGCTTCCGAGCACGCCCTTCCATCTCGCTCACGCTTATGCGCAGTGAGAGAGAGAAGACCATGAACCCACGGCGACTTAAAGTGCACAATAAGGAACTAGTTCCAAACTTCAATTATACTCCATCTGACTGGTCGTGTTAGAATGAAAGAATTGAAGCCTAATGAAACATTGAAGCAAAAAACCCAAAAGCAACGTTCAATGACATTATCCGTTCAATAACGAACGATTTTTCCACATTCTAATTCCGGGCAACACGAATGTTTTAAATTGACCCGCGTAAAGAGCGGTTACTGTTACTGCTCATATCGCGTCAAAACGTAAGCCTCCCGCGGGACGCCGTTACCAGTTTAATATTGGCACCGCTAGAGCTGGGCTGCGGGGAATCGATACTAGCGGTGTTATCGATAAAGCATGTGTAATAGGCTATTACTATTTTATTTCTTTTTTTATTGTATGGTTGGATTAGCCGGGCTGGTAAAAATGTCTAGAGCAAATAATCTAAACAAATTATGTGATCAAAAATAAAATACAAGATTAGACACACGAGCGCCTTAAATAATTGAAGTAGGTAAGTGACAGGTAGGTAGTGTAGAGATAAATAAATAAAAAAATCACTGACAATAACAAGATGGTAATTTATTTAATAAGTGCCTAAAGTATTACATATTAACTGTGAAATATATATAAACACGAATATAAACACCACGCGCGAACGTAATGCACAAATTAGGTCATGTTTCACACACCAGGGGGCCTAGACAAGGTTACAATCGCTAACGCTTCGTAGCGAACGAAACGCAACTGTCACTGTCACACTAATATGGAAGAGTGATAGAGAGACACAAAGCGATTCTATGGCGAAGCGCAAGCGAATGTCACTTTGTCTAGGCCCCCAGGTTTTACAACAAGACGCCTAGCGTGTGCTGCTACACGGAGCGTTGCTGCGGCCCTCAGTTAGGTTGTGTTAAACAAACGATGTAGTCTGCGGTGGGCGGATCAGCACAGCTAAAAAGGGGGTGATAACGTCTAGGTTTTATGATGAGGTGGAAGGGAATGGTTGGTGTGGTGATAGGGTAAATGCGGCCTAAATGAAAACCAAATAATCGATGTGATCACGTTGGCGTGCTAAAGCCTTTAGGAATTTAGGGAGGTTTCTACTGGTGATCGATCGTTCATGTCCCGCTTTAGAGTTGAACTAACAGATTAAACTCACGGCCGCAAAATACGGTATTCAAACGCGACCAATTGGGAATGTTACAATGACCTAAGTTGTCAACGGTAGGTCCTACAGATAACATACGCAGAGCTCACGGGAGCCCCTACACACGCAACTTAACTCCAGCCGGTTGCTCCGACCCACGAAGATCTGGAAGAAGCTGGCACCAGCTGATAGCCTTTTGCGTCCACGTACTGGTCACGTCACTCATGTGTGCAAAAACTGCGTAATACTTCGGCTTGTTATATATACCCAGAAGGCTACGAAAAAAAATCATCAAATAAATATTACTACTTCACTGTGTAGACTACACCCTAGCATCAACCACAACTGACAATGCTTACCCAGTATGCTATTGAAAGATCCGGTCTTTAACTATAGTGGGAACAACAGGTCCACCACGTCCGCTGAAATACCGACCACCACAGGTCTCTCCGACGGCGTGCGCCGCACAAGGACTTAGGAACGCGCGCTGGCGCTAACGTTGCACTTTACTTGAGTTGGAAACTGCGTCAAGCAGTTTTTGGGTGCAGAACCAAGTTCCTGTGTACTCGGTTCAGCACCCAAAAACTGCTACACCAGGCTTAGTTCCACCAAAATTAATTAGGCGCTGTTACGTTGGCTCCCTAGGTCTTCGTTCACAGACAAATCTGACTTTACTTCCTCACACATCCTAGTTTTTTCTCTATCTGACAATTCAGCAGAATGAATCTCGAACGAAACATATTTCAAATTTCGAATAGAATTCTAAAAATTACCAACCAGTACCCCGCGCGTTGTGGGGTGGGGCGTTGTTACCCCCGTAGCGTTGACCCCACAAAACATCAAAAAGGTTTTAAAAAACCAAAGTAAATAAATGACGCGAACGCCCTCTATGGGCAACCCTTAAAACCATTATAACAGCTAACCGACTACGCTCAGTCGACAGCCAATCATCCCTCCAGCAACATCGAAACTGCACTAATGATACGCCAGGGGGCGCGTTCTGGAGCGTTTAACGCTACAGTAGGTACTAATCCTTAATGAATACTTTTATTAGTTCTATACAAACTAATTGCTTATGTTAAGTAAATAACAGTGCATACTTTGTTATTTAGCAGTTTATAAAATACAACAGTTAATTAATTACATAAATGAACAAAATCTTCCCTGAAAAAAAAACAATCTGATAGTTATTCTGATTCAGGTTGTGCTTAAATCTGCAATATTTAAAAATAAAACAAGAATCTATATTTAGAAATCACTTTGAAGGCGGGGAGATTTGTTTCTGCGTTGACGAATCTTTCTTCCACAACTTCATCAAAAATATAATCATCATCCCACTAACTATTGTCATAGTGTCTTTCGAAATGGTATCGATTACGTTTTAACTAAGTATTGCGAATTAATCTGCTCATGTTCGTGATGCAGTCAGTAATGTTATTTTGTACTGTTGGTAGTGGTAGTGGTGAAGGGCAACTCAACTGGCTCAGAAGAACAGTTATTTCCAGAATAATAGCGAAATATTACCCATATACATTTCCCTCTCATATATGAGAGGAGGCCTGTGCCCAGCAGTGGGACGTATATAGGCTGATGATGTGATGTGTGTGTGTATTACCCATATAATTTCCTGTTATAAGTAGAAGAATGATGTTCAGACCTACTCTTAGTATCATATAATCTGTGCCTAAAACATCTTTTATCGTATTCATATTTCACATATCGATAACTCCTATTGTTACTCAGCCCTAGTGCTGGAACAGTATTTATTGAGGCGAGTACAGAGTAGAAAATATTGACAGCAACACCACTTTATTACACGTGTACGCATTAACTTTAGCGTTAAAAGCTACTGTTATGTAACGGTACATTATATTGAAAAAAAGTGAAAATTATCATGTTTTGCTACATGTACCTACCAATCTTTTAAGTACCTATTATATAAAATTTTATCGAAAGTATTTTAAATAAAGAAATTTGATCTTTATAATAGGACTTGCAATCTACTATGTTTACAGACCGACCAATTAACATTTAAGGCATTTGAACATCTAACTGCAACGATGCTCATTTACAAAATTGCATGTTGCAGCACTTATACGAGTAGGTATAATTATATAAGATATTAACAGTGTAAACAATGAACATTAGTATTAAGAACCAATTTGGCATGTTTTGTTCCCATTTTCCCTGAGGCGAAGTTTAATTGGCATTTACTTAAATTGAAACGCTCTATGTTTATATTAAGGTGCAAATTACGCTGAACAATACAAGGTTATGTATTTTCTTTTTTGGTTTAGAATTATAACGCTAATAAGATTTTTGAGGTTATTCCAGTTTTAAACCATTTACAAAGATTAGGTCGGCATAACGCGCTTTTGAAAAGACACGAGGGAAAATGAACTACAAACACTACCTACCTACAACATATTTTTGACAGGAATTTTCTCTCTATGAAAGTTTCCCCGGTTTCAATTTGACAATTCCTGACTTTTATTAAATGCATATTGCACTTGTTGAAAAGGGATTGCATCAGAAAGAAGTATTCGTGGAGTCGACAAGATTTTAATAGAAGCTACGTAAATACAGTATTTTTACATTACCCTTCATTATTCACAAATTCTAATCTTGAAGCAAAATTTATATTTTATGGGAGTTGTAATTTTTCTGGTGCAGTTTTAGAGATATGCAATGGCACATAGTCTATAAGAAACTTTTGAGAAACCCGTAGTAGAGTTAAACAAAGAATATAAGTAGGGGAGACCGGGGGCAATGGTACCACTTTAGAAATAATGACCTATAACTCAGAATATAAAGCTACGACGTAAAAATCGCTTAGGATATAACATTCTCGTCTCATTGGCTATCAGAATCTAGAAATATATTTTCATTTAATCGCACCAGAATGGTGTAAATTGATTTTTGTCCATGAAGTCTTTGTGTTACAATTGACCCCTAGTACGGGTCAATTGTACCAGATAATCAGAGGTCAATAAAACCCAAAATAATGTTTTAATCAATCAGTAATTATTGTTAATTTCTTAAAACGAATCAGTCTGTTACGTTGCATCAGTCTAAATTATAGAGACTCATATTTACACTAGACAAAGGTAGCATTGCAGTTGAACAAAACGTAATATAATATTTTCCAAGTTTTTGAAACATATTATGACTTATTATAAAATAAATACTTAGGGGTGCTCATAGCACACACCTTACAAGCAATAACAACATCTCAATGCAACAAAATAACGAATTACTTAACAATTAATAATCCCATACAGTTACAATTGACCCCTGGTACAATCAACCCCATCCTTCACCACAAATAAATTTTAAATAATACCACTGAAACGAATGGCATTGCGTGTATTATAATGTATATACATCCCGAAGTATTGTATGAATCATCGGGATGAATCATAGGTATAACATAAAATACTTACCTGAGATTTAACTTGTTTCAAAAATAATTAGTTTCAATTGTCTTATTTTAGCAGTCGTGTACAAACTTTAGGTCAATTGTAGCACGGGGTCAATTGTAACGTTACAATTAACCCCGAGTGCCATGATACAATTGTCCTTTTTTACTCGCACTCACTAACCTTCACAAATCTCGATTTCTATATCTAACTGACCCCCACACTGTGACACATTAAAAACTTTAATAACTAGAGAATCGCAATTCAGTACAATTTTCACACTACGACTATTAAATTATAAACACTAGTACAAAACGTAAATCGTAAATATTTACTTTGGTCAGTCAAAAATGCAAATCGTCGTGTAGCACATGCTTTTCGCACGGCAGCGAGTCGCCGACTAGTGAGCAGGTAGAAACACGCTCAAAGCACACTGGTGTATACACACACATTTATATTTGGATGTGGTTGCAGAGTTATAGGCGATGGTACTTTTGACCCGTGGTACTATTTACCCCGGTCTACCCTACACTCGCGAGCAAAAAAATCGACTCAAGCCACATTTCTCTCTTCAACTCGTGGAAAATTGATTGGAAAATTGAAAAAAGGAGATTGAAAGTTATTTCTTATATTTTCTGAAACCTTGAATTTTCTTCTTGACAGGGTACTATTTTAATTGGGATGTCATGATTAGATTTGGAAATATTTGACTTTGAATTTAAACTTCACTTCGAGTCGATTTTTTTGCTCGCGGGTTTACACTTCGGTTTAGGAAATTACTTTCCTTTATATAAAGTACTAGCTGTTTCCCGCGACATCGTTTGCGTAGAACTTGTCATCGACTTAGAAAACATATTTATATCAATGATGATTTAATTATGTTACACGCGAGCTTAATTATCGCTGTCCCAAACATACTTCTACCATCTTAAGGGATGATTTCCGAGATAAATAAATACTATCCTATATCGTTTCAAGGGTCTTCAAATTATCTGTATGGAAAATTTCATCTTAATCCGTTCAGGGATTAAGCGTTATAGGTAAAAGTGCGATGAGTTCGTTAGTTTAAATCGCTAAATCTAAAATGAAAACTCCATTTTTACAAATATATTGACAATGATCAACAGACGTTTCTGCTTCAATTGTATATTTTTTTCATAATCTATTAAAGACATTAGTAACCTGCAGTTATAAATGTCTTACATAAAAAATGTATTGCTCTTTATAAAACCCTCGAACTTCCTTTTAACCCTCTTAGAGGATGAATTAAAAAAAAACCGCTGAATACATTTTCCAATACGTATATTTAAACAAACAAACAGTAAACAATCTCTTTAATATAATGAAGTCGTTTCAAAATATCTCACTCTCCGCTCAAACTGTTTCCCCTTAAGGAATGATTTTCTAAAAAACGGCTTAAATTGTTTTCTAGTTTTAACCGTCTAAAATCGAAGTTACAAATCTTTTACTTCTTGTTGTCTAACTCTCTATATGAACTTCGCCCCCCTTTTAACACTCTTAGGGCATGAATCAGAAAAAAAAAAACGCTGAAATCTTTTTTGTAGTCTTTTAAAAAACAGCCTTAGACCAAAGTTAGAAATCTATTATTTAAAAATAGTTTTCTCTACATTTTCTTTATTATAGAATAAAGGAAAATGTAGAGAAAACTATTTTTAAATAATAGATTATATATCCTATAGGGGATGAAATTAAAAATGTCTGAAATCAGTTTTGTAGTCTTTCAACATACAGGCTAAGACCAAAGTTACAAATTTCTTACTACTTATAACATTTTCTTGCTCATTATACAAACCCTGAACCCCTTTTTAACCCCCTTAGGGATGGAATTTTCTAATACGCTGAAAGTACTGTTTTGTATTCTAAAAGTAATCTTTCTACAAATTTTCAAATCTCTAGCTCAAAAAAAGGGTTTCCCAAACAAACCTTGCACCCCTTTTTAACCCTCTTAGGGGAGGTGTATTTTTTTGTATCTAATAAGTAATCTTTCTACAAAGTTTTAGTTAAAAAAAAAGTTTTCCTCATACAAACCTGGCGCCCCTATTTCACCCCCTTAGGGATGGAATTTCCAATAATCCCGTATTTTCGAGGTTCTGGTGTAAATTTGAAGTTTCTACTCCTAGCAGTTTCGGCTGCGCGTTGATGATCGGTCAGGAAGTCTTCTATATATGTATAGATGAGGCTTATGTCACAGTCGATTTAGTAAATTTCTATCAACTTACCGTTCAAAATAATATTACAACTCTATTTTGGCAGCGTATGTCTTAAGTAGCTAAAGCTATTTCAATATTCCCTCCCAAATAAAATAACTGCAGGTGCTGAAAATTAAGAGTTGCTTAGTTCTTGTTTCTTGAGTAATATGACTATATACCAAGATTACCATGACCATTGATTAAATAGGTAAGTCATTTCACAACACCATAGTAACTAGCTACTGATGTATCATGTTGAAATATGACCGAATGGAAACTAGGCGTAATTAGATACCATGCACTGGTATTAGGGAAAGGCATTCGAGCATAACTGATGTGTTGAACTGGTCGTAAATAAATTATCTCGCTCGTAATCTGGATTAATGGCGCATTATATTACGGTCAAATTGTACTCGTGTATGATACGTCAGTTTGTGAACATTGCACAACAGCTCATGATTCAGTTTGTAGTTCAGTGCGAGTATTGATCGCGTTTATACATCAGTAATGGTTGCGGATAAAACTTATGACCAGAAAGTGGGGGGGCCTTCATACACTTTAAGACGAGTTTACTTTCTCAATTTTAATCAGGTCACATCATTCACTATTCTGTATAGCGGTTGTAAGCATGTCCTAAATCACTATACAAGGGCCATCTACACCAGGATTTGCCTACACTAAAAATCGGTCCAAGGATTACCTGCACGAAAAATAGCGGGATTTTAAGTCCTACACGCTAGTTTGCCGGTGCTAGTCGTAATTTATGCTACGCTCGAGAGACCATAATCAGAGGACGTGCTGTAGAAGCAAGTTTAGCCTTCTAGCCACCGATTATAACATTGTAACACTTTAGCAGTTCAGTCTGGTCAAACGTTGATGATTCCGTGGAACACATATCAATATGCAATGAGTTTTGAATACAAAACTCTACACACTAGAAAACCCAGAATCCACAAATTTTAAAAAAGCCTCGCTTTATGACTTATAATTTAATTACTGCTAGTTGACCCCGCAAACTTCGTATCGCCATATTCGGCACACAAAACCGATGCCAAAATAAATTCGTACTTTTTTAAATCAGTTTTCCTTTTTTTAGTTATCCTGATATTCAGTGAGGAGACAAATCCAACAAATCAAACATCATAGAAATCGGTCTAGTCTTT
The DNA here is from genome assembly GCA_945867215.1 of Epinotia demarniana. Classification (NCBI taxonomy): domain Eukaryota; kingdom Metazoa; phylum Arthropoda; class Insecta; order Lepidoptera; family Tortricidae; genus Epinotia; species Epinotia demarniana. The sequence goes on from OX244261.1 coordinate 8,622,848, forward strand.
CTCGAGTTATACATGATGTTATTAACAGGACTTTGTTTTACATATACGTATAAGTATAGATATAGATTTAATCTAACTATTACGAATACGATACGAGACATATTCGGGGTAACGCTATGAAGAAATGAAATGCTGTTTCAGTAATTACCGAAATTACTCGTAACAAAGATACAAAAAAACTCAGATGAATTGGGAACCTCCCTTTGGGATAGCGATTGAAAAGGGGGATACAAATCCTCTGCTGTTTCCACACGGATTCCACACAATGAGAGTAGTCTAGTCGGTAGTTCAATCAATAACCCTTTCAATAGGCGGACGGGAGCTCCCCATAACTATAGCAGTCTTTCATGATGTATACTTATACTGTATGTATACTAGTAACACGTATAAATATAGTAAATCACGACAACACATATATATCTACATAACAATGTAATGTTTAACCAATAGTCCATCCATCGTATTTTGAAAATAACTTCTCAAAATGTTGTTGTCCTAACAAGTGCTCAAAGAAAGAAACTCCGAAGTCGCATCCACTAACTTATTACGGATGAAATAAACAATGCGCGTCACGGAGTCCTTCACACCGCATAAAAGATACCAAATTTAAATAAAAAAACACGTTCAGCCCGTTTTTGTGGAATATTTCATTAAAACACGCAATGACAGGGGAATGAAAGATTTTTTTCAGCCGTTTTTAGTACATGTGACGCCGAAGCGAGAATGGCACGGTCCAAAATGGCGGGTGAAAGATCAATATGACCTACCAAAAGGTTAGGCTGTCTCGCTCGTGCCCCGCGTATTCTTTCCCCGTCCCACTCTGGCGCGACGACGCGTCACAGTTTCGATATGTCACATGACGACACAGATTTCAGTAGCAAATTTTCACTGCCACCGTACATTTCTGAAAACTTTAGAGTTCTCGGTTCAGTTTTCTGTTTGCAAAGCGATTAGCGATTTGCGGTGGATGTCATTTCCTCGGGTCTAGAGATAATGCTTGATTATGAAAATTTCGGCGTTTAAAATTATTTAACGTCGTGCAAATACGACGTGTTATTGGTTATTTAAGGGATTGAGGTTGTATTCAAAGTTGAAGCAGGTGCAATAGAAAAAACTATGATGTGAATCAAACAAATCTGAAATGTACGGGTACATTTGTTTATGTAACCTAATAGAACTGCACGTTTATAAAAAGTTATGGCTTTTTAAATAAGCCCCTTTATTATCCTGTCGCTGCCTTTAGACTCATTATCATTCCTCCTAATTTTCCAACTGAAAAACCATGAACTCTTAATCACTTTCCGCTGATGAGATTTCTAGTTCAAATAGGCAATTCTCGAAATGCGTCTGCTTGCAAATTTATGGTCGAAGGGTTAACTTTTAAGGCAAACGACATCCAAGTTAATTTAATTATAGATTATAAATTCATTGTAAGAATGAGCCGTGACTTGGTTACTTCATTTTAAAAATAAATGAGGGTGACTGAAGGACAGACCGACTAGACGTTATTTAGGGTCCCCTTGTTTACCATTAGTGGTATATAATTTGGAGTTATTTAACACCAGACTTCAGCGGGTCTGACTTCAGTTTGCAAGGGTACATTCTAGCGAAATTGTGAACACAAACTAATTATGAAGCTATCTCCTGAGCAATGTCGCGTTTTGTTCCCTTGGGTCTCGGGAACATTTTTGAACATAAACGGACGTGACGTGGTTTTTTTCGTTATAGAATAGAGAAATATATAAAGCATGTTTTGGGAAAATGTTATTCAAATTTCATCGTGAGCAGCACGCAACAATAAAAAGCTCCTGCTTTTCTCAAGGATAGAAGAAAGCCACAGGTTGAGCATAAGAAATGAAGCCTGTAGACACATTAAATTATCAGAAAAATAAAAAATCTACAGGACGTTTGTATTGTATGTATACCTATCATAGTTATTCATATAACATTTTAAAGATATACCTAATTATATCGAATTAGAAGATCATCTAAAGTTCTCAACGATGCGAGATATGGCAACAGAGTTTGCCGAGTCGATTGACTAACGCTTACTTGCGCTGAATGAGTGGGTGCTCAGTATGATGGATCGACTTTGACGTGACCAGCCAAGTGTGCGAGGACGTTGCTTTTTATACATTTATCTGACATTTCTGCTGCTTGCGCATCTCTGAAACATTATTGCGAAAAAAGTTTTTTTCTCACTATTTTTACACATTCTCTATTTATGGACATACAGTTGGGATTATGTTTAACATCAGCACAATACTTACATGACTTGTAGTAATCAATCTAATATTTGTTATCAATTTACGTAGTTAAAAGGGACCACGTATTCCATTGAATACAACGCGTCTCAAAAGTCAACGCTAAGCCGAAAACGGGTGATAGACTTGAATTTGTTTTTTTCTTGGGCTTACTGTTATGTCTTGGGCTATGATCCGTTTGCGGCTTGACCTCGACTTTTGAGACACCTGCCTATAGTGCATATTAGGTAACAAATTATATTCCACAAATAGCCGTTTCTGTATTCAAGAGAGTCGTTAGAAAATAAACATTAAAATGTACGTATGTTCCCATCTGAGAATATACTAAATATAGTTTTATATTGGAGTAGAGTTTTGAGTTGGAGTAAAAATCAAGAAGCAAAATAAAATAAACCCACGATTGTTTGAAATGGGATCCAGTAGGTCATAGACAGCCAGTTGTAGCGAATTGTCGCACTCTCTCGGAATATATAAGTTTCTGCAAGTCAGATTGTAAAACTCAAACGATCTGGCAAATTCAACCGATTTCGCAAACGTGTGAATCCTTTGCATGCTTATTGGATATAGGTACCAACGATTAATTTAAATGTTAAACGTATTGTTTGACGTATTTTGTAATTTAGAGAATACAATAGCCATAATTAATACTTATATTTACGAGAACAATATTCTTCACTTCTCATGCTCTAAAAGTGCGTCATATTAGACTTAACAAGCGGGCCTAAAGTGGTACATTTAGCCCTTAGGGAAAATATGTCTACATATTTATGATTTATAAAACATTTTAATTTGACCAATCACAACAGTTCAATATTACATCCACCAATCACAACTCTTTAAAAAAACATTAGTATTTTCTACCTACCAACCAGAATACAGCTAGACATTAAAATCGACCAATCAGGAAACAGAATTCAATTCAAACATTAGTTGTTTTTTATTCTCTAATTCACAATAATTAAAAATATAAACGCCTCTGACCGACTATAGCTCCGTCCAAACGTTCAAGCGTGGTGGACTGCATTACATGACATTAGCTATGAAGATTGAGCGGGATAGACTGCTGTCTATCTCGCCTTATCGTATGCCCCGCGTATGCTGTCCGCCGCGCTCGGCCGTTTAGACGCCGCTATTAGACGGTCAGAGGCGATTATTCGTGGTGTGAATATTTTGTATCTGTGTCAAAGCAGTTTATTAAAAAGAATGGCGCCAAATTGAACAATCTTTTCGCCTTGGTATAATTGTTGATTGTGGATGTATAATCTTTTTTTTTACCATGTTCTCGCAGTCGAAATGAAAAGTAGAGTGTATAACTCTGGTCTAAAAGCCATATTACCTCTCGAACTATTTCCCCTCACTTCGTTCGGGAAAATATCCGTCTCCTGGTAATATGGCTTACTTTAGACCTTTGTCATACAATCTACTAATTTTGCTCAGTGGACGAGGCGCAAGAAACATCTCCTGCTAGCATCTGATGCCTCGTAAAGACGCGACACGTGACGAGGTTTTGTCGTTATTGGTGGTTGTTTGCTGTAATTATTTGCATGTTTGCGCGTGCGAAGGGAGGGTGGGCGCATTAACCGCATGCAAAAATACGCAAATAGTTGCATATCATCTTCGCTGATAGACCATCACGTTTTGTAGCGGAATAACAAAGGCGTATTGTTCTCGTAACATATCATAGACTTCCGCAAAGCCTACACGCCTGATTCAATCAATTATAAGAAATATTTACTTAAATAATCCCTCATACTTACTAAATCAAACTGCTGTACGTTTTTTCTGTGATTCTGCCTTTTGAGCTACACCAATGTTTTTTGTTGTTTCTAAAAACGCTAAGCGGAATCATTTTTTTCAACCAACCAAAAAAATCACATTGGTTTAGCTCAAAAGGCAGAATCACGAAAATGCGAGCTATGCGAGCTATGGAGAAGCTTTGCACATACAACACAAATCCTCCACAGTAAAAGTTTAAAAACGGTAAGCGGAATCATTTTTTTTTCTTATATAAAATGAGATTATTTATCAACTTTTACTGTGGAGGATTTGTGTTGTATGTGCAAAGGTTTTTCTCCTGTATCCACCCACCACCTACCACATAATATATATCAAATATTGCTTGTTTAACAGTATAGGATGATTTTTTTGTTTCAAATATCCAAGAGCCTATATCAAAACAAAGCAATAAACACTCTATTAATTTAAGTACACTTGTCCCAATCATATCGTACACACATAAAGTTAAATTTATAGTAGCGGCGAGGGTTTAGGTCGGGAATCGAAGCCAGTTTTATATCTTCATTAAAGCTTTACATTACGGTCGCGCGGGTCGCCAGTGATCGAGGAGCTAGTGTTGCGCACGCGATTTATGGCGTCTCTCATCGGTACCGATGTCGGATTTTCTCCTGTCGGGGCACGGAAAAAGGGCATTTCTATTGACGACGACCAGATAGTTATAGATAAGTTATTTGGGCCTCTGGCCGAAAACGAATGCTTTCGAGATTTTTTATAATGCTTTTTTTCCTACATCTGCAGTTTGTTATTAAGAAATGGGAAGTCTGGTGAAATTATGTACACGAACTTTTTCAGAGAAAATTAGAAAAAAAATGATATTATGTGGCACTCAAATAAAAGTTGTAAGTTTTAAATGCGGTGAAAGCTCTCAGGGTTAATGAAAGGGGAAGATACAGTCAATATATTCGTTTTCCTGCTATATTTATCTACGAACTTAAGAAGAGGTTGCCACTATTGAGCTCGTTCCTATTCTCTCATCTTCTCTTTTAAATGCTGACATTGCTAACTATTATATTATACTTGTACCTTTTTATTCCCTTTTTATTTCCTTGCTTTTTGATCCTATGTATTTTTCTTTCGTTTGTGTGCTAATAACAATTGTATACATTCTTATACTTAAACGTCATTTTTCAGACATCCAATGCTGAGCTGCGGCTCCGATCAAAGAAAATGCTGTTTTCGAGATCGTAGTAGAGGATACTAAGTTGAAATCAGGTACTTATTTACTTCTGTTTTATTCCTAGTTTTCTCGCCGTTACTGCAACTTTTATGTACCTATATTATATAACCACGAGATCGTGGTTAAAATATTTCTGGACCTGGCTGGCAGGTAAGCAATAACCCGAGAGCTTCATAACATCACAAAAGCAAGTGCACTGATATTTTATTTTGAGCGTGTTTTACCGGTCTTGCTTTTCTTGGTAATGGAGCTCCATTTGATTTCGCTCGTTGTACAAAATACTTGGGCGGTGGGCTACTTCCTGACTTGGCGGTGCGAAACCAGTGCGGTATTAGTAAACTGTACTGCGTCGATACAGATTATTTACTGCCCATTTACACAAGTTTCTTTAGTATAATTAAATATTAATATAAATTAGTTAAGATATGGAATTGAGGTATTTAATCCTATAGATAGGTTTATATGCAAGTAAAACCATTTTAACCATACAGGTATGTTACTAATTTACTACAAAGTTTGAAAAAGAATCAAGGAGATTCAAGGCTTTTGGGCGATGAAAATAGTGCGGTAAGGGCCTCTAATGGGGGCACTACACTATTAACTATTTATCACTGTGTCTGGAGGTCACCCATTAGGCACTAGCTTATTCACAACCACTAAACTAGGTATAATGCCGTTTTATTGAACTCTGCTTTTCCCATTTATAAAAACTTGGTTGTCGATGCGTGGGTGAATATCATCTATCAATATAATATATTTGGAAGTTCCTACTTAACTTAGATTGTGCTTTAAGCAGTTTAAGCAGACTTAGGTTATAAATCTTAATATAAAAACCTATAGAGACACTTCCTAGGCATATTAACTTGGAAGAAACAGTGTCGCATTTATTAATGCAGCACAAATAGGAACATATGAATATACGGTTGATGCATTATGTATAAATGCAAACTTCGACAGCGAATTGTTTAAATTACCTGTATTAAAATACTGAACATAACATCGAAAAGTGTAAACAGAGCTACGAAAATTTCTCCGTTCCATCATTCTGAACAGGCTGAACACTTAACAAAAGCTCTTCAAATCCCACCACAGGAGTAAAAACAAGAAATCTGCGTCGATGCGTTTTAGAAACACATATCACAGGATAACAGTAACGCAAATCTCACTTAAAACAAAGGGTTTACAGCTCAAAACATGAAAAAAAGTGGTGGCGCTTAGTACGTTTGATTTGGACGTTAGGATCATCCCCGGAGGAGGCAAAAAACTGAATAATTCGCGTACATATCTTGCGACATGGTTGGCGTCTTGGGAGTGGCAACAATTTCCCATTTGGCCGAATCGCAGCCGCTATCAAAATACGCTATTTGCTACAACGAATATGTGGTGACGTGATCAAGGAAACGAGATGCGTGGGCGTTCTGTATGTCTTATTGAAAGTGTGTAATAAGGCCATCGTGTACACGTACTATTACGTTGTTATTCTTTAGTGTATCGTACTACTTACCTAATATTATTTTTGGAACAGCATCATTTTATACGTACAGCGGAATGAGGTCTTGCTCATACTTGGAGCAGCCCAGCTGGGGAAGTACCTACCAAACCTTACAGAAGATACCACACCACTAGGTACTTGATATCTGCGTCGTGTTGTGTTCCTGATGTTGATGAGCGAGGTCGCCAGAGCTCCCTGCATTTGTCTCTAGGTGCCAACACAACGAATCTTCAATAAAGGGTCGACTACGCGCTTGTGATCGGTCTGGAGTCCCGACCGTCCATAGGCTATGGCGTCTGCTTACCATACCGCATGCCGTAGATTTTCTGCCGTCATATAGTATTCTGAAAAAGATAATAGGTATGTGATACCGGGTCATTCGCAAGATTTTCAACCATTCAACCATCACTAACAGAATAAGCATATTCTATTTTTTGTGTAGTATAATTGGACCAAAAAAGCTTTATTGTAAGAAAATTCAACGTCACTCGATGGATTACGGAAGTTGTCTGGAAATCGGGAATTGGGTAAAATAAAGCGAGAATACTGCTGAAGTGAATAGGTGCGACGATAAAACTTCTCACTCCGTTTTGATTGAAGTAACAGGCACATTCTCGTTGGCTCCCAGAAATATTGCAGATTTATTATAGCTTCGGAGTTTGTGAAAAATTGCCACGTGGAGCACAGCCCGACAGACGAATAAATTGTGATTGAGTAATACGTTCCCGGTTTGAGACGAAAATTGAAATGATGCTACTCTTTATCGCCCACCGGAATAGGATGTCAGTATGACATAATATCAGTTTTCTCATACGTTTATCACAAATAGAACTTGCTATTGTAAACCATATATTAAAATGACGAATTACTATATATTATATAGTATGGAGAGTCGAGTGTACTGGTGACTCGTAAACTGAGAAACTTTTGAATTAAGTACCTAGCTCGTTAAATATTTATTTAAAATTGAAGTGCCAATATTACTATTAACCCAATGTCTGTCTCGAAATAAACGAGTTTTTATACGAGTCTTTTATGGGGCATTACGTGCTCTATTGATTATGAGCCACGCCTATAAGTCTTCTATATTGGTTTATCGCGTATAACAATAACTTCGGAAATATGTAGCAATATCAAAGGGTGGGATTGCAGCGCTGATTCCCGCGAAAGGGTCGGATGGGTCCAGATAAAGGGTGCTCTGAGTTGGCCCAATAAAGGGTGTCCCGAGTTAGACCAATATCGCCGCGGTGACACGGCACAGCGTCGGCACTTTAAGGTCCGTGACTTAGCACTTTTGCTCCGCTCATTTTGTGGAAAAACATTTTTCGTTTTAATAAATTCACTTGTTGCCTAATCATTATTGAAATTACTTTAGATTGAGATAAAAAATAATAGCAATTAAGCTGTGCACGTTGGAGGGCTTCAAGGAATAAACATTACAAAGACAATTAAAACAAATATCATGTGTAAGTTTTGAAAGGCTTGGCTAACACATGACGTTTGCGAAAACCGTCATCAAATTTAATATAAGCGTCACATGTGAAAATTGAAATACGCATCAAAATTTATACGCAATTATCGCTTACTATTTCTGGGCATTTATCTACAACAATATAACCGCATGATGGTTGCATAGGAAGTATTGAAGACGGATAATGTAAAGTAGGGTAGACCCTCATCTCATTTACATGTCCTACGTTAATTGACTGTATAAAATTATGATTAACTATAAAAAACATGTAAGGGCGAGGCACGTATCAAAAATGGAAGTTCCTAGCCCACTTGTCGAGACTATGAAAGGACAAGGAATCCCCGGACCCAATGTTATTCACATGAGTATTTCGATAAATGTAAGGAGGGTTAGCATGGCCGAGCTATTTACCTACGATATGCGTAATCTTTCGGAAAGGGGTTCCGTACCGCGCCTCGGCTTGAATGAAGATCCTTCCCTGCCCCGTTTCGTAACACGACCCCTGTTCTCTCATCTTGACAAAATATCCCTCTCCCTTACCCTATGTATGGATGTAGGTGGGACGGCAGCAAGCATATTTAATTTGATTTAGAGTGAACAGTTACAAATAACTTTTCAGATACGCGTTGGCGTACTCTTCAGAACTGCTTTTGTAACTTATGTATCAGTAGAAGATTGTGGTCCCTCTTAGCGCGATACTGTGAAAGTAGGACAGAAAATCTATCGTAAGATCGAAGCATATTTGGATTAGGAAAGGACGTTATGAATAAAAGTTGTGCCTTTGAATAAAGGATTGCGAGATGGGATGTACGTTGACGGTCATACCATAAATTATTCTTGACATGATACTCCGGCATAAAATGCAGAGAATGATTCCTTTCGACGTCGCATAAATAACAATGAATCTGGGTAGTGACAATGTCGATGGTGAACATTGCCATTGTAATGGATGAACATTTTGACATCTATACATATAAATGCCTATGTCCTGACTGACTCACTCACTCATCAACGCACAGCCGAAACTACTGGGACTAGAAACTTGAAATTTACACCAGGACTTCCTTTTATGACGTAAGCAAGGGATAAGACGGGATTTTTGGAAATTCCACACCTAAGAGGGTTAAATAGGGGTGCAATGTTTGTATGGGAGAAACTTTATTTTATGAGCTAGACACTTGAAACTTTGTAGAAAGATTACTTATTAAGATACAAAAAAAAGAATTTCAGCGTTTAAGAAAATTCCACCCCAAGGGGGTTAAATAGGGGTGCAATGTTTGTATGGGGGAAAAATTAATTTTTGAATTATGTACTTGATACTTTGTACAAAGATTACTCATTAAAATAAATTAAAAGTGATTTCTGCGTTTAAGAAAATTCCACCCCTAAGGGGGTTAAATAGGGGTGCAATATTTGTATGGGGAAACCTTATATTTTAAACTTGCAAGGTTTGTATGGGAAAAACTTTTTTTCGCGTTAAAGACTTGAAACTTTGTAGAAAGATAATTTATAAAGATACAAAAAACGTTATTTCAGCGTTATAGAAAATTTCACCCCTAAGGGGGTTAAATAGGGGTGCAATATTTGTATGGGGAAAACATTATTCTTTGAACTAGAGACTTGAAACTCTGTAGAAAGATAACTGATTAAAATACAAAAAAAGTAATTTCTGCGTTTTGGAAAAACCATCCTTAAGGTGCTTAATAAGGAATGAAAAGTTAGTTTGGTGGAAACTTTTTTTTGGAGCCAGAGACTTTGTAGAACGATTACTTATTAAGATACAAAAAAGTAATTTTATCTTTTTAGAAAATTCCACCCCTTTGGGGGTGAAATAGGGGTTCAAGGTTTGTATGGGGGAACATTATTTTTTGGACTAGAGACTTGAAACTTTGTAGTAAGATTCGTTATTAAGATACAAAAAAAGTGTATTCATCATTTTAGAAAACTTCACCCCAAAGGGGGTTAAATAGGGGTGCAAGCTTTGTATGGGGGAAACATTACTTTTTATACTAGAGACTTGAAACTTTATATAAAGATAAATTATTATTAAACAAAAAAGCACTTTCGACGTTTTAGAAAATTCTACCCCTAAGGGGGTTAAATAAAGGTGCAAAGTTTGTATGGAAGAAACTTTATTTTTTGAGCTAGAAACGTTAAACTTTGTAGAAAAATTACTTATTAAAATACAAAAAAGTGTATTCATCGTTTTAGAAAACTCTTCCCCTAAGGGGGTTAAATAGGGGTGCAATGTTTGTATAGGGGGAACATTATTTTTTGAACTAGAGACTTGAAACTTTGTGGGAAGATTACTTAATAGAATACAAAAAAGAAATTTCTGCGTTTAAGAAAATTCCACCTCTATGAGAATTAAATAGAGGTGCAAAGTTTGTATGGAGGAAACTTTATTTTTTGAACTAGAAACTAGAAACTTTGTAGAAAGATTACTCATTAGAATACAAAAAACCGTTTGTCAGCGTTTTTGAAAATTTTTTCAGTAAGGGGGTTAAATATGGGTGCAAAGTTTGTATGAGGGAAACTTTTCCTTTTGAGCTAGAAACTTGAAACTTTGTAGAAATTTAACTTATTAAAATACAAAAAAAAGTAATTTCAGCGTTTAAGAAAATTCTATCCCTACGGGGGTTAAAAAAGGTTGAAGGTTTTTGGTTTTTTTTTTAGCTAGAACCTTGAAACTTTGTAGAAAGATTACTTATAAAAATACCAAAAAAGACTGTCAGCGTTTTAGAAAATTCCACCCCTAAGAGGGTTAAATAGGGGTGCAAAGTTTGTATGAGAGAAACTTTATTTTCTTAGCTAGAGACTTAAAACTTTGTAGAAAGATTACTTATTTAAAAAACTCCTAAGTGGGTTAAAAGGGGTGCAAGGTTTGTATTGAAGAAACTTGATTTTTTTGCTAAGACTTGAAACTTTGTAGAAAGATTACTTTTTAAAATTAAAAAAATAACAGCGACTTAGAAAATACTACCCCTACTTAAAAAATTCTACCCCTAATAATATTATACGTTTCGCTATTCGTCAGGAGGTGGCGTTAGTGTAGCAAATGAATTTAATTATTCCTTAAGGACTTTGCCACACTGGACGCGTTCTGCGGTCTGAGGTCAGGTCTCCCATACAAAATTGTTGATTATTATTGAAAGAAAACTAACTGGGAATAAAATTCTCTTACCTATTTTAACATCTTTGCCATCATATAAATCTACGCAGACGAAGTTGCGGGCGGCCGCTAGTATAGGTATAGTGTCTTTTTTAAATGTGTTTTATTATTTAGATTTAGAAAAAAGCATTTGACAATAAAAATCTATATAGGTAATTATTGAACCTCACAAAATGTCACGTGAACGGGTGGAGAAATGCGTCCTATAGAGGGGACCAGGCGAACAGACGCCGAACATACGAAAGAATTTTTGTCCAAGGTGAACCAGAAAACTTCGTCCGCTCCTTCAATCACAAATATACTAAAGGTAAAATACTGTTATCAAGCCAAATAATCCTGAACAGCTAATAATAAATCACCCATAATATTCCGTACAATAGCGTTCTTGCGTACAAAAGCAGATGGCTGAATAAACAGAAAAGAGTAAAAAAAAAATTGCCGCGCTATCTAGGCAAAGGAGATTAATAAATTTTTGTCAACACATCAATTAGCGCTTACTGCGCGGTACAAATAAGGGAATTATTTCAGCGAATCCGATGACAAAGCGTCCGTCTGATTCTAGGAGAACGCCGCAAAAACTGCTGCGATTGATAGTGGTTATAGATGCTCGCATTTGTTTGTTTTTGCTTCGTTCATGTCAACTGCAGGGTTTGTAATGAGTACCAGCATTCAAAAATAAATATTTTTTCTCCAATATGCTCGGAAATGTTCGCCTTACTGTAGCAAAAATAGTACGTCAAGTTCCTCGTTACTGACAAACGCAGATTTAAAAAGTTAAAAGTCATTACTGTACAGTTTTAGCGGCCAAGAAAGTGTATGAAATTCCTTTACTGTATACTTTTTTACCTTTTAACTATATACTTTGACTAAGACAAATCACTACAAACGGCCAAATGCTCGTATGTTTAAAGACCTTGCAATTTGTCACAACAACTTGAGATAGTTACACTGGTTAGTTGTGTATGGCTTTCTCTTTCGAATGATTGCAAGTTGCTGTGACAAATCACGCCCGTTTGTAGCCTGCTTTAAGTTTTCTTTTTTTTAATGGTCATAGACAAAACGCGTACTTTTGAAAGCGATCGAAGTGACGTTTTTAAATATTTCTCAAATAGTTTTCAATGAAGAAATAAAAATATTTATCGAAATAAAACTCACAACGAACTGAAATGCATTTAGATTGCAATCCCGTTTAATCTTTAATAATTATAATTGCATAAAACATTTAAAATTGTAACCGATTCTAATCATTTTAAAATTCGTATGTCCAATTGAAACTGGCACTATGAGTCGTGCCGTATACATACTTTTAAAAAATAAGTCGGGCGGGAACTTGATAGGTTATTTACATACTCGCTATTTTAAGATTATTGTAAATATTATTTGATTTCCTCACATTTTTGGAGAAAAGCACTATATCTGCCTTGGCGGGAACGGCAATTCGTGGATTCGTCTCTATTGTCGGATTCAGCTTCGCTTCATCCAACAAAATCAACTTATCCACGAATTGCTACTTCCCGGCCGCTGCAATAATGTACTATAATGCTCGTACTTATAACACATTACCTTGTAAAAACGATACCTCGTTGAGTTTTTACGCTGGTTCTTCTCAAGGCAGAGGTTTTCTTACTGGTGGTAGTTTATTGACATTCATAGGTGCTTCATTGACATGCTCTTACATTATGTTGTCTTTGACTGGTTTTTATTAATGTAAGTTCCATTATCATATAATTAACACTACACACTTAACTCTTGAATGATTTTAGGGTTCCGTACCCAAAGGGTAAAAGCGAGACCCTATTACTAAGGCTCCGCTATCCGTCCATCCGTCGGTCACCAGGCTGTATCTCATTAACCGTGATAGTTAGACAGTTGAAAGTTTCACAGACGATGTATTTGAGTTGCCGCTATAACAACAAATAAATAAATAAAGGGGGCCCCATACAAAAAACGTGATTTTTTGCCGTTTTTTATAGATAATGGTACGGAACCCTTAGTGCGCGAGTCCGACTCGCACTTGGCCTTTTTTTAAATTTATTTAACAGTATCATTTTCCGTTGACTTACAAACATTGGAAATATGTTTCGTCTGAACCATGCAGTAGAAGCCAGTCTGCAGTTTTACTAGAATCGGCACTCGCTATCATAATAGGCACCATACCTCCGTTTCCCGAGCCTTATGGCCTCGCATGGCAGTTGTGTAATTATTATACAACTAATTTATAGCAAGTGTACCATTCGCAGAATATAAACGGTCCCATTACAGCCACTATCAAGTGTTATACGAGTGGGATGTGAGGCAAGGGTTGTCAATAAGTCTTGGCGGTGTGAGCGGCTGAATACGTAACGCGTTGTTAAAGACTCCATCGTGTTATGCTGTTAGCTTCGATTTTGCACATCATATGATTTAAATTTGACTATGCGGAACTCTATGGTTGATTATTTTCATGTGACGGGCTAACTTGTTCCAGGCTAAGGCCCGCATATTTTGAAAGTGATTTAATTTTTATATAAGCACTTTATAGTCTCCCAGCCTAAAAAGGCAAAAATTAATATGGTATATTAATTTTTGCCTTAAACTTCCCGAAATTTTGTTCGGCTCCATTTTAACGAACGTATTAAATTCTTTCTCATCTCATACAGCGGAAAGTCCTTAATATATGTAACTAGACACTAAATGCAAAAGAACGCAGGCGGTTGTGTTTTAAAATATATAAGGACCGTTGTTTATACTAGTGGAATTATTTTCAAAATAGCATGAGTAGTTCTGAAGATTACCCCCGACATACAAACTTACAAGGTTACAAACACAATAACGAATTTTACTGTTGATTTAACACAAATTATGAACCTGATCACAATTTTTCAATCGAATTATAAAATTGTTCCAGATTTCTGCTGACTCTACGCTGGCTGCACTATCCGAGTGTAATGACGTCATAATTCACTATTAAATCGTTAACGCGGTGAGTGGGCTTTTTTGGACACAAGTTCCGCTTCGTAAGTCACATTTCATTTAGGACAACTAAACGACACTCATATTTTCCAGATCCGGGAAACACGAAATGAAGGGGCGACTGAAGTATCAGCTACGCTACGATCAAAAACGTCAAAATGGTAAGGGTGAAATTGGCTTGTAAGTTTTAAGAACGGACGCTTGATTCGTAGTTTGGTACTGATTTTGAAACGACAAGCTAGAACAACTTGTACCTTTGCATACTGAATGGGATGCCATAATATCTAGGTCGGAAACTATGGTTCTGTTGCTAGAGATTAAAATGGGAAAAAAATGAGGGAGTAGAACGTTTATGATACAGAGTCTGTAGGTTATAGGTTACAGGTGTACGCGGGCTGGGTTTCCGCAACTCGACTTCATATCTGCGCCTATTTTGCGTGTCTATTACAGACTTCATTTCTTTCTATTAACTTCAGTTATAATACTTATAATTTATGGGAACAAAAACTAGTTTCCGTCTGACCTAAATACTGCTAATCACATTGTGTAGAAAAAGTCTCATGTTATTCCAGCATGCGTAAATGAGAACCAAACTATACATTTATATGGAGAATGGACTTGAGTCGATCGTGCTGAGGACTAAAGTAATCTCACAACATGGAGGAAATTGTTCGCATGTGTCATATCTGTGTCGAACACGACACGTTCTCAATATCACTCAGATGTGGCGCGGAATACACACGCGGCGAGGTCTTCCTGTATGAATGTTTTATGGTATGACGAATATTATTATTTTGCACACTATAAAGCTGAGCGTTTACTAAAGGCCTCCACCCACCGGACGCGTGTGCTGCGCGGCGCGTGTGCTGCGCGGCGCGTGTGCTGCGCGGCACTCGCGCAAGTTGTAAAGCATTGAAACTACACTTCAAACACACATCGAACGCGGCACACGCGCAGCACCCGCGCTGCTGCAGCGCAGCACACGCGCAGCACACGCGTCCGGTGGGTGGAGGCCTTAAGCGCTCACTTCGCCTTTTTCCCTTGTTTGGCCAGAGACCAATATGGTTTGGGACGCCTTATGGGCCTCTCTGGGAAGCCTTATGGGCCAGTCAGGGGATGCGCTTCGCCGGTCTTTCTCCCTTGTTTAGTCTGCAGAGCGGCCAGAAACAAATAGGTACGGTTTGGGTACACCTCTCCGGGAAGCCTTATGGGCCACCCAAGGGGTGCGCTTCGCCGTTGTTCTTTTTCCCATGATTCGACAAAAACCAATATGGTTTGGGATAACCTCTCTGGCAAGCCTTATGGGCCAGCCAGGGGATGCGATTCGGCGTTCTTACTCCCTGTCCCTTGTTTAGTCTGCAGAGCGGCCAGAAAGCAGTAGGTATGGTTTGGGTCAAACTCTTTAAGAAGCCTTATGGGCCAGCCAGGGCGTGCGCTTTGCCATTGTTCTTTTTCCTTTGGGACTTCCTTGGGAAGGCTTATGGGTCACCCAGGGGGTGCGCTTAGCCATTTTTCCTTGCGACAAATGGATGGACGTAATAGTTATACTTATACTACATTTACGCGCCACATAGCTGTCACTTCTTAAGGATCTTGTATCGTTTAGTCGACCAAACAAAACCATAGACTTATCGAACCTGGTCACAAAATTTCGCGAGAATCGGTAGAGAAATGCGACCTTTAGAGGAGAATAGCCGCGGATATCCATCCGCCGGACGCTGGGGCAGACATACGAAAGTTTGCCCAAGCTAAACAAAGAACGTCGTTCGCTTCGCTCGCTCGTTCAAAAACACAGTTAAACTCTCTGGAAACCGCAAATTCCTTACATTAGAACAATCCTATCTACTTCTAGAATTCCCAACGTGAACAAAGCCGATACCAAGTATTATCAACGCGAAATGCAATTCGCAAGTACAAGTATAGCGTGCAATTCCCAACAACAAGAAGCTACTTACACCAATAAGTAGTTTCTTATCTACCGCCGCTCGGGACGGAACTTTGTTCTTCAATAAATTGCTCATTTCAGCACTGGCGTTCTGTTTGCTTCACACTTTCGGTGAGTTATCAGTCTATTGTTGGACGTGACTTTTCGTGTTTGTTGAAGTAGAAATTGAATTTCTCCGATTACATTAAATATTTTCTCTTGGAGCTTTTGGTTATTTTTAAAACGATATCGTTAATTACGCGCTTACGGTATTTTTATTAAAAAATAAATAAATATGCAATAATGTCATCGTCATGACGCAAGATCCACTGCTCGTGCTCGGTGCTTAGAGGCCTGGGTCGTTCTTTTTTCTTGCCGACAATGAACCGACGACTTACTGCTTTTTGTTTTGGAACTATCTATAATCGTGGTTTTGGGGTGACAAAAAAAGCATCTGATTTTTTCATGTATATATATATATTTCAAAAATAATGTGAAAGTCAATGTTTTCAGTACAGAGCACATTTTGGTTTACCAATATGTAAGAGAACATTATATAAAACCGCAAACATCTTCTCTACACTACTACACCGTCCTACTACATCTTATGCGTACGTACACAGGCTACAAGTATAGTATAGAGATGGAGTATCATATAGGACAGAAGAGTACCGCAACTTCTGCGATATCTTGCATTTCGTCTATGTTAAGGAAGTACTTAACAAAATAGTTTAAGAGCAATAGTTACAATCATGTGCATTCCATCACAGAATAAGTAATAGTACAAGTACCTATCCATTCTATTCCTACACTAAACCTATGAGATTTCTCAGTTTGTAAAGGTAACAGCAGAATACAAATGTATACTAATAAAAACAACGGCAGCAGCGGAGAAGTTGTGGTCGCAACTTGTGCAATATCGCGCCACACACATTCTTCTCCATAATTCTTACCAACTTAATACGAGATTCCTTCTGGGAAACTACTTTCTGCGCGTTGAAGTCAACAAATTAACTAATCAAATGTTGTAAGACTAACGAGAGCCCCCAATTAAACGAAACGAAACGAAAATATTACCCGCTTTGTAGTGAAAAATCTGATAAATAGAAAATCTAATTGGACTTGAATATTATACTGACGAAGCTTGTTGCGAGTTCTATCATTGTTTTGTCAGTGCCTAGGGAGATTTGTTTTTGTGCGTAAGTACTTGACGAAGCCTGCCTTGTTGATATTTTTTTGTAATAGTTCTTATTTTTAACATAAAAGAATTAAAAAATACTTGATACCTGTTTCTGCCGTAGAAACCAGTATATTTTTTATCATGACTTGTAGCATTAACAGAACATAATTAACCTGACATACAGATTGCTTAAAGATTCCTCATTCCAAAGGATTTTCAATTGCAGTGAACTCGTCTGGAAAGTGAAGTTCTTAATTAAGTGTTGGCGACGTGGTCGTATTGGATGAGGTCACGAGCGAATGTTTCACATTTTTTTCTAAAAAAGCGCTTGAACAGTAAATAAAGGAAAGACGAATGCAAGTGCCAGAATGTTTTCGGCATCTTATCCGTATTTAGACAATTACAATAGATAACCATACTTTAATAGGATTAATTTTACAAATTGGTACCAAAATCAAATTTCGTACGATTATTATTAATCATTAAAAGTGGATATGTATACTGCACCTTCTTTTCCAGAAAAAGCTACCCACTAAGTCAACTGAATAATTCAATATACGTACCATAATTTTTAGTATAAAACCGCAGCCTGTGGCGAAGCACGTACTTATCGTAAAGTGGTCGGTATGGAATTAATGCATTTTACAGAACGGGTCGTTGTCCAAACTGCATTGACATTTAGGTACTGACCTCATTACGTTCCTGGACCTATTCCGAACTGCGCTTTTTATGTTGTGAATTTGCCTAAAAGTGCCAAAGCGGACCCCAGGGTCCTTTGAGGTACAACCGGGAACATGCTAGGCGGAGGATGATTAGTAAATACATACATATTTAATGTTGGTTAACTTAGGTCTTACATTTGACAAGAAGTCCAATGAGGTCTGACCCCGTAGCATGGACGGCCTTACCACGAGATAAGTGACAAGATAGAGCATCAGTCTCGTTCTGTCGAATGGTGTTAGCCAGTGACGGACGCTCTATCTTGTCACTTATCGCGTGATAAGGCTGACCATGATACGGGGTCTGATCTCCTACGGATTGATATATCTTCTGGCAATTTTTGAAATTAGGTAGGAGTAGGAATGAAGGTCTCGGGCTTCATGATGCTACCGGGATGTCACTAAGGTCTAAAGAGTGAAATTTAAATAATGCTATCGACTTTACTAACTGTAAAGATTTCCCATTCTTTCATATAAACTGTTAAGATAAATCTTTCTACAATTAAGTTCTCATATTAACGCCGATTTGAATAGAATACTATACATATAAGAATAAAATAAGCATTAACTCGTGACTCGAGACATTAACATGGGTAGAAGTAAGCATGAAAGCATTTGACTTACTTCTGTATCGCAATGTCAGGAATACAAAAGTGGCTGGCAGAATGCAGTGCCATCCTCGAAAGCTAACGTGAAATATCTCTTATGGTAGTTATGTAAATTTCAGCGATAGTATCACTCACATTTACCTTCACACACGGAACCCGAAATTAAATCCATTGGTACTCCAGCAGATCAATCGGACGGTTAACTTTTCGAGTTCGTGCTAATTCATATTCTCAGTCATTTATGGAGGCGAAAATAACAGTTGATATGTCTGAAGCTCGTTGCAAAAGTTACCTGTAGATTTCCATAACCTTACAATAGTTCAAAAGCAACATACAACATTTTACACATAGTCTCCCCGCGACAATACGAAGAAAAAAAACTGTATCTTTAACTAAGGGCATACGGTATCCGGCGTAAAATATTAGATAGTTCGACCGTCAAATTGCATAGTTGTAATGATTTTGAAGCAATGATTCTTTGTAATTTTTGAATTAATTGTGACATGTATTTTTGAAAATAAAAATATATCTTCAAAGAGCAAAACATTGACGGTGCTCTCCCATCATGCCGCATAGCCGTGCTACTTCCTGTATCAATACATTCAATACACAATCCTAAATTCATATTTCAGAAGTTTGTAACAATCGGAATAGTTACGGGACCTTTTCTGGTACATTATCTTGGTTCAACAGCGGCCTGCAATTTATGGAATTGGTACGGCGAGCCATTTGGATCCGCACCAACGCGCCTTCGGGCTCAATTAACATGTTGATAATAAAACTAGTTGTACCGTTTTTAGGGTTCGTCGTGAAGTTTGTGCACACGTGTGGAAAATGCGCATGCTGAAATTTCTGAACTAGATATTTTCATATGAAAATGTTACGATCGCAAGTTTAGTCCAGTTGGTAGTAACCCTGCGTGCTGAAAGTGATAGTTAAGGTTGGTCACGTATCGCATTGAACGTACGTTAGGAAGATCTTAATGTCAAATTTTATATGGAATAATTACAAGAATTGTCCAAACGCTCGTCCGAAATGTTACGTGTTTACCCGTCTCTGGGTTCAAATGCCGGGATAAAATAAATAAATATTTTCTCTCGAGGCTTTCTATCTAAAGTAAATGAATATCTATTTGTATATAGTACCGTAGTTACCCATAACATAAGCCTTAGTCAGCTTACTGTGAGTCTAGATCGACTTCTGTAAGATTGTCCCCAAATATTTATTATGTATGTAAATCAACCCTAGCTGTGCTGCTTTTTAATAGTTCACTGTACATTCAAGTCAATTCGTTATCGATCACATAACCTCGAAACTTATTTCTTAATATGTTACTAAAACTACTTTTTTGGGGGAGGCCTAGGTCCGGTCCCTTTCGGCTGATATGATGATGATGATGCTGATGTAGTGAGGTAGCTTCTATTGCTAGAAAATATTATTTTATGTTTAAATACAGTCGCGTTAACGTAAGAATTCTAAAATAATTGGACGGTATATCTTAATGAATCTTTAGGCGATAAAAGACTACAATAGTACATTACGTAACTAGGGCGGTGAATTCGTGAATGCCCCAGATCGCAGGGGTTTGTGGCCCGAACCGAAGGTGAGGGCCATAAATCTGCGCTCTGGGGCTTTACGAATTACCGCCCGTGTTGCGTACAAAATTTTACGTCTCTGGCCACAATGCGAGTTTTCCCGTACGCGCAGCGTGCAGTAAAACTCGCATTGTGGCCAGGTGTGACGTAAAAATATATTCAACAATTCATACCAAAAACCACTAGTAAAGATAACTACAAACTCATATCATCTCATATTCATACTTGCATAGGTTACAATGGATTTTTTTTATTAAAAATAATTTTGCGCTTTGCGGAATTTTTAAGAGCCGAGTTTTAGAGCCAAAGTCACATGGATGCTAACAGCGTGCAAGACTCTAATTAAAAAGATAAGGGAAACTATTCGTGTTCTAATTGGGTACTTTCAACTCGGGAGTAGTTATCGTAAAACGTAGGATAAAACTTGATATTTTAAATTGAATTTTGGATACTGTGAATAATTAAAAGAGACTATGTGGCAACGCAAAGAAAATTTACCTAGTGGAATAAGTGTACCTAACGTAATGCTTCTAAAATGCCAAACCACATAATATTATTGTTATTGCGCTATACTGACAGAAATGCATGCCCCGAACCAGAGCTCAAAATAGCTTAATTATTCATAGCTTATTCGGACATTTGTTCATGTATAACAACGCATTATGACGTTTTTTTTGTTTAGGTATTCATATTCAGTTTGACTTATTTTAAGTAGGCTAAGAACTATCATTGAAATAAGCTTTTTTGGCAAAAATGACTGGCTGTTGAGTTTGTTTCGGTGTTTCTTCTTTCTTCTCTTTCTTTATCAGAAACGCTGGTAGAATTTTGACTAGTAAAAGTGAAAAAAAAATTAATTTATTTCATTTATACTGCTATATAACTGTATTATAACTGAAATACCTCGTGTACCAAAGGTTGCACACTCCTGTACTGCATATTACCTCGCTATTGTTGCTGGGGTACACAACCATAATTCCTATTCAGCGTGGGATTACGAGGCGTTCGTACCAGTGCCAAGCCATACATTAAATTGGCCGTGGCCCAAGCGGGCATAGCATTTCGGGGGATAATTTCCGCAACCTCGAACAGCATTTGTCAGATTTATTAGAAATGTAAACCTTGTTCCATAGAATTAAAGTTGAATTTTAATTTTACGCACATGGGAAGTGCATTTTCGCGAAAGTCAACCCTCGATTTGTGTAACACTAATGGGGTTATACGGAGCGAATCAGTATTTGAAATGTGGCTTGTTTGTTGCTTGGAGACTCGGCTTCTTGTTAAAGAGATTTTATGCCAGGAAATGCACTAACTAAGAAATTAGTTTTTATTGTATTTCCTCGTTGTATATGATCCTGAAGACGGAACAAATGCGAGTTTAACTTTAGTATATATATCTTGTAATGTATTGGCCGGAGCGTCGTGTGACAAATCCAGGCTACTATCAATAAGGCTTGGAACTTAATACACATTTCAATACTCATACGACGTGACAACTTCCTACTCAATATAATTGAAGGAAAGATAGAGGGGGAGCGAGGAAGCGACCTAGAATAAACTACATGAAGCAACTCAAGAAGAGAATTGATGTTAGGTCGTATCGAGATGTCAAAAAGGTTGCTCGGAATCGGGAGTAGACGGAGAGCCTACTTCGAGCGACACCGACAAGAGCTTAGCTCTTAAATGGAAGAAAGAAGAATTATCTTAGAAAATATTATTTTTTTCCTACTCGGGATCATCAGCAAACTTCCATTTTTGTAACGATCCCTACAAAATGTATTTAAAAAAAAACCTTTTTCTTGATACGAATCAATGTGCTCGTGATTATGTCTTATTCAAAACCCAATTTTGTTACTTCATACATAGGTATTTCGTTTTACTCCACGATGTCGACTTTGTACGTACAAAACCAAGGTGAGGTTAAAACCAAGAACTCACAAAAATAATTTTACGTCACAAATGGCCATAATGCGAGTTTTACAGCACGCTGCGCGTGAAGCAGTACAATTTTGTACTCACCACGGGCGGTAATTCGTAAAGCCCCAGAGCGCATATTCCTTCATATATATTCATATACCTTCGGTTCGGGCCACAAATACCTGCGATCTGGGGCATTCACGAATTCACCGCCCTAGGTAGGTACGTAATGTACTATTTTTTTATATATATACGTGAATACTTAAATAGGGACGAATTAAACTATATGTGCGACACGTAACGTCAAAAATGAGTCGTAACTATAAAACCATACTTATTATTTGGAGGTCCGGCCTATTTGACGTTATAGCATAGGTTTATATTAGTTCCAATAAGCTCGTTTACCCATACAACACATTGCGAAAATTATTCTAATAAAATTTTATTACAAATTGCCTATTATCCCCATATTGGGGGCACGCATTCATAGCATGTATTACGTATAAATTTAGGACTCTAATTAGAACATTTACGAATATAAGTACTTTTATTAGTGAGAAAGGGCATAGCTGAATGTCATATCGCTCATATTTAAAGCAGACCGACTTGGGAAGTACCTCCGCCTTTACACATTCCCTGCCAAGAATCGTTACGTGCTACGCTCGCCGATCCCGTGATTTCCGTATGTAGCGGAAAGCGACTGCGGTGTAGGCGCCGCTGTAAATGATCGGCAACGTGCTTGTGAGTCCTCCGGAGTCTTAACATGCATCCATAAGCTATGGTGTCTGTTTACCATCAGGCGCGTACGTTTGCCACCGTCGTAATATTAAAAAAATAATGACCGACTTTATTGTTATCAAATTATGAACCCATGTACACAGTAGTTACGCCTGATTGAACTACCCAAGAATAATTTGCACAAACACCATCTTCCTGCGCAAACGTAATAGGGGTAAATGAAATTAGCTGTGCTCTTTTGTTTTCTTCTAAAGGGCAGGGGCCGTGATACAAACTGCGATGGAAACTGCACATTAGTTGCGTACTGTACATTGCCGATTTGTACGGAGGAGCGTGCTTCCGCCACAACAGCGATTTTACTCGGAAATAAAGACGTATACGTATTTGAAAATCGAACGTATATACGACTTTTCCGACAAAGACGGCAGTGGACCTCGCCACCCCTGCCCCGCGCTTCGCGCTCGCTTTTCTCCCGCTAGAAAGAGCCGGCGAGGTCTATTCAAATATCCCTAGTCTGTTCACACCCCTCCCCACCCGCCAGCGCCTCGCAGTCTCGTTCATATTTCGTGCTCCTATTTTGCGCAGCATCCCCGGGTACCGAAATGCAGTCGGCAGACAGAGAATAGTCCTACAATCAAAAACGCGCAAAGGAATATAGACTTTCCTCCGTGTTATTAGAGATTAGATTAGAGTAACACTGTGTAGGAACGTTAAGCTTAATGGTATAGGGATGCGCTTGCCTCCCGAAGCCCGGAATTGGGGTAGAGATTCAGTACAAGTAGCGTGTAGGGGCGCGGCTCGCCGCACAGTTAGACGCGGCTGAGCTCTTGCCGATACCGACACTTCATGTTAACACAGTTTATAATGAATATAATTTGTAAATTCATTTAATTGAATGGAAATCAAGGACTATACTGTACAAGGTAAGACGACGTGAGAGTGGCTAGTTTTTTCCTGTTCGCGCTCCCGAGGCGAAGTTTCCGTATAATTTGATTGCGTCAAATGCCCCCTAACTCGATACCGCTACCTTCCTGACGCGCTCAAGTGTTGTTGACTTGTTGTTTCTATTTTGTTTTGACTCGTTCGTTTGCCGTTTGTTTTATCTTTAATCTTTTTATTTCCTAAGTTTTCCTGTTTGATATCGTCCATTTACGATTCGTGATAAGTGACAGCTTTCTTGTTGTTATTTCAGATGCTGCCAGTTGCGAGTTTTCTTCGCTGACAATAGGTAATGTATGTTTCATTTTGTACGTTTATTTATTGAATATTTATTTTATAGAATTTTATGAGACTTTCTGGGGTAAAAATTTATAATTTCTTGTAAGTAGGTACCTATAAATTAATATAGAATTATTCATTTTGATTAATTCTTAATTCAAATCGCTTAATAATACCACAGATCATTATCATTTTGAGGCAAAGCCGCTGAGATAAGGGATTAAAACTTTTCTCATTCATAACAAAAGAGATCGGGAGAATACATTTGGAGTTACTGGGTACACAGATAATATCCGGAGGATGTTTTGGGAAAAGCCTTTACAGAATAATTGTGTAATGGGAAATTATGGCAAAAAATAAATATAACAGTAATTGCTGTTTTTCAGTAAGTTTTTTTTATATGTGGTTTTATGTATTTTTCACTACCGCAGATGTATTATTGGGGTCTGTCAAGAATAATCATCAACATTTTGCACACAAAATTAATTGTATTTTTTTATTTTAATAAGGTTTTATGTACCTATTGGTTATTATTTGTATTTTACTTCGCACACTGAGATAATCCACGAGCCACGGTCATGTTTGATAGAATGGTAATTTACCGCGTTCGCGTTCGCTTTTGTCCGCGGGCGCAGAATATACGTAAGTAGGCACCTATACGATACAAGCGGGTGTAATTGCAATGGCGGATCGGTTGGGGACACTGGGCTAACACGTATACAAATACGTACGTTATGCGGCGGTTTTTTATAAGCTTTATATTAACATGTCTTATTAGTTCGTTCGTTTGTTCGTCCGTTTCTTAGTACACGCGCGAACAAAGAATACGGGTCGTTAAAAAAACGGGCATATTTCCTAAAATAGTGCAAGATTGTTTGATTTGGAGTTTATTTGATCCTGTCATGATCATTATTTAATTATACATATAAACTACAAAAATAAAGTTAAAAAAAGCTTAATAAAAGACTCGTAAAAACTCATGATAAGAACAACGTTAACGGAGCGAGATATCGCAAAATCGTAATTTATGGATTTTTGGTACCTACTGATATTTTTACGATAAGATCCCGGAAATTGCTAATACAGTTGGTTATTACAAAGAATAGTATATAATGTAAATAAAACTAGTGTTATATATTAAAAAAAACTTGTTGCAGTTATTTAATTTAGGGAGACCCGAATTTTTTTGTTGCCAATTAAAGTCCAATCGTATAGAAATTTTGTACAATTATATAATCGGATGACAATGCAATAATATGGTACCTTAAACGAACACTCCTATTGTATTATAGACAAATTTTTACAAAGTACAAATCCTGCATATGACATTCATCGCTTATAATGTGCATCCTCAACATACCTATTAGGAACCTACACACAAAAATACATATCATATTAATGACTGTTACAAATCCAAGAACCTGAAGCAGAACTAGGCTGACCCAAAAAACTCAAGAGTGTTATCTGCTTTGAACTAGGTATAGAAACCGAAATTTCTCCTAAAAAGAGGCCTACCTTAACTTAACATACGACGCACTGGCTAGCTCCCAAGGACCTCGCATTTTCAACCTAGCGAATACTGCGGGATTCAGGCCAAGGACAAACTCCTTGAATATAGTTTGTTCTTGCTTCTTAAATATATTGCTGCTATGTAGGTCGCTTGTGGGGTGCACTACATAATTCCTAAATGGCATTTCGTCCTTCTCTTTAGTCGTTAGATTTACAAGTTGTATTCATATAATTAAATTAAAAAAAAACATAGTCTGCTGTTCAAAATGTCATCAATCCCCTAAACTAAACCTCCAGGGAAAATACAGTTTTGAAAGCATTGATTTACAACAGCGATATTTTCTTTATTACATCTTAGAACGTTATTCTAACATGCTCCTGCACCCAGAACTAATTATATCGATCATGTAATGATCGTCTTTTTTTGGAAGGTTTATCTTGAATATTATATAAAAAAAGTATTATATAAATTTAAAGTAACCAAAATAAATATTATAGCATTTATTTCTATTTTCTCCTACTTTTCCGTTGCTAATTGAGCTATCATTTTTTTGATGCCCGACATTTTGTTGGATTTTGGCTCTAGGTAATTATTTAAATGATGAGATATACATCGCACAGGAAAAAACAGCTTATCATAAATTATATAAATATAATTTACGGAAATTTCCGTACTCGTTATCAATAAAAGACGAACGATTCAGTAGATATATGTCAGCTACCTCACAGGCCTCTAGTTGGGGAATACAAAGCGTCACAGTAACCGTGGCCGGTGGCAGCCATTCATTACGGGCCCGGTGGGATGGCCCGAGATTATTGCGACGGGGCGTAATGGAAAAGAAAACAGTAGACCCAATTTCCTTGATCGACGGCCAATAATCTATGCTAGTGTTTCAGAGGTGGTAAAGTTCCATGATTTAGTAAAGTTTAAATATTAATGAAGACTAAGTAATAAAATATTTCCCCGTATCGAAATTTTTAAATTAGGCAGTTGAAATTTATGAAACGTTCGCTCTTTGATCTTGCTGTCTTTTTATACGCTCATTTATGTCTTCGTACGTTCCAGACACTAAACCCTTATCTATTACAAAGTTTTGATAATAATTTTCGTGTCAAATAATGTAGTACCTAACAGGGCGATTCTCCGAGCGTTTGAACCGCTCGGTTTTAACGTCATTGTCGTCTCAAGATTATTTCATAAGAGGTAAAACGTACCACAGAACCTTTAATAAAAAAGATTCAGTACTGGTATTGGCTAACATCTTAATCAAAAGTAGACTCTGATACTCGTACCATTTAATAGTATTTGCTGTCTCCGACAATGACGAAAAAAAAACGCTCCAAAAACGCTGAACATTCGCCCAACAACGATTTTATTGCAGTTTTTTTGCAACGGCAAAAAACACTAGAATTTCTTACAAAAACTGTGTCCATGCTAGCGCACTGTGTATTGCATTCATAAAGCTACGTGAGATTCCATTTAAGATTTAATTTACTTGTAGCAAAAGTCCTTCCTTTTTCAATCTGTGTTATCCCGAGATATTGGCGACACTATTTTTCCCCCAGTTTTTGCTATTTCAACCCACGACACCCACAACAGTTTAGGTCCATATTATATTTCGATCATAAGAGAAATCTATTTTGAATATCCTAGATCGGCTTGCGAAGAACACAGTAGGTACGAAAAAAGAATCTATTAACTAGCCGGCACAGACGGGTGGGTATCGAACTTTTGTACATATATCCATACCAGCTCTGTCATATAACCGGTACGTATATGTTTAATATAGTTCAGATTAGATTAGATACATATATTTCACGATAAAAATTACAATATAAATTTATGTCCAATTTAACAAGAATATCGAATTTCTATGGAAATGTAAAAGTAAAATATTATTTTATCTTCCAAAATGGATCATTTGATATACTATAAATACAATTTCAAAACACAACTATCTCTCAATAAAGTCTATCACAAAAACTTAAAGAGAACATAATCATACTTAATAACATTTCTGGACTTATCTGCTAGTGAACTAAATCGATTTTTTCTTTGTGCTTTGATCTTTGTATTTGCAGCTCCCGTACGAATCAAAGCGAGCCTACTGTATCTCGTCCACATACCGCGGATACAGCTCCTCTTAGAGATAACACTAAACACTTAACTCTCCTGTGGCCACTGATACAGGGGGCTATTCTATTCAGACCCATTGTAAGCAACCACATAAAATAGCGTTTAATATCAGAGCAAATGAAAGGTGTTTCATGTATTTATCAAGGGTAGGGCAAGGAACAGTTCATGGGTGTCACTGAAATGTTGACCTACAAGAGTAGCATTTTATCATTATCTTTAGAAATGCCAAAATCGTAATGCTACTCTATATTACAATGGTTTCAGTTTGATCACTCATGAGAGTAATATTGTCAATTTTGGCATTTTTAAAGATAATGATAATATAATTTGCCGTTTAATTATTTGTCTAAAATATTCCTTCGATGAAAGAGTTCCCACTGATAGTGTCTAGTGAAAAATCCTGTTGTGCACCGGATGAAAAAAAACAGCGGATTTCATCATCATCATCATTTCAGCCTGTTAAAGTCCACTGCTGAACATAGGCCTCTCCAATCGCACTCCAGCGTGACCGGTCCGTAGCCACCCGCATCCAACGAGATCCAGCGATCCTCACCAGGTCGTCGGTCCATCTCGTAGGTGGGCGACCCACACTGCGCTTGCCAGTACGTGGTCTCCATTCAAGGACCTTAAGTGCAATCATTTCCAATAATCACCAGTTTCATACACGTTTTATGAATAGATATCACGTCCAGTATCTGCAAAGTTTCATTTCGATCCGGCCCCGAAGGAGCAATGTTTACTGCCCGCATAAAACATCGCCGAGCTTTGATAAGGAGTAAATGGTTAGCGTTTCGTAGCGCCCCTGAGCATGTTTAGGACGGAATTTATGATATAAGATGAGCATATCAAGATAAGCAACGGGGTAAGAATGAGTCTGTTATTAAGGTTCCGGATTGATCGATATCAATAACAGCCATGGTAAAACAAATGACTGTACATAGTCTCATACACTGCTTAATTGCTCGAGCTGTGCAGGAAGCTACCACTTTCTATGCGTGAATATTACAACGGCTTACTTTAGAGAGCAGAAGGCAAATTTAAAAGACCATTGGTCATGCCCCGCTTGCGCATCCATCACGCGACGGCGCCGCAACGACAATACACCCGCGTCTACTGCAGATCTGAGCAGAAGTATGTCACAGACATTGGATGTGACAAATATGTCATGTGACGAGTCTATAAATGATAGCCGCATCTTCGGGGACACACGAATTTCTCCCAACATATCAGCAAGACCACAGGCATTACTCGAAGGAAAACCCGAGTCATCAACTCCTAGTGGAAGCATAACACTTCACCAGATAAGTGAATTATTAGACAGAAAACTAGAATCGCAGAAAAAATCCATTATCTCTGAATTACACGGCCAGCTAAGGACAGATATGAAAAACTTAATACAGCATGAAATCCAGAGTGTGTTAAAGTCAAAACTCGACGCTTTAACATCGCGGATCACCACTCTTGAAGCAGAAATTTCCTCAGTAAGAACTGAAACACAGATAAAGAAACCTGACGCCAATGTTAGCGAATCTATAATAAACCAAGCTTTTGCAACACCTTACGAGCCAGAGAGCAACTATAGGAAAATAGTCATTTACGGTTTTACTGAACACTATCAAGAACTCGAATGGGACCTCCACGACAGAATAATCGGGGCCTTCCGAGACATCCTACAAGTTGACTTGCTAGGCTATATTGAGGAGACGTACAGAGTAGGCAGAAGGAGTACTAGAAACCGCCCGCTAGTAGTTGAGCTGATCAGCAAAAGAATGGCCAAATACCTCATACAAAATAATCAATATTTACGCGGAACTGGGCTATCTATATCCGAATTTTTGGATGCAAATTCACTTAAAGACCGGAACACCATGCGTCAAGAAATGTTCGAGGCAAGGAAAAAAGGTTTACATGCGGTAATACGCAACAATCACTTGATTGTAGAAGGGAAAATCCATTCCCTACTACCTCGCACCACTCAATTGCCAAAATCCACTTGCCATAATTCTACGAAAAGAGAAACTCGCATCAACAAGAATGAGCTCCTCCAAGAAAACGAAGGCCCACATGTCCCACATGGCATGTCCGCACTTTATGCCTCCACAAGCTCATCTAGTTCGCAGCTCGCGACTACAACATCAGAAGACACCTCAGACAAGTCTACTTTTCGTAACTAGTTCAAGCATTCTCTTCCAAAATATGCAAAGTACGTGGAACAAGGTCCATCTTCTTGAAGAACTAACCGAAGTATTATTAACAAACTTAGACGTAATTTGTATCTCTGAATCATGGTTAAAAACGGAAAAAAATGAATTATTTAAGTTACGTAATTATAATGTGACCTCGTCCTTTTGTCGCGATCAACATGAGGGAGGTGGTGTTCTTATATTAACTAAAAATACAATAGAATGTTGTGAGCGGTTAGATATTACGTCCCAATCTTTAGAAATGATCTTAGAAACATGCGCAATTGAAATTCAAAAAATCAATCTTTTAATTATAAACGTATATTGGCCCAATAGTAAAAGGGAAATAGAATCATTTTTTTCGCGTTTAAATGACATTTTAAAACTAATCTCTCGTAAGGACAATAAAAAGAACATTATTATAGGAGGAGATCTGAATATAGATTTTTCGAAAACAAACATACTAAAATCCCGACTGTCTAACCTTATGTTATCTTATAACTTTCACCAAAACATTAAGGAGCCAACCCGTGTGACAATATCAAGTTCTACATGTATCGACTTACTGTTTACAAACTTCAATACCACCGACTTAGAATTAAATGTTTATGATTATGGCCTGTCAGACCACAGAGGCATCCTAATATCGATGCCAATTATTATGCCCAAACTAAAAAACATTACCTGCTCTAAGAGAATATTCAATACAGCTAACATAGAAAAGTATAAAAAAGAACTTCATAAAATCAACTGGGATCGTATAATATTATCAAATAAAACTGTAAACGAAAATTATAATATGTTCGAAAAAACTCTGATAGAGATACTGGATAAGTGTATTCCAAAGGAAATCATTAAAATTAAACTATTGTCAAAAAAAACCTTCCTAACTTCAGGAATAAAAGTGTCGTGTCATAATAAAAGACTCCTAAAATTATTAGTATCACAAACCAAAAATCACATTCTACGACTTTATTACAAAAAATACTGTAAAGTACTCAAGAAAACCGTATATGCATCAAAAAAACTTGGTAATAAACATGCATTTAAAAATTCTCGTAATAAGACCAAATCAATGTGGCAAATTATAAATAAGGAGACCAAGAAAAACACATCCAAAACAAGGAGAAATATCAAAATAAAAACTTTAGACAACATTACATTAACTCACCCACAGGAAATAGCTAATTTCTTCAATACTTTTTTCTCCTCCGTTGGAAACTCCTATTTAGATTCTAATTATAGTCTTAATTCTAATAATATAAATAAAGTCCTCTCGGCTAATATAATAAATAATTCTTTTTTTCTGAACCCCGTTACACCTAGAGAAATATGTATGATACTAAAAAACCTAACAAATAAATCCTCCTCTGGTATAGATGAAATACCACCTACGTTAATAAAAAGCTGTGCCGAACTACTTACCACTCCGTATACCCAATTAATAAACCAGTCTTTTTCTGAAGGTGTGTTTCCCGACGTACTGAAGATAGCTCTAGTTAAACCCATACATAAAAAAGGTCAGATAACCGATGCAAATAACTACCGGCCTATAGCACTTCTACCAACATCTGCAAAAATATTGGAAACCGCAATGATGAGACGCCTCTACCCCTTTTATGAAAAATTTAGAATTCTACATGACAGCCAAAATGGCTTTAGACAAAACCGCTCTACGACGCTAGCAGTATATAAATACATTCAACAAATTATTAAGGCAATTGATTGCAAAAAATATGCCCTTGGGCTTCTGCTTGACATGAGCAAAGCATAAGATAGAGTCTGTTATAAAACCCTATTATACAAATTGCACAATACAGGAGTCAGAGGAATGGCCCACGAGTGGTTTAAATCTTATCTTAGTAATCGCGCTCAATATGTAGAAATAGAATCCACAGACTTCCAGACGGGAAAAATAAAACGCACTAGATCCGATAGAATCCCTATAAATGGCTCTATTCCTCAGGGAAGCGTCTTAGGATGTTGCCTGTTTCTCATTTATATCAACGATCTCCCTAACGTACTTGACCACCATAGCGTGCTGTTCGCAGATGACATTTCTGTACTTTTGCCCTGCTCAAACATTATAGAAGCAGAAAATAAACTAAATATAACTTTACACAATATTACAGACTGGCTAGAAATTCATAACCTTAAACTCAACTTAAACAAAACTAAAATTATTCAATTTAAACCCCACCAAAAACCCGCATTACCAATAGAATACAGCTATAATCATACGAAAATTGAATCGGTTAATTGTGCTACCCTATTGGGAGTGGAATTGGATACACATCTTAACTGGAAATCGCACATCCAAAAATTATCTAAAAAGCTCTCTTCTTTCATATACGCGCTCCAGCATCTCAAAAGAGTGACAGACTTTGAGACAGCTCTCACAGCATATTACGCTTTCGCCTATTCAAGAATGTCTTATGGTCTAGTACTGTGGGGGCAATCAACCGAAGTAAATAAAATTTTCATACTCCAAAAGAAGTGCGTCAGAATTTTAGCCAATATCGACCAAATGGTATCCTGTCGGCCTTACTTTGTTAAATTTAAAATGCTCACGTTAGCTTCTATATACATTCTTGAAACCAGTAAATTCGTAAAAAAATACTTTGAACTTTATACCCCTAACACAGACATCCGAAGAAATGATAGATATCTTAATAAACTTAAACTACCCTTCTCCAGAATGAAAATGGTAACGTCTAGCCCTCACCACATGATGATCAAAATATATAACCAGCTACCTTCCTCAATCAAAAACCTAGAGAAAACAACGTTATTTACCAAACATCTAAAAATATTTCTCATCAGTAAATGTTTTTATAACTTAAGCGACTACTTTAAAGAGAACACCAATAATTATAATATAATAAGTTAATAAATAATTGCTGTAAGATGATATTTTAGACATATTTTTTTGTAATCTATTTATCGCCATCTCGTTTTGCTTTGTATTAATTTATTATGTAAAAATATTATGTTCAAATATTAGCCCTCTCAAATTGCTGCGCCCTTGCAGGGCGTCACATGTGTCTATGTACTCATTTTATTTCCACCTGATGTATGAATGTGATACGCAATAAACGATTGATTGATTGATTGATTGATACAATTTAAAAGGTTTGACAAATGACGTAGGTATCAGAACGATTTGAAAATGTAAGACCCAGTGAGTTTAATTTGTTTTTTTCTCAATAGCTTATCTTACTTCTATTGTACTTTGAATTACTCGCTATAGTAACCCTTCCCCCGTGGTTCCTCTTACCCTACCTTATTTACGTCCTTTACATTATTTACTTTACATTACATTACATTTTCCTCATGATACCTCTTACTATACCATAACTTCTACTCTTTAGAATACTTGCTACAGTAACCTCTTTCCCACGGTTCCTCTTGTTTACCCACGCTTAATTATTTTCTTTAGATTACTCGTTTCCTTGTGGTTACTCTTACCATACTTAATCTCTATTTTTTTAGAATACTCCCTACTAACCTATAGAGGTTGAGGAGGAGAGGGCTGGGATAGCCCATGGTTCCTCCTACACTGCCTAACTTTTATTCCTTACATTACCCGCTCTACTTACCTCTTTCCCAGTGGTTTCTCTTACTCTACCTAACTTATACCTTCTAAATAATTAAGCGACAAAATAACAACGGGCTAATCACACACGTACCCTTATAAAATTTTATGCCTCAACGACGTAAAACGCGCATACGATTACCCTCATAACTAGGAAAATGAAAATGAATAACTAATGAGTACTCAACAAGTCTTACAACGGGCCGGTTTATTATGGGCCTGCGTTAAATTCATTTTATACCGGCCCAGCGTCTCCTGGGTTGTTGTTCTTTTACGCGCTCATGCACCTTACTTCACCCGTCACGCCTAAAGAAACTAGATCTCTCCCTACGCTTAGTTACTACGAATCACGTCGTCAAGATATATTTGTGGGTGAGCGTTGAGGTGAGCTTAAAACCAGTAACAGAATAGCGGGGCTGCCTTTATATACCTAATCTGGAGGCCGAATGAAGTTTGAGTCTTATTGCCGCGTTTAAATATAAGATCATTTGTCTCTCTTTCTTTTAAGTTTTTATATGGAAACATTTGCTGTTTGATTTTATGGAGCAAGTTTTTGGTATTAAAAGTGTTGCCGAGATTAAAATGATGTTCAATAGGGAAAATAAAAACGAATGTTTTATTATATTAAGTAGTAAGCAAAAACGTTAATTGGCAATAATGATGTTCAATGAATATTAACGTAATTGTGAAGGATCTATTTTGATCTTTCATTTTCATTTTCTTTATTGGGGAAAAAACAGAAATAGAAATATACAGCTATTTACAGAGGAAAAGAAGTAAGAATACTTAGAGGTATTTAAAATCTATTCCCTACGGCATTCCCACTAGGAGGTTTATACACAATTTCTAATATAGTGACATTGCCATCGGAACAAAACAAAGAACAGCTTAAGCTCGGCCGAATTTCACCTTCGCATACAAACGTAGTTACGCTCTCATTTTAAAACTACGAGTTGGATTATGACGAAACTTTGCATATACAATGACATGGGGTATATCTATGTCTGTAATTAGTTTATATGGTTTCAATTTATAAAACAAAGTAAATACAGCAAAAACTAGTTTCGTATGAAAAACTTAAATTCGCTGTACCTTTTTTATTATGGTATCTGAAGCTACGTAAACTAATTTCAGACATAGATATACCTCATTTCATTGAACATGCAAAGTTTCGTTACAATCCAACACGTAGTTCTAAAATGAGAGCGTAACTACGTTTGTATGGAGAATCGAGCTTACTGTGGACTCTTAATTACGTTTTACATATATTTCTAATCTATTATATATCTATAAACATGCGTATGAAATAATGTATTATTTAGCTAACGGTGTACAGCAAATAATGGGTACACTAATAGTATTCGATCTTAAAATGTACCTACTTGGTTAGAGAGCAAAGATATTTGTTATATTGTTCACATTTTTGCCAGTTTGAATGCTTGTCGTCTAGAAATCCATTATTGATGAACTGGCAAAATTTTAATTTTTAATTTTTAATTCTAATATTAGGAACAATAATTTCCGACTTAATATTAACGAAATATTATTCTTAATTAACTGCTTCTTAAAACCAATTAAAATATTAACAGTCACATTAAAACGGTAACTTGTCTGCCAGTTTCGTTTATTACGACAATTATGTCATTCATTCATTTTGATTGTCATTCATTCCGGCGGTGTTAACGCTGAATGACAATTTGGGTTATGTCATCTGTCCCGGATTATATTTGTGCTCCAGGAATTTAAATGTAAATGACACGTGTTTGAACATTAAGAAACGCGTGTATAGGCGTATAGTGAATTAATGAAATGTTATATGATACTTTCATGGTAGGTACCTCCATTTATGCATTTTGTAACTTAAGTTCTTCGTTAATCTTCGAGCCATTCCTCCTAGGTTTCTACATATATCCGAAATGATCATGCCAATAAAAAAGGTAAAGTAAAAATATACATAGCCGCTAATAAAATATTACCAATGAGGCTGCTGCCTTCCTATTCATGATTTGTCTTAATTTTTTTACTTATCTGTATCTATTTATCTGTATTCCGAGTATTAGAATGTCAATATTGAGTTTAATGAAAACGTAGGCTTCATATATTTATTCCACGCTAAGTACTGCAATATCCTGAAATAACGAACTATTCACAGCCATCGTGTTTATGTACAGGCGTGCACAGAATTCAGTCCAATCTAATACGTATGCTAATTTATGATAGCTGCCTGGAATTATAGATGTCGCCTGGGGCGTGAAATTACGAGCCGTCCCGCCGCCATCTTGCCGTTTGATTTGACTCGAGCACAATTAAATTGCAGTGAACTACTACGGCGGAGTGCTAATGTCCACTTTAGGTTGCTGGCTGGCACCCAGTACTTATCTTTTGTTTTTTTTTTGTCTGCGGAATGTTCCGAACCGTTAGCATTCCATTTTTAAATTGCCGCATTTTGACTTTGTAAGGGGTAACATCTACTGTCTTAATTGTTTTTAAAATGGTGTCTGAAATTGAAAACTACAAAAATGCTGTAACGTTTCCTTTCATGTCTAATGAACAATTCTACCAAACATATATTCCATATTGCAATTTGATTTGACTCGGGCTTACCAAACTGCAGTAGACTACGTAGTGGAGAGCTTCCTTTTTATTTTGCTCGCTAGCTGTTCGGAAAAACAGTAATTGATTATTCGTCACTGGAAACCTTTTTTTGTCTCTAAATCACAGGGCTCCGTTTTTGTGTCGTTGCATTTGGGCATTGTCGGTCCGTATTTCATTGTTTTCGACTTCACTGTTCAGTGCGCGAATACGCGCCAACTAGTTTTTTTGGCAAATAATTAGAATGTCTAGGTTCCGTATGGATTTCTATTGTATTCTACCTCAATAAAGTTCCATTGTAGGTACTCTGTAAAAACACGAAACTCAAAAACGGTACAAAAGGGATTAGGTATCCTTACTGTTTATGATTTGGAATGCGCGGACTCTTTTCTACACGAGAATATCAAGCTGCTCGAGGAAAGCTTTCAGGGGCCGGGCCCGAATTGATGGCACTGGCATGCGAGCTACTCGCCTGCGCGCTCTTTAGTAAAACTAGCACTATAGTATAATAGTACGGCGCGGTATGTGGGTAGCGCCACGAGCGCCGGAACTTGCATAAATATGAATAATGGCTTTCACAACTCGAATACTAACGCTAGTACGGTCTAGACTTTTATGTTTTATGGTAACGACTCTTAAACATAATCTCGTTATTTTAAATTTACTGAAACGCCGGGAGCCGAGAACACTGTTAAGCTAAGTTATTGAGATTATCTCGAGCTTTAGAATACCTAAGTTATTCATTTGACGTCTATGGAGAGAAGACTTTCTTTACCGTATATCTTATTTAAAGTCGTTTTATTAACGATAACTTCTAACTAAATCATTGTTATTGTAGCTTTTTCCACACAAAATGTAATAACTATATTTCATACGTGAATTGCGTGATGCTACAAAATATTATATTATTTGTAGTAGGTATCAAAAGACCATACATTTCGTGTGGTCGTCAGCAGCAGAAGTTGCTAAGCAGTTCTAGTGCTCAGAATGATCTTCATCTACACACGAACTCTAATGTCAAGGTAATAAGGATCTGTGTAGATCATTTTGAGCGTGTTATTTTGCTTAGCTACTTCTGATGCTGACTGTACATCATATCATATATAAGCACGTTTATAAATGAAATAAATAGTTTTTAATGACATTTTGAGACTAAGGCAAGTTTCAAAATGTAAGAAAATCTCGTCGACCGTTGATATTATTTTTCGTCCGCGTCCAATCCCATAAAACCAATATGTAATGAGGGTTGAGGCGCTCCCGCGGCCGGGGATGTATTTGATGGTTCGTTGACCACGCGCAATACACTTCGTTTTGTTTCGAGAACCTTCGCGGATGTAAGTGTTACCCTAAGCTAATGGTTCTACAACTACAAATCTGTAAAGCGCATTCAGCGACATCGTGTAAAAACGGTAATGGATCAAGCTAGAGAAAGTTAATGTTACATCATATCAGAAGCTCAAGACAGTGGCAGAGAGAAAAACAGAATGGCGCTTACTCCACCGAGAAGAGCCCGGCTCTTAAATACCCTAAAATTGATAGAGTATCTAAAAATGCACATATTTTTTAGTTAGCTTTTTGCATTTTTTTCTAAAACGGTTACTTGCGCTTTATACAGCGCAAACGAGACTTGAAGGCACGATTTTTATCATACTTTGCAAAGTTTAGGGTTAATAATGGCGAAGATCCGAAGGTAAAAAACTCTGTTTAAAGTAATTAAGCCAATTCTTAGCTAATAAACGAAGAAGAACATTATAAAAGAAAAAGATTGTCTAATAATAGGTAACTCAATGTTGTTTACCGTCATAAGAATAAGTAAACCGCTTAAAAACGGTTGTTAGCTGTGAGATCAACCAAAGTCTTTTATTTCGAAACGAAACCTACTCAACTACGGTATAGATAACATTAGGCACTGAACCTGTACAAGTTGTAGCTGCAAATTTCCATAAACTAGACTTACAACAGTCACCGCACCGCATTAAACTTGCAAACAACTATATTTCAAAGTTAAATGTGAACCCAGGCAATTGGAGCAAACTTCTGCACCTAATTTAGTCGGAGCTGCAGTCCTGTGCATGCCCCAGTCGAGAGTATGTGCCACCATAAACTACTCTGCTCAAGATTAGGTAGCGTGTTTATTGCCGGACGAAGCTATTTTGCTAATTAATTTTGCGCCTGTGAGTTGTTTTATGAACGTTAGCCCCGAACTGCTAGTTTGTTTGGCGTATTTGGACCAATTACAATCTTCCAAATAGCAGATATATAAGTAATTGATCCTAGTAAACAAAGCAATCAATATTTGCATAATTTGGTTCATTTATAATGAATCCAAGTATGGTTTAGCTGTTACATAATTAGATATTATAATTGTCGTACCACTGAATATGCACTATCATATTGCTAAATAGGCATACATCAAAGCTATGCGCAGTACAGTTTATTACAGAATCAGCCTTTACGATTTTGAAGTTTAATCTCAAAGAGTCTGTAACTTACTTTGATGGCATCCATTCTTAGTAATAATTGCTCCAATTGTCAATGTACATAATTATATAGGCTCTTTCCTTCCAATTTTCCTCAAGGAACTCCAAAACCTATTTCTCCAGATCTTTCGCAGTTCCCGTTCGCCTTAAACCCTTCAACAGTAAATGCAAATCCCGCCCGCTATCGCGCCGCTCGCCGCCGTAACCGCCACCTCTGAATTAAGCCGGCGTTGTTAACTCAAATTACATTTGCATTTCGTAATGATCTTGGTACTATGCACTAGTTCTTGCATGTGCTCTCTGTATAGTAGCTTAATAGCCTTTGCAATTGAAGATTAAAAGAAAATAACGAGAGAGCGAAGCTGTGCTTCAGCTTGTCCCAAACTTATTTCGTATGTTCTGATGTCCAGGTGCCTCCCTACAGGTCGCATTGAACGATTCTCGTGAATTTTTGTTACTAGATTCTTTAATCATCCATATCCATACTTATATTATAAATGGGAAAGTGTATGTGTGTGTTTGTTTGTCCGTCTTTCACGGAGCGACGAATTGACGTGATTTTTTAAGTGGAGATAGTTGAAGGGATGGAGAGTGACACAGGATAGTTTTTATCCCCGAAATCATCAGACGCGGGCAGAAGCTAGTATAAAATAAATTGATAAAAAAAACAGACTCGCGAGCAGAAAAGTTTAAACTGGATTTAAACCTTATTAGCGCGACGCACTGTGAACAGTGCGTCGCGCTCACTCATACGTTAACGTAATAATATTACCTTACGCAATAGAGTTGGTAACGATGAACAAAGAAAATACATATATATATCGTCGTTAAAAAAGTTCTTGTATAAGAAAATCTTACATTACGGTGTCTGCATGAGCTGCAACACTCACGAGCCTGCCTTTTTTTTCATTTCTAAAAAATAACTCGACAAAAGTATCTGTTTAATTAAAGTACCGGTTCACAAATTTTCACACGAATCGGTTAAGAAATGGGGCCTGTAGAGCAGAACAGCGGGAAAGCGGAACATCCGGACATACAAACGATTTTCGGTTTTTCGATTGTCGTTCGATTATATATCAGTCAGCCCAAGTTAGCACCCGTTCCCAACCGACTATCATCGTTTATCAATTTCGATATTTCATACTTAGTCCAGTCAATGAACTAAGCTTGGATAAACTAAGCTGTAGCTTGGATGGAAAAAAGGACAATTTTGGAAATAATTAATAAATTCCGACCGAACCGACACAATTTCAGATTTTAAGAAAAATTCTAAATTAACTGGCTTCTGAAAAGTCAGAAAAAATATTAATAAATAATTTTGTCTTTATTTTGGTTCATTTACATTTGCTCTAAAATATTCAAGATAAATCATACAAAAAACGACAATGCACGCTTCATTTAAATCTACATAATTACTTCCGGGTGAAAAAATTGGCGGATTCTTGCATCATAAAGCTTCTTAAAATAACATTTTAAATAGAAAAAAACGCTATTATAAATTCATGTTTTTCATAACCATATTTTTCCTCGAGTA
The DNA here is from genome assembly GCA_945867215.1 of Epinotia demarniana. Taxonomy (NCBI): domain Eukaryota; kingdom Metazoa; phylum Arthropoda; class Insecta; order Lepidoptera; family Tortricidae; genus Epinotia; species Epinotia demarniana. The sequence continues at coordinate 8,663,099 of OX244261.1, forward strand.
AATAAAATATGGTACAGTACATATATTATACACAATGTTAAGTTAGAGATAAATAGGAAAATATAACTAGAACAATAAAAAACAAAATTAACTCCTTATTGCACACAAGAAAAAGTTATCGTACAGAAGTCAAACTTAATGCCATATGCTCTACCAGCCAACCAGAAAAAGTTTTTTTAGGCCATGCATCAAGCTAAAAGGAAGGAAATTAAGTAAAACATTACTTTATGTATTAAAATATAAATATTAACCAGCATATACTTATTTCTATACTTTTCTTAACTTTTCCTGTACTGCAGATTTTTTTATCTTTTTTATATATTTTAAAATATAATAAAGTAACGCATTTCACACCTCTGCACTAGCTAAGCCAAAGTTGGGGCAGCATGTGCTACGTAGCATATTGTGGCATTAAAAATAGACACTTGCATTTTGTTTATGCGAATATGTACCCATTTTTAGGGTTCCGTAGTCGACTAGGAACCCTTATAGTTTCGCTTTGTCTGTCCGTCCGTCCGCGGATAATCTCAGTAACCGTTAGCACTAGAAAGCTGAAATTTGGTACTAATATGTATATCAATCACGCCGACGAAGTGGTAAAATAAAAAGTGTTTTTTTTATTAGGGTACCTCCCCTATACGTAACGTGGGGAGTGATTTTTTTTTCATTTCAACCCTAACGTGTGATATATTGTTGGATAGGTATTTAAAAATGATTAGGGGTTTATTACAATTATTTTTTGATAATGTTCATATTTTCGGAGATAAGCGCTCCAGAAGTAAAAAAAAATGTGTCCCCCCTCTCTAACTTTTGAACCATAAGTTATAAAAACATGAAAAAAATCTCAAAAGTAGAAACTTATAAAAACTTTCTAGAAAATTATATTGAACTTGATAGGTTGAATAGTTTTTGAAAAAAATTACAAAATAATTTATGAACCAAGTTTGTAATTTAACCGTATAAGCAGGTGTTTATTGTACCTGTAATTTCTACTAAATCACAATAAAAAGACGTGCTTTCAAATAAAGTAAAAACGGTGAAGATCGGTTGACGCAATAAAGAATTATCCCATAAAAATCATCTTCCATACTTTAAGCTCGCGCGCAATAGCTTACTTAATTTGCCGATAGATGTCGCTGTACGCGGAACGCTCACATTCTACATGGCGCTGTTAAGATTTTTCCTGATTTAATGGGGTCGGAGCAGGTGCGCCCATACATTAGGTCGAAAATTTGTCGTGCTCGAATTGTCTTAGTTGTCTTTGGTCGTTCGTTGTCTAATAATCAAATTGTTCGCTAAGTATTGCTTGTAGGGTTTTAGGGTTCTGTACTTAATATGTCAGCTCAATGTAACAAATAGCCCATTTTTTTACGCTTTAAGTGGGGACACTTACTGTGACGGACGGAAAACTACAGATTACGGAACCCTACTGCAAAATGTGTCATTAAAAAGAAAAGATTAATATGCATCTTTCGTTAGTTTCGTTTGCTGTGAAGTATATCACTCTTTTAGTTCACTAGTTCAATTTAGTTCAGTAGCTCTAGAGGTGCATATACATCATTTGATATATATAGATAGATTAGATGGAATATACCATATCAGTCGTACGCGTGTCTTTCGATGAACTATTGAGTTATTTGCCGTATTTAAAATTAAAATAACATTTAATCACTCTTATTATCGAATCGAATCATATTCAATGATCAATAGGCAGAATGAACTACCAATTTTCTAAATGATATACTGAAGTATTGAAGTACGTATATAAATCCGAACTGAACTATTGAACGAAAGAGTGATACCAAGTGTAGTACTTCATTTGAATTAGGTACTCATTCGCGAACTACCCATGTCTAAACCCTACACTGAGCGTGGCCCGACACGCTCTTGGCCGGTTTTTATCATCTTGTTGTAAAAAAACCGGCCAAGTGCGAGTCGCACTCGCACACCGAGGGTTCCGTAAAAAAATACGGTTTTCGCAATTTTTCATTTATTTTTTATCTGTTGCTTCGTACCAAATTTCAAGATTCTGAGTTCATCGGAAGTACCCTGTAGGTTTTGATTCCCTTGCGAGTTTCGAAAATTTGCGGAAAATTGCGGCATAAACGGCTATATCTTTTGAGTGCGTTTTGGCTTAGAAGTTTGATTTTTATGAGAGGGACAGTAGACCTGAGTCTTTAGTATAAATTTTACCTTGATACCTCCACGCGTTCCTGAGCAAAAGGGTCTTGACAGACGGACGGACGGACAACAAAGTGATCCTATAAAGGTTCCGTTTTTTCCTTTTGAGGTACGGAACCCGAAAAAGATCATAAAAGCAAAACTTCCTCAAATTACCCTATTCTATGGCATACTTTATACCCTCATACTTTGCATACCAACTCTTGCCGAGATTCGAGAGCAAACTAAAAAGTTTTTCTTGGTAATGAGATAACATAACAGTTATTGTGCAACTCTAGTATACCCGGTGCAGTAATAGTTTGGTTTTATGATTTTTTAATGGGCCAAGCGGGGGAAACTACACATTTTCAAATGGGCTCTTAAAAATATTATTACTCTCACATACTCTTTGGTTACCTAAGTCCACTTTTTTGAAAATAAAATGATACGTTTTATCTCACACTCGCACTTTCCAAGGAAAGTATAATAACTTCAATTTAAATTCATACCATTGTCTTTGTTCGTTTCCAATATGATTATAGTAACTTTCTCAGTAAGTCGGTATATGGTGTTGAGTTGCTGGGGGCCAGCAGGTCGATCACATAACGCATTTTACGTGCGTGAGGTAGATCCAAATATCAATTTTTATTTGAAAAGATGACAGTTAAATTGCTAACGCGCGTTTACTTAAAACGCAACGATTACCCTCTGATCTCATGCGAGGACGCGCTGCGTCAAAAGCTACGGATTTAAATCAACCTGTAAACACAACGAATCCTCAAATCGATAAAGGGTCGATAACGCACTTGTGCTTTTTCTGAAGTCTTAAAATACGGTATCTAACACTTACCGTCTAGTAAGCCATTGTTTGCCACCGTCATAGTCTCAAAAAGAGTCATATTTGGCAGAATGCTTTCTACTATATAGAAAACAATCTGCAAACGGCTACTAGGTACCAATTTACCCTTTAATGACAGTTATAATAAACATGGTCACCCATTTCAAATAATCGACCACTTACCGGCTACGCAGCAATGACGTCGTAGCGCTCGTAGCACTCGTGGCGATTACTAACTCGGCGCGTAGAATTACAATTTGTTTTATTGATGACTAGAGCTGTCAGCGCTTTTCCGCCCGGGTGTAACACAGAACGTAAGTAAGGTCGCAGGTTAAAATGCAGCCTATATTCTCAAAGGTCCTTATATGGAATGGTCAAAGATTTACAGGATGTGTATCTCCGGAGATTACGCCTACGAACCAACTTAACTTCTTTAGGTATACTGTCGCCCGCGTATTGCAAAAAGGAAGGCAAACCCACGATATAAAATATAGCCCGTAGCCATCCACAAAAAATATTCTACACGCAGGTAATTATTTAAATACTATGATGTAACGCCCCTGGAATATCATAGGGACATCCCCACATCCACGTATCCGTTTTTTTAAATGACAGACAATATGAATCAACCGTGATAACTTTATTTATTTTATTTTATTTATTTGGCTCACAAAAGCGTCCCATTCTTGTTACAGGATTATAAAATGTGGTGTTGTTTCTATAAATTTGAAGCTGAAATATTTTGGGTGTAGGATTGCGAGATTTGTATCGAGTGATAAAGTTTAGAAGAGATAGAAGGGTGGGACTGTCAATTTTGGAATGTATGATTTTATAAAGTACTATTAGTTCACATAGCACGTAGAACCGATGGCCGTTGGGGCGGAAAGGTTCTCGAGTGCCGACCACGTACCGGAAGGCGCAGCGGCGGTAGGCCCCCGACAAGGTGGACTGATGACCTGGTAAAGGTTGCGGGAGTCCGCTGGATGCGGGTGGCGCGGGATCGGTCACTTTGGCACTCTTTGGGGGAGGCCTATGTCCAGCAGTGGACGTCATTCGGCTGGTATGATGATGATGATGATGATGATTAGTTCACTGCACTTCCTACGACTTGCGAGCGATGGAATGTTGAATGTATCCTAGAGATGTTCCTCTCTTGTCAATTTGGATGAATGGAAGCCCCACGAAGCTGTCAAAATGATATTTACTAACAAGATACGTGTACGTGGATTGAAGATAATTATGAATTAATTGTGTACCATAGTGAGATATCACATTTTATCATTCTCTGTTTCGTTTTATCACCAATACTTACACATTTTCAGACTATAAAATAAGTTAACGTTCACATTTTATATTAAGAAAAATAGAACAGTTTGACTAGGCTTTTAATGTGCTAGCGTTTTGAGCCGTATCGACTAGCGTCCTCCATTACTGGTGACTTTTATTTTCTTTCATTTGACATCGAGCTTAATTTCCCGGCGAGCTCGACTTTTCTCTTTGTTTGTATTTTAAAGAAAAACAATTTCGAAACTTCCCCTGTCACTGTCGGTTCCTTTTGAATTAGATTTTTTCTTTCTCCTTTAGCACAGATAATATCTTCCAGGCGGAAGTTTACTTGGTGAGTTTAGGTAGGTACTTGAAAATGCGGCTATAAAAAGAGACTAGGAAGCTTTCTGGGGAGAACATATTTTTCTAAGAAATGAAGATTCGCAAATTATTTTTAATGACTACCAATCGCTTTGTTTTGGTGCCAAAAGCAAAACTAACGTGAAAACGGGAAGCTAATGGCACAATTACATTATACCGATGACCGGATTCGCTATGGGGCTGCTGGCCACTTCCATACAAAACCTTCATTTGTTTCAGACGGATTAGACGACTACTTACTCTAATTTACAAGCGGCATATTAGCGGAGTAGGTTAGTATTATATTGCAAGCGTACCGCCCCGCTTCCGATTCTCCCGCGCCAATCATGAAGCTCCCATGCAAAAGTAGGCGCGCGGTAAAGAATATCTACTGCCTCAGTAACAGTTTGGTGACACCGCACCAACCGTGTCGCCAATGGTGAAGTGGCCTAAGGAATAATATTTTAACCGATAATAAACCGGCGACCGTTTTTGCAATTTTGGCTATAGAAAACGACATATCTATTTCACTGGGTTCTTTATTGTATGGGCAAAAATCATTTCCCAAAGTGTCACTTCCCAAAAAATGTTTCCCAAATGATCATTTGGCAAAATATCACTAGTCAAATTATTGTTTCGCATTTTATCACTTGGCAATATCTCCTATGGAAAAATATTACTTCACAAATGATTGTTTGGCAAAGTATTACATAGTCAAGTTTCATTTGGTCAAACGTATTATTTGGCATAACATTCGTTTTCCAAATTATTGCATGGCATACGATTTAGATCCTAATTGTGTAGTGCATACGAAATCTATTTGAGTGAGATTACATATTTTGCTAAGCGGGTAGTTTGTAAATAACAAAAGTAAATAATTTACAGGTAAGTTTATATGCTCTTTTGTACTATAGGTACTTAGGTAACGATATATTATAATGCAAATAAGCATCATGCATGCAAGCAAGCCCCGAGTCGGTTTCGCCCTTTTCATCGAGTCTCCAGCGAATCGACGCCACCCCGCTGCGCGGTGTGTCTATTTCTGGTCTGAGGGACACAAGTGAACCCTAACCTAACCGACCAAAAACAGAGTTCGCTTATGACAAGCCATTTTTTCCACCCAGAGGGGCTACCGGGAAGTGAAAACGAAATTCGTTCGTGTATCTCTCTCACTGTCGCACTTGCTAGTTCGAGCGACAAGGAGGGAGATGACTCTAACGAAGTTCGTTTTCACTTCCCGGTAGCCCCTCTGATACCTAATGTGCGAAATGAAAATTTGAACAAACGTTTTGTTTGGAAAACAATATTAGCCCGAAAAAAGTGTTTGCCTTATAAACTAATGTCTTAATAACACTTGACAAAGCAAAATTATGCCAGATGATATTTTGACTAAATGAACAAAATGCGAAACAAAAATGTGCTATTTGTTCGTTTGGGAAATGAAACTACTGCCATAAGTTTTGTGGGAAGTGAAATTTGGCGAAAAATATTTTGCCGGAACAGCAGGATACCATTTCACTGTTGAAATGTATACCTATAGGTTGATCACGCAACTCATTGTACGTACGTTAGGCAGAACGCGTCAATTTTCATATGGAAAGTAGCAAATTCAAATTATAGTTGCAGCAAACTTTACATAATACTTTCTCTCTATGCTTTGATTTGACCTAACGCGCGTTCGAAACTTTACGAGTTTACCCCTCTAGTGAAACACGATAAAAGAGTGTCACAAATTCCTATTTTATTTACGGAGGACGATTTTCTCTGCACTATAATCTATAATTCGATCAACAATTTCAGTTGCCCCAGCTCAACGCTTGTACCCAAGTATATGTACCAAAATACATTTTAAATTCGTTTACGTTCGCCAGTGCCAGACTCTCACGATCCGTAAAATATTTAAGCTACCTTCGCTGTGAAAGTTGATATTGCTTGGCTTGTACGTTTGTATTCATGCCAATAGGCATTGTACTTATTAGGTTTAAAGATGTAGGTATGTGGTATCTATTTGGTTAATCAAGTTACCTACATTTTAGAATTTTATTGAATTACTTGTTGCCCGTCTCCCGCGCAGGTCCTCTCGTGTATTACAAAGAACGCAGACGGGATAAAATATAGCCTATGTCACCCGGAAAGTATTCAATGTAGTCGAATTATCTTCCACACTAGTGTAAAAAAAAAACAAGCGTGTTAAAAATCTTGAATTTTAATCGAACTGTGAAAGATGTGTCTCAATAACGAGTCATAGCTTCCGTGTAACTCACCGCTTCGAATTCTATCTCACACTACGAGTATACGTACATTTTTACGTATGTACATGTCATAACTCCCGCAACTCGTCTCTAATTCAATCTCCTATTTCATGACGCCAAAACCTCAGCTCAGTTCTTCTAAATTCTGTCACGTCCTACGTCTATCGGGCTCTCATGCTTCGTAGAATATTCAACGGGTTTGCGGACTCGGCCTGTGAAAGCAAATATCGATCGTCACTTCGGGAAATATGCCTTGCAAATATAAGCGTTGGCTGCCGGCCAACGCGTATGCTTGTATGGGAATAATTAACAGTTGCGAGCGTCGCTTGTGGAGGCTGTGTTTCGGTCTAGTTTAGTTATTAAATGCAAAATGGTTTAAAGAGACATGCAAATGTAGGTATGCCGTGTTAAGCTATTTCCATGACGAAAATGTTTACAAACTTAACAATGGCGGGAGTTGCCCAGCAGTTAAACGTGGCAGAGATTTGTAAAAAAAAAAATATTATATAAATAAACTTCTACGTAGAGTTGTTGCTAAACCATTGTTGGTCTTATTAGAGCCAAATGATTGGGTCTAAAACGCTGAACTTAACCAAGCTCTATATAGACCTAGTTTATAGGTAAGTACAGTAGTATCTATATTTTCGAAGTGTCCGGGATATATCCTTCGAAAACTCCAAGTGGGTTAATGCTGAACAAAAGGCTGCCAAATTTTAATTACCTCCCGGCAATAGGTAATCTCTGGAGTACATATGTCCGAAGTTAACTCGTTACGTGAAATATTAAGGGCAAAGTTTTTGGCAAATGGGATCAAGTTTAGTGTAGGCAGGTCGCTGGCGCTTGAGAACTGAATAATGAATTGTTCGCTTTACCTTTATTGTTACCAAGCTGATCAAACCGAACTGTTTATACAATATTTTAGAATTTTAGGGGTTGTTTTTCACTTACAGTACAGGCCCTTTTTTAAGCCGACGCTTCGATTTTGTTGGAGGTTTATGTAGACAAGGTTCCGTCTCAAACATTTAATTGGCCAATATGACGCATAGATAAAACAATATGTCATATAAGTTCAATAACACGGAGACATATTGCTTCCACATAAAATATGGGATCTGGTAAAGTAAAAGTTACTTTTCTTTTAGTCAGCGAATTGAAATGTGGGTAACATTTGGGACTGTATGTTTCAGGCGACCCGGGGGAGCGAGCCACGTGAAGGAAAACAATCGAACCAAGGTAAGATTTAGTGAAATTCGATATGCAAATTTATTATTGTTTTTGTCGTGAGCAATATGTTTTCCGCGGAAAAGTCGCTTTTGTGACTATACTAAGATCGTGCTTACTGTTATTTTAGAGTCGTTTTGTATAAAACATGAGAAGTTCTATGACATCAAACTTGTCTACAGTGGTCTACAGTTAAGATTCATGTGTACAGTTAGGACGGATACATTAAGTGTTTTTTTTTTCAAATTCTTGTTGAGAGCGCGCTGCCGTGGCGGTCAATAGTAAACTCGACATTAACTGTCGTTAACTATTGGACCGCCACCGCAGACCGCGTCAGTGTAATTCAGGCCTTAATCGATGAAATCAACGCTTCAATAATCCTGAAAAATGGGCTAAAACGAGGTTGTAAAGGCATCTCAATTTATAACGGCACTCGGGGCGTTAACCTGTCAAGTGGATAAAATAATTGAACATCTATCAGTAACGTCGGATAGAATTATAAAAGAAACATCCCGGTCGGGTGGGGTTGAAATCTCCTAGTTTAGCGTATCCCCGAAATCCTCCCCGACAGCTAGGGACGTCACGGGCCCATGTCGGTATTTCTCCACTATTACGAGAATCTACTGTTTACTGGGAATTTCGCTGCTGGCTCATATTCGTTTATTTCGATTGCTGTTTGATGATGACATCGGTGAAGATAATTTAATAATTCCAGTGTATTTTAGAAACATCGTTAAGCGTCAACAATTGTCCAAGAAACGTTTATTTAGTTACACTAAAAAAATACGTTACCTTACATGAGTATGATTGGTGAAGTATTTCACTACCTAATAACGCAATTAAATTAACGTATTGTGACTCAGATCCAAGCAATATTATGCAATCTTTTGAGTTTCGATAACGCAATTAAGTAATACTTTGACGTCTCACAGTGGTTATTAGTAAGTGTCAAAGATGACAGCTGAGGCCTAATTAATTGGCTGCAGGCCTCAGACCCCTCGTTATCGCATTATAGTCATTATTGAGCACAGTCCGCTTAGCATATTATCGACAGCGGTCAGCTCTAAAGTTGTTCACAGGCGATGGAAGCTGTTTGCTCGGCGTGCAAGATTAATGGTGGCAGGACGACACAGCGCAGGGCGGGGTACAAGGGGGACTCTCCGTTCAATTCCTCGACAGAACACCGTAATGGTCTTGTCGTATTTACGCTAATTGCAACCAGATATTTGTGAGGCCTGGTTACGTTTATAAATGATCTCTATTCATGGAGTGCGCTCTACTTGGTAAAGTAATCATCTAATGAAAGTAATTTGGACTAACTTCATTTTCCTTTAGCATAATTTATCGAATGCGTGCGGTTCGTAACGACAAACCTTCTTTTCTTAAGTCACTGCAAGGTGTGCGCGAGCTGGGTTTCCGCAACTGGACGTCATTAAGTCACTACTAAAAAGAACACGCTTATCCTTCAACCATTAAATTATCCGAAAAATAATTAGAATTTGATATTTGTGAAAAATTTGTCATATTTTTCTTGGAGGTTTTTGCTAAAAGAAATAACTTTAAGAAACTACCCCGTTCAAGGTCCATCATCCATATATTGAGTCATCTATTCTACGAGCGATTTCCGCTACAAAGCGAAAAAAATATACTACACATAGCGTTGTTTGGTCTTTATAGATTAAAACGTCCTCTTCACGGTACCAGATATTCTTGAAACAAAGTAATGGCGAGCTTAGCCGAGCTAAACCGAATTAATTGCGGCTCCTTTGCTTTGGAACCACACTATTTCCCGACCGAGCGCACATCGGAACCATTAAAAATCCCGGATAGCGGAATTAGTTGGAAAACGGAACTAGTCTCAATCGTTCCGTCAATCCCGGGAAATTGATGAGTCAGGCGATCGCACAAAGCCTTCGGGAAACAATGCTAGCGCCTTTCAGCGCTTCCCCCGCGCAATTAAGTGAGCCTTTTTGTTCGCCAGCGCTTCTGCTACTACATTATCGGATACAATGCTCCATGATTTGCGGAAATACCGAGATTATTTTTTTGCTACGAGTGTTCGACGTCCCGTCCGATTCATGTTCGTCATTCCATCTTAGATTAGCGTGTATTGTTGCGTGGAAATTGAATCTTGTTTAACCAATGGCGTGCGTGCTTATACATTTCACGAGGTATTTGCGTTATAAATGATAGATTATGATGTGTCACGTCTAACGAGATTTCCATATCAAATGCCCGGCGTGCTGTCATGCTAATCTGCCGTGTCGGCGTAGATATCGCTTCGTATAATGACACTGTGATTAACATAAGCGTATGGCGCGATTGCCCTCTGTGTGCGCGGGTTATTTTGTAAGGATTTATGTGGGCTTGGGATCCTAAACTAATAACTAGAACAATCCGCTACTGAGCCCTTCTGGGTCTTTGGTTTAGGACAGATAATATTAAAGAGACAATTCGTAATTTCGGTAGGATATCACGCATCTGACTGAAATTCTTTACCTATAAATGACATGTAGGTACATGTACATATTTCATATAGCTACAACATTTTTATGATTTTTATGTTTCTCGGAAAGTCAGGTAATATTTACTACTAGCTTTCGATATAGGGGTTCCCGTTGTCATTGCTCTTTAGTATCATGTTTACACCCTGCTCAGTAGAAAATTTCTACCACACCAACTTAAGCCTACAATTAATTGAGTTTCACGAACAGACAAGTTAAAATATACATGAAAAAAAATATACGCCGTATGACAATGTAGTCTAATCATTCATCATACTGAGAATGATGTATGATTTAGCTGCTATGTGCCCTTTTTAAAACGCCAGTACAGATTTATGTTGTAATGAAATCTCCGTTTTCAAGTTTCAGATCGAGACTAGAGCCACACATTGAACAATCACGACGAAAATAGGAAAATCAAACGGAATGAAGACAGAAGGCTGAATAACGAAAAGAAGATAGAAAAAAGAAGAATGAAAAGAAGATTGAAGAATATAATGGCACATTCGTGATCTACCCTGTAGATCCGGGCTTTTGTAGTTTAGTTCCACATCAGAAGCTCGTCTCTACAGGTATCTCACGGCTGGAAGACCTCGCTACTTGTTCAGCTCTCAACATTATATGAAAAGTAGAAGATTCCTGAAGATAAATATTGTACTAACAATTGTGTCGACGAAACATTGGTCGTTTCGAAATACTAGAAAACGAACAGAGGAGTGTTTTTTTTACTTTTGAGCGCTTTTTGATTTAGAAATAGCGATAGAAAATGTTAAAACGAGTCGTAATGTCCACTCGTATTCAATTCTATCGGTAGAAAGTAACTGCCTACAATTTTGACACTTCAATCGTCTCTTACTAGTATATAAAAGTTTCGAGCGCTCGAAAGTCAAAAATCAATGCCATTGAAAACTAAAGTGTATATACTACTTTAGAAGACTATTTTTGTGAAATAAATTTGTATGTGCTGGTTATATAAACATTTAATAACTATACATGTTAGCTATTATCACTGATAACAATAATATGGTGCTCACAATTCATCTTAGTATTTAGACATAATGTAGCGTCTATTACGCACATTTAGAGACATTATAGAGATAAGGATGTCCTTGTAATGTTCCAATTCAATAATCAATAAACTTACTTCAATTACAAAAGATTCCTGTCAGTTGAACACAAAACGTTTCAAAGGTGGGTTACGCACTTACGGAGTTTTAACACTACAAATAATAACAGGTTTATAACTGGTGGTTTGGCAACCAAACCAAGTAAATGAAAAATCTTGACTATGCAATCACAAAAAAATGTTCTGTAAGCATAATAACCTATTTAACCAGACCTTCAAAATGTAGGAGCACTCAATTGATGTTTCTGATGGATCTTAGGAACGATATACTAAACTTGGGAAACCTTGTCCTTGGCTAAGAATGCCAAGGACAATGTTTTCCAAGTTTAGTTCCAAGTTTTTTAAGTAAGCAATTTCTATGGTTTGATTTACTGTATACTTATATTCTTCACTAAATGTAAAATACAAAGTATTACCCTTATCAACAAATCATTACATAACAGCAGAGAACGGGAAAATAGGGATGGCCGGCCAAGTAGATAGAGACCGGATAGGAATACGAGGCTGGCAAACCCTTTTCACGCCCGTATCAGTGCTTTTGGAGAAAATCTGAGCCATGAAATGAAATAACATAAAAACTCCGCACCATTTTTAATGGCTGAATGCCGTGATTTCGTCTAGGTAACGTCTAAAATTGATAAAACAATAGAAAGTAGCTTTGCAGGCCGAGGCCTCCAACTTTGTACGAAATTCCATTACGGATATCTCGTCTCGCCGCGCCTGATATGTAATCGTGTATTCGAATCCTTTAATTATAAAGAACACAATACAACAACGTCAATATTTCATTGCATGTTTTATCAACTGTAAATGCTTTTACTGGCTAGTAACTGTAACGCATTTCAATGGCCCATCTACTGTGCAATCAAATGCAGTGGATCAACTTTACAGTTCCAGTATCGGGTGTTATAACATCAGACGTCATAAGAACATTATACAGGAACTACAAAACACAGTGTTCTACATTATTTCTGAATAGTCGCGAAAAGTAGGAAACCTAAACAATTAATATTAATAAAAAACCTACCCAAATGTCGTAAGACGGGTAAAGAAATGTTGAAACATATATATTTTTATTTAAATTCCAATCACGTATAATTATTAGTATCGTCAGAATATTTAAAGGAGTAATCTGGGAACTTTACGTAAGTAAGGCGTGCGATCAAAGATTGAACTCGATCAAATGTATGAACGGCCGCTCGTCGCCCCGCTGCCCGCTCACATCCAGACCGCAGCCTTATTACCCACAGGCTAATGAGGCTAGAGGCTAGAGCCTAGGGCGCAAAGACCAAAGGGGGCGGCGGGGGCGCGATACTGAGCTGAGACTTGCTTACATTTCATAGTTAGCCGAGGGCGGTCAGAACTCTAAATCAGGCTCTGGCCTCGAGTTATCATGCATGTAGCAGCATCTCCATGTTTACGACGTCCACACTGAGAAATAAACTTAACCACGATACTTCAGTGGCCACAGCCATATTCCTAGTTTAAGTGCGCCATATACTGTCTCTGCAAAGACTGGCTTTACTCAGTTTATGCCAGCAAACCCGCCATTAAAGACTTTCTGGACGTAGAAGGGACTTTCTGGGTGGAGTCCCTTCTACACAAACGTGAACGAATTTATAAAATGGAGGTGGTTTCGGAGTTTACCCAAAACACAGTTTACAAAGCTGCAACCTATCACTGCAATATCACATTTAGTCGATCTTTTATACCCACATTTATGCTAAAAGTGGCGCTGGAACATACGTTTCATGTGCTCCTTTTGGGAATAAAGGCGTGAATGTATGTATGTATGTATTAAAGTGCAGTTTCTCGAAACCGCATTAAATCAGCGCGCGGTACAAATAGGTAGGTACATAAAAATTGTACTAACCGAAAAATACATAGCACCACCCCTTTCTTCCCTCGACTACGGGATCAGGTTGAGGTGTGTTGTGGGCGATAGTTTAGCAACCTGTCACTGCAATATCCCATTTTCTTCGTCTTTTAAACCACAGTGTCAAGTATCACATAAAATCTGTGTTCTCATCTCAAAAGGTATAATCGTAATAATAAACAAAAATATAAGCCTGGCTTCTGAGAATACCGTCGCACACCACAGCAAGCATGTACTAAATGTCATAATTTAATAAACATACAATGTTTTTTTGGGATTTATATTTTATATGTGTGAGGGATATCAAAAATTATATGGATGCACTGTGTATACATACATAGTGTTTGTGTTTTGTATTTTTATAAATTCAGGAGTCCAGGAAAACTTAACTGTATACCAAATAATTTCTGTTCTATTGTAATCATATATTATTTTTACTAATCGTTTCTTTGTATTGATGTTGTTTTGAATTGTACTTGATTGATTAGAAAATAAAATGACAATATAATATACTTGCATACCTACACTTAAGTGGCTGGTTTTACTAGCGTTGTCACCACGTTCAGTGTCCGTGCTCAGATTAATTTAGGTTATTTTATAGAAATCAAGCCAATTCAACAAACAAGTCAAAATGGCAATCTTAGGTCAATGGCCATGATGTGTGCAGAACACTGGAAGCGACTGACACGTTTGTAGAACCACCCTCAATCAAATTCTGACTTACCTACTCATTTACCTGTTTCCATCCTACGTTCTATGGAAGTATATGTATATTTGAACTTTGAAGAAATAATAAACGATACATTTAACAGGGTTCGATTCCCGGTTTATTTGGAGTACAGTAGTAAAAAATAAATTCTATTAAAAGCATAATAAATATAAAGATGTCAAGTCCTTAACACCCACTGGCCCAGCGTAGGATTCCTGCACGTTCATGACTCCCGATCCCACTCATCTATGAGAGGGTTGTGCCCACCAGTGGGACGAATACAGGTTGATGATGATAATAAATTAGTTGTGATTGCTTCATTTCATACTCATATTAAGTGCTTTCTATTTCAAATGAAAGATGGGTACCTATTCAACAGCTAAATTACTGGATTATAGTACCTTGTATGGAGTAAAACCAATCTTAAAGTAAAATGAACTAACCCGGCATGTTTCAAAAGTGTGAAATAAAAATACTGTAACACTTTAGAAAGTGTATGTTTGAAAGAAAATACTTATTGCAACAGTTTAGAAACAATATGACTGTAATTCTAGAGTGTTACAATAATTAGGTACCTTCGCTCGTACATCGTACATAATCGATAAGAGGAAAGGGCGTTCTTTTTAACATGGGTATCACCCTACTTACAACAGGCTTACTTTCATAGCAATCATTAAAAATATCGTTTAGGAGACGAGGCTATTCGAGTAAGAATTATAGTCGATGGTGCCAAAAGAACGTGAGCGGGCGGCTCACGTTCTATTGGCACCATCGATTATAATTCTATACATTTTCTCAGAATTGTAGATACATTTATAACATGTTCCAGGGTCATAGCGAGATGTTGTTTATTGTCAAACAATATCTACAACGAGTAGCTATGGGCACAACCATTACACCAAAGGTAAGTAGAATTTTCCATACCATTGCTATAGTTTTAATAGCACGAAAAAAAAATCTTATTGAATAAATGGAATCGGTTGTGTAAGTATCCGATTAAACTAAATGTGAGACTTGCAATTCTAGTGCTATATAATAGATGGAATATTCGTTATGGAATCGATTATGAGAAATATAACTGACGATGACGTCATTCATGGGAAATAAAAAGTTTACATTATAGTGATTAGTTGAATAAAACTAACATTAACTTTTTATTTAGGTACATGATATTATAATAGTACCTAATAGAGATAGCACAGATACCCTTTTCCATAAAAATCTTCATGCAATTTCAAAGAAAACCAATTTGAAAAGCAAAAACATTATTATTATTGTGCTTGAAAAGTCTTATTTAATCGCAATATGTAAAACCGGGGCATTATTCTTCTTCGATATCCCTTAGATAAACGAAGAAACGTAGACGAATTTGCCGGTTAAAAATCTAATGTTATATGAAATTAGGACGTATAGTTGTCACTGAAAATTCCCTCAAACTGTCTAAGCTTACTTCAAAATAGGAAAACAACTCCGCAACGGGTATAAACGCCACGTAGCGGACATTGAAGTAAACCTTTTTTCTAATCTTAAGCTAACATTGAATCCGAGCGCGTTTACGTACAGTGACCAAATACGGAACTAAACGATCCTACTACCTGAGCCACGTATCCATGTTTGCTACTCAACACTAGATGGCGGTATAGGGTCTAGAACGTTTTATCCAGAATGTTGTTGCTCCTCATAGTAGATGCTCGATAGAAGGAGATTTAGTAATATATATATTTTTTAATTTGACCTGATTAAGTAAGATACACACGGCGGTACGAGGGGAAACTTATTCAAAGGAATCGAGGTAGGTTCAGTTATTTGCAAAACGGACCTAGTGCCTAGGGCGTGGGACTGGATACCAAAAAATTAACGATTGATCAAAATAACTAAATGCCTTTGTTTGTTTGTTTCACCCGACTTGACGCCCAACACGTCAATGCATATGCTTAAGCTATCGATTTGGTGACAAACAACACTGCTGCCAACACAAGCTATAGGTATTTAGTGAGTATTACTACCTTTTATTGTAATTCTCGTAGGCATACAATAACTATACCTACAGCAAATGCTTTGTTTAAAAACACTTAGGTACCTATCTGTTCAATAGTAATGAGTTCATGAATGAACATTCGATCAAATCTTTTTACCTTCGTCGAAGTTACAAGGAACATCATGCGATGCCCTGATAAATGTATTGCCCATTGTTCATACGACGTTGTCGGTACAACGCTGGTTATCGCCATCGGCTATCGCCAATATATCGCTCCTGAACAACAAGACCTCCCACCCCTTTCCCAATCCTTACTTCACAGGGTCTCCAATACGAACATAAACAAATCAAAGAGGTCTGTCTAAGCTGGTCGGTAGAAACTGTTCAATAGTATTTGGACTTATAAAATAAATCACCTGGCTTACAACACAGACCGCCCATTTGAGTTCCTTATCGAACATTGATTAATAGCTTATGACAGTCATTTTTAATAGGCAGTTACCTAAAACTGTTTTATCAGGACCTACACGAGGCGTGGCGTGACGAGTGTCTCCGGAAAACGTATCGGGTTCAGTTTATCGAGGAAAAAATTGTTCTCATACTTCTATATGGCTACAACTATTAGGGACCACATAATATTGAAATTTTATTACCAAATTAAAGCACGTTTATAACAAATCGCAGGACTCTTGACCTTGAACGGTCCTGTCGTTGGCAGTTGCTGGATGGGCGAAGGCTGGATCGTGTACTGCAAGCGTGCACTGCTGTGGTGCAGTCAAGCAAGCCTTCAAGCACTCGAAGGCTGATGATAAAACTTGCTCGAGCTCTACGCCTTATTTTAGTAAAAAAGAGGATGCCTTCCTAATCCTTAAAAATGTACCTTCCTCTACCAATTCAGCTATTCATACTTTATGCAATTTACAAAAGCATTGATGCATATAATTCATTGAACTGTAAACCAACTTAGCAAGATTATTTTGAATTTAGTACTACTTATACCAACTCTGGTATAGTGATACTTGTATGAATAATAATCATCATCATCATCATATCAGCCGAAAGACGTCAACTGCTGGAAATAGGCCTCCCCCAAAGAGTGCCAAAGTGACCGGTCCTGCGCCACCCGCATCCAGCGGACTCCCGCAACCTTTATCAGGTCATCAGTCCATCCTTGTCGGGGGCCTACCCACGCCGCGCCTTCCGGTACGTGGTTGCCACTCGAGAACCTTTCCGCCCCAACGGCCATCGGTTCTACGTGCTATGTTCCCCGCCCACTGCCACTTAAGTTTAGCGATCCGGAGGGCTATATCGGTTACCTTGGTTCGGCTGCGGATAGCCTCATTTCTGATGCGATCACGCAGAGAAACTCCCAACATGGCCCTAAGAATAATACGAAGAGCAAATAAATACCTAAAGGGAAATTTCAATATTTATACATGCTTATACATAACAAAGGAAATAATTATGAAATGTGGAGCCAAGGCACGTACTCCTTCGTTTTTTGGCAGTTAAGTGAGAAAAGAATGTGCATGCAGCACACAGTGTGAATTATGTAATTATGATAAATGAAGAAAAGTGAAAAAGGCTAATTCAATGAGCTGAATAAATGATTTATGACAATTTATCAACTTTATCAACAGTTTTGGTAGCTGGCGTAAAGTTGGCGGTTTCACAGTTCCACGTATCAACGTGAAACTGTGAACCTGTTATACCTATCTATATTCATATATTGCATGTCGCTGAAAACAGAGAGGACTCTGCCTGTAAGTATATAGCGAATAAAATATGGTCTATACGAGTAGGTATATCGTAGTCGAATGAGAACGTAGTTATGTAGATCACCAGGGGGTGATGAGGGGGTTTAAGACTATAGGCAAGGACATACTTACAATTTTAAAAAGTCACAAACGTTACCGTTTTATGTATAATATAATATTAGTATGGATAGACTAGACTGATGTTAGTAATCGATCACTTTTATTACCATTAATTATTATAGGTAGTTTACACAAAACGTAATAACAACAAAAATAGACGTTTTCGACGAAAGTACAGTCGCTATCCAAAAGTCAACAATAGGTACGTAAAATTAAAGAGACCCATGTTCCCATCAAAACCAATTCAAATGTATTCGGTAATATCAGCTCCATATCCATATTTGGAACTAAAAGTATCTCCACGGTAGCCGATCGGCGGTCATCGGCGCTGATAAACATTATTAATGTGAGAGACGACTGTTCTCATTACGGTCTTATCAGTGATATTAATAAAGATGGATTAACATAACCCGTTCATATGCTTTAATGGGTCATAAGGGGTAAACAAAACAAAAGTCGTCTTTCCTGTGGTCAATTGTTAAGGGCAGTAATGTTTTTTTTTCATATAGGTATAGGTTTATGCTCATTATGATCCCCCACAAATTGGGTTTTGTGCCCCTCAACTTTGGCAATGTCCAAAGAAGATACGGTTAGCACATACTTAAATAATAATATCCAGTCTAGTATAACGAAAATATTTCCAAACTTCGTAATATATTGATGACATGGCCGTGGCGTGACGTAATTTGTTATATATAAGTAGCCACTTTAACATAAAATCTCTTAATGCACACTTTGATTACATTATTTTGTGGTAATACTAAGACTTCGTTCCGATCGCATTCCACTTAATTTTAGTTTTTAAAGCGCTAAGTTCCCTGTAGCAAAATGCACGGTCATCACAAGACGGCGCGCGAGTTGTGTCGCGGCGAGAAAGACTATCCGTCTTTTTCTAAGTAGGTATTTTTAATTATTTATGTATTTATTTATTTTCTAAATTATATACAAGATGATAACTAACATTAACTTAATTAAGTTAAAACTAGTAGGTATTTTAATTAGAAAGAGACGGATAGCCTATCTCGCCGCGACATCGACACTGCTCGCGCGCCGTCTTGTGATAACCGCGCATTTCAGAACGCGACAAGGTTGAAGACTTAGACCCTTATGGAATGAGAGCGGAATGAGTCGTATTCCTGTAATACCTTCTCAGATCCGACGACCCTGCCTACGAAGCAAGAGGTTGCGGGTGGAATCCCGGTAAGATCATTTATTTATGTGAAGAGTAAGAATATTTGTTCCTGGCTTATGGATGTTTTCTATGTATTTAAGTGTTTATAATCATAATATTATAATAATATTTGGGGACAATCTTACAAAAAAATATTTACCTATACACAAGTATTGTCGTCTAGTACCCATAGTACAAGCTTTGCTTAGTTTGGGGCTAGATCGATTTGTGTAAGATTGTCCCCATGATATAGGGGGTTGCAAAAGCGCACTGGCTTTTCCACTGTCAGACCAGGGCCAGGGTGCTTTCACATTCACTGCGAAGGATCGAGTCGTAGCCGATCCCATGGTTTTCCCGGAAAGTAGGTATGTCTCGGAAAGCGGCCTAGGTGCCCGCTAGGCGCGTTCCTGGCATTGGAAGTGTTAACACATTCTCTGCCAATGATTTCGTAGCGCTAAACATGTAAACAGTAAAAGAAAGCGCATAGTAGCACCCAAGTAGCGGGTTTAAAAAAAAAAACTTATAGGTACGTATTTGACCATTATCTCACCATGGTAAGTGATGATGAGGTCGAGGATGTTATATGCATTCCTACATAGTGCCTATTCACTCTCGTCTTGAAAAGATCCAAGTTATACGTAACTGGGAAGTTTCCGGAAGTGAGTTCCACTCTTTAGCTGCCTCGCGAGAAAACTGGAAGGAAAGCGCTTCGTGCGAATCAGTGGTAAATCAACAACATAAGAGCCCTTAATCGCGCCTAGTCTCAAGGTAGCATAATGTTCCTGACTATGAAAGTGGTCTCAATAATCGATGTTAAGAGGAACTTTTGTCGATGGAGCGTCCTAATCGCTAGTTTACAAAACATAAAGTTTCTGGGTGCGGTTCAACGATTTCATAGAACGCGAAATCAGAAATCAGAAATCAGAAATCAGAAATTTTATTTGTATAAACAAGAGTACAAAATGATCTTACATAAATTCTATAGCCAATCTTGTTTTACCATGACATGGTGTACAAATATTTGAATGTATGGTCATGCATGCAGTTTTTAAATTAAACAAAACAGGTGTGTGCAAGACTTAGCTTAGTACTTAGAATAACTTCAATCACTACTTAATTAAATAAATGATTAAAAAGAATGAAAAATAAATAGGATCTGGGTGGTAATGATTTAACCATAGTTACTTGGGTCTATTCGTAACCCGTTTGATATCACCTAAATATTATTATATTGAAAATATTCACATTAAATTACTATTTCCATATTTTACCTTACATAATTGTACCATTTATCTCAATTATTATTATTTCATTATAAATTAACATTAATTACTATATTTAAATTAATCAAGTATTCATTATCATTATTTCTGTAATTCTTATAACTTGCATTTTGTCATGAACTCGTCAATTGAATAATAACTATTTTTAATTAAATGGTCTAATAATGTTTTCCTAAATAAATTGATTGGCAGAGCCTTGAAATCGTCAGTAAAAATGTTAAATATTTTTATTGCCATGCATTGTACATTTTTCCTACTGAGTGATAAATTTGTGTTGTTGGGCAAGTATAATTTATGTCTATATGCACCCCTTTTGGATTTTAGAGTCCTGGTTTTAAAACACTCTGGATGCTTTTTAACAAAAATACTCATTTCAAAGATATACATTGCAGGCAATGTTAATACTTTTTGGTTTATGAATAGAGGCTTACAATGATCCAAGTACCCTGCTCCCGATAGGATCCGTATACATTTTTTTTGCGTTTTAAATATAATGTCCGCATCTACTGAGTTGCCCCATAGTATAATACCGTATCTTAAAACAGATGATACATACCCATGGTATGCCGAGCGAGCAGCCGTTTCGGAAACTACATTGCGAATACGATAGAGCACGTATATAAAACGATCCAATTTAGAGCGTAAATTTTCAATATGGCATTTCCAATTACAAAAGCGGTCAATAGTTATGCCAAGGAATGCTGTAGAATTTACTACTTCAATTTTTGTATTTTCATATCTAATGTCTAATTCAACGGGTTTACTTCTGTATGTTTGGAATTGTATCATTTTTGTTTTACTAACATTCATATTTAAATTGTTGACGTCTAACCAATTAATTACATCTAATAGAGCCTTTTTAATGTGACTTTCAAATCGTACATTTTCGTCATATTTAAGGAGCAATGTGGTATCGTCGGCAAAAAGAATGCAGTCATGGCTTATAGTATTTGGCATATCGTTAATATACAACAAAAATAATAATGGTCCCAGTATACTACCCTGCGGTACGCCAGATGGGTTGGGTCTATAGTTTGATTTAAAGACCATTTTATCCCTGCCGAGAATTCGTGTAATTTCTACGCACTGTTTTCGGTTTTTAAGGTAACTGGCAATCCAATCCCATGCTGGGCCTCTTACACCATATCTGTACAATTTATTTAATAATATGTCATGGTCTACAAAATCAAAAGCCTTGCTCATGTCTAGAAACAAAGCTACTATCGGTATTTGTTTGTCTAGGCTTTCAATTACTTCTTTAACTAGATGAAAACATGCCAAAGACGTTGAGCTGTTTTTCCTGAATCCAAACTGATTATCAACTAAAATGTTGTTTTTCGTTATAAAATTCATTATCTTATCGTACATTATTTTCTCAAATATTTTAGATATAACAGGAATGAGAGTAATTGGCCTGTAATTGTTCATGTCTATATTAGGACCTTTTTTATGTAATGGTTTTACTATAGAGTATTTCAAACGCTCTGGAAAAACGCCTTCTACGAATGATAAATTCATAATATGAGCTAGAGGGGCCGATAAAGCATTAGCGTTTGATTTCAGAACTTTGGTGCATATACCATCGTATCCTGTAGAGTTTGTGTTGTTTAATTGTTTAATTACTTTCTGGATCTCTGTAGAGCTAGTCGAGGAAAGAAATAGACTATTAATATTCTGCTGGATATCATGGCATGTTGTTGTTTGCCCTTTTTTTTATTTGTTAATTCTATAAAGAAATTATTAAATGTATCTGCTAAATTCGTAGGGTCCATTCCGTTAGCCTCAATCAAATCATTGTTATTATTATTAATAGGACAGGTTTTTTTAATTAACTGCCAAGACGCTTTACATTTATTTTTCGAATTTTGAATAAAACGAGAATTTGATATTTGTCTAGATTTATGAAGACACCTTTTTAACAGTTTTGTATATGTTTTATACTGTTTTAAAAGATCTCTACTTTCGGAATTTCTAACTACTATTTTATGTAATTTTCTCTTATTGGCACAGGAAACCTTTATCCCTTTAGAAAGCCATTTATTCATAATAGGCTTATTTTTCCTCGTAACTTTAATCAAGGGAAAGCATAGGTTATAAAATAAAATAACCAGTTCCTGAAATACATTAAATGCTGTGTCTGTATCGATTTCGTCAATGACATCGGTGAATGCTAGGGCAGACATACATTCATCAAACTTTCTCATATTGTCCTTACAGTAGTCTCTTGTCATTTCATGCCATAGCTGCGGCTTTTCTCTAAATTTACTATTAGTTTTAACATTGCATGAGAGAATTTGACAGGTTTCGTGATCCGACAGATCTAACATAAAAGTGTCAGCCTTACAGTCTAATATATTACTAGCGATTAGATCGATACATGAGTTTTTCCTCGTTGGGGATATTATATGATTATTTAAATTATAATTTGACAAAATAGACGTTAATTCCTTCCTAACCCTACTCTCTTTTATGAGATCGATGTTCCAGTCTCCACAGATGACTACATGTTTAGATTTATATCTAGTAATTTTTTGTAAAATTTCGTTAAGTAAGGTGAAGAAGACATTAACGCTTGATGTTGGCGTTCGATAAACGCATACAATAATCATATTGTACAACGGAATCTCTATGCCACATCCTTCAAAGTCGTACTTTTGAGAGGATGACTGTATATAGTCCAATACCTTAAAGTCGATCTTGTTATTTATAAGGATGCATGTGCCCCCCCTTCTTTCACTTTCTCTGCAATATGATGTTGCAACCCTGTAGTTATTCATAGTAAGATTATTTATAGATCCATACTTTATAAACGTCTCACTTAGGCAAATAATATCAATACATCCCTTCAATACCTGCAATTCGCCAATTGCCGCCTCTACTAGGTCTCTTTTACCCAATATACCAGCTATATTTTGATGCATAATTGTTATTTTTCGTAGTTTATTCACGAAAGGAACAATTTGCCTTTTCGTTCGCTTTTGTATAATTTGTTACAAATGGTATAACGTTGCGCAACATTAGCTGAACATTGTTTAATATATTTTTAACCCCCACGGGCATCATTTTCCCTAACCGTGGAGAGAACATGTCAAAAGTTAAGTTAAGATTCGAGTCATAGAAATGAGCATTTTCAGAATTTTCTAAAACGAGATTCAGGCAAGTATTAAACAATTCGACTCTATAATTAAATAGCGACTTACATTTTTGACAGTCAACGCTATTGGAAGTAGGATGGAACTGAATATGTTTCCCACGCAAGTTCGACGCGAGCAGGGGCCGGTGAGAATCATGGGCTTTTGTAGATAAATCACTGATACGAAATGTACCTATGGTGTACTCAATAGTAACAAAAATAAAACCGTGTCACCGTCACACCTCTTTTTGAAATAGGTTATAAATGAGGTACAAACAAAAGCATAGCGTAGGTATATCTCAAGTAGCAAAGTCACTACGAAGAAAAACTATTATAAGCGTTATCCTTAAATTTTCTTCGTATTGTAATGGCCTAGCGCTTTCATAGACGTTCAGTCGCCCTTTCCTTCGCTATCGTCGAATTCGTCGAAGCATCGATTAAACCAGAACCCTATTATCTCGCGTCGACTCGAATTTCCCACTCACTTAAGAATCAATGTTTCACTTAAAACTTTCTTCCTAAAGTGCTTTGTTACTTCGAAGACGGTTCACATTGGGCAAAGAATAACTTGGTTTGATTTTCTAGAAGTGTCACAAAAACTGAGGATGCACGAAAAATTTATGAGATAATTGAGATGAGTGAAAATTGGATTAAACTTATGAGAAGACACGACTGTTACGGCCATTAACACTGAACCTTACTTAAAAGGTTCCTGGTGAGGTGAAAATAATGCATACAATTATCTTAAAGGGCAAAGTTATTATACTTTATTTCCTACGTCATAAGTGCACAATAACTTATTTCATTCCAACATACTAATAAAACATGTAACATAAATCTATGATCTAATCGTTAAATATCATTCCCCTTTCTGATATCATTTTCATGAAACTCAATTAAAACTTTCCAAAACTTGAGAGTAAAAATCCAAGCAAAGTTTAGCTGCAGCGGATCTTGATCAATCATTTTATCATTCGAAACAAAACGGCCCCTATTCTCAGTGCGGGTGAAAATTTGCATCACTCTAAATTCGTCTGATTGATGTTAACCATTTATCACTCCCCTCGTTGAGATCGCTCCGTATCGAACTTTTAAAACAGGTCACAAGGTCTCACTTTGATTACTTCGCTGTTCGAGTAATTAAAATTTCGCGGTCGATATTGCGAATGGGTTACTGTTTCAGATATTTGGGCCAATATTTTGTTTATTAAATAATTTTAATTGTTATCTTTCGCCTGAAGTAAAAGCCTTATAATATTGTTATACCAAAGTTTGAATCTACTTAAACAGCAAATTTCGTTTTGATTGCCTAGTATAAAGTGATTTTCCCTAATATTAGGTACGCCTTAGAGAGGCGTGCAGCGACATCCACCTAGAAGACAGGTTTCTTAAACCGCATGAATGTATCAAATTGCATTGAAAAATCGTCAGCAATGATTTTTGTATATTTTTATTCAATTTGACATTTGTATTTTCGTTAGCAGACGGAAGCACTGCTTAATTCAAAATTACATTAGCGTTATTTATTTTTTGTGTACTTACCATTGCCATAGCATTAACTTTTAATGGAAATATAAGTAAAATTTTCTTGGTACTAACTTTTGTAAATTATGCTATGTGTACGAGTAAGTATGCTCGTACCTATCATATTTAATTGTAAAATCCAACCTGACCAACGGAACGCTAGCCCTCGTCAAATCATTGACAGAAGATCGCGTCACGACGTCACGGCTCCGTCACTCCTCCAGATTTTATCTCCTGGTGATTTGGAGCCAACCGCCTCCGCGCAAACTTGCAACTACAAACTATATCCCAATCATTTACATCTCACATCGGTCACTCCGTCCTTTACTCTCTGGTTCTTTTAGTAAGGGATGGACTATATCGAAACGGTGTAAGTCGATGGAGCACAGCGTGCCAAACGATTCATCTAAAGATAAGTCAATCAAGTAGCGTGGGCTTCGGGTCATGAGATCTGGTTGTCGGATTGTTATTGTATTGGTATCGCCGTACTTAGCTCGCATCGTATATGGTCAACAGTTCTTGTGTTTAATAGATAGGTTTGATATGTTCGTGAGAATTGTAACTATGGTGTATACTACGAAAGTAAAGTCGAATAAATAGAATAAACTTTATACGTTTATTTACGTTGCTTCTACATCGACTTTTCTGGTCTTTTGCAGTAAGTTTAACGTTGTAAATGTCAAAATATTTCCCACCCGCTTCCCGTTTTACCTGCCCACGCTCGATATGTGTGCTTCGCCCCGTATCCAGAGAACCGATTGGACGTTAGAAAAAGTAGTAGGATTTATAATCTAGAAAAGTGATATTTAAAGCCATAGTACTGGATATATCAAAGTTCGCTCGATAGAAAATGGAATCGAAAATCGCACACATCGCGGCCTGGGCCTACCATGCCTTCAGGTGGCTGTGAAGTTTAATGGATAAAGTGTTTGTTGTGAGACAGTTGTTCTGATTGGTTGGTAGGTAGGTACTTATATTTAAGCATACCTACCAACTACCTTCACACTTTGTGCCCGGAACTTGTAAAGAATAGACAGTGGAAAACATTTGCCAGCCAGAATGGTAGGCCGTGAAAGAGTATTCAACTGTGCCCTACCGGTGCCACTGTTGTCATTAATTTTGATTTTTTTTTCCACTTAAATGTGTCTTTACAAACCTGTGCCGGTTGACGCAGTTGTTGTATGGTTGGCAAATAAATGTCGCCGCAAGATTATTGCGAAGGATAAGTCTATTGTAAAGGATACCTCCATCTGATTTTACTAGATGTTAATATCATTTGATGGACAGAGTGATCAGTTAACAAATCTACCTACTTCATATACCCGTTGTCTTTGAGTGCTTTGGTAATACATATTTATGTGCAGAATTCTGTATCTGTAGCATTTGAATGCCATATTAAACGCCTTATAATTGAGAATAATAAAATAACTTTCATATCCAGTTACTAAATTAAGTATTTCGTGACATACCCAACAACTCAACTTACTATTCCATGTAACACTAGAAACATTGTGGGTGAATGGTCCTGCGATTTCAAGGAAAACCATTTTGAAACGCAACATTACTATTATTGTTGTTTGAAAAACACTCAATGATCAAAATAAGTAAAACAAGTACAATATTTCCCTTGGATATGATGAACACGAAATTGTCCGTTATAATTATAATGCTATATATGGAATGAGGTATAAGTAGTAATTTATACATAGTTGGCCTGCTGCCGTTACCAGTAGCGCACAATAATTACCGTCCTCTGCAATGTCGCTGTATCGAAAAACTTTTAATTTAGCCAGTTCCCTTTGTACGTCTTTTAAAAAGCTCCAAGTATTGTATGCATCTAACAAGGAGCGCGCGACAGTTATTAATGGATTTCCTACTATTTTTCTCGGCAAAGGATCGGCTTAGGTACCGAAGTCTTTGTTCCGCTTACGGATATTCGAACTGAAATTGTTGAATAAATGTTGAAGTTGACAAAGCTGGGAAAAGATTTCGAAGAATGTGGTGGAAGTAGTTTATGTTTTAGTTTCTTACTCCCCTGCAGAATGGTGGAAAGTTAAAGGCATGCATACTGAACCAAATACAAAATAGCAACTGAATAGCACTTCGTAACTAAGCTTATTTACCAATCTTTGGATTCATCAACTACGAGTCAAATAAAAAAAATATAATTTGTATATAAAGTACATATTTAATCATTTAACATTTGATATTAAAGATATTTCTGGCATCTAAAGTTAGGTTAGGATATTTCTGACAACTTAAATTCGTATTTTAATCATGTAATTTTGGTAATAATTTGAGTCCGAAGATCATAATCATCATCATAATATTTTTTATTGCAACCATGGATATAGATAAATAGACACTTTTACTGCTTTTCCTATAGTAGTGATGGGTATTTAATAATTAATCTATAAGGCATACTCTACCGCTGACCGGTCACCGGTAGTAACCGGTGACCTATGTTTTAAAAAATACTTTCCAATACTTATTCGGCGCCAATCAATAAAAAACCTGAACGTAAAAAACCTTCACTCGGTGCAAATTATTCGACAATCCAACAGCTTTCTAACGCCAACCTCGCAAAAACACTAAGCGTTGCAAATTTTCACAAAACTGAAAGCGGCTTCTTTGAGGTTTTGCTCAATCCTCAATTATCCGAATTTCAATCGTTGTCATTGTCTACGAAAAGGAGGTATTTTTCGAAATCCCCGCTCTTGAAGATCATTAGTCATTCGGATGCAGAGCCGCTTTTTGCCGACTGATGCAATCCAGACGTGCATTTGGCGAAGCGGTTGAGGGATTTGGTTGAAAAAATAAATGTATTTTTGGAGTTAATTAATTTTTCTGTGACGAGATAGCTATTTAAAATTATGCTCGGTTTTTATTTGTGGAATAGGTTAAATATGTAGATCGTCCTCCTAGTCGTCGTATACCTTTCAACCCAGAGAGGAATATTGATTTTTATTAAAATAAGTTTGTGTCAAGGAACTTGGTTATTCAAAGTTGTAAAGCCTCTCGAATGTCTTTATTTTTACCCGACTGCCTCAGAAGGAGGGTTATGTTTTTCGAGTGTATGTAACTTATGTATGTGGACCAGAAAATTCTATGACACGGGCTACAGTCCAAACGGCTTGATGTATTTTGACATAATTATGACTTGTCGTTGGGGTCCTCATAATCATGCGAGTGACATAGGTAAATATAGCCTTATTTGAAAAACTATTTGGGTTTTTCGAAAAATCTTTCGATTTCACCTGTAACAATAACTAATCTCTGCTTCTATTATAAAGTAGATAAGGTTAATTCTCTATGAATATGGTTTAAGACAGTAGCGTCGTATCTATTTCGAAAATCATGATGATGATAACGTCGTTTGCAAACGAAATTAGCAAGTAACAGGCGGCACTATAATCCACTCAGAAATTGCTCGCAGAATGACGTACACATTTGCCGATATCCCCAAGTGGACAGTTGTCTTTCAAACGAACAATCGCAGACGCTACCGTTCGACTCCGAATGCCCCCGAGACCGATCTATCAACTGTCCAACTTCGATATTAAGTTTTGAACGCCCCTCACAGGGGGCTCAATCAGAAATATTTGGTAAGCAATTGTTTCGTAATACGATGCTCGGATTGTGTCAAAATATTTACGGCGATACAGGCCGATTTTCCACCCAATCCATCAGCTTGTTTGTCAGTAGAAAGTGAGATGCATCGTAACTGTGAAATTGAAGTTCATTTAAGAATAATGTTAGTGTCACTGCTAGATCGATCAGCAGAAAAACTTGTTGGTCTTGCATTGTAAAGAAAGTTCAAATGCGATTTCTATGTTAGTTTGAAATACAATGGAAGTAAGAGCAGAATAATAATAACATATTTCTTGGCGTCAGGTATTTATCAAAACAAGTCGTGCTTATATTGTGGGTTGCAAAGCTTCATCATATTGAGAGCTGAATAAGCACGTCTGCAATTTTAAACTAGTTTGAATATCGTTTCATTATGTTTCCAATATTTCAATAATTAGAGTTACTACTAGTCTGATTGACATACACAAACTCCCTATAGGTATAAAACTGTACGTAGCCTAAACTGAGCTCCAATAAAACGTTTCAAACTCAACACCCCACATACCCATCAGCGGGGGATACATCTACGAGCGACAAAAGAGAAAAAACACAGCAATCCTCCCCATTCTCAGAGGGATTATTCGCGGATGGAGTGCAAAGAGTGACTGAGGGGTGGAGATAACAGAAATATTTATCTGGAGACTGCGAGTGAGTACATAGCGTTAAATTATGCATTGAAATGGTAATTTCGTAATGTTAATATTAGATTTGGTACGCTAAACTTTTAAACAGACGTAGCATTTACATAGCCGAACCGATAAGGGAGTTTAATATTTTTATGATATAGGTAGTAGTGTAGTTTGGTCGATTGCATTGGAAAATTAAATCCAAGGTGTTACTAATTAGTTATGAGGTCAAAAACCTACTCAGTCTTTTTTTGTACTTACTAGAAAAGTAGGTGTGTGTCACATGAGCAGTCATCGGAATTCTCTTAGCATTTTTGAGCTGTCATAGGGACTTCTCGATTATCGCAACAATCGATATCGATAACAATTTTACATTTAATCAGTTCAGTTCAGTGTTTTGACATTTATCAATTTCATGTTCAAAGTCTGTTTTAGTGCTAACAAGTGTTTCGTCATTAGTTTCTCTATAAAATAAATTGATAGTCATATTTTTTTCCAAATTATCTGGTTCATTGTTTAATTGATTGTTATAAAGAATAAGAAGGGCCTTTGTCGTGGTTAAAAGACATAAGCAATCCACATACTATTTATAAGAAATAATAAAATATTATTATTGTAATTTCTATTTATAATTTCCTAAAAGTTGGTATCCAAAGGTTATCTCGAAGAGATCGCTCATTTGCAATAAGACTGCATGTTGTATACTTCTATTCTTAATCATAATTATTTTACATATTGTATTCTGTAATTATCGATATTTATGTATAATCGGAAGTCGATAAACGAGAAGTCCCTATGACAGCTCAAAAATGCTACGACAATTCCGATGACTGCACATGAGTATTTGCAACATGTAGAGAAGAGCATACAATTTTCCCAATATATATTATCCCAATATATTACATAGCTACATTGCTAATGTGCTTATAATACTTGGTACAAAATTACTTTCAATACCGTTTCGTTTTCCTTATATGTAGCAAGTCTCGCCGTATTTGATGTAGCTTGCACATGTGTCATTTCCAGGGTAGATGCTATTGATTAGTACCCAGCTTGCCCTCTCCACAGGAAATCGTGTCCAATATCCAATCTAAGGGCGCAGGAGAAAAAAAATTGAGCCACGACGCCAGCGCCGCTGCACTGTCGCGATCTTCTGATTAATGAAACTTCTGCTCAGTCATCTGAAAACCACTATAAATTACCGACGTTAATCAATCAAATATCAGCTTAATCCACAAACGGTTAGATGCTATAGCTGCTTGGCAACGTGGCAAACATAAGGCATTTGTTCAGACGCAAGTTGAGAATACCAAACATTTCCCCTCGACGCTGTAACATTTGACGTTTTTTGAGATGTAAGCACATACAAAATGGCAAAATATGAACTCTATTTTGATGAAAGATCCGTCATCAAAAATACGTTTAGATGTACTCTTAGATAGTTTTCTAAGAACATGTATATAATTCAGGACTTCTTCGGTGGGATTTATTTCTAAGTACTACTTATAAATAAAATAAATAAATAAATATAATGGGACAATCTTACACAAATCGACCGAGTCCCATAGTAAGCTCAGTAAGGCTTGTGTTATGGGTACTATACGACTACTACCACTACGACTTATACTACTATTATCTTTAAAATGGCAAGGAACCATTTTCAAACGCCAATACAAAATCACAAGTAAGTGTGTTTT
Source organism: Epinotia demarniana (assembly GCA_945867215.1). Classification (NCBI taxonomy): domain Eukaryota; kingdom Metazoa; phylum Arthropoda; class Insecta; order Lepidoptera; family Tortricidae; genus Epinotia; species Epinotia demarniana. Next base: position 8,694,330 of record OX244261.1, read on the forward strand.
GTTCCAAAATTTTAACTGAGTAACCTATAGGTACCTACAACATATTTTAGATAAGGCTTAGGATTTGTGTACTGAACTGACAACTAAAATATTATTTGACATTGCTATCTATAAGTACGTAAAATTATTCCAAAACAAATATATTTACCTACCAAAGAACCTGTAAATTTGCAAATATCTCAAACGTTTGATCTATTGCTAAGTTTATTCCCCCGGGCAGATGACGTCATCCGACGTAAAGGGCAGACACGGGGGGAAGGGAGAATATCGGCTGTCAAACAACTGAAATACGATGACGAGCTCGCGTCAGGAACTCCAGCGTGGCTTTAGAAAGCCTACATCTAGCTACTGCGATATAACATGTGTATACAGTCCGTAACACAAAGAACCACAAATATGTTAATAACGTGACATAGTATGTAAAGCCTTGTGTCTTATTAATATAGTTCATGCACTAACACCAACATTTGGTAGAAAATGTAGTCTTTGGTCCGGATTAGAAAAACGACTTAAAAATACTTTTACATTACATATGGGGCTACTTTCCCGCACTAGTGCGGAAAAGAGCACTTTCCGTGCATATGTCAAAATTTTAAAGAGCCATATGTACAGTAAAACGTTGTACGATACATGTGCGAATAGGTAATTCGCAACTCGTTTCGATTTAAAACACTCCCTTCGGTCGTGTTTTAATTTATCACTACTCGTTGCGAATTTCCTATTTTCGGCACTTGTATCGTAAATAACTATTCCATCACACTTGCTCGAAAAGGACTTCATACTGCGCAGGCATACAGATACAGAGCTACAATAGCCTATGTTACGCCCACGGGAGTAATGGCTTTTTTCTTAAATTGTATCTGACACTCATGCGGCAGTTACAAAGCAAAGAGGTTTTATATGAAATACGATGTCTGAAAACGTATTTATAAATAAATTTAAACTAAAACACGTTTAACAAAATTATTTACCGATTTAGCATGTATAGTATGTGTCTATGTGTTGCTAAACTCAAGTGAAGCTGGGCAGGCCACCTTGCCAGGCCGAATGATGGTAGGTGGACCAAAAAGGTGACAGATTGGTGGCCACTTATAGGTAAAAGGAGCGTCGGCCGTCCACCAGCTCGATGGGTGGACGATATTAGGAAGATAGCGGGTCATTTCTGGATAAGATTAGCTCAGGATAGGGACGGGTGGCGTACTCGAAGAGAGGCCTATCTATGCTCAGCAGTGGGCGATTACGGGCTGAAAATGATGATGATGATGATGACGTGTCTATGTAAAATATTTTTAAGTGTTTTCAAATCGTGACTGCATAATACCGAAGGGTCTTTGCCATACGCGCCTCACGTCAAATTCAACTAAATGGACAACTGACAGTTGCAGTTTTTATTACGATTTGTATTAATTTCACCTAAAATGTACATTTGTCTCCTAGCAAATACGATGAAAAACATTGTGTTTAACGCGGGCTTAAGAATATTGCAAACTTGAGTCACAAAAGCCCTCCGCCTTCGGCGTCGGGCTTCTGATAGACTCTTGTTCGCAATATTCCACTTACGACCCTCGTTAAACAATGTACTATTGTGATACAGAACAAGATCTGCACCATATTATCGACACTTTAAACGACTTAAAAATATTTTCCTTTCGCTGTGTTACATACGTACTGCGTAAATATACCTAATACATAAAATGTGACTAGAATTGATTCAAGTGATTGACGTGAGGAAAATTTCCAACCAATATCCGGAAGGTTGTGTAGATTTTAGACTCTACAGCAGTTTATTTTATAAAATAAAACAACCAGATCGGTAAACGTCTTTACTTCTGAGCTCTGTCTCCGTCTGATACGTCGTGAGATGGTCGTGACATAGACAACACTATCTATTGGTCCATCGTCTAATACATTAACTTTGCACATGTTACCCAAAAATATTTGAAAATAGAAAACAACACAAAAACCAATGTGAGCTCCCCACTCACATGTGAAACTGAATACTTATGTACCCCATAAATTTAAACGTCGGCTCGAGGGGCGGGCGCAGTTGCAAAAAACGTCGGCACTTGCCCAACATAGATAGGATATGCAACCTACTATTACAGAAAATTGGCTATGCAAACCTTTTGGCTTCGGTGAGGTAAAAATTAATAATATTTTATGATTGAAATAAACCCAAACGAGCCTCAGTTTTGAGAATACATAACCATACAGTTGGTGAAAAATTAATCGAACACATTTTTGAAAGCTTGCATAAATATAACGAATATGTATTTAACGTTAAAGTTTTTAGCTGCAGGTTTAAAAAATATTCTTAACCAAATTTGCTTCAGTTCCTTTCTCCCGAGCTGGCTAAAACAAGACACAAATAATACGATCAAAGTCGACTAAATAGGTTTTTCTCCAGCTGAGAACTTTAGAATCAAAATGTCTTTTCCACTTGTTTTTACACAGGAATACAGTTCATCGTCAATTAGTGGTTAGGTTGATAATAGCGTAGCATCCCGGTTAGAAAATCCAAAGTTTGATTAAGGGCCTGTCGTACTGTTCATTAAACTTGGATTAAGTTTGCGCAGCAGAGAACGAGCTGCCAGCCAGTTAGCGGCATGAGAAAAAAACACGACGAAACTCCACGTTAAATAACTGTCAATTTGCCGAACTTTGTGACATGGGCTCGGGTGTCTGGTTAATGTTAGAGTTCTGTATATTTGACAATAAGTGGAGTGCTCTCTTTTCGGAAGCCAAGGCCCTTTTTGGATCACCGAGACAAAATAGTTACTTAGCTCAATATTAGATTTTTTTTAAATTAAGTTCTGTTCTATGATCAAACGTGGATTAAACGTCTACGTTGCTGGATCAAGTGTTTGTAGGTCCATAACTACTTACCTATATTTTACTTAGCAACTTAGAATTCCTTTTCCAATCAAGATTAAGCAACGCATCGCACTTGTATACCTACCACTTTTGTCCGGTAGGTATAATCATAACTTCTTGAAGTAATATGAATTTGTTTCTGTCAGCTCTATAAGCTGCGATTGTTACAAAGCTGATTGGCAGGGTGTCATAAGGAAAAATGTCCTACATTTAAATTTCCGTCATAATCTTATAATTTTATTATTCCCATGAGGGAACTTCAGGAAAAATCAGGATCATTGTGGATATGAATCTACAATGATCCTGAATTTGTTTCATCTAAGTACGCAAGGTCTCCCAATTAATCAAATGTAGGTAGATATGTCGTTCTCCAATCCACTATGTATGACGTTGACGTTGTATTGTTTTTTTCTGCAATAACACCCACCGAACCGCCAATGACCATCACACATGCCTTGCCAACCCAAAAGTCCAATGTTCCTTTCTCGACAACCGCTCCAATAGACGTTAATTTAATGAAGCCACCTCAAAAACATGCATAATCCGCCGCATTCTCAGAACAACAAAGCCCAATCCCGAATCAGCTCCGGTCAGTAAGATGCTTGTCTATTTATTGATCAGACTCCCATTGACCGGGTGTTCCCACCTTTTGTAGCTGCAGCCGTTTGGAAGCCGCTGCCGTGATTCAGCAGTTTCTCTTACCATTGTGATCGTCTAATTCAATAAAATCACCGGACATTTTTGTTTATTTGTCGGCCGGCTCCCTTGTCGGTGGGTCTTAGTGTAGTACGCTGCGCTTACGCGGGTTTTAGGCATGATAGGCGTGACTTGTAGGTCTGCTTTTGTTTTTCTTGCGTAGTGAGGATGCCGGATTATCTGGAATTAGTGATGTGATCAATGTGGCATTTAGTGCTTGAAGCGGTGAGAGAGCGGAATCTGATTAAATAGTGGTATTTTATTATACATACTCAGTGGCCTCATTTTAACCTTAACGTAACAAAAATGAAACACCGAATCAAATACAAATAATAAAAATTTAAATGCTAGTCTTTATTTTTCGATTTGCGTTTACCATGGTCACTCATTGGCGAATTTAATGTTTAATGGATACAGCTTAATATACATTTTTGAAGCGTTTGACCCTGCAATTAGATGTCAATTTAACATTTAACATAGAACGCAAGTTTTCGTTTACAGCACAAAAGTTGTAGGTAGACCTCTCGATACCGATCTCATATCATCCCACAACCGACACTGAATGGGCCAAATGTAGAGCGCTCCTCTGGGCTGTTATTCGGAACGCGATAATGCTCCTCACCTCAACCGACAACCCCATCGAAACTAGACCTCTAATTACGCGTAGATATTACGAAGCGCGATGTCAAGATATATTTGTGGGTGAATGGTGAAGTCATGGTTAAAACAAGTTACAGAATAGCGGGACTGTTGACTCATTGCGTTTTTTACTGTTTGTATAGGTACCCAAATCATTAGTTACATATGCCTTCAGTACGACACTATCCCGAACTAGAGAGTGTCATATTAAACCTTCCGACAACCACTGACTGCTTTTTACAAATGAGTAACAAACACCTTGTAAAAAAATCTAATATATTACCGGCTACAAGCTACAGTTCTTTACATTCATTTGCAATTCTTATGTCACCAAGCGTTATCAACGAACCATAAAAATTTAATGGTATAACAGTTTTAGTATACATTACATGCTATTAATTTTTATCAAATTATATCTCACTTTATTAATGTAATGAGTACCTTCATAATGAAAAATAAAGGAAATGCATATTAAAAATTTAAAACGCTATGTCGTTACGAGTAGAGACCATGTTCATTCTGTATTATTAAACAGCTTCTTAATCTCTTTTACGCAAAAAGTGCTTACCAAAGCTCTGTCTCGTGTTTTCATGACAAAAACTGCTTAGAACGAGCGAGACCGTTGTACTTGACTCATTTCAACTCTGATGGTAAACGGATAGTTCTATTTCGTTCGCACGCATTGGCTTGTTTACGCGTGGAAGGGGGAACATTCCTGTTGCGGTTTGGTGCTTCTGAGCATGGACGCTATTGAATATCAGCTCTATGTCAATTGTTTTAAGGTTGGTTTTTGGGTTATCTTTTTTGGGTAAGACAGTAGAAGAACAGCTCCGCCTTAAAAATGGAAGGTGGTATGTAAAAATTGATGAACATGTATAGGAGTCCTTAAAGTGACAGAGTGCGCTGGCGTGTCGGGCAGTGTATATTGTCTCAAAATGTCGTCGCGAGAGGCAGCATTGTTTATTATCAAAAAGTGATAAATCAAATGACTCTGCAATAAATACTTGATCATTTCAAAACTGACTTTGAAGTTGTGTAACAGTGATTTAGAAATGTTTGAGTGAACTTGAAAACTGTGAATTTTAAAATTCGACAATATTAAGATGAAATAAAATGTGATGTGAGTTGGATTTTAAGTATTGTGTGAAGACTGAAACTGTTGATGATCTATTTTCTCTTCGTATATTTAACTATATTACGCATTTGGGATGTGATTTAAATCTGATAAAATAACGTGAAGTAATTTTACCAATTTCGAAAGGTCCAATATTAAATATAAATCGAAAGGATTATCCAACATACAGCTATAACAATTGTGTTTGAAAAATTGCGCAGAATTCTAGAGAATCGCGTTTGACCTAATGGCGGCCATATTAGCAGGCGTGTTGGCCGGGAGGTGATGCGCGCCGACCACGCCCACCATGAGCTCGTTCCTCATGAACGGCGGTTACCAGCCGCAGCCCGACCCCAAGTTCCCCCCCTCAGAGGAGTACAGCCAGGCCGACTACATCCCGCCAGGGGAGTACTACCAGCACCAACACTTGCAGTACGGGTACCAGCATCAGTATGCCCCGGTGCAGCTGAGCTCTGGGTACGGGTATGGAGGGTATTATCACCCGATTCCCCAGCACCCGCCTGTGGCGCCGCCGCCCCGGCCGCCGGAGCCCTCGCATCCGTCGGACGCGGACCATGGCTACGTCCCGCATAGCTCCGACGTCGCTCCCGGGTTGGCAGAACTCGGTCTAAGACTAGAGAGGCATATAGAGGAAGCTGCCCCAGCAGGGAGGAAGCTGCATGCGCTGGGCAGAGAAGGCTCGCCGGCGTCGGAGCTGGACGAGGAAAGGCTGCTGCTGGAAAGCCCGCCGATAGAAGACGACGATTCCTCTATATGTTCTGACAATACGGACAGGGTTATTTATCCGTGGATGAAGAAGATTCATGTGGCTGGGGCGTGTAAGTATTGATGCAGTTATTACTACATTTGAGGTTGCGGAAGACCAAACAATCGCGTTTCTAACAATATAAATAGTTACCTAGTTATAAGTACAGAGGGAACGACCACATTTAAGGGCATCATCAGGTTCTTACTAAAATTGTAGGCAGGTATGTTATCTTTGTTTGGAAATGACAACAATAATGCATGAATAGGTACCTATATTCTGGTCAGGCTGTGCCGACAGGGTAAATGGTTGGCCCGGCCCCCCCGCCTCTGCCGGCTTCCCTTAACCGGCTATACAGAAATTAAGTCGCAAGAGCTGTTGCTAATGGTCGAGTATATTAGAGTCACCAGTGGATGGTCACCTTAGTGGCGAGATTGCTATTTAAGAACCTATTTAAAGCCCAGTGGGTACTACCTCTCTATCACCCAGGTCTCTGACCGGTGTTACCGTCGTGCCATTTTCTTAATGTCGCTACAATGGGGCCTAGCAAAGGGCGCGACTCTCCAAAGTCTCCCGGAGATAAAATGCATGTGATAAGACAGTTATATTATTATTATAGTATTAGTACATACCTAGGTATGTCTCATTCAATAGCCCAGCGGTTAGTTCACCTCTTCATCCAATAACCGGGTTTATTCAGATTCCATCAGCCACCAAAAGTCCCTACACACCCTAGTAAGTGTTGCTTATGTGTGCCCCATGACACGGGCAGGAACACCATCCGCCAGTGTACTCATTGCATTTCATTAAATTGCCGAAAGGCAATCTTGTTTCATGCTCCTATGACAGAAAGACGCATTTACAATAAATCCCGTGACGTTTTTATCGTATCATAAATAAGAGGTTATCGATATAATCAAATATTATGTACCTACTTACGATAGGTACGCAACGGTATTTTGGAACTAATGCCTGTATCTTCATGTCGGTTGTACGATATACCTACTTCCGTTCTTTCATTTGTTTGTCTTTGTTTTTCATTTGAATTCAGAGCCATGATTACAAATGAATGCTTCGCAATGGTATATTGGTATACTAGCTTCTGCGCGCGACTGCGTCCGCGTGGAACTCGTTATATCGTAGCTCCATACAACTTTCACCCCATTTCATCGCCTTAGGGGGTAATTACCGGGATAAAACTATAATATATCCTTTCCCAGGACTCTAACGTTCTCTATAGTTACCAAATTCCATCTAAACTAACTAACTTTTAAGATTCTATATTGTACCCTTGTTAGGAGTACCTTGGAATATGCATCTCAGGTCTGGAATCCTCGTTACAAATGCTATGTAACGAGATTGGAAAATATCCAGAAGAAGTTTTTATAGTTTCTTTGCTTCAAATTAGGTATTCGCTACGACTCAAATAAGTATTTGGACCTGTGCAGGAGATTCCATTTTCTCCCACTTGAGACCCGTCGAAATATAGCCGACATTACATACCTACTTAAAGTTGCATCGAATTTAATCGACAGCCCCACCTTACTTGGTAAATTGAACATCCGTATACACAGTAGAGCTCGGCGTAAGCCGCCACTATCCGTGCCATTATCATCCACTAACTATAGGCAAAATAGTTTTATGATCAGAGCGAGCAACGGCTTGAATGAGGTGTTTCAGAGGTTTGACGACCTGGACCTATTCAGTGCAAGTGTTCCTTTAGTAAGACGACGCTTATCTCGTCAATTTTTCGGTAGAGGTAGGGAAATGGTTTAGGTAGGTAACTCTTCTTTTTAGTCTATTTAGAAATAAGTACTTAAATTATGTAGCCGTGTCAAGACGCAAAAGCGCTGTGTTTTAGTTTGGTTTTTGCTCACTTATTTTTTACATATTCATCACGCTATCGGTGAGGATCTGTTATTAGCTCACTGTCACTACTGTTTTAAGCTACTGTGTAATATTTAAGATCCGATCTGATGATCTTCCTATGTAAATAAATAAATAAATCGGTTCAGCGGTTTCAGCGTGGAGAGGTAACCAACACCTGGACAGGCCCACTTAATTTCGAATTTATCATATTGGTATCGATTTTGTACGATATTGATTCCAAGATTGACGGTGCAAATAGAGATATGTACATGTATATGTGGAAAGGTAAATATTTAGACAAATACAGTAGACCTACTCTACATATATACTATGACGGTGAAAAATCTATATAACAAGGTCACTATTTCATGAAAAAATAATTTTCTGTAAAGCTTAGCTGATATTCCAGCGTCTTAGTTGACAGGAGGTGCTGCTATGGGGTCTATATCAGGTGGCATAAAATTGGTCTTACTATTTTGTCGCATACCAACTTTATGCCGAATAACGTATGGCATAAACATTGTTGTGCATATTTTTTATTTGCCGAAATTGTTGTTCCTAATATCGATTGTCCTAAATATTTATTGTCCGAATGTTTATTGTGTCGAAGTTTTTTTTTTAGAATGGTTGATGTGCATAACTTTAATTTACTAATATTTGATGTTCTAAAAATGTTGCATAATCTAAATGTACGTTGGATCTGATCACAATTGCCTATTATTTAAATTACTTATGACCCACCCTGATGTCGACGGAGCCCCGCTTCGCGGGGCCCCTATTTCTGCTCTGATGGACAAAAGGCAACTAACGAACCTATCTAATTGATCTAAATGAAGGTTGGCTCTGCTGAGAATTGCCTAATACTTGAATAACCTATGAACCGCCCTCATGTCGACGGAGCCCCGCTTCGCGGGGCCCCTATTTCTGCTCTGAGGGGTGAAAGGCAACTAACGAACCTATCTTATTTATTCAGATGTAGGTCGGGTCTGATCAGAGTTTAAAAATAGCATATCTTTTTTCCCCGTGTGGTGTCGGGTTAGAATAGCACCACCCCCTTTCCTCCTGTGGGTGTCGTAAGAGTCAACTAAGGGAACAGGGTTGAAGTGTGTTGTGGGCGATGGGCTAGCAACCTGTCACTGCAATGTCACATTTTGTCGATCTTTTATACCCATATTTATGCTAAAAGTGGCACTGGAACAAAAGTTTCATGTGCTCTGCCTAACCCTTTTAGGGATAAAGGCGTGATTATATGTATGTATATGTATGTTTTTTCTATAACATTTAGGAAAAAATAGTATACGTGGTTCAGCTAATTTAATAATAGGCAAAATAATTACTATGACAATGAAAATAAGGACTATTACTTTTTAGGTAATTCGATGTTCGAGTAATCAATATAAGGACAAACATACTTTAGAACTTTTAAATGTGTATGCGCAAAAATGAATAGGCTAAATAAGTAGTATGCCACTCAATATTATGCCAAACATTCTCGGCCAAAAATTTTTAGGACGATCAACATTATGCGATACGACATGCACCCGCTGCTATGTTCTATGATATCAGGTTTGTTTCAGTCCTTTTGAAAAACAGACAAGTAAGTGAGATATTCCTATAAAGCCCCATCCTGCACAATTTTGCTTCTCAAAAAACGAAGTGAAAATAACGTAAAGTTTATAACGACATATGTAACATTCAAAGTAAAAACTTACCTACTCATATTATATGTAAAAGTAGCTTCTGCCCGCGACTCCGTCCGCGTGGAACTTGTTTTTGTCGTAGCTCCATACAAATTACAAACTTTCATCCCGCATTTCACCCCTTAGGGACTGATTTCCGGGATGCAAACTGTTCTATGGCCTTCCCCGGGACTCAAACTACCTCTACACCAAATTTCACCCGTACAGACTTTACACCCCTATTTAACCCGCATGGGGGAGGAATTTTCCAAAATCCTAAAATTACTTTTCTTGTATTGTATTAAGGAGTCCATTCACAAAGTTTCAAGTCTCTCCTCTCACTTAAAATTTTACTCCATCCCCGTACAAACCCGTTTCAACCCCCTTTTTACCCCCTTTAGGATGGAATTTTCAATAATCCCTTCTTAGTGGGTATTTACGTTATATATAAACTACCTATTGTGAAAAAAACCTGCTTTCTAGCTTCAACGGTTAAAGCTGGACGTTGATTTTAGTCAGTCAGTCAGGACTTTTAAGAAACTTTTCAGAAACAAAATGGATTGCAAATCTGTAACAACAGTAACCGTAACCTAGCAACCATTGCGGTAATGGAGACAGTGTTGTTGGCGTGAGCGATACGTCGGGTGGCGTAAAGGCGTAAAGGCTATAATAATGATAATTACCGCTAGTTCTCTGGCACTAGTGAAACTTGCTTCATTAATGCTTGCAATCATTTTCTAATGACCGTAACAATAATCCAAATTGAGCCTAGTGGCCGTAACAATAATCCAATTATCATGACTTTCGAAGAACAATGTTCAGTAACTTATAGGTTATATTTATCCATACTAATTTTAAAAATGCGAAAATGTGTCAGTCTGTGTCTCTGTTACCCCTTCACGCTTAAACCGCTGATCTTATTTAGATACAATTTCGTATAGAGATAGTTTGAGTCCCGCCGGGGAAGGATATATAGATTAGTTTTTATCCCGGAAATCACCTCCTATGGGGGTAAAATGGGAGGTGAACATTTGTATGGAGCTACGATATAAACGAGTTCCACGCGTTTTCAAAAAAAAAACCTATGCCTATTAAATAAGTTTTGTTTGCATACACAAACAGTTGGTGAAAATGATGTAAAATGTAGCTATCCACACAATTTGACGGCACACACAAAATGACCAGGCATATTGATATAATGACTTTGATGTCACTCGTATTATGGGAACGGACGTTTTTGGAAATACACCAAACTCAAGATGTATCACAATGTGCTTAATATTCTATAGACATTTACATGCAAAGGGATCCTTACAGGGTTATCTAGATCTAGATATTAACTTAGATCCAAGTTGATGTAAAATGTAGCTATCCACACAATTTGACGGCACACACAAAATGACCAGGCATATTGATATAATGACTTTGATGTCACTCGTATTATGGGAACGGACGTTTTTGGAAATACACCAAACTCAAGATGTATCACAATGTGCTTAATATTCTATAGACATTTACATGCAAAGATTGCAAAGGGATCCTTACAGGGTTATCTAGATCTAGATATTAACTTAGATCCAAGTTCACTTCTCGTTTCACTGAATCGTACCTAACTGACTATTTAACAAAGCGCAACACATTATTAAACGCATCAAGACAGCTTAGCGTTCAACTGTTTACCCTCAGGATAGCTTTTCACGCAGTAAGTAAACCTATTTTTCTTCAGTTGCAGATATAGAAAACCCCTTTTCCATAGGTCAAATTCAATCTTTAGTCATTATCACAAGTCTTTGACAGGGAGATGTTCTCACTATATCTCTACATTGGGTTTCTATGAATTCCATATTTTTGTTTCTCATGAATAAAACGTTTGCCATACCTAATCATCAAATTTCCTAAGTAGCTTTTAATGCTTATCTAAAGAAAAGTACCCTCAAAACGAAAAAAAAACTCAGAGATCGATTACTATAATCTATTAAATTCAATCATCTAAATTATAACTTGTTTTGCTAAAACGAAATTTTACTTGCTAAAGGTTTAGATTCTTTCCGACGTGTTAAATAGACGATTGAGTTATTGCTGTGTTTAAGTCTGATTAAGATATACGTAGATATAATGCAGTTCAATGTTTTGACTTGCCATACTACGTTAGCTCTCTTAAATTATATGTATATGACTTTATGCATTTCACATGGCAAAAATGTTTATATATACCTAACAGGTCTTCGCTTATTCTGTAGTCTGGTTTGTAGTACCAACTCCCATTTCAATCGGACACTTTACGCTCGACGTTATAGGCGATTATATTATATACCTAGGACAGACTGCCCGGTTAGGTATGTCCAACTTTGAGGAAGAGGTCAATCGCCGAATCCGACTCGGCCGGGCAGCGTTCGGGAAGCACATCTTTTGGTCCAATATTCCGGAGTGTCTCAAGACGAGAGTCTTTGACCAGTGTGTATTGCCAGTGATGATGTATGGCACCGAAACGTGGTCGCTTACTATGGGCCTCACAAAAAGGCTCAAAGTCACTCAAAGGGCAATGGAGAGGGCTATGCTTGGAGTTTCTCTGCGTGAACGCACAAAAATGAGGCTATCCGCAGCAGAACAAAGGTAACCGATATATATATAGCCCTCCGAATCGCTAAACTAAATGGCAGTGGGCGGGGCACATTCCACATAGAACCGATGGCCGTTCGGGCGGAAAGGTTTTCGAGTGGCTACCACGTACTGGAAGGCGCAGACTGGGTAGACTCCAAGGTGGACTGATGACCTGGTAAATGGACCCGCTGCATGCGGGTGGCGCAGGACCTCCGGTCATTGTGGCACTCTATGGGGGAAACCTATGTCCAGCAGTGTACGTCTTTCGCCTCATATAATGATGATGATGATCGATTATTCGCCGCATATCGCAAAAATGACCATATCACAACAATGGAATATGGTTTAATGACGCATTGCACAAAACTGATTTTACTATTCGCAATTCTTCACTTACGGATTTTTTCACTGAATTGCGGCATATTAATACATGAATGAAAAGAGTCAAATTTTGTGTACAATCGGTACTAAGTCAAATATGGCAGTAGGCGCCGTCAGTATCAGAATATAAGCAGCCGAAGTAGCCAAATATGTCCTAACGTAACACATCCTTTACTAAGAAAGATATGATGCGATATTTATTTGGCTACTTTGGCTGCTGCTATCTAACCGTTGAAATCAATCGACGTACCTATTCCTGTTAAGGGGTTATAGGGTAGGCTGATTGCAACTTTTTGGACCACATAATGCATTATGCAAAAGTGAACCATTGTGTATGTGTTCACTTTACATTTTTTCGCTGAAAATATCTGCATGACCACTTGTTTTTTTTTATAATCGTTGAAATCTCTTTTTACTTTTTTCATCATCTTGTTTTATAAAGAGGTCAAAAGTAAAAAAAAAACCTATTGGCATACGGATTATTTAATTAACATCTACCGTTCTTTAGCATACCAAAAAAAAAGTCAGCAATTGAACTAGTATTTTACCAAAAAACTGGCATCTCACTGTCTCATACAGGGCATCATTGCAAAAGCATCGGTCTCAAGCTATTTATGTACGCGTGAACAAGCTTCGTCTTGTAGTTTTTTCTCCAAGCATATTCTAAAATAAGATAACCTCTATTTACGTAAAACACGTTAGGGAAAGTCTAACAATGGTGGATCCTAATATTTATTAATAACGTACTTAAGCACGTGCAAAACACCCAAGTCCTCAAGACCAGATTAATGAGACCGCATCAGTCTCCTTTTGGCGGTTAATTTTTACATTGTGTGGCAACATTTTAAGCACATTAAAATGCATGTTGTTCGTCTTTAAAGCACCTAACAAATTGCAACCAATAAATATTGCTTCAGAATGTTTACGGATCTCGATCGGGACGGGCTCGCCCTTAGGATGTCTTTTGATGTGTTGTGACACTTTACTAATGCGATGTCATTATCCCGAAGGACTTTTGTGTCGCACAATGGAACACTCATGTTGATGAGCGTCATTATTTTTATAACTTTCGAATAGCAGTTTTGCGGTCGAGAATTCGCTTTGAAGATTAACCGTGTCTTTTTTCTGATTGATTTGATTGTAAAGATTTTTTAAGTCGATCAATTTTGATTTAGGTAACATTATTTTGCAATATTTTACTCATTCTTTACACAGTTTAAACTGAGTAGGTATATCTTTTTTTCACTGAAAAATAAGACTAGGCAGTGCTTCATTTATTTTTGAAGTTAATGGCCTAAGAATAGGTAACTAACCATTGGGTAGTTCATCTGACTACGACAATGTTTGTGTTGGTAGTTATCTGTACTTAACCTAGGTACTTAAACATAAAAGTTTTTTAAACATTTGAGTAGGTAACATTATTTTAGTAAGTCATATCGTTCATTCATATTCACTTTTAACCAGATTTAAGTGCTGTTGGCCTCTTAGTTACGGATATCAGCTCATACTTTCAAAGGCTCTTACTTCACTCAAAAGCGTTATTGAAAATGCAATTCTGCACGACACAAATATAAAGTTCACATTACTAAAACACACCTAAGTGAACTCATGAGGTTGACAGGTAACTGCCGATAGTAGTTGGCAGGTTATTCGTCATATCTGCGCGTTGACAGGTTTTTCGCCTTATAAATATGCAGGAATGACAACATTCATCTTACGTTATGTTTGGAAATGTTCGTTTGGCCGGATTTACAAAATGCCGGACGGTAAATAGGTAATTATTAAAATTGAATTTAAAATCATTGATAGGCAAGGTATCTTACTTTTCGCAGAGCTCAGTATTAGGTACAATGCATGAAGTCAAAGCAAAGTGCAAAGAATATCAGGGCATTGAAATATTCGGCTCATATCAATGCTAATATAATTCATTTATTGTGTATTACAGGTAGTTTACACAGATGTTACAAATAAATTACATAGTTCTCTGTAATGTCTTACGACGTACAATGATTTAGTTAGAGATGAAATACACCCCTAAACCAATATCTATTTTGTATAGTTTACTTGTATAGCTACTTTAGTATGTGAAATGCATGCAATTATAACATTTTATTAAAATACAGTTTATAATATTAGGTGTCTATGTCAAAAAAATATATAATAAAAATGTTTTGTGATTTCATGTATATGTCAAACAATATATCATTTATTTATACATCATTTATACTACCCCAAATTGACAAATATAATGTTCATATACCTGTCGATCTTAAATGCTACTTATTTCAACCTAAATACACCAGTTAGATTAAATTGTCAAGGTGTCCATAAAGAATTCATTTAAATTATAATAGCATTTCTCTTTTAATAATTTACATAGTCCCGTGTGGTGTCGGGCTAGAATAGCACCTCCCCCTTTCTTCCTGTGGGTGTCGTAAGAGCCGACTAAAGGAACAGGGTTGAAGTGTGTTCCGGGCGATGGGCTAGCAACCTGTCACTGCGATATCACATTTTGTCGATCCTTTATACCCACATTTATGCTAAAAGCGGTACTGGAACATAAGTTTCATGTGCTCTGCCTACCCCTTTTAGGGATAAAGGCGTGATTGTATGTATGTATGTATGTATGTATGTAATTTACATAGTTTTACTTTAAAAAGTTCGTGTCATTCGCTCGCCGTCCATCATATCATGATATTTGTCATAATATATGTCCACCAGATTCTTTCTTTACAAATGCTGCCAATTGCCCTTCGATTGGCAGCATTTGAGACATTTCGGTTCTGTGTAAAAACACTAATTTCACAATTGAAATTAAGAACTTCTTACCTATTACAACAAAATCAATAGTTGTTATGAAGTACCTTCTTAAAAATGGAAATATATCATACAATTTCTTAACTTGTAACAGACAGGTGGGATAGACGTAAAAGGGTTAAAAATATTATCGCTGTCACTGCCAAGATATTCGTAGCGCTAATACGCTCGTAGCCTTAGCTCGTAACCGATTCCCAACGAACAGATGGCGTTTTCGTGGTAGTGAATGTGTTCAGATAAGTACTTACCCCAATTTAACTACGAGTATATACTAGTTGTAGCTCTACTGAGCACTAGAGTACCGTCCCCAAAATTCTTTGATCCAAAGCAACCTCATATCTTTTATCAGAGTGTACGCAATACCGCGGAAAACCATCCCGTAACCAGCTACCGAGCACCGCTTCGTTACCCCCAATATCACGTCATCAGGATGACAATCTCAATTGAACAAGCTACCTGCGACCGTGTGGTCTCATGACCGATCTCACAATCTCTGACCGATCTCGCTATCGAACGCGCGCGGTGGTCCTTCATTACGTTCGAGGAGCCTGGATGGTACCTATTGTTCTTGAAACAAATGACGGGTGATAAGAGGTGGCGCGAATGTGGTGTAAGCAATTTCTCGGGTGATCAATCAGTGTTGGTGTGATAAGGATGCGCGATGTGCGTCTGCGCGCAAGGCGCGACGAGTTATCGGGAATCTTTTAAAACTGTTCTGAATATTTATACTTAGAAATTGAAGCCAGTTATTGCAGTTATTATTTTTTGCATTGCGATCGATCTGCGTAATAATTTATTTGTTATTTAGCTTCATAGCTACCTACCTTTCCTTTCGTTTATACCTCAAACAAGATATCACAACATTCATAACCTTGGTAAGACTAGGCGCCACACTTGTACTATTATCTATTCTGTGGCGCCACTAACATATGTTAGAGCGAGCACAATGTATTCGCGTCTTATAGTGTCGTTTCTTTATGTCCCGCAAGCTGGCCGAGACTGGTCTAACATAAATTGTCGGAATATTAAAAAACGTGCGTGATTCAATGTTACCAAGGTACCTAAAATTTGCTGAGTGTCAATCGGTTACTCATTATTTGTAGGCAACAAGAGCTTGTATAGTTTAATTCATAATACCAACACCATCAATGCTATTTCATCGTGCTATCTTTATCCACCATTCCACATTTCTAAATTATTTGTGTTTATAATAGAGGAAAATCCCCAAATATGGACCAGGGACATAATGTGGACTATGCTCGTATTTCGCCATAGAGAAGCTACATGCACGACCATGTCAATTGTCGTCATTTCGATTTTTAATCCACAACAGCCACGCAATGACCCTTTGTTTACTTACAAACGTCAGACACTAAATTCGTACGAGTTATAAGTAGGTAACTAAAACACGAGGGTATGTGTTTGTAACCCTCCTGAAACACATAGACTTACTTTAACACGAAAAACATGTTGTTTAAGTCCTTTTGTGCATTAGAAACGAAATGAAGAAGGCAGTGTGCCGAAGATTGATCCGTGGTTATTGGGAAAATATAGTCTATTCACTTCAACTTGCCTAGTTTTATTAACGCGTTGGCTATAAAACGATTTGGCGAAAATAGATTCTCGCTAATAAAATCCATGAATAACGAAAACTATGTTTAAAGTGATTTCTCCATAATGTTGCTGGTTACAGCAGTTCACGACATCTGTTTTATGATGAATAATTTTAGCAGTTACTACATGTGTGTGATATGTGAAAATCAATGCATGAGTGGCATGTACCTAGCGTTTAACTGAGTAAATAATCTAATATACCTAAGCAATCACTAAAACATGTGTATGGTGTTCGATATGCTTGCAAAGATACAGGATGTCATATCATTTCTCTACCTTAAGTGCTTTTCTACTCATTCGGAATTCGTATGAATAGGGATTTCACAAAAAATAAATACCTTCACAAATGGAGATAGTACCTATAAATGTTTCCCATGTTTTTGTCGTCGACCGGGCCTTAGTTACAAGGCAAAGGTATAAATTAAGTTAAAAAGTTATAATTTCCATCAAAGTGAATACAAAACAGGGTTTTATATCATGTTAAATAACGTTTTTTTTATACTAATTGACCTTCTTTGACGATTTCTACCGTTCCTTCCCTAACGTATCAATTCAATACTTATACCCAAAGGAAATTGGAAAATTAGAACGCAATAGCTTTACAATGCGCCTTTGTGGGACACTGTTGGCTTTTGTTAGACGATTGTTGAAATCCAGAATAGACTTGAAAGCCTTAAAATGGTTACAAGCCTGTCGAATAAAACGTTTTGGTTCGTGTAACGTCTCAATACAGTAGGATAAAATTATTCAGATTTCTGCGGGCACTGGATTTTTGATTATTGCGAAATAATAAAACTTACCTAGAAGTTAAAAACAATCTAGGCACGCTGAAAGCACAGAAATCAGGATAGATTTCATTGTAATTAATGACATATGTATAATGATTTCGTATCAATGTGTTACATACCTATAGTCTCATCCATTGTTATTTTCTATGTATTGAAGTATTTATTTATCAATTATATAAGAACGTTATTTGTGTCTGGTATCAATAGATTAATTTGAGTAAGATTTTCGTGAAATATTGATCTATACTTGACAACCTGCAGGATTTCAAAAACGATTGTATTACGGTCGAGGAAAATAAAGGATTGGCGCATGTGAATTCTATTTGAATGGTGTTAAGGTCCAAAAGTGCTAAACATTCAATTTCCTCAACTGTACATAGGATACACATTCCACACGTCTAAAAAGAGTAAATTTTAATGTCCAAACTATCTACCCAGTGTCCATGTTACAGACACTTACAATTTCACGATGGTAATAAACCTCTTCGCCAATCTCTAACAAGCCCGCTACTCTAATTTGCTTTACGCAATTAATCAAAACAAAAAAGGAAGCTCATGCGCGCGCATTAATATGCACATTAATTATGTGGCTCTAGTGGAAAAATGTACAAATCCTGTACACTAGCCATAGGACTGGCATCCCTTTTTACTTGAGCCACGGAATTATACCTACTATCCATTATTCAACCACACGTCGCAGTGGCCGCACGACAATTAATGTGACTATGTGCGGACTATGATGTATAATTATGCATGTATAGGTTGGTTGTAGGTGTATACTATAATTAGAGGCAAGATACTTGGAAAATTAGTTTGTGGCATTTCTTGTAGGTCGCCTGCGTATAGCGTGTGAATCTTTATATCAGGGAGGCTTCTATACCAGATATGGATGGACGGCTGTATGAAAGGAATCTATACGCAAAAAGCCCTGTTCAGCCTAGCTAGGTATCACTGAGTCTATGCCTGACACCGTTTTCTTGTACAAATCCGCTATTATGCTGACACTTTACTTGGCGTTGCGTGGTTGCCTCTATTTCATTTGTAAAAGATGCCACACGATATTTAGGCAAATAACGCGAAGTTTGTGTTATCGGATTACTCGACAAAAATGATCTAATAAATCCTTTTCTTCCACAGCTAACGGCACGTATCAACCGGGAATGGAGCCAAAGCGTCAGCGCACGGCCTACACCCGACACCAAATCCTAGAACTGGAGAAAGAATTCCACTACAACCGATATCTAACACGGAGAAGACGAATAGAAATAGCCCACACTCTAGTCCTGTCAGAAAGACAAATCAAAATCTGGTTCCAAAACCGACGGATGAAGTGGAAGAAGGACAACAAACTACCCAACACCAAAAACGTTAGGAGAAAAACGAATCCCGCTGGAGTAACCACTACTGCGAAGGGAGCCACACCAAAGAGTAGATCAAATAAGAATACGAATAACAACGATAAGAAGAAATCAAACAACAATGGCCGACCAGATAGTATAGAGAACGTGACGGATAATATAATGAACGAGTTGCATTGCGTTGGGCAGCAGAATCTGTCGCACGACCCTTCCATGAGTCCGATGTCGCACGCGGGCGGAATGGGCGCGGGGCACGCGATGACGCAGCACCACCTCCACATGATGGGCATGCACGGCATGGACCCGGCGCTGGCGGCCGGGCTGGCGGCGCACGGCTCGCCGCTGCCCGCCGGCTGCGGCTCCGGCCTCGCCCCCACCAACCAGACCGTCATCAAGTCCGACTACGGTCTAACCGCCTTATAAAGTGTAAAGAAACTATATTTTTCTCTATAAACTTTGAGTTTTCTTACCATTCCTTTGTGTCGATAAGGTGTATTAAAGTGATGATTCAAATTTAATTAATTTAAGATTATTTTAAGTTGTGTAATGTTTAGGGTAACCAGTCAAATAATCGGATGTTTGGATAGATAAGCGGGAAACTTTACAATGTCAAAAGTGTGATTATTAATTATTTTAGGCTATAGACTCTTCGAGTGTTGGGTTTGTACATTTCGCTTCAAGTCATTGTCGTCATCTATGCGTTAAACAACAGTATTACTTTAACTTAGTTCAATGCCTTTATCACAAATAACCTTTATTTAATATGCATAATTATAAATACGTGTTGTAAAATAAATTTTTCCTTATATTTACAGCAATTTTGTAAAGTTACCATTTATTACATTTCATATTTAAGAGATTGTATAAAATGACGATTTTAATTCTATATGTTGTGGATATACAGTTATTTATATTTTTGTATTGTATAAATAGTAGTAATTTGTGTATAATCATGAATAAATTGGCAATGACTTAGGTTTAGGTACAAATTCCTGGCAATTAGTTTTAAATGAAAATTGTTTTGTAACTAAAATAGGAAAAATGTGAATACGAAACCAATAAAATAGTACGACAAAACATTTTTTTATTATTGTCACTGCCACATTCCTAGAAACTAGGGTTAAAATAATCTTGCAGTAGGTAAGACAAATGAAACACTCGATGAAACACAAAAGCCTAAATAGTTTCAACGGCAAAATACTGACGCTGTGTAGAAATAATGCAGTAATATTGAGAACTTGGGGATCGATCAGACCCTGACTTTTTGTATTCCAATTTATATCAATGTATTTCATGCGCTTCACTCCACGCGCGAGTTTTAGTGTCAAAACAATTGCGATAAATAAATTGATATCAAATTGCTAAACTTACTTAAGTACCTGATTGATCCCACGCGTTCTTCTTCCTACTTTCTATTATTTTGCTTGGCGTGAAAACAAAATAATACCTAGATCTATGAGATATGGTGCTCCTGGAAATTGGAAGATTGATTTGAGTAAAATAGTAGAGTAACTCGGCATCAGGCAACGATCTGTTAGTTAAGAACCATTTACCTAATAGGTCGACCAACAAAGAGCTATAAAATTACCTATTACGCTTGATATGAGAAGGTAGATTATAACTGAACGGATTAGTCCACCAAACAGGTGGACTAATCCGCTTAGTTATAATCAGTCACCGAATAATGTAAGAAATTACATGGCAATTACCAACTACTGTGCGACCACCAACAAGTGACATCAGTTAATCATAATTCATGTTAAAGCGAAAGCTAAAACCTGTTCTAAATATTTGTACCAAACACGAGTTACGCACGAATAACCTTATCCAACTGTACAATTCATACAATTAAAACGGCGCTTACAACAACATTTCAAACATTACAGACGCGAGAAGATACCCCATCGGCATCGCCTCGATATCATAACCTTGTGACATTCGTATCGAACGAAATGAAAGCAAAAATCGTAATGTATTCGTTGAATGTGGAATCATCCATCAATGTCGCCGGCTCATTGTGTGGCCCGCACGCAACGGCTTCGTACAGTCGGCGGTGGAATACGTCTTAACAATACAGTGGACGGCAGGCCGTGCGAGATGGTCCAGCACACATCATTTTTTCTTCGTTAGAAGATGCCGCTTTAGACCGCGGCTAAGCGGTGTCTAAAGGTATTAGTGGAAATTAGACAGAGCAACATAAATAGCAGCAGAACCATGGTAACCGATATAGCCCTTCGAATCGCTAAACTTAAGTGGCAGTGGGCGGGGCACATAGCACGTAGAACCAATGGCCGTTGGGGCGGAAAGGTTCTCGAGTGCCGACCACGTACCACGGCGTAGGTAGGTCCCCCACAAGGTGGACTGATGACCTGGTAAAGGTCGCGGGAGTCCGCTGGATGCGGATGGCGCCGGATCGGTTATTGTGGCGGTATCCTGCTGTTTCGGCAAAATATTTTTCGCCAAATTTCACTTCCCACAAAACTTATGGCAGTAGTTTCATTTACCAAACGAACAAATAGCACATTTTTGTTTCGCATTTTGTTCATTTGGTCAAAATATCATCTGGCATAATTTTGCTTTGTCAAGAGTTATCAAGACAAAAGTTTATTAAGCATACACTTTGTTTGGGCTAATATTGTTTTCCAAACAAAACATTTCTTCAAATTTTCATTTCGCACATTAGGTATCAGGGTGGAAAAAATGGCTTGTCATAAGCGAACTCTGTTTTTAGTCGGTTAGGTTAGGGTTCACTTGTGTCCCTCAGACCATAAATAGACACCCCGCGCAGCGGGGTGGCGTCGATTCACTGGAGACTCTCGATGAAAAGGGCGAAACCGACTCGGGGCTTGCTTGCATGCATGCTGCTTATTTGCAATATAATATATTGTTACCTAAGTACCTATAGTAAAGAACATATAAACTTACCTGTAAATTATTTACTTTTGTTTTTTTGCAAACTACCCGATTAGCAAAATATGTAATCTCACTCAAATAGATTTCGTATGCACTACACAATTAGGATCTAAATCGTATGCCATGCAATCATTTGGAAAACGAATGTTATGCCAAATAATACGTTTGACCAAATGAAGCTTGACTATGTAAAACTTTGCCAAATAATAATTTGCGAATTAATAATTTGCCATAGGAGATAATGCCAAGTGATAAAATGCGAAACAATAATTTGAATAGTGATTTTATGCCAAATGTTCATTTGGGAAACATTTTTTGGGAAGTGATACTTTGGGAAATGATTTTTGCCCATACAATAGAGAACCTATGTGGCATTCTTTGGGGGAGGCCTATGTCCAGCAATGGACGTCTTTTGGCTGAAATGATGACGACATAAATAGGTCGTCGGGATTACTCTTCTACTAAAAAGATAGCTGGGTCCATTTCGTGACAAAACTTAGTGGGTAGTACAATAGTATTTTTATTTGTTCTGTTTATTTTTGTCACCAATAAATATAATTCAAGGAATATCAATAGCAAAATCGTGAAAACGCCAGGAGTAGCTATGGAAGTGTCGAATCTATTCTAATCTATATAGTTAGGTTAGTAGGGTTCAAGTTTTCTGCCAACAAACTGTTATGCAGCTTGGCAGATAAGGTTAATTTTATATTATGTAACCTGTTGTTTTTGTACGTAATAAATATTAAAAAAAAAGTTATTATCACACTTTGACAAGGTATTTGAAAATATGATGAGGTGACACTTTACATTTCAATACCAATGAAAGAAAGAAAGGAGGAAGAAAGAAAATAAGTTTATTTCGCAAATATACAGAATTCACAATAACGTACATTTTGACATTTCGTGAAATGCGAAAAAGGCACAATGCCGAGCCACAGAAGATGTCTCGACGCTGATATTATGTGGATCATTTGAGTTGCACGTCACAGGACTGCACTTCCTCGAAATGCATATATTAAAGCATAGTAAAGTGGAGGAATATCTTATAGTATAGGTAAAGGTACGTCCTTATTGGCATCATTTTTCATGATGGGATAGAGGTTTACTGAAACTTGAAAAACTGAACAGACTCGAAAAATACGCTAGCATAAACCGCTGGGAAAAAAGCGAATTGTTCCTACCGTGAGTCCTTGAATATAATGTTATTTGCATTAGACTGTACAAGTTTAACTTTTGATGCAAAGCCAAGAAGGAATCGATCGGGTAGCCTGCCAATAAATGTGCTTTACTTGCGCCAACCGCTCTGCGTGTAGCCAGTGTTGCAGTTATTTAGGTTATTAAAATTAAAATTAAATAAATTTTTATTTCAGATTATATCCATATAGTGTTAGTAGGCCTTAATCTAAGTTGGTTAGTCTGTGCATAGACACGCACTTAAATCTACTTATCTCTAAATTGTGCAACCGCTCTTATTTGGCTGACCCAGTACATCAAAATAGGGCAGTCATATTTGTCAGCAATATATTGTCAGCAATATTATGGTGAAGTAAGGTAACGACGGTAAGTGTGGAATTACTTAATGTATGTTTTCTTATATACATCTAAACGTGAGTTCCTGTAATTGGCATTGTATCTCTCAATCTGTGTATTTATAGCTGGTTGGATTTGTTTTGTATAAATAAATAAACATGCAAATATCCAACTGAGAGAAAAATATGAAATTGAGTAACAAGCAGACAAACAAGATTACCGTGTTGATGGAATACATTTTTTTCACTAGGTACTTGAAACTAGCGCCGTCCATATTTCGTAATTTTTTGCAAATAGGCTGTATTAATAAAGTGGCCTGCCGTCATTTTCAACCGAAAAAATTAAGACTATGTATAATTTACTCAACTGTCTGCGGTTTGGTTGAATGAAGCAACTGTATGCAATGGATACCTCTTTGGACAGGCAAACTATAAGCACATTCTTTGGTGAGTATTCTTTATGAATAGTGTAAAACGCTGTGTCTGTAGCTCCAGCCTTACGTGAGCTGATTGCGCGCGCATTCCTCACTCATGCGCAAAAACATCGCAATAAAATAGCGGAATGAAATATTTGCACAGCATTGGCGATGCTTTTATGCTTTTTGCTTATTCGAAGAGTGCCAATTATTTCAGTTGTACTCCATATAGTGTTTTTTGTGATTGAAAATGATATAAGTAGGTACCTACTTTGTACGAGTTTTATTTGAAAAAGATTAAGTCTTTACTTTAGAATATTTTGAGCAGGTACAGAGTATGCAAAAATACAAATATGTCGGAAAATATGAGTTATCAACATATATTTTACTTCACTGAGTGATTCAGCAGGTTTCAAAGTCGGTCTCTCTGCTGACGTGTAGTGCTTACTGTGATCATACTAGCTATTGATTGACAGTTACTTTAGTAGGTCACTAACCCTATTCAAAACTTCAACAAAAACATTTAACTGTAAACTGCTACCGACTAACCAGATTACCAACAATAGTGTCTCAAGGGACAAACTAAACAAATCGCAATAAATCCGTCAAACGGAATCGGTAGCCAAATCTTGTTATTTGCATACAAATTTCATAACAAAAGGTATTGTTTAGAATAAGTAAAGAGTTAACGCTTTGTCGCGCCGATACGAAAAGATTATTTTTAAAAAGGGTTATTGTCGCCATGGCGCGCAGACGGTTGCTAGTCTTTTGCAAATGGACAATGCGTAATGCTCATTGGGTCGTTTTTACATTTCTAGGATGCGACAGTCGTGGGCCTTAACTCTTCTCGCATTTATTGTTTGCCAATGCCAATTGGTAACTTTAAAATGTACAGTTTTGAAAATGCGTAGATACCTCTCGAAGCAACCTAATTGAACAACCTAATAGTTGAACATTATTGAACCTTCATATTAGCTACTGGGATACTACTGCTTTGGAAGGTGCTGGATCGCTGACATTTGCTTCACAAGTCCGTGAGCTGTTATGAAACTCCTGCTATAACTCTCCTTAAGTTCCTTTAGGAGACTAAGTACCACAACATTCATCTATGATACAGTTATATCTGAGTTGAAAGAAGTGGGCAGCTCAATTTTTGGCTCCTAATCATCGTCATCATCATATCAGTATAATGACGTCCACTACTGGACAAAGGTCTTACAAAATAATCCCAATGGTTACGAAAAGTCGAACTGACTTACCTTTCTGTTCGCCTGAACTCTGACGGAGACCGCGGCTCATATTGCTCCCGCAGTTCATTATTAATTTGTTAAATTCTTCGTTATTCATATTATTATACGATTAGACGACAATAGAACATATCGTTTTTACGATAGCACGTTTTTATGACACTGACGTAATGTCATCGCTAGTTTTTGTCGATGTTCTAGCGGCCTATAGGTTTTATTCAGTATTCTATATTATCAAACCGCGATTAGATTAGCACAAAAGCTAGAGAAAAGCTTGGAAATTCCTCGTACTTATCAACATAGGTAGGTTCTGCAGTACTAAACTATTTATAAGCTGTGAAATGTGAACATGTGTACTTAACACCGTTTACGTCACACCTGGCCATAATACCAGTTTTACTGCACGCTGCGCGTACGGGAAAACTCGCATTATGGCCAGATGAAGACGTAAAATTTTGTACTCAACACGGGCGGTAATTCGTAAAGCCCCAGAGCGCATATTATGGCCCTCACCTTCGGTTCGGGCCACAAACCGGCCCATTGCCGGATCTGGGGCATTCACGAATTCACCGCCCTAGTTACGTAATGTACTATTAACACACTAATTATCTATGTTACTTTCTTTGTACCAGGTTATGATACAGACAGCTCTAACGACAATGATGTTATGTTATGAGGGTAGGTATAATATTACATTATTTGTATTTTATTTAAATAGATAATATAATTTATGTTATTTTCCTAAGCTTTAGATCGTCTTCGTGTCATTTCATGCATTAATTCGAAAACGGCATATGTGCTCCCCATCGAGACACAGACCCTGGGGACAAGTCTAATCTCCATACAAACGTACCAAGTTTGGTTCTCATTTTGAACCTGCATATCTACTGTAATAACAAGAAACTTTTTATGCGTTCTATTTTAATTTCTAGCAACAAAAACTAGTTTCCGACCTAAATATGGCGGATTCCATTGTGTATACAAACTTTCATGTTATTCTAAGTAACTACGTTTGCATAGATAGTTGCTAGCGACCCTTATGCATTAAAGCTGTGGGCGAAAACTCATTATATTAAGGATATACAGAATGATGCATAGTTATTATTTAATGGATAAAAATCTTAATGTATAAGTAGGATATGTAACTGCATCGAGACATTCTACTGTACCATATATTTAACGTTCTATGATTTCGGATTATCACGCTTCGCCGAAATTAAATGCTCATCGCCACTTCCAGAACATGATCTTGTGGCAATTGAAACCAA
Organism: Epinotia demarniana; assembly: GCA_945867215.1. Lineage (NCBI taxonomy): Eukaryota > Metazoa > Arthropoda > Insecta > Lepidoptera > Tortricidae > Epinotia > Epinotia demarniana. Next base: position 8,720,899 of record OX244261.1, read on the forward strand.
TTAAATATAAGTCCAATGTGACATCGAAATTGACTTTTATTAAGAGGAAATGAGAAGTAAACTTGAACTACATAAATAAAGAGATGCATTTTTTTCTACTTTGATGAACAAAGTTAGCTGTACAAGATATTCCCTAAATATAAGATTTATTACCCCTTGTCAGTTTGTTTTTGTGAAAAGGGTTTGTAAGTGTTTTTCTACTACGTAAATATGTCATGTCCGGCCCAAAATAGGAATCATAATCCTAATTATATCAATATTCCTATCTGTATTGGCAAGTTTTAATTTAAAATACAACAACCAAGCTAGTTTATCCCAACTACAATCACATCGTAACAAATCGTACAAGCATTAAATTTTCTTTTTTTCTAAACCAAATCCAAGACCAAAACCGATATTCCAAAATGTGTCTATATATGTATGTGGGTATCAGTATGTATATTATATGCTCGTATTTATTTGAAAGCAAATAATATCCATTTCATTCTGAAATCTTTTACGCCAGCGTATTTATGTGGCATAGGCACGCGAATGTGTGCTCGCACGAGTACATATATACAGGATGACGTATCCCTCCCATTCGACATTCTGGATGAACAAAGCTGAAACTCTCGTCACGGTCGCGGACGCGTCATTCATCACCAGCACAGGGTTGGCAGGAGCGAGTTTTTTATGTTAGAATTTAGGTAAAGGTTAGTTAACAACTAAACGCTAGAAAAAATACACAAATAGAAGCGTTAGGTAATTGGAAATACGAGTAGGTATACTATGACACTTCATTTGCGTTGTAAAAAAATAGAGTCCATTATAGAAAAAATCTACACTTCTTTTCGTTGGGCAGTCGTGTAAACTACCGTTCACGGAGCATGCTGCCATTGAACACCTATTCATTATTATTTTAATTGAACTGTATGATATTCATAATTATGATACTTTTAAAATAGAACGTATTTTAGTGAATTGTACGCCGGTGCATTTGAACAAAATATTGTATAATACGTCTATAAAGGTGCCACATACAAACTAGCCAGCAAATTATGGCAGCAGAAACAAGCTAAGGATTTGAGTAGGTATTCTTTACTTTTAGTATTCTTGAGATTGATATAATTTGACATAGTCGACTTTTATTAAACTGTCAGAGGCATTGGAATCTTCTATCTTGCGCTGTAGAGTTGCTTTTTGAATGAATTACTTTGATGCAATTCGGTATACTGAAATAATCTCAAGTATACGTGGTGCCACGAGAAAGAGAGCGAAAATGTATCTTAGGTTTAATTGACTTAATTAAATTAAATGCCAAAAATCATGTCCGATCTCGTGGTTCTCCGTAGGTTGGGGTAGGCACCCGCGACGCGGGTTCCTGGCAGTGTCCTGGCGGTTTCATGATCTTTCTGAGAGATTCGGCAACCCTACAGGCCCTACAGCGCTCGCGTGCGGCGAGGAAACGCCGAGCTTCAGATATCGCTATGTTTAGCTTTCAGCGATTGCAAACTTTGACATTTTGGATTGCGCGCTGCTGCTGATAATGAATACGAGAATATTACTGCGATGTAAACTGAGATTTTAAGTACACTTATGCACATAAGAGGACTGAGTCCACTCCTAGAATATACCTAAATAAGTTCCTGAAATAACTACACATTCGGTATAAAACATATAGGTAGACGATTTTTACGGCTGTTAATGAGTTTGTTGATAAATTTGGTGACTGGTTGTATTGAAGAAGAAGAAGTCTTGCTAAGTTTTACTTTTAATGTAGTATGGGTAAAAGAGGTGCGACAAGTATGTAAACCTTTACACACGATTGTCTAATATATTCTACTCAAATTAAGTTCAGGACTTTGGCAAGCGTATTTATTTCCAAACGACAAGTAAAGGGAAATAGAAACAGAGCAATAATTTAAGGCCGTCATTTATAAAAAAATAATTATGAAGGTTTTGTTTAAAAATTTAAAACTTAATAGTCAACAATGACCACAGCGTTTTCTGCAACCGCAAAATACTTTAATTTCTAAACAGTCATTGTGTCAACGCCGCCAGTCGCAGTAAAACTAAAAACACCCGCAGCAATCATCCTAAAACGCTACCCTTTCAGACCTCGGCCTCCGGGGCCTCGAAACAAAAGAGCGGTAAGTAAAAGGCTCTTTAATCTACCGGTTCGGCAGGTGCGCCCAGGGGACTGTTTACAGCTCTAGGGCAAAGCGGTGACTTGCGGTACTTTGCTACTAGTTTGCAGAGGCATTGGATTCTGGTAAGAACATTGCAAGACAGAATAAACGAGGGTTGTGATGACATTTTGCAAACTGAAATGAGTAATGGTCATTGTATTTGCACCGACACCTTTTTCATTCTCGGTTCATACATTATTAGTTGATAATTTCTTCAGTATTGAACTATCCAAACTAGTTTACCTTCCTGACCAATTGCCGGAAAATGTTCTCTATCAAAAAGTTACAGGTAAATTATGGTTAAGTTCTCTGTTAGTTCCACAGCAGTAGTATAGCCAGTATTAGTGCTATTACGCTACCGTATACGTAAAACAAAATAATATTAAAAACAAATTCATATTTTGAAAAATAATATTAAAGATAGTAAAGCAAGAGAGCAAGTTCCGAGATTGCCGCTTTCTGTCTATTTATACCTACAAGACCAGCCACTTGAAAATGCTGGGATTCCCAGCATTGTCAAATGAGATTCGTTTGTTTTGGCCCACCTATTATCCGATTCAAACTACCCAGATCTTACTGTTCAAAGACTTCAAAGTTGATTTTCAATTACTGAATGTTTAAAGTTAGATTGACTAAATTGTAATAACCTTGGCTGTGTATTCTAAAACATAAACGTGGACTACCACGTTTGTATTCAGGACTTTTGACACATTTGGCACATCACATTCGATAAATACAAATACGGTTCAAACATATTCCGGAATAGACCCTAACTAAAAGATACAATTTTATTGTGGCTACTGAAATAGGTGGACAGCGACAGAAAAGAAAATGCTTCGTCATTGCATACTGATACTATCTTCACCGGGTACAAATCTTGCTGACAAGTCATGACATGGCCGTTAAAACGCAGTAGCGGGAGGCGTTGCCTAAAAACTAGTAACCAAACCAAATGCTAGATGCACTAAGTGCTACTTGATATTGCTTCATGAATGCATGTTACCTTGTGATTCCGTATTCGTCCATGCGATGAGGAGTGGGCATGTCTTCATGAGTGAACATATAAGTAGTATTATCTTGCTATGATATCCTGAATTCCTTAGTTTCTGTGAATAAAATATTTTTAGTACGAGCTTTTATTGCCGACTGTTCTTTTTGTACGCAATCATTAACAACTTTACTGGCCGGAGAGGTCCAATGGGCGCAAACACAGGTTGTGTAGTTTAGTTGTTATGTTCACCTTCTACTCGTATCTCCATCATAAGATCGGCTCGGTGATGCCATAAATCTCATGATAGTTATGATACCTATATCATAATCATACCTGTTACACATGTCGCACCTTTAGAACGTAACCTAAGCCAAAAACACATTTTTTTGGGAAAGCGCATATAAAGATTTTAAGTCGCAATACCTAGGTCGAGGTAGTTTATAGTCGATCTAAGTATACAACTCAATTTGATGTTTTTTTGAGTTAGGTCAGTTCCGTTCTACACTGAAAAAAAGGATCAAACAAACTAGTGTTGTTAGTTGAAATTTTCGTTGTAGGAAAGTAAACTTTAGTTATAAACTGTAAACTGATTTTGTTACTGATAACCAGTAGTGCGCAAGTCCCTAGATTACGACCTAACTGGTAGCCAAATTTAGGTTACAGTTAACCCATATTTTTCTTAGTGTAAAGATGCGATGTAACTAAAAGCCTCGTGACAAATTCACTTCACGTACAAACTAGTATAAACTAGTGCCTGCTACAACCCTGAGCAAATAAAGTTTTATTGCAAGTTTTCGAGTTGGCTTCGAGCTTCACTCGGTGACAAATTTCAATACAACGCGCGATAAGCATAAAGTTAGGGTTATTCCCTCCGCAAGTGTGTAATATGGGTAAGTTTGGTTAAGAAGGGAGAATGATTTATTCATTCATCTACATAGTAACGTATGTATTCAACAATCTCTTTGTACACTTGCTACCTCGGTAGTCTATCTATCTAGGTAGTAGGTACCTCGTACAGTTGGAGGTAAATTAAATATTATAAAATCGTGTTCAATTTGATGTCGAAGTAATACGCGGTATTGCTGATGAATGTGAATTGTTCGCAGCGTTAGAGCACGCTTCGTCAAGGCAATGTCAACTTTTTAAAATAAATTAACAAAACGTTTTAAGAAACATATTATTAACTTAGACATTGGCTTAGTTAAACTATGGTTATGCTAATTGATGAACGGCAAATCTTCATCATCATCGTCATCATAACAGCCGACACTGACCGATCCTGCGCCGCAAAAACGAATGTTAGATACCCCTTCATATGTATTTGTTTAATATATTAACGACCTATCGAAACTATTAAATACTATTAGGATCAAATCCTACCTATAAAAGGAGATGACATTTCAATTATATTTCCTAGTATAAAAACAGATGAAGTTACATATAGCCTAAATACTAAATTTAATACAATTTTTCCTTCCTGAACCTAAATTTGCAAAAACCTAACATAATACAGTTTAGACCCCATCAGAGAACATCATTAAGTATTAACTATTCATACCAAAACAGCAAATTAGAAACTGCCAACACCTGTCGACTACTTGGCTTAAACATCGACGAACATATTATAAGCTGGAAAGTCCACATTGACAAAATTTCGATAAAATTATCTAGATTTTGTTATGTCCTAAGACAAATTTATATTGATAAATACCAACTTGAAAACTGCTATATGTGCTTATCACGCTTTTGCCCAATCATGGCTGCAATATGGAATAATGTTGTGGGGCAGTAGTGTAGGTGCAAAGATCTATTTTTATTACAGAAAAGATGCGTATCAGGTACGAGTTCTCAGCAACATAAGAAATGAAGAGAGTTGCAGACCACACTTCTGTAGATTAAAAATAATTACCCCTCGCATCTTTGTGTATATTAGAAACGTGTAAATTTGTTCATAAAAATCCTAACCTGTATCCTAAACCTGAAAACTTCAACTCTCATCTCATGCACACAAGTTAGGTACTTACGTCATCGCAAAAAAATAGTTCATATAATTTCCGCCAATCTAACAATGTTCAGTAAAGGCCCTTACGCAATGTCCATTAGAATATACGATAAAATCCCGCTGCTTATAAGAAACGAAGTTACTTATAGCACCTTTGTTAATAAACTTAAAACTTACCTCCTAACTGAATGCCCATACTCTCTGCAAGAGTTCATGGGCTATTGGGTTTTATTAATTTTGTAGAAATTACAATTACCAATAAGTGTATGCCTAGGTATGTGAATATTTTATCTAATGTGAAGATTTTATAAAAATATAATATGTTGATTTTACGTAAATGTATGTTTAGGTTAGTTTAGTTTTTAAGTATGTTGCTACACCCTAGGAGGGTCCATGTCTGTACTGGTTACACTTAAGAACATCCTGTAAATACCATGGTTGCAGCGAATAAATGAATATGAATATGAACCTAAACATTATACGAGAGAAGGCCTGTGCCCAACAGTGGGACGTATATAGGCTGATTTGTTATGATTATACGTTCAATATTGTCTGAGTCGTAGTTGTACAAGTAAAAGCATATGCCAGGAACGCGCCTAGCGGGCGCCTACGCCGTAGTCGCTATCCGCTACATACGAGGAAAACCACAGGATCGGCTACGAGCGTAGCGCGTAGCGATTCTTGGTAGTGAATATGTTAATGCCATTGTAAAAATAAAAAGAGCGAAAAAGATTTATTTCCATAAGTACACCAACTTCGCTGATTCTCGCCATAAAGGGTAGAAATGCCTTCTCCGTGTCTGGCACACACCGATATACTCGTACTATTTGAGCCACCCTCGGCACGAGTGTAATCCTCACTCGACTCGATGAGAGCGGCACGAGAGATGACGATCGGAGATTTAGTGGATTGCTGCAAGATTGCTTCGTTCGTGTGACCGGGACTAAATAATTACCTATTACGTGTACGTATTTTGTAGCACACAAATACGTACGTACATAATAATTATTTACAAAACCGTCAGTTTCATTTGCGATAAGTTAAGACCGCGATGGTCGAGTAATACCAGTCTCAGGTGAAGAGCGGCAGGTAAGTAGTATATTTATTTAATTATATATTAAAACTTTAATGTAGAAAACAAAATTATGTACATACAAATGGCGGACTTAACTCCAAATGGCTCTAGTGAGATCTGTCTCACTCCCTTGATCGAGACCTCTGTATTATTTTGCCTACTCGTATATTATTAAAGTTTAGGTTAGCTTAGTTTAGGTGTATTCTGCAGCCCTATTTACGAATGGTTTTTATTTTGTACTAGTATTGTTTGCGATGATTTTACTAATTTATCAACTAGGCTTTTAAGAGGTTCAAGGCGGATTTCTTCTTTGTTTCATTAAGTGCTTATCCGTAGCCCTTAAATAAAAAAAAATGTACAGACTCAGATATTATAAAGATTTATATGCAGTTACTTAATAACAAAATGAGATATTTTAAGAATTAATGTAAATACATATTGCTTTACCAGATGGAAAGACGACATCGTTGGAACTAAGGATTCCTCCTGGACACGAATGGCCCAACATATAGGGAGGAGGATTTTTTAGCGAAGGCTTAAACCCGTTAAGGGGTTCCTGCAGATTAGAAACATAAATCTAAGTGTTTGAGAAAAAAAAAACGAAACAAACGAAAAATCTAATATAAAAACACTTAAACTAACTTTCCAGATTGTAGTATGCATAACATACCAATTTATATATATTTAATTCCTAGAAATTGTGTATCTTGCAATGAAATATAGGCTTTATATTTTATTGTATTTTATTTTCAATTGACTTTAAAAAGTTTTCAGCACTAATTAAAATCAAATATCATCAACGTCACATGACGTAACGTGACATGAAGTTTGTTTTGAAACGTGAAGAAAACAAAAAAAATATAAAGGATACGTTTATGTTACTTACCATCACGCCGTCCCCATATCAAGTAGTTCACATACTAGTAAATATCCCATGCAAGTAGGTATCCTATCCACTTCAACAGTAACTCGTATTATAATACCTTACCTATTGTATCAGTCTCTGTACTATATAACCCTACCTACACACTCCCATATGCCCAACCATCCCGTCCTAACCGAGAAGGTCACAAGTGGAATACATTTCCATGATACAATCGCCTTTTTTGCTCATAAGGGAGCATATATCACAGTAAAGCGGTAGTCAGTCGGCCAGCTTTTGTGCCCTTCTGTGGGGAGTGTCGGTGTGTGCGTAAGCCTGTTGATGTGTGCGTTGATTTGCCGACGCGGGCGGTGCGAGCGACGTCGGTACGGGTGGCAGTAAGTGTGGGTACATTATTTTTTATTCATTTTATAGGCACGTAATGTACGTTGTTACTTTTCTTGCTCTTTGTAGATTGCTTTGTTGATGAGACTGAGACGTGCTAAGTAATCAAGGAACAGAGAGCTATTAGGTTATTATTATATTTAGTTATATAAACTGTATTGCACGAAACAAAATAATGTATAAATGGCGGACTTACCTATTGTCAGTAGAGAGTACCATTACCCTATGGTTATGGAAAGGTTTGTTTGTCTGGTTTAGAATACATTGCGTATATTAGTAGTTCTTTGGTTTAATGAACATCGATAGGTAAATATTACTACAAAAAAATTGGAATACAAAAAAGTTTGCAATTTTTTTCATAATGTAGGCAATGTAAGTACTTAAGACAATTTCAAATTTACAATATTAGCGTAAAGGTCAGAACTAGAATATAACTCTAAAATTGTGTTGTCAGAAAGAAAAAAACATGTCGTCTATACACTAGTTAGGACCAAGTAGGTAGAGTTATTAATGTAAAATAATGAGTAGGAATAATAATGAAGGGTAAAAATAACTGAGATAAACGAATTAAACTAAACAAAACCAAACACGAGCACTTTATAGCTTGGCATAAACGTCAAGAAACTGAAATATATTTTTTCAACCCTGGTAACTCCGTTAAACTTGTCATATATACTAGTAGACCGATTGTCATTTGTGTTGTTCATCATCATCATTTATTTAAGAGCTTGGCTCTTGTCGGTGGAGTAATTTCCATTCTGTTCTATATTATCTGCTTTTTCCTTCAACTCTCTATAAGATTCAACTAAAATGTTTTCCTTTAGCTGCTCCATGTAAGCTCTTCGTGGTGGTCTTCCTCTTTTTCTTCTTCCTTCTATCTTTCCCTCTATTATAACTTTAATGAAGTCAACGTTACGAAGAAGATGTCCTATCATTTTTCCTTTTTGGTTTTCAATAACTTTTAATAAAGTTATTTTTTCACTGGCTATACGCAAAACCTCTTCATTTGTCTTTTTCTCCGTCCAACTGATCTTTTCTAATCTCCGCCAACACCACATCTCAAAGGCTTGCAACCTTTCCCTGTCCCATTGAGTCATGGTCCACGTTTCGCAGCCGTAGAGAGCAATGCTCCAGATGTACACCTTAACCAGTTTCTCTCGAGTTGAGCGTGATATTTTAGCTGCGAGGAAAGGTCTTTTTGAATTGAATTGAAGGCTTGCTTGGCTATGGCTATCCTGGCAACAATATCAGGTGTACATCTAGAGTCATCTGTAATAATGCTGCCTAGATATTTAAACTTTTTTACTTCCTCAATTGCTGTATTGTTTAAGGAAATTGACGTGACGACTGTTCTTTTCGATACCACTAGAGTTTTGGTTTTGCTTCCATCAATTTTGAGCCCAGATTCCAAAAAAGTTGTATCCATAGAAATCAGCAGCGCCTGGAGTTCATTTCTATTTTCAGCAACTGCTGCTATGTCGTCTGCAAAGCGTATAAATTTTACATTTTTCCCATTAATTTTGACCCCTCCTGTACTAGAATCTGTTAGTTTTCTTATTGCATTTTCAATAAATATGTTAAAAATTATTAGCGAAAGTGGGCACCCCTGACGAACTCCTTGACGTATTTTTGCGATTCCTTTCTGTTCGTTAATTACTACTGTGGTTTGTTATTTTCTGTACAGCTCTAATATAATTCTTCGGTCTCGATAATCTAGGCCTGCTTCTTTCAAGACTTTCATCATTTTGTTCCAATCGACTTTATCAAAAGCTTTTTCAAGGTCTATGAAAGCTATGAAAGTATCTAAATCGAACTTTAATCGGCGGTCAACTAATAGTCTCAATGCAAGTATGGCTTCTCTCGTACCCCTTTGTTCTCTAAATCCGTACTGGTCTTGTCCTAATTGTGTTTCGGCTATTGGTCTAATTCTATTTTGGATGATTTTGAGTAGTATTTTGCTAGCTTGTGATATGAGGCTCAAAGTTCTGTGTTCTTCACACTTTAGTGTATTTGCTTTTTTCGGTAGTGTTACTGTTTTTGTAACCTGAAAGTCCTTTGGAATTATGCCAGTAGTATACATTTTCTATATAATATCGAAAATTTCGTCATGTATCGGGTCACAATTTGCGTATTTTATCATTTCGATATACATCTGTGTTGTTGTTTTACCGTATTTGTTAAATTTCGCGGATTTATTAGCATTCAAATGCATCATAAATCCAAACAATGAGCAAAACAATACGAATACCTTGTGGAATGACAGTTTTTTGATTATTTATTTATTATAGACTAATAAGTGTGAAATTATGAATGATTATATAAATTTTCAATCGTCGAATCCGACTCGGCTGGGCAGCGTTCGGGAAGCTACGGCACATCTTTTCGTCCAATATTCCGCAGTGCCTCAAGACGAGAGTCTTTGACCAGTGTGTGTTTCCAGTGATGACATGTGGCACTGAAACATGGTCGCTTACTATGGGCCTCATAAGGTTCAAAGTCACCATTTGAAGGGATGGAGAGCGACATAGGATAGTTTCATCCCCGAAATCATTCCCTAAGGGGGTGAAATAGGGAGGTAAAAGTTTGTATGGAGCTGCGATATAAACGAATTCCACGCGGACGGAGCCGCGGAGCTAGTAAGAAATACATATCAGGCATTATCTTACACAAATTGACCTAGCCCCTCGGTTTCTCACACATCCCCCCATTGATGAAGATAGTAAAGTACCTAGAAGAAATGTTATACAATCTGAACATAAATAAAATATTCAGTATTTTTATTTTTCATTTATTACACATGAAACTCATATTTAACAGCCTTTCTATTAATAACACATTTTTATTATTTCACTATGAACACTCAGAACGAGTTAGTGAAAATACACTAACTCCAATAGGTATGTTTTTTATTAAAGCCATAGTGGTTGAGTTAACGCCGTCTGCAGCATTGAATACTCAAGCAAGGCACACTGATGGGACTCGTACCATAAGATGCACCATGCAAAAGATTTCCTTAGCTTGCGTAATTAAAAAGGCCGGTCGCCTCATTGAACTGGCCTCCAATTTGTTAATATTGTGAATTTGATTGGTGATACTATTGTTCAAACATGATGAACTTTGATGATGAATTAGATTACAGAAAACGAAAAACAACAATATCAATGACATATATGAAAGTCATTAATGTCATTATGAAGGAGGAATGAAGTAGGAAATTTTCAAGCGGCCAGTTATTTATCCTAACTATTCTAAGAAGTAGTACCAATTAGCGGAGTTAGGGTATGCGCGCACGAAGCAACTTTGTGGCCAGCGACAGTACATCTGTCTCGTTTGCATGCTCAAAGTGAGAAGAAGTGCAAAAGAGACAGATGTACTGTCGCCGGCGATAAAGTTGCTTCGTGCGCGCATACCCTTACCTGTCCACAGATGTTTTTTGTGATAAGGTGACTTAGACTTGCTGTTATGTGATTGATCTTTATTGGAACATACTACTGATGTATAAAGTTACTGGATTAGAAGTACGAAACGAACTATTTTTATTTTATTATTACATTCAAAGTGAGGCACCTAACTGTAGAATCATCATCATCATCATCTCATGATGACATACGGTACCGAGATTGGGGCGAGTGATTATTCGAACATTTTGAACGCCGCCTCATTCATCTGTCACCATTTTTTTTGTATAAATCGCTAAATAATGAAGTATCATTTTTGGATGTTAGGTAGAAATCGCGTACCCACTTCTACCAGCAAACCAAACATTTTACCCAAGTTATTAAGCCAGGTCTACAAAAATAGTGAAAAATTAATGAGTCGTTAAAAACGCTCGAAGAATCGCCCGGTCTCCGTTCCACTCCGGTTGAAGTGGACATAATGTGGCAAGATTCTTAGCAAACTTACACCTAACCCATAATCTGGCTTACAATACAATCTGATTACACAAGTCAGCGATAGCAACCTATTGTGCTAACTCAGGGATGTTGTCCAAATGTTTATTAGTGAAACAGATTTTAAAATCTATTTCTACTGCTAAACCAATAAGTTCAGAAACTCCCCATCTGGGACACTAAGATATTATATGATTGGCTATTGTTAACTACATCTAAGAACACATTGTTTGATACAGCCAGGAGAACTGCTATAATATTACTATTAGCTTTAGGAAGGAGAATACATGATCTGACTCTTTTACAAATAGCTAAGGAGAGCCTTATAGAATCAGATAGCAAGATTATCCTTTGGCCAGCTTTTGGGTCCAAGACTGATTCAGCAACCAGAAGACAGTCGGGTTGGTGTTTGAGTGCCCATCCGGAGGAAAGGATTTGTCCGGTAAAACATATCAAATTATTGATAACTTTAACAGAACCTAGGCGTTCCACTGTTCAGGATATTCATGAGTTATTTATAACTATAACTGGAGCAGAGGCGGCTCGTGACTAAATTGTATGGGTGTTCACTTGAAATAAAACAATGAAAATACATGACGTTAGCAGATTCCGGGATTCCGAAGACTCATCCGTGCACCCTTAAAGCAATTTGAAATGCACCACATAATACTACACAATCTGTTCCCAACCTTCGTAAAATATGCCTGTTTTTGTCAACGCGGTCATTGAACTCGCGTATAGACTTTCGGTACTTACGTGGAATCTAGTGCCCTGCGCATATCCTGTAATATAGTTTTTACTCTCATCACTACCACACAACTACAGTGTTTTCACATATTGTTCGGATTTAAACACACGCGTAAATGTTTTGGTTTTCGTCGTTCATGTTTGCGTAAGGTCAAGGTCCCTTGTCCCTTAGCCTCCAATTCAAGCCGGATTTGTCACGTTTTTGCACACTTTTTAATGAACACCACATTATAATTATCCATTTTAACACTCACAAGTAGTAACTTATAAGTACAGGCTATTTCAACTCGTATTAAATGATTAATAATTGGAAAATACCCGAATTTGCATTCGCGCGCATGCATTTAAGTTGACTTTGTTTACATAGGAGTGGCAACGTCGCGCGCAATCGCTGTCGCTGTCGCGGCCGGGCGGCAAAATTAACCGGCAACGTGGCGTGAGCGGCGCTCCGAATTTGGCTATATTTTCATAGAAAATCTTCTGTTTCACGCGCAGGACTGTGGCGAACTTTCTCTTTCACTCTTATTGGATTTCGTATTAGGAAATGTACCGAGTCTTCTTTCATAGGAGCGCAATCGTGAGCGCTCCGCTCTCCACTCCGCTTGGCGCGTTACCTATGAAATGATACGGTAGGATGATGGGTATAGCGCCTACTTATGATCTTGTAATGTAAAGGTAATTATTTTATTGGTATTGGTACAGTCGTATTTTAAGTGGATTTTAAATAGGAATATTAATAATGAGATTAATGAGTATAATTTTGTTATAATTATTTATGGGAGTTCACTGCACCAGCGCTCCTTAGGGCGAGCCGCCTCTGAACTGGAGGCGTTAAACAAGCCTTTAAAACTAATATTGCTGGATGGATAAGGACTATATTCGGGCCTCCATGACGATGCTGACCGCGCGCATTGATAGTATCGAACAGAGATTGGATGCGGTTGAGAGGAAGGCGGCGGAGACAGTCGCAGCGCCTCAGGGCAGTGAGGTGCTCGTGTTGCAGCAGACAGTGGAGCGGCTGCAACTCGAACTGAATGACCGCGACCAGGACGCGTTACTCTCCGACCTAGACTTAGGGCATGTTCCTGAGGCTAAAGGGGAGAACGTCGTTCATACTGTCGTGGTCCTCGCTGCCAAGCTAGGTGTGACCCTGGAGCAGCGTGACGTCGTGTTCGCCGAGCGTGTCGGCGCGTTCGACCGGGGCGGGGCGGGTGCCGAGGTTGATGGGGCTGCGAGCCGTCCGCGCCGCATCGTCGTGAGGCTGGCGCGGCGCCAGCTGCGGGACGAGCTGCTGCGGGCGGCCCGGGTGCGCCGCTCCTTCACATCTGCTGACGCCGATTTGCCGGGTACGCCGCGACGTATTTACGTCAACGAACGGCTCACGCGCACGAACCGCCTCTTATTCCACCGCCTGCGCGAGGAATGCCGCAAGGCGCAGTGGAAGGACTCGTGGACCAGGAGAGGCCGTGTGCATGCGCGGCAGACCGACGGCAAGCAAGTGTTTTACTTCCGGTCGGAAGCAGACATTTCGCGGGTTTTTGGAGCCGGCTCGGTTTGAGGTCGTAGCACTCGTAGCACTCGTCACTCCTCTTCACTCTCATTCACTTCTATTTTTAGTGTTAGTCTTAAGTTCTGCGCATGCTTTATTTACCGATTTCGTACATCTTGGCGGCCTCTTCCCGTAAGAGGTCTCATCAACAAGCTCAAGTCGGCTAAATGAAATGAATGTCAATATCAAGTTAATTATCGAGTCGTCCGTTGAAGCACTTGCGATTCTTAAGGCCTCTCACGGACTGGCGCGGCCTGGCCGCGGCGGACCATAGTAAACTAGTCCGCCGCTGTCAAATTTACTATTGTCTGCCACCGCAGGCCACGCCAGTGTGTTCAGGCCTAAACCTTGAAACCTTTTGCTCATCAATAAAATGAGGTGTCTAATTTCATTGTTCAAATTTATTTTAAAGAAGAGTCTAAACGGTCATTTGAATAATCTATGCCCAAAAGAAAAAAAACCATTTGACATTGTCGGACGCACAAAAAAGAGATAGCAATAACAGACTTTGCCAGCTTGTACTAAAGGCACGTTTTTACTAGAGTAGCAATTATTATGAATGAAAATCTAAAGAAAAAAAAGTTGTAATTAGACCTAGGTTCATATAACATTTATTACTCTTTATAACCTCAGGAATTCGTGGTTAAAGTCTCTCGCAATGCTCGCGGGCACCGTGTATACTATGGAAAATAAAACGTTATGAAGTATAGATTTATGGCAAATTTCATATAACATATTTTCACGATAGACAAGCGGTTCTAAAACTTACAAGGTGGTTCCGGTTTTGTAAGTAACATTCAATCCACCTAAGCAAGTTACCATGGATTCCATATCGTTTCAATTTGTTTATTATAATAGTATGATCGACTTTGTCGAAGGCCTTGAATAAATATGTGTAAATTGTGCAGATATTTTTGTAAATTAGTAGATTACTAATTATCGATCTATTAGAGATAAAGCTATGCTGATCAGAGCTAAATCCTGGCATGTAAGTATGTAAACGGTCCGGTCCGGTCAAACACAACAAACTGCCTACGTGTATTAAATCACTAGGTTCACTAGTCAACTTGTTGCATAAAGAGTTATTATCGTCTAAAATAATATTTGAGCTATACCGAAAATAATCAATGAAACAATGCTTATAGAATATAATTAATAACTTTGTTTATGAAATGCTAGTAATGTAAATTACAATAAGAATAATTTGAATTGTATACAATTTTCACTTAAAATTTATATAGTAATAAATTTTATTGTTTGCTAACTATGCACTATTAAGTCTTAAAATGTAATTCATTGCAATACCCAAAATGGGTGCACGTTGATATTGTTCACTTTGTTTGACACCATTCAATGTTTTCGCATGCCTGATACTTGTACGGTAACAGGATTGTCAAAGTTGGTACACATATACATACGATGCCGTATTGTTCAGCTGCCAAAATTACGGCACGAAATATCGTTTAACTTTGACAGTCTATGCCTGCCTGAGAATTTTATCTCCGGTAAATGTTCTCTCCAAGGCTCTTGTGTTATCTTAAGAACAGATAATTATTTTCGAAATCACTCAGACTATGAACTTAAAGTTAGATACTTTTCCTGAAAAAAGCTTTTTTTTGTTTTTTCATCTATTCAACAGTATTTTTCAGATGAATACATGGTTTCTATACATCAGTTCTGAGACTAATGGCCTTATTACAAAAAAAAAACTATGCAACAGAAACTCATTCACAAAAACTGGGCAACGCATTAATACCAATCAAATCTATATTGGCGATTTTGTATGAGACCGACTGAGAATATTGATATTCCATGAGAAGTTTGTCGGTTAATCAAGGGTAAAATTAAAAATCCAAAGTGTTTAATGGCTCCTTATGAGTAAATTACACTTTTTTTTTTTTGGTTCTGCATTTAAGTAACTTCACTTTTGAATATTCAATTGCGTTTAGTTTTACAACGCGAACAATTTTGTACCTATACGAAATATTACTATTGATATAGAGTTACGCGAAGTCTGTCTTAGGTGATTTAAACTGATATGAAATAATACATTGCGAAAAGTGCTTTCGTAATGTAATCCACCTATTAAAATGACTCATTAATTAAATGTAAAACCGTGATTCAAATTAACTTGCATCGATGGTTCAATGAAATGACCTATTGAAATCTTTGATACGTAGCTGCTGAAGTGATATTTGATGAAAAATTTGTCGACAATTCAAGGGTAAACCAAATTAAATATTAAGAAACCATCCTGTACTTTCCTTCCACCCATACCCTCTCGTCAGCCGGCGTTCAGAGGGCACGCACACACAGACACAGTTTATTAACGCACACACTCTAAACCGAGGGGTGCGCCTTAAGGGTGGAATAGTGGGGACTGTATTAAGTTCCTTTCTTTTCACTAAAATAATTTTAGGGGATGGTTTTAGTTCGATATTTTTTTGTCGAGGGCTCCTTCGCTTCTGTTGAATGCATTCGCCTGTTCAATTTGAGAAATGGCCGCTAAGTTTCCGAGGGTGGAATTTAGTAGAGATGTTGCCGAATTTGATATGGATCAAGTTATACGTAGTTATAGAGGTATAACAATTGAATACGAGAAGCAGGGGGACGAAAAGATTGCACTTCTGTTGTTTATTCAATATGATAAAATTGTATTATTTTCATAAGATCATCACAGTATTCCAGTATCTGAATTAATAACAGAATAAAATAAATATTAGGTACTTAAATACTAAAACACACGAAGTGATTTAATACATTTAACCAATTTAATGTTATACGAGTATAAGTAGTTGTACCTAAATATTTAAATTTGAAGTGTATAAATTTTATAGGTTTAAATAATATTTGGCATCGTAGTATTATTGTAACAATTTTGGAAATTAAAATCATCATATCAGCCGAAAGACGTCGAGGACTAGGGCGTTTAGTTTGCTCGTGAAAAACGATGATGAATTATAAGTACATGGCATGTATCAAATTAGCTATCAAACATCCTCGAAACAGCTATAAGCGATCAAAATATAGTTTCCACAAAATATAAAAATAAAACCCACCGCGCCCGCCAGGCACCTCGCGAGCTTTCGCTGAAATATTTTTAATCAAAGTTTTTACCTGATACCTGCCCCCGAGCGAACCGACCTGTCAATCTCTCAAACGTTAGATTAAAAACATCATCTTTCCTTTTTTTAACATTAAGAGGATCAGGGAATTATGTTGAAAAAACTCCAGGCATATGATTATAAGGATTGGATAACGTTTGACGACGGTCGGCTGGAATCTTCAGAGCCAGCCCTGTTTTGGTTTATATACACGTTTTCTACCTGAACCTAAGTAGTTTTGTTAAATAAGATCGCTTATCTATACAATGGTTCATACGCATGTGTCGTTACAAAAATGTATTTGTAATTAGAATGATTACAATGTTATCATCTACGTGTCTTAACTAGAACAGTCCTAAACTCCGTAACAAACTTTCAATAGACACCTTTTTTTCTCGAGCAGTAAGCTCCAATTTACCTCAACAATGTTGTATGTGTACCTTTCTAAACGAACACAGTGAGGCAGGTGTGTTAAATATTGCTGAGTCAGTCCGGTGGCACCGGTAGTGGTAGCGGGTTCGACTCCGATCACGATTTACATGTCAGTTGCGCCGCTTGATATCCGACATTGGGGCGAGTCATCGTGCTTGTTCTTCGAAAATGCGATTATTGAGGGATTTGGGCACATTGGAGGCGCTACGTGCAAGGTATTAGGTAGTTCAAATATTGTGAAAGGTGAGATACAGATCAAAAAAGCGTGCATCTAGAAAAATAAATAGTCTCTCAAAATATGTTGTTATGGAATTAGTATCACCCTGATCAAAGATCATCCAGAGTCAAACAAACTAAAACTCAACTAAACTTACCAGGACGGCTACCACAAGACGGCGCGCGAGCTGTCTCGATTTTTCTCGCACTTAAATGTCTCTTTTTATGTTTTCTAATAAGAGAGAGACAGATAGTGCGAGAAAAATTGAGTCTTGTGATAGCCGTGCTGTGATCATAGTTAAGGTTACGAGTAAATACAAAAATTTTAAAGCGCATAAAATTATATAAGGAGAAACATCGTTTCTGCTGAGTACGAGTCCAACCAACAATCAGGTTTCTAACCATTAACTTTGGCAATATCCACAGGAAGACGCCAACAACATCTCTGAATGGCTCATCAATCAGTCTTCAAATAAATGCAACAACAACCCGGAATACCGATTTAAAACTGAGATTAAAACTCAAACTCGTATTAACTAACCCTGGAATAATAACGGACACTGTATTAAGCGGAGTTCAAATCAAAAATAATCATATTTAAAGGCTAACTTTTAAGTCTTTCAACCTATGTATATATAATAAGAGATGCCTAAAGTTTTAATACATATACTTATAGTATAGTAACGAATGCGAAGTATAATACTTACAGATTACATAATAGTACATTTTACAACTAGTGTGAAAAGAATGTCTTGTTACCACCAGTACCGAGGTATCTTGCCACGAGCTGAAAGCGAGTGGCAAGACTCGGTACGAGTGGTAAAAGACATTTCACACGTGTTGTAAACGACGTTTTTTAATACAATTGCGAAAAATAATAAATTAATATATCATTGCGATAAAATATGCTTGCTTCGAAGTTATTTTTGAACGAACCCATACTTTACAAATGACACTGACAGTGACAACATACTATTGGAATCAGCGCCATCGGGTAAAAAATCTAATATAAAATTACTGCGTTTCGAAAGTATAGTTTGGAACTAAAAAGTAAAAAGCACTACTTCGAGAAATTGAGCTTCTCAACTGTATTAAAAAATATATTTTCGGTGCCAAACTAGTTCAGAGCTGGTGTGGTTCCGGAACATTCTAGACTTGTAACCATTATCTTGGAACGAATATTGTGTGGATTTCTGGAAGCAGCTACCTTTAGCGTATATGACTGTAGAACGTCATGGAACAATGCAGGTTGGTGAGTATATTGTAAAACAAATTAATCAAATCAATTGCACCAGGGGCTTAACTGAAAGAGACGCCTTAAAGGGATAAGTTAGTTAAGTTTTCTACCAACTTAAGCTATTTTTAACCGACTTCAAATAAAAGGGGGAGGTTCTCAATTCGGCTGTATTTTTTTTAATAATTATTATTATTATTTTCAACGTTTGTTACCTCAGAACTCCGTCATTGATGAGCCGATTAGAATTTAATTTTGTTCGTATTTATATACTTCCAGGTGGGTCCCATTTTTTTCAAAATTCAGTTAAATGCGTGCGTGTGAGCCGGTGGATATTGCAAATCTTTTTAGAACACATTTTGAGGTTCAACCTCGGCAAAACATTTCGAGTGGGATGCCCACTACTGAGGAGCCATGTGGGGGCATTTGTCACCGACCTATTTATTTTTCCGCTACAGATATAGCTAATGTCGTACGGAATATGTCGCGTGGCAGGTCGCCCGGGCATGACAGCCTCAGTGTTGAGCATCTCAAGTACGCCGGACCTCATCTGCCCAGGGTACTATCCATGTTCTTTGCACTATCCATCGGACACTCTTATCTGCCCGACGACTTAATGAAAACAATTGTAATACCGATTATTAAGAACCGAACAAGTGATGTATCGGATAAAAATAATTATAGGCCCATCTCTCTAGCGACCATAATCGCAAAAGTGCTGGATAGTCTGCTTGATCAACAGTTAGGTGCTCACGTAAAGCTGAATGACGCTCAGTTCGGTTTCAGAGCTGGGGTGTCGACTGAGTCAGCTATTTACTGTCTCAAGCACACTGTCCGGTATTATGCAAAAGAACGGACCCCTGTGTATGCTTGTTTCTTGGACCTTTCTAAGGCCTTCGACCTAGTGTCGTACGAGACCATGTGGTCAAAATTGGCTCAAGAAACAAGTATGCCCAGGGAGCTTGTATTAATATTTAAATATTGGTATAGGCACCAAACAAATGTTGTGAGATGGGCTGGTTGTGTGTCGGACGTATACAGGTGCTTGACTCAAATTGGCTTTCATTGGGGCAATAACATCCGAGAGAGATTGGTTCGGCGACAGCCGACGGCTTCCGTTATGAAGATGGGCATGTCAATTTCACCCAATAACTCTATAGTATCTTCCATTTACATGTATTTGTAGTATGTATGCAGATTATGTACAGTCAGCGTCATATTAGTTAGTAGCAGCCAAGATAGCCAAATTTTTGTAAACAACTGTAAGAATAAGGGTGTGTTACGAAAGATTTGGGTACTCTGGCTGCTACTTATTATATGACTGTACTTGATTGTGTTTGATTCATTTATAAGAAAGATTCAATATCTACACAATTTCCATCATTAAAGCTTGATGCGTACGACGGTTGGTATCTCAGTGCAATGCATAACGTAGAACGATGCTGTGGTGACCGTTGTTATCCTCAGTAAACTTTCAACAAACTTTAACATAATATCTTGACTTATTTATATGAAGCTTTTTTGAACTTTCCCTCCTCAAATGGCTTAACAGCAGTCAACTTTTGTACCTGTCAGAAAGTAAATTTAAATTATAAGAACAGTGTGTTACGAGTACATACGATAAATAAATAGATTAGATAAACTAAATACTTTGAAACAAACACAGTATCTTCAAACAATCCATAAATCAGATGAAGCTATGCGAATGTGAGGTTGCAAGAAAACTTATACTTCGGTTATGAAAAGAAATGTTAAATGTTCCCAAAGAAAAACGTATTGGTTCAGAGGGTACGTAATCACATAAAGTTTTGAACGCGCGTTACGTAGATTCAACTGTAATTTTTCCATATAAAAATTGACATTTAGATCAACCTAACGTATGTACAATTACTTGAGCGACTTTCAGGCAAACGCATCTGTGATATTGAGTTGTAACGATTTCGGGTGGTTATTCACTATAACAGCAGCCAATACTGCTTGCTTGAATAAACATCCAGTACTTGTACATTTTAAACATAAGTCTGTTCCATCAATTGAGACATCGTTAAAACTATTTCTCTGTACCATGTCCATCAAAATCATAACTACGCGTTATTCAATTTGCGACCAGCACTTTCTTTCTGAAAGTCACGGTGGTCTTATTACTCTTCATTTGGCTGACGTGTCAATGTTGGTACAACTGAAATCTGATAGCTGACCGAACAGAAAGAATGGGACAGTGAGCGTGTTGAAAAACATTTGAATGTCACTGTAATTAATGATGCTCTGCTGAAACTTATGCCGTTGCATTTGCAGTTCAAAGAATCGCCAAAGGGACATTTAAATTGAATCAGTTCGGTAAAGAGATGTTGGGGGTAAAAGGGAGGATGTTGGGTGGAAGGAGGTGAATCTTTTCCGTGCCATTAAGATTTAGAAGAGAAGAGAACAATTAAAACCACTTGCCAGAGTGCGAAAATGCTGCTCTTAAGAGCTTTAAAAAACAGCCACGAACTTTTTAAATTTGTACCGTGAAGAATGCAAAGCAAATTGAATGACTGCCATCAACTCCAAACAATGATAATTCGAGTAACAAGAATCATCATAATCATTAGGCACGGTCCTTCACGAGTTCTTACCAAAAACGATTTGTTGTCGGAATCAGTGAATGGTCACAGGTCCCGGTTGGCGCGACCACGTGCTAGTCTACATGCAACGTCATCGAGCAGTCATTATCAGGGGTCAACGGCCGCTGATTACCTTTGAGCACGCCCTGTCGTTCATCATTAGCCTAGGTTAGGATGTTTGTAAACATAACCTCTATTTGGCCTTTTTCGGATCTCATCTGGCGTGTAATTGGGGCGTGACATCTACATTTCTATTCAAATGTAAATATTTGAATATTCTGTGTCATGAACCTACCTACTTCATTCCTCAAAGGTTATCTGAAAGAGCTACCTAATAGTGATAAGTTCGCTTGTGTACTTTAATCGTAGGTATAATATGTTTAACATGTAGGTAAGTACATACCTACATATACAAAAAAGCTTACATACGTACTCTATGTGATCTTATTCTTATTCTATCAGAGTGTTTTGTTCATCTGCTTTGTTAACTTAAAATAGTCATCTAAAAATTATGATAATTTCTCCGCCACCTAAAGGTTCTCTGGAAGAGATCGCCCTTTAGCTATAAGACCGCCTGTTGTTAACCTCTATTTTTATTTTTAAGTTTTTATATCTATTTGATTCATGTTTTCAGGTGTGCAATAAGGAATATTTGTATTGTATTGTATTGTCTTGTATTGTATTGTATTCTACGGCTTATATCTCCAGCTAAGCTAGGAACATTCCTCGTTATTCATTTCAACTTAATCTACCAATCCCTGTTTACTTCGTTCTCCTTGTTCTACATATTTACCTAAGAAGAACTTATGTATTAGAAGAACATAAATAATTGTGCCGATTCGCTATGCAAATACAAATGTTCATCAAGTAGTCCATCACAGATGACAGACACCTACCGTGTGCAGAGACCAGTAAACATACAGTGAAATAAATGATCATACTACATCGCACATATCAATCTCCATATGTAAACTTGGTTATATTCAGAGAGAGGTATAAGCTGTCATGACAGAAATTTGGCTAATCAATTAGGTGTAAATATTTAGATTGAGATTTGGAGAAACTGTTTAATTTATTACATCTTGTCTTACACATATTTTTTTCTTTCAATGAATTTCTATTTGAACTTGATCTGACGGTAAAAAATCGTTTTCTTCATACGCGAGCAACAATGTTTGTAGGTATGAGTAGAATCTCACTGAATCAATCCATTGTATTTGGCTAGAGTTTACCTCTTCTTCTTATTAATCCTTATTAACCTCTTAGCCTATAGTCCCAGTTACATCCACACCTACTTGCTCTGAAGCGAGGAGTCGCATGGTCTTCGGTATCCTTTTTTATTTAATCCAGCGTTTGTACGCATGTCATCCCTGACGACATTCATCCAGTATTTCATAGGCTTTCCTGTTTTACAAGAACCTGACGAGGACATAGTCATTTGTTCCCCTTCTCCTCGTAAGTATAGCAAGGTTTGATCCAGTACGTAGGTATGAACTTACGGAGTGTTGATCCTATAAATGTACTCCTCCTAGTGCTTCTAGCCATGCTAGAGCCGGTCAATGAAAGCAATACTTTGCCGGAAACTAACCTTACATTATCAAAAAAGCCGCTGTTCTTCCGTTACGATAAACTTTGCATTTGCCTCTATAGAATGTTCCCATTGCTGGTTGGAACTGAAGACGGTTTCACACGCGCTGCGTACATTGCGTATTGACAGTCCATCAATCACAGCGCCCTGTGGCACGATTCTGCAGTAGAATAATATCAAATCAGCTTGGTGCCTCACGACTGGCTTCTTTTGTTTTGAATTTATCTTTTATTCTATGTCCGCTAACCTATATAGAAAATGAGAGTTTTGTGTTCCATTGAAATTGTTGATTAAATTTTGGTAAACGTGTGAGAGTAGTCACGCGTCTCTTGAAGACTTGTATTCAATTGCAAAAGCCTCGCCATAGTTTTCATTCAGAACGTGTTCACAATTAACTATTATTTGCCTTACCACTGGAGCGATGAGAAACTTCTTAACTTGGGAAAGTGTCAATGCAAAATTCTAGATATTTTACTCACTTTCCGTCAAACCTTTTGACACTACGTATCGATTTAGGTGCGACTTGTGGAAGAGATTCCCATCTACGTGCCCATTCTCAAATTTAAATTTAATCATATATTTTTTTTACAATTGGCAACAGGTAAACCTCTGATCTTAAGGAAAATTTTCTTTGTAAAAACTTGTTCTACAAATACAAACTTAACTTGAAACATCTGATACGCTCTTACATATTTACAAACAGGGCTTATGGGAGATGTTTATAAGCGCCTTGTCATTTATTAATATTGCCCCTGCAATGTCCGTTCACAAATAATAATGTTAGTTACTTTTGAAAGAATTGCAAAAGCTAACATCATAATATATTTTTACCACCCATACGTTAATCCATAAGGCTTCAATGCAAATCTCCCACAACATAGTTCAATCAATAAAATCCATATTTAAAATTGACATCTCTGCTGCGCACAAGTCGGTATATCGAAACCATAAGAAACAAAATCGATAATCCTGTTTGTTTCAAATTCGTCTTTAACATCTTCTAGGTAAAACCTACAATCTTGGTAGCCTAAGTTGTGATTGAATGCTGTGTAGTTTTGGTGCATTGAAGATGCCGGCGCGTTTGATCTTGGCTACAATCGGGCATAATTGATGATGTGCGCGGGAGTTGCGGCGAAACCAATCGGGCGCCATCTTGCGGCGAATGGAAATAGACGAACTTGGGAAATTGAAAACGAGGTACTGTAATATTGATATCCGGGTAAGACATAATTATTCATTCAGTGAGAGGTAACAATTAAAATATGCAAGTCTTTTGTGAAGCCTGCTTTTAAAAAAAATACAGTAAATATTCGGGAATGATATTTTTGGATGATTCCAAATCGAATGGCTTTATTTATTCAAATCGTGAAATATTAATGTCGGAATCTTAAGTATCTATTCTAGAGGTATTCTGACGTAGGTAAATTTAAAGAAGAAAGCCCAGCCCTATGGATATTCTCATTTATAATTTAGTTTCAGCCTGTTCTAGCCTAGCATGATCCCTAACGCACTTACCGCACTTATAAACTTGCTCGTAAAGGACAGATGCGAGGAATTGTGAATTGAACAGGCTATTATTGGTTATTTTCTTATGCACATTTTCTTTTCCCAGGAGACGGTCTGATCCATTACCGGCCGGTGCGGTAATGAAGTCGTAAACATTCAAGAACCATCATGGTAATGGATAAAGGCTTTTAAAAGTTAATCAGTCT
This sequence comes from Epinotia demarniana, assembly GCA_945867215.1. Lineage (NCBI taxonomy): Eukaryota > Metazoa > Arthropoda > Insecta > Lepidoptera > Tortricidae > Epinotia > Epinotia demarniana. The sequence goes on from OX244261.1 coordinate 8,745,477, forward strand.
GCTTTTTAAAAGCTACTTTGCGCTAATGTGACATGGCGTTGATAGTTTTATTTTAGCATAAAAGTGCATCAAAATAAGTACTTGGTAATGTGATTCTGCTAATGAATATAAAGAGAAACGGGAACATATTTTATTCAAGATTCTTCGTTGTATTTGTGTCAAAACATTTTTTTTAATGCTCAGCCTTTCCTGTGGACACAAAATGACTTCCCCTGGATTTTCCCTAGGCTACCCTCCAACCACGCAGTCCGACCGCTGTATTGGGTCCGTCCTATTATAACAACAGTCCGGTTCAAAAAAAAAAGTAAATTCATTCCGAACGCAGCAGCCGCCAAGAAAACATCTCCGCCTAAAAGTAGCCTCCCGAACCTGCAAAAGCTTCAGCGTCACCTCTGCCAGTACTTATAGAACAATTCAGCATTTTATTCACCGTCCCGTGTAAGAAGATCTGTGACAATGCAATATCATGGCATCACTGAGCTGATCTGATGATGGAGATTGAAGGTGAACCACATGAGATAAACTCGTCGTTTTGGGCTCTTTGTTAATTTTCAACGTAATCGTTGATGAATGTCCAAAAATTACATTCGCCAATTTTGACAGAATTTGGCTTTCACGAATTAAATTGCGTATTTACTAATCATTTCAACCTACCGTGATCAAAAGAGAATTGAACTATAGCCCGTTTTAACAAGCCAAGGTATTTGATGACACCAGCCGTACAATTACAGCTCGTCTTTCCGAACGGAACGTTGCATTGTTTTAGTCTGAATGGTCTACAGCCAAAAGTCGAGCACCAAAAATGTAATACCTGTCACTGTCCATGATTAATGCAATTAATCACACAATGGCCACATCACATCGTGCACTGGATGGCAAAATTATTTATAAACGGTTAAATGATTTGAATACGAATTTGGGTATGGTTTTATTCAAATTAACAACAATCTGGCGACCATACTGTCTTTTCGAAGATCCCACGGTTCTAAATTAATACACCGATTTGCCATACGACAAAATAAACCACCCAATGTCACCTGGGAGTCCTGAGACTATTAGTGAAACCCGGGTCGAAACCTCAGAAATGAAGGTAAATAAATATTGCGTTAGACTCGTGTATTAATATATAATTATTTCAATACTTGTACAAAGCGCGTGAATTCAAAAATATGGGTTTGCTCCCATTGGCAACATATTTCTAAGTGATATATTAACCTACCATATGAAGTATGTATTTTCTTTCGCTTTGGTTGGTTGTGTACGAGAACGTTCACAAGACGCCGGCAGTGTGGGGGGCCCCTAAAGACGCGGAACATGAGGTAAAAGTTCCATTGTACCTTAATGCCTAGTTTTTTTACACTTATTTTTCTAAATTGAGATATTTGTGTGTCAATGTTTATCACTAGGATGTTTGTACCTTAGGTGACTAAAAGAAAAAAAACACTAATCTACCAATATTGACGATTATTAAAATTACGAAGGCCTACTTTTAGCTTTCTTTTTCGTGAAGCATATTTCTCCCATTAATATTTCTCACATGAATTTAAAGTATTTTTCTTTGGCATTTTAAAGGTCAGGTTCCCAAACATTCAAATGAAAATTTATCTAACAAAATTCAAAGGGACTTTGACTAACAAGTTAAGCGCCCATCATTTGTTTCCAAAGTTCATTATAATCAAATCAATTTCAACTGGGCCGATACTTTATAATGGCCGGACACCGCTCGGATAGATTTCATAAATATCGTGTAGAATTTTATTCTGTACATAGATTTATTACGTCGGGCGAGCGAAAATGGCGGGAGATTGTTTTTCAATTTAACCGGGGATCCCCGCTGTTTGACAAGCCGCCTGGCGGGGAACATCGGATAGTACGGCTCGCAGATAGTAAATAACCAATGGGATTTTCAGACCTTTATCGACCTGCCATGAGTTACCGTTCCTTTATAATTCGTGATTAAACTTAACTCATTCCTTGCCTATGTACCCACTTGTGGGAATGGGAGGAGTGAATAAATCGCTACTGAATCACCAGGAAGCACTAGTTATTTACGAGTTTACGCAATTACACGCTAGATGTTAGATAAATCACGCGTCTGTTTGACGTATAAAGTACACAATACCAACTGAATTTTAAACTTTTATCTCTCTCGCTCTCTCTCTGTCTGTCTGTGTATCTCATGTCTGAGGATCGTGTTCAGCATCAGTTGCATCTGGAGTTGGATTTAGAGGACAACGAGTCTTTCGCTTGTTCAAAATCAAGTCAAAGTCTTTAGTTGATAATGTTATTCTTAGTGATACTAGCAAAAGAACTAACGGCAAGTTCCAGTTCACACTCGTAACTGGCGTATTATAAGGTCAAACACGCCTTTGCTAACTGACATTAATTCGATTTCAAGCGTAATCAATAGAACGGATGCAAATATCGATCGATAAACTTCGCAAACGCATATATAACTATGTTCTAACAATATAATTATGTTCTTTAACTCCACGGGAAAAGATTGAGTTTCGAAGAGCTTATTAATTCCTAGAGATGCTAGGAGCTATGATTAGCCCTCCAAATCCAATTCGTGATTGTATTCGGTACCTCGTTAACTAAAGCAATAACTGAAATGATTTATTTTACTCGCAAGTAGCAGTATATAGCATTGATATGACTATGAGATTAATGATACAAACACCAAATATAAGTGAAAGTGCTATGCTAATCTAATAAATAACCACTTACTTAAGTTGATTAATTTCGGTTTAGCATTTGCTTTTCATTTTTAACCTGTCACGAATGTGGAGTGTTTTGTGATAACACGACATGTGGTGATGTTGTATATTCATGTTTAGTGTCATAAATATTTAAAACATCGCTTTTAATACGTAGTTAGTTTTGTAATCTCTAGGTAAACTGACTACGTAATGTTTTCAACGTAGTTAGCTTAGCATGGCAATTATTTTAGCGTCGAACTCTTTAAGCACGTAATTTCTCGACGAAATGAAGCTAACTAGAACAAACTGCTTCTCCCAACGAATTCAAGTTATAAAAATTAATTTCTGTTAAAATAGAATGAAGATTGTATTTATCATAAAGAGCCAACCATGCTTTCTATGTCTGAAAATCAATAACCAACCGCTAATGAAATGTTCCGGAACCACCCACATATATCTATCTAGCTTACATTAAAAGCCCTTATCAACAATCTCTAATCCAATTATAGCTCGGCTCTTAGCAGGTAAAACCTCACTGAATAAAACAAAAGTTGCGACAATATCTAACCAGAGCACGAAGACCTCTCATTTTCTATATAGCTTCACTATTTGAACGCAATTTCCGAATAAATTATGTATCGGGGAAGTTCATGTTAGCTGGCCAGTGACCGGCGCCGGACTTTAGGGATTTAGGATGAAGGGAGCGAAAAACAACAATTCTCAATCACCGTGATAAAACCCAGGCTTAATGGAACAGTTCCCTGGGCACTCCCACAATTAATTAGTACCTACCTTGGCCAAAGGGTAGCTTTCATTAGTGCGGGAAACTAGTCGGGGTGCAAAAACTTTGTCGATAGAGCAATTTAGGATGTTTAGGTCCGGTTAGAAAATTTTAGAGTATGGTAATTCGTAAAACGCAAATCATTTATGTCCGTAATGTTGATCTGCTAGGTTATGCTTAAGCTTAGGTTACAATAAAGTTCTAGTATACCGTACTTACATGGTTTCCCTTGAGATTAAACTTGAATAATTGCATTGATAGCAACTTGTCTACAGTAGGTATAGGTACGCACCTAGAAATTATTAATATCATTTTCAAACTTACATATTCTTGGAAAAAACAAATGACTTCTGCAATACAAGGTAATAAATGATAAACAACGGCATTGAATTATGCAGTTGCTTGCTTATACGTATAAATAATTAATCATTCAAATAGACATGTATAGAGGGTAATACGACATAGGTAGGTACTCTATTTAATAGCACAATATTATTCCATGTAACTATTAGTATGATACCAAGAACTGTTTTTACACAGTTCAGTATAAAAATATCTTGAGGAAGGAGAAGCGCCGCCAAAATCTAAATTCCGTCCAAAGTGAAAATTTTAAAAAGAAATTTTAAGTTGCTTTTGTTTTAATTTACAAAAAGGTAAACTCTTTTTGTATTATTCATCACACGACCATAGAAAAACCGAGCCGACATAAAGCACATAGAAATAGTATTAACTACATTTGGTCCCTCAATGCGTCCATATTGGATCGCCCCCGTCCCCTGCGCTTTGTCCCCTCGGTTGCCTTTTTCTGACAGGAGGAGTGTTGATTGCCGGCTCGACTGGATTACACGGGGTCGACGGTGACCACTCGGGGAATTGCGGAATTAACACCCAGTGACCAGCCCTCAATTACTTTGGAGGGACGATTTCTAGGGTAGGTGCGTAGATGCTGATTATCGTGCGATAGGAATGGAATAGAATAGACAAAACGTGAAATCATGTCCATAAAAATGACAAGATTCATGAACTACAGAAAATTATATGGGGGGACAACGCTAAGCAATGAACGACTATATAAATACTTTTTAAGTATATATAAATATATAGAAAATGTAACTAATGTAAAAATATTCGTGCTCGGCTTCGTAGTCAATTAAGGTAGGTGGTCGATCAATAAAATCTTTTTCTTACTAATATTGACTTGAAATTGAAATAGTTGGATATTTTTTTATCGTAATCAATTACAATGTTAAGTTACGAAAGTTGAATATCGCCGCGCTGACAGTTGAAACGAAAATATTTGACGCGTAAAAACATTGACGAAATATTCTTTATCATCGATCCCTCAATCCCACGTCAAATGTAATGAAATCACAACATTTTACAAAACAAATCCATTTATTTTATTCGACACGGGCTCGAACGGCCCCGGTTTCATCTTGTGTCGGAATTTTCGAATTCGACGGCGCATTTATGACGCGTGAAATCGGTCCATTCATCGTTCCTACACGGCCTGAGGTTTTCCATTTTCACAACAATACCAATTTCATTTAAACGTATGGAAGCAAAATCTTATTTGATAATTTATCATTGGGACTGGCGTTCACATGTTTTAAAAAAATCTTAGTGTTTTTTCTCATTGTCAAGAAGTTGCGTTTGTTTCATTGTGACATTTGGTTGCGTGAGACCTATCTCAACTGTTGTTTTTGGCTCGCTGGGTGCGCCTTTACAAAAATATTAATAGAAACACGGAGCTTGTTAATGAAGCGTTGTAAGTTGTAATTCTGGATTATATTCGGAGTACGAGCACGGCACAAGGTGATTAATCGTACCAAACGTCACTCGGGCGGCGTCACGCAGTTTATACCGATTATTACGAAAACCTTATTTAAAGACATTGTAAGAGGTATGACATTTTATAGGTAAAACTATAAATATAATCGATAAAATAAAATAGCGTATAGCGTGACTGTGTAAAAATAAATTGCCAATATACTATTGTTTATCTGTTTCTTACACAATTAAATTCAACTTATTCAGCTTGTTTTGTACCCCATTCATACATTTAATTGTGTCATGCACTGTATATTAGGCTTGCTATCGAACTTTGAACATTTTATACTATAGTTGATTTTAAAGGGATAAAATCTTTTTTAACCTAGGCATTTTCGCAAGTCTGTATACACACTACAATCTTATGCATGTTCCCATCTATATATGATGTATTAGTTACCAATAATGAAAATATTTCCTGATGACCAGACCTAGATAACATTTGAAACCTAAGTTTGAGTTCATCAAGCCACTCTTGTTCAATAAGACATGGCACAACATGAAAGAAAAAAATTTCAAGCGACCTTTTGTCATGTCATTCCAGTGGGTGCATACGTGTTAGCGTGAAACCATGGTTAATTAACACTCAGTAGCGAAATAACGAACCGCGATGCCCCTGAACCTATCACCTACCGATCTTTGAGGTGTTTGTGACGCAAATGACGCAATACTTTGTGTATAAGTTGTGCTGGCAGCTTTCCTTGCACGCAGCGCGAGGCACAAAAATAGGTACACCTTTTTGATGATTTGTAATAGGTGAATATTGATAACTAGTGGCTCTGTTAGTAGGTATTTATTTATTTTTTGCGAGCCAGTGTTTCCAAAAAATCGATAATATCGATCTTTTTAACAAATGCGACCTGTAGAGGAAAACAGCTGGACAGCCAGACATACGAAATAATTTTGCCCCCCAGTAAAAAAAGAGAACTTCGTTCGTTTCACTCGCTCTTTCAATTAAAACATGTACCTACAATCAGCTGCAAAGAAATGATCCCCCTTGCATACAAACTCTTTAAGATATCATATAATATGTAGGTATATTATAAATATAAAGGGGAAAATGCCAATATTTTATATATTAGGTACGTATTAACTTGTTTTCTTTCTTAGACAATATAGAAGCATTTGTACCTATTCAATTGAAAATTTAATAACTGTGAACTAAATACTTCACAGGTTAACAAATATTTAAAGTATAATATACACGAATTCTGTATTTTTCTAGGTACCTACGTTGTAAGTTACAAAATACAAACAAACATTCAAACGTTCGTCTTATATAGAAAACACAAAAGGTAACCCGTTGGCCTACATCCTTCAATCATTCCGTCTTTTGAACGTATCGAAGAGCCACAACAATAATGCGCTTGAATTATAGAAAAATATGCCTTAAACGCTTGTTAAAAGAGCTACTAAACTGACATATCGATATGGTTAGCGTGTACGCACGCTGTTTGAAAAATAGCCGTGCGAATTAAAAGCGGAGTTTTTCGGAGACAAAAGGCGCGTGGGCGATTTGAATGTTAAGACGATCATTAGCGGGGCATTGTTGAAAATGCCAGAGCGGTGCTCAAAGTTTGGTTACCTACGGAAAAGCATCGTACCATATTTTACATATTTAGATATCTCGTTCGGTGACTAAAAGGTATGAGGTTATTAACTTTGAATTATGAAGATCTTTTTGCTGCATAATCGTTTACCTATTTACTTCTTAGGATGGAGCACCGGTTATAAGTTATGAATTTAGTTTGGAAAAAAAAATTGGTTTGGGGTCGACACGTGACATGAATGTTTGTTATTAATCTAAGACTCCTGTCTTTAGTCAGCACCTAGGTACCTACTCTGAATCAGTTCACCTGCCATTTTTTCATTACAATTTTCGAGGGATAAAATGCAGACTTACGTGATTTTTTTTTGTTATTCAAATTACTACTGCGATATACTGCCTACTTACCGCAAATAGTATAATTAACAAAATAATAAGGAGGTAAGTCAAATGTCCCAGTCCTCGACGTATGTGTATGACATTTAAGTCGAAGTGCTCAAAGTGCTAATGCACTTAGTTCGAATTTAGCCCAGATTGCTTTGACATAAAGTGCACATGTCATGTCGAAGACTAAGACGTTTACCTTGCCGAAAGATAAACATTCTACAGAATGTGTACCTACCTTGTGTGACGAGAGCGAATTAATTATGACTAATGTAGTTTATAATTTACGAATATAAGAAGAACGTTTGAGTACCGCTGCCTCTTGGAGGAACCTTATACAGGGAGGATAGCTCCTGTAACTGACCTACAAAGGCCTGTGACTTGCAAAAACAGCCCATTGTCACCCTCATAGACCACCATAAGCGCCATAAATTGTAAAACTGGCAAAAATTCGCAAGTAGCTAAACAGTAGCTGTCAAGTTGGTACGAAAGGGTTGTACCTATTGTTCATGTACTGTAAATCAATGGTTGGATCTATAAATCATTTACGTTGTTGCTTTAGTTGCCAGTGTTGACTTATTGATTTCGGGCAGTATTGTAAGGTTAACAAAGTCGCTCGTAGTATCTGTGTCACTGATAGGAAAAACAATTTAAACTAAACTGTTTATCGCCATCAATGAAAGAGTCTGAGGGAGAACTTGCAAGTGCCCAAGAGTGCGCGTAGGTGTAAGGCGATGATTCTGGTGCCAAAGCATCGAACCGCGGCGTTTCGAGGTAGCTTCAGGTTCGCGGCGTCCAAGTGTTGGAATGATCTCCCTCCACCTATCCAAGGAGCGTCTAGCAGATATACCTTTAGGCACCAGCTTAAGGGCTATTTGTTGACGCTCCAAATATCCCAACCCTAACCCAACCAGAACTTTATTCAGTTTCAGTTTCAGTTTCTTTATTTATAACGAAAGTTACATGTCTTTATTTTATATTATTTTTCTCTATTTTTCTTTTTTAAACATCCCAAGCCTATCGCGTTTTAGTTTGCGTTACTTATTTAACAAATTTATTATATTAACTAGGTATTTATTTATTATGTGTAGGTATATACGTTTGTATCGGCAGTATGTTGTGTTGCGTTCCGTGGGTCACGTACGGTGCTGTCTGAAAATCAGCGCTGTAGGTGTCTGTCTGACACCTCGGCATAATGCTGAGACAGCGGCCGATTCACTGCCGCGAAGACACACACATTAAGTACGTGTCAATTGTATTGTATTTTTCTGTGTGTCTTTTGTGTAGTGAATTAATGTCGTCTTTATTTCTTTCTTTCTTTAAGTATGTAGCTATGCCTTCGATTAAAACACGCTCGCGGTAATTCAAGAAAAGAGAAGACTCCGTCATAGACGATCTCTGTTGCCTGGTTGGTAGTGACCCTGCCTACGAAGCCGGAGGTCACGGGTTCTAATCCCGGTAAGGGCATTTATTTGTGTGATGAGCACTAATATTTGTTACGGAGTCATGGATGTTTTGTATGTATTTAAGTATTTATTTATCTATGTAAGTATTTCATCCACGAGACGAGGCCTGTGCCTTGGCTCGACCGTTAGGTCTATAGTACATACGTGGTACGGCATCGGTACCATGTGTCACAAATTAGACAGCCGATATCGAGAAATACAGTATCGAGTGTATTAAACTATTTGACTTGCAAATTAGTGCGTGATAAGTTATTATTCTGTCCAGAGATACCGTAGATCCGCGTAGAGCGAGACCTATTTCAAATTAAAGAACGTATAAAAAGAGGGGTTTTTAATTGACAGTATAATATATCCGCAAAATTCGTATTGTCACGTGTTTTGTACTTAAAAATGAAAATAAATGGCACAAATTCCACCATATTGAGTTATAATCACTGGAAAAATCGGCGCATACTATATTACTACTTATAGTTAAGGTGTAGATTCCTTGAAATTATTCCACCTACACGATTTGCGTATACTGTAATGTCATAACCGACATACGATAGCATTGAAGTTAAAACGATAAATGCTTGTGAGATAAGGCTGAACATTGAAAAAAATAAAATGGTACTAATTGCATTACGTGTTTTTGTGTGTGTCTAGAATACGCACACATTTGCATCGTAGTATCGGTGTGGCTGAGACATCCGTCACGTTCTGACTAGTATGCGTACTAGTAAACCATACAAACTATCGAGTTAACGATTGCGACTAAAGTAAACCTATAAGTGACTCATGGTATACATTATTTTTATAGTTCTATTAGTCACCGCCAGGGGCGATGTATAGATTCTCCATAATAATAATTTACGCAGTCGCTAGCGCCTAAAGTAAACGCGACTCACTGCAAACTCATACTATAATGATATAGTATAATTACTGGGCCAAAGTTATATTTTTAATACTCAGGCGAAGTCGCGCAGGCAGCTAGGATAAACAAAAGAACGTCTACATTCGTCAAGAATAAATGTTGGTGTTACAGACCAATTTATGATTCCCATAGAGACCACACCACTGACGACCAATATAAACCAATTAAAATTTTCGTGAGAACTTTTCCGTTGTTAACCAAATATAACCCGCGAGTCCCATATGCCAGTATCGACCGTTAACTAGTGCTTGATACCCTTCCGTGACTCAGCACAAACTCGTGGCAACAGAGCCCAATTAGCAGCCGGAATTGAGGGTGCCAGTTGTAATACTGTAGTAGACTAAAATGGACTTTTACAGATGCAATATGTGGTAGATCGCAAAATGTTAAGATCGCAACGTTTAATTTTAAAAACGTGTAATGGAATATAGGCTATAATGTAATGATTATCCATTTACTCTAAAATGAGTGAAACTAAACTAGTAAGGGTTCAAATTATGAACGCGTTTGGCGTGAAATTATGTGCAATATGTGCATAATATGCATACGCGACGAAACATAGGATTGATGTTAATAAAAGCAGGGCTTCAGTTATGTACGAAGTGAAATAAGAAATGATAACGTACCTAAGGAAGCTAGGGGTCCGCTTTGGCTCCTAATCCCATGTGTTTTACGAAAGCGTGTACCATCTTACTTTCTAACCAAGAGGGAAAACTATACCTTGTTCGGATTATACCGGTTTCTTCTCGGTGTTTTCCTTCACCGAGTCAATCTACTGATAACATCACTTGATTATCATAAAGTTATCAGTGTCAACTAAGACGACGCGGGTAGCGAGCCGCAGGGACCTACCGCCCGCTACACTGAAAAAAGAAATTGGTTAACTGTAACCAAAATTTGGCTACCAGTATGTAGGTCGTAATCTAGGGACTTGCGAACTACTGGTTATCAGTAACAAAATCATTTTGTTATTTACATAGTTGATGTTGTTTCATCATATCAGCCGAAAGACGTCCACTGCTGGACATAGGCCTCACCCAAAGAGAGCCAAAGCGACCGATCCCGCGCCACCCGCATCCAGCGGACTTTGTTTATGTTGTTTATATTTAACTAAAGTTTACTTCCCTACAACGAAACTTTCAACTAAAAAAACTAGTTTGGTTGATCCTTTTTTTTCAGATACCCTTTCATATATATGTCCCTTTTCGCGCTACTGTCTCGTCACAAGCACTGTCTTAGTTAACCGGAAAGCCTATAGTTGTATTTTTAGATATTTTCAAGTTACTACAACACATGGAATGTAATTATTAATTCAATTATATCCAAACGGATACCCAAAGTGGGAATGTAAGTTGCACCTCCCGGCATTCGGTAAAGCAAAGCAGTGTGGTGCATGCGCGGGTGATTAATGGAACTCACACTAGCGTCTAGACGCGGCGGCGGAATAACTGCGGGTTTAAATAAAACCAGGACTAATCCTTGGTGGCACGGAAATTTTAGAATTCATAACAAAAAATAGTCTATTTTGTAGCCGTAGTGCTGTTAGCGAAGTCTATTTTTATCCGTCGGGTTTGCTCCGCTCGCGCGCTAGTTCCCATGAGGTGCGGGCACGTTTCATCATATCAGCCGAATTACGTCCATTGATGGTGACAGAACCCTTAAGTTAAGTTTAAGTGCCACAATGACCGATCCTGCGTCACCCGCACCCAGCGGACTCGGAACGACCTTTACCAGGTCATCAGTCCACGTTGTGGAGGGTCTACCCCCTATCGCCGCTCGAGCACCTTTCCGCCCGAACGGTTCTAACTGCAATGTCCCCGCCCACTGCCACGTAAGTTTAGCGATTCCGAGGGCTATATCCGTATCCTTGGTTCTGCTGCGGATAGCCTCATTTCTGATGCGATCACGCAGATAAACTCCAAGCAAACCCTGGAACTCACCTGAAGCTTCCCTTCCCTTTGAGTGATTTTGAGCCACAAATAGATTTACTGCTAAAGATTTCGTAGTGCTATACTCGAAGCTGATAACATGCGAAAACCGTTTGTAGAGGAAAGCGTCTCCGACCAGAGCGCCCATCACCTAGCGGGTTCCTGCTTCCTTGCACCGAAAGTATTCAAATGTGATCAGGTTGATCATGTAACTTTTCGAACGCACGCTAGACTCAACTGTCATTTTCTCTTACAAAAAGGGACATTTAGATCTACCTGACGTAGGTACTCTATACGTGCACTCACTACACTACAGTATAGTGCGTTAAGTAATCGATCAGCAGTATGTGGATTTTGAAGTAATGGACGCCCTAAATTATCGCGTAGGACTTATGCTTTGTCAAGTTATCATACAGTTACATATCAGTTGTTTTCTAGAACCATCAACCTCCTATGGTGTTTCCCAGTAGCGCTCAAATGAGACCGGAGTCCGCTTTGGTACCTAATCTCAATATTTAGCGTAGGCACTTGTTTTACGAAAGCGACTGCCATCTGACCTTCCAACCCGGACGGAAAACTAGACCTTATTGAGATTAGATCGGTTTCCTCACGATGTCAGCAGTTGTTGGCTAGAATATATAAGGTTTTCAAGAAAGACGACGACTTTTAAATTCATAGATTCGGCAAGGAACTACAGTTAATGCGGTCTTCTTCAAGGTGCCTTTATCAGTGATTACCGGCGTGAGCAGGTGCCTAGTCTTAAGATGAATGTCTCTCTTTTTAATTCACATACTTAGTAATATTCAATAGTACCTACCTTGGCACTGTTTTTTCAGCCGCCAATTTAATTTTCAATCGTTACGCAAGACCCAACTGTGCAGACAGGGTAGTAAAAAAGTTCTCAATCGAAATTTCTAAATTACAGTACAGTCGATGTAAAAGTTATGTATATTTTTTAAATACACTTATTTTCAAAAGTATATACAAGTAGGTAATTTCCTTTATTAGGATTGGAATGAGGTGTAAAAGTAAAATTATCGTCGAATCAAATTTTTTGAAAAGGTCTACCTACGACTTCAATGTCCAAGTACTTTTGCCATTTCCACGTGGCACAAATATTAAGTGCGACGCGTAAAATACAGCAGTCTTTTCCCAGGGATACGGGGAAACAATAATGACGAAAAGGCGCCCTCGGAGCGAAAATAAGTATTAAAAGAAACTACGGTAAAAACACGAACGAATGCCAGAAAATCTCGTCCGACCACTATTAGTTGAACTCACAACGTACCCCGCCTTCAATGAGTATATTTGACAGTTAAGGGGGAAGGCAAAGGTCAATTAAGATTGGTTGTGTTCTATCAAAGACAGTGAAAGCCCGTATTTTTGCTGAAACATTTTCCACGGCCAGCGGAGCGTTGCTAAAAGTTTTTTTGGAGGGAATCGTACTTATAGTTATTAAGAAATGGTAGCGAAATCAATTCTCGACTTGGGGTAAACTAACACTTTTCGTGCTATTGCCTCTGTGAGTATAGTTATTTAGTAGGTAGTTACCTACTTAATATGATTTATTCAAAGATTCAAATTCTATACTTAAATCATGTAGTAAAGTAAACCCTATGACAATTAGAACATTACTTAATCATAGTTCTTTGCTTGACTGTCAATGATTAACAATTAAACTGCTGTTACTCGTATATTTCATTTGACGACCGCTTTAGCCTCGTTGGTAGTGACCCTGCCTACGAAGCAAGATGTTCGAATCCCGGATTACGAATGCTTTCTATTCATTCTATTCTTTGTTCCTGAGTCAAGGATGTTTTCTATTCATTTAAGTATTTAACTATTTATATAGTATTTATAGGTATGTTATCTTCGTCTAGTACCTACAACAAATTTCAAGCTTTGCTTCGTTTGGGACTAGGCCAATTTTAAAAAGAAAGAAAGAAAAAGAAAGAATATATATTTATTGTTGGCAATAGGAACAACACAAGGTGATCAAATTATTTGATTCACTATTGTCCGATTTCTAAACAATCACTTACCCAAAATGCTAGTGCCCCAAGGTTAAGAATCGCATATGGCCAGGTTTTTAATTAATAACCAGAGGACCTTTCAAAGAAATGGTCGGAACGTTTGAAACGTAAACGGCATGAATAATAGTTTTAAATTTATTTGAATAAGCAGTTCATTAATAACGTGTCGTAGGTATAATAGTAATACTGACGGGCCCTTCCTGCCTTCGTATCGGTTCAGTTGCGCAACTTTTTCGATGGGGGCTCGTTTGGAGTCGCGAATAGATTTTTTTGAGATGCCTAATCTTAAAAACACTGTTTATAGTGTGTATTTTTTTACTGTTTAATACCTACCTCGTTGCAGATAACATTAGCATTATAATGGACAAATTCGGGTATCCTGCTGTTTCGGCAAAATATTTTTCGCCAAATTTCACTTCCCACAAAACTTATGGCAGTAGTTTCATTTACCAAACGAACAAATAGCACATTTTTGTTTCGCATTTTGTTCATTTGGTCAAAATATCAACTGGCATAATTTTGCTTTGTCAAGTGTTATTAAGACAAAAGTTTATTAAGCAAACACTTTGTTTGGGCTAATATTGTTTTCCAAACAAAACATTTGTTCAAATTTTCATTTCGCACATTAGGTATCAGGGTGGAAAAAATGGCTTGTCATAAGCGAACTCTGTTTTTGGTCGGTTAGGTTAGGGTTCACTTGTGTCCCTCAGACCATAAATAGACACCCCGCGCAGCGGGTTGGCGTCGATTCACTGGAGACTCTCGATGAAAAGGGCGAAACCGACTCGGGGCTTGCTTGCATGCTGCTTATTTGCAATATAATATATTGTTACCTAAGTACCTATAGTACAAAAGACCATATAAACTTACCTGTAAATTATTTACTTTTGTTTTTTTGCAAACTACCCGATTAGCAAAATATGTAATCTCACTGAAATAGATTTAGTATGCACTACACAATTAGGAGCTAAATCGTATGCCATGCAATCATTTGGAAAACGAATGTTATGCCAAATAATACTTTTGACCAAATGAAACTTGACTATGTAAAACTTTGCCAAATAATAATTTGCGAATTAATAATTTGCCATAGGAGATAACGCCAAGTGATAAAATGCGAAACAATAATTTGACTAGTGATTTTTTGCCAAATGATCATTTGGGAAACATTTTTTGGGAAGTGATACTTTGGGAAATGATTTTTGCCCATACAATAGAGAACCACAAATTCGTCTTTGTTTCTTGGATTATCTGCATACGATTTCAACCATTTTGAGCAAAAACTTATGTATGAGTTATGTTTGAAAAGCGCTTAATGATCGAAATAAGCAAAAGTGGTACAATATTTCCCTTTCATATCCCATATTTCATAGATGAGTGTTACTTCTTATATGTATACTTTATACTTTTACTTTTTTCGTTCATTAACTAATTACTTATCATTACTCAATGTTTATACGTTTTAAAATTATTACCTTTTCAGCTTTACCTTAGTAAGGGTCTGATACTGATTAGGGACGCTATGATGATTGGGGGGGGGGGGGGGTTACCCCCTCTCTGATTACTTTTTGAAATAGTTTTTCTTTTTTTTCTATATTGGTAAAAAATCGATCTATGAAAGAAAATGTAAAAAAATACCATGCCCCTAATCTCCGAAGATGTCCAAGCGAAAAATTTGAAATAATTACTCGTTATTAAGATAACCCTAAATATTACTGGAAAAGTACTTTTTGTCTGTATCTGTCTGTACTGTTTGTCTGTATCTAGCGTACCTATTTGTTGTTTTATTTTTAAAAATAATTTCCTAGTTAAGTTTACAATTTAATCAATTTTATAAGTATTTTTAGTTTTGAAATTCCTGTAAGACTATAATAGAAGTAGGTACTCTCTTTCAAAAAAATAATAATAATCAAAATCGGTTCACGTGATAAACAATAATTGCTAAAACACAAACATACACACTAAGCTGATTGCCCTTGCACGTTAGTACCAAATGGGGCCGATAGATGGCGCTCACCCCATTCGTACTTCGCGCTGTTAAGATTTTTCTAGAATTAATGGGGTTGGGACGGGTATGTTTCAATTGCAGGTCCAAAAAAGATCTCGATTCAATTGTCTTGGTAGTTCGATGGTCTTGGTGTAAAAGTTATTCGTAGTTTGAAATTGAATTCTGTTGTGTTGGGTTAAAATATATTTAATTTAACAAATATTGGGACATTTACTTTACCTTGAGTTAATTGTTAGTTTGTAAGGAACCCTCGGTGCGCTAGTCAGACTCGCTACTGACCGGTTTTTTTTAGAATTCGATTAACTTTTAACTCGTTAACTAGCTGTTAATGTCGTAACCATCACGACTAAGCAGGTATAATCGATATAATGTCGCACGCCACAGCTGCATACTATCTCCTTAAGAATATGCCCCTATTTTTTTAAGCCACACATCGTTAGTTTTAGCACAGATGTAACTCGGGGTTTTGTGCTCGTGTCGAGGAGCTTTACTAAGCAAGGAACAAGACAAGATGGCCGACGTATGATTAATAGTGCTCATTACGTTTGGGTCGTCTTGATGAGATTTACATATGGTTAGATATGTTAGGTAAGGGTGGATTCAAGGGTATGTGAAATTAGAGCGCTTAACTGTACACGCTCTTAGAATTGTCTTTGTAAAGCCGGTAAGAACCTTCGGTGTCAGAAACTTATGAGGAACGCGTTGTTCTATGTTACATTAATTTATTGAATCAGGCGTTACTTTGCGGAAGTCCATGATATATTAGGAGAACAATATTTCTTTGCTATTCCGCTAAAAAAACGTGCTGGTCTATTAGTGAAGATAAGATGCAACTATTTGCGTAAAAACATGCAAAAAATTACAGCAAACCACCACCAATAATGACAAAAACCTCGACACGTGTTTCGCCTCTCTACGAGGCATCATCAGGAGATGCTGGCAGGAGATGTTGCTTGCGCCACGTCCACTGAGCAAATGCTCAGTGCTATTTGCACTTTTGTGCTTTTGTGCTGTGCAGTGTATTTGCTCAGTGGACGTGGCGCAAGCAACATCTCCTGCCAGCATCTCCTGATGATGCCTCGTAGAGAGGCGAAACACGTGTCGAGGTTTTTGTCATTATTGGTGGTGGTTTGCTGTAATTTTTTGCATGTTTTTACGCAAATAGTTGCATCTTATCTTCACTAATAGACCAGCACGTTTTTTTAGCGGAATAGCAAAGAAATATTGTTCTCCTAATATATCATGGACTTCCGCAAAGTAACGCCTGATTCAATAAATTATTTGAAAACGGCAAGCATAGCCGAACAGGCACGACTTTATGTCAAACTAACTAAACAACACCGAGCAGCTGTCCAGAACGTTTGGTTTAATCAACAGTGTAAACGTCTGAATGTGGTACCTAATTATATCAACATACGTTGTAATACATTTTCCAAAACTTTTTGAGACATCTTAGGCCTTAAGTTATACTTTAATCCCTTATCTAACAGTTTGACCTCATCTTCCAAAAACTCAATGCCGGTTAGGTTTTTTACACGAGGGTGGAAACTGTGCTGAGTCGTTAGGGCATCACGCCTTTCTGTTAAGTTGAAATCCGAACCCGACCTAGTAAGCCTATGTAGTTTATCGATCTGTTTCACATACATTTGGTGCGCAAGCTCAGAGGCAAAATATCTCGCTTTTTGGTCTAAAATATCAAATTCAATGTTGTGCAATTTAAAGGAAAGCTCTGAATACAAAACTTTAAGGTGTAGCTTTAAGTTATCCCTAATTGAAAACCAAGATCGTGATTCTTCATTCAGCCATATTTTCCGAGCCCTATTAATAGCCACCTGAGATGCCCTACTAGAACTATTACAACGTATGTTGATATAATTAGGTACCACATTCAGACGTTTACACTGTTGATTAAACCAAACGTTCTGGACAGCTGCTCGGTGTTGTTTAGTTAGTTTGACATAAAGTCGTGCCTGTTCGGCTATGCTTGCCGTTTTCAAATAATTTATTGAATCAGGCGTTACTTTGCGGAAGTCCATGATATATTAGGAGAACAATATTTCTTTGCTATTCCGCTAAAAAAACGTGCTGGTCTATTAGTGAAGATAAGATGCAACTATTTGCGTAAAAACATGAAAAAATTACAGCAAACCACCACCAATAATGACAAAAACCTCGACACGTGTTTCGCCTCTCTACGAGGCATCATCAGGAGATGCTGGCAGGAGATGTTGCTTGCGCCACGTCCACTGAGCAAATACACTGCACAGCACAAAAGCACAAAAGTGCAAATAGCACTGAGCATTTGCTCAGTGGACGTGGCGCAAGCAACATCTCCTGCCAGCATCTCCTGATGATGCCTCGTAGAGAGGCGAAACACGTGTCGAGGTTTTTGTCATTATTGGTGGTGGTTTGCTGTAATTTTTTGCATGTTTTTACGCAAATAGTTGCATCTTATCTTCACTAATAGACCAGCACGTTTTTTTAGCGGAATAGCAAAGAAATATTGTTCTCCTAATATATCTATGTTACATTTGTGTTGTGTTTACGTAACACCATCTTTGATTCTTGCAACTGACATTGGAATACGAAAACTCACCATGTTTTACCTGCAATGCGAACAAACCTATTCATTCTGGAAGAGCTGCGCATAGCGCATATATCGTCCACTATCCACAATATGTCAAGTCAAGACCGTATTCTCACATACGTTGGACACGTCTCACGACGTTTTTCGAGTAGCATGGAGAGGATTATTATGACGGGCAAAGTTGAAGGTCTCGGAGCAGACGACCCGCTAGATGGAGCACTGTACCTTTACCTACATCTGCACAAGAGCTTCCAAGTCACACGTTCGTTAAACATTACCTTTGTCTTGTCTAAGTTCATCCGGGTGGCTGGTCTATGATGCCATAATATCCTCTCGAACTGGTTCGAAGTTGAAATTCGTCGAGTCTTCGTGCGCTGCGGTTCGTGGTGACTCGAGAATACGGGGCTCCGAAGCGAAATTGGTCGGTAGCTCTCCAAGAGAGTACAGGTCGACACATGTAAAAAGAACCCAAGGGCTCTTTTTACGTGTGTCGACCTGTACCTATTGTTACCCTTATTGCAGAGAACACTCCTGATCCGTATTTGGAGTTCATCCGTAAACGTAACTTTTGTAGTAAGCTTAATAAATAATAATACTTAATAATAATAAATAATAAACGATGTTCAATACAATAATAAATGTGTTTGAGAGAAAGTTCTTTCAGTACCTCCAGTTTTACCTCCTACTTTCATAACTTTTCCATTTTTAAGATGACCAAGAGCCATCTCAATCTCGTACAGGGTGATTTCCTGCAATGCTCCTGTAAACTGGTGGGTAAGCATAGCTCTAAAGTCCTCATTGCGGGTTCAAACTCAGAAAGCGTATAAAGGGAAAAGACTTCAATCTTGAAAAGTCCTAAGTGATTAGTCAAACACTTTTAGCCAAGATTTTGCTCAATCGCACGTTTCATGCGTGAGCATCGGATGGTCCGTCTCAATCACTTATTTTCAGACGACAGGTTAATGTTTGAGCCGGTCTTTCATCATCAGGATATTATCTGTTAATTTTCGTTTCTTGCCCATACGTTGTGCATTGCAGAATCTCATGCATTTCTTCCTGAGCACCGCAACCACGCTTTTGAGAAACTTGAAAGGTACAATTTTGGTTAAAAAATCTCATATTTTGCAACGAACACGCTTTCTTTCCAAAACTGCTGTTAGCAACTGATTTTGAATATTTTGCGAGTGTAACGATAATTATGACAGCCTGTAAAAACAATAACTTTATTTTTTTTATGCAACCCAACCAATAAAGACCCTGTAGATACACTTATTAGAGCAGCACTTATGTAATAAATATGTACATATGTGTAAGTCCCATACCACAACATAACGTCGCGGATGTTTACAAATCGCATGCAAAAACAAACGAGCGCCGTTTCTTTTGACATTTGTTAAACCGTTTCTGCATGGCAAAGATTTATGAACACTTTGTATTTCACATACATAGACTGAATGTTGACTTTCACGTGGCCGTTTTCAAAAAAGGTCTCGCGTGTAAAGACTGAAAGCTGAAAGGGTCGGGCCAATTATGAAAGTAGCGCACCTGCGCTTGTCAAACACGCCCGCTTGTCGGCCGTCTTGCATTAGCCATTAATCTTCCTCCTTACATTGCTGCCAGCCTGGTAGCTCGCTATAGAAACTGTCGATCTGGAAATATAGTTCAAAGCTTTTGTTTTGTCTTGGAAACAGTCTTGCTGAGTTAGCAGAACCTTATAAAGGGATTCTCGGAGTAAGTTTGACGAGGAAGTGTTTCGAATTAACCCCACTTTTAGTATTCGCAGTAACCTTTACATGATCCTAAGAACTTGAGATGGGGGGCGATCTTTGACTTTCGAGCGCTCGAAAATCAAATACTAGTAGTGTCAAAATTGCAGGCACTTATTTTTAACCGACTTAAAAAAAGGAGGAGGTTCTCAATTCGGCTGTATTTTTTTTATTTTGCGATATAATTGGATACGAGTGGTCTATAGCACTCGTTCTTAAATCGCCATTTCAAAATAGCATTTCATCATTTTTGAAGGTTTTCGAGAGAAAAATTCGAGCGCTCGAAAGTCAAAAAACAGCCCCCTGCTGGGCATTAGTTACTGATAGAAATCTACGTAATAATACATACTTACCTCACACTGCAGAGTCCGAGTGCGATTTTTGAATATCACTAGTGATATCAAAGCCACCGGTGACTAAAATTATCACCGATGACTTTAATGTCACCATTTTCCAAAAGCGGTATTTTTGAAAGTCACACGCTGTTTACCAATATGCAGAAATTTTACAATGTCAGTCAGAGACAATCTTCCCGTTACGTTCCTTTTTACGCAGATGTTGTCCTTGATACCGGTTTTTATTTTCTCATACTATAACTTAAAACAGATTCAAACGTAAAATGTAGCGTATGTGTCACTGTCATGTAACCGAAAATTAAAGTTTTGAAAAATTCTTGGCAGATGTCACATACGTCAACTGTCAAAAACAATCGCATGGTGATTTCAATTACGAGTGGGTAGGGGCACTCGTAAATCGATATCATAGGTATGACAAATGTAAGTCACCGATGAGTTACAAAAATATGAACTTTCGGAAATTACTCACATCGGTGAGAATTAGTCACTTGGTGAGATTCAAAAATCGATCCCCTGGATTTGTCTCATGGTGTAATCATATATGTCTATTCGGTTAGTAAGTAGTAGTATTAAGATCCTCTTTCAGATTTAAAAGCCTGGTAAATATTAATGTAATAATACTCGCTTATAAACATATAATCTTTTAGAGAAAACACAATCTGAAAGACTGACAGGTTGATAACTTGAGAAATTAACGTTCACGGTGTAGGGGAAGCGAAGGTAATACGGACCACTTAAGGAAAAATCAATGTAACATAAAAAATATTATCATTATTCTTCTTTCTTTGTTATTATATAATTGAGCATTTATTAATCAAACTTATTATTAAGGAACACTTGATTCAAATCACAGATACAGAAGATATTGGATGATTTCCAAAACCCTCGGTTTGGTCCATTCTGCCTACACGTGAAGGTAAAATGAACCAGGCATGAAGACAAAATGGACCTATGGCAACATAAGAACAAAAAAAATCTGTACTATTTATTCAACGGCACACCTTTCGCAAACAAATCTAACATCTTCATCATCGTCTTCGACACCGGCACAACTACAGTGTGCCCATAAAGAACATGCGAGGCACTGAACCCAGCCTTCTGTCGATTCAGAAAATAAATGAGAGCAATAGAAACATCGTACGTCTTCTTCATCTTCGCTAGATGAGTCTTTGCTTTTCTTTTTATTGTTCTTCTTTGTAGATTTTCCCTTTCCTTTTCCTTTTTGTGTGTTTGTTTGTTGACCACGTCGTCCGTTTTGCCCGTTCCGTTTTGCCTTTTCGGTAGGCATGTAAACATTTAATTATTTTGAGATTAATATTGAGGAGAACCTTGCCTATTTATCGTTAAAACTAAGAAAAATAAACAATATCTCAGACAATAACACAAAATCCATGATATCTTTAACGTAATCAAATTGAAGACAGATCAAAATTTGCTGTTTTTACGTCAAAATACGCAAAAATGAACTTACCTTAATAAAAACCTGTGCCGCTGCATGGCCGCTCTAAGGACACTGACCAACTCTGGGTGAGAGGCGACTGTCAAGTTGACGCAAGTCGATAATAGATGGCGTTAACAGTTTAAAAGTTATTCGTCCGGTCCGTTCTACCTACAGGGTCCGTTATACCTTCCGTTCCCCTATTCTTTATTCAGGTAACTACCTACCCCTCACCTATAAATATATAATACGAAAGAGTTTTTTTGTACTAGGTATATAAATACAATTATTACTATTAACCGAGAATATGGTAGGTAAGCACTACTCACTTCACTACAACTTCTCAAATGGCAGCGTTGATTGAGCATTGCTGCTGCCATCTAGCGGGGAGTAGTTTATAGAATGTTCGTCAGCAAGCAAACTTTGCGCCAGTGTTGCCATCTGTGGACGAGTAGCTATACAGGGAAGGTTCGCTTTGTATTGATCGTGTCTGAAAACATGTATTAATATTCATGTATTATCTAGAATCAGTATTAATATGATGTTTACTGATAAGTAATAGTACAATATTTTTACGATTACACGTTTTTGGCCGACTACGGCAAAACCAAAACAAAGGAGCAACGCTCCTATTATTATGACAAAAGGTGGCAAGCTTTGCGTATATGCACTATGTAAGTATGAAGTAAGTCCAAAACTAATTGATTTACGTAGGTACATGTAAGGTAGGTCATAATACTTCAGTGCATATTCCTTCAACGTACGTAACTTTTAAAAACTGATATTCTAACTAAAAACTAGCGTTGAGGACATTATGCTGAGTCTAGCTTATTTTAGCATCACACATTGTTATGCCTCCTATCGTATCGCCTGACTCTAATCTTAAGTCTACGTCATTTGAAAACTGTATGTGATGTTGAATAAAGTTCTTCTATATCTATGTCTAAAAAGGTATTTCACATTTTACTATTTACTGGCATCATGATGCGTTGCTTAGGTATTAGGTCACTCGTTTGGGATATAATGGGAACCATTTTTATTCAACTACATTGTAAACTACATAGGGAAATAAAATAGCTCTTTTTAACTGAAACATTTATTAATTAGGGCGATAGCAGGTATACATTAAAAAAATATATATAACATTATATAATAGGTATGTGGGAACCCCAAAAATCACGAAAGATTTTAAATACTTACAAAGAAAACACCGTCTTTTTCAGTATAGGGTAAGGTTATGTATACAGTAGCACATGGGGGAAATAGCCTCCACCGTGGTGCTGGCATATACGCACACTTTTAGTCAAAATCTTCCATTACCTAACCATTTTTCATACAAAATTCTGAATTTATTTGATGCAGCGTTGAATCCTCCTTCAATACACGGTTAATAATATGTGTTGAGTAGTTGTCTTAAATTCCAGAGGGGTTAAATGCCACTTGTGCATTGAAGGGAAACTACTAAACTAAATTCTGAAGCTGGAAAATGAAGTAGATGGAGATATTTGACAAAAGAGTGCGTATGGGCCAGACTGGCCAGAGCCGTCGTGGAGGCTATTTCCTCCATGTGCTACTCCACACATAACCCTTTACTGAGTGCTATATGATCCCATAACAAAAACAGTACTGATGAAAAGGTGTATTTCCTTTTTTTTGAAATCTTGCGTACCTTAGTACTTGCTATTTTGAATAATTTTAAAATACTGAAAGATTAAATTATTATTTGGTAAACAATCAGCTTTCTATCCTGTTTTCATACACAAACAAAAACTGTTTTATTTTAAATAATTACATATTTTCATTTGTAGGTAGGTAGGTCATAAGGTTCTCACAAAGTACATACTGCTGCCCCTTCTTCCCGATAAAACAAGCCGTTACAAAGTATTGACAACATAAAGTTGCTGCCCAAAGCACCGGTATCATTACTGTAAAAAAGGCCCGCGCGAGCGGTTTATACAAAAAAATTGAGAGCCGGGGTCCTACCTTTCGCCAAAACCTATGTAACTTTCTTTAACATTAACTAGTTTACGAAAAGTTGTGCCTTGCTCTCCTTGACTATGTTTTGTTTTCTAACTTGTTTTCTTAATGAACTAGAGGGGCTTAATATAAAAAATAGGGAACTAAGAACCAAAGGGAAAAAAATAAGGCGTGCCCACCTAAATTAAATGACCTACCTCGAAAATATAACCAAATATACAGGATGTCTTGATATCTTCATTTCCGTGTTGCATGGCACATAAACTAAAACTACAGGGTAGTAACATAATAATAGTGACACTCGTTCTACCGGGGGTCCAATGATCCAAGGTAACGTTATTTACAATTAAATAATTAATTACCAAAGACAATAGTCATTATATTACAGTCTCATTATTGAATAACGTAATTCCTTCAAAGGATCACTTTCTATTTCTATATTTGTGTTCTATTAAGATCCACTATGTGAGGATCAGAAAAAAATCACAGGATGAGACCGGAATGAAATGTGATAATAAAAATGAAGAGTCCAATTAAAAGGGCCCGTCATTGGATTCTTAAAATAACAGCATGCATTTTGACAACTAATCTTTACTAATATTGTGAAGTCGAAAAGTTTGTGAGATTGTAGCTTTGTCAGTTTTATGTTTTGGGTAATATCAGGAAAAGTTTATCCAATTTCAAATACCTATTCTTTCACTTGCGTGTAGAATGGACTTTTTGGGAGATAATATGCGTTATATTATCCCGCGGTTTGCCTTCGATCTATGGATACGCGATTAAAGCCGCGCGGGCAGCTAGTTATTTAGAAGAATAAGAGCACAAGCAACTAATGTATATATATATACATAATGTAAACTGTCAACGTTACAATGACTTAGATTATTAAAACGAAGTAATCCTGAAAGAAATATCACATTATAAGAGTAATTGGCAGGGATATTTGCACAGGCAGTACCGAATCGTCATTAACGATCTAGACACAAAATGCCAGTGCGCCGAGAAAATGACGATATCGACGAACTAGACAAATGTGGCACGGCATAGCTCGTGTAATCCCTTCCAGTAAATCGTAACTAACAGTGTAAATGGGGCTTATTAAGGTTTAAGAATACACACTTAGGTAAACGTATTTGAAGAAATGCACAGATAATTTTAATCAGCGGCTGATGATAAACATAAAATAAAAATGTGACAACAACGGTCTTCTATGTATAATAGAAATGAAAAAATTCGTATTGTTTTGCACATTAGTACGTATTCTATACATATATACGTATTCTATAAGTAACATTACCGATCCTTAAACGGATTTCGTTCTTGTTTAAACATTTTTTGTAGACTTGAACTTTCACAGGTTAATATAGGTAATGTAATTGACGTAATCTTACTATTACATCACAAAATATATAACAACGATTTTCTGGGGTTGAAATAATCGCACAACGTAAAACCTACATTAAAAAAATAAGAAAGACCCTAATTGGACGTTTTTCATAAATTCGTGGATAATATTATGTACTTACTTAGAAGTAAAAAAAATGATAAAAGCAACAACGATCTTGTACCTACTTACAAATGAAACAATTGAAGTTGTGTACCTGCATACGAACGAATATCATATTTCGAGATTTCCACTTGGTAACTAACTTCGATTAACTATGAGGGTCAAGATTGTTTTTGGGAGAAGATCATTCTAAGAAACAACATTTCCCTCAATAAGAATGGCAGATTTTCACACTATGCTTTTTGGCGCGTCCACAACACTGTTTAAATTTTGAAACGGCAATTTTTTTTATTTATTTCAAAATTTACCCTCCAGGTAGTTTTCCCGTTTTTATAAATGTTGCATTATGCGTTAATTTAATAATATTTAGGCCCGTCTAATCATAAATTATCATAAACAACTTTTGCCCACCCAAAACACATCTAATTAATTTGGCCTAATTGATTTGATATTAGCCTGGCATAATGCTAATCTTACTATTTTATTCATTCCTACCTAGAGTCCCCGCGCCCTGTAGGTCCCATCTTCCACATGAGAACTTTGAACCTGTGCATAGGATGGACGTATTTCGCTAGTAAAATTATTATACCGCTGATATTTTTCGACAGACGTCTAATTACTTCGGTAACAGAATTAATATGTAAAAAAATGGTCAAGTGCGAGTCGGACTCGCGCACGAAGGGTTCCGTACTATTATCTATTAAAACGGCAAAAAAAACACGTTTGTTGTATGGTCCCCCCTTAAATATTTATTTTATTTTGTTTTTAGTATTTGTTGTTAGAGCGGCAACAGAAACACATATTTTTTTTTAAATATCAACTGTCTAGCTATCGCGGTTCTTTAGATACAGCCTGCATGGTTACAGACAGACGGACGGACAGACAGCGAAGTGTTAGCAGGTAATAGGGTCCCGTTTTACCCTTTGCGTACGGAACTCTAAAAATGAGCCGTATTTTTTTTTACTTTTTTAAAGTAAGTAACTATGTATAACTAGGTACTACGATTTCTTCTTACATTTATATTTTAAATATGACATTATATAATGAGTAATTAACGGGGCCCTGTCTAAATCAAAAGTTTTCATGACAGAGTGTAAATCACCCGTTCAACTAAATCGCAAAAACCGTAGGATGAAATGAATTATAGATTACGAACATCTATAGGTACCTACCTACCTATATGTTCATAATCTCCGCGAATAAAAGTTTACAAAGTCAACATTAATTCTGAGCTGCAAGATAGCCCATGTCATCAACATTCATGATTCATAATTCTACAAATTAGTGACATCATTGGGCAGTGGAATTATTATAGAGTGAAATTCTAGAGCACGCCGCGGCGTGATGGCTGACCAAATTAACATTGACCTAAAATACTTACAGCGCTGTTTCGGCCAATATTGGTAATTTCTTGCATTGCGTGATAAATAAATACATTTCGTACCTAAATTAGATGATGTTGACTGATGTAAGTTATGTTAGTAGAATTGCTATAAAGAAGATATACAAGCCCTTTTAATGTTTCCGATCGAAAATTATCAAACTGATTCTGTAGTAGCATTGACATTGACAAGTAGAATTACATAAGTTCAAGAGATCTATGGAAAATTAGGGCATTTGTACTTTTGGTTTAGAAGTATTTAATTTGAATTCCTTGCGAATTAAATAGCAGTAGTGACTTTTGAAGGTAATGATGTGTCCTTATGAAAACCAATTAAAATTTTATGAGCAGCAAGCTTATGTTGAATTTATCAAATCGATAGCAGAAAATAATTTTGATGTATTCTTGAAGTTGTGAATATTCTTCTGCTTCCTTCAGGCTTGATCGTTGCAGTGCATGCACCACACAAACCTCTCTAGAACCGAATTTGTCGCCTCACTTCAAACAAATTCGGATCTACAGGGTAGATGTAGGGCACTAAAATTGATGCCGATGGGCACCAAATATTCTTTCTTCACCTTAAAGTTAAACCTGAAACATTAATACTAACGTCTTCCAAAATGTTCTTCGGAAATCTTCAACTCCATCAAATCTTTGCTGCTGGTGCATCTGTAAAGAAAAAGGAAACAAATTAGGTACCAAAAGACATCGATCATAATTAGTGCTGTGATATGAATCGGCGTTTTATCAACCAAATAAAATCGGTAAGGTGTGATGTCAACAATGGTTAAAATTAAGCGTGTAACAAGCGATGCCGTAATCGATCATCATAACTACCGAGTCGTTATACAAACAGCGCGACAATGGAGGTCGCATATGTTTGGACAGTCTTATTCAATGTCCCATACGTCACTAGAAAGCCTGCAAGGGAAAGTTTGTTACTATATGAGGCACTTATTACCAGGTAAGATATTTTAGATACTGTATGCTAATCAATACTTAACAATGCGAAATGATGTACGCATGTGGAGTTTAGTAACTGTTGCATCACAATGACTCACTAGATATACATATTGTATTTAGAGACATTTTATAGGTGAGCGAGTCGAGCCCCTTTTAAAACGATTAAACTACATATGAAACTTCACTCCTGAAAATGAATACTAATTTCCGAAATAAGCTATCAAAAATTCACAACCAAGGAAATTGATTCCGTTCTCGTTCATCGCATCGGCATGCGGAATGTTTTAGATTCACTAGCAAACACCGTTGTTTGGTTAGCTACAATAGTGCAAAGAACTGCCACTGATGAGTGTGAAACTGGTTTAATTCGTCGCGTCGATATGTCTGCATCCTAGGTAGCCCGTTGGTTCGGCAACCTTGACGTACCGAGTCCGCCATCCGGCCGGCGGCGGCGCGGCGGCAAGTGGGTCAGAGGACGCGCAGGCGCCCGGACGCGAGCAATGAGCCCGCCCCCGGCCTGGGACCAAATGAATGGCTCAGACCCCCCTTCGTACCTACCTACTTACACACCGCCAGCCAAACGCGACCTACCCTGCCACCCCGCGCGAACGCAAATCAGACGAATCCAGGGTAGCTCGAATATAATCAAGTACCTTTCTCAACTGGCCGCCTCCTAAGCAACTGTTGTGGATGAATCTGTTGAGTGCTTAGCCCACTAGTTGCTAGGAGCGAGCGGTATCGGAAATTAGATTACTGTGAGCTGATGGCGTTAACTAGGTGCTATCCATTCCAACTTGAATAGGTGCTAACTATAGAATTACTTGGCGTTTTAAATATTGATAAAGTACATTTAGGTATTCATAACGAGGCTCTATAAATGGAGTAATATATGACTTTAATAATGCAATTTAATAACCTACTGCATGTTTAATGGATCTTTTTGCAGCAGAAATATGAAAATAGCTTAAGTAGTTTTAAACACGAAAGCTGCTTCCGTTTTACAACAGTAACATTAAAAACAGTAAGTCTGGGAGAGGTTGTTGGCGTAAGGAGTTATTTAGAAGTAATGGTTCTTTAACGATAACACTCCCCGTTGGTTACCTCTATCACTGCTTCGTTTGTGAGGTGCGCAATAAAGAGTATAGCATGAGATGATACATACCTACGTATAAGTAGCTAACATACGAGTAAACTGCGTGTTTAAAAATGTAAAAGTATTCAACCGTTAAATATGAAATCACGAAATGAAAATTAAACCAACCTTGGTTGGAAAATACACTGTGGTCGAATTAGCACCTTAGTCTATCATTATTTCCTTATCAACCCATTACAAATGGCTAGACTCAATCATATTACATAATAATTGTGTCATACAGATTGATTCCCATAACGTTAAGTTAAAAAACTTATATAAATTTTTCTTCCCAAATGATAAGAGGCGTTATACTTTACGCCGGAGCTCCAACAAAAAAAGCAATTTGCAATTCATTACAAATCAATTTTGTTGAAAAATTCGAAAAGTTAGCATGTGTAATTAGTTCAACTAGAAACAGCCTGTCTAATCAAAAGTCTGTAGGCTTATACCAACGAAACGAAATAAAATGAGTCAAAGATTTACAAATACTGTTTTTCATCGTCGTTAACATAAATTTCATGTGCTCCAAATGCCGGCAGCATAATACATTTCCCCTAGAAGGCTGCATTGGCGACCTACTTCAGCCAAATAAATCTAACTACACAGACAGTTAGTTTCATCCTCTTTAGTAGGTATTTATTTGCTTCTCGCTTAAGCTTAATTAAAACGAATCTATCCAACGATAATTATTTGACTCAAATACTAACCTTTGGTTCCATTATCCATGACTGGCAGACTGCTAGATGAAACTGGAATTGAACAAAGGAAAAAACGTTAAACTGATGAAAATTAAAAAAACAATTAAAGTAATTAAAAGAAAAGAAAATTCACGGGCGGAACAATGTGATCTCAACGAGAGACGATCTCGCTCTGATGTGTTCCACCACGACGCATCGCATGAACCTATTGGTGATGAAAACTATTAGCAAGCCACTAATTGTACGGCAACCTACATAGGCGGCGGTAATTGCCCCATTTACACGTTTTGTTAGTCTGCACCGCATAATTGTAGCCTGTTTACTCGGGAAGATACCAATGGGCCAAATGTACCGAACACGAACAGCATACGGAAATTAGGAAATAATTTCAGTATTTTGAATCGAGGTGAGGCAGACGCGCTAATTGGTGAATTACAAAAATTATCACGTTCTGTTTCAATGCATTAAACTGAGTCTGAAACTGATATCAGAATAAAGATTTTGATTTGCTCAGAATTAACTGTTCTATGTCATCATAAATTTACATACAATCTGGAGCGGGTGAAGTTTATTGATAATTTTGGGCTCAACATTCAAGCATGAAAAGCTGTATTACTAGGTACATAATATACATATACATACGATTCAATTGTACTTTTTGAACTCAAAAGCTCTGCAATTTATTTACACATCGTAACCGCTCTTGTATTATGTCACTATAAGTACTTAGGCTAATGTTAAGGATTGTATTTGCATTTTAGCCATTGGTTATGCGTACAAGACAATGATATAAGTTGGATCATTTACTATTTACAATTATCATTATTGTGTTAGCGTCAAAAAGACATCTACCTACCTCACTGAAGGATGGTAATCATAGACTTTTTGCAAAGTCGATAGGTCTAGATAGCACGCTACCATATTAAAAAGGTTTTGCTTTAGTTTCTACGGTATTTTTTTTTGTTGTTTTTTCTGATGTTGCTTTGCTACTTTTAACTGCAAAGCGATATGAATAAAAAATAGTGCTGAGAATTTCACTTTACAAAATGGTTATTACGTTACTTATTATATTTATGTTACTCTATCACTGCAAGAACGAACTGAGTAAAAAACTCTTTTCTCCATACAAATAGTAGTAGGTACACATGTGTATTACTTACCTACTTGGTCGTGTATAGTGTGCTTTAAATATACCTTTGTTCTATCCTAATAAAGAAAAGGCTTTGTTATTCTACTTGCACCAAATTTACACCAATTCACGCAACGTACCTGGCATCTCTTACATCTTTTAACAGACAATTAGCAACTTAACTTATTTCAAAAACTTTTCTGAGCTCTCTGGTATTAATGAAGAAATTATTATATGATTTTAAAATACATGTTTTGAATTTAATATTTGGAATTTGGTAATATACATACTTATCGGAGATGAGAAGCAAATGAAAATGAATAGTAAAAGGAACTAGCCAACTAATATGCAATAAAATACAAGAATACAAGACACAAACTTTGGAGAAATGCCAGCTCCTTGTCAATATACACGAAGAATAATTTTACATTGTTAGCCAACTAACTTCTCAACAAAATAATGAAATAAAAATTATGGACTCACATAAATATTTCGCGTATGTTCCCTGCTTCCTCCAATTTGTAGAGCTGTACATGTTCCATCTGAAAATAACGATTACCGGTTTTAATTGTATAGTTCTCAGTAACAAGATGTTAAGCTCGATTGAGCATACAATTTAGCTTCCGACCTTGCCCGGTTCTTTTGGTACGCGCCAAACTAACGTCGACTTGACAGTCCCGCTCCCGCCAAACATGGCGGCTACTCGTGTGGGAAGCGGAAATACACGAGTATCCACGAGCCAGAAAGGATAAAACAATCAAAGGATGCGTGCAAAAACGAGACGCACGACAGGTCCTGGCTGTTCGAATGTTTAGACAGGGATAGCGATATTAGATATGACAAGCGAGTGAAAGGATCGAGATCTCGCCTAAACGGTTTTAGGGTGGAGCTGTCTGGACTTGGGATCGGCGGGCAGATGGCAACAAAAAGGGACCAGTCGGGACTATAAAATTTTGGGCATAAATTGAACGGCATTTTTGCCACATTGCTGCGACTTCGGGTCCCGGGTCGGGGTTTCGGGAGCGTTTGGTCTTTGAATTTTAACCGTCGCATTTTTTAGGTCGGTCGGCTACATTCGTAGCATCTTATAAAATGTTTCGCTGACAGGACCGTACGTCACCCGCTTACTCATACTCGCACATAACATTTTTGTTTTAGAAAACATGTTTTGCATAACGGAATTGTTGGTACTGATGTCACGGGGTCACTGACATGGGATTTATTGCTCGTTTCCTGCCGGTTACATTATGGCTTCATATTTTACTACTCGTGTGTCTAGCAATTTAATTTCGACAAAAATAGGTTATGTTGGTTATTCAGTGGAAAAAGTGTTATGTGGTTTTGTTATTTTTTCACTATTTAGTAGCACATTGTTAAATGGCAATTAGTTAGTACTGTTTAGAAACGTCTTACATCTGAAATAAAACATCGATAGTAATTTTGCAATATCACAAAAAAATCAAGTAAAATAATAAATTATATTAGTACGTATACCTATGTAGTATTTAGGTACCAAAAACTTCCCCCAGTACAAAACTGCAAATCATCCTTTACCGCATAGTTGACGTGCCTTCATAATATGTTTGAGGACACGCTTATTGTGAGATTAACCTATAATATGTACCTACATAAATTCTGGAGCTACCTACTCGGTTCTCATAAAATTAAGATCTTAGTTACCTTAAGATAAGATTAGCCTACGGAAGCTGTTCTCTAGTTTGTTTGCATCCTCGTTATAATCTCGTATCAAGGCAGATTAAGGCTGTATATTGTTTGTCACCCACTTATCAGATGGCTGACAAATATTAACACAAGATAGCTGCCGCCGCCGCCCCATGAGATTATTTCAGTAGGTATATGTACTTACCTATCATTCTCAATAGTTTCATAATTTACCTTAATCACCAGATATCATACATTTTGGAGCATTTTAGGTGCAACATTGAGTTCAATCATCAATTAAAATTGTTAATTGAGATTATTAATAATGATATTAAAGCTATTTAAGCATTAGCGATTAAAATAGTTTAAGTAGGATACCAGTTCCGTTAACATAACTACTCTGCACCGAAAATGTTACAAAATTACGATGTCTGGTAATAAGTATGATTAACTGCTGTGGTGCAGTTTTTTATGATTTTTTTAACTGCTTATTTCTAACTTATTTTTTATATCAATATGCCTTTTTGTTTGAATGAAGAATTTTTAATTATAGGCGTAAAAAAGACAATAACGTATCTATTTGTTTTAATTTACGTACCTATTTAAAACAACAAAATGAGAATAAACTTGCACATTTACAGATTTTATAGTAACCTAAGATACAGTAACAAATTTAGTGTAGTCAAAAATTCAAAATGTATTGTATCAATTAGCATCACGCTATCTCAACATATCAATAATATTGGTTAGGTAGCATGTACTCTTCAACAAAATTAGGTACCGCCCATCCACAGTGAGTGCTATCATACCAATATGGCTTCTATTTCATTGAGTTAAGGTTCTATTATTGGTCCTTGTAGGGCACGCAATCCTCGAAATTTACGAATAATATTTATGTACAGGGACGTTTATGAATTTAGAAAGTTTTAATGACGACAGATAAAACTGGGCTGGCTATATAAAGCAGTCGTTAATCCTGATTCAAGTTTGTCACGCGAATTTCTGGCTTGGTTAGTTATGTATCTGAGACTAATTTTGAAATAGTTAAAGATACAATAATAACATGGCAATAAAAACAAAATTAAAGATATGTACATATTGTCAAATGTACTTTTATAAGCTAGTGGCTCTGTGAGATGTAGAACTGGCGAGCCTGACTTCTTTTCATAAATCCTGCTGAGTTTGTCTTCTTTCGCTTCGTTCGCCCGTTCGATTATAAGACCTATTTACCTGCATTTTTTCGCAACCACCGAGGCGCAATAAGACTACGAGGAATAGTGTAGGGGTTGTACACCTGGGATGATTTAATTATATCTTTGGTTGGATGATGTCGATGAATGATTTTATTGATGACCAAGGTAAATATATAGTATGTATAGGTAGGTAATAGTATAAACGTACATTGATTCATAAGTGGTGTAATCGCCGATACAGCTATTAACATAACGTCATTATATTTAATGCGGACACGTTAAAAGTGCGATCAGGCGATGCTTGGATCGTACAAATAGTGTGCATTACCTTTTGGGTTTTTTACAAAAGTCCCATAATTTGGTTCGAATTCAAGAAGACCTAATAAATTGTGTAATATTTAACAGTTATAAAAGTGATATAAGGTATTAATTAGGTAAGAAGACAGATCTTCCTTAGAAAGTTAGAAGCAAGCAATTGTATCTTCAAATTAATAACTTTTAAATATTACCGACCCAATAAAGATGTTTTAACTACAAAGGTATTTTGCGAAAAATGAAATGCATAAAATGAGGAATACTCTTCAAGAAGTGTGAACAAATACAGCATAATAATAACTCGTCTGCAGAAAATCAACGCAATAATAGGAACAACAAATTCTGGTAAGGTCGTAAAGTGGCTTGTCACTGAATAGTTCTATATAAGCCCAGCCATAAAACCCCGCGGCTAACTTTTATCAGGCAGGTAGTTAAAACTTTTCACCGCGTTCGCTGCAATTTATTTATGTTACTTAGCGAAGATACGTGGAGTTACAAAACGCGCAGATACCTACGTTACGTTTAAACTCCTTTACGGCGCCCGTAAACATGTGTGGTCAATAAACAACATTTTTATTTACACGAGTTAAAAGTTAGAAACTCAGTGGTTCGCCTAGGCTAAGCGAAAGATTCTACGGTATGTATTGACAAAACGTCAACTAATGCTTGTAGATACTTTAAGTACCTATCTTATTAAGACTCAAGATTACGTAGATTAGGTACGTACCTACAACAGTCTCAATTAATATTTGTATATGTCTTGAGATGTATCTATATAAGATTACTGCAAGATGTCCGGTATATCCGGGTATTTTCTAACAAATTAT
Source organism: Epinotia demarniana (assembly GCA_945867215.1). Classification (NCBI taxonomy): domain Eukaryota; kingdom Metazoa; phylum Arthropoda; class Insecta; order Lepidoptera; family Tortricidae; genus Epinotia; species Epinotia demarniana. Next base: position 8,780,002 of record OX244261.1, read on the forward strand.
TTTATCTATGTATTAGAAAATAAAAATCAGAAAACTATCGATTTCATCCAGACCAGATTCTTCGTCCCGTTGTACCTACCTATAAACCTATCCACCTCCAAAATTCGAGGACCTAATGAGCAACCTACTTGTCAAACGCCTCTAATGATGACAAGGGGAGACAGGAAGGTCTGACCTTTCTGATACTTCGCATTAGCATGCATAAAAAGAGAAATCAGAATATTATCAATGGTCGTGGCTTTCCGCACATGCGTAGAAGAGGCTCCGTTATCGACGGGCAGGCCGCCCCTGGCGCGCAGCCGCACCGAATCCCGATAATGTAAATAATACAATAAAAATAACACAATCCCACTCGATTTGAATGTCTTCTGCTCTGCCCGGGTTGATGGACTGTTACGATCGGTCCCTTGATACAAGACTCTGCGTATATACGATTTTTTACGGCGCCTTTATAAATTGTGGAACAGATTGACGGGTGCTGACCTCGGGAAACGGGAGTATCAATATTGACTGAGCAAATTCGTGCCGAAAATGGCATGACAAGGAGCTTATGCTGTTTGCAAATGGTCACGTATAGTCAGATAGATTGCATCAGGAATCAGGCTCCATTAGTCGAGTGTACTGGTTGAATGTATCGAGCTTTAGACAAAATGGTTCTGAGGAGAAGATTTTATGAATTTTAATCTGTCTAGTTGAGTCCTTATTGGACGTGCATTATACTTAGAACACAGATTAGTGAACTAACTAAATATTGAAGTCAAATGCGATGTCACGAAATAATCATTTGCATGTTCAAAGCAGTGCTCCGACTCGTTTTGGTGCATTAGTTGAGTTCATTTGTATGTTTAAAGACAGAAGATATTTTATAATGATGATGAAGCAAATTACTTGTAGTAGTCAATAGTAATTTTAAGATCGATCAAGGAACGAGATGACGTAAGTAGGTACTTAAAGATAGGCTTGCTTAGCCTTATAAAATTATTATAATATTAAATTTCTTAAATTGCAGATAAACCATGCATCATTTTTTTATTATTATTTTAAGAAAGAAACAAAGTGATTGGTGTAATTATTTTGCTGAATAGACAAATGAATGAAATAGTATAAAATAGTAGTTATTTTTAGTTATCATCTTGTATACCTACTTTAATATTATACCTTATAATGAACAAGGTATCTTAGGGCTTGCAAGAAACTCTAATGCCATAGAAAGTAATTATTCATCATTAAAATCAACGTCTATAGTTTATCAGTTAAGAATGGCGTTCGGAATACCATTATGCTCACTAACAAGTTATAAAGGTAAACTTTTGGAGTCATTATTTAAAAGGAACTTTATTTATAATTTAACAGAACATCGGATATTGACCTGGATACTATCTAATTTCACCTGTAAAAGTAAACGTTAGTAGAAACAATAAGGACGTCATGACAGTAATGACTGTCATGGAGCCGGTAGGTAAATTAATTAAGTTAGCACAAGACATATACATGTCTTAAACGTGTGTATGCTTGGGAGTGTTCTCATTACACGCTAGGAAGTCTGTTAGATAATGAATAATGATACAACGCAAACTTTATCTTATCTTCGATTTGACAGATTACCTTCCTGATTTGTCACTGATTATTTTCAATTAATGAGTCGCGATGAATATAATTATATGTGCATTTGTATTTTAAGCTCAAGTATCGGGCTGTATGCCCGATACTTTTTTATTTACCTAGTACCTACCTAGTAAATTGGACTAAGTACTCAATTTCTGATTCATCAGAGTTATAATGGTGAATTGCATAATACACCATAAAAACGTACCTACTAATCAAATACAATTTTACTAAAAATAACAAATTATTGTAACGGTCTGACAAAAATCTATAGTATTTCTAAAAAAACTGCAATTATAGGAAACTGCAAGTATTTTATCGATCAGGATTTTAAATAAGAATTTAATCATAATGACAATGACAGAAATATCACAAATGGAATCAGCCCGTCATTGCTGTCCAATTAGTATCGATATGTCAATGATTAAAGATTTTGACACTTCACCGGTAAGACTTTTAACGTATTGTCTTACGCTTGCGAAACGCCCCCGTTAACGTTCTTAAAGTGTGTTAGGTATGTTTAGTATTTAACCGGAAGGGTTAACTTTTTTTATATAATAAACTAGCTGTCAACAATGGAAAAAAGGTAAATGGCGAGCTTACCGGGAGTGGAGGCGCGCGGCAGCTGCGCGAAGCGAAGTGCGAGCGTCGACAGGCCTAGGCGCCCCCGCCTCGCTTCCTCCTTCCTTAGCGCACAGATTTGCCTACCTTACCCCTCAGCCCTCCCCCGCCCGCCCCCGGCTACCAAACCTAATTCACTTAATTATGGCGAAACGATGATTTTCTCAACTGTATCAGGATTAAGCATCGTTTCAAGGAGAACTACCCTCCGACCTCGGGGGTATGCTTTGTAATTTAATTAATGTTGAATGTCTTATTAGCGTATGTGAAATTGGTTTTCATTCCGCATAATCTAATCAAAATTTCATTCTACATATATGTATTGGTATACTTATTATGCATATAATTGAATACTATATATTATGCATATAATTGAACACTACTTCATTGAACACACAGTGAAATGTATACCTCCTCAGTTATTATGGATCCGAAAATGGACGTCGGTCATCAATGAAGCAATAGGTTCCCGTATTTAATTTGGTTGGTCTTAGAAAGCGTAATTATCACTAAATCGTAAACTGATAGTAAACGAAAGTTGACGTCTCATGATTGATAGTAGCAGCCAGACATTTAGCCTTGCGGGATTATTCCTTAACATGAAGATACCTCACGAGGCTGAGCCTAAGGAAGCTTTAAACTATAATCATAATATTATATTCATTACTTAATTGGTATAATAAAAGGATTTATGTAGGCTAAACGCATATAATTCCAAAATCTAACCGACAGGTAGTGAACGAAAAGTCCGTTATAATAGTCCTTTACGTCACACCTGGCCATAATGCGAGTTTTACTGCACGCTGCGCGTACGGGAAAACTCGCATTGTGGCCAGGTGAAGACGTAAAACTTTGTACTCAACACGGGCGGTAATTCGTAAAGCCCCAGAGCGCATATTTATGGCCCTCATCACCTTCGGTTCGGGCCACAAACATCTGCGATCTGGGGCATTCACGAATTCCTAGTTACGTAATGTACTATTAAAATGTCGAGTCAAAGGGAACCTCTAACCTATAATGATCTATTAATTACTTCATTGGTATGAAAGTAAAAAAAGGGAATATGTAGATGTTACAAAATCTTAACCGATAGGTAGTAAACGAAAGTTGTCATCTCATGATTGATAGTAAGCGCTCAGACAGTCGGCCTTGCGGAATTATTCCGCAGTCGTAAGAATGGTCCTTACAAGGCCGAGTCAAAGGACCGGCGACCTAGACACGAAGCGGGATCGTTACGTAACTGGGACTACTCATCTACTGCCTGCCTGATGTGGCTATTTTTAACCACGCTTTATCATGCGGAGTTTAAAAGTATCATCAATTGATCATGTACAAATACAGTGAAATTAAGCAAATGTTGTAAATAATTGTTCCGCTGATCCTTAAGGCGTTGCATTGGAAATTAGGCTTGTGTAGTACATGTACTAAGAACTAAAAAGACCTAATTCCCGACACTGTACTAGACTAGACCGAACTATTCCGCATCGTTTCTGCTCTTTAGTACGTTTAGTTCACCCGGAGCGAGAACCAGAGAGAGAGAGAAGAGCGAGAGAAGAGCGAGCAGTGACGCTGACAGCAAAACGATGCGATCCGAATGAATGACCGAGCGACCGAACGTATCCGAATGGCTCTCGGCGTGCACGAGCGACAAGGAACGAAAACTGTGTGAACAGAATTAGTGTACTAGTGAACTAAAAGACCGAACTAGTACATTTGAGCGATTGTACTAGTTTGGAGCGATCCGCTCAGTGACCGAGCGCGCACAAGCCTATTGGAAATTATCGCGTGCTTTGAAACACCGTTCTGTCTAGATTAAGTAACAAATTGTTACTATAAGGTCTATTTTTAGATATATGCTTTTTGACTATATGATTGTGGGTTGATCGATACATGATTGCTTAAAATTTCCTCTATAGAAAAAAACCAAAGTTGGGCCTGTATTTTCCTTTTTTTACTCAGCCTACTAAAACGATACATTATTTTATGACACAATCAAGTTAATACTAATAGTATTTTCTCTCATCTAAAATATCACTTGCTGAAATTTAAACAAAACTTCACTGAGTTAGGTATTTGTCATTTGTCCAAAAAAGCCATCCCCGAAGAGTGTTACATCTCTTTTTCTCTTGCGCGGAAGGCTGGCATCAGCGTGTCTCTGTACAGGGGGCGTGTTCAACTCAAATCAAGGCAACCCCTTAAACATGATCTATTATTAATTGTAATGCTTACAAGATTTTGCGGGAACTAAGTCCACGTAAACCTAGTTTTTAGGGTTCCGTACCAAAATGGCTGTCTGTCTGTCTGGCTGTCTGTCTGTCTGTCACAAAGTGAAATATCACACGAATTACTTAAGCTATCAATTTGAAATTTGGAATGGTTATAAATGAGAGTTATATATTATAATTTTCTATGAAAAATTACGAATATGAAGAGGGGGCAAAAAAAAAATTCAACTATTAGGTCAAGGTCAAGTGTGGTATCATTTGAAAGGGCTTGAGTTGCACTTTTTGAAACAGTTTTTCTTTTATTTTCTAAATTGGTAAAATTCCGATCTATGAAGGAAAATTTTAAAAAAATGCCACCCCCCTCCCCCCCTCCCCCTTATCTCCGAAGTTATCCAAGCGAAAAATAAATTATTACTTGTGATTAAGATAAACGTAAATATTACTGGAAAAGTATAACTTTTTCAGTATCTAGCGTATTTTTTGTTTGGTATTGTTATTTAAGAAAGACCACAATAGAAGTACTCTCGTTCAAATCCGTCTCGAGAATATCCCCGAGGACAGTTATTTAAAGCTCTATATTAAAATATTTAAGTCAGTTCCAAAAGTATATTTTTTATGAATCACAAGCAACATTATTTTACTTACGTTACTTTATTTATATTTCCATTATTTAAATTTTATTTTATTACCTACCTAAAATATCAAAGTCGAAAATATCACATCTGAACCATTCAAGTTTGAGAAATGTGTCAGCCAGGGTTGCATCTTGTCCCCCATTCTGTTCAACAATTACGTTGAATATGTCATAACTTCATAAGGCAAGCTCTAGAAAACTGGGAGGGTGGTGCCACCATTGGAGGCACCAGGATAACAATTATCACAAACCTTCGTTATGCAGATAACACGACACTAATAAAGGCGAGTGAGTGAGCTGAAATGAAGACCCTACTGGGCAGAATGGAGGGGATCAGCATGGAATTCGGCCTCAAAATTAACCACTCCAAAACGAAACTTATGGTAGTAGATCGCACCAGCACACTCCACATGACTGATGCCCTTCCTATCTATGCAACACTGGCTCGTGCGAAAAATAGATCTGGGCTTATTCGCTACGCGCTAATACGGCTCACCCCGTCGGTCACCCATGACGAAACTAGACCTCTACCTACGCTTAGTTACTACGCATCGCGGTGTCAAGATATATTTGTGGGTGAGCGTTGAGATGAACTTGAAACAAGTTACAGAATAAGTAGGGGAGCAAGAGGCGCATCGGCACGGCCAATAGTGCGATGTCGGAGCTCGAAAGGATATGGAATGATCGGAACATATCGCGGAAGACAAAAACCTCAGATCGTATCCGCATTGACACCTTTGAGATGTGGTGCTGAAGGAAGATGCTCCAGATCCCATGGAATGCATTCCGCGCCAACGAATCCATCCTTCGTGAGCTCAATGTAAAGTCCAGGCTTTCCACTGTCTGTTTGCGGAGAATCCTGGATTTTTTTGGTCACATCGCCCGGAAAAAGCGAAACAACCTGGAGCCGCTAATGGTTACCGGCAAGGTGGATGGCAAGCGACCAAGAGGGAGAAGTCCAACTAGATGGGAGGAGCCCAACTTGCATGAAGCACTCCTCGCTGATAAGGACCTGAACAGATAGAAAAACGCACTGCGGAAAAAACTAACTTCACATAGGGGAGTTCACGACCCTCAGAAACGAGGAACACGACGCAAGGAGGATTACCTACCTAACGGCAAATTGCACAGTGCATCCTGAATGTACCTATTATTTAAACCTCAAAAAAAAGCCAAACAAATGCTGAGGTTGGTACCTTTCGCCAACATGATTTCAAGGTTTACAGATAATAATAATACCTCCTTACTGTAAAAGCTTAGATTAGTGAATACCTAATATTATAGTATTTTGATTTTTATGTTACTATATTTTGGCAATAAAATACCGACCAAAAGCAACACAAAATATGGTTCATAACATATCTAAAACAATGGGTACAATCCTCTTCTTATTATTAATCTCCCAGGAACATAGAGCATTTCCGGGAATATTCCCCACTGAAATGTTCTTAAAAACAGCAAACTTTGCGAGGCATAACCACTAACTGACTATATTATGAACAGTTCATAAGGTCGTCGAAATATTTGATATTATGTAGTGAAGTAGAAACAAATTAAACGCCAGTTTTTTAAGCATATCAGTTATTAGTATCATTTAAAACAATCTATGTAAATACGTATTTAAAAAATAAAATTAACTTTATGTTGGAAAGAAAAAGTGCAGAGATACGAGTATGCACGCAGAAATAAAAAACGAAAATGTAAGTAACGCTGTACCTAAATAATAATAATAATAATAATAAACCCGCGGGGGCAGCTTGTGGCGAGCTGACGGTGAGTGGCGACACCGCGGACCCCTAACCTCCAGAGGGCCCGAGTGATCTGGCCCTCGCCTCTGTGCTTGCCTTAACCGGCCGGCCAGAGTGGAGTCGCAAGAGCGGAACCTATGCTCCAGGTTGGAAGTGTAAAATGTCATAACGCCGGTGGCCCTTGAACGGATTACCGGGATCTGGCGCGCCGCAGACTCACCTCTCGACAACCTCACAGCCGCTCAGACATGTTGCTCCATTGTCGCACTGTGCGTGCGACTGTTTGTGGGGCCCACTTAACGAGTTGGCAAGTCACCGCCTACCTTTTCACAATTTTGAGACTTATTGTCACGGCAGGTGTCCGCTAGTCTCCTCCCATAACCCATTTTCCAGACCACCCACCATTCAACCCAATAACCCATGACCTTAGCTTCCATCGCAGCACAGTGTTGCACTGCAATAGTCTTTGCACCTGGCGGGGACCATCACCGGGTGTATCATGTTGTGCGCTTGGAAATGGTATCCGCCATGTGTATCCCTTTCCGCTTTAGATTATTTTTGTTTTAAAGGGCCTCTGCGCTGTTGGCTTCGGCCCCAGGCATGCCTCCCAAAAGTCCGGGACCCCATGGTCCCGAGATATGGAAAGAACATACAATAATAATAATAATATATTCTTTATTGCACCACAACATAAGAAAAACATGTTACAAGAGTACATACATTTAAATAGAGGTAACAACAGGCGGTCTTATCGCTTTAGAGCGATCTCTTCCAGACAACCTTTGGGTAGCAGGAAATTTTCAAGAAGAGTTGTAAACCGGTAGTGCAGGAATAAATCAAAAAAACTTACTATCGCATACATCTCATTATATGACAATTTCAGAAAACATACAATCATAAATAAGTATTGTATAAATACATAGATACATACATACAAACTATAACACAATTATATAAATATATTACAGGACAACAAGGCAACTTAAGGCAGCGACAAGTAATATTGTTTCAACAGATTGTTGAAAATTTGAAGAGATTTTGCACATCTTATATGCAACGGCAAAGCATTCCACAGCCGAACAGCCTGGAAGGTGAATGAGTTGTTATAGAACTTGGTGGATGAAGGCGGTGGAGCGAGAAGATGATTATGTGAAGATCTGATGGAAGTGAGGTGGTTAAAACGCTCTTTGAGATACGGAGGAGTTGAGGGAACAAAAAGTATACTGTAAAGCAAAGATAAAATGTGAGAATTCCGACGGAGACGAATTGGAAGCCACTTGAGCTGAGAACGAAAGGAGGATACGTGGTCATATTTGCGCAAGCCAAATATGAACCTAATAGAAAGATTTTGGAGGCGCTCAAGCTTATTCAGCTGGTCCTCAGTAAGGTCTAGATAGCAAATATCAGCATAGTCTAGAATGGGGAGAAGGAGAGATTGAGCTAGCGCAATTTTAGTGGCGAATGGCAAAAAGTTACGAAGTCGACGAAGGGAACCCATCGAAGCAAACATCCTCCTGCTGACCTCGCTCACCTATATTATATATAGGTGGTATATATTATATTATTTGCTATATTTTTGTGATACATATTAAAGTTTATTTTATTTAAGGACGTTTTCTTTTTATTATATCTAGGTAGTCAACTAAGTTGTTTTAAACGAGGTATAAAATAAATGTGCAGTTAATAACATCTATTATACTCCGTTTATACAATAAAATCTAATTAAAACAATCACTTGAATCTAATCTACAACAAATTTTGAGCAGCAACGATCATCGATTGACCGGGTTTGGCGCCGAAAATCGGGATCTTATTGCCTACTTCTTACACCGGAGATCATTCCGTGTTGAATTGCTGTCCTTTTCTTTAGTGTGATAAAACACGAGACAGTGGGATGCCGAAGGCGAATCTGGCGAGCAGTCGGCTTAATGTTAAGTATGCGTAGAGTGACGTAAGAGACGAAAGCAACATGTCTGTTAATAAGGGCGAGTCTACACGGTTGCTGCCTGTGGTAAAGGCTTTGTGAACTTCTTTTCGTTTTTTTAGATATTCAGTTAAAATAAATATAATAACATTTAATAACACAAATTAATGTTTGCGATCTTGTCAAGCAAAAACAGATAAATTAATAAACAATTTTAATTCCTCTTTCTTTTTATTTTCCTGGTTTTCTTATATATTGAAGTCAAAGAAGTAAAATCTTCTTGTTTACATACGAACACAAGATGAATTAATTAGTACCTATTTAACTTAAGAGAAGTGAGCTCACACAGGTAAAATAGATTTTACGTCACACCTGGCCATAATGCGAGTTTTACTGCACGCTGCGCGTACGGGAAAACTCGCATTGTGGCCAGGGGAAGACGTAAAATTTTGTACTCAACACGGTTAGGGCCACAAACACCTGCGATCTGGGGCATTCACTAATTCACCGCCCTAGTTACGTAATGTACTATTGTCAAGTTCTCCTATTATTTTTTACATTCTGTTAGCAAAGCAGTGTAGATTAAATAAAATCCACAAATCTACATAAATATATGAAATCTACATGTTAATGTTCCTTATTGACGTCCACGAGAGATTTTAATTTAACTCATTTTTACAAAAGCTACGTCCAAAAATCCGTTTTTTTGCCCTAAAATTGTCAAAGTTTGGTGCCTTATACACATCTCGAAAACAGTGAGTTTTGAAGTAAATATGGGATATTTTTAATACGATAAGCCATAAAAAACACGAAAAAACGGACAGTTACCTACAGATCGAAGATCATTGAGAGCTAGGAGCCACTTAATTCAAAATTATATTATGAATGTATTGGAAAATGATTCCTTCGACATACTACTTTTTTGCACGGTCATTTTGTACGAATAAATAGGCATTTAACTGTGCTGTAGCTGGATCATATTTTATAGATCTTATTGACAGTTTTCTTTAATAGCAGAGCTATTTGTGACACATTTTTTAATATGTACCTACCCATATTGTGCAAATCCACATGTTATGGTCAATCTTCAGTTAAATGAAAATGAGGGGAATTTAATAAAACCGGTTTCGGCTTTCTAAACTCATATCTCTTAAGTTGTTATACAGTGAATTAACACATTTTATGTTAAATTTATTTTGTGTTTTTGCATATGAACATTTATATTGATAACAAGTCGAAATAATACCTAATACATTTTGAAGATTTAATAAAAACAAAAAACGATGTGGTTCGTTCTGGTTGTAAATAAAAGTTATTAAGTCACTGCCGATTATAGTCTAGCAGCTTAAAATAATTTGATGTTGACCAGACTAAGGCTTATCTGTGGGTCTGGGATTTGAATTTACTGCTACAAAAAATCACGCTAGTATGTATAGCTTGGGTAGAATTAAAGCTCATTTAGTAAAACAGTAACGTTTGATGTGTAAAAACAAACGAACATTAATTTTATTCATGATTTTCAAATTTGTCTGTAACAGAAATAAATGTGTGTGAACTTAGCCTTATCTCAACCCGGCTGAGTCCCGTTTTGCGGTGTACGTAAAAATACATCTCGCTATCCCGTTCTATTATACCCTAAAAGGCGCGATAGGCAAACATATCGACAAGCATTCGAGCGTGTAAAGACGACGCCTAAAATATCGTTGTACTTTTTAATTTAATTTGACCATCTGCTAACCATGTTGCTTAATAAGATCTATTTCTGACCATAGACTATGGTTTGATCGACTACGACTATTATTTACGAAGGAAATTAACAAAAAGTACGTGAAGCTCCAATATTAAAATGCTACTTAATGAAACCATGACTTAGCATTTTTTTAATCCATGTGAGATAGTTGACGAATACAAATTATTGTTACCATTTACCGTTGTTAGTTAAACAATGGTCCAGTGATGTTACAAGCATATTTTTCAAGTTCCTTTAGCCCCAAAAATTTTTTGTAGCTCGCTCGCTAATGTTAACTTGATATGCTTCGCTCATAGGCATCGCCCGCGCACGGACCATATCGCGAGAATAAAATATCATAATACTGTAAAAACGAAAGATTATCTCGGGTTTTGCGTTTTTCGAAAGAACCATGATAACTGATACCTTGATACTGATAACTTGTGCATTAGAAGAAGTGGTTTTACAGTAGTATTAAATGTTTTACAAAAAATATTATGGTTAGATTATTAATGAATCAAAGGATTTATTCCCAGACTCATTTAAGAGCCTTAGCTTTTCAAAAACGATCACCTGGTAAAGTCCTCCTCTTCGAAACCGTGTGTGTATGTAGAAACTAAATCGGCGCACAAAAATGTAGCTCATCACTACGGCCCCCTAGGCCGGCCGTGTTATTTCGCTCGGACGCGCGGCCAATCCAGCGGCACCCTCCCCCTATTGGTGAATTTAAAACGGAATTTCAATTTAATCCGCTCCCCTTTAAATATAGCTGACGGGGTACTGCCGTGTATCGACTTGTGTTCCTTTTTTGAACCGTTTAGTTTAAAATTTGTATTTAAGTAGTTCAATATAAAAATATGAAATCGCTAAATATTTTAATTAAATTATTCTTTAACATACTTTTTTCTGCTTTTAAAGTTAGCGATATTTAAATATGAAAAATATTCCTAGGCTTGTTATGATAATTATTGAAAAACCAACAGATTTTTTTAAACATTTGGTAGCGGTATTTTCTAATGGTTTCATATTTTTTTAGTGTATGACTAGGTTATGATTCTACTGCATTAATTAATTATGTATTGCAACTACAGTTTTTAATTATGTAAATTGGTATCCTCTCCAACGCAAAATAATTTCGAAGCCTAGCCTCAGTACTCAAAATCGGAAGTATAAGTATGTGAAATGTCTTAGTGCATGTTCTCCGTCTTGCTTAAGCGCAAAGTCAAATGTGAGTGAGTGAAACACACTGATTGGAATGATCTTATAGTAGCTAAATAGAGCCCCTGTAGCTCCGAACTGCGCAAGGCAGGCGTCGACGCAGGCGCACCGAAGGTGCCTTTTATGGCAGCCATCTTTATTGTTCTTTTTCGTCGACCTTTAACAAACTAAAGCCATTCATAGAAGTCAGGTATAAATTTCGAGCTAACAGTTTTAAGGATTTTTTCCTCTTTTTGTGCAAGGGTCTAAGCGGGTTTTAAATAGGATTATGTTTGGAAAGTATTTAGGATACTTTCCAAATGTAATTCCTTACTAAATATTGCTCTTCTCTCAATGGAGCTCTGCGTTTTTTTCATGGTGTTTTGGTTTGTGCTTATTTTAACTCCATTTGTGTTGTTATTATAGTAGCTATTTGTAGCCCAACGATATAAATGATTAAACGGTCGAATAATTTATGCAAGTAGACTGCATTAAACTGTACCAGTAAAGCTAATCTATTGTAATACGTCAAATACGTGCCATGTTTAAATTATCAATACTTATCAATAAATACTAATTTAAAGCAAGAAAAACTATTTCGTCGTCCAGAATGTTAACCTGTGCAAAAATACTAAAAATGTATTAAATAAAGATATTTTGTAGATTGTTGGTTTTGACTTTAATGTCAAAACCTGATTAAGCGATTAAACTGTAGATAGTTACTCGTAAAATGCAGTAACATTACCTATTTGTCCTCATACGTGACTTTGACAATTATATGTTTCTCATAAACTGACGAAACCCTTTTAGCAGATGTTCGGTTATGAATAACCGGTCAGCTTTTAACGATTTAAATTAACTAAATCCGAATGACCAAAATGTGCATAAATAAAGTCTATAAGCTAATGAATACACATATTTATCATTAATATTAGTATGAAATGTCCATGATATACTAAATTTAACGAATCTAACAATTAATGGATCATGTCATATTATTTTACTAAAAAAATTAATATGAATTTAGTTATTAAAACATACTCCCTTATTGTACGAAAGGGGTGACGTCCATCATGGGAGAGTTCAAGACGAGATCCGATTCTCGATCGTTTCCTCCTTTAAAATTTTACATATTTCCAAACAAATGTAAAATTTTAACACATTTTTTATACCCCTTTTTTATGTCCCCCGTGTGGTGTCGGGTTAGAATTTCACCACCCCCTTTCTTCCCTTGTGTGCCGCAAAAGTAGACTAAGGGATCAGGGTTGAAGTGTGTTGTGGGCGATGGGCTAGCAACCTATCACTGCAATATAACATCTTGTCGATCTTTTATACCCACATCGATGCTAAAAGTGGCGCTGGAACATACGTTTCATGTGCCCTTTCCCTTTTGGGAATAAATGCGTGTATGTATGTATTTTTTATAGACATAAAATATTATGTATATATATATACATTTTTATATATACCTATGTTCAAACCCTTCCGAAGAATGAAGAGTATATATATGTTTGTCTGTTTTGCTTTTTTGTACATCAGACTACTGTAGATGGTAGCAAACTTGTTGTTATTTGTGTTTTTTTAAATGGCTCTAGAAATAAAAGTAAAACAGCGACAGACCAACTCATCTTTATGTTTTCATGAAATTATTTAAATAGGTTGAAATATATATGAAAGAATCCCAAAAGTGGACCTCAAATTTGCTCTTTCTTGTCCTGTGCATCTATTCTACCTACGTTATTTCTAAATAAAGAAAAAAAAACTTAAAAATATTTTCCTCAATTGGATAAGTTCTTCATTTATTTATCATGTCATATATTTTGTATATTAATTCATCTATTTAGATATTTACTTCATATATTAGAGTTTATGATTTTGTATCTGGGGGCCGATTTTTGACTCTCGAGCTCGACTCTTTGACTCGAAAACGGTTAAAAATGATGAAATTCTATTTTTGAAATACGAAGCATAGAAAATTGAAAAACCAGTGGTGCTGACCACTCGTGTTTAATTCTATCGGTAGAAAATTTTGATACTTCACTTGTACCTATTTAATTTTGGACTGACTTATATATTAATTTGAAAGATAGAGATATATTTAAGTAAAATTTATTGATGCCGGTGGACGATTATATTTAATTTCGTGGTTGAAAACCGAGATCTTTAGTCTATTGGCGGGAAAATAAGCGTTTCGTTTACTATTTATTATACTCCCTATATACTTACTTTTGTTTTTTTTTTCTGTTATGAAAGGCATAATATATTTAAAATTAATCACTTTACTATATTATAGATATACAACTTCCGATAAAGTACCTACTATACTCTATATTAGAGATGTAGAAAATTAAAATATGAAGAACAAGTAATTACCTACTTTTTCCAAACAACGAAACGCTAAGGTATCGATAGCTAACTAGCTTCCGAGTGATGATTTCAAAACAAGTTATTATGGGTTCATGCGAAAATAATAGTGTCAAATTTTCGTGTGCGAATATTTTCTACCGCTCGCTTTTGATTTCGAACGATCGAAAGTCAAAAATGTTTTACTTGCCATACGAATAAATAACATGTTTGGACTACATGAAGAGTAGCTATCACTTAATTGCTACTGAAGAACTTTGCTGAAAATAAAGCACTGAAATGTTACACTTCTGAATACGCCGCGAACGTCGGAATACGGACGCACTGCAGAGTTGTGGCTATACTACTGCAATAAATCTCTATTCCACAGCTAAAGCTTCACTGCAATGCTACATACACACGGAAGCGTCCGTATTAAGTGAATAACTATTAACAATACGAAACTACAGACATAAACTTACCAGTCAAGTAGTTCTTGTCTTTTCACACGATTTGTCCGACAATTATGTAGAAAGCTGCCGGCGAAATGCGCCTCCCGATTGCTACGAAAAAGCTCTACTGTCTGCAAAAACTGACGTCACCTGCTTTATCCATTGAGCCATCGACTAGCGCCATCTCATGGCGGATAGAAGTACTCTTACGACTTCACTTATCTTCGTAGTGCCTGGAAGAGCTGCTTACTATTTAACTGGCTCCCTTGGCGGTATAATGATCCGCATGATACTTTCTTAACTTGAATAATACATAAAAATGTAACAACTTGAACACAGATTTTCCGATATTCTTATCAGAGAAAAGAAATTGCTTAAACTAGAGGTTCGTTCTTATTAGACAGCATACTAGCTCCATCTGCAGGAAAATCATGTAACTATGGGCATTTCTGTATCGCATGGTGCGCAAAAACTACTACGTGGTTAGAATTACGGACGGTAGATGGCGTCATTGGGGTATTTCATTCTCTCATCTTCTTTAGCGGAGGTTGTTACGGTAGAGATTACTCGAGATGTTTCTTACGTAGTTCCCCTGAAATACGTAAGAGGGCGCTGTTTAATTGATACGTCGCGTCTCCGGTTTCAGTCAGTAGTTGTGGAAATATGTGAGCTTCGAAAAAAAAACCCAGTTTACTCCACTTTGGTGTCTCTTGTCTTGAGGACTGTTGAAATTACCCCGTTGCATTTAACTCAGGAACCTGATAAGTTGAATAATTGTCTTATTGTTTTTACATTCGATTTTAATTTTTATTGCATTCTTGAGTAGAATATAGCGGTCTAACTGAAGTTTAAGTAAAAGAAGCATTCGACTTGGCCGCACGGGTGAAGTTCGAAAATATGTACTTTTCGAAAGTTCATCAGTTTAAAACTTTAGTTAGACCGTTATGCTTACTCAACAATTGGCGTTAAAATAACAATCTAACGTTAGAGCAATCAGACAATGATTTAACATGTCAGGTTTCTGAGTTATTACTTATGTAAAATATAAAGACAATATTTTTTTATTGAAATCAATGATATATTTTATAGGGGTAAATTAAAACAAAAAAGGAAAATTGGTACCCTAGACTGATAATGTACAAGAACCATTTTAACAATACACGGCCTGTTATGTAATAAATAAGACCAAAACTTTAGATAGTGTCATTATACGTTTCTTTCGTAATTCTTTGAAAGTCAATGATTTGGGAATCGGTATTATTGAAATGAAGAAAAGCCAGAACGATTATCTTAATATAACAATTAATGATCAATCTGAACAATCATTGTATACAGTTACAAGCATACTAATGCCCACTCAATTTTATTTTTGACGACATTTAAATTGATTAATGATTCAGGAGTGCCAAATGTACAATGGCAACTAATATTTCAAGTATAAATACCTACTTTAATCCAAAGTACAATAAGTCTTAAAATTACCGGAGAATCTTATCGATGTGTCACAACACTGTCCCGTACGGGGCTACGCACTGCAACAGAATATATTCCACCCAGTTAGTTCTCTTTTACAAAAGGATTTGTCACACTGTGTGCTCTGGTTTCCTGACATTTCAATTTAACTACTTATGTACTTACTTAGATACGTTTCGACCTATCTTGGCTATCTTTCTATTTCATTGGATATTACTCTTGGAATCGACGCTGGGATCGCTAGAACTATTAAGATTTAAACCCAAACTAAGCTAACCTCACCCAACCATTAAGAATAGAGGCAATCAATAGGACTTTGTCGTTTATTCCTCCAAAACATTTTTTTTATGTTAGTCCTAGTTACCTTGTGTACCTAGTTATTTCTTGGTCTATCAATAGGTGTATACCATTATAATCAGATTTGAAACTTAGCTAAATTAGATTTAACCTTAGGCGAATTTTAGGAGTTCTTTTTCGTTTTGAAGTTAAGACGTCATCATCTTCGTAACGATATTCCCGGTTGTGCCCTAATGGAGAGCGGGATCCAGACAACTTTTCAAGTCAAGACATGATAAAATAATTCCAAATTCAGTAGTGATGAGTTCAGTATAGGATAACATTCAAAAAATTACACCTTAAAGGGCTACCCGAGGTTTCCATCGATTTTTGACAAGTTTTGAATCGTATCTCCTACTTTTGCACTACAGATAGAAGTATAAGTCAAACGGTTATCGGTTCTTCAATCTTTTATCTCCATTTTGGTCTACCGGATTTTGAAACAAATTAATACTTAATTTTGTATGATCTTTTTAAACATTGTCTAAAATAACACTTATTTTGTATCTCCATTGACGTGAAAGATCTAACACATACGAAATCTACATATTTGGGTTCGTCTGTGACGTCCCTAAAAACTGGTCCAGGGTTTTCATTTTAAACCAATTAACACAAAAGTTATGGCCAGAAACCGGTTTTTTGGCCTAAAATTGTTCAACTTTGATGCCAAATATCTCGAAAACAATGAACTTTGAAGCAAATATGTGATACGATATTGCTAAAAGCCGTTGTTGTTAACAAAAAACCTAAGAAAACTAACAGATTCAGATCGAAGGTACGATCCCATACGCCAATTATGGGAGCCCCTTAAACATAATTTTTAATACAGTTGCTCAAAAAATGCTACTTTACGACGCTGTTTAGCGTGCGGAAAGTTGACTTGAACTAGTGCTTTTCACTTTTCCCTCTCAATAATTGTACAAATTGTAGGTACCATTAATTATTATGTCAATAAATAAAAATGAGATAGAGCTGTATTAAAAATAATGAATTTTTAACAACGTCATTATTTTCAACTTCATTACAATGATGTTACAGAAATAATCATATAAAAGTTTCGAATTCCTTACTTGTTCTTTTTCTTATTTTTTCGCAACTGTATTAAAAAACACCTTTCGATACACGTGCGGAAATGTTATTTTTCACTCGTCCGTAATATCTCGGCACTCGTGACGTAGGTAATGACATACTTTCCGAACTAGCATCGAAATGTACTATTTCTTCTACGAATCCTCTGAATATAGTGACATTGAACTATCTTCCTCGTACTTACCCTTTGTCAGCTCCGTCCATTGAAAAATGATGGTTGCCACTGAACACTCCTTAATGCAAGTATCGTTCGCAATCGTCCAGGTTTCCACAATCGGACGGACAGCGAAACATTAATAATATTAGTCATACGACGTCGCGAGGAAATTGTATTCGCAATATTTTTTGTCACAGGGTATTTTGTATAGTTAATGTGATTTAAATGCTTCAATACTGGGAAATTTTAAACTAAGTAGGTAAGTAGGTACCTATCTAAGAAGTCCGCCTATAATGAAATTGCTAAAATTCTTAGGAATCGTGTCGTTGTTTCTAGAAACTGAAAACTATATTCAAATATATCTTATATTCTCGGAAAATGATAACTATTTATAGCATGTTTTAATATGTGTTATTTATTACGGAAATGTTGGACGTTCCTTTAAATAAAGATGATTGCACAGTATGACTCCCTACGTTTTTTACTTAAATTTATGATTTTTACCCAGTTTGATTATAGTTATTGTACTTCTGAATTCTTTCTGTTGGAATTGCTCTGATTATTTTTTTATTCATTTCACTCTTCTATTTAGGTACTTTAAGGTTTCCCTATACTGATTGAACCATTTGCATTACTGTTAATACCCTTTATATAAACATTGCAGTGCAAGATAATTAAATGAAAAAAAAATATTAGGGGACAATCTTACACAAATCGACCTAGTCCCAAACTAAGCGAAGCAGATTGTTTAATAAAAGGAATTTAACCACTGGGGATTTTATGTTTCACCAACTGTGGTTATTCTTGGGGTTCAACTATGTGCTTCTAGCCAAATCAAGCTTAAATGAAATCATAGTTCCGACATGCTTGAATGAAAAACAGTCCGGCACCAGACGTCCGCTTCTGCGGTATCCAATGAATCTGTATCAAAACTGTATAAAAGCAAAATATTCTGACAGCATGATTGATAGGTCCAGCCTCCGATACGCAGCGACCTACAAACTAAGGCAACCTTCATTTTTCGCACTCCTTTTGTTAGGCACGTGGTGCGCCCCTCGCAGGTTCGGCTGCCATGTCATAGCTTCGGCGTCATTTATCATCGCTCAATACGCTCCGCGCGCCGACGGCGTCTCACTGGCGCTTGCACACATTTCAATAGTTCCGAAAGCTTTCCTCTATCGCCCGCTATTTATTCCTACTCCTTCTGGGCCGTGGAAAACAGAAAAACTCGTGTCTGTCTTCATAATTTATTTCATCTTCACCAATTTTCAAATTTTGATACATTTTTATTCATACAATACAATAATTTAAATGAATAAGTAGTATACTTCACTAAGGCTCTTTTAAAACTGGAATGAACGATAAACATATTCGTATTTAGTTAAAAGGAAATAACACAATTAAAAATAAAGATGGCGAAGCTTGAAAAATTAAAGAAAGAAACAATTTGTAGATAAACGAATTAGGCCACTTGCTATTGCACAGAACAATTCATAAACAAAGTCAACGTAAATGATAGTTACAATGATGTTACGAGTACATTATGAATTTGAACATTTCTCAATTCAGTTACACTAAATGACGTATCTAATATTTACAAACAATAAATAAAGCAACAAATGAACTAATCGAAAGTAAATGAAATAAGCACTTTTCAGACATATTTTCTGAATGAAACTAAATATAACCAACTCAAGTCGCACTGTTTTCACTTAAGAATAAAATTTAACAAAATATCACAGTTGACCACGACAATCCTAATAAACATGTGATTAAAGACCATAATGCGACGACAAAGGTCTGTCCATTAAAACTAATATAAAGTAAGTCAATTCAAAACAACCATGTTTTTACTCGGGAAGAAACCATAGAACCTTTAATTACTAAGAATATTAAGTACATTTACAAATACGACATTAAAGTTTTTAAAGTACGAAATAGAGTCATTTGAAATTTTATAATTGGTAGCGTTTGTGGAAACTTTAAAAAATCCCTATCCGTAATCTAAATAAATGTATTTAGGTATCGTTATTAGCATTTATAGGACGATAAATACTTTTATTATTTACAACTAAATGACAGGAACATAAAACAGTTCTTCAGGAAGTTTACTGAAATATATTAAACTTTTCACCATACCTATTAAAACTTGATGTATATACAATTACGAAGGAATATCTACCTATTCACAGTTACTATATTACTGAGCTTACAATTATCTCTAATTAAGTTCACAGCGCTTTTTCAAGCCCTCTCTAATTTAAAATGTATTATATCTGGTACTAGACGAAGTAATAGCAACCCTAAATAATTTTGATAGTACAATCCTTTTGTAGTACCAATGTTGTAATGCTATCCCTGTACAATTCCGAATTTGTTATCTCTGAGACGGCTGATCCACCTACACCTAAGCTGCTGGAACGCTATTCGAATTAAACCTAACACGAATTTAGGTATATCTAGGTATTTGATGAAGCCATCGTCATGTAAACTATTCGGTTCTCATTTGTCTTTAGGAATAACATGCATTCGAATCATAGCTTATGACTAGGTAAATTTCTTTCTACACAAATTTAACACTATTTTAACGTACCCCAATATCATTTACGATAAAATATTACACTGTGACATTCAGAACCAAACTGAATGTTCTGAGGTTTCCCGTTCAGTACAGTATTAACATCTGGTCATTAGTTTAACCTAATAAACAAAAAAACAGCAGGTTTTTACTCTGCCAGGTATAGGTACTTATGATATCCATCGATTGAATTATTTAGGTAGTTTTTACACTTTAAGATCTTTGTATGCACATAATTTTATCACTGCAATCCTTTTTAACGTTCCTTGAAACACACACCACTTTATAGCGTCACTTATAACGTCACAATCAACAATTTAACAAAATTAGGCTATCTGGTGGAAATTTTTCGAGCAGCGAATAACTGACCCAGTCTGGTTGCTGTAGCATCTTGATGCCGGTGGCTTCTGGATGTTACAAGCAACCCCGCGGTACCACGGGCGACTGTTTACCTTAATAAATCAGTTATCCGCTGTTCGAAAAATTCCACTGATCCTATGCGGAGAGATGCGCAAACTGGCTCGGGTGAAGGTCGAACTGGTAGGGGTGGCCGTAGGGATTCATATGGTACGGCACTATGTTCATCGACGCCATCTTGTGCTCTTTCTTCCACTTCATGCGCCGGTTCTGGAACCAGATCTTGATCTGGCGCTCCGTGAGGCACAGCGCGTGCGCGATCTCGATCCGTCTCCTCCGCGTCAGGTACCGGTTGAAGTGGAACTCCTTCTCCAGCTCTAGCGTCTGGTACCGCGTGTACGACGTCCGCTGACGCTTCGTCTCGCCGTTGGCATTCACCGTACCTGAAACATCAAGAACGACATGTTAAAGTGTGACAATAGACATATGATTGAGTGGTACCTACGTTGCATAAGTGCGTTAAGTATTATTCTGGTCACAAAACGTGAGGCATGTTAATATTTAGATCTGAATGTCCGTTTCAGCGCCAATGAATAGTTGGCTCGATCGGCTTCGTGCCTTGCCACGCTTGCTCGATTGTGATGTACTGTAGCACAGCTCGCGGCAGCTCGCTCGATTCAAAACAAGATTTCTATTGAGAAATCCGAACACTATTGTGCAATTAATCTAAATTTATTTCCTAGAGCTGTCATGTTCCTCTTAATTTATTACGTGCGCGTTACTAAAAGTTTTTATAATATCAGATTTGGCACTTGTTTAGATGGCAAGTCCCCGGCGTCTTAGTGAAAGGGTTTAGAGGCCAAGCCTTATATTATATTTTAGCTTCTGCGTGTTTCAATGACACTTTATTTTTACAACATCACTTTGATTAAAACTTGTGATATTCCTAAACCGATATCATGTCAACATTAAACTGTTAGGTAAACCTAATAAAAATATCCGTCTGTCAAATATCAAGTGCCCGACAATAACTCGCAGCGTCGGCGGTTGGTGAGCGACATTCCCGCGTCAATATCAAAGAGCTGCAGCGACGGCGGCATGACAGAGTCATGGGTCGCGTGCTGCAGCTGTCACTGCGCATCGCCGGGCGGCCCACCACTTGGGCCATCTTGGACCCTTGCCAGTGCCGTGATCGATACGCGGCACGTCTCGACTGTGTCTACCAAATTAAACTGTGTCATTTGTTATTTTTCTTCAACTAGACCACAACGCTAATGAGTTGGACATATTGTTTAAAAACAATAATGATCTTACACCTCGAGTGTGAATTATGGACGTCGCCATAAGAGCGTTTAAAAACTAGGATAACGACATTCGTCTGATAAAGAAACAGCAATAAATTCAGGTGGCGATCCTTATTCCGGTGTAGTTGTCAGGTCCGTGTCAATAAAGATGTTTAAAGAAAGTATAAATATGCGATGGGACCGCTGGCCGGTAAGGCAACAAGTGGAGCCGCAGCAAAAACCCTTCGCGATTGATATGTTAGTGACAGTCTGATGCACAAACAACTGAGTGACAGTTTATTTTACCATAATCCTTGTTCAGAAACGAAACGAATGGATGCAATACGAGGACATTGAATTTCAATTCGAATTCACGAATATGGTGATAGAGTTTAAACGCTTACATCAAGCATCTTATTTGAATATCTATTCACTTTAGTTCAAGTGAGCACATCCGGAGTCTGGATGAAATAATGCCAATCGTTGACTGCAATTTTGCAAATTTATCATTGTTTTTGATCAATAACTTATGATTTAGAATGGATTCACATTTGAGACGTAAGTTCGAGACTTTCTGACACAAACCATTTTAAGTGATACTAGTATCAAGGTTTTTTTTGTATTTTCTACGTTATTTAGGCTCTTATATAAACATTGATATTTCTTAACATTTATCCTAATACGGGTTTTTTTGGGATAGCTATATGCATTCTATGTTCAGTTCAATATTTTTTGAGAGACTTGGCTTGCTTATCTACAAGAATGTAAGCGTGCACGCACGCCTTGCAGCTGGCACGTGTATAGTGTTGTGCTACGGGATAAATCCCCCTCCATTATAATACGTACTACATTGGAGATTTTTTTAGATCCCGATAATATTAAAATAATGCTTCCATTTTTTTTGGTTTTTTGTTTGAACTAACATATAGTTGGTAACACAACGATAGATAAATGGGTATTATGAGTTTTTAAAGTATTGGTAAATAAAAACGTATCAGCACGTGTCTTATTAATATGCATCAGGCACTACTGAAACTAACACCAGCTTGTAGCTGGTGGTGGTAGCTTGTAGCTGGTGTTAGTTTCAGATTATTAGCAGATATATTATGGTCCTTTCAACCGCTAAAATTATAGGAACGAGCTATGCCATAAGATTATTTTCACCTTTACTTCAGTGTACGTACGTCAACTTACGCCTTTTTCATATTGCGCCATAATATTCAGCCACTGCCAGCAATCAACGTAAGGTCATCATTCCAGCCAATTGTATATGTATATGTTGTTGTGTATCCTTGCCTAAACGCAGCCACCGCACCAGAACTCGTCTGCGCCAACATTACCAGCCCACTGCCACTTCAGAGTGCTAATTCTTCGGGCTATGTTGGTAACTCTTGTCCTTTGACGTATATACGTAGCGTATGCTCATCAAGTACCCTACATTATATCAGGCGTCAGATTTATCCGTATCTTTTAACGAGATACTAAACGGTGCTCTCTTCAGAGCACGTCGAGCGACTTGTGGACAAGTCCCGGTGCCGACGTTTCTGCAGCGTAGGTCATTACTGGTACGAGGCACTTGCCTAAGACTGAGTTTAAAGGCATTGTTGCATGATAGATGACGTCAAGATTCGATGCATTTTTGAAGACGCTAAGAGCTTACTCGTACTGGTGGAACCCGCCCTTATTCTCGACGCGTGTCTTGTGGGAAGAGTAAGAGTGTAGACCGTTAGCCACAAGACCGGTAAAGTCTCTTAAAGTCTATATCTCAGATTAACGCAGTTATGATTGGAACCTTGGAAGGATAGAAAAATCGTCTGCAACGGAACTCATAGTTCCATACCGCTCACTCTTGACCGGCTTTTAAGTCCTTCTAGGTCACAGGCCATTGATATTCCGTCTGGCTGGATCTAGACATATTGCATGGTCAAAATTAACGTATGACACGATATTTACCTATGGATGAGACTGAATTTACAATCTAAATTTCTGTCTGGACACTGATACGGTTTTTCAAGTATAAAGAGAATTGCAACAAAGTTGTTACTACTCGTACTTTTGTAATTTGTACTTCACTCAAATGATTGGTCTGATCTGTCGGGAGTTAGTTTAAAAAAGTAACTGAAGTATCTGATAAAACAACAAAGCCACGAAAAACAATAAAACTTAACTATTAAGCTGCTTAGAATATTTTTCCTATCTAGCAACATGTCCTTCCATCAAAATAGGGACATAAATATCAGTGCCTCCAGATACGCCAACATAAAAATGTTTAACTATATAATTTACTTTAAAACAAAGTTTTAACCGACTTCAATTTAGTACTCCGCCAAGCCACGAGAACATTTCCTATTTTTTTACAATTTACCACATGAACTGATTTCCGATACCTAGCAAATGCGTTGGTTACTATAGAAAAAAACCGAATCGCTGTATGTGGGCCGATAATATTTGAGGACTTCCATCGATTCACCAAGATCATCACCAATGGCACTTCATTAGTTCCTATTTCAACGGAATCTTATCAGAACTGGTGACGCAGTTTTTGCATTTTTAACCGACTTCAAAAAAAAGGAGGTTTTCAATTCGGCTGTATTTTTATTTATTTTTTTTATTATTATTATTTTCAATGTTTGTTACCTCAGAACTCCGTCATTGATGAGCCGATTTGAATTTTTTTTTGTTCGTATGTGTATACTTCCAGGTTTTTCAAAATTCAGTTAGATGATGGGATCCATGAGGAATTGAGGGGACTCCTCAATTTTATTAGGCACGCGTGTAGTGATTTTGATATTTTCTGTTATAACTCGTGTATTTACATCCGGAATCATAAATTTGGTGGCGAGGAATTGATGATGAAGACCACAGATGACTTATCGAATTCCTCAGTTATGTACTTAAAAGTGCAAAAGTACGTCACAGGTTCTGATAAGATTCCGTTGAAATAGGAACTAATGAAGTGCCATTGGTGATGATCTTGGGGAATCGATGGAAGTCCTCAAATATTATCGGCCCACATACAGCGATTCGGTTATTTTCTATAGTAACCAACGCATTTGCTATCAGAAATCAGTTCATGTGGTAAATTGTAAAAAAAATAGGAAATGTTCTCGTGGCTTGGCGGCGTACTAAATTGAAGTCGGTTAAAACTTTGTTTTTAAAGTTAATTATTAAGTACATAATTGTACGTAGTTATTTTAAAAATGACTCAATCTCCTTCCTACTTGTGTAAGTCTAAGTAGGTACAGTCACCAGCATAAATATATGACTATGGGCAACGCTGCAAAAATATATGATCATCAATTGAAGGTCTAATTATGTGACGATACAAAGGCGGTAAAAATATGTGATGATTTACAGCCGGCATATAAATCATTTGCATGTAACAGCATAAATATCGGATCAGACCGGGTAAAAATATCTAATACTTACTCCACGAAATCAAAATAATGTGATATATGACCAGCAAAATTATCTATTCGCTGTAGAAGCATAACCATCGAATCACATAAAGACAGCATAAATATCTGATACGATTGTTAGTAAAAAATATCTCAAAATTCTGCAAAACCGAACTTTATTTGCTTACGCATACAGTCGTAATTTGAATAAAATATTTTTTTGCTTCTTGAAAAGTGAATTAACCTGTCATTGGATTTTGCCGTCTTACGTTTTACGACATTATTTCCATTGATAAAATAAATAAGTAACAGTTGATCTTAGCTTTTGAATCATGGGGTTTCGGGAGTTCTAACTTTAAGCAAGGACATTAAACGACACCGCACACCTAGAATCAAAAGAAGGTCGGTGATTAGTTTCGAAAAACAATTTCACTAAAATATTCTGAACCAGAAATTGAGCACCGTGTTAAATGCAAGAACAAAAAATAAAAGTTGGCAGATTAAATAATAATAAAATAAACGCATTAAAAATCAACTATTTTAATAACTGTTATAACAAACTTATCTTAGAAAGCCTTTGGTTTCCAAGTTAAGTATACTATTAAAAAAAAACCTTTTTACAAAAGAACTCTGTATACGGCACTCCTGCAACATAGTGATTCCATCTGGTTATTGGAATAAGATAAAAAATTGTTTGAATATTAAACCATTCGTTTTTAGGGTTCCGTAGCCAAATGGCAATAAACGGAACCCTTATGGATTCGTCATGTCTGTCTGTCCGTCTTTTTACTCGAAAACTATACCTACACCTTAGTGTATTTGAATAAAAATTACGATAGGTCTATTTTGTTAGCCGCTACATAGTTTTGTAATTAAATTACTAAAAATATTTTTGTATTTATAAAACTGAAAATCAAAAATATTTTTTTTCATTGTGAACCCACATGTGGCACCTCAATCGATATGCCTTTCAAAATAAATATAAGGTTTCCCAACAATTTTTTTTATTAAGAGATTAGAGTCTGAGATATTCGCCCCGAAAGTCACTAAAATTGTGTGTCCTACTTCTAATTTTTGAACAGCGTATTTTAAAAATACCAAAAAAATCATGGACATAGCATGGCTTATTAAATTCTAATTTCAGCGAAAATTGTTTTGAACACGATATATCGGTACAAAGGTTTTCGAGATATTTGTAAAAAACTGCCTTTTCTTAAAGAAAAGGACGTAAGTGCCATAAGATTTCAGTAACGATAAGACCTTTTTAATAGGCACGGAACCCTTCGTTGTGCGTGGTCCGACACGCACTTGGCCGCTTTTTTATGCTTATAAGTCTTATAACATTACGTAATCCACTTTTTTGTTAAAAAAAGTTGAAAAGCAGTATTTATTTTCTAAAACTGGTCCGTGAAATGTTTTTGTTTTTGTATTGCCAAATCGAATCTAACTAAATCTAATAGATACAAGGGCTAATCAAAGTTTTGGTATTGTTCAAGTGCCTATGCCTTGGTATTGTTTCATTATTCATTAGTACTACTAATAGGTAAGTAAACAATTCAAATATTACTGATTTGTTCTTTTAATATGATGGTATAGCATATAACGTATTCTGACGTCAGTAAAATGGAAAGATATTTGGTCGAATATTGGGGCGGTTTTGGCAAAATTTTCTGTATTGACAATAACATATTATTTTTATTTTTTAATTATTGACGATCGTGATAAGGACTGATAATTTTTACATGTAGCAAAATAATGAAATATTTTTATTGCTATCCAGTACAATTTTTGATATTTTGATGCCTCGAAAAATAAACTCATGTAAACACAACTTCCGTTCAACGTGTTTTTTGGCCATCAAACTTATTTTTTTATGGCTGGAAACTCACGACCAGCATTTAATTAAACAATCAATTTAAATTAAAAAAAATCGTTTCGTTTAATTTTACGAAGGGTTCAAGTGATATCAAAGAAGTGTGAAGAGGCGAGTCGAACCAATTTGTAATTAGTACTGCTGGGGAGGAATCCACAAGGATCTCAGACTACTAGCTGCATTTATAGATGGACTAGTATAAATTGCACCACCGAATACTCACATACGTGCTTCAATTCTAGGGGTCAAATTACATTAGGGACTACCTGTCAATCAATTGAACGGCTCTTCATGAATATAAGGCTTAAAAACGCAATGTTAGGCCCATCTGGCAATTTTGACTTATTAGCAATTCTGTCAAATTCACGTTTTAAATCGTGAGACGGCGATATCCAATGACAGGTTAATACTCTTTTCAAGAAGCGTCAAATAGCTTTGAACAAATTACGACCGTATGTAGTAAAAGCAAATAAAGTTCATTTTTGCAGAATTTTGAGATATTTTTTACTGCCAATCGTATCAGATATTTATGCTGTCGTTACGTGATCCGATGTTTATGCTTCTACAGCGGATAGATGATTACGCTGGTGATATGTCACATCATTTTGATTTCGTGGAGTATCAGATATTTTTACGTGGTCTGGTCTGATATTTGTGCTGTTACAGGAAAATGATTTTTATGCCGGCTGTAAATCATCACATAATATGTTTACCGCCTTTGTATCGTCATATAACTATACCTTCAATGGATGATCAGATATTTTTGCAGCGTTGCCCATAGTCATATATTTATGCTGGTGACGTACCTACTTTTTGAGAAAATAAAATGTCAGCAAGCATCAAAAATCCACATTTCATAAAATAAATAGGTGAAAATTTTGCGTTCTCCGATTCAAATTTTGCATATTGATAATAGTTCATAAGTCAGACGTTCAATACAAATATACTACCACAGAACCCATTGATCAAAATGTTATAAATGGACTCGGACGTCAAGTGACCGTTGCTAGGCCACACATCTGCCAATAAATAAATAAATAAATAATAAATTACCTACAAGTACCCGCCGAATAGCAAGCCAGTGCCGCATCACCATACGGGGACTAAAAAATACATTCATCAATGGAATTGGGTGAATTTCAGAACCGTTCGCATTTGCATTATGCATCGCGCAATAGATGAGTCCATGTCCAACTTATGGTACATAAAATGCTACCTTTTACCCGCGGGAAGGCCCGTATATTTCCACCCCGAAATATGATTTTCGGGATATGAAGCAATAGCGCCTGCTAACGAAACCCAAATTGACGGGCTTCGTTTCTGGATTAAAACATGTTCAACTCGGGAAATATATACTTTCGCGATATTACATTACAACGCATTGCGATTAAAAATAATTTATCAGATTACCTGAACAATCGGTTTGAGCTCGGAGATGCAAGTTGGTGACGGACGATGAACGGGATGTCACGTTTAGAACATGACGACATTTTGGAAGTCAAGACCGTGTGTCGATGAATGTAGATAGACGCGGGCGCTAAGTCATTGCTAAGTGCTCTTTTCTAAATGTGGGCACGGATTATGTACTTACGACATTAACTAGTTCGGTAGTAATTTTCTCAGCAATAGATAAAGTACCTTAGGGAAAGGCTGTGATTTACGCGGCGACTTTTAGTAGATCACCTGATGAAGTTCTTACTCTTGATAAGATTTCTGTTTAAGATAGATGGATATCAAGGAGACACTCCTTTAAGGCCCCAGTCCACTTGTCTATAAAAAACCCCGTCTTCCGTCTCATGTCTGTCTATCTGTCACATCACTTGTCGCCTAGTATGCGACTCGCGACGGCAAGGTGGTCACTACGAGAATTCCTACCGACCTCAAACTAGCCAAACATAAAGACGACTCGTGCCCAGTCAGACATTCAACTTTATTCCAATAGTCTTAGTGTCCACTGTGGCTGGACGAAATGTAAATCTAGCTGGTAATTTTGACAATTGTATCTATCATCGCTTTGATTTATTACTGGGTTCGGTATTGATGCGAGATTGTTTTCACGTTCCTGTCATTTGAATTGACATTATTTTGCAGTTCTTGATAGTTTATGATCTTTAAGTCCAACAACGAAGGCATAGTAAAATACTATATTGTTGTCAATATATTTAGCCAGCAAGGAAGGCGTTTTGGCGTCGGAAGTCTAGGAGATCATTTCGCAAAGGCTTGCAGCTTGTAATTAAAGCGAAAGTCTCTTTCTAATAAAATCAATTGAAGCGAGGCTTTCGCGTGTCAGTAATAAAAACGTTGCGAGCCTATGTGAAATGAGTCCCAGGTGTCATTAATCCACTAATGACTTCGTCTCAGTGCCGTCAGCATCATAAATATAAACTGAGGCACTAAAAGAAAAGAATCTCAGTGACTTGCCTTTCTTCGTAGCAATATTGTTGGTCCGCACAGATATGTGTTCATATCCAGTTGGATATAATATATACCACATGAACCAGTTGGTCCGCTCGTATGTACCTAATTACTTTATGTGTCAGCTCAGTTATCGCGAACGGTATTTTTTAAGCTACCCGTTCCTGGCGCGGTTCATTTTATACGTTAGCTGTATCACCTCGGGCTATCAATGCGATGTGTCAGAGCGGTCCCTTTTACGAACGGCTTGGTAGGTAGTTTGTGCGGTTGTTTATATAATGTACATTCTTCGCGGGTATCAAATATGTGCGGATTATTTAAGTCTTTTAGGACAAGTTCGAAGAACATAAAAAATACTTTGTCGAAAAAACAGAACCGGCTGGAACTAGGAATACATATCAATTGCATTTTGTGAGTAACTCAAACTTCATATACCTAAGATTTTAGAAGTTCATTCCAATCAAGAACTCTGACTCTACTAAAAGTATCATGTCTCAAAAAATAACTATGCCCAAAGTTCCCGTTTACATTCAAATCATGTGTATTAATTCCATGTTAGTTTCATAAAATATAGCGCCGACGATGCGCGGACGCGCGGCTCAAATGATGTCGTCAGCCGCCCTGCTGGATCGTGTTATGCTTCTCCAAATGTCAGTGCCTTGCCAGTCATCACTGCTCATTATTTGGCTCGTTGCCTTGCTCTCATATTAACTTGCCCATGAAGTATTTTTCTATGTAATTGTTGCATTTGCTTTTTTATAAAGATTCTGACTCTTCTACAATGAAAAAAGGTGATTATCGATTTAAGATCGTAAGTTTACGTAAGTGTATGTCATTTGATCGCTGGTGGTGTGGCATTTGGCTAACAAAATGTGACGTGTCTTCGGCATGCCATAGTCTTGTCTCAGCCTTCCAAATCGACATTCAATAAAAGCGATATTCTAGGGACGTCCCCTTCTACCCCACCCTACAAGAAGTACGAAGTCCATACACACTTCTAAATACGCAGCGGTATAGCAGCATCCCTATTTTGTCCTTACGTAGATAACGGCGCTTGAGGTTTACAATGGGCTTACCTACATCGCCTTTTTCTCTCCGCCGTGAAAAAGAAATATAATCCAATTTGCCGTGCGCAAGCGTCGGGCCGTCCATAAAAGCACCGAAGATTGGCCGATTGAGAACCGAGCGGGCACGAAGCGCGGCGCAAGATTGGATTTCTCACGTTCGTAGTGAGCAGTGAGCGCTAATCACGACGTGGAAATATTAAGGACTCTAATGTCTTGTACACATTTACATAACACGCAATAAATCTCGCGAGCGAGCCAGTCGCAGGCGGCGCCGTTGATAAATTCTTATTGGAGCTTTTTTGATGGTCTATTTCGATGCGACGGTGGCCGTGTCGTCTCAATACTCGTCCGATTGTTCTATTTTGTACAACAATAATACGAGGATAACTTATTGTCTGACTGAAACGCTATTCCGTTTCAGTTCCTGCTACATAACTTATGCTATTAGAATGCAGGCGCAATAGGATTATTATCTATCTAAATCTTATTAACTGGGTACTCTTGTTTGCACAGACGATAATTCCAAGATTAATAATAAAACAATCTATAAGAGGCTAGGTAATCCGTGGTAATTGCGCACTAGGGAACCAGTTTTATCTGCTTGACGAATCGCTGCGCAGGCGCTACCACGGATGGATGGTCGCAACCGAATGTAGTCAAGCACGAACTTTAAAAGTTTGTCGGTATATAACTCTTTAGTAAACATGACATGGCGACAAACTACATGTCAGATCGACTGCTTAGTCAAGGATATTGCATTGAATTGCTACACTACGAGGCATACTATAGTAAGGATTTAAATTAATATTTAAGAATACTTATCTATGTTCATTGTTCAATTACCATACATATACAGACAAGGCCTTCTTTGAGACACGCATGGTTAAACCAAAATCAGGGTTATGTTATGAGCCATGTATTAGGTACCTATATAGCTACCAGTTAATATAATACATATATTGCATACGAACACCATTGAGAGGAAAGATTAACTACTTTTCTAAAGCTTATTTGTTGTTTTCTACAATGTTAAATCCCGCAAAGTATAAGACCTATCCGAAACTAATAATTTATTTATTTATGTAGTAGTTTGACAGCAACTACAAAACTTTTTTACCATATTTTTATATACTATGTGCATAGCCAATTAGAGAACAATAACAGAGACATTAGTGGCGGTGTGGCCTTAAACTTGATTTTCTGTTTGAAATAAAATCTGTGACAAAAAAGGTAATTGGTAGACAGTAGGCAACTAACAATGAGAGCACCACTGGTGATGGTGAAGCAGTAGTACATTACGTAACTAGGGCGGTGAATTCGTGAATGCCCCAGATCGCAGGTGTTTGTATAAATATACGCTCTGGGGCTTTACCAAACTTTACGTCTTCACCTGGCCACAATGCGAGTTTTCCCGTACGCGCAGCGTGCAGTAAAGCTCGTATTATGGCCAGGTGTGACGTAAACAAATACACACAATAGGTGGTACCTACCCGGGTAGGCCCGTTTTCATCGGTAGTACCCACCAATAACCTATTACGTACCTACGCATAACCTCGGTCGGTAAGAGAAAATTAGATATTACCCTGCATACAAACGAAGATGGACTAGATCCAGCGATGCACCTCGTCTCAGATAACCACATGACTAATTCCTCAGTTCATTCCTCGGCAGGAACCGGTACTTACCGCGATTACCTACCGGTCGTTTAGTCGCTTGTCATAGACGACTGGAATGGGGAAACTGATGCAAAGGTCAATTGTGATTTACTATGTAATTGTTGGAGGAGAACGTATCGTTTAAAATGTTGCTTGGACACAACGGTTGTGAGTGTAATCGGATTTAATTATTTAAACATGTTTTTTTTACTATTTGCAATGTTTTTGTCGACAATGTTAGTGTGTAAGTCAATTTTTTTAAATAATAATTGCATTATGAATTAGGCATGTGTAATTTTTTAAGAATTACTTAGTAAACGGTTTTGATGAACGTGTTCTTAAATTACACTAATTAAGTAATTTCAATTGAAAAAACCAGTATCGTCGCGGAAGAACCGACTCAACGGTGTACTCGGTGATCGGTGCACAATTACGTTTACGAAAAAAACTCCGAGTAATAACTTTAAAAATATCGCGTAGTAAATGATGCCATAAATTAAATTTAATAATACACGCCCAGCCAGCGCTACGGCGCATGTGCGGAAAGCTAATTGAATATTAATAATAATCCAGTCGAAAATTCATCATAAATCTGGTCGAGCGACTCTGTGTGTATGGGTCCCTTAATTATAGGTGAGATTCCGATTGCGTAGTGGGTAAGCGTGTTTATTTGTAACATTTTGTAGTTTGATTTATTTGTATTCGGTCGTAAACGCCAAATCATACAGCATATTATGCGGTGCAGTTCAATTCACTAATAACATGCTCAAAAATAATATTATGTCAATATATTACCGATGCTATTTCAATAACAATTTAAATATACAATAACCATAGAGCAATTATTAAACATTAATGTTGTTTAATAATTGCTCTACGGTTCTCTGGTAAGTGAGTACTGATTGTAACTAGGATTCCATTTTGTAGTCCTTTAATCGCCTTAATAAGTGCATGCCCTAATGTTTGGGGCACACATCTTGCGGCCCAAAACATCTTCCGTTTCTCGTAATTTATTACTTTTATCTCGAGCACGTCGCGGTCACTGCTCACAAACAAACGACACCGACAATAAGACAAATCACCCGATTACAAGACACTACCTGCCTGGTAGGTCCCGCCGGACCATGCAAATGACAACTTTTTGCAAATCATTACTCACTTTCAAAGAGAGTAAAAGTATAATAATCTACCCTCAATACACACATTAGTAGATTAATTGCCGTGACATTTTAGAAGAAAGTCTCCTTTAAAACGACTTTCCTACAACAACAATGGTCGCAATTTTGTGACTCCGTGAAATATTGTTCTGGGAATGCAAGTTGACCTTGTACCATGGTGCACGCAAGACATGGGTTTTGCAACATTTGGTACTTTTCGCACAGCTTTGATTTATACTGTCTGCGGACTTGCTTTTGTTGTACATTTCAAGCAATACCACTTGCGGTGAATTTGTAACAGGGTTGAAAAGAAGGCAACAATGCGCATACTAAACACTTTTAGTTTTAATGAATAGTTTAGGAACAAAGGGAACATTAATATATGGCATGGCAAAGACCTCTTGTAGCGGAAAATGTACTGCGGGCACTCTGTAATAATACGCACAGCTGTAATATTTGTGGTGTGATCATACAGAAATAGAACATGATATCATAGATGCAGATACAAAATAGGAAGTTAAACAATTACCGTAACATTCAACAGAAAACTTTGCTTGTCGAATTGACGTTAACGCACAGTGGTTTAAATGGTGATCAGTGTAAAGCGCAAAAAAAGTTTTATCGCGATTTACAATCTCTATTCAAAATGCAGGAAGCGAACTTATCGAATTAAAACAATGTTGACGCGCAACAATCTGACATAAACCAATTAAATTCATTAATCTAAGCCTATACCAGCCGCGATCGCCGAAAGAAATCTCCATACAAAACATTAGAGCATCGTGTTGAACGATTTATGCGACGACCGTGGTCGGGGGCTCCTTATTGTATATTATTGTAGTGACACCGACTAATTTGTTGGTCGACTGATGAGCCGACTGCGGGGAAAGATGGTTAATGTTTGAGGATTGTTCTATTAAATTAACTCGAACTAGTCGAGTTACTTTGGTAAGTACTGTAGATCAAACCAGACTCGTTCTTTAAATACCTATGATGGATTTTAGTCTCCATTGATTCTGATTCCGGTCCTTTCTTCTTGGATTATTATTAATGGCTTAGAACGCTTGATTGCATGATTCTAGACTAGAGTAATCTAAACGATAATAGCCATGACTAATGTGTGTCACATACGAAGTATTCCTCTGCTAAATCAGGAATGTAAGCTTATATGTACGATTAGGTATAGGTACCAAAGCAGTAAGATAGTAGTTTTTCTTATTCATTTTAACCTTAGCTTATGAATCTCCAAAAATAGTTTTGTTACTAACTATGCGTTATATATTACCTATGTATTTATTTAGCATGTGTATATTTCATATGTACCGACCGGCTATAACCTTAATTGAGTACTTCAGTAGTACCTAATGAATCGTGCACATTCGTCTAAGTAGGTAAAAATAAAATTGAAAAAAAGCACTAACAACAAGTGGAATTCAAATAATAATAAGCAGGAGGATAATATTATATTCATACAGACATTATTTATTTCTGCTAATTGGATCCAACTACTTTGAAACATGACCTAATTAAAAATATTATAAAGCTACATTTATTTCAAGATTTGAACTGAAAGAATGATCATATCATTAACGTACTTCCTTGGCATATTTCTTTTTTGTGTAAAGTGCTCATCATCAGTTCGTTTGACACTGCCTTGGCAGTTGAGTGAGGACTTGGTTTTTCACTTAAATTGAATATACATATAACGCGTTTGAATTTCAACGTTGAAATGGCGTGTGAATTCATTTGATGGCATAAATCCCAAGCGTACAGTTTTCTATCAAAGATCACGCCGATAAATAATTATAACATTGTAACCATCAAATATTTAATTACTTCACAAGCCATCAATAAATAACGCTCTAAAATCGTTTAATATACTTGTTACAAATTGCGAGTAGTTTATAGTAGCTTTTCATCTTAGTGAGGATTCGTCTTGATCAGAGATTGGGGCTGAACACGCGTTATTCCGTGCTTATTATAGATTGGAGTAAGAAATATGCAAAACATGTGCACTTATGTCTTTTTGGAGTAGTTGCGCAGGAGTTGTAGACGGCGACAGCCGCAGGCGCGCGCGTCGTCAGTGTCAAGTCATTCAGGAGAAATGATATTCTTAGTAAACGTATACCTTGAAAGAGTGGAAGGGCTGAACATTTGTAACATCTTAGAGTTCTTAGACCGTTTGGGTATGTGACTAAATTATTGTAGGTACCTGTGATTAAGTTATTGTACGTATTACAAATTTGATAACTAAATGAACCTAGCTAGTCGATGCAATATCAAGTGATGCCATAATTATCTTATCTAAAAAGTTATTACCAACAGACTTATAAAAAAATATACTTTGAATTTCAGTTAATCACTGCCAGTGCCATCACTGGGTATTGTTGTATACTTTTTATAAAATTTCATCTGTTTAAGTATATAATTTTACAAATGACTTTAGAGGTCATATTATTTAATATTTTTTTTAGGGTTCATGGCGGCAGAATTATTTCAAAACTAAACGTATTTGCGTATAAAAAAAATAAAGATGACATTTATATTAGGACACGAGCCTCCAGATATTATCTGGCCCCTTAAATCCCTGCGCATATTATCTACCAATTAAAACATCAGTCTAAATATAAGGCAGGATCACAAACGCGGGAAACGGCTGTCAGAACCGAGCGCGCACTGAAAGCTCACGACATTTCAAAACAAACCTTCCCGACGTCAGCGCCAATGTTTGAATGTTTTGACTGGCCAAATCGCGGCGTAAACCACCGGGCACTAAATAATCTGTTTTAAGTCTGATGGAGAGCTCATTATAATTTCGATTAGATGCTTAATTCAATATCTGAGTTTGCTCAATTGTAGAGCGTAGCTCTTGATTTTTCTAACAATATTTTTTTTTTTGATGACTTGGTGTGATTTGATTTTTCACTTGGGGCGCAGCGCATATAAGTGTACAATATAATATTATGATACTTACTCCAATTTTAAAACTGTTAGTGACACCATCCGCCAACTCTCCATTATAATACATTTTTAATTTATGTAGGTATGTTTATAATAATTAAAAATTATAACACACATATACATGCTGTTTCTTTCCCAACATTAATAATGTGCCTATTTCTACTGCACATGGTTCCAATTTCGCAATATGTTTTTGACATGCTCATGATCATTTGGCTTCATGCGCTCCCTTTCGCGTAAGTGCATAACCAGGTATGTGCGAATGCAACAAACTGATAAAATGTAAACAAAATATTAAATAATGGACAATTAGAGAGACTGTCACATTTTTTATCATAGGTTTCTTGTCATTTGTTCCTATAAGTCTATCTTTCTCGGCTAGGTTGCCTGCTATATTATTCTATTATAATTTTTTACAGAACAATAATTTCACACCTTTTGCTGCACACATATCTGTCTGAGTAATAGCAGGGTGTTCACACAAGGGAGTATTCATAATATTTTTCGTGATAAAAAATTGAATTATGGACGAATAATTATGAATTAAGCATTAACAGCGCTACCTAACTCCCCCGAGTCGTGGGTAAGGAACATTAATCATTTCGTAATGACCCGTTTTGAACTGTTACTTAGTTGAAAGTCACAAATATGCGACAGGTGATGATTACTTAATCATTGTTTTAATGTTACGTTTTATAAAAAGTTTTAAAGATATACTAAATACCCTACTGTACGATTCTTCCATCCGATTTTAATATTTTTTGCAAACAAGTTACTTGTTGATGATGATGGTGACAAGTCGTGTAGATAAATATCGTTATTAGTTTTGAATAACTAATTTGTAGAAATTAGAGGAAGACTATTAAATTGGTCAGTTATTTAAATGGTTCGGTTCGTATACAAGCAACTCATGTAAGCAACTCGTTAACCCACCTTAAGGCGCCGTAGGTTCATGGTCTTCTCTCCCTCTCACTGAGCATAAGCGTGAGCGAGACAGAAGTGCGTGCTCGGAAGCGCGGATATCATGTTTTCTAATTGTAATTTTTTGGCCTTTTAAATAAATAAAAAAGTAATTACTGAGTTCTCTCAAACATGATATTGCCGATTTTTAGAAGCCATTTTAATATTTTTAGCTCTGGTGCATAATTTGTTACGAATATTTTAAGTATAATTCAGACCCTTTTAGACCTATGTTCGTGATTATTTTATATCGAGCGAAAATTGCTTAATCATGTTTCGTAACACTGATTTCCCTGCAGATAAGCCTCAAGATTACTATATGAGTATTTTTTTATAACCACATTAATATTAACAGATGCATTATATTGTTTCGAAAACTCTGTTCGCTTAACTTTGGTGAACCTACGGCGCCTTAATGCTCTATCTACCGTGCTCTATAATCGCATTACGATTGCATAACACAAAATACCGTAGATTACAGTCCACGATATTTTACTACCATAGTAATTTCAGCCTTAAGCGGTATATTATAAAGTCGATATCGAAAATCATTTCAAGCGGTTGCAAATACTGTATGAAATGAAAGTATGTCCTATTTCATGCTGCCTTATTACGCCACGCCCATCCCTGTTGATAATAATTAACCAATTACATTTGACAATCACGAGTCACCATTTTAATTGGTGCTATTTCAGTTACGTTTATACAGAATAAATGCCAGTTGATATCTGATAACTTAATAATAATACTCGTACTCAATGGCCAGGTAACGTTATCGTTGTTGTTTTTAATTATGTGGTGGTGTTATATTTTTAATGATAAATTGTCTTTGCTGTGCGTCTACCTACACCAGAGCGAGTAAAACCGTATTTGTTTTTTCACTAATATAACATATTATTTACAAAATAATATGTTATATTAGTGAAAAAACAAATACCGGGCTCCATTAGGGGCACAACCGGGAATAACGCTAAAAGGATGATGATTATGATATATTATAGTGACAGATAATATATTACATATTTGTCATCCACGTAGACTGGTTTGGACAAGTTAGTGTCTTGAGAAGAATTGGTAGCGTCTTATTTCTAAACTACACAATAATTTACGAATATGTAGCAGGTGTAGAAAATAGGAAATCATTAAGAAACAATGTTTCAGTACCAGTGCTCAGTAGATTCAGTTACATTAACAACAACGAAACGTAATTAATAAAACGATCAATCTGCGATTGGCGTTTTAATTGCACGCAGTTTGCGCTTAAAAGTTAGGGGCCGCGGAAACGCAACGATATTTTTTCCATAATATGTAACCATTAATAACTGTCCATTTGTTTCCTACGCGGCCCCACTGTGCGGGCGCCCTGTACTTCGATTGCGAATTGGTAATAGTGGGGCTCGATACAATTTAGTGTAGTGCAAATGTCCGCGCTGTGAATTTGTGTTCATTAGTGTTCCTGAATAAAAAGTACTTTATCGTTGCAATATTAATTCATCCTCAAGGGATTTTACGTAAATAATTTTATTTTCCTAATGACAAAAACGACAACTTTTGAGGGTTGTTTTTATGACTTGTCTAAGCATTTTTAATCTTTCTAAAGCCCCAGTATCACACCTGCACGGTTTGCACAAGACTGTACACGAGCTCTCTCTTTCTAAGTTTTCTAATAAGAGAGAGACAGATAGTGCACTGTCTTTTATTGAAATTCTAACACAGCTTTAAATGGCCACGAGTTGAAGTACTGTCATGATGAAATGTGAATTTAAACATTGAAAATTTAAAACTAATTGCTTTAAATTAAATTTGAAATAAAATAATAATAATAATTTATATAAATAACCCTTGGTTTTACATTATTTTATTCTGCCAAAATGCAGAGGACAGCTGTTTGTTGCCAGATTTTGTTTGATAAGTAACTTATGTAGTGGACCGCATATGATTTTTTCTAATACTACGTAGAAAGTTGTAAAATAGTACATTACAGGCGGTGAATTCGTGAATGGACCAGATCGCAGGTGTTTGTGGCCCGAACCAAAGGTGAGGAAATATGCGCTCTGGGGCTTTACGAATTACCGCCCGAGTTGCGTACAAAATTTTACGTCTTCACCTGTGGCCACAATGCTAGTTTTCCCGTACGCGCAGCGTGCAATAAAACTCGCATTATGGCCAGGTGTGACGTAAAGTATGTTTCCATCGTGGTCTACGTGCCCTTCTAACAGTGTTATAATTTTTGATTTACATCCACTTTCATTTTTATCAAACATATTCCCTTACACAACTCCCTCACGGAACCCTTTCCCGAAAGCAATATGGCATTGATCACGTGTTTCCAGAATTAATGAAGTACCACGTCGACCCCTGTCACCATTGACGCCGAACTGTAAACATGTCAGACCCTGTCAGTCTGCCGATACGTTTGCGAGGAATTTCCTAGTTTCCGAGGGAAAACATGGCGTTTTGTCACAACATAACTGGATATTTCTGGGAATAGGTTGGTTAAGAATGTTGGAAAAGTAGTCTTTGACAGAGGTATTTTTAATCGAAACCTTTATGCTGATGTTCGTTGTAACCAAAAGTCGAATACACGAGTCTGCACGTGAAGTTCACATGAATCAGTTCAGTACAAAGTCACCAGGTCTTTGACAGACGATATGCCTGAATACATTATGCATAAAGAGGTTCTAAGTATATGGACGGCCGAACCAAGGACGTCGCTTTTGCTAGAAAATTATTAAATTATCCAACCCCAGATGATTGCAAAATGGTTAGAGTAATGTTTTGGCTAATCATTTAGTAACATCACAATACTGTCTGTGAGCGACGAAGCCGGTCGCCGGCCGATCGCTGCGTAATCTTATGGTTGTATTTTGAACTTTAAGGTCTACATGTTAAGGTCGACTTTTAAATATATTATTTCAAAATATACCAAAATATCTACTGGAATGTAATGATACATTCATTCACTGGACGAATATACTGGGTCACAATATTATTGAAATAATTATGTTCACCGTGCTGTCGTGAGAGCACAGAACGTAGTCCTCTCGTCTCAGCGGAGCGATTGCGATTGACTCCGCCCGCGAACGGCAACAGAAGATATACCAAACTGCACGAAACACGCGACGGGAGAAACAGTATCGCTCTAAATAAAAAAGACCTATACGCCAAATACGTTATACCTCAATAAGTCTGAAAAGAGACTACATAAAAAAACGCCGCTCGTCAAATCACTAGGCAATATCAAGAGCTATTATACACTAAATTTTTACGTAAATTATATGCACGGGAACGGCACACAATTGAAATTAGGTAAAAATAAGACGTTTTGGCGATTGTTTTCTATCGAGGCAATTTTGATTTCGTATGGTTTTTTCAGACAAATAGATTGCAAATATGATGTAGTTTCTGTATGTTCATTTTAGGTAATACATAGGTAAATATTCAATCTAAGAACTCCGATTTCGCGGAGCGCCCCCTCTTAAGAGTCCGCGGTAAGCTCGATTCTCCATACAAACGTATTTACGCTCTCATTTTAAAACGACTAGCTAGTTTGCTCTGAAACTTTCCACTTAGAATAAGTTAAGGTATATCCCCAGGTCTGTAATTAGTTTATATAGCTTCAGATACCATAGTAAAAAAAATACTGCAAATTTACGTTTTCGCAGTATTTAGTTTGTTTTATAAACTGGAGCCATATAAACTAATTACAGACGCAATGACGTTAGGTATATCTAGATATACCTAACGTCATTGTATATGCAAAGTTTCGGTACAATCCAACAAGTAGTTTTAAAATGACAACGAAACTCCGTTTGTATGGGAGCTTACTGCTGACTCTTAAAACAATTTAATTTTGGGTCTACACTTGCTTGTTTACACGTTTTGTGCCTTTGTCTGACACGTTCTTAAGCCAAATATATGATTTCACCTTCGATTCGGGCCACAAACACCTGCGATCTGGGGCATTCACGAATTCATCGCCCTAGTTACGTAATGTACTATTACGTCACACCTTGCCATAATGCGAGTTTTACTGCACGCTGCGCGTACGGAAGAACTCGCATTATGGCCAGGTGAAGACTTAAAATTTTGTACTCAACACGGGCGGTAATTCGTAAAGCCCCAGATCGCAGGTGTTTGTGGCCCGAACCGAAGGTGAGGGCCATAAATATGCGCTATATAATATGCTAATATGCATAATATGCTAGTTACGTAATATACTATTATGTCACACCTGGCCATAATGCGAGTTTTACTGCACGCCGCGCGTACGGGAAAACTTGTGGCCAAGTGAAGACTTCAAAATTTGGTACGCAACACGGGCGGTAATTCGTAAAGCCCCAGAGCGCGTATTTATGGCCCTCACCTACGGTTCGGGCCACAAACACCTACGATCTGGGGCATTCACGAATTCACCGACCTAGTTACGTAATGATCTAATATGCAATATGTGTATATACACATATTGCATATCAGCACATTTTAAGTCTTCAATTCTTAATTTGCAAATGTTTAGTCTTTATATCCGGCTTCACCGGACTTCTTAAGAGCCGCTCAAGCAGGCCTCATATACGCACAATTTAATTCGGCCTAAGGTCAAAGTTTTACTTGCTTATGTAACAAGCGAAAGTAACGCCAAAAAAATATTAGCAGAAGTATAGTACCTAATATCAATAATAGTGGTTACAATAACATAGAGTTGTGTATTAAAATATAATGAAATATGTATAACGAAACCTAACTATGGGATGACTAGGAAGTAGGAACTGCGAATCGGTGACAAGTCAAGCGGTGTTCGATGATTTCGTGATTGGCTTTTAATTATATTTAAATATGTTCGATTCTCATGGGAGTTTTCTTTATGTATAAAAAATTACTGTTATAGCCAATAATGAAGAGGATCCGTTACATTATCGGTGAATGATACGTCATTTGAAAAACTAAAACAAAACAAAACTGTACCTAAACATAACAGCTACATAAGCGACTACAACTTGTTTACATACATACATACATACACACATACATTCACGCCTTTATCCCTAAAAGGGGTAGGCAGAGCACATGAAACTTATGTTCCAGCGCCACTTTTAGTATAAATGTGGGTATAAAAGATCGACAAAATGTGATATTGCAGTGACAGGTTGCTAGCCAATAGCCCACAACACACTTCTTTGTGTTCAGATAAACTAAAAAAAGTGCTAGGTACACTCGGCGCCAAGTGTCTGCGTTTGTAGCATGAAGTGGCGTGCACAGTGGAGTTGCAATTTTCATTCTAATTCGAACGCCTTCTGCTCCACCTCAACACGCAAACTTTACAGCACACTGCCTGCTTAGAAAAGAGACACGCGCCCATTATAACAGCATTGAACTTGAGCCGTTTCGACGTCGTCGGTACAAATACAAACGAACACTCGCAACACGCAGACTACGGGCAGGTTACATTTGGGTCACAGTCAGCCTGGAAAAGTCTTGTTCTCTTGAGGTACACAGGTTATATCCTTACACAAGAAACATTTTTTTGTTTAAATTGTCTTCCCTGTTGGCATACTTTTGGCCTGTACAAAATTAGTGCTCCACGTTAACATCGAACACAAAATATTCGTGATGATATATATGTGTACTCGTGATCAAAGATTCGAAAGACTGTGTCCATTGTTTGATAGGAATTGCTTGCTGATTATGAATACGAAAAAACCCACCGTTTGCTGCAGTAATAGGTATGTCATACAGGTAAGTAATAGGCTTATAAAAAAACCATAACAAGTCTCGGTTATAGTTTCACTTATAGACCATCTACAAACTTTTAATGATTTTTCAAAAGTTACAGACGAGACGTTTCGCAGACTGATCAGCAAATTGGACCTTACATCTATCACCATAAATTTGCATTTGCAATACCTACTGACCAGAGCAGGGTTCATCAGGAGATTCCACTGAGTCGGGGCTGTGTGACTAAAGACCTGAACTATTTGAATTCCTTTACGATTCGTTGCTCCAATGGTTAATACGGAACCGTTAATTTTGTTGAAAATTGTCTATTGATTTTGCTCCGCTCAAGGGGTCATAGCGTTCACTAATGTTGAACTAGTTCTCCTTGGTAATACAAACATGAAGATTAGGTGTGATGATTTCATTTTTATACTCCAGAATGCTTTCTTTTCTGGTGGTTGATTTTAGGGGCATACGAC
This sequence comes from Epinotia demarniana, assembly GCA_945867215.1. NCBI lineage: Eukaryota > Metazoa > Arthropoda > Insecta > Lepidoptera > Tortricidae > Epinotia > Epinotia demarniana. The sequence goes on from OX244261.1 coordinate 8,823,430, forward strand.
TTACCTATAACTTTTCCATAACTTCGCCTTCAGCTTTTCCGTTGTTAATTTTGATTGTAATAATGTTCTCTTTGATAACTTCCCGAAATTTCCTGTACTGTACCTAATAATGTAATCATCAAGAAGCAGCACGTTAATTCCAAAACTCCAAATTCGATTAAAGCACAATGATTGAAACCGATACGCAATTTACGTCATCAGACAGATGTTTTGACAGCAACAATATTAATTGTGACAATGGCTTGTCGTTAGGGTATCACCCAGAAAGCTCTTCCGTTTCCACATCATTAATAAAATGAGCAATAGTCGAAATATTTATCAATGGCATAATCGATACAGAAACAATTATAAGCACATCCATCAAAATTCTAAAGTACTCTTCGAACTGAGGTGTTCGGATTCCTTTACCCTTTAGTGAACAATGGACTCAAACATCCTGATATACAGTTCAAAATCAATTCGTGAGATCATTTTAGTGTGTAACTTCTAAAAGAGACCTTAAATGCAAACTTTTAGATCACATTTTACATTGTTTGTAGTAGCACAATTGAAGTACAGTGCTATCGAATAACATTTAAATTCTTATCTCTGTTCTGTCACACGGCGAGAACGTCAAACTTTGAAGCAAAGAACGCATGATAATTAATAGTTGATGATACGCGAGGATCGTAAACAAAGGCGGTGATAAATGGATTAAAGTCTGATACTAGATAATAGAAACTGTGGGTTGTAAATCGTAGTTTTTTAATCGACGGTCAGCTTTATTTTGGTATTGAGACGACCTCCTGACACATCAATGTGTAAGGTGTAATAAAACGTAGAATAAATAGTAAGTACAAGTTTTTTTTTTAAAGTTTGTTTCCCAATTTAGTACTTTACCAAGACACTTTAGTAATAGTTCTTTATGTGGACCTTCATATGGATTCAATTAAAATTTTATTCGTCCAAAGATCTTAATAGCATTGGTTTCACCTGGTATAGGTGTCATTGTTTTACTTTTTGCAGCCTTATCTATCCAATCAGAAACGTTTGATTAATTGTCACCACCAGAATCATATTCATCTTTAGCATTAATATTATTGTATAACATCGAATCAACCTTTTGAACTTTCTCACCATGATCGCCATCTCGACTGACGTTAGTCAGTTTGTTTAGATTACGTGATGGTGTGAGGGTCGGCCTCTTAGCATTAATCTCGCATTCTTTATAATGTTTAGAATTTAATGACATATCGACTGTCGGTTAGTTTGATACATTTCAAGGCGTGACCTGTTTTGTAATAATGTGTCATTAGGGGAGTCGTATCGTTATTGATTGAGTTTACCATAATTTGTGATGACCGTTTAGTATTGTAGGTCACAGTTTCATTTGGAACACAAAAATACTTGTAATAGAACATTTTACTTTATTCACTTATGTGCTTCCAAACAGATCTACCATGTCATTGTTCTTACTAAAATATTTAGGTATGTTGATATCCAGTCATAAAACTTTTTTATCCTGCCCGTCTCTCAAAATGGTTCATTAAAATGACGTAGGAGGTGTTTAGTATACCTACGATCGTAACTCGTAACGAAACGACCTCAACACGTGTGGTTCCGAAATCAAATTAAAATCATGTTTGATAAGATCGAGTGGCGGTTATGGAAATTTATGACTATATTACCTGCGCAGGCGACTCGCAGCCGACAAAAACCAGGTCCGAACTCCGCAATTATTTATGAGGCCCGCAAATGATTATAGTTTACGACCGTTTGACTGGATACGCCCCTGGCGCGGGTGCCCAAGCGCAGCTAATATGCTGTGAAAATGGTGTCAATTCGCCCGAAAAAAAGTTGAAATTGAAAAATAACGTTCGTACTTAAATGCATTTAATTCGATGCCAGTTTGAGTTGGACGAGGTATCTGGGTCGCAAATTTCTCTCGATTACTGTGCTTTGGTCGAAGGTTGGGTAATGAATGGACATTACACGAATTTGGCGTGTTTGTGGGAATGATGATTTCCAATAACTGGGTATTTCGATACCGCTACCGTTGATTATCAAGGTGAAACGAAATTGTAAAGAACTGTGCTGATGTATGTATGTATGTATGTAAGCACTTTATTGTACACAATAACAGGTCAAGGAATATACATGTCACACAATAGATCAAATGGTGGATGGTGGTGGATCAGATGTTGGTTGGTCTCTTTTCTAAAAAGATGCGTAGGTATTTTAAATTGGTACATACGATTACAGCTCTAGCTTCCGGGCCGTAATTTAATTTCTTGTCGTACCATTTAAAATAGAACAATTTAAATGGAATCAAGGTTTACTCTGAGAAGCTCACAAAAATGTGTTCGCCTCACATACAAAAATAAATCAGTCGGATGACAATTTAAAGTGGTTAACCCACTAACTGTGACCATTTTAGATACTTTGATCAGATCTTGTCGAATTCTAAGTCTGTGGTGCTATCGAAACGCTATTTTAACCTTAAAGCACTTGAAATAGAGTACCATTTTGTGAGTCCGCATTTGAAGGTGTGGGAGTCTGTGCCAGTCTTTTGAGTCGCCTGCAGAGATTTATGTTTTTATTTAAGCGTTAATGATTTAGTGTGAGCGATTAAACTATGCTAATACCTTGTTTAATTGATATTAACTGGTTTCGTAAGCATCTGGAAGTAACTCTAAACATGCACATTATATTTTTTATTTATACACAAAGATTTATGTGCGATTATTGTGTTTTTATTACTATCACGAGACTTTTATTAGCCTTGATGTTATTTTAATTTCTATTTTGTAACCACTGTTTGAATTTAAATCGGCTTTAAATTTCTATTCTGTTGTCAATATTCGCAAAAACACCAGGCGCCTCGCTTCCCCTCTATACTTTACGATCTGTTAAAAGACCCAAATTCGCTGTCCAAATTAACACGAAATAAAAAAGGCATCGATGCTTATAAAAAATAAGCCAAGGCAGAAGATAAAAGCTTAAAAAAGGCCCACGTCAAAACATTTGATTGTATTAATATTTATAGGCAGCCTCAGGAAAGGACCGCGGGAGAAAAAAAAATGTTTATCAGCCAGTTTAGCTTTTAAGGAAACCGCGAATCTTTTGTTAAAAGTTATTTATGGTCGCGAAAACAATTGCAGTGTTACCATTATTTCACATTTGACAGCAATAAGTGTATTATATTGTTTTTTGCGTCGGCCAATGAAGACGTTCTGGCGACTTTATTTAGCTCAACAATGGGCTACAGTTCATATTATTGTGCGTGAAGTGACTTAATTCACCGATATCATAACTGTAATAGTGGAAAAAAGGCACATTGTGCTCTTAACGGATCTGCGTGTAAAAAAGGAAGTTTTGCGCCTAAACGTTAGGGGTCGATGGACAGGGGGGGAAGTAAAGAAGGTATTGAAGTTTTAGTTAAAATAAGAGTTGACATAAGCTTGAATATAGTCGCTGCCTAAGTAAAATTAGGTACTAACGCTTCATACAATTTTAAATGGTTGCCACATAGCCAGTTTACCCTTGCTAATACCCAGAACAGTTGAGTAACGACTTGAGACGCCTATGCTAATTCGAAATGTGCAATCTGCAACTGCATATTCTTCATATAAGTATGCATATCTTCGTAGATTGGTAACTGACGCAACATTGTATGTGCTCTTGTTTCAAATTTGGACTTTAGGTGAGTGGAAGACGGTTGTTTTTGCGATAGAACTAATGAGTAAGGACGAGCTTGCGACATGCATTCTCGCGTCTGAATGCAGCTTGTAAGGGAGCCTTTATACGCATCCGTCTGCGTCGGAGGCGACACGGGCTATTGCAATGGAATTAAAACTTGGAATAGTATCCATTTCATCATTTGTATAAGGAAAACCTTTCAGGCTGAACATTTATTCGTATAAGTAGTCTTGCAATGTAATGTTTAAGTTGTTGTAATATACATTATATTGTATGCATTCAGTGTTTCAAGACGAGAATCTTTGACCAGTGTGTACTTATAGGCACTCGCCAGTGCTGGCTAATGGCAACGTAACGTGATCGCTCACTATGAGGGTGGACTGATGACCTGGTAAAGGTAGCGTACGACCGTTCATTGTGACCACAGATAACCTCCTATAGATAGAGCCTATAAGCGATTTAGTTCTATGCAAAGGTCACCACAGTTGGCGGCAAGTGCGGGTTGCGGGGAGGTCGGTAACGGCGCTGCGATTGGCTGTTTCGAAAACAGCGCGCTTTGTCACGTCATGGCGCCCGAAGCGTAGTGATGGGGTGCGTTGGTCGTTAACGGTTTTTAGCGGTGCCGCAAATAATTGTAAGTAGAATATTTTACACGGCGTAGGTACCTGTTGCCAAGGTTAAAATTTTTGAACGGCTGTCACTTTTATATTATAATCATGTTTCGTTCATCGATTATTTAGATCACCAATAACATAAAAAAGTATGTTAATCATATCGAGTTTAGTCATATAAAATAATTATTTCTAGGTATTTTACAACATTTACTGCATTATCGTGTTTATGTAGGACAAGAATTCGAATTCGAATTCGTTCCGTTCGTATTTATATACTTACTAGGAAAGGACGAGTGCGAATGTGCTAGCTAAGCTGATGTATGATATTTTGAGATTGGTATAGCTTGGTAAGGAAGACAAATAAAAACGATGTCATGAAAAAGAACATACATTTATTCAATGTGATAAAATTATTTGGTTGATATTATGTGATGATGTGAATCCTCATCACTATTAGAAAAAACCCAAATGCCATGGCTCCATTACTAACCATCTCCAAGATCCCTCACACGTCGTCGAAGTCCAGCATGAAGTTCATCTCGTAACACTAGTCCTAACCTAATTGCTCTCGAAGACGATTCGAAAAAACCCAAATGCCATGGCTCCATCACTAACCACCTTCAAGATCCCTCACACGTCGTCGAAGTCCAGCATGAGGTCCATCTCGTAACACTAGTCCTAACCTAATTGCTCTCGAAGACGATTCGAAAAAACCCAAATGCCATGGCTCCATCACTGACCACCTCCAAGATCCCTCACGCGTCGTCGAAGTCCAGCATAAGGTCCACCTCGTAACACTAGTCCTAACCTAATTGCTCTCGAACCACCTCCAAGATCCCTCACACGTCGTCGAAGTCCAGCATGAGGTCCATCTCGTAACACTAGTCCTAACCTAATTGCTCTGGAACCACCTCCAAGATCCCTCACACGTCGTCGAAGTCCAGCATGAGGTCCATCTCGTAACACTAGTCCTAACCTAATTGCTCTCGACCAATGTATTCATTATTAAATTCTAATTTATTCTACTTTTTTAGCAATAGCTAAACTTCGACACTACATACTCGCATTATTCTACAATACTCTAAATTACCCTATAAATAAAATAAAACTACTTAAACCAACAAAAAAAATTCCAGCACGGCTATCATGCGACGGTGAGCTTTCTCGAATTTTCTCGCACTATCCGTCTCTTTCTTATTAGAACACTTAGAACAATAGGTGCGAGAAAAATCGGGAGTATGTCGCACGCAGCCGCATGATAGACGTGCTGTATGTACTACAATTATATATTCCGTTTATTAGGAAGTTCGCTCTATTTTGGAAGCTATAAAATAGCGCGCGATAGTAATTTACTACGTCTCCCTCTACCTCATAGCTTGTAAGATGGTTGCAGTCCGCCACGCTGCCTTCTTGGTGCAGTTTAAACCTCTTTGGTACATCGTATACATTATCTATGATTTCTAACAAAATAATTTTGACAATGGCTAATATTTAGTGAAATTTCATATTAAACAATCGTGTTTCCTTAAATGAATCTAAATCGGTAAAATTCGACAACATTCACTAGCCCATCACTAGAGTGTCACGTGCTTTCGTGAGAAAGGAACAGTATATTGCCATTTCCATTTGATGAAAAGGGACGTACATACTTCACTACTTCTTATAGACCAGTGTAAAATGAACTCCGCGTGACAGAATGAAATTTACATTTATGTGATAAATTTAACTTACCTGTGAAATGTTATTCCATCGGTTGTAAAATTAGACGTTCGGGAGTTTTTCCCACACCACATCACACAGCAATAACTCATTTTTTCAGCGCAAAAACAATTTTAATTTGTTGGTTATTTGACGCACGTATAGATCGCGTACCTGGTCGCAACTGACAATATGGCGCGGGGCAGCGGGGGGTTATCAGTGCTAGAACATATATGCGTGGTGACCGCACGTCGCCCTATAGGCTCTATCTATAGGAGGTTATCTGTGATTGTGACACTCTTTGGAGGAGGCCTATTTCCTGCAGTAGACGTCTTTCGGCTGATATGAATATGATGATGGATTCCGGTATACAATGTGCTACTTTGCTACGACTATGACTTCATGAAATTTGACTCTCTACTGTCTGTGTAACTTAATCAGTTCCATTATTGAAACTTACAGGTTCTTAGGGAGAGTTGCACCGACCACACTTTTCTGACCAGCAATCGTTAAATATGGCACTGGCAGCTGTCATCTCATAGAGAGCTGTCATTTCCTAAACATACAGATTTAACGGACGTAGCTTACGATTACCGACTGTTTGAAACATCCATCCTAAATGTCAAACAAGTTAAGCCTCTGACAGACTGGCGCGGCCTGCGGTGGCGGTCAATGGTAAATTTACTATTGACCGCAGGCCGCGCCATTGTGATTCAGAACTTATCATACCCTTCTCATGATATACGCCCCACAATGTATAGCATATTATTATTCAGTATAATCTGTGATTTCTAATTTCTGTGACTTCACGTTCTAATTATAATTACACATAATTCTGCAAGACTTGTCACTACGTGCCGATATACCAGTAGTTGCATAAGGTTCATCCGAGTAATTATACAAAATTACTACTGACACAATTATTCAAAGCTAAAAATAAAGGCGCTAAAATGGCCATTAATTCATCGCCTAGAGTCATAATATCGGTGAGCTAACCCCAAGCCTAACTAGTTCCGTAATAGCTATAATTACTGAGTATAGGTGTCTTTAAGTTTTTATACCTAAGCATTAATATGCCGCACGCAACGCTCTAATGTCACAGTTGTATGCGAACCAGTAGGGAAACGTGATACCATTACCCTTTGAAAAGACACCAAAAAGTACATAATGTGAGTGCTGGCTGACCATGCCATTATGTGAACCGGTAATGTAACGTACACCTAAAAGTCACAAAGTTGTACGTTGACATTCTTGAACATGTTGTTCACCTATTCAAGTTATGCTTATACATTGATATATTGTGTTTTCAAACAGGTTTCAATGGTGTTAGAGTAATGGTCATCTGACTTGCAATGTTGAGTTTTACTTGTACGCCAAAAGTGTGGCGTTGTGTTCCTGATGGTGGTGAGAGGTCACCTGCCCGCCTATTCTGTAACTTGTTTTAAGCTCACCTCAACGTTCTACCACAAATATATCTTGACACCGCGATGCCTAGTAACTAAGCGTTAGGTAGAGGTCTAGTTTCGTGACGGGTGACCGGCGGGGTGAGCCGCATTAGCGCGTAGCGAATAACAGGCCAGGACTGCTCACTAGCTGTTAAATTCTCAAATCAATAAAAGACGACAACAACAAACTAAAAAATTAAAGCGCTGGTCGTCCACCAGCTCGACGGGTGGACGACATAAAAAAGACTGCGGGTCATTACTGGATGAGACTAGCACGGGACCGGGGTGAGTGGCGTACTCGAAGAGAGGCTTATGCTCATCAGAGGGTGATAACAGGTTGGAAATGATGATGATGGTGAATAGAAGTCGGCAACCCGTTCCTGACTCATCTGGAGCCACAAAGAGTCCACAGCTTTCGGTCTAATATGGACGCTAAACGTAATCAGGTCAGCCGTATGCTTGTTTGCTACCGTCCTGGTATAAAAATTAAAACAGCATATTTCAGTTTGTATAATTCATTCCTGCACGCGTTTTTGTCGTATGTCAATCGTCTTGGTTCATGCGATCTTTATATATGGGGAAATAGCACAAATATTATTAATCTGTTTCGATTACAGAAACGTTGCATCAGAATATTAGTAAACGTAAATTCTATGGTAAGTTGTAAATCTTATTTTGTTAAACTAAAAATCTTGACTTTAGTGTCTATATATATTTTAGAAATTTGCATTTTTGTCAAAAATAATCTCAGTCTTTTTCCTCAATATTCCCGATCTCAAAACTTGCGACCCAAAACCAAACTGGCTAGGCCTAATTCAACACTTACAATGGTGCACACAAGCTCTTATGGCATGTCAATAAAAATTTATAATAAAATCCCCGATACGATTAAAAACATTAATGATCAGAAAAAATTTAAAAACACAATAAAATCATACCTCATGAGGAATGCCTTTTATACTTTAGAAGAGTTTTTCAATGATAAGACCCTAGACTGGACGGCGAAATAATTTTATTTGAAAATAATAATTAATTTAATTAATAATTTATGTCTGTGTAAATAAAATGTACAATAATTTTAAACTTAATGTTAATCTGTAATGTAATATATTAAATTGCTTGCCCTTACAGGGTTCATGTTGATCTGTACAATTTATTTAAGATCTAATATGTATACTTACATGAGTGCAATAAATGATATGAATATGAATATGAATATGAATATGAATATCGCACAAAGAAGACGCACTGACATTGAGTTGAAATTGGCATGAAATTGAAATAGAATTGGTTATTTCAACACGGAGGCCTAAGTACCCATTATAGATATGCATTGTAACAGATTGTTCTGTGAGAATTTAATAAAGGCGCAGGAAGAAACGAGCAGAAATTGTTAACAATTTAATTATCCATTAACACTTCAGAATCTAGTTATCTCCTTATCAATCTTCAAATCTTGTATGAGTAGTCCCTCAACCGTGCTTCCTTTGTTTATGCCTATGAGCGGTCAATGCTCAGTCAGCAGTTTAATTAGAAAACGGCGTATCTTTCCCCAAACTCAAGCACATATAAGCCTTTTTAAAATTCACATTAAAGTGGGCGTATGACAGACATTACAACTTCAATACTGTGTTTCCTTTTACAGTGTATTGGCATGATTAGGAAGTCAACGCGCATGCAAGCATTCTCTTGTTTGTAAAGTCGTATAGACGAAGGAACTTTAACGATTTTAATCCTTTTTAGTACAAAACGGCAGCATCTTATGGCTTTTTAAAGGTCGTATTGGAACGCAACTCCTAACTATATGTATGACTTCTATTTAGTACGCGTAGTTTGTACGCTTGTATTTAAACACTTACACAAGTATCTAGATACTATGGCCGAAGGTAGGTTGTTTGTACCAGTTTATAACCATAGTACTTATGTCTTAGGTGCTGCAATTAAGTATAGCTAGTTATCATTTTTATTCATCTGAATTGTGTTGTGTTCAAATGTAGAGAGAGAACGAATTGTGTTCAAATAAGGAAAAACCGTGATTGGCAAAGGTTGCGGGAGTCCGCGGATGCAGGTGGCGCAGGACCGGTCATTATGGCACTCTTTGGGGGAGGTTTAGGGCCAGCAGTGGATGTCTGTCGGCTGATATGATGATAATGAAGAGTGTGAGATGCTTCATTGTCGACCTTCCCCTGTGTAGTTTTTTTTTTGTGTTTTTTTTTTGTTTCACAGTGCTTTGATACGTAATGCTGGGAAATTGTATGGGAAAAAAAATTGCAATCGATACGTTTTTATGGGACTGATAACTGGATAAGATACGAAGTTTGTGTAAACTAGGCATTAGTAACTAGCAAAGATACCATTATTTTAATTTCGTTGAGTAGGACCTTAATTAGTGGGTATTTTCTTCTGTGTATTCACGTATCTGAACGGTTTCGGAATAACAATTCTGAATGTCTAAACATTTTCGACCAACAAAACTTAATTTCTGTAATTATGGAAGTTAAAGTGACGAGTTAAACAATTATTACTCATTTTGAAGAGTGCAAAAAGACCTTATAATATATTGAGTAAAATTGAACAAAATCTGTTAATAGGTCGATCGTCAAGAACCATGTACGAGTACCTAATGTGCATTTTGCAATTAACTACTAATGGTTCTGATCGTTCTTGTCTTTTGAAATTAAAGTAAGTAGGTATAGGTACGCAGCTTTCTACTTTAAAGAAGACAAAACCGAGAATATAATTTTGTATTCGAAGCATTAAACGCTACTAACCAAATTTATAAGTTACTAATCAACTGAGCTATTGGAACAATCTGTCTCGGCCACTACATTTTTCAATCAGTCCCTTCTTACTTCTTCTTTATTGGCCGTTGGTTAGTACCTAGTGGTCGCCGGTTCAAATTCGGCCCAGATTTTTTTTTGAAATTTTTCTTTTAATTTAACAATAGTTTAGGTACCTATGTTTGAGAGAAACAAACAATTTTGTAAGTGAATAATCCGCTAATAATTAATGTATCATTATTTATTTAACTTAACCTTAATGCATAAATAAAGTAAGTAGGTACACAGGCCGACTTAATGCCTCAAGACTTTCTCTACCAGTCAACCATATGGTCAAACATATATTTGCAAAGGTGAGTGCAAGAGACAAAGTAACAAAATAAAAACCCTTAGTTTTTTTTTTAATTTCTTCCGTTACAATGATACCAATCAGGTAATTTAATCATGTGTTGTCTTACATGATTGAATCTTGCAGTTATTAAAGAACTGCCATATGAAGTATGGCCACTTTTTTTCGTGTTTAATGTGCAGCAACATCCCCAAGTAAATATTAGTCATTTATAAGCACAGTTTTTCACCTAAACTATACATATTTATGTTGTATGCATGCACAGTGCACAGTATCATATCAACCAGCTATCCTAAACGCACACCTGCATCGCTTTGGTTCAGATTGAAAAACGCCAAAACGGTACAGTTGCGTGTGAAAAACCATGTTTGAACGTATCGGCTGAAAAACGCCTATAAATAACGTACGTGCGTGAAAATAAAAGCAGCATGCACTAGTTATTTAAAGTTAAATCAGGTGAAAAATAGTTCGCCTCGTCCCGTTGACTTACAAAATGTATGAACTCTTATTTAGACTGGCTTTAGGCAAGTCGAGGTAATTTTAAAAATTACAAGACTATCTATTTTAAATACTTAGACTTAATATTATAAATGCAAAAGTGTGTCTGTCTGTCTGTCTATCTGTCTGTCTGTCACCTCTTCAGGCTTTAACCACTAAACCGTATTAGATAAAATTTGGCATAGAGATACTTTGAGTCCTGGGGAAGGACAAAGGATTAGTTTAATCCCGGAAATCATCCCCTGAGGGGGTGAAATGGGGGTGAAAAATTTTATGAATCTACGTTGTAAATGAGCTCCACGCGGACGGAGTCGGGAACAGAAGCTTGTTCATAATAAGATAGTAATAAGTAGCTGTTCTACGAGTGCTTACCTATCGGTACGCTTAAAAGAGTCGTGTCATAAGAAAAAGGCGACAGATTAAAAAAAAACCGCATGCTGACCGCTATTACGCTGCCATTATGACTGTTAGTTTATTTCGTAGGTAAAATTGCCATATAAAGAATTTGAAAAGACCCTTTTGTCACGATTCGCTGGAGTCGCTGGCTAGACTAGAAAAAACAGTTTAAGGCTCGATACCTGTATCGGTACATCCTACTCTGTACATCGATTTTTACCTTTGCATATATCAATATAAATGACGGGCATTATATTTCAGTGGGCTAATTATGTTTATTCCTCCATATTTTATTTCCAAATACCTAGTTCATAAGTGCCATGTCGTTGGCTACACCAGATGAAAAATAGTTCGCAACGTCCCCTATATTTTATTGGCTAAAAGTTGCCATCAATAATTGAAGCAACGTCCTGCGGGACCGGGGTTTAGGGACGTCCCGTTAGGTTTAGAAACTTGTCTGTAATTGTATTTATGAGTAAAGCATTGTGTCACGTCACTTCACTACAAAGTATTGCACCAGTAAAGAAAAACAGTAACCCATCGCCAAAAAATAAAAAAATAAGACTTTAAGAATCCATATTTGTTAGTTCGTTTAATAATTGATTGATTTAACAATTTTGATTGATATTTTCTATACCAATTCCGTTAACAACAGTAGGTACGCTGCACCAAAAAAGTACCTACATAGGTACCTACTTAGGTTTTTTGACACCAGTTCTCTAGTTCCTACTTATTTCCAGTAAAAAGTTACGTACATGTTAACCATGAACTTGTTAAAAGTCTACCCGCGTGCTTTAATTTGCATAATTACTCCTACTTAATACACTTAAGCGCTATAGAATAATCAACTTAATTTAAAATGGGGCGTGTCCCGACGGTGCAACCTAATTAAATAAAAACACAACCACGCATACGAGTTAAACAGTAAAAAACGCCCTATGAGCGTGTGAAACCCGCGAGCTTGCGTCTTTACGCTTCTGAGATGTAATTTAGCAAGAACTTGCAAAGTCATTGCCGCCAATATGGCCGCTCTGGTAGTGGTTGGGCCGCTAATCCCTTTTATTTATTTTCGTTAACCAGTAGAGTTCTTTTTTTTTACTAAGCCCTGTGCATATTGACGGCGAGGCGGGGTTTGCGGTCTAGATTCCGGCCGTATCTTCGATCGAGTCGAGGCCCTCGCGCGCACGAAGTGGTTACCTACTTAAGTAACTGAGCTTTTCGAATTTAACTTAGGAGCTATTTTGCGGAGATATGGAACACTGTTCTAACTTGAAGCTTTGAAGTAAACTGACTGTGAACTGAAGTTATAAGTTAAAAACTAAAATATTAACAGTTGTAGATAGTTACATTTTCATTTGTTGTTTGAATAGGTACCTACGTCTGCGCATCTTAAATGCCATTATACAACGACACACACACAACATACGAATTGCCATTAAATATTGATTAATTTTATATCGGAAATATACCTAGGTGAATTACCCAAGCTTTTTTAAAAACGATCATAACTCAACAAGTCTATTCTTAATGAAAGTTATGAAATTCCTTTAAGTAATTAGTCCTACGAGTAGACCAATATATGGACCTTAGAAGGCTATCGTTATGATTCTGGTCTATGAAATGAAATGATTTATCGATATTTTTTTTCTATCGGGACTATAAACTTTATACAAATATACCGTCTTGCTAAAGTTCTTATAGTAGGTACCTGTATTTTTAAGACGTTACACGCATCGATGAGTTTGCACTTGACGGCTTAAAATTAAATAATAATTGCCGATAAAATGAGAACGCAAGAACACAGGCATGGTGGACGCCACAATGCGTTGCCCGTAGCACATTATTGTTTGAGTCATATTTTACTCGGAGTCGGACTTGATTTATTTATGGACTGAGACGGCCACTAATCTTGCTTGGAATTTAATTTGTTATTTATTTACTAATCGGCAGTACAGGTATGAGGAATACGCTGTTAAAATGGTAGGCCTTACTTAACTATACTTGAGTTCGGATACATAATTATATTTCCGTATAAAATTTGCGTAAAAGGCCGTAGCCGTGTGTGTAGGTGTACAGGCTGTTCCAAAAAATTACGCAATTATTTTTGTATTGCTTACTTTGTTATTGAATAATAATGTATGGGGTTATACACACTGGTTAAATGGCTTATACAGCTTGTCTGCACTCTTATGTCGACTTTTTACTTCACCAATTTGCGCACAAGGTTTCGTTGAGGCTGCGTTTACTTTCCTTCGTTTAATTAATCCCACTGTCACTTTTTATAGTGGTTCTATGCAAACAAGCCCACAACTACTAGAGCATTGAAGGAGGACATTCAACGCTGCAGGGATCCAATGGATACAAGCTAAATTTTGTGGATTATTTCGCAAGAGTAGATACATACCTACGTACGGATGAGATTATTGAATGTGGCTGACTTTTTATAAAACTGTCATTGGAATAGGAACCTTATACTTAGGACGGTAGAATTGCTTTCATGAATGGACTACTTTGATGGAATACGGCCAACTCAAATAATCCTATGTATATGTGCAAAACCGTGAACGCCATTAGCCCCATGCGCTCTATGTATACTACTCGTACAAATGGCAGTAGCGGCTACTGTATAGGTAGGTATTTAACCTCATGAGGTTAGTTACCTATACTACGTACATTTTTGATGATACTATTGCCAAAACAAAATTTACTGAAAAATAAGATATTTTATTTTGAATGCGTGACTTTTTGGACACCCTATATATTAAGGTTGCGCACGAGTGGATTATGCACAGCAGCGATGTTTGAGCAGAATTCATTTGTGGTTTGTTAATGGCATGCACGACAATATGTCAAAGATAGACAGTAGTCGACAATAAATAAATATGAGCAGTGAGTAATTGTTCAAAGTGAGGTTTTTATTTTCTATTTATGAGCATATATATTTATAACGAAAATAGTTACGGTACAGTCACCTGTAATAATGTACGAAAGAAAAATGGCGTTCAAAAAACGACAACTCTATTAGAGATGTAGGTATTTTTGCCGCTAAAGGTAGACGTGTTAGATATTAATGAAGGTGATGATTGTACATACATACAATTGGTTCGGAGTGCAGTACCTATTTCCTGTTTCTACTTACAAGAGGAATTCCTAATTTAGAGAGTAAAGTGGAGGTATACACGGCACGACTTATTTCGTGGCACCAAGCTGAAAGGCGACCACGTTAGCATGTTTTGATTATGCCTGTAATTTACATAATTTCACAATTTAATAAACATATTTTCTTTCCTTTCTTTCTTATTTTATTGTATTTATTAGGTATAGGTAGCTACCAACTACTTAATAGGTAACGTGAATCAAGCAAGTATTTTTAATTTTAATGGTTCATCATCATCATCATCATCATCATATCAGCCGAAAGACGTCCACTGCTGGACATAGGCCTCCCCCAAAGAGTGCCAAAGTGACCGATCCCGCGCCACCCGCATCCAGCGGACTCCCGCAACCTTTACCAGGTCATCAGTCCACCTTGTCGGGGGCCTACCCACGCTGCGCCTTCCGGTACGGTACGGTTTTAATGGTTACTGTCATACAATTCACTTCAGATATTTGCTATTCAAATAAGAAGTATTATTATAAATAGTACCTATAAAGAGATATACCTATCCTATAGAAGATTCTAATTTGTATTTTTCTGTGGCTCAATATTCAGGGAGTCTAAGAAGGTACACCACTTATCACCAACATTTTGAAGATATGATTCCATATCTAGTATCTACACTAATATTATAAAGAGGAAAGATCTGATTGTTTGTTTATTTGTATTGAATAGGCTCCGAAACTATTGGACCGATTTGAAAAAAATGCAATTTGTGGCAGTGGTCTATACCACTGCCACAAATTGCAACAAATATTTTATTTTTTTAAATGGGTAGGTACACTAACCGTGCGAAGCCGGGCCGGGCAGCTAGTATCTATATAATATTTACGAGTACGTTACCTGTATTTACGTTATTATTAGTGTAGCAAAATCGATTCAACGGATATTTTTCTCTATTTTACCCTGTATCTGAATGTATTTCAACACTGTCTATGTCTACAGTAGTTCAGCTTAAGTAACCATAAAGGCTTATAATTTCATATTTTTTGCACACTTAAAAATTATAATTCAGGCACATTAAACATGCTTTATGGCATATAAAAGAGACAGCGCCGCGGTCGGCAGAAAATGGCATAAGTAATTATTTTGAGTTTGCATTTATACATAATTCATTAAATAATTACTCAACGAGTGGATCAGAGTTATTCAATTACATTTCTCACGTGCATATTATAAGAAAATTAACAGCGAGTTTGTAATTTAGATTTAAAGTAGTTGAATTAAGATTGAGTTTCTAATGTGTGTATCTTTTCACTTATGATCCTTGTGCTCGAACGGATGCAGTTTATCCCTTCAGTTGCTTCATAAATTAGTGTTAAACAATGCTAATCGTCATTTATCATACAGGTTTCAACGGGTTAGAGTCGGCATTATGTTGAGCTTGTTTAGAACCCTGTCGTTGTTACATACAGTAAGGAACGTCAAAATAATGAAGTGAGATAAGTAATCGTTTCAATATGATAAAGTCCTTAAATATTAAACAAACAATGCGCGCTTTGCATTTATTCTAGCTTTTTAAAGGAACTAAGTTTGTGTATTGGCAGAACGTAACGTGAATGTATCGAACTTTTCCATTGCATGCAAATGGAATACCTAAATTGAGTTGTATTCTACGTAGGTATTAGTAACTTAAAACAGCTCGGGTATTTTGATTATTGTTCAAAAATGCGGCAGAAATATTGGAGCGATTATTGTAAAACGAATGAAATTCTTAAAAGATAATAATTATGTACATATTATGAACGCAGTTTTAGAGGAGCAATGCACAGCGGAAAAGTTTCCAGTGTTGCGAAATTTCTTCTATAGAAACATACATACATACATTCAGGCCTTTATCCCTAAAAGGTGTAGGCACAGCATATGAAAATTGTGTTACAGTACCACTTCTTAGCATAAATGTGGGTATTAAATATCGACAAAATGTGAAATCGGAGTGACCCACAGGAAGAAAGGGGGTGGTGCTATTTTAACCCCGACACCACACTTCTGTAGAGAGTTCTTAGAAATTAAACTTTCACAATCACCAACATGTCAAGAATTCACTCGACACACTACTCGTATCAATTGTTTTACTCGTATGTGCCTGCAAGAAAAGGTTGTTGTGTTATTCCTGATAATTGATAAATATTCCTACGTCTATAAAAATTCCTATCGGAAACTTCCTTACGGTTAGTTATTTTTAAATTCATGTAGAAGTTTCTGGAAATTTCTGAGATCTAGCCTGATATTTTGAGAATGTTCTGCAAGTTGTAAGGCCGTGATGGGAATTTCCGTTGGGATAAAATCGCAAGATGCTATAGCACAAATTTCATGATATGTAACTGTATCTCATTAAAACGGTTTCTAAGTAAATAAGACACGTCACATAATCACATTGCATACTCAATTATCCATGTAAAACAATGAAAACAGATTTGTTCCAAGCACTGACTTATGATTTATTCCCATGCGAAAACAGATACACTGGCGTACTACAACTGACGCTTATTTAAAACACTGCAGGGCTGTCTCACAATGTTCCACAACTCGCCTCAGGTTACCCAGTACAAGTCTGACCTTTAATTACGCATATTACTCAGGACTCTCGGGGTCAGTTATAATTTATACTGAGCAGGTGAGTTTGGGTTGTGAATCGCCTCGGAAACGAACATATCTCCGCTTCCTCGAAACGTTGGAATAGACACGTCGCTAAATATTGTTTGCATGTAATTTCAAGTGGTTGTATAGAGAAATCTCTTTAGTCTGCACGCAGTGTATGCGGTGTGGCTTTTGACTTATTGCCGTGGAACACGTAAGGGTTGCGACCTCCGTCTTTTCTATTTGCATACTTGCTCCGGTCAGAAAGAGTGTCTTACCTCGTATTTAAAAGGCTGTACGCTGTACGGCTCATTTGGTATCTTTTCTATTTGCACAGGAGAAAGCAACACTTGTGAGATGTTTCAATGTTTCGCCTTATTACAATGGAATAAGTTAAAGTGTACAATTTATCTTTGACGTCGACTGTAGCTATGTATTAAATAGAAAACGATTTAATGAGTAAGTATTCAGCTACTGTTAAAAACGTTTGTTAGGTGATAGAAAAAAATGGTGTACCGAAATCTAATTAACCTAGTGGTTGTTTTAACCTGTATAAAGATAACCTTCAAATCAGTATTTATCTAATCAGGAGTAAAATCCGTATTTATCATGCTGCGACTTAAAATCAAAGGAAAAAATATGCAGCACAAGCAATTAACCAGAGAAATACAAATTAAGATGGCACTCCGTAAAAGTTAATTCGCAGATTCAAAATAGATATTTTTTGTGATGACTGAGTGTCTACGTTACTTACGTGTCTACTTATGAAGAATCGCGGCTGACATGAGTTTCTATGTACCGTGTAAGTTGAAGGACCGTAGTAGTTATTGGCTAAACAAGGCGCACCTAAGCAGCAAATGTCAACGGTACCCGCCCCTATGCAAATATCCACTCCGATTGGCAGCGCCAACGGTTCGTAGAGGTCAAACTTCATTCCTGATAGTACCTCGTCATAGTGCTGATTAAATAAAATAAATAAATAAATATATCTTACACAAATCGAGCTAGCTCCATAGTAGTAGTGCTGATTAGCATTACATAAGCTTCAGTTGTTGAAGACTTCAAATACTATTAAAGTAGGATTCATTACTTAGTTTTAAAGGTTCTGGGTTTTAATACTTTCGTTACTTTTGATAATAGTCTACACCCGACTCAAAATTTATTATTTCTCCAAAAGAAAGAAGGCAAAAAATATGCCTAGTGACGAAAATCCCATTCAGATATCTCAAAGAATTGCGAAGTTACAACCGTTTTAATATTGCTTGTTAGAGAGAGAAAACGCTCGCAGATCGTGACGTAACGATCTGACAGCGTCATAGTAATTGACAATCGTTTCTTGTAAAGGTGCGTTTGCGGAAAAGGGACAAAATATACTCCTCTCTTAAAACTTTGGACACTAAACAACTTTTTGATTGTTTAATCTTCTACTTTACTTAGTTCTCCATTTGACAATATGTTTAATCCTTTTTCGGGAAAGTTCGACATTATTGGTAATATTATTACAGCCCTAAATTGATTTGGGGTATTGATATAATGTGTGTCATTTTGGTTCATGTATAAGCACACTCTTGTAGAAGCACACCGATAAGTATGTATGAACGCGACGCACTGACAATCAATTACTATAATAGCTCAATTCATTTACTGTAGAATAATTCAGTGCAATATGATTAAGTATTGTTACAGAGACAAATCTATAACACTAATAATAAATAGGTAATGCCTGTGAAATGTCAGCTTTGCAATGCATGTAGGGCATACAATCCTAAACTCATCCTATTTCAAAAAATATTTCACTAGTATGGTGGAATGGATCTTATGGGTAGACAAACGCTATATAATCTTTCCGTGTTTTCATTTGGTAGCTTGACAACAAAGTTGAGTTGCCATGAACATTTTTTAGTCCTAAAAATCGGCTGTTTATTAGTAATGAAGTATTATAAGCCCGTACGTCTACGTCATTAAAATTATAGAGCTGAAATACATACGTATTAACATAATTGAACAAAATTATTATAATGTTACAAACGTTGGCCGCAGACCTTGAATGTTGATCTACTTTTAGCGTTTAAAAACTAATAACACTTGATAAGCCAATTTAAATCCAAATTGCACCTAATTTCCGCCAAATATTTTCAATGTAAAATACCTTATTGTCACTGGATCAAAGTTTATATTCGATTAGCTGCACTGCAGAGTTTTAAAGATTGTGAAGTAAAAGATTGTGCAAGTGTGAACCTTGGGAAGGTCACGGAATTCGTGAAACAATACGAGTCTAATTTCTTAGAAACGGACGGCAACATGTGCGGGTTTATCTGTGACATCTACAAGTGACAGCGGCGTCTGCGCACATTGCTGTCCTGTGCTTGTACCTTTTGTTTTTTGTTTAACTCACACGCACTGTGACGTTTGTGGGCTACAACTAGCTAATGAAGATAAAACGTTTTTTAAAAGAAACAAATGGTTCTAAAATCAAATTAAAAACATATTAACCCTTAACCCAGTTCTAGATATCATTTGCCACGGCACTGTGACGATGCAGTTTCATCATTAGGATTGAAAAAAGGCTTCGGACGTTCGGATGGAAGCGTCCAAAGAACCATTATGCCTTATTATAGCCGCCATTCATCAGCCATATCGATCGTAAGTACATTAATGTACGCTAATGTTTTATAAATAGATGTATAATTTGCTTTGTCTACACCTTAGACAACGATTGACTAATAGTTTGTTTCTATTACATCAAACTGTTGGTATTTGGACGAAGGCGTGGCGGCCTCCGGCTTATTAACTTAACGAGGACGTCGATCCATTTGATTTAACAGCGGGGGAAAAGTGTGAAACTGATTTATTCGAGCGTATTACTATCTTAAAACAATAGGAATATGTATAATCGTACAATATAAAATAAATAATCTATAAAGGTCTTAATAGATATCGTTACAAACTTTGATACGATTACATAGACCCGTAAGTACGTAAGTAGGTACACGTCCTAATCCAATCAAAATATGAAAAACTATGATTTGTATGATTATTATATGTATATAAAAGAAACTACTTACTTGTTCCTAGATGCACCCGCTTCATCCAAGGATAAATTTGTGGAGGATTCGCCGACGCGTTGGCGGATTTAGAATTCTTCGTATTATTAGAACTAGAGTTGTTAGCCTCATTGCTTTCGTTGCTTGACGTACTGGAAGCCGGACTGGAGATGTTCTGGTTCACGTTCGCCTTGTGTTCCACGGGCGAAGCGATAGGTGTCGTTAGGCCTAACTTGGACCCTGTGGGACCACCCTGTACGCCGAAGCCGGGGGAGGTTCTGCCCGGCCCCGATGACGTGGAAAGATCTTGTGGCGACGCCACGCCAGTAGTAGACGTGGAATCGGCGAATTTACAACTAGCGCCGGCCGCTTGGCTCGGAGGATTCGGAATCAAATTCGGCGATAACGCGCCCGGGCTCGGGTTTGAATGCTGATGCATTTGACTGGTTGTGTTTCCAAGTCTTTGTGGATGGAGTTGCGTGTAGTCTATCATCGTCTGTGGCTGCATGTGCGCGCCCGCGGCGGGCGCGGCGTACGGGTGTTGAGGGTAGTGGTGGCCGACTTGAGGTGGAGAGTAGCAGGCGTTTGGGTAGGCCGACGCCGCCGCGGTTGGGTTGTAGTAGTCCGCTCCGGGGGTCGGCAGGCCCGGGTGCCCCGGCTGGTCCACGGGCGTTCCGGTGCGGCCCGGCGCCTGGTTCCCGTAGCACGAGGCTAGGGAGTTGACGAACTGGTAGGAGCTCATCCCGGCGTTGTAGTTTAGGTCGTTCATCGGTAACAGCGTAGCGTCCTTCTTGTTAAGTTCACTCTACTCTTGTCATCCTTTGGATGTCTGAATGGTCTAGTCGGACATGTTAAGTGCTGTTCGCAGTCCGCTCAATTGTCCGAGCTTGATTGATGGTCCTGCGATAAAATGAGACACATTAGTTGGTCAAGTGTGTGCTCTCGTTAGAAGAGTGCTTAGTAGAATAAAGCAACAAGTTCCTATGGAATACTTGGACGCGTATGTTGTTGTTCTTTTTAATCGCTGTAAGTGATGGATGTCGTGTGAAGATGAAGTTACTGTCTAAGGAGGTGCTTTTAATGTAGACGTAGTGTTCCGATATGACAGATATTTGTTATGAAAAAATGTTTTGCAGCATTTTTGGCCGCCAATATGACCTGACAGTTACTGCCTACAATAAATTAAAAGCAATAAATAAACATCGAATGCTCGGTATTGTCTTGGTCAATCCTTTTTTGTTTCTGGAAATAATTGATTTTCAGTTCTATTTTTCATCCATTATTAATACACGGGTGACGAGCAAATTCTTGGCCAGTAGTTAGCCTGGTTAATCGGTAGTAGTTAAAAAGTGCCGTTGTGACTCAAAAATTTACTACACAATTCTATGGTTACTCTCTTAAATATCATGAGATCATGTAAGTTATACATATAGTTTTTTACTTGGTGCTACGTATTTTGAACTAGTTTCCGTCGTCGATGCTCTGTTGTTAAAAGAAATTAAAAAGTTCGTCGCTTTGTATTTCTAGTTGTAATTTTTATAAACTTTAAATTCATCCTGCACGCTTACTACAAGGAGCATATTGAGCTAACTAACAAAGTCGTTAGTTATATAAGTTAAAGACAAATTATATAAAAGAATATATGTTCTTAATAGATCATAATAGAGGTTGATGATATCCATAATGTTAAAGCAGCAAAATTTGCCTCCAGTGTTCACTTTCAGGATTTTTGAATTTTCATCTGGATCTGTATATATGACAGACAGAAAGGATACAATTGACTGTAGATTTGAGTCACAAATGATCTATGTCTACTTATAACGAAGCACTTATATAAGTTTAGAGATTAGCAATGAAATTTAACACAAACAAACTCTTCGCGTAGCTCACAGTGCAACGCAAGGGGGGTCTATTCTAAAACAATAAATTAATATATTTCTATAAACTACACATGTCAAGTGGAGTGCGGAAAAAAGACGCCACGTGTTGGCCCATAAAAGTGTCCGCAAAGCTTTATGGGTGTAAGCGGTAGGGCAAGCGGCGATTTACGACTTATCCCGGTACATATGTCTTTATGAGCAAATTAGCAGTCATTGTGTATGTACTGGATTTACAGTCGAGTGATGAATGTGTGAATTTGAGAATTGAGGATTTTGGTATAATTTTGGTGGATTTTTGTCGCAATTGAGCTTAATTGTATTACATATTTTTGTAATTTCAATGTACTACAATGAATGTTCAGACATTTAACTGCATTTTGATTTCAGCGGCGGTAGGTTGTATTCGTTTGTATTTTGTTAGTTGTAAAACATGCACTTTAAGTTGGTTTAAAAACATTGTAAACTTGGATATGGAATTTTAATGTTACCTAACTCAGATAAAAAGTTTATCCGTCTTTGAATGCTATAAGAACTTACCATTAAACGAATGAATGTTGTCCGTATATAAATAATTGAGTGTTTGTGCGTTTAATTCAAAATTGTAAACCCCAATGAATAGTTGACTGAATAAAATAACCCATGAGATCAAATTATTTTAAAACAACCAAAGGATCATAACCTCTACATTTGTTATATAAATCATAATAAAGAGCCTACTTATATTATTTATTTAAGCTTTATTTATTCCATACTGTTAGTGTATTCTAACAATATCGAATAAATCAAGTTGAAATATATGCTAGCCTACCATCAAGTAGGCTAGCATATATTTCAACTTGATTTATTTTTGTTAAATGTAAGTTTGTATTGCCGAAACTGCTCATACTATTCAAAAATATTTCGCCAGTATGTAGAGTTTATCTTCGAGATAGACATAGCTATATTTTATCCTGTGGCACTGTCTGGGATCTAGTAATAAGCGGGAGGAGTCGCGCATGCAGGTAGTTAAATAAAAGTAGTGGAATTTAAAATAATACTATCTTTCATTAAACTTATGAATCAATAAATAGCGCTACACAACCTACCCTAGACCTCAAAGCGTGCTTTGATACCGATCTATGAAACCTTATAGGAATTAGGTTTTGATATCTCCCTGATTTTGTATACACCGACATTCGTTATATGCGTTAGGTTCTTTGAATTCTTTCGTGAGTTTTGTGTATAACGGTATCCGTACATACTACAAACATCCAGCAACACCTAATCAAACCTTTTAGAAACAAAGAACAATCGTCTCCCATTAAAGTTCAGTATCAAAATAATCCATATTGAAATAAAGTCATCCGCTGACGTGCCCTCACATGTGTTCGGTTATTTCAGTGTCGGATTTTTGTCTCGTCCGGTGCGCGTGAAATGGTCCGGACGATTTCGATGCTTTTTCTTTTAATTTCATTTATTTTTCTAACGTTTCTCGGGACTTTGAAGAGGAAACACGTCTGGCTGTTTTAATTATAATTTGGGTTTTGATAGCATGTTGCGCGTGTCTTGTTTGGTTTAGTTTTGAAGTTTTATTAGAAAGGAAGGGGTTTTTGATGGTTTTGTTCAGGTTTAATTTTTGTTTTTCATGATGATATACCTTGTCAAAATAAATTATGTTTGGAACCTCGATTCAATTTGATTCCTATTGCAAAAATTTAAGAAAGACAATTAACATCAATCTGTACTATATGATTCTCATTGCACTTAAAACCAAATGTAATTGCCATTCCATTTTCAAACGAATGATATTAAACAAACTTTAATCCAAAAAAAAATTAAACGGTCAATAGCCACCGGAAACTTCGTATCAACTCAAACTCACTTTGTAGTCAAATACAGGGAGCTTTCAAAGATTTAATATGCTTTAAATGTTCCGTGTCAAGTGGACAGTTGAAATCCACCGCCAAGAGATTTACTGCGACACGCTTTGATTTTACGACTCTACAAACACTATTCAATTGACGATAATTTTCAAAGAAACTACCTGAAGAATTAATATATATAACTTTTATAATTTCCGATAAAGTTATTAAGTAAAATTAATGGTTTAATTCAGTCAAAGTGTCTTGTGAAGTTTTTATTTTCAGCGCGTTATTTTCCGAATTTCCTTCAACTCACGCGTACAAAATAAAACTATACTCACACTCAATGTCAATAAATAAAAAAAACAATCACAACCGATTCACAAACATCACTCACTGCACAGTTAAATTTCGAACTCTTATTTAAAAGTCCGGTAAGTTTAAAAATCGAATGCGTCCGAAAAGTTCAGCGCGGCGCGGAGGAAAACGGCTCGTGGTTTCCCGGCGTCCGAGCGACGAATGCGGCGAGAGCGAGCGATCGCGGCGAGGTGGGCCGGGCGGGGAGGGGCCCACCTGAGCCGGCGCCACGTGCCCGCTCGAGCGACGCGCCCGCGCCCGCGCCCGCTGCCGCTTGTGCTGAACGTGACGAGGCTTCGATTTTCATAGAGATATTTACTTTGGGTTTGATGAAGAGTTTGTTCTTGTTCTTGTACTAAAAGTCGCAAACGCATTTATTTTTAATTGTAATGACGAAACTGTGTTATTGAATTTTTCATTTAAATTAGCGCCCTAAACTAGGTACCTACATATATTCATTTGTTTGTTTAGGGGTTTCGAGAACAGCTCTAACGATTTAGAGAATTAGGGTACCGAGTTAAGGAAGCAGAAAAATCGATCTCGAAGTGACTTTCGGGAATGAAACTAAACTATGAAAAATGAAACTATTAATCATGACTTGTGTAGTATATTTCAATGCGGTAAAATAATTGGTAAAAAGATATCTATGTTTTACAGTTTCGCAACTCATCTCGTATTATAATATGGTTGAAATATCTCAACGTAACTTGACAATTGTCAATGCAACATAGGTACCAACATATAAAATAGACCCAATTTGTGATCACATCAGGAAAATTGTAGTTTTGTGCATGACATACTTACTTTCACCTTTTTAAAAGTTCGAGGGATACTAAATACTTGTGTTTTGTTCATGGCCGCTACTTCTAATTTCAAAGTTAATGTTAGGATTTAAAATTAAATAGTAACATAAAATAAAATAAGTTAAGAAGAGCGAAGGTTTTGGGATTTCCCGAAATATTTTTCCATACTAAAGCGTTGCTGAAAAAAGTTAAAAGGCACTAGTTTTCTGTTATAAAAAAAACTGAAATTAAAAGGTAACCCATAATACAACCCATATCTATTACTTGAGATAATAATTTGTAGATACATTATCCATGAAGATTTTAATCCCGAGAAAGTTGATACTGGGTGATGATGAATCGTCGATTAAATTTGCATGTAATAGAATTTCGTTTTTACTTTCAGATCCATTGTGAAAGCAGACTTTTGGAAAGAACTGCACGCACTTTTCTGGACGCCATCGTCTGCTCCGTATGCTCAGATAATGCTTCTTCAAACCCAAAATTGTTCAGCGAGTGTTGAACCCGCGGCGTCAGTAGAATTTGTGGTTAATTTTGGTTTGTTGAGTCCGTTTTAGATTTTACTAAGGACTCGGATTGTTTTGGGATGGGACTTGTCAATTGAGTTCTGCCTCCTCTAGGAGCCGCTAGGGAATGGAATTGACT
The DNA here is from genome assembly GCA_945867215.1 of Epinotia demarniana. Taxonomy (NCBI): domain Eukaryota; kingdom Metazoa; phylum Arthropoda; class Insecta; order Lepidoptera; family Tortricidae; genus Epinotia; species Epinotia demarniana. The sequence continues at coordinate 8,849,195 of OX244261.1, forward strand.
TCAAGAAGAGGAAACTATAGACTATACTCGCTATACGCTATACGTAGCTATGATCGCTGGTTCTCAAGACTAGATCATTTTTGCTTACCATTTAGTATAAAACTTTGTGATATTTTTTTGTTAACATTCAACGAGTAGATAAAGATGTACCTATACTTCACACATGTACTGCTATATGAAATAAGTGTTTAGTGTCCACATCTTCCTCCAATTGACTGATAAGTTGGATTTGTTACCTATACCTATCTTAAATATTTTTTTAATAGACAAAAAAATATTCTAGTAGTCAAAAGGTACATTCTATCGGAAACCTCCACTCAAGGCTGTAGAGTTCGAAACGTGCGCATTTACCTCACAGCGGAAGTGACGATAATATTTCTTATACTTATAGGTACCTAAATATGCATGATACGAGTTTTTTATATTTACTTGAAAGGGAAGATTCTGAAACATAAAGAAAATTTCTGAACTTTCATACTAATATGGTAAAGTTCTTGCTTGATAGAATTATTCGTGTGTGTGATAATGATAAATATAAACACTGTTATCTGATGAATAGGTATGTATAACTGCTTATTTGACATCTGAGATCTCAATAAACTCAGTCTCAATGATTGTGAGCTAAGTGGTACATTCAAGGGTATTAATATATACGTACTTACTTATAACACCTTTATATCATTGACAAGAGAATCCTATACAGATATTTATGTCCTTATCTATGTACGTATATTACTACCCCTGACTGTACCTACTATTAGATATCTAATCGTAACCAATATATTTATATTAAGTAGTAGTAGGCCAAAAGTAGTAAATCACCCTGTTGGTGTATTTATTGTTAAGCATATCATAATTTCATGTTGTGCACCTTAGGAGAGAACATACGAAGAGCCGCAACATTGTACTTATTTTATAAGAAAAATACTAACCTAGCGCATAATGTATTCAAACTATTTCCACAGTACACCGTCAGTCATCCGTCATAGCCGAGTACCGGTCGCGCGAACGCCACCCATGCATCATGACGTACCGCGCAACCTGACGAATAAAAATTACCGCCGCACTAAAATGAATTATTTAAAACGCATCTATTTTAAAAACAGATGTTTTGTAACGGTTGCGGGATTGTTGTGGAAATAGGACATTGCAATGTATAGACAAATGTGAAGGAGGAAGCATTTTACATATGGGTTTAGTAGTTTAAATAATAATACCGCTTATGTAGAGAAGCCAGATATGTAAGTAAATACATTAAACATATATTAAAAGTATCACCGACTGTTTGTTTGTGAACGAATGAGTGCCAATTTTCACAAATCCAAAGTTATTTTAACTTAAGTACCTACTTACCTACCTGGTAGGGTCCGTTAAAAATAATCCAACATCTTTTTTATGATGTGTTTTTTGTTTATCCTTTATTCATTTAACAAATTATAAAAGAAGAGTTATCTTATACTTTAAAACCGAACATTGGATATATTATATATTTCTTGTCGTTAAACATTCTTACCTCTTTACTAAGTTTATTAAGACGTTTCTATTCGTATTATCTATTATGTATTATGCTACAATACACTATAACAACTGGTTATAGATATTTTTGTTCACTTATGCTCAATTTTAAACGGTGGTTTTATGCCATAGCCATTAGGAGGTAACTGTTATCTGCGCTGTATGTATTACACCTTCTCTACCTTTCTCGATATGATCCGGTTCAATACCTAAGGCGTTATTCTAGTGATAGTTACGCTACTTGAAGCACAGAGGCGCAGTACCGGTCAGTTTGGCACTCTTTGGGGGAGGCCTATGTCTATGTCCAGCATTGGACGTCTTTCGGCTGATATGATGATGAAGCACAGAGGTGTAGCTGCGTAAATTTCTGAACGAGCGTTAGGGCAACTGTACTATAATTTTCCCACCCAAAAAATGATAAGTATATATATATGTCGCAGTGAAATGGCCAAAACAGAGATTTGAACAAATTCCTAAGGGATATGATCAAATCACGCAGGATGTTAAAATGGCGAATCCATTTTATCATTTACCTAATACAAATCAGTCATTTGATCAAATCACTGAATCTGTTTAGTGAAATGACGAAATCGGACAAAAAAGACAACTCGTTTTTTCATTTCACTACATTTGTTTAGCGAGTTGATAAATCCCTGAAACGCGTCAGTGAATTGACAAAACTAACTCGCAGATATTGGCTCCTAAATCATTAGTAATTTAAACGGTTCTGGGACTTAGACTCGGGTGGCGGATAGGTTAGAAGATGGTGGCGGGAGCTCTGCTCCCGCCACCGTCTTCGTGGTTATTTTTTTATCATATTGGAAAAATCTTTATCGCGTTAGTTTCGTCAACTCACTGACGCGTTTCAGGGATTATATCAAATCACTAAACAAGTCTGGTGAAATGATAAAACGAGTTGCCTTTTTTGTCCGATTTCGCCATTTCACTAAACAGATTCAGAGATTTGATCAAATTACTGATTTGTATTAGGCAAATGATAAAATGGATTGGCCATTTTAACATCCTGTGTGATTTGATCTGTTTTGACCATTTCCCTGCAACATATAGATACCTAAAGTACGTACAAAACGTTACGCAACCGACCAGTCGATCTCAATCCAAGCACAAAAAAACCACAACAACACCAGATCAAACCGTAGCGTTCGCGGGGTCACAGTCCACGCTGGCCCAGTGCTGGTTGGGGACTAATTGGCCCATTGGTTTAATTAGCTAATAATTATATTACAGCTCCAACGAGTGCAGACGAATGCCTGGCCATTAGAGCGAACGGCCGCGCTGTTTAGATTTATTCTTATGGGCCAGTTTTTAATAGATTTGTAAGCACTGTTTAAAAATCGAGGAACGATGTTTGTGGTGTGCAGTGAGCATCACATAGTTAGTAGCAGCAAAGTAGGTATAAGGAGGTGTTATGATAAATTTATCATAACACCTCCTTATACCTACTCCTATCTACACTAATGTTTTATTTATTTGTTTGTATTGAACAGGCTCCGAAACTACTGGACCGCTTCGAATAATTATTTTACCATTAGAAGCCGACATTATCCCTAATGATCAAAGGGTACTTTTTACCGCGGGTAAAGGCCTCCACCCACCGGACGCGTGTGCTGCGCGGCGCGTGTGCTGCGCGGCACACGCGCAGGTTGTAAAGCATTGAAACTACACTTCAAATACACATCGAACGCGGCACACGCGCAGCACCCGCGCAGCTGCTGCGCAGCACCCGCGCGGCACACGCGCAGCACCCGCGCAGCTGCAGCGCAGCACACGCGCAAGTTGTAAAGCATTGAAACTACACTTCAAACACACATCGAACGCGGCACACGCGCAGCACCCGCGCAGCTGCAGCGCAGCACACGCGCAGCACACGCGTCCGGTGGGTGGAGGCCTTAAATGCTTCATTCCTACGGGAAAACGGGTAAAATCCGTTCGACGCCGGGCCGGGCAGCTATTAGTAGATAATAAAGACGTTTGAATTCCCACATATTTGGCTACCTTGGCTGCTGCTAATTATATATGATGCTGACGGTACAGTTGCCATCACATTAGGTACAGTACAGTTGAGTTGTCCTTACGTACCTACGTTGTAAAAGTTACATGATCATCCCTCTGAGGCTCTAGTATAAGTTTTACCGAAACAAAACGTTACGATCGGGTTCGCGTTTAGCTGTCAAATCCCATACAAATTGAGGGTGAAACGCAAACGCGATCGTAAAGTTTTGTTTCGTTGAAACTTATACTAGAGCCTCTGAACACGCTTTAACGCACTAACAATGTTAGTTAGTTAGTTTTACTGAGCATTTTCCGCAAGTTGACATATAAGTAGTTAGCCTAGCGCTACTCTAACCACCCCAACTCCTGCAGGTCGATCACGTAACGCATTGTACGCGCGTCAGGTAGATCTAAATGTCACTTTTTATATGGAAAAATTACAGATTGTCCCAACGCGCGTTCTAAACGTTACATGATTACTCTCAGCACTGACAAAATAGGGTTCAGTTGTTTCCGAGAAGTACCTATCCCTTGTCTTCTACGTTATATGTCATAAATGTTGATTAAATTTTTCCATTTTGAACTACCAATTCTATTCCAGTATTATTGTGTTTCACTCACATTACCTACCTACTTGACTGTGCTAGATATGTCCGTACCAAACAAGGGAACCAATGTACCAAGATGATACACATATAATTTTAATACGACTGACCTATCTGACGACCGGTTTAGCATAGTTGGTAGTGCGACCCTGCCTGCAAAGCAAGAGGCTCTGGGTTCGAATCCCGGTAAGGGCATTTATTTGTGTGATGAGCACGAATATTTGTTCCTTGGTCATGAATGTTTTCTATGTATTTAAGTATTTATTTTTCTATATAATTATGTTTAGCGTCATCCAGTACCGATAATTAGCTAGCTTTGCTTAGTTTGGGACAAGGTTGATATGTGTAAGATTGTCCGCAAATAAAAATAAAATAAAAAATAAAATAAATAAAGTTTTATTTTCAGGCACCAAGTACAGTTAATAGTACACCCATATCAGACTAATTAGAAATGCTTAAAACTAAAGTAAAATTAAAACAAGTAAAACAAATACTATTTTTTGTTTCCGTTTAGATGTACAGAAAGCCAGTGTCTGAACATGTTACAACTAATGTTGCGGCACACCGACATAAGGATGGTGTTATGCGAGCGGCGCATCCCCTCCCAGAAGGAAGCGATGCGCGCGCGTACCACTGCAAAGAAGTCAGGGATTCTGGCTTCCGCGAACATGGTGGAGGCACTGCAGGAACGCGGTAGCCCCATCAGTGTCCGGAATATATTATTATACTGCACACGGATGGCGCTGAACGATTTCCTGCTGTACCTGACCCACAGTTGACAGGTGTAGAAGGAGAGACAATATGCATTAAATAATGTACATTTGACCCCCCTGCTGCACCCGGCAAACCTGCGGGCTATCATGTTGCCACGGACAGCCAGAGCTCTTCTTTCGCGTTCCATGTCACTGTCATCCCTCATGTCGGCCGTCAGTACATGGCCAAGATATTTGAACCGCTGCACAATACGCAGCTTCTCTCCATTTAATTTGACTTCAGGTATGTTATCCGGACCCCCTCCAGCCCTGAAGACCATCAGTTCTGTCTTAGTCACGTTGTAAATCAGCCCATGAGAATTTACATAATTCTCACAAACTGAAACCAGCTTTCTCAGACCCTTGATGGAGGGGCTGAGCAGCACCATGTCGTCAGCGTAGCTGAGACTGTTCATACAGACGTCACCCACGTGACAACCGACTCCAGTGCTCCTCAGCCTCCCCATCAAGTCATTGACGTAAAGGTTGAAGAGGTCCGGAGAAGTAAGTCCACCATGGCGAACCCCGCATTCTAATCTATAACTATTAGATGTCGTGTCGCCCCATTTTACACAGTTGGATTGGTTTCCGTACCAGTACTCGAAAACGCGTACCAAGTCCTCAGGAACTCCCGAACCGCGCATTTTACCCCACAGAATTTCATAATTCACAAGGTCAAATGCACGGCTAAGGTCGAGAAAGCATGCGTAGACCGATGTCTTGTTACTCACGTAATGGTCCACTGCATGTTTCAGACTTACGATCGCGGAATCGGTCGAGAGACCGGGACGGAAACCAAATTGCGCGTCGTCTATTCTGAGAGCCTTGAGTAGTCTGGGCTGCAACAATCGTTCAAATATCTTACCCACCAATAAATACCTGTGTAACGCATTTCAAAGTTGGTATTGTAATTAAATTGGCATGAAACTGAAATAAATTGAAAGTTAGTAAAATGGGTGTCCAGCAGCTACTACCTAAACTGCACCAGAACTGTTTGTCGGAGTTGTCACAAACGATGTTTTTAGAAAAACTATGTTGTGGAAACTTTTGTGACTGTTGTTTAACTGCGCCAGTGTTCAATAGGCCTGGTATTTAGCCAGCACCATATGGATATTTGCAGCCAAAGTAGAAATATATCGTAACACAGCCTTACTCCTATAGTAATAAACACGTGTTGCGATATATTTGGCTGCTTTGGCTGCTACCAGCTATGATGCTGACTGTATCTATTCCGTCCATAATATTTTACAGAAGGGTACACAATACTTACATAATACATAATACTTAGGTCAAAGATGAAATTTATTGCTGCATGGTATACTTTTAACCTCGTATCACTCTTATCAGGCAATGGGTCCATCTATAATATTGGATTTGTTTCTAGTTAGGCTTTTAAATAATCTGCCAATATGGTTTAGGGACAATACATACAAGTCTGCTGTTCTCATATTTCTCTTGGCGTAGCAGGGGACCGAATTTTGACTTTCGAGCGCTCGACTCTTTCATTCGAAAACTGTCAAAAATTATGAAAAGCTATTTTGAAACAGCGATAGAATATTCAAAAACGAGCGGTATTTGACCACTCGTATTCAATTATATTGGTAGAAAGTAAGTACTGGCCATTTTGATGCTACAAACGTATTTACTTTTATTTGATTTTCGAGCGCTCGAAAGTCAAAAATCGGTCCCCAGTTGTGGTCATAGCGGTCGTCTAACGGTCTACTGTCATCACTCCTAATAGATTGAGTCTGACTCTTAGAGTGTTTATGGAGCCTTATTCTATGTATTGGACACTAATAATACTACGAAATATCAAGATAAAAAGAGATTTATAATGAGGGCACTACCTTTGGATTGTGTATTGTATCAACCAATCACAATAATACTCACCTGAAACGCGCAATGAAATTTTATTTTCCATATAAGAGGCTGCGAAGTAAATCATTACATCGATTCGGGTGCGGCGAGACGAGAGGTTCATAATGGAATTTCATACAATATTGAAAGTTGAAAAATCCCCTCTTTTTTTGTTGCATGTTTGAGAAGCATACATTAATTGAGAGAAGTTGAATGCCCTGAATTGTTGGTTCTTCCCTCCATATAAATACCTAAGATAACGGCGTCCAGGATTTGGGAGCTGCCCCAAAGGGACTCAGCCCCACAGGCCAATACCCCATGGGCCATAAAATTTATTACAACATAATAATCAACAGGTCACGCGACAACACATGCTGCCAACATAACTCACCTGAGTCCAACATAATTTACGACCTGGGGTGACTGCATCCCTCCTTCACACTCCCCACTAAGCAGAGCAAGACAAAAAGTCAAAGTCGTGGATATTTATAAATCGTTTATTGCCTTTTAATTATGTATGTTTGGAAAGGGTTTTAAGTTTTTTCCTGTTGAAGGAAAGGTAATAAATTGTGGTAGATGTAGCGATCTGATAGGTTTTGGATGCTGGTTGGTTTTTTGGATGGTAAAGATGATCTTGAAAGGAATGTTTAATTTTAAAGGGCTGAACTATGTTTCACGTACAGTCATGTCATACAATACCACAAATGGGTCCGTAGGTATATTTTCGAAACATACGTTCAATTGTCAATACCTATTACTCTGAGGACTTCCACTTCTATTAAATTATTATTATGTAACTTATAAGATCTCACCATTATTTTTTCTACGCGGGCCTTAATCGCGTATAAAAACCTCTCTGAGGTTTCCTGACGTTTTGGATGTGTCGCAACAGATCACGGGACAACGCTATAAACATCTTGCTGCGCGGGTTTTCCGACCTACGGTCCCGCACTTGGTCTTTATTAAACCTCTTGCACACTAGGGTTGTAATAGGTACGCCATTAAGTCCCGTTTAGTGAAAATAATGCATGAGAATCGTGAGTATCGTGAAAGACCTCACTAGTTGTAGAAAATGTTGTGAACGAATGGACGGAGATGCTATTAAAGACATTTGAAAGGAAACTCGTGATAGCTATCGTACATAATTAGGGCCTTATCCACGACAGTTAAGCGACCGCTTGATATTATTATAGGTCATTTTGTGAGTTCAACGTCCAGTTCCAACCTATGATATATATATGTATATATATAGGTATCTAACAAATAATGTTTCCAACAAGCAAAATAGGAACACCTTTATTGAACAATGGAGCGAAGCGAACGGTGTCTGAAATATGTAGGTATGTCCGGATGTCCGGCTGATCTCCTCTACAGGTCCCATCCAGGTTCAACTCTAAGATAGGTAGGTAAGTAAGTACCTAGGTAAATACCTACCTACCTATGTATATAGGTTTAGTTCTTTTTTGTTGACTCAGTATTTGTTTTTTTTTATTAAAAAGGTTGGTTTGCGATTTAAAAAGCTCACAGAGTCACTATTATTTCGATATTTGTATAGATACGTCTTATCTGGCTCTACCAGTGCTTAAGTTGGCACGGTAGGTACCACGTAGGTAGGTATGATACCTTTTTACTTAAATGACGTACGGCATAGATAAATAAACAAAAACACCCATAACATTAAACAATGGATTATAAGTACCTATTCTTGCAAAGCCAAGTCCTAACGTTTAAATATTCGATACTTATTTAATTTATTTACATAAAAACCTTGAACTTAATGCCATACTCACGCCTGCATTTTACCTATAAAGATGCACATGTCAAAGAAATTCGTGATTCCATATAATTACTTAATCCATTGTAATGCAATACTTAATTTGCAAATGAATTAAAATTTGCATGTAATCGTAAAGGGCGCGCTGTCTTTGTTACACCGGCGGATTCTTCATACGTTAGAGTGAGACGGGCTCTGCGTCGTGTTGCGTTGCATTAGGAGCATGCCTATTGCAACGCCGGGGGGCGGAGCTTGTTGCGTGCGATCCGGCGCTGTGATTGGTGGATACAAGTTGTGAAAGTGGGGTTTCAATGTGCTTCTGAAACTTGGCACAAGTTTTTAGTTAGAAAGTTAAGGAATTATACAAATTTTCTTTTTTTGATCCATCTTGAAGACGGGTCTAGAATACTTATGAATTTTTATAGTTAGTGTTTTGTTCTACATCTAGTTTTTTTTTAAATTGGAACATGGATAGATGCACTTATTTTGACAAGTATCCAATACTTGACCATCATTTTAAAATTGGATTGGATAATGAGGAGGTAATTTTAACTAGCAAAAGCAAAAAAAACACAATTGTCAAAGGCAATCAAGTAAATATTAACCTACTTAGCCTGTCAGACTCAAAAAATTAAAAACCTGTAAGATTTTCAAAATGCTAATTGGAAATTATAATCAGGGAAATAAATACTTAATAAATGTAATCTATCATACTACAATTAAGTATCAGAATATTTGTCAGCCCTGTACAGTCAGCGTCATATACCTACTTAGTTAGTTAGTAGCAGCCAGAGTAGCCAAATATTTCGTAACACACCCTTATTCTTACGTAATAAAGACGTGTACCGAAATATTTGGCTACCTTGGCTGCTACTACGACCTACCTCTGCCAGATACATCAATAACTCTACTCTACTTCTCCAAAAAAATACAATTGGTTAGATAAGTGAAACATTCCGAAAGCCAAAAACTTTAGTTTCTGTAGGTAAGTTATATAGGTATCTCCTTTAGTTTTCTCTCCTCCTAGTACCAACTAGTGCCAGTTATGCCCTTAAGAAGCCCAGGGTCCGCTTTGGCACCTAATCCTGACATTTGGCTAAGGCAATAGTTATCGACTATCATCTGACCTTTGGACCTCAGCCCAGATGGAATAGTTTTACGAAAGCGACTGCCATCTGGGGACCGATTTTTGACTTTCGAGCGCTAGACAATTTCACTCGAAAACTGACAAAAATGATGAAATACTATTTTGAAATAGCGATAGAAAATTGAAAAACGAGTGTAATTGACCACTCTTATTCAATTCTATTGGTAGAAAGTACGTACCAGACATTTCGACACTAAAAACGTATATACTTTTGTTTGATTTTCGAGCGCTCGAAAGTCAAAAATCGGTCCCCTGATCTTCCAACCCAGAGGGAAAACTAGACCTTTATGGGGTTAGATCGGTAGTTCTCACATACTTACCCTCGGTGACGCTGAATAGTCCAAACGATTTTGGTCAAGAAAAAATACAAAAACACGCTTAGTGTTTGTCCTGCCAGTCAAGGGTACCTTACCTAAGGGTAAGTTTCCTTGTTTTCGTTTTGCCGATTTTGGGCAAACGTAAATAAGTTTTACTACCCCTGGTCGATCACGTAACGAATCGTAGGTAGGGGAAGGCGGGGCTTCAATTAACAGAGGTAAGTATTAACAAGCGAATATCTTAAAAACGGTAAACTGCACATCACTAGTGATCGCTTGAATCCATCCCCGCGACAGTGCTGCACAGGTTGGGACTCGTCAGATCTACCCAGGACGCCGTGGGAGCGAGCTGTAACATGTGCCTCCGTTTTTGGCAGGTAACGAACTTTTTTCACTTTACGATTTTTTGATTTAAGCCTCGAATGTTTGATTTATCTGGGCTATTTTTTTTTCAGGGAAGCTTATTTTATTGGTTATTATACTACATGACTTTTGTAACGCTAATGTAAACTATTTCTTCGTTGTGATTTTTTTCATCGAAAAAGTACCCATGGGGCAACTATTAACAAAACAGACGGGGTAACTGTTAATTCTTACCCCATATGCGGGTAATATGTTGATTTTATATAAAAATACGCTTTAACGAGGCTGTGTTAGAGTAAACATATAGGTATTATATCTTTAATTATCAAGACTGTTATGTTTAAATATCTAAGAAGATAAAATTATCTTTAAATAAAGACTGCCTGTTAGGAAATTCTTTGTGATATTGTCTGTAACTGATTATTCGTATGTTAATGAAACATATATCTCGTTCTAGCTAGATATACTTACTGACTAATATGTTAGTTTCAAGACTGTTAAGTAAGTTTGACACTGAAAGTTGTTAATAATTAATAGTGGTTTTAACATAATTACATTTTTTGTTTCTGTGAAACAAGGTATTGTTTTGAGTTTTTTGTTTCTTACAATTTGGTACGATTAGACATTGTTGTTTAACAAATTCTTTCGAGTTTTCTAGCCTTAGTAAATAAATAAAAAATAAATAAATATATTATTGTTTTCTTTAATAATAATAAGAAAAAACGAAGATGGTAATTCTCGCCCCTTTTGTTAATACTTACCTCAGACACGTTAATTCTAGCCCCGTTCACGGGGTAAGTATTAATTTCTGACTTTACTCAGAAAAACTGTTCTGTTGAAAAAAGTATCTACTTCTTGTTAAATTTATACCAATTAAACGATAGCTGAATAGTTTAAGCATCAATTAAAAAAATAATAATGTGAAAATGTTAAGTCATTTTGAAGTTACAGACGAAAATATAAATTTTGTTAATTGTTTCCCCGTCCTCCCCTACCGAAGCGAAGGCGTTATGCATTTACAATGCTGATCTAGGTAATTATAAAATTTTGTATGGAAAACGATAGTTTGATTCGTCCTAAGTCTCGTTCGAAACGTTAGGGACGTACCTACGTATTTACCGCCATTATTAGTCCATACAAGACAGATGTACTTACCTATGTTATTAGTCCTTATTCCAGTTTGGTCAAAAAACGGCTTGGATAAGTATTACCTATAGGCATGTAGCTGTTGATCTTTCCTATACTGACCAAATACAGTGATTGAAATGGAAATGAGGGTGTCGGGTGCCATATGCCTATTTAGGTCAAGTAGTTCAAGCAATGACGCGTAGATTCAGTGTCCGAGAGGGAACCGGATGGCTCGCGGTATTTGAGCTCCCGAAGCGTTGTGGAACCGCCCTGTGCCACCCAAATTGAGCCAACTTGGACTGAGGCGGACGCGTCATTGCTATGATTAAAGGAATAAGATTTTGATTTTTAGATTTAGATTTATTTATTTCATAATATACAATTTACAATATAAATTAAAGCTAGCTTAATCTATATGAATTTATATTATGATCGTCAAAGAGAATTAATAAAATGTCAATAAAATTCAAATTATAGTCACAGTAAATAAATTACAAAGATATCACATAAAGATCGTCAGATAACAGAATATATATAAATAAAATAAAAATAAAAATACAAATAACGGTATAATTTACGATGTCAAAAACAGTGATAATATTAATGTTTAATGTCCATAAATTCCTTTACCGAATATAATGCGTTTTTCAATAAGAAGTTTCTCAGTTTGCGTTCAAAGTAACTAAGTAAGTATATTCGAACTTGCTTGTATTACAAAATTGAAATTAGAATGGGACTGGAATAACAGTCAGTTCATATATACTTTGACGTATTTAGGTGTATGGCAAAATTGTCACCTATAATGGTATTCTACTCGCGGTTTCATAAAACCCATTCATATTTTTTTTTGCCTTGGGTTTGGGGCTAAGTACCTACCTATCTTTATTTGATTCAAACCTGATCGAACATGATGACTTATTGGAATAAGAGCAAAATTGCTGTGCTTAGCAAGATTCATGTTCACAGACTTGTATTGTGAAATACTTAGGTATTTATAATAGGTATCTTTGTAAAACAACATGATTAAACAAATAAGTTATAACTAGGTACAACTTACTAGAAAAGTTGAAATACCCCCGACATTTTCATTTCAAAGTCTATCTCAAAAACAGATTTTCATGAAACTAGGCTAAGAACTATAGAAGGAAGGAGAGGCAGGGGAAGACCAAAACGTGCGTTTATGGACCAAGCTAAAGAGAAACTTAATGCAGTACTTAATGTCGTACCACGAGCTCAAAACAGTGGCAGAGAGAAGAACAGAGTGGCGATTAACTAGGTACTTCACCGAAAAGAGCCAAGAGAGATTTTTTTGGTTTTGGTTTAATCGATTGTATATTTCGTATATTTACCTACATTCCTACGTGTATAATAGTGATTAGGTACTTGCCTAGACTAACCTTACAAGTCCAGTTAGGCGATAAATGATTAGATAGGCAATTTTTTTTATTTGTTGTTGAGTATGAAATAATAGAATTTCTTCGTAAAGTGATTTCGAAATTCGAAAGCTTAAACTACCTACAAAAGTTTATCATCAAATTGTCGACACTCACTTCTTCGATTTTCACTTCAAAGTCAACGTTTCATGTATTTTCATTTCGTCGACAATTCAGTTCGTGGAATGGTCATTACAAGTAATTTTAAATCGTGTATTTTTACTTGTCGGATGATTCATTATATAGATGAATTATGTCATGGAAAACGTTTTGTGATTTATTATTTCAAGTATTTTTAAGCAACATACAATTTTTTACAAGGATTATTATTTTAAATTAAAATAGTAGGCATACACAATTATCTATGGCAGTTATTTTAACCTAACCTAAACCTTACCAAACCGCCAGCATGTCGACGTCACCCCGCTTCGCAGGGTGCCTATTTCCGCTCTGAGGGACACAAGTGAACCGTAACCTAACCTACTTATAATACAATTGTTACGGTTGTTTGTTTTTTTTACTGCGGGGGGCTTCACTTTCCAATCCTTCTTTTTCTGCCTGCAATTAAATTCGTTGTTTTGTTATTGTGCCATTTAAAATTTATTCAAAATGAATCCTTTGCCAAATAATATTCCCTGTACAGTTATTCCATGAAATGATAAAGAGGTCATGAAATAAAATTACACCAAACAATAATTCGTGAACTAAATGATACTTGAAACGTTTTCGATGAAATAAAATTCGATGAAAAGATTGTCGACAAAACAAGGGACACCCCCTAATACTACTTGTAAATATCTCAAAGTATGGTTAGGGTGAGCTAACATTTTCCGATTACGCCCATGACTCAGTATTGAGAAAAATACCTACATCTGATCGATGTTTGCAAATTCATGCTTAAGTATAGGTATATTTTTCTACCTATTAACTCAAAATATCTTGTAAGTAGCTACCTACTAATACATGAATTACTGGGCTATAATTCTAACCGTCATTCCAATATTACATTCATGCATTAAAATTATTTCACTGCCTACCTCGGCCAAATCTTATTGGTTTACTTACGAGAATAGATCATTATTACTACCTATACTAAGGATGAAGTCACGTTTCTTGTGCAGCCAATAAAGACTACGTCTTAAAACAGCCAAGTCTGATTTTCGTAAAAATAAAACGGATTCAAACCCTATTGGACTTTTAATAAATCTAGTAAGACAGCCATGGTCTTTGAAGCATTGTTTGACTAACCAGACGGGACATAGGCGGCATGAACTCCATCGTGAACGTTGAAAAAGTCGTTGTAAGTAGGTCTGCCTGGGGCGTTAAAACAAAGAATGTCTCAGGCAGCTGATATTTAACGCCCGAGCAAAAGGCAGCAAAGCCAGCACTGGGGAAGTGGGGACCGATTTTTGACTTTCAAGTGCTCGACTCTTTCACTCAAAAACTGACCAAAATTATGAAATACTAAATTGAAATAGCGATAGAAAATTGAAAAACGAGTGGTATTGACCACTCTTATTCAATTCTATTGGTGGAAAGTACGTACGTACTTTTGTTTGATTTTCGAGCGCTCGAAAGTCAAAAATCGGTCCCCAGAACGTTGGCTTCGCTCGCTTGTGCGACTAAGTAGTTATTTAGGGTATGATATCTGGGAAAAAAGTATCACATGTCCTTGTCCAAACCTAGCTAACTCGTAATCTAGGTGGACGGAAAGGGTCACATTCGAATTTATATTATTTATTACTAACACACAAGCAACGTGTAAATATGATTTAAAATAAGTACCTTTCCCCTATTGTGACGCTGAACACTTCACTGCGACACTAGCGCTGCGGTGGCAACCCTTGAACTAAGTACACCTTTAGAGCGCGTCAAAAGAGGGCGCTGATATTAAAGACATGTTTATTCGAGATGCGAGTTATTTTATTTCATGTAATGTAAGTAAACCTTCTTACTTTCCTATTTTTCAATAAGAAACGAACGAACGAAGGAACTGCTTTAACCGTTTGTTGACTTTTCTGCAGAATAGACTATTATTTTCAAGTAATTTATAACCTACTGTATTTTTTTGTACAGTCAGCATCAGACAGAGTGTGTACTTACTTGTGTAGGTAGATAATAATGTGAAGCATTATTTTTACAGTAGTATCTGGCTACTGTAGCTAGTACGTAACGGGTACTGTACTAATGTTACAATCAACAGCAAGATAATGCGTAGTCTTACCTACGAAAGTGACGATTCCATACATTTCGTATAGCGCCGAGACCTTGGTTATTTTAACACCTTCTAGTGTAACAATCAACAATCAACTGCAGAAAACAACGTTTCCCGCATGTTCGAGGTTATAAATTAAAAATCGCCAAGTGCGTGTCGGGCCACGCGCAGTGTAGGGTTCCGTAGTTTCCAGCCTTTACAATTTCACCACCCCGTTTCTTCCCGTGGGTGTCGTAAAAGTCGACTAAGGAAGCAGGGTTGAAGTGTGTTGTGAGCGATGGGCTGGCAAAATATCACTGCAATATCACATTTTGTCGATCTTTTCTATTACCCACATTTATGCTAAAAAGTGGCGCTGGAAAGTTTCATGTGCTCTGCTCTGTCTACCCCTTTTGGGAATAAAGGCGTGAATGTATGTATTTATGCTCGTACCTATACCTACGATAGGTAAGAATCAATCTTATAAACCATGTTAAAATACTGCAAATAAGTTGGGATGTGATGTTTAACAATAAAAATGTTTGTGGACGAACATAGTAACTAAAGTAATAATAGCATATAAACATCGAGATTCGTTTAGTCTTTCAATACATCTACTTACCATTTATGTCGATGTCGTGTCGTACAATCAGCATCAAAAGTAGCTGCGCAAACAAAGACGTCAAAAGTAGGTAACTGCGTAAACAAAGACGTCAAAAGCCTTTATTAAATAAATAAATAAATATAAGTAAGCTCCCTACTGAGCTTAATACTAGTCCCATAGTAAGGTCAGTAAGGCTTGTGTTATGGGTACTAGACGACGATATATATAATAGATATAAATACTTAAATACATAGAAAATATCCATGACTCAGAAACAAATATTCATGCTCATCATATACATTTTTGCCCTTACCGGGATTCGAACCCAGGACCTCTTGCTTCGTAGGCAGGGTCACTACCAACTAGGCTAAAGCGGTCGTCTGTATTAGAAGGGAATAAGAGCTTTTGACGTCTTCGATTGCGCAGTTACTTTTTATGCTGACTGTACCTGGCAATACCTGTCAATGGTAGGTATCATGCAGTAAACGCGCACTTGCTATTTACCTTATCTACGTCTAGTGACGGTATTGTATAATGACCTGTTTAATACTATAAAGTAGTATCTATAGCTATGTGAGCTGTTGGACTAGCAAACGTCTTTGCTTTTGTTTTTTGTGTCTTACGGTTTCAATTATGATCGAAATTCCGAATCTTACACCGAAAAATAAGAAGTCCGACTGAATAATAATCCGAAATATCAAAAATGAGAGTTCCGATTACTAAAATACCGAAATTCCGAATATCATTACAGAGACCAATAACAAATCCGACTTAACAAAAGTAAAAAACACACGATATCCAAAAAAAATATAGCAAAACATAACTCTTTGCAAATTGTACACCTACGTATATAGAATATGTCAGTATTAGGTACTAAAAATTTGGTTCTGGCGCTTCGTGCTTTTTCTTTACGGGAAATAGGAATCGTAATATAAATCCGAATTTCATTATTCCTCAAAAATAAAATTCCGATTAATAAAAATACGAAGCTCATTTCACCGCATGTCAAATTTACGATTTTTTTTGCGAAGAAACCATAATAAGATAGCAAACAAACAAATAATAGTCGGAATATTGTTTTTCGGGCCGATGACACTTCGCGTTTTTTCATTCTTCAGAGTACGTATTTTTATAATCAGTTATTATATAAACAATAGAAATTCCGAAATTCGGTAAAATAAAATTCGTGTTTTTTAGGTACCTATCGAACATGTTATATGAGTAAATATAAGTAGTAGGAATTATGGAATTCGGAGTTTAGAAAAAATCGGAATTAGCAAATTCGTAATAAAATATTTCGGAGTATTTGGGTGTTTCCTAAACTCAGTAGTTATTGTACCTACCTACTAACTCACACGGCAGGCCCTAGAGACCTATTTACACTTTGAATAGTGATTAGTGAAATTATATAAACGGGCTAAGTTTAACTCCAGACAGAACTTAAATTATAAAGCCTTAATCCGGCTTTGGTATAAGGGGGCAGTATAACATTGCGCATTTTGTATTGCGTCAAGAGTCGAGAGCTTTATTTTACAGCGCCATCTAGTGAATCTATTCACATCAAACTTCAAAGATACAAAAAAATTCAAATAGCCAACAACCGCTGCCTATATTCAATCTATCTTTAGTTTTGTTCAACAAGTGTGTTCCTATTTAATACATTTTATTGAATAGACCCTGCAACGTGCATGAGAGTTCCCTGGGTACTACCATCAGACGGGCCACGCTTGCTTTCCACCAATGTAGTATGAAAACAACGTAGGTATTGATCATACAAGCAGTATCTCCACCTATATTACATAGTTATCGTATCGCTTATCTATAACCTTACAATGAGATAACGGCTTAAGCCTGAGTCCACGCTAACTGGGTCTTAAGTCTTTAAGGAAGGCGTTTAACATCATTAGTCACGCCGTCACCCCGTGTCTAACGCGAACTCATACCGACAGCGTGTGAAGTTATTACATTTCAGCTATTTCATTACGCTTGCGGGACCTGTCAAATATTGTGTGTTTTCGGGGACATTATCCAGAATGAACAAATGCGAATAAGATGGTCACACTGAACAACATTTCCCATGAGAACAACTACTGTCATCATCCTTCTAGCGTCATTCCCGGTTTTGCCCCTAATGGAGCCCGGGGTCAGCTTTGACACCTAATGCCAAATTTTGCCTTGGGAATAGTTTTACGAAAGCGTCTGCCATATATCTGACCTTCCAACCTACAGAGAAAACCGGTGTCCCCTTGTCTCCCCGACAAATGTTTCACCGAACGGATTTCGGCGAATCATACATTCGATGGAACAATTGTCGGTAAATCGAGATACCGTTTCCTCATGAGAACAACTACTGTAGGTACTAAATCTAAAAAAACAGCTTTTCCATACATGTCAATTAACTCACAGTTATCTCTTCATTTGCGATTTCGTAGTTGGCCCCTAAGAAGAAATTGTTCAGTATGACCATCTTCGCATTTTGGTCACACCGGATCATGACCACGAAAACACCCTGTATACGTTAACACTTTCACTGCCAGGAACCCGCCTATAGGTACGCCGTAGCCGTAGTCGCTTTCTGCTACATACGAGAAAACCCCCCGTGGGTTTTCTCGTATGTAGCGTAGCGCGTAACGATTCTTATTGGCAGTGACTGGGTTAAGTTACGTAAGGATACTTTTTTTGACGCATGCGGAATGCGTTTACTTACGAAAGTAGAAAAAAGAAAACACTTTATTGGAATAGTTTTCGTAACAATGGAATTAATTTTATTGTGATCGAATTCAATCTTTATGTGAACCTCAGACCAAGTAAAAACAGGTTTTTTTTCCTGGTTTGAGTGGTGGACTGTCTTCTATGACGTCAACACTAAATGAAGTAGGTGCAGGGAAATAAAATAAACAAAACAATACAATCGAATCATGATTAAATGTATTTGTGAAGCATTACAATTACTTTCTACTAGGTATTAACGTAGAAAGTTAAAAACACAAAACTGCCAACAACTACTATAATCAAACAAGAATATTAAATTGAAAATGTCTCCGATTAGCTCTAGAAAAGACAGCATTTTGGGATACAAATAAAGGTAAGTTTACACGATGACAGTGAACAAGTAAGTAACTGCTCTAAGCGCTAGTTAGGCTCGACTCAGCTGACGTCTCTCAGGATCTGAAACAAAAAGAAGAAAATATTAAAAACTAGCTTCTGCCCGCGACTCCGTCCGCATGGAACTCGTTTGTATCGTAGCATACAAGCTTTCACCCCCCCCCCCCCCCTTCATCTCCTTACGGGATGATTTATGGGATGAAACCTTCCTATGTCCTTTTATGGATTTCAAATTATGTCCATACCTTTCATCTCAATCGGTTTTGCGGTTTAAGCGTGAAGAGGTAACAGACAGACACATTTTCGCATTTATAATATTGGTATGGGTTCATATTCCAACGTGCTTTACTTAAATATAATTAAGCCAGAACCCAACTTACTATGGATGGTAGAGATTATTTAATTTGGTTGACTTTTTATAAAACTGTATTTGGAATTGGAATCTTATTCCTTAGACGTTAGAGTTGTTTTTTAATGGACTACTTCGATGCAATTCGGCCAACTCAAATAATCTGAAGTATACTCGTACACAGGGAAATTTAAAATGTTAAACACCCCCGACAACATAGCTTGGAAGTAAGAACCATAACGAGAGACAAGCCTGTCTGTCCGTTTCTGTTTGGCAGCCACGATACCACAGATACACAGATTATGCATTTTGAACTAGTAACACCTCTCTTTTGCATCGGGGTTTATTAAAAGTTTATAACAAATAATATATTAATAAAATATATTTCCGGGCTATCTTACACAAATCGACCTAGTCCCAAACTAAATAAACAGAACATGTGCATGTGCTGGTAGGGCTGAGCTGCAGGCTACTACCGGGGTCCACAGGCGGCGGATAGTGGAATGGCCATCAGATATGATGGTTAGCTGCGAATATACTGAATAAGCAGTCCCCGACCACGCAGCGGCAGGGTTATCAGGATGTAGTGGGTAGGCTTGTAGCAGGGGCTACTCTATAAAAAGCTACAATATCTATATCAATAGCTGTTATACATAACACATAGCTATTATTATTATTATTATTTATTTGTATAATATTTTGTTCATTGTAATAGTAGTTTTACGCTTGGTTATTACCACTTTTTTATTTTCATGATTTTTAGTGCGAACAGAGTCAATTACATTTCAGTGTTGCATGCATATAAATCACTGTTGACAATGATTCTAATGTTACCCGCTAGTTTTTAAGTTCACTTTTGTAATTTTTGGACATACAGTGCCTAAAAATTGTAAAATTGTTTGTTTAGTTTAGTCGTTTTATTTATTTTTGGGGCTCTCACTGAAAACCAGCGTCACGGCCCCGGTGACAACATGCTGAGTGAGGCTCCCGTTTAGCACTTAAGGTTACCTTTTTGAGTGTATTTCTTTTTTTCCGTGTTTTGTGTGCTAAATAAATAAATTCTTATTCTTATTCTTATTCTGACATGGCGAGTAGTTGCCGCCATTAAATAAGCAATCCTCTAGTGTCAGGCAGCAGTAGCACTAGTACCGACTGGAGAACGAAGATAGGAATCTGGAAGGGCTCTTGTTTGGACATCACGGAGCCGGTGAACCTCGGTTCGTGTGCTGCGGTGTGGAAGGCAAGGGGGAAACCACCACGCTATGCTTCCTCAAAAAAGTAGTAATGGATTACTCCACCGACAAGAGCCGAGCTCTTAAATAAATGATGATGATGTGCTATGACTACTATTAGACTACGATAATAGTACATTACGTAACTAGGGCGGTGAATTCGTAAATGCCCTAGATTGAAGGTGTTTGTGGCCCGAACCGTAGGTGAGGGCCATAAATCTGCGCTCTGGGGCTTTACAAATTACCGCCCGTGTTGAGTACAAAATTTTACGTCTTCACCTGGCCACAATGCGAGTTTCCCTGTACGCGCAGCTTGCAGTAAAACTCGCAGTATGGCCAGGTGTGACGTAAACATATTTACATACATAAACAAGTACTTAAATACATAGAAAACATCCATGACTCAGGAACAAATATTCGTGCTCACCGCACAAATAAATGCCCTTACTGGGATTCGAACCCAAGACCTGTAGCTTCGTATGCAGGGTCACTACCAACTAGGCGAAACCGGTCGCACCATTTGTTAAGATGTGTTGAAATTGTACTATCCAGACTACATTTTTGTAGTGCCATATATACACATTCAATAATACCAATCTGTTACTGGAAATGCGCAAAAAGAACTGACAGCACGCTTCACAATAACGCAATAGTAACAACGCATTGTACAAAGCAACGTGTGTGAGGTAGAATTAAATGTCACTTTTTGCGTGGAAAACGACAGTAGGTATACTGTCCTAACACTTGTTTGAAAAGTTACGTGTTTACCCCTAGGGGTAATCACGTAACGTTACCAACGCGTGTAGGACAAATTAAATGACAATTTTGCAAATAAAAATTGTCATTTAACCTAACTTACATGTAAGTACGTACAATGCGTTACGCGATCGACCTGCAGCACTACATTGCTGCTCGCGTAAGGTACTATGTAGTAAAAAAATGTTTGCTCCACTCTAAGTACAGAAGTCTTTATTGGATTCTAGTAGCTTAAATCTAAACAAAGAGACGTAGAAAGAAACTATGCAGCTATTCTAAAGTAATTCTACAGCAAAAAGTTAAACAAGGGTACTCTAATGAGATTTCTCAGTGTCGGGGTAAAAAAGTCGGGAAACTTTAAGAGAATTTCCATTGAAAGTTTTGTTTTGTTTGGCCCGTCAATCCGCGGGGTGTAAGGGCGGGTTTACACTGGTCAGGCTCTTCATTTATTATGTTGGTATTTTGAGGGGTGGGGTTAGGGAAAAGCGAAGTCTTAAACGGTGAAAATAAATATATTATATTATTAGCCTGTTTTTTTATTAGGCCTCTAAAATGTAATATGGCTGAGTTTAATTTTTTTAAATAGGCAACTTTTATTTCAACTATTTTCCAGCTTTTCTCGATGTTTTTGAATTAGGTTTTTGAACCTACCTTTTATCTTATAAAAGGTAGGTAATTCGAAAGTTTCTGATTTAGCAACATCGATTAGTGAGTCGATTTAGTTTAGGCCGCCCCACCCATTTACAAATCAGTAATTTATAATATAAATCTCTCATCGTTAAATAAGTGTACCTACATGTGTATTTTTAATACCGGATCTTACCTACACGATTACTTAAGTATCTAGAGGATAATAAGTAAAAATGTGTCATATTGTATAGAAAAGTGTTTTCATTTTGTTATTTTATCGTATGTATGTCTTTAGGGTATTTGTAACTATGGACCTTAGTTGCCTGATTTAATGGTTATTATTATTATATCGGTAATACATTTACTTAAAACAGATATGTTATACGTAAACATTGAAAACGAAATGCTTAAAACCAAATACCTACTTAAAAAATGACAGCCTTTAGATACCATTTATTATTGAGTTATTACAAAGAAAACTGTGTCTATTCACATATTTTCTTAAGACATACAGAGGGTTATTCTGTAGAGGGAAATAATTATAGAAAGGGCAACCGAGCCTGTGCGTCTCTCAAACAATGCTAACTTACATTTAGCTGTCAGTCAGAAACAATTTGGAATTTCGTGAGCGCGGAGGGTCGACAGTACGCTGGGTAAATGGGATTTATATAGAGTTGCTGTTTTATTATTTTTATAACAGAAACCTGTGCATGCTTGTTCCTCTGTTATCAAGTTGTAGTAAATGTATAAGTTAAGTCCTATAACCTGATTAGTACCTAAGATAATTTGAATACTTGTTAAGACGGATCATTTAATCAACTGATGGTGTATCATTGAAGATATATTGCACAGAATGATAATTAAGTAGTTTTGAAGTCGGTTTATCCTATACAAAATGGGATATAAAACTATGTAATAACTAAAATAAAATTGTTGGGTACTTACTAAAAATCGGTTTATTCTATTCATCTTACTTTATAAAGTGATCAATTGATCATGATTCATTTGCAGAAATAACCAATATGACAATCAAAATATATAGGTAAGGGTGAACGTTAAAATGTCATGAGTAGCTATTTAATTGCCCCCTCAAAGACCTCAGCGGGATAAGTTTACGTAACTTATCTTTTTGTTAATTGTTTACCTGCGATGTTTATTTTGTACAATATAGAGTTATACCTACTACTATTTACTACTTAATTGCACCTTTATGGCAAGAAACAAGAGCAGATCCCCAGAAAAGAGGGTATTATCAGCTCCACAAACCGTCCGTAGACAGTTTTCGCCACGGGCCGCTTCGAGCGCCATCTATCATTTCCTCCATCCACTCGCCGGGTTAAACACATAAGTGACATTGACGGCCACCGCCACCGCAGCGCGAACTCCCGCAACACCCAATCTATACTTAAATTCATCTAGACCCTAAATAGAACAGGGATCTTGTTAGGCCGGTGGCAGTCTGTTCTGGGCCAAGTCGTATTAAATTATATTTTAGTCAGGTACGGTGTACGGTTTGATCTGAAATGGGAATGACGATCATTGGAATTGACGAGACTTTTAAGGTTAGGATATTTTTTTGTGCAGGTATTAAACGTCAGTTAGCGCTTTCGTAAACCTCTCTGCAATAGTTAGGTACTACATATTTTATCGAAAGTAGTCATAAAAATGCCGTGCTCAAGAACCTATCAACTGCAACACTTAAAATATAAGTATAAATGTTAAACGGTATATAACGTATTCATTACATATTATTAAAAGTAAAAAACTAGCCTCACCAATAACATTAAACGCTGCCTCATATTAAATGCACAATTATCTCCGACGCAATTTCAGAAGCGTCGGAATTATGTTAAAAAGAAACATTATAGTTCACGAAATTAAGTCATTATGAATTTCGCGAGGGCGTTAAATTGCAATATTATAATAGCGGACATTATACAGTGGCGGAGAAACGATCGGTTCGGTAATGGATGGGCATGAATGTAGTCAGAGAACATAATATTGAGACCGGTTACATTACTGCCTCTGTTTGTTTTTGTGCATGACACTTGGTTTGTTTGCATCTTCCTTTTATACATTCAAAAAGTGTATGTGACGTGTACGAAAAGATGGGAATTGTATTTTGTAGGAATCTACTGGTAATATAATTAAATATGTATAAACA
The DNA here is from genome assembly GCA_945867215.1 of Epinotia demarniana. Taxonomy (NCBI): domain Eukaryota; kingdom Metazoa; phylum Arthropoda; class Insecta; order Lepidoptera; family Tortricidae; genus Epinotia; species Epinotia demarniana. Next base: position 8,873,133 of record OX244261.1, read on the forward strand.
GTAAATATGTACTTAGTAACAAATTACGAATTTAGGAGTATCTAAGTTTACGTGTTAATTAAATTGAGTAAAAATGCAAACACCTGTATAAAGTTGGTTTAAGTTAAAAGTCAAGAGCACCCATTCCTTAAAATGTTAAAATATCACTTTACTTAATATAAAGAGGTACGTATAATATATATGTTTTAATAACTCTTTATTTTGTATTTAATTCCACCTATAGATGCTAGAACTAATGTTTTCGTCGTTATATTCGTCGTTCGTTATATCTCATAGGTACCAGAAAAACTTCTTAATTGAGTCATCGACAACGAAATAAAAAATTATGTTGTTGTAATTTACTAGCCACCTAATTTATTCTAATATTAATAAATTAGTAAAGAAATAGACAACTAAATGAGTTCTGACCAAATGGAGACTTTAACAAATATGCGACAGCGTTTCTTAAAATAAATGCTAAATGTGCAATTCGATAGGCCGCGAGCGATAAATAAAGACAAATGTGGGAATGTATCTTTACAAATGCTATATAATTTGGCATACTATTTATATTATCATACTCAACATGTATTTTAATGCCTTGGTTAAGAACTGCACCGAGTGACAAGTTCAAATTAAGCCATTAACCTGCATTTCCACTGGTCCTAAGCTTTGTTAATTTTCCATACAAGGGACATTGCAATTTATATTGTCTGGCTTGTACGAAAACACATAAGGTCTACCACGGTTAATGCGACAATGGGGTAAATTCGTCTTTTGAAGAAATCTTCTAAACCTAAGATTTTAGAACTATTACAGCCCTCGATGTTCAAAGTATGGTTACCAAACTTTAAATTTAAAATGTTCCGTTTCGGAGATATCATCAAGAGACGCATTTACTCCATCGACGCATTATCCCCGGTTGAGTAGCTGTTGTGAAAAAGCGGTCTCGTAAAAACCTGTAAAAGCAGCTAACCTTCCATATTCCGCAGTATCTTTATTTGTGAAACTTTTTGAACGCGCCTTAACGTTTATATGCAGTCACTTTTAGAATCCGAAAATAACCACTTTGTAGAAAGCTGGTTTGATAAGTTGTCACCCTGCTGGTCAGCAAAAATCAAAGCTTGCCAAAAATTTTAATCGTTTCGACCCTCGGGCCTACATAGCTACATTGATCAGCGGATCTGCTTTCGAACGACGCCAGTGGAGCGTTCTTGATAAATGATGTCAGGACAATGTGAGTGCAGAATCTTTTGTCAATCGTTTTTGTATGGACTGATGTTTCTGTGACGTACCCGTGACGTGACGTGGGGATTGTGGGCTGAGGTTCCTATGTGGGCAGGTGCGATCTGTGCATATACACGATATTTATACCTACACGTAAAATAAAATGATTAGTCCATACATTGTCGCCATTAAACTATTTAGTTTCAAAACGAACCTTTACTGAACATTGCTGCAGTAGTCATTAATAATCTTGCCTTCTAAATATCTTACTCACTTTTAGGTAGGTACTCTGTTAAGTTCTACGAGTTCTTTAAATCATATCTAGAAATAGCTGATTAGTAACATCAAAGTGAACCTATGCCTATCGATCTCTTTGAAACGTATTTAAATTGAAATTAATTGTTTATGACACATAATTACTCATAATTTACGACTACTGATAAACTAACTGGTAATAATCAAAGCAAGCCGCAAAGAGCACGTGGTGACCTTGGCCACTTTAGATAACAGTCAAGCAAGTATGTTTCTTCAGTAGCCTCCCAGGCAACACTTGAAATAGGATTATTAATGAGACAGTTGAGTTGCTACAAAATGAATGTTCGATATTTGCACAGTTGATTTAACAACTAGGTATACTCGTATAACATTTACTTGCGAATAACCTTTGCCTGTAGAAGAATTCATAGTTTTACAATTTAGTAGAGGTATACATAAATATATCCCTATTGGGAATTCAGGCGTGAATCTATGTATGTATGTATGTATGAATATATTAAATATTAAGGTTTCCTATCCACACGATATCGAGAGTGATGCAACTAGGCTCTATGTACGAGCTTTGAGATCTTGTGTGATTGGTTTGTGCCAAAAAAATACTAAGTACCTACCTAGTTTACTTCTATCTCATCATCATCATCATCAGCCTATATACGTACCACTGCTGGGCACAGGCCTCCTCTCACGTATGAGAGGGAACGGGCAGTAGTCCCCACGCTGGCCCAGTGCGGATTGGGGACTTCACATACACCTTTGAATTTCTTCGCAGATATATGCAGGTTTCCTCACGATGTTTTTCCTTCACCGAAAACTTTTACTTCTATCTAACTGACAGTTAATAAGTGCGAGCTAGCAACAAGTTGTCATATGGCAAATCAGTTTGAAATTAATATTAGGCCGTATAGCGGTAATAAGTAATTACAATCATCATGGCAATGTAAATAAGATTTCACAAATAAAGTTGGTGATTGTTGTAAGTACTTATCTATTTAAAAAGCCAGTGGAAACCTTGCCAGTGAAACTGGTTGGTCAGCGTCAAAAGTGCTACCATCAATAGTTAAGCGGTCGCTGTATATCGGTGGTAAATATGATGAACCCAGTGGCATACTTGACTATGAAAGAAAAAACCGTGAATAGTCAATAATGTTATCCACTTACCAAAGTAAATGAAGAAGCAACCGTGAGTCCAAAGGGTAGCAGACTAGTTTCAAGATAGAGTGTTCAACTGAATTGAAACCCTTCAGGCGCCAAATCAGCTTGTGAAACCTTCTTCCTATATAACTTAGCAAAAACAGTGTTAGGAGACAGATTTTTACTCAAAAGTGTATCTCTCCACACTTTTATTACACAAATAGTCGACTGGATGTTAACTAAATGTTTATTTGGTAGCAGGCTCTTTTAAAGGACAAGTCAGGTAGAACTACCTAAACCTAATTAAGGATGGGATACTCTAGTGATAATAAAAGAGATATCAGTAACAAAAGAGATATCTAGTTCAGCTCTAGATACGGTTCGGGTCGGTCAATGTCGAGTACTATCTCCATTCCGTCACTCGCCAAAGGCTTCGAACTAACCATTTTATACCTATCGACGTTATAATTTAATCGGCACATCAACGCAGAAGTTTTAAGAAGAGAAGTGCGTAAGACCGGCAGCCTTAACATCTTGCAGCCAGCGCTACGTTTGAACCAGGTACGCGTTTTCCACCACTTTCCCTTTTTTGCCACTTCATTCCAGATATTAGAGTAACATAATGGACGATTGTAATGATATACGATATTTATATATTTATACTAATAAAATCTCAAAAGATTTACCCATAACTAAATTACAATATATTCAGGTTTGTAAGGCTTGTACGCATAAAAATATCTTCACCTATAAGTCCAAGTTTAAATGTTTGTAAATCTTGCAAGTCGATTTTCAACCATTTCTAATACGATCAATAATCTGGTAGGTACTATCAAGTTGATGGAGGTGGTTCTCTTTAAAGGCTGGGGGGGGGGGGGAAATAGACTTTCCAGCTCTGAATAATGAATATAGGAATAGGTACAATTGAAAGAGGTAAACTCGGTAATAATGACTACCTACTTAAAAACACATTGATTGACTGTACTCTGTAGAATAGAGGCTGATGAAGCCTCAAATTAATAAAACTAGCAAGTAGGTTGTAATTCGGTCCCATTCCTAAGCCCTGACGCATTCAAAGCCGATTCCGGATCCAAAGAAACACTATAGTGGTATTCAAATATCCATTAGGAGGCATCTTTTGATTCGGCGTCAATGAAGGCAGCCTCATTCGACTAGGATTAATTAGAGTCTGCATTCAAGCGAACTGCTCAATGTGTGAATATACAAACATCTACTTGCTAGCGAAAAACAAGAGCGACTCGACATAACGCTATTCATGGATTGGATTAAGGGCTAAGATTGGTTGTTGGTTGCTTTCGGAGATGTAAATCTAATTTGGTAAAATGTATTTAGGAATTAGGACTTGTTACTGTATTGAAGGCGAGACTAAAGAAAAATAACAAAAACGAAAAGATTATGGTTAAAACTTTCGGATTCAGTGAACTGAAATTATTCATATTTCCTAGTTTGTAGCTGATGTTAAGTCGTCGCGCCGGTACAAAAGTAAGACACGCTATTGATGTAATTGCGAACCTAAATTACAGATGGCGGTGTTTTCATCCACATTGGTTGGTAATGTTATTTAATTTGGTTATCAATCTTCAACTAACCAATGAATTGCATACTATTTTTATAAACTACGAGTAGCAACAATATAAAAACATTCATCGTAAACAAAGCTGAAACAAAAGACGTACAGTGTCGTATAAAAACTCACCCCACGTCCCTTCAAATTTTCACTTACTGTCTTATGAAAAATATGATCAATTACTCAGTTTTTTTTTGCTAATTTATACAATTAATATTTAACTAATGCACTTGGACACTAAGGCAGAATGTAAATAAAAATATCAAAATACACACTGTGTTCAAGCAGCCATTTTGGTAGAATGTCCACGCAAGCGTATTAAGGGCCTACCCCTAACAAAGGGACAATTAATTCCTCTCCCTGTCTAGCATGCTCAAGGGTAATATTGGTCTCTCGCTCACACAATGCATTGTGATTTTGTATTGAAAAGACAGGAGGGTCAACTTTCTAAAGCAAGGGTCCGCGATCACTATGAAGTTAGGTGCGGATTTTGCAAACTGTTGCTCTAATGGCCTACATTGCAATGTCAACCGCATGTTGTAGTTTTAATGAAAGTCTAACACCTAAACATTTACAATTTCATGTGCCAATACAGTTAAATTATCCCAGCGCGCGTTCAAAACGTTTCGTGGTTAACCCCCCCAGATCTGGACTTTAATGCTAATATTGTTTTTCTGTAATTGTCTGTAACTGTTTTGTGATCCAAATAAATAAATTGTTAAGGGCTTACGTGAATTTAGAAATGACGATTCCAAACAAAAATTACTTAGGCTTATGTCCTTCTTCTTCTTCTAGATGTAAAGTCGAATGCCTTCGACAATACATCTAGATAATCGAGATATCATGTGTGTATTTGTCTATTTATTTAATTGGCACGCTCGCCCTGAGAAGCTTATGGTTCTTGGCATTTGAGGTGTCGTGAGATTAGGGTCCAATCTGAAGTGTCCTAAATGTGGTACTTATTAACATCATAAACAGTCAACAAAAAATGTTGTAGTATTGATACGATAATTTTCATTGGATTAAGATTAAGACACATAGACATATTTGTTTCAACAACGAAAACACCACAAAACAAGCTATCAATTTATTGGTGTCACTTTCTTAAGGCAAATGTACCTACAGTAGATTTAGAAGTAGAGTAAATGAGGTCGACTTTATCGGTAGGTAGAGTAGGGTATCAACTCAACGTCTAATTCAAGTAGTTACCGTAGGCTTATCCTAAGTGGGTTAAGATTTGACTAAGGTGGCTTATAACTAAACCTATTCCTAAATCTTTAAAATATGAAGCAAAAGGCATTCTTGCATAACACTATTCACTCTCGAACCGCTTAACAAAAACTCACAATTTTAAGTAGGTAGCTAAACCCTTTAGGGGATTGCTAAGCAAAAATCCAAAACAGGCAGTCAAAACACGTCAAAATTACTGTCAACATTTGCACATTCACAATCCCTAGAGAGCAATGAACTTGCAGTGTTTAACCCTTTGCAACTATGCCGAAAGGGATACCGTGTTAAAATTAATCCTGCTACTCGAATATGCTCCTTAACTCTTTGATTTAAGGTCTACGTAAATAATCGTCCTGTTCGGTTAACAAAAACATTATTTGAGACTTCGATTTTAAACGAACACCGTTAGGAGTGAGAGTACGTAGTTGTTAGGAATTTTGCGAAGACATGTTTTTGTTAAATCGTTTGCCTTTTGTCTTGGACATTCGGGCAAAGCTAGAGCATCATTTGGAATGTTTGAATAATACTTGTATACGTTCTAACGAATCTGTCAGGCATCATGAGTTTGGTTGAAGTATTTTTTTTACATTGATGGCTGTATATTGTATAACAGGATTGTATGACAGTAAAAAAATATCTATGAGTATATTTACTTGAACTTTGTGTTAGATCTCGACGATTTCGAGCCATTTCCTGAGCTCTGTCTAATAATTAATAAAGTATGCCACTCAGGAAGCAAAACATTTTCAAGTATCTAAGCTATATTATTTCATTGATCAATAGGCATTTAACTAAATATTGTTTGATATAAATAATTAGTATTACTAGCAGGTTAATTGCTGAATATTTTCAACCTTAGGATCTCGATATTTTTAAAATACAACTTTTGTAAGACACGGCTAACTCGCTCGCACCTTTACTTGGGATTATTTGAGTTGGCCGAATTGCATCAAATAGTCCATTCCAAAAGCAACTCTACCGTCCTAGGTAAAAAATACAAATTCCATAAAATTAAAATACTCAACTACGCTCAGACGCAAGAGGGATCGCATTTGCTTAGACTAATTGCAAGAGAAAAAATCATTCTGAATTCGGCCCAGTCTGCATTTTATTCTGAATGCAAAAGAGAGAAATAACTACAAGTCATTTTAATTCAGGAATCAAAACTCCTCTTTATTATAGCGCCCTTTAATTGACTAGAGAAGTACAAAAATATCATTCATAAATAATCATCCTTAAATATAATCGATAAAATATCTCACTAGGATATGTTGTAACTTATCTTAATAGGAACCATTTTCTTATCATTAACTATTTACATCACATCTTTGACTTTCATTGAAAACTTACAGGTATATTTCTTGCATTTATGTAACGCATGATTTTAAAATTATATATACAAAAATATTTATACATTTTACTATATGGAGCGTTCGTTGCTATACAAGGTAAATATCCCAGTGCTTAACACTATCCCAGTAGTTGCCAATGTTGACATGGCAAACATTGGGTCTGATACATTTTACTGGATAAGAAAAATAAAAGTTTGATCCATTTTAAAGCAATAAATCCACAGAATATGTAATCAAATCAAACGATTACCACAATGTCAATAAGATACTAAATTTAAAATAAAATCTTTTTCTTATTCCATATCAAAATTTGAGACGATTAATTCTACCATTTAGAACAACAGCATTTTATACAATCCTTAAATATTTACTAAAATAATTTAATACAGAATCAATAATCTAAAAGAGGCCGCAACTGAATGCCTAGATGCTTCACAGGTCACATTTTGGGCACATTGTACGGCGGCATCATACAATTTTGTGGTATAGTTCCAGGCATGTGAGCCATGTTTGCTTGTGGCCCATTACTCATATGATACCCAGGATACTCTCCCAAAGGCATCTGCCTCGTGTCCATGTACTCAGGAATGTTACCTAAAGCCGTAGCACCCATTTCTTCACCACCATAAGGGTCCGGCGAAGCATTCAGTTTACCATCTTTCTTCGCTTTCATTCTTCTGTTCTGGAACCAGATCTTGATTTGCCGCTCAGTCAGGCCCAGGGCGTGGGAGACCTCTATCCTTCGCCGTCTTGATAGATATTTGTTAAAGTGGAATTCTTTTTCCAATTCTAATGTTTGGAACCGGGTATATGTCTGTCTTGTTCTTTTAGATCCCTCCTTCTTGTCATCGCCTGAAACAATAATATACAAAATAGAACCAGCCTTCAAAAATACACTATTTAGTTTAGATTAGTAGGTGGATTACACATTACGATCTTGTTCATTATCGATACAATTCAAAAACTCTGCACACCTCATACCGACGAAACAGTCACAAAGATGATCTGATAAGGATGACGTTTATTATATTACATTCTAAATGTTCTTAACTTCTGCAATGAAAAGTTCAGATAATTAATTAAATAAACATACCACCAATAGTTTTCATCCACGGGTAGAATCCTTGCACTTCCGCTGCAGCGGCCATTTTGTTATCAGCGTAATCCGCATTGTCCCCGCCTGCCTCGACCCTCGTCACGTCCTGACAGGGTTCGACTCCCGACGACTGCGCTTCCTTCGCCGCCCCACCTACTGCATGGCTCTTGATTGACGGCTGACCTTCGGCGGTGTTCTCGTATCCACCATGAAATTGCGACAAATTGCATTCCTTTTCCACTTTAGTTTCATTCTTTTTTTCCCAGTCCGTGATTGGATCCGCTTGGTTCATCATCCGCTGCAATATTTCTTGCGTGTACGATTTGTATGGGTGATTTTTCTTCAATTGCGGTTTTGACAGCAAGGCCCGAAGTTTTGCTGAATCTGCCTCAGGGCTCGCTGGCTTGGCGTTGCTCGTCACGCTTTGCGGCGATCCATAGCTGGTTTCTGGTAAACTGCACTGCCCAGGAGAATTGATTGATCGAGTTTCGTCTCTCTCCGCGGTATCTAACCCTTGGTTAGGCAAAGCGTTGCTTCTCTGATCATAGCCGTAAGGATCCTGATGCTGCTGGTTATGCCTGTAATAGTTCATTTCTCGCCATCTGTTTACCATTTCAATATTGGCATGAGCGTTGCTATCTGCGTAATTTGATTGATAATTATGCCAATTATCTGGTTCCGATTTAACAACACCATTGGACTGACCATTACTTGCGTGAGCCTTGTAAAAGTCGGCACTTTGCATATACGGGTGATAGTAATCTCCGTTTCCACTATAAGCATTGTTTTGATAGTTATACAAGCTTGGCATCATTGGGTACTGTTTATAATTGTATTGTTTAGTTTGTAAGTCACTTTGAGGGTTCATATCGGCACAATTGTTCCACATGTCATGCGCACGATTAGTAGTGGCGGCTGACGTCATGGTTTCACTGCTTCACTCACAAACACTAGGTCACTGCATAGATTTAGCACTAAACCGGACTGCGTGGGCGACGATCCTTCTTCTATGTTGACTGCGAAACGAATGCAATAAGTGAATGCAGTCAGCACGACCCCATAAAATGTAATACTTTTATGTGACCTAAAAAAAGTTTGGGGTACTTTCAACAATAGCGTCGCCATTGTCCCTCTGCGAAGTTGTAAAACCGATCTCCCCTTCTCCTTTTCACGACCTCCCGACTCATTCACCCTCGGGTGAAAGAAAGAGATAGGTGTAGTTTTAGCGTTTGTCGAAATAGTTTGCAAATATCCTATAAATGTTTACAATACCAATATCGCCGATACCCGATTTTGGATTAGCTATGTGCGCGTGTGTAGGGACAGGGATATCATTGATTGATCTGAGTTGGTGTGCGTGGAGAGGGTGTATAGATTGATTTTATTCCATTATTGGTTTAGTGTAAAGCCGCGTTTTTGCGCTGCGCTGGCGATTGCACTTATAAATACGGGTTGTTCTGAAACACGATTAAAAAATGTGGCATTATAATCTTTCTACCAAAACGGTAAATTGAGATGGTTACGTTATGATGTCTTATTCAGTTAATTTTGCTATTAATTTGTTTTAACAACATAAAATTTGAAATTTAATTTCAAAAAAAGTTGCCTTCGTCTTCAACAAAATTATTCTCAATCTCAAAGTAATATCGAAAAATAGATAGGATGTAATTGTAACATTATATCATATTCATCATCACTAGTGGAGTTACGTCGTACTGTTGCCCAAGAGCAATGAGGCCGATAGTACACAGACTCTACACTATTAGCAAAATAATGTATTTAATGTAAAGAATCGCAATCGCAGTTCAGCGCGGGAATGCTGCCTGCGTGATGGGCACCCTGCCAAGAGGCCCAGGTCTTTTATTTAATTAGTTATTTTAATATATTTTTTCTAAGTTTAGGGTTTAGATATGGCTATTTTAATTTAATATTAGTTTTAGTATTGTATTTACCTACACTAGTAGTATCAATGTATTTCTGCTTCTAATATTGCAGTCAGCGTGGATTTGACTAGAAGACTTGTTTGTCCTCAATAAGGCCTGCAACTCACCCTGTAGCCCGCTCGTGTAGAACATAGCTCATTTCGTAACAGTTCAATCGGGGGTCCCACAAAAGCGCAGTATGAGGCCGTGCGTCTGCGTCGATTTGCGCACAGTTGCGACTTCAAAAGTCACCATGTATCGGTGGGTCGATGAAATTCAGCTTACTAATTCACCTGGTTTATTAGGGTTTCATATTCACATTTAAAATAGATTTTTTGTATGAAATGGTTTCCATTTACCTACCATATTTATAATAAGAGTACTTACTAGATTTTGGAGCGTCTAATGCATACCAAAACTATTCATTACTATTTTATATCTTTAAGTTTTGAAAAAAAGATTCCCTAGACCCAACAGGCATTACACAGTACCAGTACCTAAACGAAAAACATAGAATCTATAATTAAAAATGTTGCTGGTTGCAGGACATGATAATACAAGTCAAAGTATGCAATTTAGAGAATAAACTCTTCGGCCACACACGGTAGAAATAAAGGCTTACCCTGCCAATAGTGCCATTTGAAAAAATCGCAATATCCTTCCTAGTAATTCACTTTAATCACTTCCCTCCAAAACACAACGTTTCTCAAACATTTAAACATAGTTGAACTATACCTAACACTAACACCTACTTAAACTGCAGAGTCACGCCACGTACGCGTTTTTCAACGCCCAATAGTGACTCGGAGCGACATATGCGCGCTTTGTCAAACACACCTCCCGACCCCGCATCTGTCTGCAATTCTACATGCGCACACCCACACGGCATTGTGACGGCCTTTATTACTTTTCGCAGAAATTATGTGACAGGAATTAGGGAAAGGGAAATTATGAAAATAGAAAATTGATCAATCCTTTAATGTTAGATGACTTGTAACTGTTAGAATCGCACGACATCAAAAATACATACGTTTAAAGTCTATATCATTAAAAGCACGATACATATATTGTTGAAATTCTGACTATTAATGACTTCAAAATTGTGATTATGTTTCTAAGCAAAACTTATTATTTTGGTTGAACTCAATTATCTACTAGGCGAAATAATTTGTAAAGTAAAATCAATACGATTAAAAATCGCAATCTTTTTTATTGAGGGTACAGTATGTCATCCTACTTGTTAATAAATCATGGTCTATGAGCAAATCAAACACTATTGCCCAAAATATTTGATACAATCCATTAACTTTTAAAGTCATTAAAATTAAAGCTCAATCTAAATAAAAATATAGGTTTATGAAGCCTAACAAATAAATATTTAACGATCAGATTAACCATAGCAATATTCCACCTTGTGCCCCACTGACGATAAAAAAAGTTTAATTTCAATTTCACACTGAATTCTAAAACCTATTTCAATCGTAGCATCCGAACACAAAACAGAAATATCTCAACTACAGAATACATGAGCAACTTAAAAGTAATCGTGTTTCGTGAGGTTTACAGTTGAATTTCCGAATAGAATAACTAAAAACACTGCATCCATTCATTGCCCCGTCAAGTAAAAACATTTCAAAAATGAGGCTTGTTAGTTCTTATGTAAAGAAGCATAAAACACATTTCGCTTGCGCAAATTCGACCGTTCCCGTCATACTGTGCCGCTGACAATGTAACACCATTAATCTTACGAAATCAATCGATGGCTTATTCAGAATATTGTATTTGGTTTTGCCTGCGGGTCTTTTCGTTGGTATTTACTTTGGATCTTTTTATTTAATTTATGGTTTGCGCAAAAAGGTTTCTGACATCTGTCGCGTCGGCTTTGTGCAGTGGGTCAGTTTAGACGACGAGTCCGAAATAATACCTTTGGATCTGCACTACAGCTTGTAAATGCAGAACGATGGAAATTGTAATAACTCCAAATATACAGTTCTTGTGCCAATAAGTAAAGCTTTGCTTCGAGTAGAGTATTATATGCACAGGTTGGTTCGTATATCGTCTGGCAGTCGGTGGGCCTCAAAAGTCGCCATCTAAACTAAGATCAAAAAGGTTCCAAAAACAAATCTACTCACAATGCGTACTATCAAACAGCATGCTCTTTTCTAATAACTTAGGTTTATGCCCACGTGCACTATTGTAAATAATATTTGAGACCCCGCCGGCACCTCAAACGTGCCGGTAGTAAACAGAAGGCGGCTTCTTTACGAAATACAAACATGTTTTGCGCTTTTATTGGGGGTCTTAAAACAATAAAATACTTTCTAAAAATCGCGGCGCACTTGTGAGGACGCCGCCGTGTCGTAAACGGATTCTACCTGCTTCTGGCGTTTGCAAATTCCCGGCAGAAAGACAGCTGGTTATCGCATTTGGAGCGATTGAAAGAAATATCCAAAATCTTAGTTTACTGCCTATAGCTTTTTCTGCCATTGCTAGCAAGTAGGTACACAGTGCGAGAGGGATGAATACAATGTACCTATGTCCGAATTTAACGCTAACAGGACATGCATTCGCAGGTTGATGAGAGCCGAATGGACAATGTTACCTACCTTCAATATCATCATGTGAAAATTGCCACGTGAGACTTAGACTCCACACTATGACTCAATCAAAGCATGGCTCCAATGTAAAAAATACAAACATTCGATTCACAAAATAATAATTTTGCAACTAAACGAAGTCCAAAGCCTACATTAGATGTCTTTCAGGTGGCAATAAGCGTCTATTACCTAGGCAGTTGGCACACGCAACGGCGGCGACATAACATAGTGACAAAGAGAAACAAAGCGATTTAGTCTCACCTAATGTCGACAATTGAACAATAATCGGAACATGGTTTTGTTCCATTATTTTGTCAACTTGGAAACGGTTCTCTCGCTGCTGATCGAAGATTTATGGCCCTTGAAACGGGATGGAAGCTGTACCGTTGAAACGTGGTTCTTAGCACAAACATTGTTAACATAATTTACATAAAATTACGGCAATTTGGAATTGTGCTACTACTTATTTACAGAGCAAAAAAAGAGATGATGAGTGAGGTTATGGTATCAAAAACAGTCTTATGTTGACGAGCGTAGAATTTGTTTTTGTCTCATCAAACTTAATGTCTCAACCCTGTACGAGTGCAGGTCAATGTGAACCATTTCGCCGCCAATCAATCAATACGATTCCCACGAAACGCGCCGGGCCGGAGCGTGCCTGCGCGTTTTTTGCTAGTTGCCAAAGGAATTTGAAGCTTTAATATAGACGTTACATTTCATATTTGAATGTACTTGCGGCCGGTCGGCTCCTCGCGGACGTAGACGGCTGTGGCCGGCTGTCGTCACATGTGACCGGCTCCGTCTGGCTTTTGCCCACTGCACTCTATTAAAACGCGGTCGGCTGCCGCCGGGTGCTCACGCACCCGTTGCGACGCGGCGCCAGGCAACCCGGCCCGGCCCGTTTGGTGGGAATCGTATTGATTGATTGGCATAATTGACATAATTGTCACAAGAGGGCAAATGTAAACCTTACTTCAATGACTGAAGGTTGCTTTGGCAGCGTACGCCATAAGAACATAACACCTATTACCTGGTCGTTTTTGGCGCAGCGGGTTCGACAACAAAGGACACCTTGGCTGTTATTCGCTACGCGCTTATGTGGCTCACCCCGCCAGTCACCCGTCACGAAACTAGACCTCTACCTACGCTTAGTTACTACGCGTCGCGGTGTCAAGATATATTTGTGGGTGAGCGTTAAGGTGAGCTTAAAACAAGTTACAGAATTGGGGGGCTTGGGTGTTTTCCTTTACGTGCTCATGCTCCTCGCCTCGCCCGTCACGCATAACGAAACTATATTAGACCTCTACCTCCGCTTAGTTACTACGAATCGCGACGTCAAGATATATTTGTGGGCTAGTGTTGAAGTGAGCTTAAAACAAGTTACAAAATAGCGGAGCTAGGTGTTCAAAGGGTAAATATGTGAATCGTGGTATTTACTTGAAAGTGATAGGATTACAATGGCGAAGCGCCCATACAAGCCAATTCCCACCGGCTTGTCTAAAATGTATTTGTACACTCCAGTTTGGAGTATATAAAACCTAAAAATACATTTTAGACGAGCCTTTCATAACTTTTTTGTTCCGGGTTTCGGAAATTTTCACTCGCCGCCACTAGGATTGTAACCCTTTTATCTCTCTTTTTTGCTAGCAACAACAGTACTCTGCCGTTTGCATTTATTACAAAAATAACAGCAAATATTTAGAAAGTTGTTCCCAAAATCCGTTCTTTTTACACCATCATCCTTCGTTTTCGCAAAAACTGGCAATGCCGATGGCGACTTTATTGTTTTGCACAACCTTGACCAATATTTGACAACAAAGCTAAAAATAGGACAAAGCAATGTTTAAGGATAATTACGAGTTTTTAACAAAAAAGAAGCTTAAATAAACATCGGCATATCAAAGCTAAGATAAGCTTTTTAAGGAAACAAAGACTTCACGCTTTTCATCCCTTTGCTTTCTTGACTTTTTATTTAATGCTATTATACTACTTTTGTGACTACGTCTAGTTTTTTCTACAACAACGATGTCTAAATTGATTTACATTTGCTCGCTTACAATAAGTACAATACTCATTTGGTTCATGTAGATACTAACTACACCTTCTTATCAGAGATAGTAGGACTAAATGTTTTAACCATACAAACTGAAAAAGTGAACAAAGTTCTGCTGTGACAAAAAATATCATAGAATCGTATGTTTAGATTTGGTGTCACAACAGAAAACTTTCATAGAAAATGTGATTGAGTGAATTGAGCTAACCGTGAATAAAGTTTAGTCCTCACCTTATAATTATATAATAATATGTGGAGTAGGCACTTGTTTTACGAAAGCGACTGCCATCTGACTTTCCAACCCAGATCCCTCTGACTAAACTAGACCGTCTTCAGTTTAGATCGGTACGTTTTTACTACAGCAAGTAACATCGAAGTTAATGTAAATTTAGTTCACTCAAAATTTCATGTAATTTATTTCCTACGCTGGAGCAGTAGGCAATCGGGTAATTATTTCATTGGTGCAAAACTTAATCGCATAATAAACAACCACACCACCTAGACACCTCGCGAGGTTATAATATCTTTCTGTGACATTCACCACGTTTACCAACTCGGGTGAACTAGCACAAGTCCGACCTCCAATTACGCACAATCGTTACCAATCCCGTAGCCAACTTATACTGGAGCTTTCGTGAGTCCGAGATAGGTTATGAATAGCTCGCTATAAACAGCAACGATTAAAAAAGAAAAAAGAAATCGTTGATCAGCTGTTATCAGGTTTTAGAGGGCTCCGGGGCCCGCGTCCAGCTATAGGCCCCGGTGCAAACACGCGCGGTATAATCTCTCGCGGCATTGTGCGGCGATACCATCGCTGGCCGGCTACACTGAGAGCAAGAATATACACAGTACATACATTAGTACAACAAACGCCGGGAAATAATGGATTGCGTGACACAGATTTTGAATGGCTGACGCCATGATGTTGTGTTGTCAATTGAAGATGAAACTCCTCCTCCAATTTTATATGAAATTTCAATTTTGTTCCCTCTCGTCTCGTGGCACCTGAAACGTGATACTTCGCACCCTAAGGAACGTAACGTCAATATTTCTTTTCATGTTTGAGAAATTTAAGATGTTTTACGACGACCAAATTAATTATTTTCATTATTTTTCTTCGTTTTTTTTTTAATACGTATCAATAAGTGTTGTTAGTTCTAGGACTCGCCGATGCGTAGCTTCATTTTCCTTGGCACCTCCTAATTGTATGATTACAATTTTTGTAACGTAGGTATACCTACTTTTTACAAGCTTTTATTTAAATAACTTGCCCTGTTAGTATGGGACAAATCTTGCGAGTTAAATTTGGCCCACTTCCCGGTGACCGATTGAGCTGAAATTTTAGCTATAAGTAGTTTGGATGACAATTCAATATTATGGTACCATCGAGCTGATCTGATGATGGAGACAGAAGGTGGCCATGAGAATTCAGTACTTAACCGACGTAACCCCGTTGAGTTTGAGTTCGTTAGAAACGTCTCAATGAGTAGTTGATGATGGTATACAGAAAAGTACAGTCGGCAATAAAAGCTGGTACCAAAAATGAAATTTTTGACAGAAACTTATTTATAAGTACCTTCTTTATTCTGTATTATATTTTGAACTCATATCCCATCACGATAATACAGTATTTTACGAAAGTAATAATGTATTGATATAACCAAAAAACAAAACTTTCGATCGGAAATACGGGAAAATATGAAGAATTCATTTGTTTTTATCAGGTTAAATAGGTACATCATTATTAAAAAATGGACGTAGTTGGATCACTAAAATCTGACGTCACTCTGGTATGTATTTCCCTACAATATAAGTATCATAAAAAGTTACAAATTATAGAGTAATCTGATTTAAAAAAAATGTTTATATTCTGTCTTATATAATTCTATAAAATAAAATAATAGTAAACATACAATCGTGGTATTACAAAAAAGAGCCATTCGTTCTAGGTTTTTTCTGTTCTGTGCAGGTGTATATGACCTGAGAGCAAGAGAATCCGTGAAATAATTCAAAGAAATTAGCATTTTAAGTGGCAACCCCATGAAAATATTGTTAATGTCATTACATTAAGAACATAAATTCATTCTGTAACAATTCTGATACCCACAATTTTAATACACGAAATAAAAATTAAATAGTAACAAAAAAGTTTCGTTTTCGTATAGTATAAGTACAAGTCTTTTTCGGGTCAATGTGTCCATTTTTATAATAAATTACCTAAAAAAATTTTGGTTCTTAAAAATTAGTTGAAAAAAAAAACGTTGATGTCAAAGGCTTATTACAGGGTTGAGGACTATCTCACTGACAGAAATGCATGTAGTGGAAGCCCCACAAGCCTAATTTCATAAGAAAACCGCAAATCGATGTACAGTTTAGCCGTTTGGCACACGAATACTAGAGGTCAAAACAATTTTTTGACCAGCAGTTCCTAAAAAAAATTCCCTTAGGGGGGGAGTGCCGAAACATTTTTCTTTTTGTATGGAAAAAAAATAAAAAAAATCAGAAACCTATCGTGTGTAGTATCATATGAAAGGGCTTTTTGAGGCGATTCTAAAAATATGCCACATCATTACATTTTAGCCATATTTTTTTAATTAAAACAAAAATAATTTTCGAAACATAGCAAGTTTGGGCTCCTCCAGACACGATATGGCTGATTTTTTTAAAATTTAATATACCACAAATGATACGTGATATCCTCATATCTAACCTCAAAAAAGCAAATTTGAAAATAATTGCATTAAGGTTTTTTTTAAATTTTCAATATTACCAAGTGAAACAATCAATTAAAAAAATTAAAAAAAAAACTATATGATATTATTTCTAAATTGCTTTCTTGGGGTTAGATATAAAGATATAACGGATCATTTGTGATACATTATATCTTGATATCCTTATACTTATATATTACCTTGATATTTTGTGACAAAAACTAATCAAACTATACCAACTGATGAAAAAGCGCAGTTAAAGGGTTAAAAAGGTATTTCCCGTTGGATATATGGATAATACGTATCATTTTATGATTAAAAAGTAACGTATCTGCAGTACAGTTCCATAAGTCACGTAAAATAGGTATTCAAGTAGAACTGTGTCCCTTGGTGATATTGAAAAATTAAAAAAAAAAATACTTAATGCAATCCTTTTCAAAATTGTTTATTTGAGGTTAGATATGAGGATATCACGTATCATTTGTGGTATATTGAATTTTTAAAAAATCAGCCATATCGCGTCTGGAGGAGCCCAAACTTGGTATGTTTCGAAAATTATTTTTGTTTCAATTAAAAAAATATGGCTAAAATGTAATGATGTGGTATATTTTTAGAACCGCCTCAAAAAGCCCTTTCATATGATACTACACACGATAGGTTTCTGAAAAAAAATTTTTTTTTCCCATACAAAAAGAAAAAAGTTTCGGCACTCCCCCCCTAAGAGAAATTTTTTTAGGAACTGCAGGTCAAAAAAATTGTTTTGACCTCTAGTATGTGTGTGCCATACGGCTAAAATGTACATCGATTTGCGGTTTTTTTAAGCGTAGGGCTACCACTAATGGCCCAAGCCAGAGCGCAAAATAGCTTAATCATTCGTATAGTTTATTCGGACATTTCTTGTTTCAGTTCTTGCAGAACAACGCATTATGATGATTTTTTTTCTGTATATTCGTAATAAATTCAGTTTGACTTACTTTAAGTAGGTGAAGAACTATTGTTAGGTATAATCTATTTTTTGCAAAAAATTACTGAATGTTGTCTTCTTTTTCAGAAACGCTGGTTTAACTGGTGACTTGTAAAAGTGCCATTACGGCCTACTTGCAGACTTAAATTAATTTATTTCATTTATAGTACAACGAATTATGGACTAAACCAAAGGAAACTAACAAAGTACCCGTACTACTATCACATTTTAAAACTCGCTCCCTGTGCGCCCCGGCGTGCGCTGCCCCTCACTGCACAACCATTAATCAAGGCTTCGATGCTGGACTCCTTACAATGGGGAATGTAGGACCATTAGAATAACAATAATTACTCTTCCCTCCGTGTCATATGGAGCGCTTAAAAACGGTTTTACATTTTTGGAAATTAATTTGTAGGTAAGTTCAGTGACATTGCTATTTTACTTGTTTTACGTTAATAAAGGACCTGGTAAAGGTTGCGGGAGTCCGCTGGATGCGGGTGGCGCAGTACCGATCACTTTGGCACTCTTTGGGGAAGACCTACGCGCCACAGACGCCTTTTGTTCAGCTGATATGAAGATGATTGATAATCAAGTTAATAAATACACTTGACGCGGGGCTCGGTACATTGGATCAGAAATAAAGATTTGTCCCTCGCCTCGCAAGGCCAATATTTGACATCCCAATAATTCTGAGCGCGTTGTTGGGATTGCAGAGTTACATAAAATCAATTTTGAATAGCACTGTTTTGTTCTTAAGAATATATCCAAGCTTGCATATTCGTACCTATATTGCGTCCCCACTCTTATGCGTGGCACCGGAACGGAAATGTCTATTGAAGCAAGTACATTCGTAGAGATACTTATTGTAGTCGTTATACATATTCATATAATGAAATCTAACGCTTCTAACAATAAGATCGGTTTCAGAGTATCTTGTATATGGGTGTGTAATGAATGGTATAACAACTTTTGATATATTTTCACTGGATATAACAACATTTAATATAATCTCGTTGAATATAATCACTCAAGGGACATAATAAACTTTTGGTATAACAACAATCAGTATAATTTCAAGGTGTATAATGTTCAAATAGTATAATATATTTTTGATATAACGTTTAATGGATATAATATATATTGGATATAAGTATTAGTGGTATAATGTTTTGTAAGATATAATTTTATTTTTCACACATACGTTAATTGTTTTAATCTAACCTAAACCTAACCTTATCGCCAGCGTGTCGACGTCACCCCGCTTCGCGGGGTGCCTATTTCCGCTCTAAGGGACACAAGCTAACCCTAACCTAACCTACAATGGTACAATTAATACCATTGTTTCAAGTATCCGTGGCTATTATACTGTTGTGTGTCAGTGGTTACTCGTCATCGTACCTACCTACACCAACCTGCCTTAGAGTAAAATAGGTAAGAAATAAAAGTAGTAAGTATTCCAGATTATGCCAATAGTACATTATACCAACTGAGTTTTATATCGAACCAAGTTATATCCCATGTATGTTATACGTTATGAACTTATGAATGTTAGATTAATTGTTGTTATATTACAAGTTCATTATATCTGTTGATAATTATATTTCATGAGAATATATCAAATGTTGTTATATCAAAAGTGCATTATATCCTTTAATCGTTATATCCATCGAAAATATATCAAAAGTTTTTATATCGATCGTTACGCACCCCTTGTATATCATCGTACCTACAATTATTGTTTGGGTTTTTGCATAATTTACTGTGATGTGGTTTGATTCCGTACTTTACTGTGGTGAAAGAAGCCTGTATTCCCGGTCCGTTTAAAAATAAATGCCTTGTTCCTTATAAGGAGTTAAACTCTGCCATTTCCTACAAGTAACACGACACGTTCAAACGATTATCGCTCTAAGTAACACAGCGAAGGCAGGCGGTGGCACTCACTTTTGTCTGATTTTAATTTTGATTTTGTTTTGACGACCTCTGTACCCTAGTTGGTAGTGAGTAGTGACTCTGCCTACGAAGCCGGAGCCGGAATAAACGCCCTTACCGAGTTAGAAGCCCTGTTGTGTACGTAGGTCCCCAAATCTTTATAAATTTATTTATTAAGAATTCTCCTAGGATTTTTATTGAATTTATTTGAACTAGTCTCAAGTCCTTGAACACAATTCCACTTTAATTCAGGGAACTAGTGTAACAATTCAGGCGCTGTAAATCACAATCCGAACCAACGGTCCGGTGTGCGTGATACTAAACAAAACACGCAGTGGCTCCAAGAAAAACAGCGACGACTGATTTACGAGACAATATTCATTCGAGAAATGTGGCCAAGCAAAATTAAACACGAAAATAGCAGATTAACATAGATTTGCATACCAGGAGCGCACGGATGCTTATGTTCCGTCCAAAAAAGAAATGGGAAAAGCTAGTTTATCGGTGTCAAATTACTTGCTTGCCTATAAAAATATAAGCGATTTTAACCATAGTCGATCAAAAAATCTGATCTCTCTTTGCAATATTGTTCTTGTGAAGCAG
Source organism: Epinotia demarniana (assembly GCA_945867215.1). NCBI lineage: Eukaryota > Metazoa > Arthropoda > Insecta > Lepidoptera > Tortricidae > Epinotia > Epinotia demarniana. The sequence continues at coordinate 8,893,791 of OX244261.1, forward strand.
CTCTAACTCGGCTAGTCGGCTGGTTATGCCTGGACTTGAATTGTAGAGGTAAGTACAAAGCTTTAGTTCTAGTAGACAATTTTACTTTACTTTATTTTTCTTATTACCAACCTAACGGCAAATTGCACAGCGCATCCTGAATGAACCTAATATTTCACCTACAAAAAAAACAGGGCCAAAATTATTTCGGCAATAAAGTAAAGGACCATGCGTCAAAATGGTCCTGAAACCAACAGCACTGAGAGTTATGTCATTAAATAGGTCTTTAAATCTACTTTATTTCATTCTATCGGCACAAAGTCTAATTCCATTGCAGAACGAAGATATTCGTATTTTAGCCACAGTCAGTAGTACGAGCTATGAAAAAACGCATTCGGAGAATATTCATATTTAGTATTCTGGAGGGTAGATATATTATGTTACAATGTACTAATGATGAAGCCACATCGAGCGTGGCAAATATATATATTTTATTAATAAAACAATTAATAAGCTATAAAAAACATGTTTATTTTACACACTAACCTTACTTTAATAATTCTGAATATGTATTCACTGAGAGAACCCGTTTTCTTATAGATCCTACTCACTTTAACTTAAATAAATGAATATCTCAGTTCTGCAATGGAATTCAACTTGGTGCCCATAGAACGAATTGAAGTAGATTTCAAGACCTATTTAATGACCTAAGTTTCAGCTTTGTTGGATTCAGGACCAGGCTCCATACAAAGTTGCCCATGGTCCTTTATTATTATTATTATTTGTCTGTTTTTTCCATAGGTATCTCAGGACCATGGGGTCTCGGACTTTATTATTATTATTATGACTACTATTCAAATGAAAATGGAAATATCTGAGTCGGATACAAAAGTCAAATGAATTTGAATAAAATTTTGTTCTTGTAACTAATATTAGGACATAGTATGAGGTTTGTCATTTATTTCGCCTTGACTACAGCTCCGTGCATCCGGAATAGAGGATTCCAAGAGTCGCTCTACTTTTTTTTAAATAATAATATGATACAGTAAGTATTCATGTTGCGATTCAATTTGTTTCGTATTTATTGAAGTTAATATTTCACGTAACCTTCTTTAATAATATTGTTTATAATTGAACATAAACATAACTATAACGGCATGTCACTAAAATTGAATTAACTTAAGATCAAAGAGTTAGTTCAATCTTATCAACTGATTAGCTTAGCTTAGTGGGAGTGACGCTTACGGTCGTGGAGACCTGGCTTCAAATCCCGATAAGAGGAAATTTTTTTGTATTGAACAAGAATATTTCTGGGGCTTGAAGTAATAACAAGAACATATTTATGTATATTCAAAAGGTCGTCCTCATACGTCCATGGCAAAAGCTTTAATGAACTTACTATGTAGTAAGTTGTACTAGTTCGACTTGTGTAAAATTGTCCCCAATATGTATTTAAGTAGGAACTGTATAAAAAACTGTTACATAATCATGCTCTTTAGTGGCAGAAAAGCATCCTAGTTTCAAGCAACATGTGTATCTCGAAAGTTGTTAATGCTATTCGCACACATAGTCAATGAGCATACTCAAACAAGCATGCTACTGAAAAGCAAGTGTAACAGTACCTATAGGTCCTCCAGAAGTAAAAATATTAAAATGAAACGGAACCCATAAAAGACCCGTCTCAGGTTGGCCTGAGAATAACTATGTCAAAATGGTGCGCATACAAAATACGAATGGCCAGGAGGATGAGACTATGGAACACTTATTGTGTGAATGTCATGCCCTTGCCAGACAAAGAATGAGTTACTTTGGTAACGGATATCCGCAACCAAAGGAATTCAAGGTACTCCCGATGAGCTGCATCATCCGCTTTGTGGAAATGATGGAGCAAGGTTGGGAGTAGACATAAGGAAAGGGCAAATGCACAAAAAATCTCACTGGGTCGAAGTGGATCCGAAAGGGCCCTCATCTAGATAAGATAAGATAAGATCTGTGTTGAGAAGTATCGCTCTTCCAAACATGGTACAGTGTAATGATCCACAACAAGGATAAGTTCTTGTGATTATCAATGTTATAATTACTTTTTAAGTACCCGACTAACCGCGGGGTCTTTGGGTCAAGAAAACCTAGTTAAAAAAACACGTACAATATCTTATTATTTGACTGGGGTAAATTACTATCTTGTGTAAGTTTTTATGTATCATCTCCAATTATAAAGTGATAGCCGTATTTTGTATAAGCAACATTTTTTTTAAGAAATTGGTTGCGCGGCTCTATACACCTTTCTTGTCCATTATTGAAGTAGGGGTGCAAGGAGCCCATGAAAATGATATCGCCGAATACACTAATGTACCCGATATCTACTCGCTGGAACAGAGTGATCAATCACAACGTGTGACTCTGTGTAATAAATGAACGGTGCGGTATGTGACAAAAGGTATCTATTTCATTAGTATACAAGAATGCGAATTATATTGACATTCTGTCGTGGTTTTCTTGGGAAGATGCTGGTTGAATGTGAAGAAATCCCTAACATTTAATGTTTTAGTTATAACCTCTTGCAATAGCGTTGCAGTCGACATTTTTCTTGTCTTTGTTAAGTCTTGAATATTGAATAATAAATGAAAAAAAAAAAGAATGCCAAGAACGAAACATTTTAAATAATGTATATGTAATATAAATAAATAAATATTAGGGGACAATCTTACACAAATCGACCTAGTCCCAAACTAAGCAAAGCTTGTACTATGGGTACTAGACGACGATAAATAAATACTTAAATACGTAGAAAACATCCGTGACTCAGGAATTTTCGCTCGGTCACATTTCTTCTCGGTCAAATTAACATCAGGGGGCCTAGACAAGGTCAGAATCGACAAGCGCTAACGCCAATAGAAAACTAATAAAATGTATGGGAATGATAGCTGTTAACGAAAATTGTTTCGTCTGCATCTGTCATTTCCATACATTTTATTATTATTTTCTATTGGCGTTAGTGCTTGTCGATTGTAACCTTGTCTACGGTCCCTGAGCTGACAGGTGAACAAATCAAGGTCTGGTTATTGAATTGTTATGTTATACAAGCGAGGAAATGCCCACGATAAAAATATGGGTTTGTGTTTGAAAATAGTTATTTACGATACAAGTGCCGAAAATAGGAAATTCGCAACGAGAGGTGATAAATCAAAACACGACCGAATTCGCACGTGTATCGTACAACGTTGTACTGTAAATATGGCTCTTTAAAATTTCGACATACGCACGGAAAGTGCTCTTTTCCGCACTAGTGCGGGAAAGTAGCACCATATGTACTGTAATAGTACATTACGTAACTAGGGCGGTGAATTCGTAAATGCCCCAGATCGCAGGTGTTTGTGACCCGAACCGAAGGTGAGGGCCATAAATATGCGCTCTGGGGCTTACGAATTACCGCCCGTGTTGCGTACAAAATTTTACGTCTTCACCTGGCCACAATGCGAGTTTTCCCGTACGCGCAGCGTGCAGTAAAACTTGCATTATGGCCAAATGTGACGTAAATATTTATTATGGGATTTGGAGAAGATCGATCTTAGTCACTGACAATGTACGAAGCGTAGGTTTAACAAACCTATGTTTGTGAATGTAGGTACTAGGTACTAGTAACACCACACTCATTTAATGTGATACGACTAAATTAAATATAAGTATTTGCGGTAATATTATAGCCATAAATAAACTTTCTTGGTCAGAGTTATCGATTGCGCGAATTACGAGAAAAGGTCGTTGGTTTTAGGTCACCAAAGAAAAATAAATCGGAAACAAAAAAGAAGATACAAATAGACGATTTGAACTAAAGTGGCCGTCAATTGAATTTGCTAACTATCTAAACAAACCGCCATAGTGAAATACAATTTCAAAATGGCGGTTTGTTTATATAGCAAATTCTATTGACGGCCACTTTATGTTTGACCTATATTGATTACGGTGAATAAAAGTTAGTCAAAATAATGAGTTGCCAAATCACATTGTTCAGACTATACTGAATTATAGCGCCCTCTTGACAATGGTCATATATTTCTGATCAGGCTTTTACTTTTGACGATTATTTGGTTTTACGGACGATTATTTGGTTTTACGGACGACCTGTTGAATACAACAGTTGATGCTGTGTATATACTCGTATTAAACACATTCGTAGCCTCGTCGTAACCTAATGGTTCATGGCTCATGACTGTTTTTGAGTTAATATTCAAAAACAGTCATGAGAGACATTTCAGGACGCAGAATATTCAAAACGACTTTTGGCAACGCTTTACTCCAAAATAACACGTTTTTCTGACGCAGCTTAAGTATGCTCTTCAAAAACTACTGTCTCTAAAATCGCCCATGAGACCCAACTGCAACTGCATCCTAACGCAGCACGTGAAATGCGCCTTTTGGCAACCGTTGTTCAGACTTTATGAATTCGTATCAGCGCGTTTGGCTGTGTCAGATAGATATCAGGCGGTAGACTATTCTGCATACGCTCCAAAAACACTCAACCGCCCTATTACCCTGACGTTTACTTAGGAAACCACGGGCCCAGGCATCAGCCATCAATAATCGAGGTGGAGCCAGCCCGAGACGCGCATTCAACGCGGCGTTGACTAACGACCTGCCAATCAGGCCCTAACTTAATTGCAAATCCGTGTTTGTGAAACCACCCTGCGTTGCCTTTTGTTGGGAAAAATTAAACATGTTCTCAATATTTCGGGTTAGCTTCTTGGGAAGGAGGTCGCGGTTAAGGTACACCCTCTAATCTGAAATTTGCAGTGGTTACGTTTCCTTGTCCGTAAACCGTGCGCATGCTCCAGAATGCTTCTATAGACACCAAAATCTGCTGACAATTTCAGAACTAATATGACAGCCTGACATGGACGTATTTGTATATTTTTTCATTAGTCTCAATTCATGATCCCTCAAACTACATGGTGTCATTTTCGGATTTGCCCAAATGTAATAAGTATCATAGTTAAGTCAAAATGCTGAACTACGAGTAGAATTTTTTTTTTTAATAATTAATTGAAGGCCATACTATTTTTCTTTTTTGTTGGTACCTACAATGTTGCCCTCATAAGCCAAAAAGCGGTATCTCAAAATGAAATGTCATTGGAACATGCACTTTAAAGTCTATGTCTAATGACATAACTTAAAAGACAATTTCATTTTGAGATACCGCTATTTGGCTTCTGAGGGCAGAATTATTCTTAGTAAATTTGATTCTGTGTTATGTAAAAAATAAAAATGCAAAACGAGCCCAGAAAAGTTTGTTTAAATGATATAAAGCCATTTTAAACTAAAAAGGTTAATAAAAACAAAATAGGCAGGTAATGCATTAGCTCTTAATACCTAGTTGCACCTTTAGCAAATACTATAAAATATACACGTAATTCTACAAAGTTGACTAAAAATAATCGGCCATGTACACTTCAATAAATAACGAGCACGCGGAGGTTAATATTGTTGACATTGGCAGCTGACAGGACAGACAAGTGTAGCATTTGTATGTAAATGTCGGCGAAAACTCCTAGCGCTGTCAAAGTCGCTCTATTGCCGTCCGGACGTGTTTATTTGTATGGATACGTCTTAAAAATGTATTTGTGAGTTGAACCTTTGAAAAAACATTTGAGTTTCGTTGTGGGCCAGGTGACCGATTACTTAACATTTCGTAAGTAGGTATGATACCTACCTACGTCGTCGCAGACTAAATGATTTTTTTATGGGAAAAATAACTAAATATTATCACTAGTTCGAAAAATTACATAATTACTCCTGTTTTTTTTTGTAACTAAGTATATAATATTTTGATGACCACCGTAGCCTAGTTGGTAGTGACCCTGCCTATGAAGCCGGAGGTCCCGGGTTCGAATCCCGGTAAGGGCATTTATTTGTATGAGCATGAATATTTTGTTCCTGAGTCATGGATGCGTTCTATGTATTTAAGTGATTTATTTATCTATATAAGAATGTTTATCGTCGTCTAGTACCCATAGTACAAGCTTTGCTTAGTTTGGGACTAGGTCAATTTGTGTAAGATTGTCCCATATATTTATATATTTAATATTCGTTAGTATAAATTGAAGCTCTCTCAAACTTTGAACAGATTCTCTAAAAAAAATATTTGAGGAATTTCCGCAGTTTTGGTACGTCTATCTATAGTATGTAGGTACTACTAATAGTTTTGACTGGACAGTAAAATGTATAGAAAAGCTTGGTAGACTTACGCAATGATTTAATTGTTACCTATATCTACATTCCGAGCTATTGTTTGTTTTGTGCTATTTAATACTGATATTTAAATCGACTTATCCATACAGCTCCAAAGTCGAAACGTCTCGCCTTCCTTGTTTGGGGATATTAAAAAATTGTTCCGGCGAGCGTGTCTAATCTCGAACAGCCGTCGACCTAGGCCTGCCGCCTGCCTGCTGCGGTGGTTACCACGGGCAACTTCAATTCAGAATGAAAATAAAACTGGAGACGTTTTATATTGGCTTATGATGGCTAAAGTTTTTAGTAGCGTGTACCTACATTATCGACATATCAATTAGGGTTGTAGATGTGAACATAAGAGGGGAACTCGGAGTAAAGTAGACTGCGTTATTTTGTGGACTTTAGTTGCGTATTATTAGCTTATTTATTTACCTTTTTGTGATTTAAAAACGTTACGCACACAGATATAGGAAATAAGTATTATATGTAGGTATAGTATTATTGATATTATAATGCTCTGAGGTTACGCATGTTTCACAACATCCTTAGTAGAAAGACGACTTAAATCAATGTAAAAATAGTATGTAAGTAGTTCAAAGACAGTAGGTAGGTATTCAATTGAAAAATTTAATCTCATTTAGGATAAATGTAGTTGCCTAAAAGGTACCTACTTTCATGTTGGAGACATTTTTTGGAGATCATCAGCACTAGCATTATTGCTAATTTCATGAATGAACGCACAAAAGGGAAATTACCTTTTGTGCGTTGTTTTAATTACATAATTATCTACTTACCTATTTATTTTATAAGTATCAGTACCTACTGACGATTTAATGTGACTTAAACAATTATCCGTCTGACAGAGACTATGGTTTTAGTAAATCGCAACTCAAATCATTTTAAACTATAACACTTTACTTTAATTCCCAACAAATTGAAACCCATTTATAACAACACACTAACGACATCTAATCGCGCCCACGGGAATTAGTCGTTGCATCGCGCATCAGCTCCATCTATACGTTGGCCACGGAACTAAAACCCACCCTTACTCGCTAAGGGTTGCGAAGGAAAATCTGCAAACTGGCGCCACGCGAAGAGCGTTGCGAGGAAAATTGCGGGAAATTCAAATTAAGTGAAATTAATATAAAGAAGTAGAGTAGGGGCACAGGTTGTCGGGTTATTTATGATGATGTTAAAGAGTAGGTTTTTTGTAGAATCATTACTAAGCGCATGGTATTTAGAGAATAGGAACCTAAAGCTAAATCATTTAAGACCTTATTTTTATTATTCTTTCTATTTATTGGTCTCATGATACTTATTACAATCAGCATAATCGACCACTTAGAATTCGTAGTCTTGACCCCATTAAGAAAATAACTAGCCACATGTCTATCTAGATTCAAAGAGAGAATAAGTTTGATAATGATGTTTCTTTGCCCCGCTATTCTGTAACTTGTTTTAAACTCACCTAAACGCTCACCCACAAATATATCTTGACGCCGCGATTCGTATAACCATAGCGTAGTTAGGGGTCTATAGTTTTGTTACGCGTGACGGTTGAGATGAGGCCGAATAACAGCCCTTGTTTCGTAGGCCAATGGCCACTTTGGCAAAAGACTTTCCCTACAGGCCTAACAAGCAAGTGGCATGTACATCTTGTACCCCTTGTACCCTAGACATCATCGATTGGCTCTAACCCTCGCAACACGGCTCAACATTCGAGACTTGAATTTAAATCGTTGTGATGTAAGAAAGTTTTTGTTCCGCCAAATGGCAAACGTTGAAACGTAGAAGTTTTAGAGTTTTAATACGAAGCACTGCCGAAGATTTGTGGTTTAACGAGTGCTCGTTAACGAAAGCCTCGGTAACGTTGAAAGACGGTAATTGAGTAATTCTCGAACTAAAATAGACATTTAAAGAGTTGGAGGACATTGTTTTGTCTGTTGAAAGAAAACATTTTTGGGACGCAATGCCTTTGAAATGTACCTACTTACGTCGGGCCTGTTAAAAAGTTTTTCAAGACGATCTGTACGCAAAACGGATAATCATGTGAAAATATAATAATGATTAGGTAAAAATATAAATATAGGATTAAACAATATCCTAAGAGTAAATCTTAATGACGACGATTATTATAATATTTTAAATTATAAGTATTTCATGAAAATTTATACTAGTTGACTTGTAATATATTCCATATAAATGGCCATTTTCAAAAAATTGTGTACCTAACTAGCGTGAGTTGTTATACAAAAATTAATTCAGTGTCGTAAATTAAAATTGCTGGTGACTAAAATTATGCATACAAATGATGTGAAAATGAACTCGTTTCACGTTTAAATATCGTGTTTATGCATATCATTTCTAAATTAAAAAGAAAAAGTACATTTTTGAATGCCTAATTGTCGTCACAAAACTAACCCTGAACAAATTTTTGTTTAACGACTCATGCTAATTTGGTGATTTTTTTAGAAAATGCACTTTTATGTATAATATCACTACAATACTAATACTACATTAACTGATAGGAAACATGACATGTTTTCTAAATGGAGTCGACCGAGTAAGAATTTTCAAATTCAGTCTTACTATCCGGGTAAAAAAATCTGATAAGGCATTAAACGATATTAAGATCTAACTAGATTTGAAATTGATATTCCTAGTTAGATTATTAAGCGCAATTCCCAACTATAATATCGAAAATTACCTATGGCAGATTATAATCAAATAGGAACAGCATGATACTGATCAATTCAATGAATACATTTTATTTTAGTTATGTTAGTTTTATTTTAGCATAAGAGCCAAGTATCACAGCCTCAATCGAATGAGAACTTAAGTAATTGAATATTATAATAATATCATTTAATGTACCTATAGCAGGATTAACGTCCATTATTCAACTCAAGTATAGGAAAGAGTCGTATCGTAAGTAAGCCTGGGAAACATGCCGTCACAGGTTTGTTTACTATAGATTTTTCGATTAATAGACTGCCCGAAATTCAAAAACCCGAGATTTAACCACGGTTACACCTGTCATAATCTCCATATAGAACCATATAACCTGCAGGAAATCATTCGTAAAGAAAGTACGATAGCCTCTTTTTGCAAACTCGCCACCTCCATAGTTAATAACCTGAAAAAGTTCAATGGCACATAGTCCATTCTTCATTTCACCCATCATCCATTACAATTTACAAACATACTCATCATTCATACACAGAATCAATTATTCATTCAGTAATCACTTATTACCATACAGCAATCGCGGATTCAGTCACCCGTATCCTTCGCGGGGATTGTTTCTGGTAAAATCAAAGTGATTAAAAAAAAAAACTATCTGACGTTGGCAGAAAAGAATACTACATGACAATCCTCTAGCTGCCCAAAGGCCTAATTTAAAAGGCATTCTCATGTTCATTTTTTAATCAATATAAATTGGAGCAGAGTTGCATTTGTTTTGTTGCGTTCTATTTCAAAACAATGCAAACTCCAGCACTATCCTACTTATCCTACTACATGTACTATTCCTACTGTAATAATAAAATGCGAAAGTTAGTTAATAAATCACGCAAAAACGGCTGAATGGATAAATATGATTTTAGTACAGATGGGTCAATCAACTATTTCGTGCTGATATTCTGTCCCGTTAGCAAGGAGACAATAAAGCTGAGTTTCTTAGAAAAAATGTTGCAACATGGACTTCTTATAGAAGATACTATAGTCCATACAAAAAGCCCATAAAATCGCAGATGCAACTAGTGACAGAAAAAAGGTTGATTAACTCAGATATACACATAGAGATAGCCAGGATTAACATATACAATATTTTATATCCCAGTAAAAGACCAACAAAAGGAAGTCAACGCCAACGAAGTGGCGGACAAAAGGTAGTATTTCCTATAAAAGTTGACTTGTTTTTCATTGTCGAATTTTCTTGAATGCTTGCTGGAGGTTTTTTTCATATGAGATCTCATTGGGTTGACAGCAAGATAACTAGGGCTGTGTGAGGGACACAGACGAAAACGGCCTACATTCCCCACGGCGTGACGAAGCATACCCGAGCTGTCAAAATTGGCAAGCTTGTAATCTAATTACGTACCACATATAACCATAGCGAGGTGAGAGAGGAATTAAAACCTCTGGAGAGCAGGCCGGTACACCACAAATCGCTTAGTGCTTCCCGCCCGTACTAATGGCGCCAATTAAAAGTTTGCTCGGGCCCCCCCGGTGGCTGTGGTGCTGTAAAACAGCGTAATGTAGTTTGGCTGCAACGACGATTAGCATTTTGATGACGTGAGTTGTTGATTGATGGGTTATCTGATTAAGTTTGCGATTGGCAATGAGTTTATGAGAACATACAAATATAACTATAATCACGCCCATTTCCCGGTGGGGTGAGCAGAGATCACGGATTTCCACTTGCTACGATCTTGACGTGCCTTTCTTGCTTCATTCACTTTCGTGACATTCTTCACACATGCTCGTCAGTGTAGGGTACTCTTGACCTGACCTTTATAAAAGATGAAAAAAAAACGTATTAAAAACAAAACAAACAACCCTTACCCTTTTTCTGCAAATAATTTTTTCAACAATTGCTCGTAACGTACCTTAATAATAATTTCGTTTTAAAATGTTATCTGTATTTTATTCATGTAAAATATTATCAAAAGTGAATAGTTTTACTAAATTAAACGCTTTCCATATCATATCCAAAAAGAAATAGTCAATTAATAAACAAAAAGGATTTAATTTGTTTAGTCGAGTAAGAATCCATTTGCCGAGAATTAAAAAAAAACTGTACATTCTGTACAACCCGGTTAAATTAAGAATGCACCGTGTTCATGCATATATCTTGCTGCAAGGTGCCAACGTGACTTAATCGGGATATAACCATAACACACAAGTGTTGTAATGTTATAAAACACGCGTGTTTAATATCCAGGATTATGAGCCTAAAAGCGACACAATAAGAGGTACGTTACGAGCAATTGTGTTGAAAAAAAACCATAAGCAACACAAAAACGTAGTACTCTACTGTCAAAGGCTGAAGTGACTGGCCGCTAAAATGACGTATGCCATAAAATAATCGCAAAAATGCCGGCAGTGGCACGTCACCGCGGTTTCATTCCGCTTCCCGGCTGGCTAAGTGGATTTTCGGGTCGTCCCGCATTTGGCTAACGGCCGTGCGCTGTCGACTCGTTAGTGACACCGCTTCAGGGATGCCACTGGAAACACATTTTAAAATTGGAGTTTGAATATGCTTGGGTTACCATTGCTTCTGGCAATCTGTTTTATGGAAACACTGGCTGCCCGCGGGGCTCAGAACGGGTCGCGTCCTACACCGAACGCAAGCAAAGTTGAGGGAAGAAATATATATGTCCTAGAAGTAATGATTGCCTATATTATGATATTCACGATAGTGTTAATGGGGGTGACTTTGATAATTCAATTCTATCGCTATATTATTAACTAGCTTCTGCCCGCGACTCCGTCCGCGTGGAACTCGTTTATATCGCAGCTCCATACAAACTTTTACCCCCCCATTTCACTCTTTAGGGGATGATTTCGGGGATAAAAACTATCCTATGTAACTCTCCGTCCCTTCAACTATCTCCACTTTTAAAATCACGTCAATTCGTCGCTGCGTTTTCCGTGAAAGACGGGCGAACAAACAAACACATACACTTTCGCATTTATACATACATACATACATACATTCACGCCTTTATTCCCAAAAGGGGTAGGCAGAGCTCATGAAACGGATGTTCCAGCGCCACTTTTAGCATAAATGTGGGTATAAAAGATCGAATAAATGTGATATTGCAGTGATAGGTTGCTAGCCCATCGCCCACAACACACTTCAACCCTGGTCCCTTAGTCGACTTTTACGACACCCACGGGTATCGCATTCATCGCATTTATAATAGTATGGATTTTATACACAATTTAAATATTTCTTTTTAAATGTTTGATATTGTAGTACTGCTTTCAGTTTGACTTTGTCTTTGTATCAATTTGCATGAAATATTTGTTTTGTTTCTCCATGATTATATATATGGCCTGTCAAATGAGCATTGCGCCCGCATCACATGTCAGTCTTGTTTGACGTTTTAGTTGCCGGGAACCTCCACTCGTCATCTAAATGACACTAGTTGGTCGGTTGGCGCGGTTATGGTCTTATGGTTGCGTTCAGGAATTTCATTATTAGTCTTTGCGACCAGGTTTTGGCGACCGAAAAGAGAAGATAACGACGAGTGCTTATCTAAACTTAATAGCTAAAACAAAACACAATCTCATTCGTCACCTCCACCGCAAACGTGACCTTTATAAACGACTAGTGTACTCTTACCAAAGTTGTATCAGCTATCTGGAACGTACTGTTATGCAACCCTACCCAAGTAAGAGTGGGTACGTCGAGAGGCCGTTTGTCATCGGACTAATTATATGTGACGAGTGAACGTTCACTTTCGACGGGTCTATGACGATTTAACACTGTGTTTTTGGGTGGTTTTCGAACGGTATGATTTTTGACAAGAGTTTAATGTAAGGAAGGTAATGCGTATGTTTCTAAGCCAGTTTATGACAATGACAGGACGTTATGTCACGTCATTCTTAAGAAGTTAACGACATTTACAGCATAAGGCCCGAATGACACTGACGCGGCCTGCAGTGTCGGTCGATAGTAAACTTAAGGGGGTGCATTGGAAATTATCGCGTGCTTTGAAAACCGTTCTGACTAGATTAAGAAACAATAAGGTCTGATTCTCAGATATATGATTCTTGACTGTATAATTGTTTATCTGATTTAATTGACACAGGATTACTACTTACCTAAATTTCCTCGATAAAGAAAAATCCTAAGTTGGGTCTTTAGTACCTTTTTTACTCAGTCTAATCAAACAATACAGTATTTTACGACACAATCAAGTTGATACAAAAATCATCTAAAATCTTACTTAATGCAATTTAAATAAAACTTCACTGACTTAGGTAATTTTACGAAATTTGTCCAAAAAAAGCCATTCCCGAAGAGTGTTGCATCTTATTTTATCGTGCGCGGAAGGCATAAGCGTGTATCTGTCAAGGCGGCGTGGTCGACTTGAATCAATTCATCCCATTAACAGTTGGTAAGAAGTGTATTGCCTTCCACCGCGGGCCGCGCCATTGTGATTCAGGCTTAACGCTTGATGGGATTTATGATAAGACAGTTGGCATAGTCAACAAATTCATAATATGGTAAAAACACAAAAGTCGTATTATCCGAGGTCAAAAGTTAAGCGCTTAATATGCACGTTGTACAATATTTTTAGGATATAGGACAGTAAATTATGAACAGACACCGTTTATCCAGATTAATAGTCCGACCGAAAATAAGGCTTTATAGCCCTTAACACACACCACCACACACAGGAATGACGCGAGCTTAAATTTCTGTATGACCCATATGCTGATTATAATTTATTCACAATTATAGACTCAGACCCAGCTGGAGACGGTGGGACGGCTTGGATGCTTTCGAAAACTATTGGTCAGCAGGTATGAGGAAAACTGACGAGGGAAACCCTGAACAGAAGGCTTTTACCCAGTAAGGGTAAAAGCCTTCCGTTCAGGCTTTCCCGTTGGGGACACTACAATAACTTAACGAAAAAAAAAAAAACATTTGTTGCGTGTCGTTTAGCAGTCTAGTCGCTATTGCTAAATGAGCTGTACTTATAATGATCACCAATAAAAATTGACAATTTAAACTGCGCGCCTCATTTATTTTTTGGTTATTAAAAGTAGCCACGAATTGCACAAGTCCAGTAAACAGTAACAGGAAATGTATTAAAGTAACGAGGCTCGATCGGTTTCTAAACCGCTGCGGTCGCCGGCCATCAACGCAGCGGCATCATGATAATGCACTTTTATCGAGTGGGTTAAGTTACAAGAGTCGGCGATACGCAGTTTTGTGATTTAGACCTCTGTTGAGCCTTAACCCTTAGATGGGCTGGGCGACGGCTGACGATACCTACCATGATTAGAAATATTATGTTGATTTCTTTATTTCGTAAAATAAATTTACATTATAAGTTAACTATAAGCTAATTTACACGAATTTATTTAATGATCGTCAAATAATTAATACAAATATTGACATTGATATCTCGTTATGACCGTCAAAATAAAAACTTGAACATGGTACTAAATAAATTATTTAAAAAAACAATTAACCATGTCAAATATATAAGTCCATATACTCACATACAGAATACAATTTATGTTCTAATAAAAAGATTCTCAGCTGACGTTTGACTGTTACGTCAGATGGTTCAGTTCGCAATTTGGAGGGTAGACGCTCGTAATACGTTGGGCCAATTACCCTAGGATTTTTCACTGAAATTGCCTTGCGATGCGACGCAGTACTGTTCTTAGCTTTCCAGTGGATCGGAGCTGTTTTCCTGCTACATGGACTGCTCGTTGCAAAAATGTATAAATACCAAAATTGCTACAAATGGAAAATTAAAAGAGACTCTTCTCATTGTTCTAAAAGAGACTCTTCATATCGCAGCCAAGAATTATGACCAGACTCTGAATTATAAGCCAAAATAAACGAAGTAACCAAATCTTGTTGCTTTTCAACTCTGCACTTCAGCAAGCAGAAGACCAGGACAAACGCAGAAATACCTTGGAATAATAATAACGATCCTCAGAAGTGAAAAGACAAGTTGAAGGAGAGAAGCAAAGGCAAGTATTTAACGTGTATTTCTCAATTCAAGGCCAGTTTATTATAGATTTAAATTAGATTTTATGATTCACTTCTAGGTATATGACATCTACGTTTAATAGAGTTGTGAAAATCGCGAAAATCACATTCAGATATGTCAAAATATTACGAAGCTACAACCATTTTTTTTAACATTCCTTGTTACAGAGATACTTAAATAAATAATAAATGAATAAATATAAGGGGGCAATATTACATAAATCGACCTAGTCCCAAACTAAGCAAAGCTTGTACTATGGGTACTAGACGACGATAAACATACCTACAAATAAATACTTAAATACATAGAAAACATCCATGACTCAGGAAAAAATATTCGTGGTCATTATCACACAAATAATGCCCCTACCAGAATTCAAACCCAGGACCTCTTGCTTCGTAGGCAGGGTCACTACCAACTAGGCTAAAGCGGTCGTCGAGAGAGAAAACGCTCATAGTAAATTAAGATACCTTCTTAAAATTTAGGGCACTTATAATTTTATGGCGATTATTTGATGCCCTACTTTTTACTAGACAATTATATTAACGTTACCTCAATTTTATTCCACAGTAATATAATAAACATCCTTTATAACTCGGCAACTTTTAATCAAAAGTACCTACTTCATAGAATCGCTACCGCTTATAACTCACGCCCAAATTTTCTTACAGAAAGTGCGCCGCAAAACGGCGAGTTTCCACACCTCATTGGAACCCGACATGGCTTTTACAAATTGCCCCATGATTATAAGGTATTACAATAATGGATCCGCGTAATTAGAACAATTCACTGCAACTGCTGAAGTGTTTCGTATTGTAAAAACAAATGACTGCACGGCTCAACTAGTTGACAGATGCTCGAAATTAAAACAGGAATTCGATTTCTAGTGTCGTTTGCCGACTGCCGAAGGAAGGATGGGTATTGTTTATGAATTTGTAAATCTAGAACAGGATTTTTTTAGTCTCGTTTACGATAAATCTCTTCTGTAAGAAAATATTATTTCGTGTACGAGTAGGTCTAAAATTAATAAATAGACTACAATATATTTTACTACCTACCTATAATACATGTGTTTCTTTAATAACATATCTAAATTCGTAATATAATATACTTGTAGCTCATAAAAAATGTAGTAGTAAGTAATTTGTACTGAAAAAGTAGGTAATTCAACAGTAGGTACAATAAAATTTGAAGCGTACGAACAAAATCAGTTTGTACATGAAATATGATAATGGATTCGCAAAGCTTAATAACATTCAACTACATAAGCAGGTGGAACTAAATGAAATTGCCTATTTGCGAAAACATAACGAGATTGATTAAAAGACTTTAGTAAGCTAAGTAGTGCAATGAAATTACTAATATTGCAATATAGCTTATTCCGAATTTATCTACATTTTGATTTACCATATACAATAACCCTTTTCAACTAAGGTTGGGCAGGTGAACGATTATATCATCGATATTTTGCAAAAACAAGACCACTCGATAGTTTTTCTTTACAGGTATGTGTCGAAATTGAGATACGTATTAGGTTTATCAAAATTACATATCACAATCGTTCTCGAATTTATGATGTTGAAACTACTTTAACCATCTAGGATTTTTTATAGTAGATTTAGTACCTGGGTGGCTTTTCATTGAAGGAAAACATCTAGAGGAAGCCTGGGTTGAAAGGTCCAATGGCAGGCACTTTCGGAAAACTAGTACCTACGCCAAATATAGGGATTAGGTGCCAAAGCAGACCCGGCGTCCTTTAGAGCACAATCGGAAATCACCCTAGGAGGTTGATAATTAGGTAGGTACATGTATTTCTTTATCATCAGCATTATTGAGTAGCTAAGAATAGAGTCCACTTTATTGCTAGCGGATCGTGGCTTGCTACTGGCCTCGGTGGCGCTATACCTATGTTAAACCCCTGATCTACAGAAAACATTGATTTCTAGAAGACGGTCAAAGTACGTGTGTGAAGATTTTCTAGTCTAAAAACAAAGGTGGTCAATGGGATGCGTAGAACCCCAGCACCAAATTTCAAATGCCTGAGAATAGTAGTAACTGGAATGGTCTTTTTTAGGGTTCCGTACCCAAAAGGGTAAAAACAGGACCATATTACTAAGACTTCGCTTTCCGTCTGTCTGTCTGTCTCCAGGCTGTAACTCAAGAACCGTGACAGCTAGACAGTTGAAATTTTCACAGATTATGTATTACTCGCACTTGGCCGGTTTTTTTAAAGAACGTTCCACGCTTAGAGTTTCTCAAGTAGCCCAGAGTCAATATCTAGACTGGACGACTTCAGAAGCCTTCCTTGTATTTCAAATAATAGTACGTACCGAAACAAATACTAAACTTGCTGCACCTCTGGACAGTTCAGAATTATTGTTGCGCAATGAAGTCATGCAGCGCATTCCATGAGATGAAATTTGGTATGGGGATGATTTGTATCCCGAAGGATGGGAAGGATTTATAATAATTTTTATCCCGGAAATCATTCTCCAACAATCCTAAGGAGGTAAATAAGGGCAAAAGCTTGTATGGACGTTTGTATAAACTAGGCTTAGTACGCCTATCAGACTGTATCTACACCTAGATAGTAAAGTATCTAAACCTAGACTTACGAAAAAAAAAGACAATAAACATGAGAAACAACGTAGTAAACATATTAGAAAGGTGGCACTGAACGGGTAGCGGGAACTACCTAATCGACGCGCATGCGTGTCCAATGGGACGACGAAGAACGACGCGCGTTGATACGATCGCTTCACGGCAGCAGCGATGGGTGCCTTAATGTGGGAAGGCCTTGGTTTGCATGCTTGAATGTATGGCATATTTTATATACGTATAATCACGCCCGTTTCTTTAGCCTGTGTAGTGTCCCCTGCTGAGCAAAACCCTCACTCTGTTTTTTCCACGTATCCAGCTCCGTCTCGCAATCTCCGTCAAGGTCTACCGCGACGCCCTGTTCGGTTGTGTGGGACCTACTTGGTAATGAT
Organism: Epinotia demarniana; assembly: GCA_945867215.1. Classification (NCBI taxonomy): domain Eukaryota; kingdom Metazoa; phylum Arthropoda; class Insecta; order Lepidoptera; family Tortricidae; genus Epinotia; species Epinotia demarniana. Next base: position 8,911,738 of record OX244261.1, read on the forward strand.
TTTACAAGTCTTGAGGCGTGTGGCAGATGTGCCGGACTAGTCCCATTTAAGTTTGGTCGCTGCGTGAGCTACGTCAGCTACTTGCGTTTTAGAACGCAATATTGTATTGTTAATGCGATTTGTTAATTTTACTCCCAAAATACTGCGTTCCATAGCTCTCTGGCAAACCTTGAAGGCAGTTTTCTTCCTTCATATACCTACTCCTTCATGGACCAATAGCTCCTCCAGGCGTTTTCCAAACTTCAAGTCCTGTCGAATTTTGATCCTGTTTCTGTTTCCGTTATTTAACGAAATATTTTTTTGATCTTATATAGACAAGTACGATATATTGATTTAAACTTTCACGATTCTCACACATTATTTATACTAAACGGGACTTAATCGCGTATTAACTTATTTATTTACCTCACTGAGGTCTCCCGACGTTTCGGATGTGTTGCAACATCCATGGTTACGGGACAACTGGCTTGTGCGGGTATCAACATCTTCTTGCTGCGCGGGTTTTCCGAACTACCCGCATTTGGTCTTTATGAACCACTTGTACACTAGGGTTGTCACCCGGCCGACACACAACACTAACAATGTCCGGTGATATAACGGACGATGTTTTTTGACGCTGGCATTTACTTATAATAGGATTCCACCAAGAGGAAATCTTAAAACCGTCATCCCGATTGAAATGACGATGTTTTCTGATTTCAACGGCTTCACGTATTTTTCTACTATAGAAATGACGTTCCGTAGACAGGACTTTTGGTTTATGGAGCTCAATCCAGTGGTTTGGTCCTGATTCCAGGCGGACACACAACACTAACACTGCCTCATATAACCATAACCCTACTGTCAAGGTAACGCGCCGTATTAGAGCTGTCACCGTCATTTTGTGGATATTCTCAAGGACATAACTTTGGAACCAGATGACATATTGGTGAGCTTTGATGTTAAGTCATTGTTTACCAATGTTCCCGTTAAAGAATGTCTGGAAGTCGTCAGAAAGAGACTGGCTGACAACGGGATGCCGGAGTCAGTCATGATATTGCTAAGGAACGTTTTGGAAGGTAGTTACTTTTTATATGGCGGAAAGCATTACCTCCAGGTTGATGGTGTTGCTATGGGTAGCCCAGTGGCTCCGGTAATGGCAAATATCTGGATGGAACACTTCGAATCCAATATAGATCTGCAACCATGGGCAGTGAAGTTATGGAAGCGATACGTCGATGATGTGTTTTGCATTATAAAAGGTGGCAAGCAGGAAGTTGAGCAATTACTCCAGCATCTGAATTCCATTCACGCAAAACTAAAGTTCACTTATGAATTGGAATCAGAACGCAGTCTGCCTTTTCTGGATATTAAAGTGATAGGTCAGATGGATGTGTCCTTGACGCACACTGTTTACAGAAAACCGACACACACATACAAGTATCTCAACGATCTGTCTCATCATCACCCCCGCCACCTACAGTCTGTGGTTAACTCTCTGCGGAACAGGGCACAGGACCTTTGTGATCCGGAATTTTTAGAGAGCAAGATGTCGCACATTGAGAAGGTCCTTAGGTGGAATGGGTAAAAGTTAGACGGACGGCAACCCAAGTCAAGGCAAGTCTAGAGGAAAACATCCTGATGCTCCAAGGCAACCAGCTTTTATGCCCTACGTTAAGGGAGTAACGGACAAAGTTGGTACAATACTGCGAATGTATTCCATTAAAACTATTTAAAACCATATACATGCCGTTATCCAAGGTCGTGTGACATCTAAGATCACCGAAGGATGTTATCCCCTTTCAATCACCAAGGAGTTTATAAAATTGACTGCAGTTGTGGAAGTTCCTACATTGGTGAGACCAAGCGAACCATCGTGGAAAGGGTCAAGGAACATATTGCGGCTGTAAAAAATCGGCAGGTGAATAAGTGTGTCGGCCGGGTGTACAAGTGGTTCATAAAGACCAAATGCGGGTAGTTCGGAAAACCCGCGCAGCATGAAGATGTTGATACAAGCCAGCCACACACGACAAGCCAGTTGTCCCGTGACCATGGATGTTGCAACACATCCGAAACGTCGGGAGACCTTAGTGAGGTAAATAAATAAGTTAATCCGCGATTAAGTCCCGTTTAGTATAAATAACAAGTACGATATATTTTTCTACTTATGCGTGCTCTTGGCACTTAACGAAGCTATCGGTGGCGTTTGCACCATCTTGCTTAGATTCTGCCTGGTCTGAGTTTGTGTTTTTTGTTACTGGATACGGTATTTTTACACACTAAAACTCCACGAAGGCCGTTATCTACGCTTCCATGTGGAAGACTAGGATCTCCAGGATCAAATTAAACGCACTGGATTCCTCCTCGCGCCTCGCTATTTCTAGCTCATCCCGGTTTGCCGTTCCTTGGGATCCATAGTCGATTGCTGTGGCCACCCTTGAGAAAAAAAGGACCTCTAACTCGAGACTCTGTCTGTCCGTCAAACAGATAAAAAAAGAATGAAAACAGAAAATAAAAGAGAATTAAAGTCAATGTCTCTATGAAGGTCAAGTTGGCGCTTTTATAAAATGTATTCTAAAAGTTTCATACTTAGAAATACGTACCTAGTAATAGTTGATATATTTGTTCCTTCAGCTGTCAACACGGCAAATCCTCAAACATATCAAGGGTCGGCAACGCCCATGTTACTCCTTTGGAGTTACATATGCGTCTATAGGCTGCGGTATCCGCTTACCATCAGGCGGGCCGTACGCTTGTTTGCCACCGTCGTTGTATAAAAAAAATACGCATCTTTAATCGTAAGGTAGGTACTAAATGCTGTAGTTTTTACGCGTGAAACGGTAGTGTGGAGCGGAGAAAATGACCAAAACGGATTGTCAGTAAAAAAGTGGGCTGGCCGCCGGCCATCATTAGGGGCCAGGGTCGTTACCTAAAAGTCATTAGCGTCGACTTTTACCGTAATCTACCGTGTGTTTACCTATGTACTTACATAACGAAACCGAATGTCGGTAGCCATTATGGATAGGGCTAGGGCTGTTGTGATATGAGGATAGTCAGATCGATAATATGAATGCGTGATTGTCCACTTTGATCGAAAATTTCGTTATACGAGTATACTCGTAATTTAAATTTACTAGGTAATTATAGGGCATAAATATATGTTGTCGTATTTGTAGTATAATATAATACGGTTTTATTTTTATTTTGTATTCAATAACATGTAAAGAAGCAATAAAAATGTAGTTGTTTCTGCTTTTGCCTGATCTAATCCTTAATAGTATACATATAATAGTAGAGTATCGCACTTACGCTAGCGATAACAAAAGATAGACATTGTTTGAGTGATACCAATTCCCCTATAACCTCGCATACGCTCGTAACATTACCGCCCAGATTTCACTTCCCTGTAATTTGTTTCTTGCGAGGCATGAACTTTACAGTTTTAAACCTAACGCTGAGCACCCATTTACTCTTTAAGCCGACTCTCACCGCCGCTGAGGTGCTCATATTTACGCCACAGAGTTACATGAACCAGAGTGGACAGTTAATTCAGTAACTAAATATACCTGTTAAGGGACCTCCGACCTGATCGGGTGATGGAGACAGAAAGTGGCTAAAGTAACTCAGAGAGAAAACTAGACCTATTTGGGATAAGACGGTTTACTCACGATGTTTTTCCTTCACCGAAAAGCCAACGTTAAATGTTAAAACTTTTTGGTACGAGCCGGCATTAGAACCCATGACCGCGACTTGACAGTTGCATGCCTGAACCACTAGGCTACTACTAGGTTTAATCTTAATCATCAAAATTACTTTCAGTGGATGTATGTATGTCTTATTAGTCTAGCTATGATCTCCGCATATTTTTGCGGTCGCTTTTTTGGGTAATGGGAGGAACGTGGATGTCCTTTGTCATTTTAATCTAATTATTATATAAAGTCTTACTTAAAATTGCATACTTACTTACTTACTTACTTACTTACTCCGCTGGCTCAGCGACCCGAAGTGGATCTTGGCCTCCGATACGAGTTGGCACCAGCGCGCCCGGTTCTCTGCGATCTCGCCCACCGGTCTTCGACCGCTAGGCCGTCCTAAGTAGGCTCTCTTCACCGCCCTGTCTACTGGCATTCTCACAAGGTGTCCAAGCCAGCGGAGTCTCTCAGATTTAATTTCCCCTATGATGTTGGGCACGGACACCAAATCTTCCAGTTCCTGGTTTTTGCGTATTCTCCAGCTACCATCTTCTCTCTGCACTGGGCCCAAGATCTTCCGAAATATCTTGCGTTCGGCAACAAGTAGCTTGTTTTCTTCCTTTAGTGTCAGTGTCCACGATTCGCAACCATACATTAAGACCGGTCTAACGACAGTTTTGTAGATGCGAATTTTAGTTTTCCGGCGCATGATCTTGGACACTTACACTTTGTGAAGTCCCACCGCACACCTTAGAGCACCCTGGATACGAGATTCAATTTCCTCTTCTCTGCCGTTGGTATCAGTTATCACGCAGCCCAGGTATTTGAATCTCTCAACTCCTTTATAGGAGACACCGTTTACATCCAGGGTTTCTCTGGGCTCTAAAATGTTTCTATACCTCCGCATATGTACATATTCCGTCTTCTCTTTATTGATCCTGAGACCCACAGTTATGGCTTCACCTTCCAGAGCCTTTGCCTTCTCTGCTACAGCCGCGCTGTTTTCTCCCAGCAATGCAAGGTCGTCTTCGTACCCAATGATCTTGTGTTGGCCGTTTAACACTACTCCGCCTTCTAGAGTTTCTACTTTTCTAATGACGTATTGGAATACTAGGTTAAACAGCATAGGTGACAACGCATCGCCCTGCTTAAGACCAGTGATGACATCAAACTCGTCAGTCAACTCTCCCCCTACTTTTACCTGCAACTTACTCACACCAGTAGCAACAATAATCATTCTTACAAGTTCGTCGGGGATCTTGAAGCTTCTGAGAATAGATAAGAGTGACTGTCTGGCTAAACTGTCATAGGCTTTAGCAAAGTCAACGAAGAGGCAGTGTATTCCTTGCGCAAATTCCCACTACTTCTCCATGATTTGCTTGAGAAGAAAGACTTGGTCTACTGTGCTCCGGTTGAGCCGAAATCCACACTGGTAATCTCCAAGAATTGATTTGATTGATTACATTTTCTATTTCAGTTCTTAAGATTGGTGGACCTTCCAGGAGTTCTTGTCTATCTGTGTCTACCGTGATCAGCTCCGCCCTATCGTCTCCAAATAACTGTTCAATGTGCAGTTCCCATGTCTTACATTGTTCTTCTTTATCAATAACCAATTTGGAGGGAAAACCAGTTCACGCAAATTAGCAATGCGAAATAACAAATGGGTGTCCTTCGCTTGGTCTAAAATTGTATGTTCTAAAATTGTTTGGCCGAAAATGTTTAGTATAATATTTAATGGTATAATTATTCTTTAGCATCAAGATTTTTATGCATACATATTTTTTGTCCTAAAACATGTTTGACCTAAAATTGTTTAGTATATTTTTTTATGACTAAAAGACTAAAAGTATAATATTTTTCGGTATAATTATTCTTTAGTCTAACATAAAACCTAAAACAAAACAAACAATGGCTACAAGCACAGTACCTAAACTATTTTGAAACTACGTAAGGTAGGTTGGTGGGCAAGGGCGTTAAATAAGGTAAGGGTAGTCAGAAAAGGGGGGAGGGGGGACGAAGCCGCGCACAAGGGGCAAAGTAAAAAAACAAACAACCGTAACAATTGTATTATTTGGTAGGTTAGGTTAGGGTTAGATTGTGTGTCCCTTAGAGCGAAAATAGGCACCCTGCGAAGCGGTGTGACGTCGTCACGCTGGCGGTAAGGTTAGAATTGCGACCTCTACACAAAACGCAAAAACGTCTATTTGCGTTTTTTTGTTTTGGTTAAAACATACATATTATGCCGACTTACATATTTGACTGAATGAAATTTGGTCAAAGTACCAGTTGGTAAACGAGATATTGCTTGGCAGATGACATTCTACGAATTTTTTTTAGGTTAGTGATAATTTGTCAAACATTTTTGGTAGGTAAACCAATTCAATAAATGCGACAGTTTGGATGCGATTATTAATGACACCAATATTCGGGATACCAACTTTATGCCTAAAATACATTCGAACAAAATATGTTATTCCATACAAATGTTAGACTAAACAATTTACGGCCAAAAAAAAATATATAAAATAATTTCGGCCAAACAATTTTCTACATGAAACACAATCGACCAAAGATTATTACATTATTAGACCAAAAAATGTGTGCCAAAAAAAATATCGGGCAATTTTTTTTAAACCAACAGATATAGACCCATAACAAATAACGTAATTGAAACCTTAATCTGTGTCTAGGCTAATGACCACAAACACCAAACTCTGCATATATAAAACTGTAATAAGACCAATGAGCTGTAAGCATGAGAAGCCTGGATACTAACATTAAATGGAAAGCATGTACTGTTAGTGGCGTAAAGGAACCTCTACCGCAAAATTCGCGATGGGCTAGCAACCTATCACTGCAATATCACATTTTGTCGATATTTTATACCCACATTTATGCTAAAAGTGGCGCTGGAACATACGTTTGTCTCTGTCTACCCCTTTCGGGAATAAAGGCGTGTATGTATGTATTTAAATTCTTAGAGAACACGTCTTGAAGGTCAGAGGTTAGTAAGTAACTAAGTAGCAAATTGAGGCTCATCGCGTTGTCATCGATTAAACTTAGTCATATTCAAAGGTCAGTAACGTATTTTCACCAGCTTTTCTCTCGAAAGAGTCGAAAGATATCAAAAGGAAGTTAGGCTAGTATTAAATACCGGTACGTACGAAGGATATCGTCTGTATATATCCGCGAATATTTTAAGATAGATCCTGCACAATAATGAAGTTTTTACAATAAACCTCTCAGAGGCACATCCATCAAAGGCAACTCTATACGCCTATTACCCCGTCGCCTATTACTCCATCCACAAGTTGTTTACTCTGCCCTCCATCCCCCATACATCAACGCTCACTCGCGGCTTGATGAGAAGATGATGACCATAATTTGCGACGCACCAAGACGTCTATGTCTCGTGTTTTTTACCGAGCCAGGTATCACCCGAGTACGAAATTACAAGTAATTTATCCTCCGCGGGGATAACAGGACGGGGAGTATAAATACTTGTTTAAGTAAAATACTTTGAAGATCGTAGATATTCGAGTAAATGTGGAATTAGCCTTGTACGGATATTTTTAATGCGGACGCGAGTTGATGATTCGTATTTCTGAAAGTTGCACGCGACATGATTTATGGTATTTCGTAATTTTTGCACATGGTACGTATTACCAGTTTCAGGAAACTTCTTTACGTACGAGTATACCTACAAATAAAGATAAACATATATATATGTCCGTGGTTAAAATTCATGCGCAAATGTTTTACTACTATTACTACTCGGACATAATTATAATATAATATTGATTTTGAACGTCATATGAGTAGCTTTTGGTTATGTTACCACCTCGAGTAAATATGTATATACATTATGTAGATTGTAGAGATACCTATTATAACTGTGTGTTACCGGCATGAGGGCATTTATTAAAACTGATAATAATATGTTCCATTAGCAATTGTTTGCATGTATTTGCAAATCATAATTATGTAAATTAACTGCGCAATTCATTTTCCAAAATACAAACCTTCAATAAACTAGGTGTATGACGCCGTACTAAACAAAGTATGAAGAGCTGTCATTTACACTTACTTGTCAATTTACTTTGCTGTACATGGAAATTTAAATTTTGTTAGAATATTTATGAAGTTGGAATTATAGTTAATTATCTGTATTAAGGTCATGATTAAATTAAAGAACTCCGTTAATTTACCCTATTTTAAAAAAGCCCGCCTACCGGTAACGCACTTTTATGCACATGTTTAAACATAATAAAAAAATATAAGGGGACAATCTTACACAAATCGACCTAGTCCCAAACTAAGCAAATCTTGTCTCCATATGTTTTCTATGTATTTAAGTATTTATTTGTACCTAAGTCATGGGACTCAGGTTCAAATATTCGTGCTCATCGCACAAATAAATGCCCTTACCGGGATTCGAACCCGGAGGCACTTGCTTCGTAGGCAGGGCATACCAAATAGGCTAAAGCGGTCGTCAATATAAATAATAATAATCAAGTTTTAGTATGAGGCAGCTTCACACGAAAATACTTAAAAGAATTAAACATAATTCGCCATTGATATCGATCACCCAGCTTTTCTCTCGAAAGAGTCGAAAGATATCAAAAGGAAGTTAGGCTAGTTGAGATCGCCGGTAGAGGGCGGGCCGTGCGCCCATTTGTCAAAGAGCTCATTAGGGTCAAATCTGGCGATCTCGGGGGATTAAGGTCTTCGTGCTGGAGTACTGGACATCGGGGCTGTGACAAAGCTGTATTGTTACTATTGCAGGAAGATGGTTATGAATGTTCTGATTTAGAAGCCGCCAACAATTAACTCCAAAAATAAAAAAATTAAGTGGTCATAAAATAATTAATGTACCGTTATTATCGTTATCAGTCGGAATGGATTGTAGTTATGACATACTTCATCATCATCATCATATCAACCGAAAGACGTTCACTGCTGGACATAGGTCTCCCCCAAAGAGTGCCAAAGTGACCGGTGCTGCGCCTCCCGCATTCAGCGGTCTCCAGCAACCTTTACCTTTACATACTTATTAAAAATTTCCAATTAGGTACGCTATGGCACCATGAAAAATCCCCGTGAGTACCTATATTATAAGTAGGTATATAACTACTGTGCGGCTGCTTTCGAAATTACATTATATGGCGATAGTTTTTATTTAAAGTACTGAAGCGGGACATGTGAGTCATTTGTCAGTCAGTCACTCTAAACATTTGTTAGTGGGGCTGCGAATGTGCTGAAAGCTATAAAAGTAAATATTTACCTACTGTAAGTTTTATAAAGAATTTTGCCTGTGTTCATAAACATCCAACCAACGTTAGTATTTCAGCTATCATGCTGGTAAAGCTCGTCTGTCTGTTGGATGTAATATGAATATAGTTAAAATATATTTTCTAAATCGCGCAATACATATAATAATAAAGCCAATAAACCGACTCGAACCCACCATCGAAATCAACGAAATCATGTAGGTGACTAAGTACTTAGGTAAGCTCGTGATGACTTTAAAATTATTGCTTTCGACTTATGATGATATGGCTAAGAGATAACCGCACACGCTTATCCCTGGCCATTTACGGAATACGCAGAAAATCAGTAAACCGCGATTAAAAAAACATTACCAGATAGATATAAACTTATCGCGGCCGCCAATCACAAACGAGAACTCAAAATAAATCGATGTACCATCCAATCATTACTCCACGTCGGAATCGACTCAATTAAAATATCGTTAATGTGCACCAACTATTTTAAAACCAACCTTATTACCAAACTTTTAAGTTAGTTTTTGTACGTAGCAGTATTTACCTTGCAATGGTCATTATGGTAAATGTAGTATACTATGAAACCACGAAATCAGCGTGTCGGAATCAGAATAAAGGTAGAATAAACAGTTGGTAAAACCACGCGAGCCGAAGGGGGGTTGCAACGCGGTCATTATAAATGTATTAACTCGTATGAGTATTGAGTAGATTAAGGTTGTTAGTGAAAACTTATGTACGTATTATATAAAATGGTTCAATAAGAACTGGTTTTATAAATATACGACTTAGATTTTTTTATACCGAATCATTAATCAACTATCGTAATTATTACGTAAGTATGCACGTTTTAGAGAAATATGCGAAATGAAAACGCCCAAATTACTTTGTAAAATGTTATAGTTGAATTATGAAACGGATATTCTAGGTAGAAATAAATATCAATCATATTTTCACTGACAAAATATGCCATTTACAAAATATAAATGAAAAATCTGAAAAAAGTTACGTTTGAAATCGAGTGAAGATTTTTTTGTATCATACCTCATCTCAAAGTAATAATAATATTTAAACAGTCGAAAATAATTAAACGACTGTGATAATCTAATAATGATAAAACTAAACGTATTGGTTGAACTACCCCTCTGTAAATAATCATTACATAGTAAATGTCGACATGTCAAGTTTCCTTTCAGGATACAATCTCATATAACGGGTCGACGACACATTCCGACAGATCGGAATCACCGCCTGCAAAATTCAAGTAAAATTGCCAGCATCCGTCATCATGCGTCGCGAAAATCTTAATTAACAGATAGGCACGAGTCATCCATCTACAGGCTATGTGATAAGACGCCCCCGCTCAGGTAACGATTACTGATGACGGGTCGAGGTAATGATGGATCGCCGTATAGAGCCGGTAATGATTCTTCGGTAGCTGACTGGTAATGATGTTTGCTTTTCAATTATTGTTTGTGATGTTTACGTGATTGATATTGGATAGGGTTGCCGCTTTTTATTTAATTGGCTGTTAAGAGATACAACCTAATTTCGATGTGACTCCAATCTTGAGTTTCAGTCAGAATAAGATTTAGATAATTATACCAAATTTGTCGAATTGAATAAACTTGATTGTAAATTTCAAAAGCATGAGACGAGAGTGGTGTGAAAGTTTATAAAGGTTTTTGCAGTTAACTATTTATATTTTATCATACGTATCTGTTATAATAGATCCAATTCTGGACATAGGCTTCCCCTAAAGAGTGCCAAAGCAACCGGTCCTGCGCCACCCGCATCCAGCGGAATCCCGCGACCTTTATCAGGTCATCAGTCCACCTTGTTATTATTTATATTCAATACTTTTTTATTAAAAAGAAATATGTATAACAATGGCTTACCTTAAATTCCAGTTTTTCTCACAAAAACGACCAGTTACAGTACAACCCTAAATTTAGACTACCAACTACTAGCGTTGCTTAAAAATAACAACTAAAGAAAACATGACGAGCCGAAATCGTCTCTGGTTTAGGGTGCTCTTTATAATTAAACATCAATAGCTTTACAAAAGTAAATATACAGGGTGTGTAGGGGGAAGGGGGGCACGACTATGACTAATGCCACGCGATCCGTCAGTGTCGGTGCGGGCTGAGGGGCCAGGGCCGAACCGAGGATATCCTTTCGAAATAACATTTTCCCTATTTGGATTTTCGGTGATACGTATCTATATGTAAATTGTTGTTGTGTTTGGAGTCGATAATTTTGATGTTAAGTTTACTGACTATTCGGTATTATTTAATTTTCTTTTATTCTGTAAAATTTAATAAGACTTTTTTTGTAAACCATATTCCACCTTTACATAAAGACCTTACCTATGCAAAGACATATTCGCAGTCAAAGATTGTACGAGGGCTGTTCCGAAAATAGTTAGTCAACAGCGTACTATTAATCGTATTCATATAATTTTACTGTAGCTCAAAGGCAAATTTCATTACAAACTTTTTCGTGTAAATGTCACTGGCCAGTGACATTCCGTTATTTTTTCATGAAATCAGAAAAAAAACATGTCTGCCACTTTTTGCCCGCAAAAATAGAGCTAACGCGGGAAGCATTTCGTGCTATGATATATTATGATTATAAACGAGGGCTAACTTACAAGGATTCTCATGAAAATTTAACTAGTGTTTTTGGGGCATTATCCCCATCTCTTGCCACTGTCAGTTACTGGTTCCGTGAATTTAAGCGTGGGCGGAGCGACGTCAAAGATGAGCCTAGACCGGGGCGACCGCCAACGGCAGTCACTCCAGAAAATGTTATCAAGGTGGAGTGGCTAATCAAGGAATCTCGAAACATTACCCACCGAGAGATTCAGGATGAACTGAAGATTGGATCCCAGGCAGTTTCTACCATTTTGCATGACCACCTTCAAGTTCGGAAGGTTTCGTCTCGATGGATACCACATTTTCTCACACAGGAGCAAAAAGATAGACGTGTCGATTGGTGCAAATTTATGCTAAAAAAAATCGATAAAGGCGATTCACAACAAGTGAGCTACATTGTGACATCCGACGAATCTTGGATATATAGCTACGACCCATTTACAAAACAGCAATCCACGCAATGGGTCTTTGAAGAAGATGATTTACCTACTAAAGTAGTTCGCGGCCGAAGCGTCAACAAAAAAATGGTTGCTGTTTTTTTTCGACGTAGTGGACCGGTAGCCGTAATTCCACTTGAAGATCATAAAACAGTTACCAGCCAATGGTACAGTGAAGTTTGCTTGCCACAGGCCTTCCAGGAGCTGAACGTCAGCCGTCCAAGTACTGGAACCCGGGGCATAATTTTTCATCAAGATAATGCTCCGGCTCACACGGCTGCCAGAACCATGGATTTTTTTAGCAAATCAGGAGTGCAACTGCTACCACACCCTGCGTACAGCCCTGACCTGGCTCCGTGTGATTTTTTTCTGTTCCCCACGTTAAAAAAATCATTACGTGGGCGACGATTTTCGACGGCGGATGAAGCAGTAGACGAATTCAGGCGACTTTTTTTTGATCTTCCGCAAGAACAGTTTTTTTCCTGTTTTGAAAGTTGGTTCAGTCGAATGCATAAGTGCATAAATGTAGCAGGGGAATACTTTGAAAAATTGTAATTAAAGTTTTATTATATTCCTTATAGTTTTTGTTTAACTAAAAATTTTCGGAACAGCCCTCGTAATCAAAAGCATTCGATTTCAAAAAACGGAAACTTAAAAAGTACCCTTTTTGGGTTCTGGCAATTATTGGGCTAAACATTAACATTTGGTGTAGGCATTTAACTTAGTAGAAAACTGAACTCAATATCACAAAAAGGCACTCTGTTTATAGTGAGTCGCATGTTTTTAACTTTGCGAGATATGTATATACCTAAATCTATTATACGGCTATACCGTGCGTCCGAATGATCCGACAGACTTTAATTCCTTCTCCTAAGTAAGTACTTAACTAGATAAAAAAATCTTAGTATACGAAACATTACTTTATATTCGACAATTAGCGCTTTGCGAAGTCTCCATGTAAAATATCCCATTGAGCTGTCATACGTCACTCGGCGTCAATTGTTTTTAGTGCAGCTCGTCTTCAGAGGTGCACGGAAACATTAAATTTGCAATAATTAACATGTTCCTAAAAATCATAAAAGTTAAAAGTACATAATCGGAGGACCTATGTTGATATACTCTCACAAGCCGCCTAGATTCAGCTCACAACTGCCCGACAATGAGAAGTGAAAAAATATTTGAAAATATTTGCTTAGTTCAATTCACCAAAATAGAATTTTAGAAAAATATTCGTTATACTCAATTGAATTTATTTTTTATTTTTAATCTGGGCACCCGTGCCCTGTCTGGTCCTTTTGAAATTGGTTTTCGCACCGGGCACAGCTCACGACACATCCCTGCCCCTAGGGCATATCCACAATTAGGACAACCCTAGAGGCTTGCGAGAAATTATACCCCTTTTTCATTCTTTTAGTCCAGGTCTATCACTGTCAAAATGATATTAATATTCGTACACTTTTACGCACTCGTCAAAGTCAAGTTCACATATTGTTGACACTTTTGCAGTTTAGATATTTTGATATTGACAGTTACTTTACATTAAGGTATTTATATAATTGAGAGTGGAACGTCTCTAAGATTATTTTTATACATTTAGGAAAGTATGTCTCATATGTGATAGACAATCTAGTATGCTTAGTCTACGAATTCTACGATAGAACTTCACAATGTTATTCAAAAATCTTCAATATTTCATGGATATTTCATGGTTTTTATTTTATATTTTGGAACTGGAGCATAACCTTATGGTGTCGCTAACGACGTCAGAGATTTGGGTTACCAAATATGGTGTAAGTATAGCACATTTTTCAGAAAGTACAAATTAAACGTTTATACGCAACATTTTCGTATAAATTTTACTCATACCAGTACGCTTACATCATTATTCATCTGCTTTTTCGCTTTAATTTCATCAAATTTATTTCACTCGAACAAATGGACGGTCATTAATTTTACATTTACGGGTTCCGATTATTTTATAACGCGAAAAACAGCTTTAGGATATCCTGCGCATATTTTGTTACATTTTTATAATTTCCTTTGAGATTGAAGTTATAAAATAATTCCTATCACTTTCAAATGTTTGAGCTATGTGGCTCGAAGCAAAAACTCACTTGTTCTTGTTACTACAGATTTTTTAATATTATGTCTGTTATTTATTTACTTTCATACTTAGAAGCAACGAGTAGCCATCAATTAGGTATATTAGGGATGGAAGCGACATCCGTCCGTAGTCATGAATTTATATTTATTGAATAAACATGCGCACAATGAGATAAATAATTAAATTAATTAGTAACGTAGCACAAATACGGTAAGTTTTAATTCAATACCCATTGAGAGTCAGGTCTGTCACACAAATTTCGACCAAAAGACCCAGATTCCATGTCTCATTTTTCATTGGAAAAACGTTTTCGGAAGCTTCTGAAATGAGTTTCTGCGTACGCGACCTAAAAAAGACTCTAAGATGAAAGCGCAATGTGTCATTATAGCGTAATGAAGGAGTAAAGCAAATTTTGGGAATCTGGTAATAAGTGCACAATGAAGAGTTCACTTAAGTGCTTGGTCTTTAGGTTTGTTTTACAATGATGATGGTGTTTTTCTTCCCCGCCCGCACCTTGCCTCAGTCCTATAGACAAATGACGTAGCATTTGTCCAAATGATGGCGCGGGCGGCGGAGAGAATGAATTTAAATTATCATTCAGTGGTACCAACATACACAACAGTTATGTCCAAAATTGGATTCGTGTGGGTACACTACTAGTATTTTGCTACAAATCTTTAATAATAAGTGAATATTGCTAAGCCAATATTTATTAAGCAATTGTCTGTTCTGTTGTCATTTGTCAATGGAACTAATTCACCCAGAGCTACATTTATATACCCACCTTTCATATTTTTTTCGCTTCATTGATTTCAGTATCTAATGAAAGTGTGTATTGTAGGTATGTTTATAATTATAGAAGTACCTAGTACACATCAAATCTGAAACATAATAGGCGATAGTCTCAAAAATTGTATCACCAACATAACATAGGCCATACCTATAAATATAAACCACCTAGTAATTGCAAGTTCATATTGGCGCCAAATATCTTAGCATACAGTATTAAACGTATCAAACTGAAATAACTCCTAACATCAGACGACTTATTCCGTTTCTAAACGCCTATTTGAATTCATTCTTTCCTCGGAGTTCTTTCTTTGAATTCTTTTTAGGCGCTCTTTTTTGGCGGGAAGGAAATTGAGTAATGGCACCGTCACAGATGGCATCATGGTAGATTGATAACGGGGAATGAGAGCGTACCGTTCTATTGTGCCGACGCTACATGTGTATAAAATACCTCCGGTAGGGATACTCGGCCAGGAAATTACGTAGGTACTTCCTTTGTAAGTCTTGGCAACTCTTTTAAAGGCTGCATCTAAGCGATATATGCTAGCTAATATAAATATCATCGGCACCACAAATTACCATCCCTTACATAAATTTTATCTCCACCTTAACAACATATCTATAAAGGTTGTATCAAATTACTATCTTTAGATATATGTAAGAGTACCTAAAGTATATTTTATCTCAAGCAGCTAAGCCGTCGATGCGTAGTCCCTGACAAATGATTCAAGAGACGCAGGAACACGTTTCCCAACTCTAAGGCCGTAAGAGAAAACAATCCCGCGGTGGTGCCTAGGAAAAAAAACAATAGGGTCGTGATGAAGACGTAGCCATTGTGAGCAACGAGCGAGCCATATTTCACGGCTTTGTATGCGTTCAGAGCCCGATTAATTCTAAATATCTCCATTCGCCTATACGGAATAGTGTGATGAAACCTTTTTTGATCCGATGTGCGGTGTTAACAACGCCGGCCGTGGGCGGAGACAAGTATGAAATATTTATCATTAGCCTTTGTTTGACTTTGCTATCTATCAATAATAAGCTAGATCAAATAAGAGCTAGTCATTGATGTCTTCATATAATTTTACACCGCGATTGCTACTTTGTTTAATTAACTAAGGAAAGATAAGGAAGAAGATTGAATCAAATTGTTTTTCTACATAAAATTTAAGTATAAATCTACCTGGTCCCATTATTATTTTTTCACTGTACACAAAAATAACATCAAGAAACGTTCCCATTCGAAACGAATTTCCATACTCACCTACTTTAGAAAGCGGCCGACATTATGCAAATACAGTAAATTGAATTACCGGAGTTAAATGTCGTATAAGATAAAAACGACGGGGCAATCTACAACCCAATGAGGAGTTTTAACATATTCAAACCCCTATTGAATATTTATATTACGTAAGATGCTCCCCGACAACTGGTGTCGGCTCTTTACTCAGCCTTGTACCATTAATGGCGGCTATCTCTTGATGTGTCAAAACAAAAACAAAAATTAGATTAGTGGTCCACCTTTCCGTTTTCAATGTGATTGACATGGGATGGTATGGGAAGTCAGCTTCATTCGTATTTAAAGACGGTTTGATTAGGTACTTAGGTTGTTTTGTCTTCTCTTGTTTTAGTATGAAACACGGTGTGCCGCAGGGGAACGCTTATTGATAAATAGTATCATATTAATATATAAATAATAAAATAGAAAAAATGAAAAAACTTACGCAACAATTCTTGTATAATAAGTATATTATATATAAATGTAGACCGAAATAATACTCGCATTATGTTACGGTAATGGTATTGTTTTCGGATTTCGTGACCAATTCAAAGCGTCGCGTGTCTACATGAATAATCTTTATTCCATATTCGTGCGGTTATTTAAAAACCGTTTAGAAGTCAGATCATAATTTATGTTTATATTATAATGTGGCTGAGCGCGGCGACTTATTAAAAACCCATCGTGGCCGCTCCGGGCTGACTTGCCGATCCACTTCTCCAAATGAAAATGCTCTCGGATTCTTACGAGATTTAGGCTGGTTCCTTGTGTGCCCACTGAGATGACATTCGCTTATTTATTTAAAATCTTTGTCTGTTGTGTCAATTTCTTGTGACAAAATAATGCCATTGTAAATTTATAACCTGTACCTATACTTATATGAAATAAACCGGCCAAGTGCGTGTCGGGCTACGCGCAGTGTAGGGTTCCGCAGTTGCCTGTCTGTATTTGTTGCATCGACACGCACCAAGTAAATGACTCGAACAAAAATTCGGACTTTAAAGCCCAATATCTCGCAAACGAATCACTGAGTTGAAAAATGAAACCCATAATAATTTTAAACAAGCTATCCAACGACACCCCGCACTACGGGTTTATCGTATAAAAATAACTTACCCACTTTAGGTGTAGGGGGGGAGGTAGCCCGATTTTTTTTTGTTTTAATATATCGTTCTACTGTTTTGTCGGCATAATTGATTTATATACCCATGCCTAGTTACAGTTTTCTAGTAGTAAGAGTTACTGAGCTAAGCTGAAGATGGACAGACGGACAGACGGACGGACATGGCGAAACTATAAGGGTTCCTTGTTGCCTTCGGTACCTTAAAAAGCACTTGAGGCCTACTGCAGAAATTCCATGCAATTCTGTTTTTTTACATACGTTCATTGCCAGTACCTAATAAATAACTCATCACCTTTATAAAGAGACCATTATACATTAAAAGGTTTTTTTTGTTTAATTTATTGAATTTAATTGACTTAGGTATTACTTAATCGTTTACAGTACATCAAATTATTAAACATTGATGCGTTCTTATTATAATGTTCAATTTTTTTACCAACACATTTTACCTGTTTTTATGTTTTAACCTAAAATTAGTACCTCAGTAGATAAATTATGAATGATGAATGATGATGATTGCTTCAAAAGTTATAACAGAACGATCTCGTGTTTTGCAATTATCTATCCGTGGCGGTTTTAATTATTTTATAAATCTTTAAGAGACCGTCTACGAGTGTTATGTATTTGCTGGTCTCAGGACTCCCAGGAGCAAAGTGGAACACACTCGTTTCTACCTTAACTGGCCGTCTCGTGGTAGAAGTATGTGCCATATAACCAGCTCTTAACCAGTCGCTTATTTACGTCCACTGTTTAAGGCCTCCATACGGAAGCTTTTTCTTCTTCTTTCGGAAATCCTCCTGCAAGGGACATATGTTGTAGGAGTGGATAGGTGGTACTTTATAGAAAAAATAAGCACTAAAAAAAATTATTTCAATATGTATTGCGCTCGTTCTAACACATTAGCTTAGCTTATGGTATGGGTGTGCTACGGTAGTCTAGTGATTGAAGCATGCGGCTGTCAAGCGGCGGTCGTGGGTTCGAATACCGGCTCGTAGTTTTCGGAACTTATGTACGAAATATTTAAATAAATAAGTATGATAGTTTCCCCTCTGGGTTGGAAGGTCAGATGGCAGCAGTCGATTTAGTAAAAGTCTTGGGATTAGGTGACAAAGCGGACCTCACGCCCCTTAAGGGTACTACAACCGGGAATTACGCTAGGAGTATGATGCATTGTAGCATAGCTATGAATTTTGAATAACATGATGTGATGTTTTAGTTCTGGAATCGGGGGAAACGGGAATAGTTTTCCATGCCCTGCAAAAATACCTCAACTAAGCTTTAGGCGTATGATGGAGTTCCATTTTAGTCAAATTCATTTTTACCAGCATCTGCTAAAATCCTTTTTTCAGTTCGCTGAGCGTCCCTTCGAATAGGGTTAGCCTAGTTTTAACATTCCCCTTGTTGGCAACCATTTTTACAAACGTGCTAAAACAACAACAAAAACGTGTTCCAGAGATTATACAATATACTTAACCCTCTGCAGTGATTAAACCGAATCCACGTAGGCTTATGAATAAATAAACAAGTGTTTTTGTAATGTCTGTCCGGATTAAAATTCAAATATTCCCGACAAGTCAATCTACGGCGGTCCCCGGCGCCCCGACCCCTGCGAGCGATCTACGTGCAGCACACGCGAACAAACCAGATGCGAACCGTTTTTGTTTACCTACAGATACAACGACAAAAGGTTTCCCTGTCAAGTAATGAATTCTTGGCCTGTGGAAAAGGGTTTTTTCACTTTTCCTGTAAGTATGCTGAAACGACGAAAGTGAAAGATTCATACTTTAATTACACTAGCTTTTGCCCGCGACTTCGTTCGCGTTGACTTCCTTTTGTTGGACTTTTACTTGGGTTAAAAGTATTCTACACTAGCTTCCACCCGCGACTTCGTCTGCGTGGACCCGGGATAAAAACTATTCTATATTTTAATCCAGGCTATAAACTATTATGTTCGCACAAAATGGAATCCAAATCGGTTGAGCCGATTAAAGGTGATTGGGTAACAAACATCCCAACTTTCGCATTTATAATATTAGTAGCATTATAATATTAATCAAGCCTATAGATACCCCATTTGTATACTGAAATTCATTTTAATCCGTTCAGCCGTTTTGGCTTGATTTTGATTTTGTAACATACAAATATCCAAACTTTCGCATTTATAACATTAGTAGGATTCGGCAGTTTTTGTGATGATAACTGTTTTGTTGGTGGTACTTTTCTGGCATGGGATTTAAATCCAGATAGGCACTGAAACTAAAATAGGTGCCTGATTCGAATATATTGTAAAAGATATGTAATGTCCATGGTCAGACGCAGTCTTATCAGATGCACCCAAATTATAAATAGGACAATCTATACGATAACTTCATCTATATGTCAGACAGGGACGTTTATGAAAGTCACAAATTATGAGCTTTGTTTTGCTTTCATTTTCATCTTATTTCTTTGTGGAATCGATGTGATTTCAGAAAATGGTTTGATTCTGAACACTTTCGTATCAACTTTATCCGAGAAATGAACACATTGCTTCGGCATCATTCAATTGGACAGTTTCAATTATACCAAACAAGAATTAGATTCAAAAAATAGTTCTAAATGGACTAATCCAGAAAAAAAATTATCTACGAGTACATACATTGTAACACGTCAGTATACTTCCTTATGCAGTCTAGGTACTCTAATCGCATACATTAATAACAGTTAAACCAAGTCCTCATCCTGAAGTCAAATGAAACAAAGAAACCGAATACTTTGGGATTCAAAGGAAAGTGAAGAGTCTGGTATCTCCGCATATACTACCCGAGTAGGGACATTCACTAAGCACATTCAGAGCATTTGCATACGTTTCTATTATGAGACCTGTGTACGTCGGAATTAGAAGCCCGGACTTAGCCGAGCTTTGTACTCGCGCCATTTATTTACCTACAGTTTATTTGTCTCAACAGAACCCTGAATTTTTAATTGATTTGTTAATAGTAAAATGGAGGATAAACCTGAAGTAAATGTAATCGATGGAATCGATGTAAGTCGATGTAAAGAAATATAAAGTTCTCATTTACTCCCAATTAACTAATTACTTATGTAACTTTTTGGTGTAACAAACTAAATGCCAGCGTAATTTAACTACACTATCGTAATAATATAAATTGTAAGCAGGTACCTTCTTATAGAATTTGTATAGAAACGCAGCGCTCGCGCAGTGCGTTAACAAAATTAAAACGTCAAAATCAAACACAAAGACGCCATATTTGGTGGACTGGCACGCAGTGGAACACGCACCGCTAACAGAAAATAAGGGACACAGAAAGACAGGAAGGGCCCGTGGGAGCGGGACGCCAACAAAACAACCGTACGGACGAAAGAGAGGGCGTTAGTGACGCGATGATTGAGCGCGCCGCAAGAAAAATAATCACCCGTCAAGCGGCGACTGAGAGAAACTACCCCTAGCGGGCGAGACAAGGATAGCTAGTCCCTTTTTGTTGAGGAGTGTGTGAGACGGAATGTGCCAAAATAGGGGTGACGTGCGGTGATGGATTATGCTTTTCTCTCTAAAGAAGGGAGGGGCTCACAGGTCGTTATGGAAAAAGCTAAGGGAAGTGGGGGCCATGTGTCGAGCGAACCTATGGTGCCCTTAATTGATTCGGTGGACTGAGAATTAGTTCAAAAACTTTGATTAAGACGTATTGGTACCGTCGTTTTAATAAATGTTAATGTAATGTTTTTTGGTTGTAAATTAATGATGGCTTACAAATTTTATTAATGGTCTTTTGTTCTACGAAGGAACAACAGCAGTAGTCAACAGTTGCTAATTGATATTTTTTACCATTTTATTATTAAGACAGAATAACAGTTTTTGTTGACTTTGACGCTCGTAACTAACGTAACTAGATTAGACTACGATAATTACATAATAATGTTCCGATTTAGTTTTGCTAAATTGTACTCGTATAACAACAATATTTATTAATAAAGACAATTTATAAATAAACTAAAATGAAAAAAGGGGCAGCAAATAAGAACCTAGATTTAAAAAAAAAGAGAACTTCACCTTTGTAAGTAAGTACCTAATAATGCTTATATTTTAACCTGTTTTGTGTACAATAAAGTGCTGACATACATACATACAAGTTCAGAAAAGTTTTGAGCCAGCCTATTTTTTTTCATATTTATCTAGATAGATAGATGTTTACCAAAATCTATCTAGAATAGATAGATGTTTACCAACAAATCTGTCGAAATAAATATTATATCTCAATTATTCATATGTATGTTGTATATAGGTATGTGTTAATATCTGAATGCTCAATCAAAGGGCCCCACATTAACGCACACCCGCACGCAGTCTTTTGTCCAGTCTAAAACCCTTTGCCTCACCATTGTCATATCAAAATTCCTTAATTATTCACTGAATTGTTTATACAATATTTTAACAATAGAAACGGAGGGGTAATCGTTTTGATTAATAAATTGTCAAGTTGAATCCAGAGCTGGAATATAAATGGTCCCCGCAAATATTTCATTCGAATATTAGGAGCGCTCATTGTTTTACGCAATGACGTATCTCAACCTGTCACCTGATTGTTGCGGGTCCTGGGGATGAGTATTGCGGGTAATTAATATTAATACCTATTTGGAACACTTAGTAGCTATTTTCCTTACTTAAATTATGTTAGAGAACTATTACAAGCTATTTTTAACCAGTTTAAACATGTTT
This sequence comes from Epinotia demarniana, assembly GCA_945867215.1. Taxonomy (NCBI): domain Eukaryota; kingdom Metazoa; phylum Arthropoda; class Insecta; order Lepidoptera; family Tortricidae; genus Epinotia; species Epinotia demarniana. The sequence goes on from OX244261.1 coordinate 8,933,797, forward strand.
AATTTGTATAAAAAAATACCGGTTAAATCAGGATTTCCTTTCTCCTTTTTACGTTTTTTATGTAACTATTTTCAGTTTATGTGGCCATGTATGTATGTTGTATACTATGATACGTTGGTAGATTATTATTTAAACAACATTAGGTACCTAAATAAATTATCATCGCTGAAAAGTGTAGTGATGCCAGTCAAATCGAGTAGCTATACAAGATAAGTTTGTAGTTTTGTAATATAATTAGTTAATTACATTAATTTCTCATCCGCATAAATAAACTTATCTTTTGCATTTTGGCTGGTTAGATGACACTAATGATTTGACTTAAGACTGAAACCTACTTACTAAATAAATAATCGCAAGAACTAGAAGAGATAAGTCGTATTCTTATTCAGTAAGTTGAGTTTATCAATTATTTAAATGCAAAAAACATTATTCATCATTTTATCTGCAATTCAGTTATTGGCATGGCACCAATATAAATATAAAGCATCATGTTTTCAAACGCAGTCTTATCAGTCCATAAAAATAAAAAATAAAACAGAAACGTAAGTACGTTTCTGGTTTTTTTATGTTACGTAAGTACCACTCACGGCTCTCCGACGGAATACAAATAAACACGTTTTGAAAATGCATAATTAAAATACTATATGTATCAAAATACCCCCCGTTCTTTAAACAAATTAATTTAGACAAGCGGAAGATGTAAAAACTTCCTAACACCAATTACGTTTTATAGCCAACCATTATATTAATCATCGGCAAAATTAATTTTTCATTCGGACAAATTGTTGAGAGGTCGGTACGAAATTGTTGCGATCGTGGCGCGGAATGGGCGCTGTCTTTGGCTCAAACATTGGGACTTGACTTTAGAAATTATGAATGTTATGGTGTAATTTAGCGTCTGTTTTACTGATGTTTATTAATAGCTTCAACCCACATTTCACCCTTTTGATAGATGATTTTTTAAAGACAATCTCTTCTCCGGGATTCAAAGTGTCTCTGCATAGGTTTTAACGGAAATAAGTAACAAACAGTAAGCAAATACGAGTACTTACATATAGTCACTTCCGCATTTTAATTTTAATATGGATTTACTGCGTACAGTCACCAAAATTAATGTCTGTCATATCAACCAAGTTGCAGTTAATGAATACTTATATATTTTTGATTTTGTTGATTTGAAAACAAAGCGGGCAAAAATATTTATCTATATATATTTAAATATTATACCAAAGAAATAGAGTCATGTCTGATATTTATGGGCGCTTTGATGTAGCAGATATTAATGCTGGTGAGTGGTGACTGTAAGTACCTAGGAAGCTGAACGTGGTGATAAAGTTAGGTAGATCTTAATCGTTTTGCAAACCTACTGCACCACACATTAATAATAAAGTACTGTCAAAAGTATACAAATCAGTTGAAACTGACACGTTGGATAATTGATTTACCGCGTCATTGTTCCAGAGTCGCTCCGCATAACCATCTCATTACAGATTCAAGAGAGCAAATTGTGCTACCTAATTACAAGTGAATGAGCAAAGACAATGCAGTATTTATGTTCAGCGATTTATTAGACAAAGCCACGATGTTTCGGCCAGACGAGTACACTAAGCACAATGAAGCTACAGGCTTCAAAATCGGGCTCAGGAAAACTATTGGTAAGTGTGAATCTTGACAAATGGGAGGACGACAAAACTATGACAGTGCCTCGCGCACGCCACTCGCTAAACAAAAAGGAACTCGTTAAAAATATAAAGAAACAATTGCCTTTTATGAGTGTGCTAATGAGCCCGTTTGAAATTTTAACCACACGTCAATATTCTTATGGAATTTAATTACTTGTTTCGTTTTTGCGTTGGACACTTTTTTGTTTAATAACGAAGCGAGAATTATACATTTCGAAACCAACTTGCCGGTTGATAAAATTCTTGCGCTATGTTTTAGTAATTTATCTAGTCGTAGATTACATATTTAAATGTTCAGATAATTTATGTCCCGCTTGTTGATAGCATAAGTGTACGAAGCGACCGTAGTGTTGAAAGATAAGACATAATGAGGATTGCTAATAATGGTCTAGACAAGGCAACGTTTGTGAGTTTAAATAAGTCAGCTCAGCATTTGATGTAAGAGCTCTTATTATTACGATGTAGTTACCTAAGTGTGTTGTTATTGCAACTTGTTCCAGTATTTGTCAATCAGTGTAATGAGTTTCTTTCATTTCACCTAAGCAAGGGATTCCTTTCTTCCGACTTAATCAAACGGAATTTCGTTGACACCATGATCCATTATACATGAGAACGCGATTATTTTGATGGATTCCGTAAGAATATAAGCATCAGCACTCCCCTAAAATCTCGAAATCGAACAAAGGGACCACGCGAGGCTCCCTCCGCGCCCGGGCTAATGCTCACCCCACATAGGAAGGAGATGTAGAGAAAAATGCGTATTTATAGCAAATACTCAAACAGACCTACATTGTGTACGAGTCAAATAAATGACTCTCATTTTTCGTGCTGTCAAAAAAATCTGAATGGAAAAGAAAACGCGGCGGCGAGAAAACGGCAGGCTGCGGTGTTTTTTATTTCGTTTTTAATGTAATACTAAGTTGGGATGGTTTAGATTAATTGCGTTTTACCTGAGCGTCTCCGGCGCACGGCGGCCGGTGCGCAAGGGTGTCGCTGAAAGAGTTCGCGACGCTGATCGATCGCGCTCCGCAGATTGAAAGGAGAGACGTGAAAGGTAATTATTCATTTGGCGACTAGAATAGAACACTTTTGTACCTTTATCTCGCCTTTTTTCTTAAGTTTTGCTCGAAATTTGCAAGTAAATGGATGAAGTGACACGGTGATTTGTTTAGTTCGACGCGTTCGACTTCCCACGAATTGGCTTTGCAATAGTTCTAGGCGTGGTTAAAAAAGTGATCCGCGAGGGTGTATATTTTAAGCAGCCTCTCGATCTCGAGCGTTACATCCATATTCAAAGCGTAATGCGAAATTATTTGTGATGAGCAAAAACTAAAGTGCTTTAACGGACAGTAGCAAAACAGGAACAAAAGCTTAAAAGTGAAACCAGGGCGATACTTTTGAAAACAATGTGCAAAAAATTTGCATGCAATGTTCAGACAATAGCGCAGCATTCCGGAAGATTGCACAAAACCGTCCCCGGGCGGCCGGCACATGTGATCCTGACCTGATTTCATGAAATCAAAGCCCATGCACTGGTCCATGGTCCTTTTTCTTCCAGCCTTTATGATTTATGTGACGCTCCTTTGACATTTTGTGACGCACGCCTCATTTAAATACCCAAACTTATGCTTTGCACATTTTAACGATCGACTTCTTTTTTCGACTGCGCAATAGATGACCACAAGATCTTAGCATTTGAATGAACATTTGGTTACCAGATTAGGCTTCTATGAAGCAGAACCATACGTGAGTAAACAACGCTCTTAGTGTCATTAACGTATATTCCATAATTTATTCCTGTAGAAAAAAGTTAGTTTACATTTCAATACAGTGAGTCTCTACATATAGTTTAAAAAAAGTTTAGCAAAATTGCAGGGAACTTTCTTGGCTTACATAACCGCGCTATTACAGCGAACCGGGGCAAAAAGTTAAACATTTTAAAAATCAAAATGAAGTCTTCAAGCGGCCTCGACGTTGTTATAAAATTACAGGCAGCTAGGCGGCGAAAACGGGCAAATTATAGTCCGCAAAGTACAAGATGATTTATGTGAACCTTATGTCAATAGGATAAGAGTTAAATTGGAGTGGTTTCGAATCATGTTAAAGTTTAAAGATTATATAGTTGGGACCGCAGCGGGGCACGCGGTGCCGATCGTAGATTGCATGCAAAACTATTGTCCAGGACCCATTATGATACATAAATGGCATGGATAAGGATATTTCTAGTCCTAGCATATAGTGAATTGAGTAAGATAATATTGCTATTAACTATCCTAGAGAAAGTTGATTATATAAAATAAACTTACCTACTTACTTACATATCTAAAGACTGCGTTCACACGCTACATTCATACACATTTTATGCAACAGCATGTACGATGGGTAGAATTATCCTTTATTTACTTGTTCAAGTTGAACATGGACAACTACAGCAATTAAAATTTATATCGTACTACTGCAATTCAACGCCACAATTTTTAATAGTGAAAGGGTATGACGCAACTTATACGCGTCCAAATTCCAGCCAGAATAATATAATTTTTATGATACATATATCATTAAACAAGCCTGTTTTTGTAAATTTAATTCATATTCACATAAACTCACCTAGACTCTGACTCTGACTCTGACTCAACTAGAGCCAACAAAGCTACAAGAAATAAAAATACTATCGCTTCCAGACACCATATAACTTGGGACCAAGTGCAAACCCACCGTAAACCTTTTACTCAGCTCGGCAAAACTCTATCATTTGATGCGGTATCGGCCTCGGCCGGCCATGTCTCAGATAATACGTGGTCTTGCTTAAAAAACAAAACGTGCTTTCCTTATCTTCAATGATACTATACATTTGAAGTTATCTGTTTTGCATACACTAACACGATGACAGTATTAACAAACTTGACATATTCAAATCACGGGTCTCAAGAATATTATGTCAGAAAATTTTCTATTCAAATTAATGAGTTAAAGATTTAGCTGTATGCACATTGCACATTATGGAAATAGGGTTTAAACGGTTTTCACCGGTTGATTTACAAATATATATTGTATGTAACAGGTACCCTTTTCCTGATTACTACTGACTAATCTTTAAAGCCTTCATAAAGTATTTGTTGTGTAAAATTGTATGACAGCCAAAAGATGCCTTAAAATTCCCGAGCCAACGGCTGGCTGTATCGTGTTAATATTCAAAGGTTCGATGACTTCCGACCATTAAGGTGATCCAAAACGTCTCAATACCCAAGTAACGAGTTGGCCATTAATTCGGGGATGTATCGCAAGATAACTTTATTCTGGTAGCCGACTGCTTTGTATGCGGCGGCCCATGCGTCCGTCATTACCCGTCCACAACCTTACCAGCGCACTCCAGATCCTCAATTTTCACCCCTATTCCTTGAATCTTAAAGTTGATGGCGACGGTAAAACATTGTTTGCTCGTATAGCCCTCTCGGCTTTATCTTATTGGTCAACCATTACGCCTAAATTTAAACTCTTCATTATAATACCGCAGTGAGAAAAGTTGAGATAACTGGCAGTGTGGATAAAATGCAGGTAATGAATTTTGATAAAACAGATATGGGGGTAGGTAAATAAGAGATTCTACTGATAGCCATTTCTGATTCTAAGAGTAAACTTTGCTTTGATTAATGCAAATTGATAAAATACCCGTCTTCTCGAAAAACCTCTTGACTGGAGAACCTACTTAGTAGAAAGATCCTTATGAGTTACTTACAACAACAAAAACACATTATAAAATTTAAACCTAATTCTGTGAATACATGGAAAGGATCCCTGCCTAAGTATTCGAGCGGAGGCCCTGGAAAATTACACCTTATTTGAGATTATAAGCTATTGATAGCAATTTCATCAAACATCAACATCATGGTCGAGAGGTTAATGACAAAGTGGACGACCATCATTTTAATGCCCCATTATTGGCCACGTTTTGTATAGAATTGTAGAATGTCCAACCTGAAATAATGACAGTTTATAGAGGCTATTAACCAGCCAATATCAACGATGGTATTAGGCCATATAATACAAAAAAGGAAGTAGAAAATAATATTATAATTGAAAGTACGTCAATCGTGCACCAGGTTGACAACACTGGTATGTAGAATAGAATACACGTATATTGCAGCAACAATAAGAATATTATATCGCATAGGTCATACATGAACAGTGTGCCTATTTGATTTATTCGACCAAATGCCACCACATCCACAACTGTGCAGCAAATGTCTCCCGGCTAAACATCCAACACTCAAGCATCATTGCACAAAAAAACTTTAATTAAAATATCTTACAATCGATTCGCAGACCGAAATCGATTACGAGCAATCGATACCTCCCTCGAGGAGGGAGGTTGTCTCTGCAGCGGGCGTTGACTAATCGCTACTCGTCCGCGCGGAATAAGACTGATTGCTCGCGCTCGCCTATGCCTGCCGCTATGTGGCCGCCCTACCTACACAAAACCGACATTATTTAAGAAATCAGCCTGCTCGAGCGGCAACAAAGGGAGTTTTTACCGCCTACGTGCTTTTGAGTTGTTGCTTTTGCTTGATTGGAAAGCTGGCGATTAAGCTCGCAGGCTGTTAAGAAAGTGGTTCAAATGCTTAGTGCTATTTATTTCGAACAAGCCCGCTGAAATTATAATGAATAAATAAATGGCGAGCCAGCGCCAAAATTTCGGACGTCGGTTATTATAATCGTTAGGTTAACTGCTTTTGATTTAAAGATCTATTTGTTTTAGGGAAGCGATTAGTCTCTAATAAAATCATCTTTTATTTAGCAGGTAGGTATTCATCATTCATCGTTTTGTCGTTTCGATTTGTGGGGAGATGTATATCTAAAGACCATACATGAAATGAACATATTATGCTTTCCAAATTGCTGAGCTTAATTAAGCCTGCATGCAAGCATAGAATTGAATTAATTATGTTCCTCTTACTCGTAGTAACAGTTATAACAAAAACAGATCTAATGATAATCTATCCCCATCGCGTTGTAATGAATAGCACAATAAATGATTGACGCCATTAATTTACTATCAATGGTCGATGAACGCATGCCTTCCCGCCCACTGCCATCGCGGATTCTACACACGTACTAGAAATAGAAAAAGGCGAAAAGGTAAATGAAATCTATATTAAGTTATCAATTATCATGAAGGTTACGTCATATTAATTGCTGCACAGTCTCGGCGCTCGTTAGCAAGTCTTTGGCGCTCATAGAAATGTGGCTAAGTAACTTATTCAAAACAAAAGACCCTAAAACATTTTTAGATACACTCTTGTCCTTGGTAAAGAAACTGCTTCATTTTGAAATTAAATACCTATTTAAAAGCGAAGGGCCCTCTTTCTACAACGAATCATATTTCAATTTGATGTCAATCCCATTTCAATATATCATAGCGTTGCGGTGGCGCTCTCAGTTATGTGCTTACATATGATGGAGCACATCAACCCGGACGATTATACTTTCCATACGATAAAGATTCTCTAAAAATTTCGGCCTTTGTTCCATAAACGAAGTCTGCTGAGATCTTATTTTGATATGTATGTATGTCAGATGTCTATATAGGTTTCCGTCAAGACGCAAAGTTAACAATTAAAGTAGACCGTGAAATACACGCATAGACTCCTGCGCAGGCGTGGCGTGTAAATGCGCGCGATTGTTCCGTGTAACGTCTTAATCGCTCGATTATAATCCAATCTCGCGCCGCCGCGACTAAAGTGCTCAAGGCGCAGCTCCGCGCTGGCGCGAGTTCAGGGAGGTCTTTAGTGAGGACAACCGTTTAATAACAACGGAACAGACAATGTATAATTACATAGTTATTTGTATTTAATGAATAGACGAGCCTGTGTAATAAGAGAGTACCTAATGAGCGATAAATACTAAGAAAAAAACCAGCAGTTTTGTGACGACATTGTAATATTTAGCGCCAGTTCCATTCATATATACTTGAAGGCTTTGTGGTTATTCAAACTTAACTAACCATCTATTTATACCGTATGTACACAAGATGTGAAAACTAGCATATTTTGAAAAGTATTTCTAAGTAAACGGGCGCTTTGAGTTCATGTAGTATCAGAGGAATGTGATGATAGTTTTACTCCCAATAGGTAAACATAAATTAAAAGCTTGTCTTCATAAGATGACCCCGAATGCCGATGAAAAACATGAAATTATTACGAGTATGCCAAAAACGGTATCTCAATATCGATTTCAAACAATTTAAAGTAGGTAATTAAAATAGGGAAGAGTAGACAAGCGAATGGTTGCGTAATGTTCAGTTTATGTTAACGCAGATATTTTGGGCGACATTACTTACATCTATATATACGCAGTTGCTCCTGCTTTACCAGAAACAGTAGACAGAGCACTTTAAATTTAATTTTCAGGGCAACTTCAAGCAACTGTGGGTTAAAAGGCGGAGAAAATATGGTATTACTTTGACATTAAATGTTATGCAACTACCTGCCTGTCGGCAGACAGTTGAAATAGAATAGAGTTGAAATAGACCATGACTTTGTGGCAACAAAGTCGTGGTCTATTTCAACTGGCATACCTACACCAATTAAAACATCGGTGTCTCATATCGCGCTGCAGATACCGATCTATCAGCTAGAACAAAACGGTCCTACTACAGCCGCGTCTGGCGAAGTGATGGCACGATCGATGATGTTGACAAATGCGTGTCGACACACGAGAACACATATACATGCCGCCGGCATGCGGCATGCGATCGCATGCATGCATGTACGATTGCATGCCGTAGTACATGGCTCGCATACCCGCATACTAGGGTGGGGTCCGACTATTATCGTAGCGGTTATCTGATTTTGAGGAATTTTCTTACTATTGTTTAGTTAAACGTAGACTTTTGTTTGTTTTCTGTGCTCGTTTTGAAATGTTATTTCCATTTTTTTAAAGTCAACTATTAATTCATAGGTTGTACTTTTTATTGTAGTACCAACAGCACACTTTACAGATTAATCTCTTAAACAGAGCCCCACTAGTCTTTGCACTGTATTCTGCAGATTTGGTTCGCAAACTTTTCAAGCTCTTAATTGGTTATTACCTATCATTGCAATATCATCTTAATAAGTGTTCAGTTTCTAGCAAAGAAAAAACACCCAATTCAATCAATGTAAACAATTAATCCGCATTACTTACGACACCGTACTCACTACATCAAAAGGCGTTAAACGCCTGCGACCAAAGCTAAAGTTCTATTAGCCTTGTTTCCGTCGGTATTCGAATCAGTCGGGATTGATGACCGATCAGACATATTGCATACCTATCAGCTTTATGTTCTGGCACTTACCGCTAATGCTTTTAGAAATCGGGCCAACAGGACAAGAACAGCCTATACGTCTGTTCTCCTCATACTACCGCCGTCATTATGAGGTAAGGGTTTAAAATGCATGGTATCAGTGCCTCGGACGATTTAGTCTTTGGCGACGGGGTGATGACGGCAAATTGGTTGACGATGATGATACACGTGATTAATTAGAATACATAGGTTCATTACTGTAATTGTAGCATTTGAACCGTTTGAACTAGATCCTTGAATAGATTTTATGGTTACAGTTGGAAGTCGTTTTAAAACAACATTTTGCTGCAGCGCGATGGCTGCAATACTTGTTGAGTTCTTAAAATCTGTGCCGCAATATTGATATCCGAAAATGAAATCCAACAGATGTTACGTAAAATATAAAAATATCTTTGCACCTCCAATATCCTAGTATCCGATCATATTCGATCGATTAATCAAAATGTTGTTACAGCCGTTACGTCGATATCGCCTCACACATAGACGCGGAAAAAAAACAAGAAATTCGATACACAAATGTCTGTGCGGTAATATTTATAGATTTTGATTAATGACTGACAGAGGGGACGCATCTGATGGATGGTGCACGGAGTTATTAGATAATGGTGTTTCAATAGAATTAGGAGCTTTGTTCTTCCTGCCCTTGCGCTGGGTCAAGTTGCGTATACGCATGATCTTTAGACCGTACCGTAACCAGTTTAGTTTAAAACTGGGTTTACAGGTTCGAGATACGGGAATTTAATTGACGGTTTCAAATTGCTTGAACATTTGGTCCCAAATAAAACAGAAAGGTACAATGTAAAAAAAAAGCCAAGTGCGAGTCGGACTCACGCACAGAGGGTTCCGTACCATTATCTATAAAAACGGCAAAAAAATCACGTTTGTTGTATGTTAGCCCCCCTTAGATATGTATTTTGTTTTGTTTTAGTATTTTTTGTTATAGCGCCAACAGAAATACATCATCTGTGAAAATTTCTACTGTCTAGCTATCACGGTTCTTGATATATAGCCTGGTGACAGACAGATGGACAGCTAAGTCTTCGTAATAGGGTCCCCTTTTTTTACCCTTTGGGTACGGAACCCTAGAAACACTGGATGCCTATGATTGCTCAGATGATTGTATAATCAGAGGATAACAAGCATAAACAGTTCAATAAACTGTAACCCGACTGCGTTTGAAACGAAAAAAAAAATGTTTTCATTCAAAACGTAGGTAGGTACCTAAGTAGTTTATGTCACCCGGTGCAGAATTTCGAGTTGGCACCTCATTTAACAAAATCAGTTCATTATCTTAAACGCTACGCTAATACAAACATAGACTGCTAGAAACATATCCTATCCTTTAGTAGTCGGGAAAAAAAAAACATTTTTACATACCTGGAAATTCTATGCACCAGCAGTGTCAATGAAGAAGACACACCAAAAATAAAGATCAACGTTGATAATTATCAAGAAAAACGCATTTTATAACTTTACGCAAGATACTTGCAAATGTGAATATTAAAATCTCGTCATCTATTATTGGAGCTATTTGTCCCATATCACAAGTTATTAATAAAATCCAGAACATCTGTTATTACTGGAGCGGCCTCTTAATGAGTTTTAGTTAGGGCTCTATCCCACTACACGATGCGAGGCGATATGCTTAGATTATCTTTACTATTATCAATGTGAGCAAAATATTACTATGATATGAGTACAACTATACACAATACCCACATATAACTATGGTATTAGTCGTAATAGTGTTCGTCTTTTTATAGACTAATTTTTCAGCACTGTTTAGGTGGATTATGAAACTCTAAATATATAAAAATCGCTGTGCAGAGAAATACGGGACCGTCTAAAACGGAAAACCCCCAACAAATTTCTTAAATACTTAAATTCCTCAGGAATAGTCACTTCTTTGCCAATTTAAAAGCGTAACAACATCAGTTGTTCAACAATGCAAAATTGTAGCAGGTACAGGCTTTCTTCCCATGGTCCTTTCACGTTTGATTCAAAAGAAAGTGTTTACAGATTTACAACCAACTCGAGGGCGCTTTTACCACAAACACCAAAACAACAGACGATCAGGACAGGACATTTATTTTAAAAGTAAAGGTGTATAATTCGCAAAACACCAGAGAAAGTGACCACCGGACTTGAATACATTTTGGCGCATTCTGTAATTCTTTGAGAAACAAAAGACGTTCGCAACAATTGTAACAATCGACCACCTGCCGATAAATTGTGCCATTTGAATATTGCAAAAAATACACGGTTTCGTTTTCATCTCAGTAAGTGCAGTACAGTCTTAGTGTGTAGTTGAAATTGCAAGTGTCAGTGAGAAATATGTGATGAAAATAGGTGTAATTAAAAAGCACGCAGAATGTTTTAATCAATAGTTAATTAAACGTAAGTGGTATCCATAGATTATATAAAGAACTCATAATCATAGATTGCATTAGTACCGGCAGTAGTGATCAATTAATATTGAAAATTTTAATTTGTAGTTTTATAAGGTATTTATTAGTTCAGTCATTTGTTGAACAGTTCAGATTATATCAGAACAAATTCGTATAATATGTAAACACGCTATTAACAGTACAAATAAATATCTTATTAAGACTAGTAATTTCACACAAATTATTTTACTCAAGTACGTAGGTAGTTTTACATACCAGGTACTTTCACTAACAATAAACCCATTTTTTCCGGATTTTATCGCGAATAATATGTAGATCTTAAATACATCCCGACGTTTCGAGGCAAGTGGGAAGACTGAGTTGGTTTTTCTTTAATGAGTAATATATAAGCGTCGTAACCGAAGACAATATTAAATAAATACATCCTTAAAGTAATACAGCCTGTGATGCAATACCTACCTAATTAGGCAAATCGCAAGACGTAGGTAACCAATAACTACTACAACAGTTAAGGAATTCAACGGAATGGGAACGGAATGGTTTCACAAAAAAAAATCAGTTGGAAAGTACATTAAATTACTTTTAAAATAGACATCGCTCAATCAGGTATTAGCAGTTACATTTGGTAAAAAATTAAATAGTAGGTGATATATTTTTTAACATTGTAGTTATTCTACCAGAAACTATCCATAAACCGCATTTGCTAACATCCAACTAAGCGAATTAACAAGCGACGACGGAATTAAATTAAGAATTAATTCCTATCTATCTGTCTTGCGGCCATATGCATACAGATATAGTGAAGATGTCAACGGTCCACTTACATTATGTTCCTGAGATATGGCAGGTACGTACTTACATAGGCGTTAGTGGTGTCGGTATAATGGAATGCTGTGCGGACCGGTTTACGAGATGATGTGGAAGGCAGTGCCGAGACAAAATCGCTCTTATTCACCTCCTTTTCTTTTGGAACAATAACGTAAAAGTTTATAATGTGAATGAAATTAAATGCAATCAGGTCACAGCACAGTGCAACCAAATATTATAAAACAGGTGGACGAATTTCAAAAAGTTGGATCATATTAAGACGGTAGTTGTCTTTTGGAAGATGTACATAATAATAGTTTATAATGTGAGTGAAATTAAACAGTAGACTAATCGCAGTGCAACTGCAGTTTAAAGGGTTCATCAAAGTTAAACGATAATTATCCCTAAAAATCTATAAAATGACAAAATAATTATCACACGAAAAACTTACATAATTGTAGTTAAGTAAGTAATTGCGTTTGTAGAGACGATACATTATTTCGTTTTTACCCAACAGTTTAGGTACTTACACTTAATTAGTATAAATAATTCGTTTATTTAAAGTCCAATAATTAATTTACTCACGCGAATTTAAATATGAACAGTAAAAAGTACAATGAACTACAAAAGAGCAACGGCTTCGTTAAGAATTAAAACTGGTCAGCGCGAGAAAATAGCAAGGACACCCTATATCCAAGAGTATGATATCAAGGTTAGGCTTAGCGGAACACACCACATGTGGTCAAGTTTAATAAAGCGCGACGCGCTTATGGGGCGACCGGAGGGGGGACGGAGCGCGCGATAGAGGCTTAGCCGCCATGTTGTATTATGGATGCCTATCATATTTTGGACCCGCTCGGGCCGGCTTATTCGTTTTTTTCCTTTGCTCCATCTCCGGAACCGGTCTCGGAGCGACGACCATTTATTGTAGATTAAAGAGGCTTGTTGTCTTAATTTTAAGCCACACTTTAATTTATGACCGCGTATTAATGTAGAGTCTCCGCCATTTTTTTCCCGAAGATACGTACGATACGTCTTTGGTTTCTTTATTTGTACTGGTGTTTTATTAATACGGTCACACTATTGATGGTTATACTTTGTGCTTAACTTAATGGTTTGGCAATTAAATTAAATTGTTCTGTGGTAACTGAATTAAAATGTGATGCCGCGATGAAAGATTTCCCTCGACCCCGCGCGCGCGCATACCATTTGTCATGTTCGCGTTGTTTGGAGGAATTTGCTTAGCACTCATTTTATTAAGCGGTGCAATTAAAAGTTATTACGGTTATTACGACAATTTTTATTGTTTTAAATGATTAGGTACACGAACAGTTAGCCGCTTTCATCAAGTGCCTTGCTTGAACTACTGTGGCAGTAAATAAATAGATGAAATTGAAATGATTTTTGAATATTATGTCAACGATTTAAGTAAAACTTTGACTCATTGGTCCTTTTAGTAGAGTAAGTACTCATTGTATAGTTTTAAGACCATATTTGATTCAAATACATATTAGAAAACTGCAAAAATCTATTCAATAAATAAGACAAAAACAAGTATCAGTACGAAGCAGCAAAAATTACAGTACAACCGGAACGATAACTAAAACAGCTCGCCGGCGAAAATAGTTCCACCCGTTTCATACGCGCACCTACATATTAATCATAAATTCGCTTACAGCAGTACAAAGCAAAACGCGAAAAGACCCGTGCAAACCATGTCCGAGGGAAAAAAATGACAGTACGGCCGAGCAAGCCGAAGGACGCCGGCGCAAAAAGCGGCGGTGAAAAAATATGATTTACGGGATGAAAAATGTGGAAACACACGCAAAAAGGGACGGTGAAAGCGGCAGCAGACGAATTTATTAATCCGATCGGCTGGATCCCGTGACTAGTTGTTTATTTCATTACCGGCGGTTAAAATGTCTGTGAGCGCGCTGGAGTGGGCCAGTGTGATACCTTGTCAGTCTCTCATAGAACCTACAGTCTAAGTATTATGGATTTAGGCGTAGAATTTGAAGTATGAGAATTGATCGTACCTTACAGATTGAATTTAATGAAAGATTTTGTATGGGTGTCCTAGCTGGAAATATAAGCAGTGGAATCAATATTATAAGACTGAGATAATTTATAAAGCTTTATATAGTTTAATTTAAAGGATGTGTCCTTATTTTTAAAAGACTTTTCTTTATTTCCTTCACATACTTATAGAGATATAATTAAATATATATCTCTATAACTATGTGAAGGAAATAAAGAAAATTTAGTAAGTTCTGTCTCGGTCTTTTCCAACCATTCGCTCTCAATGTTGTGCAGTCAACAGGAAATACTGAGGATTATGTTGCTACTTTGTCGCATTAACAAAACTACTACGACAGTTGGAATGAGTCAAAGTAGTAAAATAATCATCTACTTTAGCTGTGCTACTATACCTATACTACATAGTTATATTAGTTTCACCTGAACATATTATCTCACATATTTATTTCCCCGTATCTCTTCAGCGATCAGCCTCTCATCAATACAATCATACAGTCAACATACAATAACTCTGCAATATCTGCCATCTCTGTAGACCCGGTGGCAAAACGACTGTGTAATTATGCTACCATTCAAAGCCCTGCAATCTCAATAAAGTGTTAAGAATGGTGCCTATACAGAATGGAATTTATATGTCTTATATAAACTGGTGGCTTTGTGAGCTGTTGAACTAGCTCGCGCTTGACTTTTTTTTCAAACACTTTTTTTTATTTCGAAAAAGATAACCGTCAAAAAAAACATAATTATACAACCGGCACACCAAATTTCACGAGAAACGGTTGAGAAATGCGACCTGTA
Source organism: Epinotia demarniana (assembly GCA_945867215.1). Classification (NCBI taxonomy): domain Eukaryota; kingdom Metazoa; phylum Arthropoda; class Insecta; order Lepidoptera; family Tortricidae; genus Epinotia; species Epinotia demarniana. The sequence continues at coordinate 8,948,871 of OX244261.1, forward strand.
GAGGAGGACATACGAATGAATTTTTGCCCAAGGTGAAACGGAAAACTTCATTAGCTGCGCTCGCTCGTTTAATAAGACTTACGAAACAGTAGGTACTTTAATGTAAACGTATTGACGATGACTATTCGTGCTGAAATCAGAATTGTTATAATAACGTCCCTTAAAGACTCAATTAATGAAGATAATAACGATATTATTTTACATATACGTTTTTAATTTTATTTTGTTGAAAAACCCGTCTAATATTTGCCACAAAAACGTTATAATTATAACATCTTTATCATCTAAGTAATTATTCTAAATATTCATTTATATTTGATGAGGGCAAACCCATATACAATATAAAAAAGTAACAAATGATACGTAGAACTGAAAGTAGGTACTTTTGAAGATATGTTTAGCAAATTGACGATTGTACCTACTTAATAAAACTGTAATAAAAACTATTTGTTAGCTAACAAGGTGTTTGTTTTTTTTATGCATATCGTAGACACAACATAAAAAGGTGAAAGAAGATCATGCACTACATAAACTAACGTTTTCAAACACGACAGCTTCATAAACCATAACAATTCAGGATTCAATCACCAGTCACGAACTCACGGCAAATGAAGGGTGTTCGATACTAACCATTCATTAAGTTCGTCAGTTTCAGCCTAAATCACACACCTCCTAAACGGGCGTTTTACTAACTTCCCTGCTAATTTAAACATTTCTGGTGCACACACTAATGGTGCAAATTTACAATGGGCTCTTTTAGAAATGCAAAGATAGAAGTGCCAATTAGTACGAGTCAATCAAAATCAAACAAAAAAAATTGATAAGTTAATATTAGGGGCCTAAACTCCCGTACACTCTAAATAAAAATACATTTCAAAATTAATTGTACGATATCTTTTTTTTTTTAATATAATTTACATTATTTTCGGTTTGACTGATTAATATCACACATAACTTATAAGTAAATATATATAAATAGGTATTCTTAAACAATGATCAAGAGATCCGCGTAAATTTTATCATTGAAATATGTCAGCAACGCATTTATTTACTTCAAACTGTACTTGTCTTTAGAACAGAGCCACCATATTTCCACATTTCCACACATTATCATCCATCTCCCCTCAACCTGATTACCAACTTCATCACCCTTCCACAAACGTTGGCCAAACATTCACACCTCCAACATACCTCGGCTCATAGCTAATACTCGTGACAGATACGGCGATGCGGCGGATCTTGGGCGGAAATTAAAACTAATAATTCAAAAAGTTTCCGCGCGACCGAGCCGCTTGCGCAGCAGATTTATGTCCCCAGTCTGAGTCTAGTTCTAGCTCCAAACGCGAGGTTTTATATAATTGGATAGCTATGTATATAATTAGGTGTACTCGCGATACTTACATTAGAGTAAAGACAGTGAGTTAGCCCAGAGTGGGGCAAACAAGTAAATATTTCTACACGTTTAATGGTCCTGCCTGACATTCTAAATTTCAAAGCGTAATATAAACTTGAACAATGACAAACTTTAATTCAAAGCATAGAGACAACGTTGTACCTAAACCGAACATGAATAAAATTTACTCCTGCAAAATTAGCTGATGACTTGTTTAAGTTAAAAATAATCTCCTAAAAACAGTAAAGACCTGAACTATTGGTTAATTAATACTACTGACTTTTATTTATGTAAACTGTTGCTTGTACTAGCATTATCAGCGCGCACTGGCTGTTCACCACCACTGGCTCATCCTTCGCCAACATTGTCATATGTTCAGCTAGACCAATCAACAAAGAATTCATTTGTAATCAAAATGTTTCAGCGCTCCGAATTTATTAGTATCAATGCTACGATATTGAGTGTCAATACGACCAAAGAAATATAGAGTGTAGACGGTTAACCTCAGATTAGAAGCACCTTAGTGGGAAGTCAATCGAAACCTAGAATCTATACGCTGCTGGGCGTGTAAGTATGGTTTACAAATTAATGCGAAGAAATCGCAAGCGATTGTTATTGGTAGTCCTTACTATGTAGATAAGCTCTCAAAGGTGGTGGTGCCTGACATTATTTTTGATGGAATTTCTATTCCTCTTTCCTCTACTGTCAGGAATTTGGGTATCACCATGGACCAGACGCTTTCTTGGTCACCCCATATAGCTGAGGTGAGTCAGAGGATCTTTAGATCCCTTCACTCCCTAAGACGTCTCCAGAATTTCCTTCCTCTTCGTACCAAGTTGACCCTTACTCAATCTCTTTTGCTTCCTCTTCTGGACTATGGCGATATTGCGTTTCTGGACCTCAACGAGGAGCTACTTGATAAGCTGGAGCGTCTACAAAATGTATGTATCAGATATGTATTTGGTCTACGCAAGTATGATCATATCTCTGAATTCCGCTCTAAGCTTCGATGGTTACCGATTCGCCGGCGCAGGGATGTGCATATCCTGTCATTACTTTTCAATACACTGTTCAGCCCTACTTCCCCTCCTTACCTTTCTGAGCGGTTTAGTTATATGGCAGACGGCAGTGGCCACCGCTTGCGGTCGAGTACTAACCTTACTCTTGCTGTACCGTCTAGAAAGACGCGAACATACTCCAGATCTTTTACTGCGCGCGCTGTTAAATTGTGGAATGAGTTGCCTTTGTCGCTGAGACAGTCGCAGTCTGTTGCGTCACTTAAGATGAATTTGAAGAAGTTGTGGCTTTCCAATGACTTGTGAATTGGTTGAATATAGTATTTATTTATTTATTGTATATTTGCGATATATATGTAACATATGTTAGTGTGTATTATATTTTATATTGTATATTTATATATGTATTGGCATGTTTTTATTTGTCTAGAATTAATACTAATTAGGATTTGCTTTATTTTCTCTGTTTTTGTACACGGTATAAGTTTGCCTATCTCGTTCTACCTACCTTCCTCTCAATTGCTCAAAGGTTAGCTGGAAGAGATCCCTTATAGGGATAAGTTCGCCTTTGTACTTTGATCTATTGTGTGACATGTATATTCCTTAACCTGTTATTGTGTACAATAAAGTGCTTACATACATACATACCTTAGTTACTCCTGTATGAGTGGCCGCATTCGATCAAACCAGACCGACCCAGTGTCAGAGTTTTATATAGATATACTCTTCGCTTTTTGGAGTACTTGTCCTTTAGTCTTGATATTTTTTAACATGAGAACTGGTAAACGGCCAAAAACTGTCTACTTTTCATTTTTGCTCTCTAGCCATATGGCAATAGGCAGCTTTATGTACCTATACATATTATTATATAACTAGTCTCGCGTTTTATACCTGTAGAGTGGATGAATAAATTATTATTATTCTAAGTACTGGATACTTCGGTTTAAAGAACTTTATTGTCTAAAGAAATTAAATATTTCACTTACAAGACAACTTATAAATAGTTAACTTATCTAAAACTATTACAATTTTACGCAATAAGCAAGCATTTTATGACAATGTACAACAAACAATCATATTTATATTTAACTTAGGGTTCAGAAAGAAATATAAAATTAGGAATAGACCCTATAGTTTTAACATAAGGTTTAGATTTCAGTGATTAGTAACAGGGTCCTACGAGGGTATCTTTGATTGTGCGACTCGTAACTACTTCGCTTGTTTATAGGGCCAGTTAAACGAAACTTTTTAACATAAGGTAATGGTCGGTTACCGTAATGATACTATTTTTGACATATCATTTTGCGCTTATTAATATACATATATATATGAGATTCTACTTTATGTAACTATCTATATGTATCTTTTTCTATATATTACTTATATTCTATTTTAATTATGTTAGTGTATTTGGCTTATTTCTATCTACAGCTAAGGAATCCTTATAGGTTGTTTATTTTAAATGAAGTACGTGTTTTAAACATATTATGAGTGTACGTTATATTGATAAATACGGAATGTAATTGCTTTCTACATTTATATTTATTATTGCTTTTATTTGCTTGTTCGTATCTACAAATTTAAAAATCCGTATAATTCATGTATTTTTAATTTGTTAGCGAATCACGATAATTCCTGGGTATGTGGTGTTATTTGGTATTTGTTGGTATTAATATTAATAGAGGTATCTAGTTGATTATTAGTAGGACTATCATTATGGATGGATTTTATTTTAGGTTGTATATAATTTTATATAATATTATTTATTACATGAGATTTTATTCTGCTTTTGAAAGTACTAAATGATTTAATCCCTTTTAATGTTTTGGGTAGGTTATTATATAATTCAGCACCATCGTACATCAGATTTAAGGTTCCGTATCGAGTTCTAGGAGAACGTAGTACTAAGTGATCCGCGTTTCTGAGTTTTATTCTTTGGTATTATATACTTAATTAAACAAACACGGTTAATATTAATTTCTTATATACATATGTCGGCAAAATAAAATAAGTTCGTCAATTGACTTATTTGAGGCCAAGGTGCGCTTCCGACCAGAGGGCGCCACAAGCGCACCTAACGAAACTTCGGAGCGGTGCGGCGACGAGCAGTGGGGGCAGTAACAAAACCGACCCGCTGCCGCCCGTGCCGGCATTCAATTGCAGGCCTCCGACGGATCGTTGTGCCTCAAGTGATTTTGTTATGTTGATCATTAGAATACCGAGTTGTTATTAGTTTCCAAATATAAATCTGTGAAAGTGTTCCTTGTTTTATTAACTACTGCCTGATAATCTGCCATCTTACACGCCCACATGTCCGATACCGAGCAAGCTAAGGAATCTATCATTGGCACTAAGCCGACATCAGAAGTGTCAAACGAACCCAATGGCAGTAAAGACAACCGTGGAAATACGGAACTCAACCAGTCGGTGCCGCCGGGTGCAAACAATAGTGAGGCTGATATTTTTATGCAGTTATTGCGTAATATGGCAAGTGGTTTACAATCGCAAGTGGCGCCGGTGTGTGGGCCACCGCTAAGGCTTATTCGTTTTGACCCTGAGGACGTCGACGCTGACATCGAGGGATGGTGCAACATAAACAAGGTTATAATAAAACAAAGGAAACTTGAAGGTACCGATTTATTATTGGCTTTAACACATGCGTTACGGGGTCGTGCAGCTTCATGCCTTACAAAGATTAAAACTGATTGCATTACCTGGGAAAGTATAAAGGAATTGCTACTATCCAAATTTGCTAAACCGATGCTTATGCAAGATTACTTTGATCGTATAATTAAATTTCAAATAACTAACAAAGAAACCGCAGCCGATGCTGCTATACGACTATGGCAGCTAATTGAAAAGATTCCAAATGTTGATTTACCCGAGAACGTGATCACAGGTTTTGCCATATCAGTTTTATCAAACAGTGATGCGAATATACGACGCGAACTAAACGCTCACGTTATAACTTCGAAGTCTCATCTGTGTCGAGTGTTGCGAGGAGTATCTTTCCAAAAGAGGAAAATAGATGATTTTGAACACTATTCCGATAATAAACGATCACGCAATTATGATCCTCGCGTTTTTACGGGGACTTGTCACCGATGTGGTGAAGTAGGCCACAAAATACTGAATTGTCCGCATAATCCGCCTGCCAAGTTACAGATTTCAAAGTATTCCTCTTCACGCCTGCAAGAAAAACGCCCTGTTACCTGTTTCACCTGTGGCAAGCCAGGACATCTGTCTTCAATCTGCCAAGCAGCCAAAGGAAAGCAAGATGCCTTAACAAAAAAGGATGTGAGCCTATGTAGCAAGCAAGCGGTAACTGGTGAGCTTAATGTAGCAGGTAAAAGGTGTCATTTTATTTTTGATTCTGGTTCAGAATGTTCATTGATAAAGCATAGCGTTGCGCAACAAATTAAGGGAACACAATTCCACGATACAGTTATTTTAAAAGGGATAGGCGGTTCTAATGTGACATGTTCTGAACAATTACGTTGTGTTGATAGTGTGCAAGAGTTGACTTTGGAGATGTTGCTACACGTTGTTAGTGACAATTGCCTAGTAGAACCTGTATTAATAGGCCGTGATATTCTAGATATGGGGGTACATGTTGAAATTAACGATTCAGGGGTCTCATTTTTTCAATCAAAGTTTGCTCAAACGTGTAATATCCTCCCGAAACATAATTTGTCTCAAATTGATACGGACGTTTCTGGGCTAGACCAAACCACTCTTTTCGACTTGGTATCCAAATATTCTCATAGTTTCGTCGAAGGTGTGCCTACAAATCGCGTGAATACTGGTTGCATGAAAATTGATTTAATAGACATAAATAAAACTGTACAAAGACGCCCTTACAGACTTTCAGCTACTGAGAGACAGATAGTAAAGAGTAAAGTATCTGAACTTATAGAAGCAGGCATAATACGTGAAAGCAATTCTCCCTTTGCTAGCCCCATCCTTTTAGTAAAAAAGAAAGATGGAAGCGATCGTATGGTAGTTGACTACAGGGAATTGAACTCTAATACTCGTGCTGATAATTACCCCCTTCCCAGAATTGCTGACCAAATAGATCGGTTACATGGTGCTCATTATTTCACCTCGCTTGACATGACCTCTGGCTTTCACTGTATCCCCATAGAGCCTGAGTCTATTGAACGGACAGGGTTCGTCACACCTGACGGACAGTATGAATATGTCGCAATGCCCTTTGGTTTAAAAAAATGCCCCATCAGTTTTTCAAAGATGCATTCAGAAGGCCTTAAAAGATTGTGACTTTGCCCAAATCTATATGGATGATGTTTTAATACCATCTAAAACCATTGCTGAGGGATTAGAACGATTGGACCGTGTTCTTAATGCTCTAACTGAGGCAGGCTTTTCATTAAATATGAAAAAATGTAGCTTTTTAAAGACTCGGATTACTTATCTTGGTTATGTTATTCAATCTGGAGAAATAAGACCCAACCCAAATAAAGTGAAAGCGTTGGTAGAGAGTCCTCATCCCCACACTGCTACTCAAGTGCGACAATTCATTGGATTAGCTTCATATTTTAGGCAATTCATACCGAATTTTTCGCTACTAATGGCACCCTTATATCCACTCGTTCAACAAAAAGGAGTCGTCTCTTGGACAGAACAACATTCAATGGTCTTTAAAAAGGTTATAGACATTCTGACTTCAGAACCTGTTCTGGCTATTTTTGACCCTGATAAGGATATAGAGCTGCATACGGATGCTAGCTCGCTTGGATATGGGGCAGTATTGATACAGCGACATAACAAATCTCCCCATGTGGTTGCTTATTTTAGTCGTCGTACGAGTGCAGCCGAATCGCGTTACCATTCGTATGAGCTCGAGACCCTTGCCGTAGTTCGTGCCATAGAGAATTTCAGACATTACTTGTATGGGCGTAGTTTCACAGTACGAACAGACTGTAATGCACTAAAAAGCTCTAGTACCAAGCGTGATCTGACTCCACGAGTCCACAGGTGGTGGGCTACCTTACAATGCTATGACTTTTCTATAGAATATAGAGAAGGTAGACACATGTCACATGCTGATTTCCTATCAAGAAACCCCCTGCCCGACGATATGACTTCTTGCAATACCAACGCGAAATTCAAGTTGATTCAAAATATTGAATTACAGCATGGTTGGCTAGCCGTAGAGCAACAACGTGATACCGAGATATCCGACATCATCGCAAAATGGAGTAACGGTGATCTCCCCCAACATGTAGCACATTCATATGATGTTAGAAAAGGTGTATTGTATCGAAAAATCCAGCGCAATAAACGCAATTGGTGGCTGCCAGTTGTCCCTCGCTCCTTAGTTTGGTCCCTCATTAGTCATGTTCACGTACAGCTCAAACATCTTGGTTACGAAAAGACGTTGGACAAGCTATACGATTGCTATTGGTTTCAAGGCATGGCTAAGGCAGTTAAAAGATTTGTTGAAGCCTGTCTCATATGTAAAACATGTAAAGGAACTTCTGGCGCGCAACAAATTCAATTGCATCCAATCCCTAAAGCATCTACACCCTGGCACACCGTGCACATTGATATTAGTGGTAAACTCAGCGGTAAAAGTCAAAGAAAAGAGTACGTTTTTGTAATAATTGACGCTTTTACAAAATATGTTTTGTTACGTCACACATTACATTTAGATTCCACCAATGCTGTAGAAACTTTGGAATACGTTGTTAGCTTATTTGGACCCCCAAAAAGAGTTATCGTAGATCAAGGGCGCTGCTTTGTTAGTGGTGAATTTAGGGCCTTTTGTCTCGAAAATCACATAGATTTACACATTATTGCGACAGGTGCTAGTAGGGCAAACGGGCAGGTGGAAAGAGTAATGCAGACACTTAAAAAGCTTTTGACAATTGTCGAAAATGATGATAATAGTATCTGGAGGGATGAACTGGGAGAAATTCAGCTAGTTCTAAACACAACAAGATGTCGAGTGACGGGGTTTACACCCATTGAACTCATGTTTGGTATAAAGACCCAACCATTAGGTATTTCAAAGATAATACACGAAGTAGGCACTAACGACGACAATAGGGATACTTTGGAAGAAGATAGGCAATTTGCGGCTAATAATATTCGGTCTTTAGCCAATTTTGAGAAAGAACGATTTGACAAGGGTAAAGCTCAAGTTAAACCTTTTAGTGAAGGTGATTTTGTGTTCCTGAAGTGTTGCGAGCGTAACCAAACTAAACTAGATCGTAAATTTAGAGGACCTTTCAAGGTCACTAGAGTTTTAGAAAATGACCGCTATGAACTGCAAAACATTGATGGCTCAAGTAGGACTTTCAAGTACCCTCATGAAAGCTTACGGGAGGTGCCTAAGGGGAGGGCAGGCTTAACAGAAGTGGCAGAGGTTATGTGTGGTGAGATATTTACGGAGGATGAGACCGTGTCGGCAAATGAAAGTGAAACTAATGAGGCAGGCCGGATTACAGTTAACGCGGAGGTACACAATGAAATGGAAAGCGATGATGACATTCCGGTAGTCCCTGGGACTAGCCGAATGTGAGACTGCAGTGTCTTTAATAGAGGTGAGCTGCATTCTTGTTGACTGGCTGCAATCTTCTGGCTTGCCTCACTCTATATGAGTGTCGGCCCCCAGATAGAGGCGCAGAGCTGTAACAAGTGCAGAGTGGGAATCGCTGGAGTGTTATTGTGTGTGTTATTGCGCAAGTGTTGTTATTGGGGGATATGACAGTTGTGGTTAACTACTCAGTTGTGATTTAACTATGAATTGAATGAAATTTATGGTAAAACGTTTTACAGATTAGCGCCCGAGGACGTGCGAAAGTCAGGAAGGCCGTGTCGGCAAAATAAAATAAGTTCGTCAATTGACTTATTTGAGGCCAAGGTGCGCTTCCGACCAGAGGGCGCCACAAGCGCACCTAACGAAACTTCGGAGCGGTGCGGCGACGAGCAGTGGGGGCAGTAACAAAACCGACCCGCTGCCGCCCGTGCCGGCATTCAATTGCAGGCCTCCGACGGATCGTTGTGCCTCAAGTGATTTTGTTATGTTGATCATTAGAATACCGAGTTGTTATTAGTTTCCAAATATAAATCTGTGAAAGTGTTCCTTGTTTTATTAACTACTGCCTGATAATCTGCCATCTTACACGCCCACATGTCCGATACCGAGCAAGCTAAGGAATCTATCATTGGCACTAAGCCGACACATATATATAATATTTTATTTATGAATAAATTATTGTTGTGTTTAACATTAAATAACGAGTGTTGCGACAGTTATAACTGATAGGTAAGAGAGGCTATTAGATAATTTCAATTACGAATTTAATATGAATTTATCAAACAGTTAAAATGTTTTATGCATATACACAATCAGAAGTGTAACAATGCCTTGCATACATTTTAACGATAACATACTTTGGCGCAGCAGCTTTTGTCTTCCCGCCGTTTAGTTCTGCCTACAAAATGAGTTGTCGTAATTAACTCCCAACAAATGACTCCGCCTTCGCACCATACGTCCAAGTCGGCCTTCGGCGCCTACAATACAGTCCATACAAAAAAGCTCCTTAAACATAGACGCAGACAAACAGTTGAAGTAGCGTACGAGATCGCATTGACATTTTGCATAACGAGTGCCATATGTCGAGAGCGGCGGCACATCAATCGAGCGCCCGATGGCGAATGCATCAATGCAATGCTTACTGCTAAATCTGCTACGGACTTCTATTCTGCTGGAAGCTTAGAACATACCAGCGTACCTATAAGCCAGGTATTGATTTTGCGAACTACACGTACACGCGACTTGTTTTTGTTAATTCAATTAGGTACTATTGTCGTTTCGAACTGAGCCTCAAACATTGAGTCAAGTTCCTATCTCACAAAAGAAGTAGTGAAAATAGAGTCAGCAATAGGTAATATAGGTATATAGATTCTAGCGTCATTTAATAAGTCCTAGCTAGTCCACTTTTGTCCGCATATTCGTTCGTGTATTATTTTGAAACTTAATTCCAACCCACATTTCATCCTAGTGTTTAATTCTCGGGATGAAAAGAATTTCTTTTTCAATCTAGGTTATAAAATACCTGCGTGCCAAACTTCATCCAAATCCGTGACCGAGTAACAAACATCCTTTCAATTTTATCACGTTGTTAATATTATATATCATATTATATTATTAGGATTACGAGTAAAGGCCAGCCCTTACGTACTGTTGCGTTATCGTTGCGTATTCTGCAATAGAGGCAGCTACTCTCTTGCTATATAATTATCAAAGTTAAAACGTTAATGACCTACTTACTACCTTATTAATTGTATCCATGTGTTAAGAAAACCGCACATAGCCGACTCCGTAGGTATCCCACCTCCTGTTTATTATTTAGAATGTGTAGCGACGCGAGTTGATGCGCGCCCCAAGTGGAAATCTTTTGGGATTACGCCGCCGTCAACTGGCTGAGGATGGGGGCACACTGGGCTGATGTAATACCTCCTAACTTCTTAATTCCCTTCATTGAGTAGTAAGACAATTATCTTATTTTGGAGGCATTTACTTGGGCTCAATGGGACAAGGCATTCGTTGTCTTCGGGTTACGTTTACACACCCATAGTAAAGTATTTTGTTTAATGTGGTATGGTGCCTGTTTCGAAACATACTCATACATTTTAGACGACCCCATCATCACTCTTATTAATGGCGTATATTCATTACACGGCCATCTCAAAACAAAAACATAATCTCGGAAATATTTAAATTTTACATTAAATTGCATTTTTTTGCTGATTCATGTTATTTTAATATGCCGAAACCGTCGCATTTCCATGGTTTTAGACGTTTGTAGTGTATACATATTTGTGTAATGTCGTGTAGGTACCTACTCAGCAAAGCTGTTTATTTCAAATGCCAATTAAAATTCCAGGAACTGATCTATAATTTTCTTTGTTTCTCAGTCTGCTGTTATTACCCTTTATAAATAAGTCCAATTTAGGTATATAAACAATACTAATATATTTCTGATTGTGGTAGATCATTCCTATTTGTCAGCAGAACTCGGTCATCGTTGCGCGATCAGCTACGACGGCGACACATCTGGGGACCGATTTTTGACTTTCGAGCGCTCGAATATGAAACAAAACTAAATACGTTTTTAGTGTTAAATTGGCAGACTCGTACTTTCAGCCAATAGAATTGAATAAGAGTGGTTAATACCACTCGTTTTCCAATTTTCTATCACTATTTCAAAATAGCATTTCATAATTTTTGACAGTTTTCAAGTGAAAGAGTCGGGCGCTCGAAAGTCAAAAATCGGTCCCCAGCACGGCTATCACGCAACAGCGCGCGAGCTCTCTCGATTTTTCTCGCACTATCCGTCTCTCTCTTATTAGAACACTTAGAACAAGAGGTATAGTGTGAGAAAAATCGAGAGTATATCACAGCCCTCCCATGATAGACGTGCAGGCTATTGTAGTGTGGCTAGGTGTGGCTCTTGTCAACTATGTAAATCGCCTGATGAGTCGCCGAACATATCGCCTGGACATAAACGACCATAATAGAAAACGGAGCGCGTGCGATAAATATTATAAATGCGAAATTTTGGGTGTTTGGATGTTTAAATGTTTAGATGTTTGTTACTCAACACGCTTAAACCGGCAGTTTATAGCCTTGATTAAAATATAGGATAGTTTATCCCGGGTCCACGAAGAAAAAGACGCGGGCGGAAGCTGGTATACTATATTTCCGGTGTACCTTCTATACCTTTATACGTACTATTATTTATTCTGTGCTTGCGGGCTAAGCAATCACCTACTGTACCCCAGGCCGGGCGGTCTCAAGCGCGGTCCGCTATGATGTACGAGAAGACGGCGCCCGGCGAAACCTAAACCCGGGTAAAGCCTCCATCACGTCAAATGAATACTGAATCACGGCGGCCATTTGAATTTCAATATCTATCCCGGCTAATGCATGTATTATACGCGATATGATCACCTTTTGCGTTTTTGGGGGGTAGTTTTGTTACCAAAAGGATTCTTTATGTAGACTTACCAAAAGTCAAATAAGATCACCCACACCTTGCCCGGTTGCGGAGCCAAATAAGGCAAGCGGATGGATCACGGTATTTAAACTCCCAAAGTGTTGTGGAACCGCCATGTGCAACCCAAACTAAGCCAACTTTGCCCTGTAGGGCGGAAATAGGAAAATGTATGAAAAAAAAAATATTGTTGCCTCGTGGATATTGTAACTACGCGTCATTGCACTGAATAAATGTAGTGTTTTGTACCTGGAGGCAAGTTAGATCGCTAGGCCTTCTGAAAATATGGCGGTGATGCCGTTAACCCGCACTGGGCCAGCGTGGGGACTACTGCTCGTTCCCTCATATCCATTTGATGCCTGTGACAAGTTATATATAGGTTAATATATACCTATTATTGTATTACTTCCCAAAAACGGCGGAAATACACACTTTAGCACATTTATATAACGCATGTTATTCCTTTGGTCAAATTATCATTTAGCATCATTTTACTGTGTCAAGTTTTATTAGGAGAATTGTTAATTAGGCAAACGTTTTCCTTTGGCTAATGTCATATTCCAAAAATTTTAGTTCAAGTATGTTTGCAGCAGGTGAACTTAATGCATAAGACAATCTTTTTAGTGATGTCGGCATTAGTGGCACCAACTTTTCATAAAGGAGGAGATCTGGCCGAAGGGTGTACTTTTCCAGCGATTTCGAGGCCGGTTAGGTGACTCCGTTGACTCGCAGAAAATGTGTAACGCGTATACAAAACGTTTTTTGACATTCGCAGGCTAACGGCGTGATATTTTAAGAAACTACAAAATATAAGTATAATAGCCACGGCTAATACAATACTTGCCGAAATTTTGTTGTTTTACCTGAAATTAAAATAAATTCACATATTGCCTGATTATTTTCTTTGACATATTTACTTTCAATTGACATTGTCAGTTGTCAAATTTATTTGAAAAGGTGGTTAAAAGAAAGGTTTTTTATGATGACTTTGAAAGACAGAGACCTGCAACGAAGATGGTAATATTCCATTGATACGCTTGCGCCCTGAAATAACTCACCTGCCTTCAAACATCAAACATAATGAGTAGATACCATCATCTCTCTGACAGAACTAAATCCATCTAAGCCTACCATTTTATATCAGTTTATAGAAGGTTTATAGTATATCCATCTTATACGCAATAGTTTATACGGAAGGAGTAATTGCGATCGATTCGATCCAAGCATTTACTAAAAAACTCTCAAAATACCTACAGTTTCCCAAGGAAAAAAACTTATTTATTTATTTATTTACTTATTATCTCAAAAATGTACTTATGTGGTAGGTATACAACAAATTTCGCCAAACTGAGATCAGTTTGTTGGCGAACTGAATTTCTCTTTCCCGTTAAGTTAATGAAAAGGCCCGCAACTAGTCCCAAATTCCCAGATACATATTCTGGGCACATTTATCAGTGGCAAAAAGGGAGCTGAATCGGCTAATATTTTTTTTGGCGATTAGCGAGAACTCTCTAGAAATACCTACAGATTCGCAAAGATAACTTTAGCGTTGCAAAACCCCGCAATATTACTCGACCTTAGTAACATTAGGAGAATAAGAGCAGGTTCCTTTTTGTTTTCCGTTTTATGTGAGAAAATCTAAGTTGGTTTTTGTTGGAAGGTTTAGCGTGGGAACCTCCAGTCGCATTGACCCCTCCAATGCTTAGACAAATGATTTCTGAGGAGAATTTTCCTTAAATACGTCTTTGCGGTTTTTGTTTGCTTTGTAAGTTATTTTACTTCGTGCGTGTTGGAGGGTTAAACTGGTGGAGGACTGTAAGGTAGGAAAAATTTAACTTAAATTACTTACATAATAACTTCCTATACGAGTAGATGTACGTTCAGTTTGGATACAATATAGTATTGATAAATATTATTATATCATACAGCTCAGCCATAGGGTGATTTCAATATACTCAAATAACTTAACTAACTAAATCAAACGGCAACTCAAATCAAATATCGAAATGCGAGTGAATTATTAAAAAAAACGCAATACCCTTTTCTCATGCCTGCATTAGCTTGGATTACAACTGCATGCTTATATTACGAAACGACTTATGTTCTATGTTATTGAACTTATTTACGCCATTTTATCTTGGATTAATCTAAATTATATATTAGAGCAAGATCGTAAGTTGTCAGAATATTATGAGTTTGTACGACGTTTTGGTTGGGACCGACACTGTATGGGGAAGCTGGGGTCCAAAGGCGCGTCCTGACAATTTTTCTTGTAAACCGAACATGACAGATTTGTACATTGATTGATCGAGCCGGGCTGATGGTTGGGGTGCCGAATTATAATACCAAGGGTGTTTGTGATGCTAATGTGTATAAACACAAGTTTATATAGTTTGTATATACACATACAGACCACGACGCAGATGTGGGTAATGTTAAAAGAAAATACAGTTGGTTTTGGGCACCGAAGCCCTTTTCAATTTCTCGTTTGATTTAAATACTTATTTACAATTACATGTTTATCATCATCATCAATATCATTGGCCTTGGAATATGATATGATTTAAGCGTCTTTGTTATGGAGGTGTGGTACTTACGTAGTACGGAACTCGAAAGGCCGATACCTGGAGCGACAGCTACGACCGCATATTGGGCAATTACATACCAATTTTGAATTGTCAGAAAGCCACAATCATGTACAAATATACATTGCGGAGAACAATGGAAGAACATGATTCTATATTTTCTTCAAGTTATATTACGAGGCAGTTATTTTTTAAAATTTGGTAAATTGAAATAAAACTATAATGACACCTTCACCGAGTAAAATCGATTTGACAAATCGTTCAGTTTTTGATTTTTTTAAGAAAATTTTGGTAGAATTCTAAAATGTAAACTAAAGTGTATTTTGATATGATAGCAAAACAGAAGAAAAAAAAATTCGGTCTGATATTTCCTTAATTGGGTTCGTAATAAAGAGTTTAGACAAATAAATTACATTTTAAGCTTCTTCCAATTTTTCCCCTAGCGTTCTGATGAAAATCTTCATTCACGGAGGGCGAACTACCCTTGAAAAAATAAAATAAAAAGTATTATTAAAGAAGAGACAGTTCGGGCCGCATTTGTAACTGTCGTGGGCCGTATGATGAAAAATTAGTTCAGTCTTCGTGACAAAGGCACGTCTAAACCTATACATAGTTATCTCTTTCTATCCGGTAATACTATCACGTAAGCCGAACGAGAGGAAAGTATGGCCCCTGCGTTGCGAATGGCAAATGACACAGATAGCTTAGGGATGACCGTAGGAGCGAACAGCAAGTTTTTGACAGCGGCCATTTATTGTGTATTGAATATCAATATAATTCTCGGCTCTAGTCGATTTTTGTCCCATAGAGGAGTATCCCCGAAGGGCGAAGTTTGGGCACAAGATTACGGGCCATAGCAAATATTGCCCGTGATTGATTGAGGGACCCCACCGGATGTTTTCTTTGCTCTTTTGTTTTGATTTGAGATTCCACGCAAATACCGAGTGGATAAACTGGAATACAAACAACGAAATAAAAGTAAGTTCGAGTTTGATTAATATCGTGTCATCTTGAAGATCCAAAGATAAACGAGTAGTCATACTCATTTTTACAAAAAGTCGTTTCAAGGTAACGTTCCTATTATCAGAAAGTCTGAGTAAATGCACAAATATTCAGATATTATCGTTTATTACGTTCACTAGTGTAGTTTCAAGCAAATTGCCAAATGCAGAACATAGAGTTACCAAAAGGACTTTAGGTAAAAGTGTTTGACCTGACCCAATATATGACAATAGACGTCCAAAACTGAGTGTCAACTATTAGGCATTAAAGTGTTAAACACGAGAACGATTACCAATTACTATACTACCGGAGACGAGTCCATCTCGGCTAGTAGTTAGTCATCAAATCATATCATAAGCAATTTTGTATGGTATTACTTCACATAAAAAACCTAAGCAACAAAGTGTTGCATCTAATCAACAAACACACTCCTAACCCTTCCAGAGTTCACTGGGATAATCAATTATGTATGGCTAAGGTGAGCCACGGAAGCAGTTAGAGGGAATGGTCTCGCCATTATCCACTAATTCAGTGTCATTTGCCTGCGGCAGGCGACGGTCAACCCATTGTGTACGTACTCAGATTTTATGTTGATAGAATACGTGGTTGGATTGACGGTGGGTAAGAACGGGAGTGAATTTGTCGCACATAGCAGTAGTAGTGTTAGCTGTATTGATTATGCTAGGAAGGAGGTAGAGACTAGCGACTTGAAAGTGAGTTGAAAGGTGAAGATTGACTTGATTTGGATGCGCATGACTTACCGGCTGAAGATAATGTTCACTAACTGCAGTATTTTCGAGCAACTTTTAGATAATATGTCGGGCATTTCGAGCCAATTGAATATGTAATGAAACATAACCTGTTACGACGTTTAACATATTAACTGCCAAGAATTGTTACGCGCTACGCTCGTAGCCGATCCAGTGATGTTAACTGTGTGTAGCGGTAAGCGCCTACGGCGTAGGCGCCCGCTAGGCGGGTTCCTGGCAGTGAAAGTGTCAAGTGTCATTCCATCCTCAGAATTCTCACCCAGATCGAAGAATACAAAATACAAGTAACAGCTCACTCCACATCATCTTATCAAAGTAAAGCAAACCAATCGATTCTCAGCGGGTTCCCTTTATCTGGCATAATATTGATTGTCCGAAATACACTCCGCATAACAGTTATCGCAGAAACATTTTTAGCCGAATGATACTTTAGCATAATTATAATAAATATTTTGCGGACAAATAAATATTTGCGGACAATCTTACACAAATCGACATAGCCCCAATCTAAGCAAAGCTTGTACTATGGGTGCTAGACGACGATAAACATACTTATATAGATAAATACATACTTAAATAGATAGAAAACATCCATGACTCAGGAACAAATATTCGTGCTCATCACACAAATAAATGCCTTTACCGGGATTCGAACCCAGGACCTCCAGCTTCGTAGGCAGGGTCACTACCAACTAGGCTAAAGCGGTCGTCAATTATATACTTAGCATAACTATCATGTCGCATAACACTCATTCGGCAGAATTTTGAATTACAGAATAGTAATATGGCCGAATTTACTTCGCTGAATTTTACGTAGCAGAACGTATATTCGCCGAATTTCTTGAAGCATACAACTAATATCTCCGACTTTTTTTTTGCATAATTTTATGTGCCAGAATATACGTTTCGCCGAAGCCGTACAAATATTGAACCGTGCTGCTCTAGGTGACAACTAGCGCGGAAAGCGTTCTAAGGCAGGTCGGTGTAGGTACGACGAGCGAAGCGACGACCCTAAAACGCACGAGCCAAGCGAGAAATTGTACAATACCTATTACTACGGAATTTCACGAATCACGTAGACAGTAAGGAACAGTGACTTAGTGGCAAAACCGACTTGGATCGCGGATAGGTTAGAAGACGAAAGCGGGAGCTTTGCTCCCGCTTCCGTCTTTGAGGTTATTTTTTTTATAAAAGAGCAGAAAACTTGTTTATTGTGTTGTGTAACAACATTATGCCATTGTATGATTCTGCCAAAGAACGTTGTGCCAAATGACAGTATGCCAGCTGAATATTATGCGATACAAACTTCGGTGACACGATTATTCGATCATAGGACTATTATTACAATCGTCATGATGCCAATGTACTATTCTGCCAAAGGAAGTTATGCCAAATGACTGTATACAATGAAAATTATGCGAAAAGTAATTCAGCGAAATGATGATACTGCCATGGGCTGTTATGCAAAATAAAATTATGACAGTCAATTTTATGCAACACATTAGTAACCCATTCTCAGCATCTAGTTTACCGCAGAATAGTCAAACCATTACACACGGAGCGAACGTGTTGCCTGTTCCACGGAACTTAATACACTCTGAAGGCATATGCCAACCAAAACTGGTTTCAGTTTCACAAAATCTTCATCTTTTAGGAACTTACTTCCATCACAAAATACCTAACAACTTACCGATGCTGGTTTCAGCAGCAAGTTAATCCATTACCTGTGGTCCAGGGCTGTAATTCACATCGTTATCCAAACGCATTGCAACAGACGAACCAGTCTATGTTTGACAATTAGGTGTAAACTGTTCCAAAAGTTGAGCTCTAGTTATATTAGACACAAGCTCACTAGTGAGTACAACATGTTCGTGAATAAATAGGTAGTACATAACAGTAAGTGTGCGGTGAAATGGCCTCGCCATTACAGATAAACCCAAGTCATTTGCCTGTGCCACCGCCCTCCAGGCGCTCTAGAGGTTACTATTAAAACAGATTTCAGTTTGACATCTGTTGGTTTTCAAGAGAATTTGCAGTAGACTTCAACTGCCTAACAACCAGCGAAGGAGCAGCTTATTAATAGTTATTTGTGCAACAAGAGAGCAAAGTTTGTTTTTGCTGCGAGTGCTAATTTTGAGTCCTGAGGAAGCGAAAGATTCTAAAATGATTCAAAGTTTGAATCTTGAGCGCAGCGAAGGACTCAAAAGCACGAGATGCAAATACTTTGCTCTCGAGTAACACATACAACTTTTCACCTCAGCAGTGAGAACATATTCACATCAAAAAATATATCATAGTATCACGTACCTATTCGTCTCAATATTATTCAGGAAGAAAACTTAATTAGGCGTTAGTTACTGCTTGTTTTAACTCTTCAGCGCCGGCCGCGCCGTTAGTCAATACTAGAAAGGCGAGACAAGGCGCGAGAAACCAAAGGATATTTCAGTATCTAAGTATACAAGTGTCGCTTGACACTAACACATCACTAAAAACTAACCGTTAATTGTTAAATTTCACAGATTTTACCCATATCTTCGAGATATTTTTGAAATATTTATCATTATCACAAGGGCACACATTTATAGCATATTACGTGTATCTCGCGTGCACACCAAAAACTAGCCGTATACTGTTGTTAAAATATTGCCTTCGTCACGTCACTGACTTCACCATATTTCCTAGTTAGATAGAAAATAGATTTATCCAGGTAGTACTTTTTATATTTAAAACCAAGATCAATAACGCAAGAATGACGAATAAATTCTACATAATAAAATCTCAAACAAATTAACAGCGACAGTGCTAATAAAGTTCAAATATTCTGAACTTGTAATAGACCCCATACGACGAAATGTAAGTGCTCTGCACCAAAATTAAAAAGTTACTTTGTCTCACGGAGTGAGCAAAATCGTATTTTGCACACTGTTTTTACGCAGCAAAATATGCTTGTTCGAGCTGCTGAGGTGAAAAATATAATAACAAATTACATTAATTACAGTTACCTGCAGCTTATTCAGTTTCTGTTATGGTATGAGACATGACAAATATTTATTAATTATTATTTATTTACATATTTTCCTCATTCTGGACTACCAGCTGTTTATTTTCTAACCTAATATATTTGGTTTTAAATACACCATATACACGCACTAACCTCACAAGATATGTCTAATACCATCGAAACCTCAGCAAGATAATCGATTACTCCCGGTGCACTACATGGCATCACGTGTGCAGCGAAATGGTCGCGCCATTACGGATAATCCCAACTCATTTGCCTGTGCCACCGCGTAGAAGCTGGATTTTGCCTGATCTAGATTAAGTTTAGATGTTGGTTTACCATGGTTATTGCATCAAAACATCTTGTTGAGAACCACGGCTTGCAGCTGCTTCTTAAAAAGGTGTGTTAATGAGATTAATAGCACCATTGAGAGTGGGTAATCCCAGCAACCTAATATGACAGTGGCCACTGAATTTTGGTAGAAACTACATGGAAAACGCGGGTGTACCTTTACACACTTTTCGTTCTTTTAGTTTTTTTTAAACTCATTATTGTCTTACCGGGCCACAACAAGAATAAATTTGGTCGACCCAATACTTCATACTGAAATATTTTTATTGCAATAACTTTAGTTTATCTGATATACAGAGAGATATGAATGCACCGGAAAATATTGTATAGTTTCATGATGATAAACAGAGTGTTCTGCAAATAAAACAATTGACGACGCGACTATTATTTTAATGTCACGATTGTCACGATCTCTTCCGTGATTAATCTTTCTGCCTTTAATTCAGACTGAGCTGCATGCTAATTTTAACGAAATGTCACATGCAAATTGCAATCTAGTGAATACATTCATATCTGTAATCAATTAAAAGGGGAAAAAATAAACCACATTGTGAGAACTCAAGTAATTAAACCCAGGAACCAAAACTCAAGGTTGAAACATTCCTGAATAATCTTATTTATCTATGTCAACCGTCGGCTTTTTTGTAAAACGGATCTGTCACAGATTATCTTGGGCCATTAGTCATTCCTTTTGGTTTTGGACCAATCTGACAGCTGTCTTAACCCTTTTTAACCAATGAGAATGTCATAGGCGCACGATTTACATTGTGGCTTTTTTTACGATAGGTGTATTAGGTAAGTGCTTTTTTATTGCATTCTGATATCCGTTTGGGTATTATCGTAGGTAGTCTTGATGTGGGTCGTAGTACTGCACAAGAGCGGGGAGAATTTGTTATTTATTTAAAGAGACAAATACCTAGCAATATTTGCCTAAAAATAGGTAAAAATAATTTACATTTTCTTTATTTTTATACGAAACTAAGCTACCCGTGTCGCTACCCGCAATAACCGCGTTTTTTAAAGAATTCAGGGAAACATAACCTGCACGCATCCGTAAAGTCCATTCTGTAGGTATACACAAATGAAAGAATTTTTGAAATCGGATGTGAAGTTTCGAAGATTACCCATTACAAACATACCTACAAAGTTATAAACTTACAAAGCTGTATTACAACCTCTCAGACTTTTCTCTCTCTTTACAATATTAGTATAGATAAACTATATTTAAAGCGATGTTTCACCGAAATTTAGACCAAGGTCCTCTTAATGACTATGTCTAACACACACTGCAGATCCATATAAATTGCAATTATTACTAGTTTTTATCCGCAATCTATATTATGTCTAATTCGCTTATAACTTAAATAATATGCTGCCGTAGTTTGTGATAAAGGAAATCAGATTTTCCCCATCACTCTTATAACTGGACTATCTTGTATTTTAATTATATTTTATTTATTCTGTCAATTTGCCCAAAATCGTCAAGGCAAATTAACGAAGAATTGTAAGCATTTCAGTAAATATATAATTACTTAACGCGATAAGTATATTTACGATTGAGCTGAATTCTGGTCGGACGTTGCACCATCAAAGTAAGTATTAAAAGTTAGCAGTGCTTGGATTCTTAAATAAATTAAATCCGAGTTCATCAAACTTTCCCTCGTCATCAATATATACGGACAAATCACCCAAAACACGAAACAAAAGCGTCGGAACAAACGAACAGAAATAATGGATGCATCAATTGTGTTCCCATCAATAAAGCGGCGAAATCTTAACATCTCTCCGACATCTCAATTCTTGTATTGAAAACAACAATAATATTTCCTGAAACAGGATATTTATTTAAAACAAGGCGTTGATAAAGTAATTTTCTTTTAACCTTAACCATGTCTTTATGGAGTGGCCATTACTTAGCAGTGCTACACAGGCCGCTCTGAGCAATGACTCCATATTAATCAAAATGCCATATTTTTATCTCGCTCTTTGTGGCGTCTTCCCTTTCGCACAAGTCATGGATATCTCGCTTTCATATTACTGACGAAAACTCAGCTAAATACTGTTGTGGACAACCTAAGATGTACTTTAAATTGGGAATAGAAACGTTCTATTCAGCTTGTACCGCGAAGCACATTATTACCTTTGGATCCGTCGGCTTAATTCAGGTTCTGCAGTCTTGCTCTCCTGAGACGAAATTCGGTTTTTTTCCTCTCTCCATCACGGAACCTTTTTTCGCTTTTTCTGAATGGACGTAGGAAAGCATTTCTTCCCTTGTCCATTTCTTACGCATTATCTCGTAATCATTAGTTGAACCGTTTCCTTGATAGGGCATTAAAGGTTTTAGACAACTCTATTTGGATGAGGGCTATTACCTACTAAGTATTGAACAAACTCTCATAAACGTGAGAATGGAATAGTTTTGTGGCCGGCGTTGTGTCTAGGTATCTATGCGGTTTATGTACCTACATATTCGTAGTCTTTATGTTTAATTACTAATCAGTCAGTTGCCAGTACTACTCTACTACAGAAAAGAACTTGAATTTTACCAATTCATTATTAGTGTTTTAATGCTTACCAGCACTCTATTGATCTACTACATAAACACGCATTTTGGACAAGTAAACAATCAGTGACAGGTACCTACGGGCACCAATATTCGCTTAAAGTTTCATAAATATGTATACTACAACCTTATTGTTGCAGAAATAAGGGTTACCTACATATTTTTGATACTTTGTGGTGCCCTTGACTGTAGGTGCCATAAATGAATAATAGGTCATGTTTCAAAGGCATTAAATAGGTTTCGATTTAGTCATTAGCATAGCAAGCCTTAAGAAAAAACGTGAAATTATAAATTATCTCTTAATTGAACCTAAATTATCTGGTCAAGCAAGTACTAAGTATGCATGCCTACACAGACACCAGTACCGAAACCCAGTATATTTTTTATGTTTTTTTTTAATGTACCTAGGTATTAATATCGTTATTTTTTTGTATTAATTTTAATCATCCAGCCGAGTGAACGCAGTGACCGCTAGCCGCCATCTTATGTAGAATAGGTACGAACTATAACCGGGTGAATGAACTTCGTACAGCGCGCCATACAGGATTTTTCAAACTAAAGTTCCTTTTCATACTTAAAAAGAAGCAACAAATTTTTTTTTTCACGAATGATTAGTACCTTTGTTATACTTTAAGTGGGCTTCGGCTCTAAGACGGATAAAAAACATGTTGTACATACTAAAATTATAAAGAGGAATTGTCAGTGATATTGCTTTGTAAGATTGTTTATATGTAGGTAATGCGTAGTCTCCGGAACCAGTCTTCCGATTTCCATTTTTTTTGACCTGTGTATAGTGACCTGTGTGTTGACTTTCTGGATGGTCATAGTTTATTTTATATCCCGCGGCTATACCTGCGTTCTTTGCTATACCTACGCGCGCGAAGCTGCGCGGGCAGCTAGTTCATAATACCTAAATAATTTGACTGAAAACACCACATACAAGAAACCGTCTCTAAAACAAAAACCAAACAAAGGGATGGCAATCTAATAAACATCTCCCCTCGAGCTGATATGAAGCAAGCACCACATGTGACATGTCAGTACCTGTCGACGTGTGGAGAAAGATAATACGTACACGCCGTCTATTTATACACACTATATATGCTGTTTATGTTTGTTGTTAGCGTCTGAGGGCATTTTTCTTTTGGGCTATCCTTCCTTGATCCTCAATTATTTTGGTGATATGGTACTTTAGCTAGGTAATGCAAAATGCACGTCACGCTACATGCTTTTTATGTTTGTTGTTATCCTTTGAAGCCATTTTTCTTTTGGGCTGACCCTCTACTTGTATCGTCGAGGAGCTTGTGAACTAAATATAGTTGTAGTAGTATATTGTAATAACAATCTATTATTATTTGAGTGCTGCATGTGATATGCTATGCCACTATTTTGATTAGTGCAGAAGATTTGGAATCGCTAAACTTAAGTGGCAGTGTGGGCACATAGCAAGCATAACCGATGGCGGTAGGGGCGGAAAGGTTGAGTGACGACCACGCACCGGACGTGGACGGCGCGGCTTGGGTAGGCCCCAATGTGGACTGATGACCTGGTAAAGGTTGCGGGAGTCCTCTGGATGCGGGTGGCGCAGGACCGGTGACTTTGGCACTCTTTGGGGAAGGGCTATGTCCAGCAGTGGACGTCTTTCGGCTGATATGATGATGATGATGATGATGATCTATGATTGTAATGCACAATAGGTATGTAGGTATTTAAAAGTCGCGGAGCGGACTGGACTTCACCGACAGCGGGCAGCGGGGCGACAAGCGACAGTTCAACAATCTCATGGAGTTCAGACTACGATCACCCCCGGTCGTCACACAAAGGAACCGTTCTTTGTTATACCTAATTAATAAAAATACTCATTAATGCCCATATTTAGTGTTTTTCAACATATTATTCTGCGGTCTGAACGCCAGCGGGGAGACGAGTGGGCGATCGTAGTCTGAACTCAATGAAATATTGAGCCATTTTCAAGTTATAGGTACATTATGACTATCTTTAAATTATTTCTAAAGAAATTATCATGAACTAAGGACCATTTATTTATCTATTATTATTTTTTTCTTATACTGGTTGGAATAAGAACTTACTCAATTGAACTTGTAAACCTACAATTGATAAGAGAAATATTTCAATATTTACATACACTAGATTTCCATTCAGATTGAGTACACTAAGTCGTGGTTATATATCACAAGGCCGGTGGCACGGTGCGTTAACCGAACGTTAAGATTTAGATCAATCAATAACTACGGGACACGAGGGCGAACATTTGCATAGAATGGGACGGTGTTAGGACATCAGTCAAATCTTGTGACTGACATTCAACTCGGTTTATTGTTTATAGGGTGATGTTTGATTTTATTTATTGTAGGCGATTTGTAAAAATCTATCTTAGTAGGTAATTCATTTTTGTTAATATGCCTTTGTATTGAAACTTTAGCTATGTGACGTATTGTTGACTTCCTAAGCTGTATCTATGCACCCAATGTTTTTGAACTTGATTGTACTTGATGCGATGGCGTGATCCACGTTATGTACAGCCGACGTCAAAGATATGTACCTATACATTTTTCGCCTTATAAACAAAATTCCGTTAACAACACTACGCTGCACCCAAAATTCTACAAAAGATACGAGCACTGGAATAAGGTGTAAAAGTGTATAAATATCTTAGAACTCGAGTACAATATATTTCGGTTTAGGATATGGTGATACCTTATCAGCATGTAATAAATAAAAATGCATTCTAAAAAACTTTTCTAAACGCAACTTTATTTCATTTCAGATCCAATTACGAAGGCAACACCATCTTCTCCGCTTCGAACCACCTCACCTGTAAAAAATAACTTTGAAATAACGGAACACCATGTACAATAAAAGGGATGGGTACTCAAATAAAACCTATAGGCAGAAAGCATTAAGGCGTTCGGGGTAAGACGCGCATTGTTGTCATATCGGTAGATAAACTACAGCATTAATCAATGGACTACGACAATGGGACGCTTACCTCAAACCAAACTTACATCAACCGGCCCTGGAAGACCTCTGAATTACCTTATAGCATACTCGCCGCAATCAGCATTGCCTGTTCGTAAGTATCCCATCACTTAAATTTAAACTCTATGATGACTTTTTAAAGTCGAAGTTTGTTTGTAGTTTTTTGATATATTTTGGTTTACGGGAAGCAAAATTAGGAGCGCAGTCTCAAGTAAGATTGGACAGGTAGACGTATATAACAAATGACGACGCTATTCATAGGTACGTACGCGATAACGGTTTTCGTGGTGACAATTCCACGCATGTGATTACGTTAGGGTTAATTAGCATAAACATCGTTAATCTTGCATCGTAACTTATTATTAAATGAATATAAATAAAAAAGTCGTGGTAAAAAAGAACATGTGCTCAAATATTAAAAGCCGTTGAAAAAATTACTTACAAATCGGATTAGAAAGTTGATATTCAGGTATTCAAATAATTTACCTATATGTTTAGTTATCTAAGGACTTGGTTAGCTACGGACTTAGTGCACACAATCGACGACAAAAATACAAACAGGTCAAAAAATAACGTCGAGATTGTTACAACTATAATATAATATTGGAAGAGAACTTTAAAGAGTTTAAGTAAGCTGTTTAAGCTTCTAACTTTGATATTGTTCGTTTTTCCAAATAAACAACAGAAAAAAAACATTTATTGGGCACAATGTGATCAGAGGGGTGATGATCACGTAACGTTTCAAACTTACGTTAGGACAACTCAACTGTCATTTTTCCATACTAAAAGTGACATTTAAATCTACCTGACGCGCGTACAATGCGTTACGTACCTAATCGACCTGCAGGGGATTTTGATTTTAATTTAAAGAAGTAGGTAATTATGTAATAGTAAAAAATAACTCGTCTCTTTTAAATCATTATTGCATTGTAGTATGTATACTTAATCAAATATATGTAGGTATGTACTAATACCGATAAAGTGATTTCTGATTAAAACTCCGATGTCAGCCTGTATATAGTGAACATTAGGAACTAAGTAAGTTCCAAGTTCCAACCCGAAATAAATAAATATATAATGGCTATGAGAGAGAATTTTCTATATATTTGTATATATATCAACTGATCCAAAAAAAATAGCAAAACAAAGTAGGTGTAGCTAACTGCCATTTTACCATCATTTCACCCGCCGTCTAAATATTAATTAAGATGCATTTAACAACTCAATTCATCCAATGAGATTCCACACAAGAAAATAATTAGAGCTACGTTTGCTATGCAAAATCAAACCCCGGAAGATAAGTCAAATTAATTTCCCCACCATTTGAAGTCACCGTTTAATCAACCCTCCAGAACTGAAATCCAAAATGATTTCATTAGTCCCTGAATTTGCACATCAGACCATGCACAAGACTATTTAATTCAAAAATCTAGTATCTCCTACAATGATGTTAAAGCAAAATCAACCTTTCCCGATACACATTTCGATTCGTTTTTGAAAATAAAACAAAAGACTAGCTCATGGTTAAGACAGTAAACTGTTGATTTGGATTAAGAACATTCAAGCTGTTGCATTTTCAGTTTTGTTGCTCTAGTAATTAAGTTTATTTTAGCAAACTGTGATGGTGCGTAGTTTAGGTATGTGGGTAGGCAGGATCAGTTGGAAGTCCGAATTAATCATACATCGGGCCCCTTTGTTTCGAGACACGTCGCCAACTCCCTCTACAACGGCCCTAACTACAATGTTCCGTGATGACCAGACATTTTGAATTTTGTAGCATATTCAGTGTTTGTGTAACGGAGTGTGTATCTTAGACGGTATCAATCAATATTGTTGATGTCACTAACGCTAATTCAACCAATTCCGTAAACGAAAATGCTACAAAAATGACTATGTCTGGTGACGAACTGATCGGTGTCAAACATGAGGACGTTTAGCTTAGGTAGTTAAAAAAAAGAAATGCCTGCGTTCGCGTAAATTAAACAATGCCTACTAGGATAGCATATCCATAGAAACAGTTATATTTACAGTTACAAATGTATTAAGTTTTGTATCCCATTGTTAAGAAATAAATAATAATAATAATAAAAGTACAAATAAATTGAATAACTCCTTTATTACACGGCATTATACTGTTATAGTTACCTCATTGGGTATCCACTACTTTTTTACATCGCCATTTTTTATTTCAGGTACTCCCAGATTCCTGATGCATTTTTTTAAGCTGTGGAGTTGATTTTTGATACGTAATATCTGAATAGTTGAATACCAGTTTTTACAATAAGTACTTAGTAACTATACGACTATGAAAAACATTTGATTTAAGAATATGAAATAAGTGTTGATGACGTAGATTATTTCTGAAACTATTGACTATTCCTATTATTTTATGTATTGATTGATGTGCTAGTATGCTCTTCTTGATGAATTCCTGCACTACCTGTTAAAAAATCTAGTTTAAATGTTTCCTGCTATACAAAGGTTGTCTGGAAGAGATCGCTTTAAATCGATAAGACCGCCTATTGATACCATTACTTATTAAGCTGATTTTTTGTTACATGTTTCTGTCTTGCCATGGTGCAATAAAGAGTACAAACTTATTATTATTATTATCATTCCAAACTTTAGAAAATAGTGTTGAATGGAACTGAGGTTGTGCTGTTTGTTTATAACAATAATTAAAAGTTAATCAATTATCTTTAAAATCAATTCGGATTTAATAAATTGTTTCGAAGTTGATATAACCGTACTTGGTCAAACACTGTAATGATAACGAACAAAACTATGGACTTGGCGATTATATAGTTAACTTGAGAATCCCTAGTAGGGGAGTAGAGCATCCTTATTCCTCTCTATCGTGAGTGAAAGCTCGGAAACAAGTGACAGACGTAAACTAGACAAATGAACGCTGCAATGGCGCCTCTACATTCATTGTACGAACGTGACACTAATAGGTATATACATGTAATGCAATAGACGAGAATAGCAGTCTCCGATAATAATTAAAGAGGAGGCAGGTGACTGACTACATTGAGAAGCTAAGAAGGTACTATAATTAACGGTAGCCAAGCTAAGGTCAAATTCTGCTTTTATTTTTAATGGGTTCTCAAATAAGTATTCGTTTAAAAAAGTACAATTAATCAGTGAATGACAAAATCGTAACGATAACAAATATTTCAGTCAACCAATGACACGAGAACCGATTGAAAGATTCTGAGTCAATTTCATAGTTTCAGGACGTCTTCAGATTGAGGCAAAGTTTTAAAGTTATAAAAATAATAATGTCTCTCAAAAATTAATTTACTGTTTTTGGGTGTCCGTTGTTTTGTCGACAAACTTTTCATCGAATTTTATTTCATCGAAAACGTTTCAAGTAACATTTAGTTCACGAATTATTGTTTGGTGTAATTTTATTACATGACCAGATCATTCCAATTTTTATTATTTCATAGAATACGTAACCGTTCAAGGAATATTATTTGGCAAACGATTCATTTTGTACGCATTTTAAATCGCAGAATAACAAACCAACGAATTTCATTTATTCGATAATTTATAACAACATTACAAAAAGAAACAACAACTGATTACAGGGGATTTAACTAGATCGTAACAATTGTATTATAAGTAGGTTAGGTGAGGTTTCACTTGTGTCCCTCAGATCGGAAATAGGCACCCCGCAAAGCGGGGTGACGTCGATACGCTGGCGGTTAGGTTAGGTTAAAATAATTGCCATAGATAACAGTGTATGCCAACGTTTTAAACTTTAAATTATAATCCTACAAGGATCATTTGTATGTCAATTAAAAATACTGGAAATAATATATCTCAAAACGTTTCCCATGACATAATTCAACTATTTAATGAATAATCTGACGAATAAAAATACACGATTTAAAATTACTTGTGGAATGTGGAATAGTCATATCCACGAACTGAATTGTCGACGAAATGAAAATACATCAAACGTTGACTTTGAAGTGAAATTCGACGAGGTGAATGTCGACAATTTGATGATAAACCACTTTTTTTATAACCAAACACATGGTAACTTTCTAAATATCGCAATATCCGATGAAAACCACAGGAAGTACCAAACGCTACTAGAGCCCGGGACTCCCGTGGCGATGACGACTAACGGAAATTGGGTAGCGAGATTTGGTTTCATCTAAACAATTCTATTTTTTTTCCTGTATTATCTACTAATAGATTAAATTCATCATCATCATCATATCAGCCGAAAGACGTCCACTGCTGGACATATGCCTTCCCCAAAGAGTGCCAAGGTGACCGGTCCTGCGCCACCCGCATCCAGCGGACTCCAGCAACCTTTACCAGGTCATCAGTCCACCTTGGTCACAGGTTAAATTAAAACTACTTGATTCAATTCATTATACGTAAGTATAATTCTTCTATATTACTGCCAATAATTAAAAATCCCTGAATTTATACTTTTTTATTTCTAAAAACTTAACGAATTTTTACCTTTGAATGTTTCTAAATATACATCTGAACGTGTACAGTAGAGTTTACATTTCATTTAATGACTACCGCAGAAATTGAATCAACGCGTCCTGTAGAAAATATATCACACACACGCCTACATTTATCGTGTATCTGAACTATGATATTATGTTGTATCTGAGCAGCCCCTATCGCCGGATGATCTTCATTGAATTACCACACGCTGCTCCCAGCACGAGGCAAATACCTAACCAAGAAATTGTGGCCTTCATACGCGTATCTATGGTTAACTATAGCTACTGCAGAGCTTCACGCGGAATTGTAATAGAACAAAATATTTGTTCTTATTATGTTTACTGTAGGTACGTGATATAAAGTTGTAAATTGTAAGTGATTTAGTTTTGCTTATAGCCCCTATTCAGCACAGTAAAAGTACCTATTTAAATTTATATGCCCGTAATGTGTGTATAGGTCTGTTGTTTTAAGTAAAAAAAAAGTCATTATTAACCCGAACGTTTGAAATTCTTGTATAGTATTAAATGCTATGCACAAATATTAAATTTAATTGATTGTTATTGTATTCTATACTTATAACAAGTTACAGAAGATATAGGAATTACAAAACAAATCGGAATACAATGGTGTAGAGAATAATTAAATTCTACTTTCGATTCTGAACGGTTTTCAGGTTTTGCGTTATTTTATTAACACGTTGTATGTAGAGATTACCTACCTTTCTTTAAATGTTCTATTTTTCTGGCTACAATAGTCCGATTTGTGATACTGGTAAGTACTTAATGTTCTTGTGGCTTGCAATAAAACATTTGATTGAGTGCCAGCCCTTATAAAGTTATTAATACTTACCTAACTATATACCTACTTACGTAATTTTGCACTGTATTGAATTCAGTTGCTGATCGCTATTGTCCTGTCACAAGTAGAATTTATTTATTTCTTTAAGGTGCAGGTTCTGCTTAATGTTCTGTTTCCTATGCGTTTTTTTTATGCGTGAAACTTGGTAAATGGTTATTTTTATATTATATCTAAACGTGACTTCCTGTATTGCCTCTATATCACTAATTAAGTTGTAATCTGTGTATTTTTAGCTGCTGGTTCTCTTTGTATAAAAAAAAATGTTTTATGTTAATGATGATGTGCGTTGCGTTACAAGCTTTCAAGCTTAGTTACAAAAGGTTTTTTTTACCGTCAGCGATCAATGGTTTTTTTCACATGATCGCGCTTGGCAAGGATATTATTATTAGGTACTTAAGTTGTTTGTAGAATAAGAATCTTTTTCATAGTTGTTAACATTGCCGTATATGGAGTCTGTATTCCCCAAAAAGCAGGCATCTGGCATATTGTACTTGTGCATGTATTTTAGCCTAGGCAATAATGATAATATAGGTGTTCCTATTTATCGTTTCTTTAGTAACTAGTACTTGTTTTGTTATGTCTGTATATCTTATCGGAATGCCGCTTGAGCACAAAAAGTTGATTATAATTTTAAAATGAAAAGGATAAAATGTACTTATTTATTTATAACAACTTAATAAACGTGCTCCGCATACCACAATAAAGATTTGTGTGTGCAACAAACTAATCATCGAACAATTCAAATTTGAAAGCGCCCGTAACATTTAGGCAACATGAAATGGCAACAAAAAGTCGTGACTGCATACTTTTGTATCACGATGCAAATGATGAGAACCGACCTTCGAACGACAAACATAATGTTACAACAAATAGAGAGAGCTGCTTTCCAACAACAGACACCCTGCAACACGGCGTGTTATACAATGCAAAGTCTTTTATATCCGGGCGCATTGTTGACTTTATTCGCACAGTGTACAGTTTTGGAGTACACATATCGATCATCTAATGAACACCGTTAAATAACATTGCATTATGTTAAAACACGATTCTTTATCAAGATCTGGCGCCGGCGCGGCTGAGATATTGAATGTTTATACAATTTGTTTTTATGTAAAACTTTTATACCTTCCATTTTATCGATGCTTGTACTTTTAAAATAGTAAAGCAATTATTAATGAGCTTTATGTGGCGTTGAATTCATGCTATCGATAGTTGGTAATTTATAATTTGAAAAACTCCGGTATTTACTTTACGTTTTTAACGTTATCCAACGAAAACTTACTAATGGTTTTATGTCCCGGTTATTCGATTATTTTTATCTTTATAAATTTAAAATGTTAACACTTTCCTGCAGTCGCCTTTTATTGATTTACTCATTAATTTAAACACGATGACCAATGAAGACATTAATGACGATTTCTGTTGTGTATTTTAGTTATAAAATATTGTTTAATAAAGTCAGTGTCACCTTTTTGTCCGAATACGTTTTTTGACTTAGTTTTCCGTAGTCGGGACCTTGTTTGTTTGAACTTTTTTTTCCCAACACTTAGATGCTTTACGAGAAGATTTATGATGTAAACTAAATAAATGAATAAATTGCTTGTTGTCGAGGCTGTTTTCTTTCAATCCTTCCGTTGAAGCCTCCGTCGGGTGTCACACAGCGTAGGATTCTGCACGTCTATCATGAGACGGCCGCGACATAGTCTCGATTTTTTTCGCACTATATATACTACCTCTTGTTCTAAGTGTTCTAATAAGAGAGAGACGGATAGTGTCAGAAAAATTGAGAAAGCTCGCGCGCCGTCGCGTGATGGCCGTGCAGCATTGTTCAAGGTGGGTACTTTATCCGCGATAGTTAATAGAAGCAGAGATAGGTAGGTATTCTCAATTTCCCACTTTGAGATCTTTGTCATTCTGAATTGGAAAGGCACACTAGACAGAGACATGAAAGTATTGATATGTTCCCTTCTGTCATACTTCATCATCTTTATACCTACATAATGTTTAGATTACACTCAGTACAGTAGATTAAAAATGTAAATGAGTTATTTACCGTAAGGCATAGTAATTCTTACTCGCTTTTACTCGCTACTCGCCAGCGGTGGGACAAGTGCCTTATGCAACTTCAGGATATAAATATTTTTAACCCGTGAAATACGCAACATGGTGTGCCTATGCGTATTCACATATAATAATACGCTAAACAGGCAAAGTCAAGAGCTGACGTTTAAATTACCTAAATAAATGTAACTTTGGCTTATTACATACGACTACTCCACACGACCACCGCTAATGTCTTCAGAATAACCATTTTTCAGAAAACCAAGTCGATGATAGCAATGAGCGATGCCGACCTACCACCATTCCCGTCATTACCCGTCAGCTGATGATGATATAATTGCTGGATCCAATACGTAAAGAGTGATATCAACGGCTTTTTACAATTGCTATGATCTCGCCGCTTAAAGCGGGCATTAAAATTATAACTTCATTTGAGCGACGCGGTGGCACAACATGCAAAATGTGTTGCGTCCTTTTCTGTTTTTTTAACGCGTGAGTTAGTTTAAGAGCAGGTAGGTACCATAGGTACCAGACACTCATGAATGTTGAATCATTTTGGTAGAAATGTAGAGGTGAGAGATGGAATTGGTAGGTTAATACCTACCTATAAACAATATCACTTATTCTAATGAATAATTACCTGCTTAGGAATTGATAGAAAGGTAGGTATGATGTTTTTCTCGTTCCTTAAACATACAACTGAAAAAGGTACTTATTATATGTACCTACCCCTTTCGGAATACTTGAGAATACTGTGGTGAAAATGGGCGTGAATTCATGGTACCATTGAGCTGATCTGATGATGGGTTGCGATGGGAATTAAGGACTTAACAGACGCGACCCCGTTGAGTTTGGGCTCGGTAGGATCGTATGCATAGGTACCTACGTACCTATACAAAAAAGTATAGGTAGTTGGCAATATAGCTTGTAGGTACTAAAATTTAATTTATGTCAGAAACTTATGTTGTACTACTTATCTATCTATTACTAGATAATTATATAACTAAAGCGGGCGAAAATATTTGGCAAACATACAGTCATGTTACATATTTATGTGCGCTTAGTTGTGGTAGATTAGATCCGCTAGCGATAGGTCCGAGTATAATACGCACCTATCTTTGTAAAATAAAGACTTAAAGAGAGATATATTACAAACTAGCTTCTGCACGCGACTCCGTCCGCGTGGAACTCGTTTATATCGCAGCTCCATACAACTTTCACCCCCCCCATTTCACCCCCTTAGGGGATGATTTCGAGGATAAAAACTATCCTATATCCTTCCCCGGGATTCAAATTCAAGCTATCTCCATACCAAATTTCATCTCAATCGGTTCAGCGGTGTAAGCGTGAAAAGGTGACAGACAGACAGACACACTTTCGCATTTATAATTATTAAAGTATGGATTACTGGTTTAATAATATGGTAATCTACTATGATCCAGTTTTAAGAACCGCAGTAATTTCATACAAGACTTGGACATGCGTTAACACGCAGATCAGAATATTACTCAGTAGTCCTAATAATAATATTGCCACGTAAAGTAAATTTTCACTAACCCTTGCAAATAAACCTAATTTCTGATATCTGGAAATATTTTATAGAAACAGGTAATAAACACATCGTTACTGACAATTAGGTAAACTATAATGGCGGCCGACCTGAGGTTTTTAGTGGAAAGGAATTCCACAAAACCGAGACTTCCCGAGAAAGCTGGGAACCTTGCATAGATCGCAGGTTTTCTCCACGGAAAAAATAAAGGTAGGTACTTACACTTACTTACGTGCTTACCGACGAACGTACTTTAGCGGTGTGTCCTTCTAAGGACAGTCTTCTCCAATATCTACACATACAACCTTTCAAAAATATCTATACATAGACTTTATTGTTACGGCATAAGACACATGTGTAGATAT
Source organism: Epinotia demarniana (assembly GCA_945867215.1). NCBI lineage: Eukaryota > Metazoa > Arthropoda > Insecta > Lepidoptera > Tortricidae > Epinotia > Epinotia demarniana. The sequence goes on from OX244261.1 coordinate 8,983,889, forward strand.
TTTTGAAAGTTTGTCTGTAGGTATAGATAATGGAGAACTCGACCAACAAATACTTACGTTGTTAATCTATACGTAGTTCCACCATTAGAAGCTTTTCAGTAAGGCCAAAAGCAATGAAAACGGCAGCGCTTAGTATTGAACTAATTCATTGCTGTTACGTTTACCTTTTACTCAATAGTAACTACAACTATATTGTAACGGATATTACAGGCAGAAAACCTGGTCAATAATATGGATACAACATTGAGGGTCGGTTGGCCCAAACCGTCTGTAATCGTGAGCGGTGTTCGTTGACATCTGAATGTATGCAAAGTTTTGACAGTTATCTACGGAATGACAGCTGCCGGCGCCTTATTTAACGTTGATCGGTCTGCACGCCTGTTAGGTATCGTAAGTTGGTGAAACTAGCCCTAAATAGTATAGGTGACATTCAGCTTTGCTCCTCTTTAGGTACCAACTATACTTATCTAGATTACCAATCTTTTCTCATCTCAATGTCTCACCGTGCCCGGACCTAGCTTTTAATTTATTATTAGGTCACCTTCAGCTAGAAAGCCTAGATGAAACTTATACCAATCTCCCTAAACCAAGTTACATTTAGGTGCTCTCTTGGGCTTTTACAAAACTCCACATCGTCATACATATGAAATAGGAATCCCTATTCTTTATAGATAAACCTACTTATACATTTTATATCTACCTATACACACCTTTATAACTACACTTAGTACGTGCTTCTCGTTAAGTAGTGACGTAACAGCTCCCTAAGATCGTTCCGTTTGAAGTTGAACGGAGAAAAATAATAATTAATAAGGATAGAGTCATGCAGGTTGCCGTAAATATGAAGGAGATGGTCATAGCTCGGTCGACGTCATCTTCGACTGCAACGCCTGACGTGTATCCAGCGGCAACAAGTTTCACTCCCATATTTTATTCAAACTTTTTCATAATGAACCCATGTCTATAGTCAATAATTTCAATATTGATGTACTTACCTACCTAATGATTTTTAAGTATCATACATTGATAATCGATGAATTCGGTACCTAGTTAACAGTTACTTAATTTGTGTTGATAACAACAATTTGTCAGTCAATAGTCACGTATCAAATAATTAGGTACTTCTAAGTACTTATAACATAACACAATCAAGATTGAAATAGGTGTTTGTGTTATTTTCAAGTAACCTTGTATAGGTAGGTACCTACCAGTTATTGAGTTTGTAATCAAATAACCTTTGGAGATCAACATTGATTGAGTCCAATACATCCACGGACCGTATTTTAACATGAATCCCCATATCATATATCATCCCTTATATCATATCTATGCAAGTATTCATGATTATATATTCCTTTTAAATGCAGCTGGGACAGTTGAACTTTACTTTTAATTTGTATCTTTCTGCTAAATCTTTGAGCAGGTATCTCGTGTGGTGCCATCTACCTTACCTTTTGTGCACTAGATAGAAGCATATATTCAATAGCCATATTTTTTTCAGAAAAACATAAAACTATACTCACTTTAAATTTTGAAGCACAGTAAATAATTTTGAATGAAGACAAACAATGTATTTTACGAATAATCATCTAGTGGGCTAGGCGAAACTTGTGTTGTACACCATACGTTGTAACAAATGAGTTGGGCTGCGTCCGAGTCTCTGCCGCTAGGGTGGGGCGGCGGCAGGGCGGGGCGTGCGGGGGAACCGCCCCAATCAAAATGGCAGCTGTTTGCGCGCCAAATTTTGAATTTGGAATTTATATAATTGCAAAAATATTTAATTACTTACCTTGTTTCATATCATTTTAGATTTATTGATACATTAGTTTAGTATCTAGTAACTAAGTTATTGGCCTGAAAATTAAAAGCATTTTTGTAAAATACAACGTGAAGTAGGTATCTTTAATTAAACGGAAGGAAAGTACGAAATCATCAGTGTTACGAAACAATTACAGGAACTAGGTAGGTACCTAGTACCTGTTTTTACATATTCATTATGGTCCTATACCTGGTCTACAAGTTTACGTTAAACCACCATAAATTAATATATTGATGACCCTACATCAGTGCTTCAATAAACATTACACATAAATCTTTATTATTGCGATTTAAGGATCCATTGAAAGCTAACTAATACCGCATACACTGCAAAATCAACTCTATTCTTAATGTGACAGGGTTCTTATTCCAATACGATAAAAACAACACTTTAACTCTCATAAACTATTTTCAGTCGCGGCAAATGAAGAGACAAAGCTTCTTATCCCTTTCTACCGCAAGCCCTCTTGGTAAGTGCGAACAAGACAGCAAAGATTTACGAGGTGTTTATATCGATACAGGAGCGTTGATTTAACCATTGCTTTGGTTTATTGCAGTCGATAAAATTGAATGTTATGAGGCAAGGTCACACGTGAAAAATTGTTAGGTTATTTATGTCTTCATCGAGACAAGTTTTAATGGGAACTTATGTAGTTATTGATTTTGTTACGTTTTTTATTGATTTAGAAAGGAAAGTTTACAGCTAAGTATATTAGTTTAGACTGCGCAAATGTAGGAATAAGAAAAATCTATCAATTTATCGGGTACGTGGATACCTACATCAATGTCATGTCATTAACGAATTAATTTAATATTGTTTAATTAAAACGTACACTAAAACCATTTTAATAAACATGAAGTACTAGTAGGTATTGAATACAATTCAGTCAACGACAAATATATTAATCTCCTAGTATTTATTTCTATATCTACTAATGTAGAGTCAGCAGGAGAAGTAGCTACGCGGATTAGTGTTCAAAATGATCTAGAAAAGCTCTGATTGCCTCATAATAATGGTAAAGATCATTTTGACCTCATTGAACGCATAGCTAACACTGCAACTTACCTATGAAAACTAAGATTTTAAAATAAAACCCACGACACGACCTTTGTAAAATGACCTACAATAATAGTATTCCGAGCGTACAACGCCTGACCATGAACCCAATCTATAACAAGTGCAATGGCACATTGAGTCAACCAATAAATAACACTTATCATAACTGACCAGCCGACTTGACCCCCGGACACCACTCAACTGAACCAATCTCCGAAGAAATTAGAGACGAGAAGGATCATTGAGAAATAGTCGTGAAAACAATTGAAAGATAGCTTCTCGAGGCGTAATAGAAAGATGCTAATAATATGACAATGATTATACCTGGATAAAATTGGAGATGAGGATGTGGTTGTTGCTAAAATATAATCAAATACTTTTGTATAAGTAAAAGAAAATCTGATGGAATTTTTGAACCATCGGTAGGAAATTTGAGTAACTAAAAGTATAACAAAAGGGACCACAAAAACAATAGTGAACTACTAAGTGGGTACCGACCTACAGATCGTATGGTTTTACATTACCTATAGACAAAGATACAAATCAAAGCGACAATAGAAGACCTTGGTGCAACAATGAGAATCAAAAATCAACAAATGACTTCCGGAGCGTCATTTCGAGCAAGCAGCATTAGTGAAACATCCGTGGCAACATATAGTGCCATTTAAAACGCAGCAAAGCCATAATTGCCTCAATTTGAAACTTGTCAAAATCGCATTAGTTCACCTTACGCCGAGAAATAATGGGGCGCCTTCAGCGGCGATTGGATGGGGGATTATTAAAAACGCATTAACGTTGGCCACACCTAGCCTTATAAATAACCCTGTCGTGTTGAAACAGAAAAAAGTAATTTTGAGATTTGTGGTGGGAGGGGCCGATCACCCGTGACTGACACGGAAGGAACCGGGCCTGTATCACGCGAATCATTATTTTGTCGTTAGGGAAATGTATTATAATGCCGGTATCTCGACTCGCGATCTGCGTGTAGAGAAAGACTTATACTTATCTAGATTAGGCGTACTTAATGCGGGTTTGGACTTGGCTATGATTTTGGACTTGTAATTTACATGCTGAAATATATACCCATACTGGAATTTGAGAGACTTCGCTTAGGTCAAGTAATGTACAATCGAGGACATTGAATGTTTAGTACTTTTGGACCTTAACGTTATTCAAATAGAGTTGACATGTGCCAAACATTCATTTTCCTCGACCGTACCTTCCTGTATAGGATAAGGAAATAATTTTCTTAAACTTGGTGTGAGGCGCCAAATTTTCGTGGTAAATCTCTAGGTACCTAACGCAGCATGCGTCCAGTCTTAGTTTATGGGGTGTTCTGAGTATCTTACAAATATATTTACATAATGACTTCGTCACTGATATCTGATAACATATACAGCCGCCTCTCATCAGAGGGTAGGGAGATTGAAATGTAAGTACCTATAACATAACTAAATACGAAAGTCGTATAATAATCTAGATCCCTAATCAATCCTCAAAATTGCAAGGATAATGAAAATTCTCGAATACAATCATTATGCTTTATTAATTTCATGTATTTATATATTTATGACAATATCGTCTCACCTAACCTTATTAAGTTACTAATTATAGTTATATTTCATAAATTTTGAATCATAGGACATAAACTGGTAGGTAAATAATATCATTTTTAACCAGGGTTTTCTAAGAGAAGATTCAATTTCCAAAAATTTAAGGACGTTCTGAGTACATCTAACATCAAAACTTAATAATAATTTTCTCATAAACCTAATTTTACATCAATTAAATTGTCAAGACAAATTCGAAATTGAGACCTCTATCTGGCAAGGGATTCAGAATGTTATTTTTGTTATAAGATTGCACTTCGATTTGATTTCTTACCGATGTAAAATTTAGTAAAACATCGTAAAAACATACTTTCTAATTTCAGGTTTTCTGGACAAAACAACGCTTACTGCTACAAATAACTGTACAACACAAACACGAGGTTATCCTTTTGAGCAAACGTCGAAACAATAAAACAAATTTCACCCCGGCCAGACAGTTACTAGACTTAACTTTACCCGATTCAAGAGAAGAACGAAGTCAACGAAAGCGAACTTAATTAAGTGAATCAATAAATAAATATCGGATATATCGACAATATACAATTATTACAATTTACATTTACTTAACGAACACAGCACAAAATTAAAATATGTTTAAATGATACCGGCTCACTGAGTTCTTAGTAAAAACGTTCACTAGTTACAACCTACGTGAAAAATCAATTTACAAATAGTTTACATTATTACGAAACACGTATAACCAGAATCCTGACAACAGCTCACCCCTCGTATATCACTCTCCATTTAAAATATTCGTAAAACTATCGTTACGAGTAAATATATTCAATGTTCGATATTTTTCTTTACGTATATCGGTTTCTTAAAGCAATGATTTTTATAAAAATACCTTTTACTAGAGTGAGGTGTTCTCGACACTTGTATATGGATCGCTCGCTACTGCCCTAGCCGCTAGACGCTAGAGGGTCTACGGACGTGACACCCACCAGTTTATTCTCTAACTTTGGTATACTGTGTACATGTACGACGTTCCGCACCAACCCATTACACGATAAGTTTCAAAATAAGAAAAATATCCACTTCCTCTGCACCCACAAAATTGAAGGTAACTTTTGTTTCATTAATAATAAATGATTAAGTAGCGATTTGCACCTGATGTATTCTACAATGAAATGTCTTTTAGAATTATTTCCCATCGAATGGCACAACATTCATTTCGCCCAAGTAATAGATTTTTATCAAAGGATATTGAGAATCTCGTTAAGAATTTTCTAAATCATTAGCGTCATTCTCGTAACATTTTACATTAATTATAATAATTCCTATTACGTTTATTATCAGTTAATTACGTATATGGTGTTATCGAAAATCGTATACATTGCACGTGTGTAACTGGCCTTCCCAAACTACATACAAAGAATGTATAAAAGAACGCAAACCGAACCGAGGCTCACAAAACCAACTCTCGCTCCTGATTACTAACAAAATGAACTAGTCGTTGTGTCTCAAAATTAATCTCAATAAAATTATTCACACTAAAACAATTGTACAATATTTAAATCCTAAAAATTATTACGTACGTATTTACAGAAAAGCAATTCGACAGCAATTAGAAATAAACGTCAAATATATTAAATAATAACAATATCGTTACTAATTGCCTTCTTATCAATGGTTAATTATAAGAGGTCCTTATGGTTTTGTGATTCAATATCATGCGAGCACTTTGAAAATTTTGATTGTTTGCAAATTGCTTGATGTCGTAAATAAATAAAGATGATGTACCTCGTCGACGAGGTACGAAGTGAACTACAAGAAGTTTTGACAGATTTGCTATTCGGAAACTTATATTAAGAATGTCGCAGTTAGAATAATAAATAACAAAGACTATCAAGCACTTTGCAAAAAATGACCAATAAATAACCAATCTGTGGATGAGAAGATAATACCAAAATGATAATTATCCATGTATTACAATCACATAATATCGATGCAGTTTACTAATCATATACACTGCTTTTTTGGTAATTATTGGTATTGAGATTGTTCTATAAATAAATTTATACTTAACAACTGCAAAAATCTCTTCATCACACTATCATTACTCTTTATGCGATGTCACTAAGTTACATACTAGTTATAATGTAATATTATCATGAAAAGTCCAACATACAATTTATACAAATTAAACTGTTCTAGTAACAGCGGCCGTTGAATCGGTTGTTTCAGATTCATCACTCGTTGCAAACTTAAGATTCGACATTACAACTAAATGGACACCGAAAACAAACTTTTCAATGGCTTGTTAAATCTGAAACAGAGATCTGGGAGGCCGCGAGCCTACTGCGGCGATGTGGGCGGGCTCATGTTGTCCGGCTCGTCGCCCGAGCCGGGCTCGCCTTTGGTCTTGTTCTCCTTCTTCCACTTCATGCGCCGGTTCTGGAACCAGATCTTGATCTGGCGCTCCGTGAGGCACAGCGCGTGCGCGATCTCGATCCGTCTCCTCCGCGTCAGGTACCGGTTGAAGTGGAACTCCTTCTCCAGCTCTAGCGTCTGGTACCGCGTGTACGTTTGCCGTCCCCGCTTCCTTTCTGAAATCAGATAACGTCGCATGTTAATACAAAATGAAATTACCATTCAAATCGAAACAGTTGGTTTAATTTATAAAATTCGCGCGGCAGCCCTGGGAGCGCCAGACGTTAAAAACTGCATAGGCATTTCTGATAAATGGTGGTTATTTGTAAAAGGTGAACACTCCCGGCGGAGTTAATTGAAAATTGTTTTGAGCTTATCAATTTGTTAATTGTTTTTGCTTGTCGAGTATTTCTCTCCGCTGTCAAGAACTAGTTTAAAGGTATATATTGCTAATCGGGTTTTGACATTGATTGCACAAAATCATACAATTATGTCGTACAGGTCCAATTAGTAGAACTGAATCAAAAAGCGATATTTCGCAATCATTGCCAATATACAATGGAGCTCATTTATATTATTTGCGATTAAACTTAAGGTGTAAGAAGGTGAACTAGTGGTTTACTTTGACCACAATTTTTTATTTAGTGCGGCGTAAATTTGAGGTGCGTATCAAGAAAAACGTCACAAAATCAGCTCCTGCGTGTTTGTGGAGCCGCGGCGATCCGCTACCGAAGCCAATTAAAATAATTTAAGACGCCGCGGGGCTTTTTCGTTTTGTAATCATTACTCTTCGAGGAAGATGCAAAGCCTATTATACACGGTTTAGATTCTCTGAACTGTAATTTGTATATTACAAAAAAACTGCAACGAGATTTAAGTGATGAATGATACAATGTTCCCAAATAAAGCGTTTTAAATAGCAAGGACTTTTGATTTAACCGGTCAGATCCTCTTGATTGAGTTGGAGACATATCATTCTTAATCATGGCTTAGCATACAACTGCGCTGAATTTGCGTGGGGTCACATCAAAATGTTCGTATTCATATCAGAGTTTATTATAGAAGGAACTGTTCCATCAACTTGGTATTTAAAAGCATTAACATACCAAAACTTTTACCAAAATTCTTAGCCCAATTTTAACGTTTAATATGAAGCATAAATCTCGAGGCTATTAAAACTCAGATAGTTGTGAACTTCGAAACTTGGGCGCAAAATGAAAGTTAACTGTTTGTGCTGCAGTTTAACACCACGCAAAACTGACTCGACGTACAGGCTGACACGAAAACTTCGCGGAATCAGCCGCGAGGATTACTAACGACAGCTTTTCTAAGAAACTGCGCAGTCAGCGAGATGTAATTACATTAAAGTAAGCCATACTTTGAAGCGACCGTATCTGCTAGTGCACAAGAGTGTTTTCAAAAGGCCTTCTTGTCCAGATGTTGACTGTAACAGCATATAAGATAAAAAAAAACGTGATGAGATGATAAACGTATCGTTTTGTAAATGTTAAGACTCGTGGTGACAAATGTACTCGCATATATCAATATAAGTAAGGGCAGATTGTGACCTTTCTCATGAATCGCATTAGTCTTGATTTGGAATCGAAGTGGATTGTGGCGATCGCTTTTTTGCATGTTTTGCTTTCGTCAATAGGAAAAAATGGGGGTTTTATTTAAACAGTGGACAGTCAAGATGCTTTGGACCATCAGCATCGCTTTTATGCAATGATACTTAATAGTGAATTAAATAACACACTGTAATGATACGTACATAGTTTCTAATGATTATACTCGTTATGCAATATGAACAACAATCAACGATACATTTTATAACTATTTAATTTAAGTCTATCTTCTGAAGCGAGTCTAACTAATCACGTTTTATTTGTAGGTGTGCCAAAAGTATAATTGAATATAATATAAAGTTTTCCGTTATTGCATCTGACATTGAACTACAACAACCACGGCTCTTTTACATAGTATTATAAAGCAATTTAAAGAAAAAAGCTGCCAAGTCCCGTTTCCTGGGTCTACAGGCTGCAACGGATTCAAAATTATCGGCCACTTGTTGCCGCAAAATTGATAACAGTCTCTGCGCCCCGTGCGTTCAAGAATGCAGGTCATTGTAGTTTTAAACGCTTTCTGTAAGTAAATATGTCTCCTGCTCAATTCGACTTGGTGACGACTCGTGACATGGCGATCTTACACAGGTTATCGCACAGTCACCAGCATAAAATCTGTCATGACAAAGGAGGTAATATTTGACACTAGAAATAGAGTTGTGTACCTAGATACTATATAAATATATATATATATATATATATATATATGCGCGTTATATTGTGGCAAATGGTTTCGTGAAGAATTGAACAGTTTTCATGGAGAAAATTCCGATGCTACATCGGAATATTCTTATAATATAATATCTTTTCTAATAAGAACTATTTTCAAAAAAATCTTCTGCGCTTCTAGTGTGTCGATAAGTTGGAAATACAATTGTAAAATAATATATCAACTAGTCGAAGCTCTTGTAATTGAAGCGAGCGAAGTGAACGAAGCTTCAGCTTGAGGCAAAAAAAAATCGTATGTCCGGATGTAACTGTTCTCCTCTTACAGGACGTACTTCTCAACCGATTCTCGTGAAATTTTGTGAGCAATGCGATAAAGTTTTTTGGTCGAGTCAGTTCACGGATTTAAAAAAACACTCGTGGGTAGGTACTACAGCCTATGCATGGAGCCACTACTTAGTATATACATGGCTATTAGTAAAGGTCACACTGGGTTCTAAATGTTTTTATGTATAAACGACATTACCAAAAACGCCAAAGTAATGCGCTTACAGCTCCCAGCGGCTTTATTATACGCAGCACTAGCTCTCGGATGCATAAAACATGATCTCGCGTCAGATTTAAACCGTATGTAATAAGAACATTAAGGGCACGCGCACAATGTGGCGCTTTCCAGCTAACCTTTACTTTATATGAAAATCTTTGAAGTTTTTTTCTTTACAGTCAGCATCATATATTTGGTAGCAGCCAAAGTAGCCAAAAATATCGCAATTCGTCTTTATTTACTTTAAGAGTAAGGATACAATACGATATATTTGGTTGCTTTGGTTTCTACTAACTACATGTATGATGCTGGCTGTATTACCTACACCTACGGGTAGGCGTAAATTGATCCTATTTATTTCAGATCCTAATTTCCAATGTAGCACGAACAGTGTTTCTTTATTGTTCCACATCACTGGGAATGTTAATATGTCCAAAAAGCGAAAAAAAAATTTAAACTACCATCTGTTAAATTTGTTTCACGAGCATTCTTTAAAATTAACTGGCTCAGAAACCTACGCATTTAGACCACGGGATTTAAAATTCGGAATAGTTCGTGACGCAGTGTTAGTTTTACTTACTTATCCTACTTTTTCCAAAGAATTAATTGGTCTGAAATTTACAAAGATTTAAGAATAAGTACCAATACGTTGTATAGTTGTATCTAATTCTTATTAAAAAAAGAAAAATACGTTTTTTGTAAACAAATACATATCCCCATAAATCAGGTGCACCGTATATCCATTATATATTTTAATCAAAATCTCTTACACCATTATTTAATTAAGCCTCCAAACGGGCGTTTTATGAACGCGCCTTTACCAAGCGCGCGGTTGAAACGTTAGAACCGGCCTGTGAGACACTACGTCCCTTAGTACAAAATAGGAGCAAATCAGAGCGTAAACCATTTTAGACTGAATGATTAAGATATTGAGCTTTAATTTGCAGTAGACGTGTTATCGGATATGAAGCACTTTAGTTTTAAAGTCACTTCTTAGTAACGTATTAATATCAAACACAGCTGTACTCTGCATTTATAAGGAAGCATTGCGATTCGCATCATGAAAGCGTTTTGTTATTTCAGACTAGTCCGAGGTTAGATTACTATGATGTTAAATATCTTTCGACTAATATACTCATACCATTTATACGCAGTGTCTAGAGAATATGAAGTTGCAGAATTGAATTAACTGGTTTGTGACAGAAACATTATTAGTTTAATACGTTGATTCAATGTTTGTTTCTGAAATCAACATATATAACCTTACATAGTAGGTATAAGTTACACTTAAAAGATATGTGATATATATTGCAATGTGAGAATAATAGTTAAATAGATAGGTACCTTCAGTTTTTCACATTAGTATAGTTTTATTATTTTAATCTTTCATTATTTTTGTTATATGTCTTTAGGCTCATAAGGGCTTTTTCGAAACACGAATCTTAATACTTAAGCCTGGCCAAGCCGTAAGGTTGTATACCTATATGAAAAATAACCAACTCGTCAGGCCTCCTTACTCTCGATAGTGCAGAGCCCCCAAAAACTATGACAGTACTAGTTTACATTGCGGAACTAAGCAACAAACGATAAGCAGCGCGAAAAAAACACACAATGGCATTACGACTTTATATAAACTCTGAAAAACAAACAAGCGTCTAAACCGCCTCTCACCCGCCCGTCTGCACACGCAATCGCAGCTTTAGCATGCGATTCACAACCCTACCCAACTCGTCTTTAGTACATCTTGATCCTGAGATTCATAACAATTCCACGTAATCCAAGATCAGAGTTAGACTGGTTTTGCTTTTGTTACTTGGTAAACGTGAATTCGAGGCCAGCGCCGGGCGCAGCGCTGCATGTGTCGGGGGCACATAAATCATCCGACAGGGCAGAGGGGGGGTACAGAATCGGGGGCCTTTCACGAGGACTGTGGACGTTCGAGAACTTTCCACGCGCAAAGGAAACAATACGCAAAGTTTTTTGGCCATTTTCGTAACAAGTGAAAATCACGGAAAGCGATAGAAATAATAGGGATTTATTTATGGATGTTGCGCTGTCGGCGGAAGTCGGCCCGTGCTTAAAGATGAACTAATTTTGTAGGAAAACATTGAATGTTGGTGAAAATTCATAATGATATTGCAAAAAAAAACAAAATATATTAGGTTACTAAATGTAAAACATACAAACGCCTAATTACTCATATAGGAGTTTATCATTACAACTAACCAGGGTTGTAGTGATAGGCGTAGAATATAATCCGATTAAGTTTCTAATAACTTCTTATATAGATAAGAATTAAGAATAAGCCAATCCAACCAATTTTCGTAACTACTAAATGTTGACACTAAAATCCGGACAGACACTAAAGCATAATTTACATTAAATCCTCAACTCTGAAAGTTACAGAACGCTAAGAATATTTTACACGTTAAGGTAGTTCTTTTTCTGTTAACATAAACCTAATACCCATGGGAAACTCGGTAACTATCAAGAAATCCATGCTCTTCATGTCCAACCGATACACAGAATATTGGACTAATATTCCCAGGCATCAAAGGTCGAGTACATTTATCTGGATAGAGGCGCAGAAATATTGAGCGGTCTTGGTCGTACTATCTGGGACCGCATTTGTACTGATTACGCCTGTGCATTCAGCCAAGGGTCGAAAAGGGCTTGATAACAGACGGTTATCAATCAGACCTCGGTGACGGATTAAATCCTCGAATGAAACGCAATTTCGCGTGTAAGGACGTCTCGAATTGATGTATAATACGTAAAGGGAACATGGTGTGCGTTTCTATAGTTGGCAACCGGAAATACGGACAGTATTTTATAACATTGCAATTATATTCCAATGTCAACACCATTATAGGTTTTTATTTTTTTTGACTTACCATTGTTTTTAGCTATTTTGCATTTATGAATTCATAACCGCAGAACATATTCAGCCACAAAATACCACGGAGCAAAAAACCGAGTCGCGAGCGAGCCTAAATACCAAATTCATCAAGGGATGACAAGTGAAAAGAGCTTTTAATTTAATTCGTTGCAGCGCCCGAGGAACACGAAAAAAATACAGCGACAGCTTGAAGCGATATCGACAATCAATAATTCATGTCGTACAATTTCATACGGATCCACACGTGAACATCGTCGCATCGTCTGTCACGATCGCAACAAAATAACCACCTGAAACTCAAGACCAGTAAGTCAAATGTCGTTTGGCACTGACCGCGTGCTACGGTCTTCAGTCATTTTGCAGCCACTCAGTGTATTGCAACATCGTACATGATATCAAACGGGTATTCAGATTAATGCAATTTCTCTTAAACGCTTGCACGTCGTAAATAAAATTGCTGGTTTCCGAGGTTGTTCGGCGAAGGTATACGGGTGAGTTAATGCGTTTAATTGATAATGCGTTATTGGGGAAAAAATTACTTTCTCTTAGTTTCTGTACCTACGTTGAAATTTGATCACAATCGTGCCTAATTATGGTAAAAAGCATATCTTGAGGTTTAAAATTCAACATCCGTATATCCCGATTGCAAACAGGATGTAACAAAAATATTTATCAACGATTTATTATCAATGTTGTTTTACACATTCATTGTGACAGCAGAATACAAAAGTACCGGCCGTATACCACTTTGTTTCAAAACAATCACACATCGCAAGCCAACACCCCGCGCCAAAACACACAAGCTGGCAGCCCTACGAAAACAATTTGTGAGCACTGTGATAACATCTACGCCCAAAAACGATGGATGACAAAACACGCAACACTATAATTATAATTACACTTACATGAGTACTGAAGAAAAACAAAACACAACTACAGTGTTTGCACTTAAGGGTGAACTTTAATACTATACAAATAAAGTCTAGATTAAGATACTTCGGGAGCCATCTGAAACTGTCGCATTTACAACATGTTACGTGATAAATGGCAGACTGGGTGATAGCCTACTTATGTATTTATAAAAAAATTGCTTCTGTATGGATAATAATTGTTTTGTAATTAATTAAAGGTGTCCCTGGTGCTTACATTGTACAAGTACCCACGTAACAGAAGCCGTAAGCATAGATAGGTATGTATTTATTATATTAGGAATGTTCCATAAAAAAAATGTGGTCCACACGCAATATTTATTAATTGCAGTGAGCTGACACACAGTAAGTATCATGTTACCATTAACCTGAAAATATAAATATGGTACCTATTTGTTTTTACTACAATAGTAACTACTGAGATTTAAAAAAGTATTTGGTCGTAGTGAAAAAAAAAACATGGCTGCCAATGCGGTGTGAGTGGGATGGACTCCTAATGTGATATCCAATGTTTCGTCTAATGACTTTTTAAATACATGATGCAGGATTGGCTCGAATTCGTAACGTAACGTAAGTAAATACTTTTCTTGCTTTCGTATCTTTCTCGTAGCAAATCGTTTTTTTGTCATTTATTTACTTAGGTACTACCAATAGAAGGGCTTAACATATAGGAGCTATAAAGTTTAGATAGAATATTTCGTACTCGAAGACGGGACGAGGTAAACAACACCTAATGATGTTTTTCATATTTGTATGGCCTTTTCACACTTTCACCACGCTGCTCTGGGCTGAAAAATAATTTATACGATGTCACACAACAGAAAGACATCATTCTCCGCTGTCGACACTGATTCGCGGCGCGTTACGAAATGGAATGTTATTCAGCTTAAATTTCGCGTCGGTATACGCCAAAAATTACGCCGTCCCGGTCGGGGATTGAACGAAATTCCACCCGCAAAAAAGGTGTCAAATGAAATATTCAAATATATTTTAATATAATTCATGCGGCGGGCGTTTCATTTCTCCCTCGTAATGGAATGCTAAATTTTCGGGCGAACAAAAAATATATATTAATGCGCGTACCTAATAGCTTATACAAACTCGTTTGTTGGGCATTGTCGGTAACAATGGGTGCCATAACTCGACGTCGGCGGCACGGCCGGTGATGTCTTTGTTAGGCCGAGCTTTGTCGTCGGCTCCGCCTGCGTTGTCGGCGCCCCGACCTAAACAATATCTGGCATGCTGAGCTGACAACACCCGCGACTCCTGCGGGAGCTGCGCGAATTGTTCAACTCTTAGGACCACGAGTATGAACGACGAGGTACGAGTCAAAGTTTGGTGATAACATCGTAAGCCATCAAATGCGATAGATTATCAAGCAAGCGTCCAAATTTCAAATTCCCATTACCTAAATGAAATCCATAATTCATAAGGCATCAACTAATCAACAAAAAAAACTAAAACAGAACCATCCAGGCTCTTACAAAAATGAACCACCCTCGCACGAAGGTGGGCGGCTAGGCGGCTAATTACCAGTTTTGTTCGGCCATTACTACTCGTATAATTTGCAGGAAAAGCACGAATGAATATTTTATTTGAGATGGCGATGGAAAGTGAGTAATAGCGTTGGATCACGAAGTGAAAAGTTATGAAAGGTGCCGGCGAGGGCGATTTTTCAACGCCAGTCATGAAAGTGAAAATCTTAATGAAAAAGAAAATATTCAATCAAATACACTCCAGACTAACTCTGACGTCTTGGGTTCGTTAGTAATTGAAAAGCTTTAGAGGCAATTATTTAAAGACAACTTCGGAACCACCCAGTTTTGGTGGAAGTTAATTAACTCGCTCATAAGATTTGAGCTTACGATATAAGCTTTCTTGAGGATTATACTATGTACTCTTGAAAACTGTTGAGTCACTGATGTATGAACTTGCACTATGCCCAAGGTTTTATTTATGTAAGTAAAAAAACTGATCAAGCAACAGTTTATCGAGTAGTTATTAATAAAAAAATAGGATAGGTCGTGTCTTCGTGGCCTATAAGAAGCGTAATTCGCTGAGAATATCTATTACTCAACGTCCTTGCAAAAGGTATATATATACCTCGGTAAAATAAATAGTAAGCTAGAGAGGTGACTAAAAATTCATCTCGGCGTAATGCTGAGCTCAGAGCGCATTAGGGCTCCAAGATGAGCTTCGCTGCGGGACAGCTAGCCCCAGGGGGCTCCCCTGCCCCCGAAAGCCGGGGGGGGCGGTCTCCGCTCCAGAGAATATTTGACACGGGTCTGGCAGATAGACAGGCCGGTCATGTGTGATACCGAGCAGGAAACGAGAGAGGGGGGCCTTTTTTCCGCTCCTCTATCGACGCGGCTATACTTATAAGTATGAAGATACATTTATGATTTATGTGCCCCCGTCTCGCAGCACATGTGCACGCATCGGGTGATGCGCCGCTTTTTGTGCCCGCCTAATGATACGAGCCGCCTTAACATCACATTAATGAGTTTCATGTGATAATACAATTCAATTTTAATATCCATTACTGTAATTCACTTCTTAATTCCACGTAAATTGTTGCGTAGAAACGTTACTAACAGTTTGCGTGCGTCTGACGACCAATCGACTACTTAGCAGCCATTATCTATTTCAATTTGAAATGCTAAGAGTTTGAAAATGGAATTTTAATACCACATAATAAGTTCGGCTTCGGCGGCTTAGCGGCGGTCAAACTTTGATTGGCGTCCTATCCCGGGCTTTAATTAATGTCCGCCAAGACCTCACCTCGGGCCAGACAGGGACAAGCGAGACGAAAAGGGACGACTACTTTTCGGAAATTCTTCTTGGAAACAAAAGAGCTTCTAGAACAACGATCGATCACTTCAATTTTGAACTTTATTAGTCACGTATCATGGTTGAAATTGAAAATCGCATGTTAATCGAGTAACTGCCTTTTAGTTCTGAAGATGTAGAATGTTGCCAGTTAATCAGGTTAAACTTCGGTTTCTTCAGAAGTAATGCAAGCTGGGGAAATTTAGAGGTCCAAAGTCTAGGAACAACTGGAAGGGAAAAGTTACAGTTCGAAATGAAGGATTTAAGCCAGTGGAAATGAAATGTGATGCATCTAGAATACAAGACGGTAAAGTTCGCGGCGGCGCGATTTCCTCTTGAAGGACGTGAATTATATATTAAGATCTTTTAATATATCACTAAAGGTTAGGTTACTTTTGTTTAGAGTATAGTCAAGTGTAAAAATACGGGTGCATGCAACCAAATAAATGTATCCCATAGCTCTTATGTCAGCATATTAAGATGTACCGGTGCATATTCACGAGACACAGGGCACCTGACTGTAGTAAGGTATACCATACCTACTTTTAAAAAAATACGCTTACGTTTCAGGATTATCAGCAGTAGCTTTAACACTTTTCATTCAACAAAATGTTAGTTTAGTTTCGAGTACAGCCACCTAAGGTAATAAAAATAATTACGTAAGTACATATTTTTTTTAGGAGAAGGTATCAGCAGTAGCCATTATACTCTATAAGTAACGCGACGTCAAATGTATCTATTATTATTTTGCCTTATTATAATGGGTAAAACAGTGGAAATGTGGATATTTTGCCATCGATTGAACAACAGACTGCATGGTATCTTCTTAGAAATCTATAAAGACAAGAAATGTAAGAACAATTAACACGAAATAAGGCAAGTTTCAATAACTGGTAACCCAATCTCAACACATTCAAAACTACTGTCGCGTCAATGTGTAAGTTACATCCTGTATGACGCGAACGCTTATGTGTGTGTGGACATGTATTAATGGGGTTGGTGGATACGGACGTGGGTGTGCGTAGATAATTATAAGACCGTAATGGTTTTTTAATAAGCTCCCAATTTTTTTATCCCACTATTTTGTACACTTGGCATGTAGGTAATCTAGTTTTTTATCGACATACAAGTAGATAGATCGTAATATTTAAATGAAAATTGCGGACTAAACCACTAATGTGATTTAAATTGTACGGTTTTAAATTACATGGCTTTGCAAAAAAGGCTAATTACGTGTGTTTACATGATACTCACTTAACGCTGGGTACTAAAGGTTATTATTTACTTTAGCGCCACCTATCTGCTAGTAGCGGAACTTTAAAGCGAGGAACGTTTCTGTGCACAGTTTACAAAGCACTGAGTAGATAGTTCGTGAGCTGAAGTCATGGACGAATTCAACTTGTTCTAATAGGTAGTCATTCGTGATATGACAACAAAACGACCGCTTTAATAAAAATAAATTATACACCCGCGAACAGTTAAACTTTGCTACATATTTGAAATGAAATGCATTTTCATACAAGTATAAGTAGGGCAGATGCCCCGGTTCTAGCCACTGTGCTAGTTTTGGCCATTTTCAACTTTAAATTGAGTTTACTAAGGAACAGAAAACTTTACAAGTCTATGGTTTATAGTAGATACAAGAGTAAATTATAGCAAAACAGATGACGCTGTCATTTTTCATGTGTTACTTGTCATTCAGTTCACAGGAGCAATGTTTTGTCGCGCCACGTGTATATTGCTAAATTGTTAATTAAAACACTAAGGTTGGAAGGCGAGTAATCCGTCATAATTTTTGGAATCCTTCTATATTATCTTTGAGTTTATTGTTTTACATACATGTTAAAAGTATTGTCTAAGGATATTTAAAGTTATTTTCTTGACGTGCATATAAGAAATTGCGCTATGACTAGTGGCCAAAACTGGCGACTTGATTTTGGGATTTCTCCTTTTGTGGCCATGTACATGGCCATAACTGGCACACATACTAACCTAGTTCTGGCCACTTAGGTATCTGTCCCAAAAATCGTACAAAATTGAATGTTTTTCACGCAGAGACTAGAAATTGAAGAGTATTGGGAGTTTTCTACCTGAGTTAGTACTAAATACCCACTAAGAAGATCTCACTAGGAACTACTTATTACCTAACACTGATTAATATTCTAACTGAGTGAACAGGCACTATTTAGGTATGCATGTAACACCCTCGACCTCATCATCACTTACCATCAGGTGAGATAGTGGTCAAATGCGTAACAAAAAAAAACTAGCCTATGACAAATTATATATCTTGGCAGAGATGAGTTTCAATGTCCAAAATGTAACTTACCTACAAATAAATATGTCAATTAAACTGTTTGATTGTAACTGATGTTTGTTTTTTGGTCAATTTTAATGTGGCCAAAAGTGGCACATATGTGGCTCGCAGGCTCTTTTCTGACATTTAATAGTGTATAAAAAAACTAATGTCAGAATATTGAAAGCGAAGATATGTATGACTACAGTAATATTTTATATTCCCAATGACCTAGAACATAAAGAGTGTCATAGTTCAATATTGAGACACAATTACGGACGCCTGAACAGATAATCAGTCTTAAAGTGGCCAGAACTGGGGCATCTGCCCGCAGCGACTCTTGATCCCTTTGACAGACGTCATCTCAGTACAATTTTACGTAATAGGTTAAAAATTGTACGCAGACATCAGCTGACAGGGATCAAGATTCGACGTGATATGATAAGTAATACGTTCGTTCTAGACGGCCATGTCGAAAGGTCGAATGCCCAGAGGCTCGATTCGATACGTTTTTAAGCGATCGTATCATGGAAAATCAAAGTATCCTGTTTCAGTTTCGAATTATATCGAGGTCGTCAAATTGTACATATATCCAAGTATGATTTGCTTCTTTCACTACTGGCTATAGGTACAGTAATATTTGCTAATATACCTACTTTTATAGCTAGTCCCGCTCCTGCCTGGCGAACCTAATCCAAATAAAACACTAGCTACCCAAAATCCACTACGTCCCACGCACGAGCGTTCGAAAATTCCCTTTTCCGTCGTGCCGTAAAAATATCAAAGGACAAAAATGCCATCCGTCAAAGTCACGCGTACTACCGCCTAAACCGGAAACTCAGTACCGCACAGAATTAGAAATATATTTTTATCCGTCAGTCCCCTCCAAAAAAAGTTTATGCAAATAATGGCACATGTAAATACAGGGGGGAATCGGGGAATCGTTTTCTTAGTCTAAATAAATAAAAACATTTGGGGTTTCCTTTCTTGGCTAAGGGTAACTTTCGCTATCTAATGAGGGAGCGACAAATTAGTGCATAATCTGAAATGACGTTGTTTTCGTGAATCATAAGGTTAATTGTGCGAAACACTTTTATCTAAAACATTGGGGAGTGGACTGTATAATTATTTTTTAATTATTTTTTTGGACTTCTTTGCTAATTTCGTCTACAGCCATTTCTGGAGATGAAGGACTTTAAGGGACTTGGGGTGATAAAATATTATAAAAAAGATTTGTTTTTCAAATTCTTCAACGTCTATCATGATGTTAGATTTAATACCTCTGTAGTAGAAATCCGTCTCCTCACTAGCTTATAGTTATATCAAAATAGAACATCTTACTAGCCGATCGTGTAATCATTCCAAAACATTTCAAGCAGTTCACCCTAACAACGTATATCCGGGGAAAGCGAGGAAAATCGTGCCAAACCAATCTAAAATTCTTATTTCAGGAAAATCAGTTAGGGAAGAATGGCACGCAGGCGACATTGATACGTGACACAAAAGGCGCCGGGGCAATCCATCGCTGCATTTATCGACATCGTTCCATAATCGAACAGATGAGCACAATGCCGTGACGTCACGGTAGCCAGAGAACATCTTTTGTTGCAAGAATTGAGCGCTTTGATAAGCACGGGGGTTCAAGGCTCTTGGGACTCAAGTGAAGTCTTAGTTAAATCTGTCTTGTGACGACCCGGAATCCTATATTAGCTGAGTTCTCGATTTAAAACATTATTTGCAAATATTTCTCTGCCGAGTACGACTATTTTGCTAATCTTGACTATTAATATATTAATGTACTTATATCTTCTGTTTACATTGTTGTTATTACAGGAAGAGCGGAAGTATCACAGTCAACTTTCATGAAACTGTAATGCTACCAAGGAAAATCCCTTTTGAGTTTATTATTCGGTATCCCCTGCAATATTTACAGTAAACTTTGGCAAAGCTTTCATATTTGACCTAGTTTTCTCGCTTGACAAAAACAGTAGCAAAGTTACCTATCTAAATTGAGGTTCAAAATAGGGTTCTGGTGTGACAAAAAGCTCTCAAGAATCGTTTTTGAAACAATCCGACCTCCGCAATAAATATGACTGTACATACGCCTTCTATTCAGCCTCTTTCAACGCAAACGGGGGAAATCAGAAGCAGGCACCAAAACAAATTCTCGTATTCAATCATCGGTTGTTCACAAAGGCTGGGAGCCTGATAACTGTACAATGAAATGTAACAAGTCGTCTATCCCCCATTGTGTGGCGCGACCTAAGGGGGCTGGGGGTAGGGGGACCCATTATATTTCCATTTCCACCTCGATTCGCGGGACTTATCGCGGCCTACCTCGGACTAGGTGAGTCTATCTTTCTGTACCGTTGGGCAGGGTATACGTCATTGACTTGGTGTTTTGGATCGTAAAGAGCGAAGGAATTTGATAAATCGGGTTGTATTTAAGTGAAAAGTTTAAGCAAAGTAGAGTTCAAGCCTACTTAAACCCGCATCGAAACATAGGCAATAAAGGTAAAATAATATCGCGGTATACCGCTATTGGTTTTTTTTATTTACCATTATTATACTGCTCAATTTGGTAACCATTCAAAGATTCTCACAGTGCCAATGTTACCTGTGCATCTACAAGGATCCATCCATAAATACTTTTTCCAACATAATATAAATAATGCATCTAAGAATCGTATATTAATAATGAGATTCCATGTTTTAGGCATGTTCTAGAACATGGAATCTCATTATTAATGGCCAAAGGATACGCTACGGGAATGATAAATTACTCATCCGCTTCAAAAGAGACAGCGAATCTATTTTTAAGAGCAGAGTTGCCATTGGCCGGGTTTTTTAAAGATGGCAAATTTTCGAAGATAAATGATCGAATGGTTTCAAGTAGATAACATTTGGATAACATGGGCTAACGAGAGATGGTAAGTGCAACTGCTACTGGGTTCTAAGCGGTATCCATCTTTCATGAGGTTAACTATTCGGTAAGTAGTTTGCTGGATAAAAGATACTTGAAACGGTTAACGATTTTTATAATTGATATTTTATAGGTACATGGTTTTTTTAATAGTGCTTCTGGATTACAATTTAATAATAAATGACATTAAATATTCCTAGACAAAAATTAAATCTTGAGACTTTACAATTCCACACCGTATTATTGACAATTTGTCGCTACAAAATGTTGCATGACAAATATGTTGAGATTATACGTTAAAAATAAACTCTACACTCAGGCGTTTTGTATACTTATGCCTACATACACATATTTGAAACCCGTGTCATCATTGAAATTACGTGAAATTTTGCAATGATTTTAGATGTTTAGATGTTTGGATGTGTGCTTAATCACGCTTCAACGGCTCAACCGATTTGGACGGAATTTTGCACGATCTTGTTTATTAGCCTAAAAAAATTGGATTTTTATCACGGGTCCACGCAGACGAAGTCGCGGGCGGAAACTAGTGGGCATATGTTAGGCAGTTCGTCAGTTGACGGTCTTTTACATCTGAACTTCAAGGTAGATCTTATTTCCAATAAGACTTTGTCTGAGACACTGGATCATCCTAGTTCAGACACATGTAATATTTATGTACTATGTATTAATACTCAAGCACATAGTTAACATTAGCAATAAGGTTTTTCAATAAATTTATATTATTATCTCAAAAACTAGTACAGATATACATAATAGTGTGTGTTTGAAACGAAATATTAACGCAGTGGACACACACTCTTCCGACCAGATGCTGAGAGTTATTCCCGAGGCAATACATCAAGTTCACACAATCATAATCTATCACAGCCCATCATTAGAAACTACTTTCAATTTGATTTAAATATTAATTAAAAACACTGGCAGCCTACAGGCTTAGCTACAGTTCTGTGTGAAGAACATTGGCAATCATAATGGCACAAGTATTTCATAATTAGGTGTATTAAGAAATACAGGCAGTTGCTTTACGGTTACCAGGTGCCTGCGGGATAAAATATTGTATATGTCCATCCCGAATGGCTATTCGATATATTGGTATTGTTTAAATTGGATGAGCATTTCCAGAAATTGTTACTCGAAGTCAAGAACTTTAGGTCTTTATAAGTGTATGGCTTGAAATGATTCAATCTTCGAAGAAGCGCCTCGCCATAGACAGTGACAGACTACATTTTATATGTCACCTGTCTTCTTTTTAAAGCACTATAAATAATCAACTAGTGCCACTGTTGTGTGATAAGCGAAACAGATGAGAATCGGATTCTGTTATCGAACGGTAAAGCGAGTACTGTGCTCGGTTCCAGTGGCGTATTCCAATCGATTACTCGTACTCTAGGTACTTAACCTACGAGTTTGCAGAGCCTGAGACTATCGAAAGTGTGGCTGATAAGAAATATCAATTGGATTCGATCAGTGTCTGACATTGAGTACGTAATTACATATTCTAGTTAGGGAGGCGAATAGGGGAATTTTCGGTAATACTCGAGCGTGGCAGTTTAAGATATGAGAGATACCTTAGACCTAATAGAACAACCTTGTAAAGTATTTAGCTCTATATTTAGTGACGCGCGCCTAGGATAGACGATCAGATTAGTAAAAAAAAATCGATAATCTGAAATACTCGAGCGCGTCAGATGAAGATATTGGGGGTTGATTTTAGTGTTTTAAGACTAAATTTAACTATTCTGACGCTAAGTCCTTGACGCCGCCGAGTTATAGGGTCGCGAACTTGTAAAAAAAAAAACGTTAATCCGGCATTTTCGAGCGCGATTTTTTTATTTTTATTTTTGAAGAATATAATCTAAAACTTACTAAAAATACAAAATCTGCCGGTTTCCGCATGACCGGAAGTGTGGAGGAGCAATTTCGTCTTCCGAAAAACGCGTTGCGGCATATAAGTCGCGAACGATACATTTTACAAAAAAAAGTTTAAATAACCTCCTGCCGCCCAATGACCTATCAGAAGGTCTCCGCATGAGTAGTGGTTCCGGCCCAAGCGTAATGACAATTTTAAGTTTTTAACGCCCGCATACCTTTTAAAAGGACTTCAAATTCATCTTGTCACAAAACTTAAAATTTACCGCGTATTGAATTCGAATGATTTCTGAACGAATACGTCACATTTGACGTTGACACTAGATGTCAAAATGTGAAACTTCATCTGTCAGTTTTATTCATGTATGTATATTATTCAATAGAATTCAAGAAACCAAAAAACCTTTTTGGGTCAGATTAAGAGAACCCACCAACATTTTTGTCAGATTAAGAAAATATGCTTTCAGGATACCGAGATAAACCTCCCCTATGAAAATCTGACGCGATCGAGTATTTCAAAAAAACTTTATTTTTTGCATTTTCAAAAATTCATCGTAACTTATCGTCACGCCGAAATTGTCAGTTTTTTTAAAGGGAGCTTCCTTGGGGCCTACTTAACACCCCTTCCGAAAATCTGACGCGCTCGAGTAAATTTATTTTTTTTGCATTTTTGACTAATTTATATGCCTACCCCCACCACGCAAACCGGCAGATTAGTATACCGTTGTTATCAGAGGCACTTAGGGCATACGTAGTATGAATATCTGTCGCGCTCGAGAATGCCCAAGTAACTGTTTTTTTTTTTAACATTTTTGAAAAACCGTACACGCCAAACCCACCGCTAAAATGGCTTTTACCATACGAGCTTTTCTTTTCGAAATTATTTTATCTTTCGATTTTGATAGGTCTCGACGGCGCCGTTGAATTACGCCATTTAGCTACCTCGCCTCCCTAACCATTCAGTTTACAGGAGTTTCATGATTAGAACTTTTATAAGTGATTAAAGTATGTGTGAATGTGTAAATAGATAAAAATATTTCCATTTGTTTACATCTCATACATCTTTCCGTAGTCGACTGTAACTAACAATATATAGTTGTGAATAAATTAACTTCATAAAAACATTTTTACTATTGATTGACGCATATTGAATATCATTTACATCAATTATTTCCAATAAGATTATTATAATGCATGCAAATGATATTCACACATCTTAATTTTGTATTACATATATTACATGTAATTATTCTACATAATAATACGTATAATGTCAGTGTATCGATCGATATTTGAACACTATGTAGCGATATTTGAACATTATGTATTCGGTGACACGGGTACGGACAGAACTTCGTAGTTGGCGTAGATTGCTCTGTGTAGGGGTAGCAACAGTGTCAAACTATAATTAAATTTATGCGTCAAGATTAATTAAATATCTATAGTGAGTCCAAGAGTTTGTAATTGACGTTTGATATTAATCGCCTATCGCATTGAAAACATTTTACAATACAGTAGCACATTCATGGGGTAAGAGATGCTACAATTAGGATTCATTTTACCGTGATACCGGTGCCTCCTTATCACAAACTAACGATTATAATTTAATTGATACAACATTTTATATGATTTTAGGAAATAAATTACGAAGAATTTTCCAGGGAAAATCGGAATTAAATCAACACTTCACATAAATGTCTCTTTTCTTTATCGGTAATTCTGGCAGTTCGAAATGCTCGCGGCGCGTATACGGCCCCAACTAAATTCGCAACTCCCAACAACTTAAGCGCAATTTGAATGACCTCGCCAATTACAATAGAATCCGTAAATCAGGCGAGACACCATAAATCAGTTCTCAGACAAATTCAAAAACAGTAGGAGACGGTAGCGTACCTCGCGCATTGTTCCCGATCGGTGTGGCTAAACAGAAGGTGAGCCATTGTACTCCCCGAGTTGTAAATTTCATGAAAAGTGAAATTCCTTTTGAATACCAGTTCGACCCATAAAACATAATCCCGGAACCGAGCCGGCATTGTTTCTGGAACTTATTGTTTCACGTCAATGCGAGCGAAATTTGTCTCCCAACTTGCGAAACGTTTTTGCCAACGCTACATTGTGCAAAACTTGCAGAAACTAATTGTATTAAACGCCACCGGAATCCGCTTTTACTTTTAAACTTTTTGCAGTCACCTGCCACTGCAATTCTGAGAATCTGATATCCACTTTTAGCTGTCCAAAACTCTGATCTTTGAGTCATAATTACGTAATTCTATCAGTTATCTGTCGTTTGTACCAGTTACGACATGTTAAGGGAAAATGATGCAGTAATTTTCGAAATTACACGTTTGCTCTATGCAATCTGACAGCCAGATTATAGCCAGGTATCTTTTGCTACAAACTTACCTACACTGTTTTCTTTAGTAAGGCAAGCTACGGGCGTCGTAGCAAAACGTATACATTATTTATATTACATACAAGTGTCTTTACTGAAGCTTTTAGTACACCTGCCACTATTGTCATTTTACACATTTTTCTTCATTATCATACAGTTATGTAACGGCGATTGTCGAAGTCGCTTATTCTTTCAGCATGAGTTGGAATCGTATTGGTATTTGTGCTCGCGCGGTAAGTACAGATTTAAAACATTTGGACATTGAGAATAGACTTCCGGATCCTCCAGTAAGGACTTTGCATGCATAATATGATTAATATGTTGATCCCGATCAATTCATGCTCTTTTCTATTCAATAGCCAATTGCAAAGTTTAGGAATATTATAGTTTAAGAATTTGACGGTAAACTTACCAAATTGACTTCTCATCCAGGGGTAGAGTGGACTTGGCAGCGAAGCGTTCGTGTTAGGCGGGGGCTGCTGGGGGGGAGGCTGCTGCGCATGCATCGGCTGCTGATGCATGGGCGGCATCTGCGTCTGGTGCTGCATGTCATCCACGGGGTACATAAGGTGTTGCTGGTGCGGCACCCCGTGCGGCACCATGTGCTGCTGCGAGTGCATGTGGTGGGGCATCTGCTGCGCCTGCTCCAGCGGCGGGCTGCCCGGCACGCCCGCCGGCGCCGCTGCCGCCTGCAACTTGCATGACGTGTATGCCGGCGTCGCTTGGTGACCGTTTGGACCGTACCCGTCCTTGGGAACCATGTGCCCCATTTGCGACGGACTGTCCGGCCGGTAGCCGTTCTGCTCCATTTGCGGGTAGTAAGTACCCAACCGGTCGTAAGGTGGAAATCTAGGGTAGGGCATCCCGGGCGCCGGTTGCGCCGGGTAGTGGTGTTGCGCTGGCCGGAGCTGCTGGTCGCAGCCGTCCATCTCGTGCCCTTGCTGAGGCACCGCGCCGTAGTGCGCGTGCGCAGGCTGATGCTCGTGTCCGCCGTTCCGCATGTCCGGCATGTATGCGTTGGAGAAGTATGCCATGTTATCGCAGCTGTTAGCGCTCATCGCGGGCCCGCAGCCCGCGTGGCTCGCGTCCGTATCTTCCGTCGCAGATTCTCGGCCACCTGGGCCGACACTATCACCGTTCGATCACCACAAAAACACTTCGGATTCCATTCACTACACGGGCACGATCGATCTCACTTGCGGCTCACGCGGCGGACGGTGTCTCCTCATCGGATCCTCGGCGAATCTGGAAAGCAAAGGTTAACGCACTTAGTAGGTCTATAATTAAATATATTTTTCCAATGGTCAGGTATCGAGAGGCGGCTCGATCGATTGTTTGCTTTGGCGAGCTCGCGGCTAGATGTGCCAGAGTCAACACACCGCCGGCTGATGGCAGACACAGACTGACACGTGTCCTAAAGCTGGGACACACACGAAGACATAAAACTTCATATGTTCCGAGTAAAACGCCTATTAGCGACAACCTGTCTGATACGGGCCCCCGTTTACCGCAGATAACTAAGCGGCACATTCTTAGAAACGCGAGTCAAGTTCGAAGTTCCGTCTTTGTCTGACTAAAGGAATGCCGTCTCCGAAAATGAGACAGGGATATGACATAGTGTCACGTCGTGTACATGTGGTTGACCCGCCGTCATAGCCTCGACATTTCCCAGCAGTTGATGGAGCATGAGTGACAGCCGCGTTTGGCCCGACGACATAACTTTACTCGGACGTTAATTTCTGTAGCGAGGCTAGAGTCGCCATAACCTCAGCGTTATCGTGGGATCTGGCTCAACAGGTTTTTAAGTACGAAGTTTATTGTGTACGTGGTTTATGTGACAGCTACCAGAATTTGTTAAGTAGCGAGTACAAAAAGTTTAAGCATGCAAATACACCGACCGTAGTAGTTATTTACTTTACGCAGAAACACACCGTTATGTTTGGAACGATGTCATCTACAGCGAAAGATTTGGGACAACATGGCAAAGTCACATCAAAGTGTTTTGGACATGGATTGTTAAACTTATGTCAAAAGTAAAAAATCCGTACAACACATTGCTGGAGTGGTGCCGCCCCTTGGGCCGGCGCAAGTTATTTAAAACCCAAAGTTCAAGCTTCATTAGCGCACGTTAATGATGGCGGCGACTCTGAGACAATGTTCCAACAGCATATGTGCTACTGTTTGTTTCATAACAGTGGCATAGAAAAATCAAACGACATGCTTATTAAACGTTATTTATCCCTACTGAATAAACCTGAAAGCGTACATGACGTTAGCAAGCTCATAATTTACAGCTATACCTACCTACAAAGATTGATTGTTCTATTCGAAGCACTTTGAAGTGCGTAAACAGTGAAGAATTTCACATAACACTGATAAAACCGGTTGTCATTTTCCTATAGAGAGGGTACTTCGTAAAAGTCTACAGATTTATTCATAAGTCGGAACTCCCCAGCTACCAACCGAAACCATGGCTAGATATTTTGTAAATTTGCATGTTGAGGGATGAACAATTTAAATTTACGGTTTTACCACCCTCCACGCGGGACAACCCTCACGATTTTTTTAATTTTCAATTTCCATTTGCATTCCACCAAGTAGATTGGACACACCAATCTGCGAATACCTACCCGTACGTAGGTACAGACGAGCGAGTGATTTACGGGTTTTTGTTTATTTGAAATGCCTTGTTGTCTTTTTAATTTGTATTGGAACTGTGCAAGAAGAAGCGTAGTTCAACGCTAAATTACCATTCTATCTATTTGCTACAGTTCTAGAAAAACTACCAAGTTTGGAAATGCCACGAATGTTAAATCAAATTCTTGGTTATTTTCCTACGTGTATTTCCTCACTGAGTCAGGCTTTACTAAATGTGTTGATAGCTGCTTGTACAAAACCCGTTAGCAGCCTAAACTCTTAAATTGAGACTAGTCGTTAAACATTTTGGAGCACAATCTCCGAGTTACAGTTTTTAATCTCTAGAAACACGGACTAAATGTTCTAGTCCGCAATTATTACGAGGATGATAAGATCTCCGTGGCTGTTCATGGAACATGTCTTTAGCGGCGCGAGCGCAGGTGAAATTAACAGTCTCACGTGATTTTTATAATTTGATAACGGACGACCGCCTCTGATTTATTAGGGGCCGGTTCTTTAGGCTGGCTGTGTTCACATGATCTCTGAGGGCCAACTGTTATGGTTTCTACGAGCTCTGATCTAATTATTTAAAAAACTGTACCTATGTTTTACACGGAATCGTTTGTCAACTAGGTTATGGAGCAATGATATACGCTGTCACATAAAAAGTGTCATCGGCAAATAAATCGTACGATTTTTATCTATCGCTGAATGAAATGTTTACTTTTTTTTTAAACGTGACGCTAATCCCAAATTTATGATGGCGATTTCATTTTTATACACAAGAATTGATTTTATCAGCTTCATTGAGGAATCGGAGCGTTAATATATCATTTGAAATAGTCTGAGACGTAAAAATTGTTAAAATATTCGAAAACTCAACGTACATCGTGTTTAGAGACTGGCCGATAAATCTACTAAAATAAGGCCGTGTAATAGACTCGCAGCCAAATTAAAAAGAATATAAATATGATTTCGCGTAAGTCTGGACGAGGTTGTTAATCACGGAATGATCAAAGGGGGTATTTCGGGAAATTCCCAGCGCCTGTATTTATCATTTCCACTATTTGTCAATTAAAGAGCTATTGTGGGCGCACAAAGTGGTTCTGATTTATTCGTGTATCGGTTTTGGAACGGGTTGCGGGTGGAAAGAGCACGGAAACTGTTCTTTCTTTTTTATTTACGATCAGTATAGTAGCGCGATACAAAAATGTATCACCGTTCATTTATTTGTTTTTTTTTTGCCATCAACCAAATTACTAACTTAACGATGAATATAATGGTAACTTATTGAATTTACGTAAGAATTATTAAGGATCAAAAAAATGTTTTCTTTGCTTGTCTGTAGGTAAGATAATTTAGGTAAGCTCGTCGTATATAGACATACAATTACGAAACATTTATATATGACATACAATAATAGTTGACATACCTACATAGTTAGAACAATTTTCTTTAACATTCTCTACAGTAGCAAAAGTCTTGAAGTAGGTAAGATTGAACGCACCGATGGTTGAAGGGCAGGGGTCGCCAAACATGGGATTACTCAACCTTTTAAGAGCAAGTCGCATGTACCTAACTTATATCTGATTTAAGAGAAACAAATGACAGTTCATTGTCAATCTGGATAACGAAGGTTAATCAATTAAATGCAGGTTACATGAGTGTTAAATCTGGTGGATTTTTTAAATGTTAAATATAAATACGTGTGTGTAAGTATACCGACACCGGAACCGAAAAGAACAGATATGTTTTCAGCAGTCTATGTTTGTATTAACTAGGTATGCAACGATATGTCTATTAGGATACCGATACGAATGACGAATGCATCGTAATAGCGAATACGATAACGAATGCGATAACGAATGCATTACGATTTTTTAATTTACGTCTAATGAAACAAGACAATTACCTAATTTCAACATTTATTTAAATTTTAGACAGTTTACCACCTAAATGTCAGAGGTAATTAAAATCAATTTCTTTCAAATTCTTATTAAGAAAATATATTATTTTTAAATTATCAGATTTAAGTCTATTTCATATATCCGTATGGACTAAACCAGCTGTGGAAAAAAAATATTTCTGAATCTACATTAGCAGCTGGTTCGATGGACAAAATACTTATGGCCAATTTTTCAAGTTTGGAAATACAGTATTTTTTCTCTATTAATTTGAAATTGAACTAGTTTTAAGAATCGTTATTAATCACAATACTTTTTACGATACGTCGATATCGTCAAAAATAACGATAACCTGCGGTTTACGATTATCGGCATCGGTATCGTTGCATCCCTAGTATTAACATGTGTACAGTCAACATCAAATATCGATGATCATTATAGTAAGTACTTCGTCGCACTGAACGTAATGATACTGCGACAATCGGGATGCGTCAAAGTAGTGAAAGTGACAAGGTACTAAAATGATCATCTACTTTTGCTGTTATGCTACCGTAGCGTTTAAGATACTAAACCGATCTTGATAAAATATGTGTCAATCGATTCAAAATTATGCGCCAGGTTACATAAGGTACATTTTCTATAAAAACAATTTTTTCAGTTCCTTTTCCCTGGTTAGGTTACAGTTTTTTGATCTGTTTATGCTTGTCACTGTGTTCACCAACTTGTGTACCTACTAAATTGAAAAACAAAAAAGGATTTGACTAAAATGTGTCTTTGTGCGGCGCCCCGGCCCTCAAAGGGCGCCAGTAGTGTGGGAACATCCATTACGCCACACGCGCGTATTAATCTCCTCTCGTCTCCTCTGATCTCCTCCGATCTCAACTCATTTATTAATTGTACCGTCTCGAGGTTGCATTTCAACGTTTCTAATTTTATCGGGAAGTTAATAGATGCCTAAAATACGCGTGTGCGCTTGGAAACCGCACCAGGCCTTATTTCAATAATAGAAAACTATTATAAGCAAAACTACTTTAAAATGTTGATCAGAATATTTGCAAATAAAGTAGGGGAGACCGGGGATGGTTGACCAAATTTCAGCTTAAGCATTTGTATTTTTATTTCTTTAGAGTATATTAACTTGATATCGATTTCAGTTAATAGATATACTATTAAGCTTTAGAAAAAAGTGGCAAAAAGCACGATATTCATTACGATATAGTGTACCTACAGGATCTCGTAGCATAGGAAAAACTAGTCAACCTACCCCCTGTATGGGGTAGGTTGACTTGTCAGCAGGGGTAAGTGGACCTATGAAGTTGTTAGAGCAATGTCTACGAAGACATAGGATAAAATATACAAAAAACAGGCAAACATTTTTTTTTATTGAATCAAAAAAAGGATCTTCCGCCACTCTAATTAAACATAATAAACTTCCAATAACAATAAACAATCAGACAATTAAACATTAGGCAATTTGATTACCTAAAATGTTAACCTGGTAAACGTTGTACTTTCTTATTAAGTATTTAAAACATAACTAAACAACTTTAATCATTTGGTCACAAATCGTACCTAACAAATTTAATTATTTTTAATATTTGGTAACAGTCTTGATAGGTCGACCAGCCCCGTTATAAATTAGTCTACTAACCCCGAACCACGTTTTAATTTATAATCACGTGCCATAAGCATATAACTGCGACGAAATCAATAAGAATGATAATGTATAGAAATACCATGAGTCAAACTTTCGTTACAAATGCTTTGATAATCAATAACAATAAGTAATTAGGCGCCATTACAAATAATATTTCGACAAAAATAATTACTTAGATGCGTTGTTTTTCAATATTACGCTCCTTCTCTCCAAAGACATGCGTGCACGACGTCGCGTTCCCGGTGACGGAGCGGGGGGAGGTGACGGACTCTTGTGGCTTATTGGTTGGCTCAAGGCCTTTGCGTCAGACGAGTTTTTGGTAGTTAGTCTACCTACCCCTATAGTCAACCATCCCCGGTCTCCCCTAGTAAGAAAATCAACTGTTTCTTTGTAAGCATAGGTATATATTACTGCTATATAGGAATATTTATAAAGTCACTTTCTATACAAGCAAAAACGACCCTAACACAACACATCGACTAAAGTGTTATCTAGGTAAAAATAAGTAAGTAAGTTCCTTGCAATTCGTTGCGGAGTGTTCGAATACGCATTTGTTTTAATTGTGTTACCAATTTCAAATATGTACGAGTAATATCTATTCGAACACAGCCGGTCGATTGCGCGAAAAATTACGCGAGTGCCCACTACATTATAAGAGGATCCTTACCTACTAAACTTTTCCACCTATGATTCACACCTGTTGTGCGTCACATGGGATGACCATCGGGGAATATGTCTGAACCAGGTAATGCAAATGATGCTGCTGCATTTGATGTTCAAATATACCTCGTACCTATTTCAGTAATTTCATGAGGTTTTGATAAGGTAAATTAAATCCCCAACCGTCGACTTAAGCTTTATCTCGCTTCAAAAACACACATCTACTCAATCCGGGCTTCATGAAAAATTATGAACCCCAAAATTACAGAACTTGTCTGATTAAATTTAGAAGTTGGGCGGGTAATTAGAGGAACACGGCATTTCACTCAGAGCCCGTTTACGGGACCCGCGGAGGGTCGTTTCGGACTTTTTGATGACGAAAAAACTGTCACCGCGCCGCGTGTTCATTTCGCCGTTTGGAATTCTGTTGTTTTCATTTCAGGCGTGCTGAGGACAATACAATAACCTAATAGGATAAATGTGAAAGTAAGTTTGATACTTATCAAGTTATCACGCAAAACGGGCGGATTTCTATGGAATTGGGACACATATAGGTCGTTACCTGGACTATCAGCCTAGCGCTTTCGCATTTACGTCATAGACTAATAGACAAAGCAGGCGTCCCTTTCGCACTTCCATACTTGATAGTAAGCCAAAAATGTTTTATGTACGACATGAACGTCATGCTAGCTTCATGATAGGGTGATACTTTTTATTATGGAACCATTTTCTAAGGAGATGAAATTATCGGTGAAATTGGACGGAAATTCAGGTCCAGGAAGTCACGGGTAAAAACTAGTTGCATATATATATTGAAGACGAAGATCATGTCAAATGCCTATGTAGTACCAACTCCCATTACAATCAGATACTTTACGCTCGAAGTTGTAGACGATTATATATACCTACCTAGGACAGACTATCCAGTTAGGTAGGTCCAACTTCGAGAACGAGGTCAATCGTCGAATCCGACTCGGCTGGGCAGCGTTCGGGAAGCTGCGGCACATCTTTTCGTCCAATATTCCATAGTGAATAGAGACGAAAGTCTTTGACAAGTGTGTGCTTGCCAGTGATGACATATGGCACTGAAAAGTGGTCGCTTACTATGGGCCTCATAAGAAAGCTCAAAGTCACCCAAAGCGCTATGGAGAGTTTCTCTGCGTGATCGCATCAGAAATGAGGCTATCTGTAGCAGAACCAAGGTAACCGCCCTCTGGATCGCTAAACTTAAGTGGCAGTGGGCGGGGCACATAACACGTAGAACCGATAGCCGTTGGGGCGGAAAGGATCTCGAATGGCGATCACGTACCGGAAGGCGCGGCGTGGGTATGCCCCCCACAAGGTAAACTGATGACCTGGTAAAGGTTGCGGGAGTCCGCTAGATCGGTCACTTTGGCACTCTTTGGGGGAGGCCTATGTCCAGTAGTGGACGTCTTTCGGCTGATATGATGATGACTAGTGATTGTTGAAATGAGAATGAATACTTAGTATACAATATTTTTATCGCGTCAGTTGCAAATGTGTTTGATCACTTTGAATTAAAACCAACTGAATAGTTAGTCGTTAGTCTAAACCCAGATGTAACCGATACACTGCTCCATGTGGATGCAAATATCCTAAACGCGGGCAGGAATCTGTTAATCAAAGCGAGCCCGATCAATTACGGGCAGCAATCAAAATGGCTGGCATTCCGGGGGTGCCTTCAAAGGCTCGTCAAGCGATACAGGTAATGGCATGTCCGACATCTTGGCAATGGCATGTCATCGTGTAATGGCGGAGCGGTTTGGTGAACTTTGAGCGTTAATAGATTGGAGTTCGAGCTATATACTTACGTCCCTATAATTGCTGTTGGTGATATCAATTGGCACTTGAGAGTACTTTCACTTACATACGAGTATCATGCTTTTGTAATTTAAGGACATCTTCCATGGTGACAGTGATATAGATTTAAAAATAATGGATGCGTTTTGATTATGTAGATATTAGCGATTTTTCCTTATTTACATAATGCCATTAAATTGACTTACCTATATGTGCGAAGTTATGTGGGTGATATGGATGACCTAATTTAAGGTTTATGTGTTCTTAAGGGCACGTAATCCGAAATCGAGCTATTTTACATTCAATAATAAACACTGAAATCTTGAGTTTAATGATGGGATATTGAGATATGTTATAGTTTAATAATCGCCCTTGTTACTTTTACGGACCAAAATACGAAATTTTAAACTTCGCTCGATCATATCATGAATAGAAAAAAGGGAATATTCTGATCTTATTTCGAGTCATATATAAAGTGGGCGCAAAATTGACTCAAGTGAATAATGACAAAAAATAGACAATGATCTAAAAAAGATCTTTTTACGGACACTTTCTTTAAAAATGGCTTTAAATTTTTCTATACACAATTTATCTGGGAAAGTGACCTGCGCGTCTCGTTTTAGTAGGCAGATGGCCGCGCGGCCTCAGGCTGGACGGACGTCTGTAGCGATTTTTTCATTTTGACAACCGTGATTTTCGAAAATTTAATACCAGCAACCAGATAATAATATGATTTTAGGGAAAAAATATGAGATGTGATTTGGTTGGATAAGCACTCAAACTAGATAATATGGTATTTTTACAAACGCACTAATATAAAAGTTCAAAAAACATGCCATTACAACGCAATTTCCCATATTTTTCTTCTTCGAGCCCTTTCTTAATGTAAAAAGTTTCAATTAGTTTCTTTAGTATGAGGAGTATTTCTTTATTACACAGGCCACATTGTCTTTTACGCCGTATAGGAGTATGTGTGTGTATTTGTGATAGATTTATCGTGACATATTTTAGTACGTCTGACATTTGACATATGTCATGTTGTCTTACGCAATTATTGATTTTGCAAAGCTAATATTCTAAATAAATATTATGAAGTACAAGGAGCACTGTATCTTGTACCTACGAGAAATGCAGATTTTGCCATTTATTATGCTGTAATTGTCATCCAGCCATCATGTTTACGCCACCCAGTGAAGTGCAGTGCTGCAGTGCCAACGACTTGGATCCTAATCGAGAAAGACATAGTCACAATAATTAGATCAACTCGTAATCCTCTACAGTTGGACGTTCCACTGGTCTCCCGCTAATACTGCTGCTGCAAAAACTATCGATGACATAGTAGGTTATAGCACGCCCCGTCATGATGCTATTGAACAAATTGTGAGCAACGCGACCACTATTGGATACCAATCTTCAAAATACTAATCTAGCTACAGCACACTTCAACCTCTGGGTGTTTTTTAAACTGAAAGTGAAATGAAGACCCCAACAATCACTTAAAACAGTATGGCGTATACGTCTGTTTAATATGTATTTTGTTGCCTATGATAACATTGATAACTCATAAACCAAAGAATAAAGCTATTTTATTCTCGAATTTAATTGTGTCATTATAAGGTGTAGTTTACTTGCAGGCAGTTACGTAGGTACCTATATACTGTGTATACTTTTCGTATAAGTATAATATGATAAGGCAAGTAATTGTTTCATTTTATTTACTCTGAGGCTAAGGAATTCTCTTAATTCTAGAACATTATAACATATGCTGGTTATATACTGGATGGACTATTTTATGTATGTGTCGGAAGCACGGCGTGGTATCTTCGTACCATCGTATCACTGTCTGAATTTACACAGCTTCAAGATTGCCACATGATTTTGTATGTTTTAAGCGGTTAATGACTCTCCTTTAGGTACAGTCACCAGCTTATGCTATATATATATGACTATGGGCAACGCTGTAAAAATATCTGATCATCAATTGAAGGTATATGACGATACAAAGGCGGTAAAAATATGTGATGATTTACAGCCGGCATATAGGTAAATCATTTTCCTGTAACAGCATAAATATCAGATCAGACCACGTAAAAATATCTGATACCTACTTCACGAAATCAAAATGATGTGACATATGACCAGCGTAATCATCTATCCGCTGTAGAAGCATAAACATGGGATCACGTAACGACAGCATAAATATCTGATACGATTGGCAGTAAAAATATCTCTAAATTCTGCAAAAATGAACTTTATCAGCTTTGACGGTCGTAATTTGAACAAAGCTATTTGACGCTTCTTGAAAAGAGTATTAACCTGTCATTGGATATCGCCGTCTCACGATTTAAAACGTGAATTTGACAGAATTGCTAATAAGTCAAAATTGTCAGATGGGCCTAATATTGCGTTTCTGAGCCTTATATTCATAAGGAGCCGTTGAATTGATTGACATCTAGTCCCTAATGTAATTTGACCCCTAGAATTGTAGCACATATGTGAGTATTCGGTGGTGCAACTTATACTAGTCCATCTATAAATGCAGCTAGTAGTCTGAGAGCTTTGTGGTTTTTTTTAATGAAGGTAGCATACTGTGATATGGGGTCAGTTTTATGCACATGCGTCGTGGTGGTGGTGATGATGATGATGATGTGGTGTAGCAATTAATTTTGTAGGACCGTGGATAGTCGGGTTGTAAAAGACAGCGCACACTTGTGCAAGATAAATTCTAAAGTCATTAACATTTTTATTTGTGAACTGTGATTTATTGAAATCAGTTGCATTTTTCTTGGATTCACTTGAAATTAAGTTATACGATAGGAAGATCCATATTTTCGGTAGAAGTTGGCAAAATCATATGAAAATTTCATCAATGTTCTCCTGCTTATATTCATGCGATTTTGCACCTTAGTGGAAAACGCATAGAGTTACTATAACGTTGTCAATCTAACGTAAGTATTATTGCCTTTTTAATTGTATATCACCTACCGAAATCACCGAAATGTATCTAAGAAACATACTTGGAATAAAATACGAAATGTCAACAGGTCTCTGTCATTTTCCAGTAATATGTTTTGACAATTTCAGTTTCTCTAAGGAGGTTGGTGACTGGTTTTTATTCTTAATGTCACCAAAAAAATAATCAATCCTAGGTCAGTGACCTGTCTCATTAAAGTGAGATAGTGTGCGTGAAATGCAATGGTGTGCGTTACTGGGGAGAATTACGATAACGTTGCGCCGCCTAGCGGATATATAGTCTCGCGTAAGTAGCTTTACTCGAATAAGAAAGCCTTAACAATTTTTCTGAATTGGGTCTCTCTTGTTTTCAATGTAAAAAATAGTTACCTTAGTACCTGAAAGTAGGTAACCATAACATTTCCGTAATCATCATGATCATCATTATATCAACCGAAAGACGTCCACTGGTGGACATAAGCCTCCCCCAAAGAGTGCCACAAAGACCGGTCCTGCGCCACCCGCATCCAGCGGACTCCCGCTACCTTTACCAGGAATTTCCGGAATACTCGATTATATATAGATAAAAATCTAAGATGGTTAGCATTTTGAAGGCTTTGATTACTTGCATTTTCAACTTCGTTATTCCGCGGTAAGTATGCTTAAATGGTATGATTGAAATTATCAAAGTTTACCAGCTTAGAATGACCAATCCCAATTATGTATTAACTCGAATGCTCTAGATGGGTTTTGAGGTTCCGTACCCAAAGGGTAAAAACGGGACCCTATTACTAAGACTTCGCTGTCCGTCTGTCTGTCTGTCACCAGTTGAAATTCTCACAGATTATGTATTTCTGTTGCCGCTATAACAACAAATAATAAAATCAAAATAAAATAAACATTAAAGGGGGGCTCCCATACAACAAACTTTTTTTAACTGTTTTTATATATAACGGTACGAAACCCTTCGTGCGCGATTCTGACTCGCACTTGTCCGGTTTTTATAATTAAACTTGAGCAGAGTATTGGCAGCTGGCGTCGCACTAATGCCGAGTGTTAGAATGGAACGTAACAACAGGTGAAGGTAAGTATCGAGGCAACACTCCCTTTCATTGACATTTACGACAGTTCAAATGGTATCAATAATAACAAGTACTATACAATAAACCGACTAGAAATCTGGAAAAGGGAAACAGCTGTATTTTTCGGCTTGCCCCGGAAGCAGGTTTTTTTTCTTAATAGGTACTTTGATTGTAGTAATTAACAGCGGATCCCTCCCATTTCTCAATAACATGTGAAAATTAGTGGGTACCTTACCGCCACGAAACGGTTACGCTCCGTATGGTGCCGGCGAATTTACACTTTTTATTTATAAATAAAATATCTATTTAGGTACATATGTGAGGCCATTAGCTCCATGACAGAAATTCATAAACTTTACCTAATCAGAAATTTAACCTGTTCTACGCCGCTAACACAGTGAGCTCTCCCGATTTTTCTATCATTAATTCATTATATATGTCTTTTTCTAAGTTTTCCAATGAGAGAGAGACGGATAGCTCGAGATAGCTCGCGCGCTGTCTTGTGATAGCCGTGCTGAAAACCTCAAGCGGCGCAAATATGCAGCCATTGATTCTGGCTATTTCTTGTAGCTTGCGGGACAGCTGGCTTACGATACGGAGTAACCCTAATTAGGTATAAAAAATGTTGATGAGTTGTCCATATTCCATACGGTGACACGAGTGGAGTATGACATTGACAGTTTGACAACACACAGCTCAAATAGGATAATATAGAGTAAGTGTTAATTGCGCAATTATAAACTTGGCCAGTATCAGTAACTGGCCACTAATTGCATTACAAGACTAGATAAGGCTTAACGACTTCACGTTAGCTTGACAGGTGTTAATTTACTCGCGGGCTCAATTAGTAGCGTTTCATTAACAGATAATAATTCTAGTGAATGGACTGTTTGATTAAGTTGAGTAGCTTCATTTGTCAAAACATATTCACATAGAGTATCAGGTTTTTACTTTAAAACACTGTCCGACGTTCGTAACTCGTAGCACTAAGCCGTGACCAGTAATACGTATTTCCAGTCAAAACCCCAATGTAGATTACAAAGCATAGATGCTAGCCCATTCGAGGTCATACATCGCTACGCGTGCTACGCCGTAGCGCGTAGCAGTTTTTCTACTTTGAAGCGGAAATCAGACATGACTCATATGTGAGTTAATGGCCCTGAATCTATTTATGTGATCGGGAAAATGTTTCTAGGTAACTGAAAGATGGTCGCATCTCTCAAGATTCTGAAGTCGTTATCACACCAACAGATGGCGGTATCGGAGTTGACTAGATTCTTCCTATGAGGCCTCTGCCCAACAATTTACATGGGAACTAACCATACCGCCGCGCCGGCACCCGAATCATATTCGTTTAATTAACATTGCTATCATACCAGCTAATTGTTATATCGCGCGAAGCTGATTTATCGCCACGAGGACGCCGACACCTTTGTAATTGCGCCATTCTAACATAGCTTGCATACGTTCGAACAATAGGATGCGCGGGCGGACAGATATCGGGAATACCCGCGTATCTGATTTATTATGTTCAAACAAACGACAACCTTGACACTTAACATTAGAGATTAAATTTGAAGCTGAGGATGAGGCTTAATACGAGATTGTAAAGGCCTAGGTAGTTCAAACATATTACGTATAATGCTTTGTATAGTTTTAGGTGTACCTAGTTGACAATCTAGACGGACATTACAATGCGTACGACTACCACAGATAAGGTAAACATTATAAAGGATAATTTTTGGGTACTTTAAAGTTTTTAAACTAAACTTATTACAGCGCCATCTGCTAACGCAATACTTAACTTTTAAAGGGCGCCATCTGTGGTATTTAATAAGAACTCTGTCGATATGCAGGTAGCGTAGGTTAGTTAACTATAGCATGCTTGCGTAGAGCCTTCGTGGAGACCTTAAAAGCTCGCTGACTTTGTTTTAGTCACGTGTTTCAGTTTTTAGGTCTCCGTGTTTTATTTGCTATAACTTCACGTTTTCTTATACTTTAAAAACTACCAACTTAATTTTTATATCGAGGTAATGTTTGCGATCTTGTAAGTTAGTAGAGCAATAATACAATTCTAGTATTATAAAAAAATATAATATACCTAGAAATCACATCCTTGTATGTAGGTACCTATATTTTACAAATTATTATTAATGGATATTAATGAGCATCGTAACCAATTAAAGACTATTATGGAAGTAGCCCCTAAAAGCTTCTATTCTATGAATAGATAAATATAAGGGATATGTGTTAAATACCAATTACGCATTACTTAAATATAAAAACACAATAACAAATACAGCAATACAAACTTAAGTTAAGCTATGAATGGACTGAATTTATTGATGGGGTATATTGTGTTGGAAGAAAAACGTTGAAACCTGGGTTTAGGTACATGGATGCAAGCGCAATAAAAACTCGATTCTAAGGAAGAAGAAGGACCTCAACGATTATCATAGGTATGGATATTTAGGTAACGGATATGATAAACAAGCTAGGTATACCTACTTCAACCCTTTAAAGAAAAGGTGAAAGTTGAAACAGGAAAGCAGAGCATCTAAATGTCGATTAAAATTCCGAACGCGGACTGCTCCCGCTCCATTGAATAATTCGGAACGCTTTCTGAATGGCTATGGCTCCGCCGACCCCAAAAATATCTGAACAATTCTAAGCCTTACTCCCCAGACATAAGGTCCGAAACGTATACATATATTTGGAAGTGGCTGCACGGCACAACCCTACGCACGTTTGCTTTCTCTTGGGTAACTATTTATACTGTTGGGAGTTTTGTTCTTTTTATTTATTGTATTTTAGGTACAATTGTAACTTGACTTGTGGAAAGGATGACCTTAAATGGTTAACTTTTTCAGTATTTTTACTGTTGTTGAGGCATTTTTTTAGTTGGAGCGCGTAGACGGTAAAATGTTCTTTTGTGGTATACGCGTCTTTAACGTATTTAAACCATGATTATAATGAAGCGACAGTGTTCAAATTATTGTTTTACTTTTAAAAACTCTTTGGGGGAGGCCTATATCCAGCAGTAGACGTCTTCTTCAGGAATTCTACAGTTTTATGTGTTTTTTTGTAAGTAATATGCACCACAATTCACCTTTAACAGTGTAAAGAAAGCGTATAATCCAGTATGTGTGAGCGCGACGCATTTATCTTGAGATGAGATGCAATGAAATCTAATTTAAATAAAACTGATCCAGATTATTATTGCCATGAGATGGAAAAGCTAGCAAACATCGATTTCCCATAATCTATCACAGCGATGAAACCTTACACCATTTCAATTGTCAAAAGCTCAATAAGTTCTTAGTTCAGTGGAAGCGTCGCGACCGAACGATGATGAACGGTTTTCATCGTTCACTTCCGGCGCCAGCCCGGAAGTCCACAGATACCGCCCGCCCACTGCCCAGCGCGTAAATTAACTCACTCACGGACAGCTTCCGGTGAGGTTTGATAGCGTTTCTATATTTTTAAACTGGAAATTTTGGAAAAGAAATTTCGGTCGTGTTTGGGTTGTATGTTCAGTGAACTGAACAGAATTTTGGTTCACCGCGTTTTAATTAAACGGTATATGTTTTTGTCATAATATTTACTTGATTTTTTTTTCTGTCTGCACCAGCAGAGTCTGTGCCCAGCAGCAGTTGCAAGTCAAGCAAGACTCAGAAAAAAATCACTTTACAATTTCTAATATTCTGCTGATTTTTATATCATTTAAAAAGTAAGTAAGTGAGGGAGAAAACAAATAAGTATGTATGTTTTACGTAGTTTTAGTTAATCATACTCAAAATAAAATAAATAGACCCTATACTCGTACTTCGCAAATTCAAACAAGATCGTTAGTTCTTAAGCTCGTTTGGGACATACCTATAGATATGTAATAAAAATAGGCCATTCACTTTAAAAGAGATTACAATTACAGTCATTTCCTTTCTTACTAAGGGTAAATAACCTAACTACGTTCATTATTTAAGTATATACTAGATGCGTTCTCCAAGTACAGGAAACAATGTACTAGGAAAGTATAATTTTCTAAACAACAATGTAGACAGTGAAATAGACATAGGCCGACACAGAACAAGTTTCAGGTATTCTGGTATTAACGGCCATAAATCTTATTATTAAATCGCCCTTAAGGTCACACAGCTAAATAGCTGCAAGGCCCTTCACGCACTATTAATTTAGACACTGTCACAATCTGAGAAGGGTTAAGCCTCGCGATTATGGAATTTAAATTTTCGCGTAAACACAGTTTCATCAATAACCTGGGTTTTTTGCTTGATTTTGAATTGTAACATATTATGGTTTATTTATATGGAAACGTCGTATAATAGACATGGGTGTATTTTGTATAAAAAATACAAGACATTTTGTGTTTCACTTTAAATCATCGAGGTAGGTACTTATTGTATTGTTAAACAACAGCTTCCAAATTACTTCACTCAGATGGAGTGTTATTTTAAACGAATGACTGGGTAAGTTTGGTCAAGAACGTAAGTTAATTAAAAAAAGGCAAAAAACATAAGATTAACGGCATAAAATATCTAATTACAATAAATACAATAACCAATAACGATATAAATAAAACTTTACTGAATGCCAAATTAAACTATTAATTTAAAGGTTATCAAAATATTTATAGACATTCATGAAACCCAAACCTACTACATGATATCACGACTCCGCGTGTATTAATGCCAGCACCATCTCTGACATGCTTGACGAACTAAATGAAAACTAGTTTACGAAACTTTTAAAACTCGCGCGCTACTGACCTCTGTCGGTGAGTAGTTGAACTAAGTGGCTGACTAAATTACTCATGCGCTGCTACTTTATACTAGATGGCATTATAAAGTGAAATCAGATTTCTAGAAACTATAATATCTAAGATTTATTTTAAATTAATCATTCAGTCATTTATTTATTTATTATATTATTGAATATTTTCACTGTGATTCGTCATATTCTTATAAGAATTTACGTAATACCAATTAGCAGACTCTAATTCAATGTTACTCGACTTTACCCAATGAGAATGTTTGCTTCCCATTGTCTCGGCCACCTGTGATCATTGTGACCTTCCGTTATTGTTAATTTCGTTCATTTGTTTAAATATTTCAACACTTAAATTAATAATTTGGTTAAGAGAATATTGGATTAGTTTCACATATCTTCGTCATTACGGTTGAGGATTCGGACTTCTTTTTCTTATTAGAAACATGTCTCAATAGGTAGTCTACTACTTTAGAAACGTAGGTATGTAGGTACTCCAACACGCAAATTAGATTACTTAGCCTTATAACTAGATTGATACTACAAACACTCGTCTATGCTAAACTATGCTCAAAAAAGAGATAAAGTTTGTATAGATTTGTGATTTTAT
This sequence comes from Epinotia demarniana, assembly GCA_945867215.1. Taxonomy (NCBI): domain Eukaryota; kingdom Metazoa; phylum Arthropoda; class Insecta; order Lepidoptera; family Tortricidae; genus Epinotia; species Epinotia demarniana. The sequence continues at coordinate 9,027,842 of OX244261.1, forward strand.
ATCTTTGTGTGTTGGAAGTAATACTTGATCGGAACTTCTAAACCGATTCCAAAAAATATTTTACCATTCAATCGAAAGAACCATCGGGATGGAAATAGGCTATATTTTATCGCGCAGCTTTGCTTGCGTTCTTCGTGATATGCGGCCTACTGATCAATATAAAAAGAAACAAAATCAATTATTTATTCTGCAAATAGGCCACAAGGGCCCTTTTATTATGATCACCTACATAGGTACACTTCTACAATGAAAAATAACATTTTAGGTACAATAAATAATTCTAAACGCATTTTAATTAATTCAAGTGAAAGGATGAAACGTGACCCATAGACCAAAAATCCGTTCGCCCCAAAATTTAAATTTCGAATTTGTCGATCGATCCAAAAAGGACTGCCCGATAGGGATGGGATGAGCTTTTCGTCTGTCGAGATTTTTTGTGCGATTTTTTCGACGTTATTATTATGAGAAAAAATGCGGAGTCAGTAAAGCGGAACGTGGGGTGGGGGCATGACGAGGGTTCCCCGTTTGATTGAAGCGGGAGGTGGGCGGGGCGGTGACGTCACGCTCTCATAATAGGCCGTGCAATGGCCGCCGTATATCAGCTAGCTTGCACTTGAACTATATTAGTTGAGACAATTGACGGGTGATAGTGATTCGAGAAGTGAAAAGTTGCGTATGATGTAAAAATAACTAGGGAGTACGCGTACTGCATTCTGTGTTATAGTAAAATTTATAGGTTTATTGCTTGGTAGGTAGAATAGGTAGATACTTACTTAAGTTCTTTGCAGTTATAAATTCTATAAATAGGTACGTATTTACATCTATATCTAACTATAAGTACTTCTATATTATTATATACTATGAAGTATACTATAAAGAGGTAAGATTTATATTTTTGTGTGCGTATGTTTGTTATGAATAAACTCAAAAACTTCTGTGCCGATTTCTAAAATTCTTTCACCGTTGGAAAGCTTCATTCACCTTGAGTGACAAAGGCTACTTTTTACCGCGGGAAAATGCTTCATTCCTACGGAAAAACGGGTAATCCGTGCCAAGCCGGGCGGCTAGTTTTTTATAAAAAAAACTACAAAGGTTAAACCTTTTAACAGTTAGGTAAAGTGTAAGTTTATATGCGAGTTTCGGTTAATTCATTGAGTTGTCAGGTCATTAGGTTGTCTACCAATTAAAAGGCAGTTAACTCTGCTTACATACCTAACAAGTGATAGAAGTTAAATAAGTTAAAGTGTTATCAGTTCAAACGTGTTTAAAAAACGTTTCTAAGGGATCAAGATACGAAAACAAATCAAACTTGACACAACTCCTCGACAATCCAATCCAAGCTAACACAATATAAATTATTCATAACTCTCGAAATGCGCCAATAACATTATAAACAGCGTTATAGCGTTAAAAAGCGTTTGCAAGCGTGCCGGTGGGCGGAGCGAGCGTAGCGTGCCACGCCGCACTTAGCGCGGGAACACCTCGCAGCATGGCACATCACATCACTAGCTACGCCTCTTGCTAGCCTGCCAGCATTTAATTTTTTTTTTCTTAATTCCACGTTTGAAATCAAGGAGTTATTGCTGATAGGAAGTCGGTAGCCCGATAGCACCAGCTATTTCTTGCTGGCCATTAACAATCATAAAACCATTTCTTCTTAAAGCATTTTATGCGATGATAAATAATATCCTTGTTTGGATTTTCATAGCCTTATAACGATTCAATGAACTCTAATCACTTAGGTTTTAAGACCGCCCTCAAATCAATATAATGCCAATAATACTTCAGTAGGTTTCTTTCGTTTAGAATGTCTTAACTAGCCAGTCTATACCTAGCAGGTAATTCACAGATTTTAATTACCTACTATCGAGTGGCTAACTTAGAGAGTCATTCCGTAACATCAAAATTTCAAGCAGTAGATATCCATGTTACTTAATTTAATTTCACTCCGTTCCCTTCTCAATTCCTAGCTTGATTCTGAACGAACAATATTCGTATTAAAGTAAAGAATCATAACATAAAAAAACTAATTACTATAATGCTTAATCAAGAACATTATGCAGTAATAACGAAATGAGCAGAACAAACAACCAATGAACGCGATTAACGCGAACACTTTATTTGAACAGTTGGCGTCTTCAGACTGAACTGTGTCGATATCACACCTTGAAATAAATTTAATGTTTGCATATTAGGTAATGATGAGAACTAGTTAACGGTTTGAACTAATTTTTACCATAAAAAGCCAAAAATATATAGAGGTTCGTTTCGGAACTTGTTTCAAGATCAATCGGAGTATCTACGTAATGTAAAAATATGTGTGCATACAACTTAATCATAAATATCTCCGGATTAAGGTTTCAGTACTTATTTATGAGAGGATGTTATCGATACATATTTTTGCACTTGACTGTACCTATCCGACATGCTACAAGAAGTCTAAAGATCTCTATAAGAATCAAAAATGTATAAATAGGCAGAGACTTAGTTGAACGTAAGTACAAGTGTTAGGTAGGTTCGCTTTTTCAGCAGAATAGTTAAGAAAGAATGAAAAACCAACTATTGAGGGATGAACCAATATCACAAGGAATATTTGAAAACTAACTAAGTAGTTCTTGGTAAGGTTAAAAGATTCATCATCATATTAATTGCCAGCGAGGACTCAACTTGTGCTAAGAATCTTTATAACGCCACTCGTCCATATCCAGGAAAGATCTACGGTCATCCTAATAGCGATATTAGCCTAGACATCCATGTCATAAGACGCGGGCATTGCTAGTGAGTCAAAAAACAAGAAAATGTACATAGTACCTTATAGATAAAGGTGCTGACATTTAACGTGGCGACGCAATGGGTGGTGACATTATACTGACCTTGTTTGTTCTCTGTGCGAAAAACCCTGCTAGTAAATAATTCATAGTTAGATTCTCTCTTGAAAATCAGTATAAGTACCAATACTAAAAATAAAACAAGATACCTACCTACTGTAGGATTTCTGACAGCGGACGCATAATATTGTAGCCAAACTATTTCGCCAATTTATTATGTTTCACCAATATTTTTGTGCGTGTACCTATAAATTCAAACGAATTATTGAAGATAAAGATGGGCAAAATATGATATATATCACGTTTGAGAGGATAAGGATAAAATAACAATATTTAAGTTGTAGGTACCTATTTCAAGTAAAACAATTACTAGGTAATATACCGAAAGACCTTTTTATAAAAATCAGACGCTTTGCCTTTTCCTCGAAATACCAATTTTATATGGACCGATCCCAATTTTTATTAGGATGTATAAATCATTCACACATCACTGGCCACAAAATCGGCCGCAATCAGCTGGGATCGATAAAAAAGAGATTACACACGAGAGAACCAAGCCGCGGGCGACGACTAGAATAGGTTTAGGCTAGATAATATTGGTGTAAGTATGTTACAAATATATAAAGATTTATATCTCCGCTATAGCTATAATCAATAAAATATTGAGTAAAACGAGAAAATACTTACTTTTAACAACCTATGTGCTTAAGCAAAAAACCTATAAACTGTATAGGTATATATGGCAGTCGTTTTTTAGTTAATGCAAATTTTGTAAGTGAGTAATAGTAGATACTCAATTTTATTTCACTCCAGTGTGTGACATTTTCTTTGTAAAGTTTGGAGTTAATAAATTATCAAGGACTGAATGTACATTTTTCTCCGGAAATCCGACAAATAAGTACCTACCTACGGTACCAATACATAGCATACCTATTTCAAAAAAATCTTGACTGCCAACCCTACCATAAAATGCAACAAAAAGTACCTTATCTCGCCATCGATTGGTTAACAAAACCCGATCGCCGCTAGGGTCATCACATCCTAATTCCGACCGGCGCGGCGTCCGCGCACGATAAATATTCAAGCCGCCTGATAATTTCGCAAATTCTCAACAACCTATAATACACATTAATAACGCAATGTTCGCATGTCAAACCGCCAATTCGCATGTGATTATCTTTATTTTGCGCTAATTTATCAATGCAGCGATTACTTTTGTTTCTTACTTATTTTCATAAGTTCTTTTGTCTTTTATTAATGCTATAGCCCTTTAGAACTTAATACCGAACCTTTTAGATTTTTAACGTCATAAGTTACCTACGTACAATAATATTGCCCACAATTATATTGCCGAAGACATAACATATCTTTAAAGGTCTACCTATAAATATATGTTATATGTCTTAACGTTTGAGCATATTGCATAGATTTATCTATACAATTACTCAGTTGAATTAAATTGAAAAAAAAACAGGGCAGCAATTAATTGACCAAGTCATATCCACCTACATACATTTATTTTCACCTCATCGGTATTCATTTAAATCATAACAGATATACAGTTTACGAGATTTGGGACTGGTCTTATGACACTTCCCATATAACGTAAATTGGCACTGCTCATCGAAATAAATAAAAAAAGTTTCAATAGCTTACGAGTTACGAAATAAAGTTCAATCTCCATGCACGCTCTTTTTAGCTCTTATAAAAATATTGTAATATTTTTTTACTGCTTATTTGTGCAGAAATTAGCATTGAAAACTCGGTATGCGAATAATTACGTCCTACGACTTATTTTTTTTTAAATTTAGTGTTGCACTGCTTCAATCGATTGGAGTCTGTCAATTTAGAAATAACTCGGAATGAATCAAATAATTGTGAATAGGAAAATACCAATGTATTATTTAATTACTGTCACGGATGCTACGAAATAAAATCACATCGATCCACGAATCGATCGAAACCGACATATTTGAATGTGCAAAATGTTCCGTTAGAAGATATGGCATTGATTTCTGCACGTCTATCACGAGACGGCGCGCGAGCTCTCTCGATTTTTCTCGCACTATCCGTCTCTCACTTATTAGAACACTTAGAACAAGTGGTATTGTGTGAATCGAGAGTATGTCGCGGCCGTCTCATGATATTAAACGTTCGTTCGACGTTCTTTAACGCATAATTGACAAAAAAACCAAAGAAATGTCAATGTCACTTTGCAACTTGATTTTATTGAACAATTATTATTATGGCAATTTTTGCTCGGACGGGTTAAAAAGGCTCTTTTGATTTCACTTATTCATGAATTTACTTAGGAATATATCAAATTAATTTTACATGTAGATCCAAACACATATTCTAAATAATCTCGAGGTCTTTGCATTCGTAACGCCTTTACAGGACACTTTTGTTAGCAGACGACTGTGTTTAGGCTCTCTAGTTGATTACCAAAAAATAATTATTACACAGTAATCAATCGATTCCTTATATTAGCCACCATCAATCGTAATCGGATATTATGACAATCGATTTACTCTAGCCACATCACTCTTTACGTCATATTGAAGCTGTCAAAAGACCAATCACAAATCTCGTAGACTGTACCTACCTTTGTTCATCGTTGTCGGCGTTTGTTTTATTACAACATTTGACTAACAAATCTTACTATTTCGCTATATTTCAAGTCGGTCATTATTATCTTTCGACCACACGCAAAAGGTCGAAGGTTGTTTGATTCTGTTATGAGCTTGATATGTTTTACATTTTCAAAGACGTTAGTTATGTACATAAAAATATATTACATATTAAGGCCTTAAAATGGCGCACTCTCTTGTCGGAAGCCATGATTTATTTTGGGTCGCTGAGCCAACGGAGTATAAGTAAGTGAAGGCATTTGAAGACCTGCATTTAATCGGAAATTAGAATAAAACTTTCTATAGTCGTAGCCACGACTTTGCCGATTGATAGCCATCAATCGGCAAAGTGGTATAACACAGGCAATGGCGAATAGTCCCATCAAAACCAGTTACTATTCTATTATTCTTCACATACCTTATCCTCCAGTGGGACATATTTTAAATTTTGACATATAACATGACTGGAAAGTTAATTAAAATATTTAATGAGATACCAGTTTGGGAGGAGACATGAACAAATTATATTAAATTAAAGTTGCCGTGGTGGGCGGCGCCGTTTAGAGCGCTGAGAGGTTATGACAATGCTGGTGACGGATTAGCTGGTGTTTTATAAGCAATTTACTTGGTATTGTGGGAAACGAAGAAGAATACTTACTCATAAAACCGTTTCACTATGAAATTATGACTATTAATTATTTGCATTGAAAGGTTAACGTCATCGCGTCAATCGGTCAATTTTCACTAACGAACCTAGATAATTAAAACCAGGCTAAGAGGTTCTCTACATTCTGGCATGATCTATCAAAAAAATTATTTAAAATAACATGCCAAAGTGTCAATTAAAACAAAAAAGTTATTAAACTGACTATGGTACCTATACTGAAAAAATAAATCGACAGGCTTGCGAAATACAATCTTAATAGCAATGTCATATCGAAGGGAAAAACATTTCTCGCTCTATGTTCACCTATTTAAGAGCACATACGTCTTACTTCTACTTTACGGTATTTATTATGATTTTGTATCTTTGAGTATAACTGTCGTATTCTAAAGTAACTCAACTGTATACAAAGAACGTATGAATAGAGTTGAATCAAGTGAGAATGATAACTAATGAGCCTCGTCAGGAAAAAAGGTGTAAATTTATGTACATTTGTATCTCCATTTTTATTCTTAACATTCTGATACCAACAATAGTGAAGAAATATATTACTGACTTTACGGAAACAATTATTTTAAAACAAATTCGGATTCAAAACTTTGCAAATGGGCCAACTTATAACATTTATTAAAAATTTATATATAAATAAAAAAGGGATTTACAACTGATTCCACGACTGGCCCAACATAATTACATTTTATCATGGCTTTCATCGATCTATCGCATGGTCGACATCGCTAACAAACCGCACGCTTTATTACCATACTTAAAGGGCAGACCGTTCCAAATTTGAATAAAAGAAAGAAAAACGCCGGCCGTACGCAACTAGTCCTAGAAAGTCGTGCTCTCGGTCACGGAGAATTATCACATCACCGAATATCTCCACAGCGCATTAAAGTCTTGTACATTCGCTTTAAAAACAGTTCATCAGATGGTCAGCACTAGATAGCGGTGAAAGGGACCGTTATAATAATAGCCACTATCTTTATCTCGTTCTACAAATTTCATGACCATGTATTTGGATCAATTTATGGAGCCAGTTTTGACAGCTTAATTTTTTTATATGTGGTCCGTGGAGTTGATTTGCAGCCAGTGTTGCGTAAAACCTTTAGGTGTTTTATGTTATGTTTAGATTTTAATTATAATTTTTGATAGCGTTATTTATTTTATTTATTACGTAGGTCGTAATGAATGCGAGAATTGCAGATAACATCAGTGGAAAATACTGATGTAATTAAACGGGTGCAATTACTTTGACGCGTATTTTATTATTAATATAGTGGCACTGTCATTTTAGTGATACTTTAATGATATTTCTCATATAGTAGGTAGCAGTGAAGTATTTTATAAAATGGTTAAGATGACTAGTTTATTTGACATACCACTATATGCCATAATATTAACTTGTTATAAAAATATGTGGCTTATATAAATCATGGTATCTACATATTTTAAACAAAATCTCTTCATTTAAACTATTGTGTCTCTCGCAAACGTTCATATGTATAAAAAAAACACGAGTCCCAGCGTTAGATTGGGCGACAACAGTATAACTACACTACATTATCGTGGCTAATCCAAGCGAGTGACATGCATTCGTGTTTCAATTTTGTGCCACGCTAAAAGTATCTTCAGTATACTTATTCAGTAGTACAGTAGTCTAGTTGAATACAATCTTCTATCGATTTTTAGGTAATTAGGAAATAAATGTACATTCCCATTGAAACTGGTTTCATTCGAATACTTCCTGGAAAAACTCCTTGATAAAGTTTTTCTATAACTTATTGTCCTCCATTTACAGTTTTTTTTATTAAAGCAGCAACTCATAATTCGCTTCCAAATTGGCACAATTAAAATATGTTAATTATACATTCTTGTATAATTGATTAATTTGGTCATATCGTGGCCATCTCGAGATTTATTTACTTCAATTAATACTAATTGTTGGGCTAAATTTACATTTTCATTCAGAACGACTTCATGTTAATGTTTAAATTTTTACATCTTTTTTAATTGAGCTGGGTTGTCCGGGAGCTGTTCATATTTTAGTGAATTTTGTGTCAGTTTAATAAATACGTAGATCAGTTATGATTTCAATAGATTATTTAAAAAATACAAGACTAAGACGATAGACATACTATGGAAAGTTGAGTTAAATTAAGTACTCATAAAGCTTGTTAACTTGTTTTTTACTTGTATGTAAATTTATAACCACCGTGAATAGTAATGGGAACTCCTAGCCCAAGGTTACAAGTCAGTTAGTAGGTATAAACATGTCGGTATCCTGCTGTTCGAAGCCCACAATAAAATGAGACTCTAATGAGCCCCTTATTTCATTATAAAAGTGCTCATGACCAAATACTTACTTAGATATTTTTTTTAGTAACGAATACTATTGAAATAACATACCGTAACCGTTTCGTTGTTTTTCTTTTGTATGTTGATTTATGTGCATGTATATGTTGTTGTCATGAATAAATGTTATTCTATTCTATTCTATTCTTACATAGTTGTACCTAAATAAACCTACCTAATTTGGTTTGATCAAAATGAGAACCAGTTTCCCTTTATTCCGTACTTTCCTACGATTTTCAGTTATTTTTCTTTCTTAGAATCAGGAGGGTACCGTCAGAGATGTTTATAAAATACCTATGTACGTAGGTAAATAAACAAAAATATCTGTATTATAATATAACCTTTATGACATTGACAATAGAGTCCTTTACTGATATATATGTACGTATTTTAATAGCCCTGACTGTACATAATTACCGACATACTTACCCACTGCAGGCATCATAGGTATAATTTGTAACTTCTCGTACCACAAACAAAACAAATGCCTATTTCAATCCTACAGTCCAAAACTACATGGCAACAGGGGGACAAATTTTTCATCATAAGAATTCGGCAGGACAATCATTTTTCGATTTGAGTTAAGTACTTATCGTTCCATCGCATCGCATTAGATGGAACCGTTCCTAATCGCAACAAAATGGTATCTAACGACGTAGATAAAAAATGGCCCAAGGCGGTGTCTCAGGGCGGACCCTTGCGCCCAACAACTTAATCCATCTTCGCTTTCGTCGACTCTCTCTACGATTTTGATTAATGACCAAGTACCTGCTTAAGGTCCGTATATTATAAGCTATATGCTGATTCGTGTTAAATGTCTCTATCTATCTCTTTGACGTGTGCACCTTAGTTTTTATAATTCGACCGCCGACACAGCTGTTTTGTTTCATTTGCATTTTTATATTTCCGTTTGAATATTTTTCATTCTGGTCCACTTTTTTTTACTGTCGACGCGTTTGACAGTTAAATAGATGCCTACTTAGACAAAAAATCTTGTGAGAAGGTTTTGAGCTTCTGCGAAATAAAGTAGAGCGAATAAGTTAAGGAAAAAGTTTGTAGCATGTGCTATACGAACAAACGGAATTCTATAAAGGTTTTTTATTTTATTTTGTAGGGTGTACCTATATATTTACAATATAAACATCTTTATGAAATAACAATAATGTTACAGCAGTTATTTTTAAGTAACTGTAACTCACAGGTTTTTACTATTAAGTATATAATGATTTTTTTACGTATGTTATTGTGCCGATAAAAGTTTCCTATTAAAATCGTAACATTAACATCCGCAGAGCTTACAATGTACGTGTTAGAATTTATTTAGTCTGTAACTCATCATACACAAGTCAGTTTATATTTGTGTAAACACTCACCAATTCACGTTATATCCAACTGGATTCCGAATTACAAAACCAATACACATTTCCAAAATAAATAACGAATCACTATCAATCTTGTCACTCATCCACTAAATAGGTAGGCACAGTTTGCTCCGAAAATATCCAATATCAACTACACATCGTTAACTTTTATATATAGATAAATGCTTTAAACTTTACAAAGATATCATCTCATTTTTGACATAATTGATTTAGTTTATTGTCTTCCGGTATCTCATTAGAGAGTAAACTTTTTATATTTTTCCAAGTTCGAATAAATTATTCTTTCTAGTTGGAGACGGAAAATGGGCGATATTTCAGACATACCGCCACACAAACTAAATCCTAACGTAAAACATCCAATTGGAAACATAATAGACCACTTCTTTAAATGATCTGATCTTCCACATGGCACAAAACAATTGCTAAATCGAGTGGTAACCGAGCGAATCAAAAACAAAGTTTGCGCGCGAAAATCAATCCGTCAAAACAAAACACTGCAAACTCGCGGGAACAGTAGACTTTGTCGCCGTCAATTATTTCACGAAAATTACACCCGATGTATAATGAACGTCTGAACCCGCATTGAGCTAGCTGTCAAATCTACGGGCCGTCATAGTCCGCTGCCATGAGTGGGCCCGCACACATGCACGCGTGCACGTGCAGCCATGGACACAAACACACTGACAGACTCCAGCGGAGCGCGAACGTACGCACACACAGAGCAACATGAATCATACACGGGCCGCGTCTGTGTAGGGGCGGGTGGGAGTGCGAACATGCAGCGTGCTTTTAACGCGGCCAGACGAAATGATGCCTAACTGCAAAAGGGAGCGTAGCGTGTATCGGTTTTACAAAATGGCTGGTTATTCGCGAGTACACGCGCCTATGTGGCCGATCACATGAGAGATTAGCTGAATGCGTGTGAATGCAATGTAAGCTACGGATGGGCGGGAAACGCTACGGAGATCCGTCGTTTCTGCGATCAGAATCAAACGAATGATTTCTTATTCGACATTTCATTCGTGAATATTGTAATTAGATTGATATCATTATTGAAATGTAAGAATGAGTCAAACATTTTCGAGGCACGTTTAAAAATATCTGTAGTGAATTTCGTTTAATCTCTGCTCAGCCAACCAAACAGTACAATACATACATAACCAACATGCTCAATGTTAATAAAAGTTATGTGTTGAGTAAGCTTGAATACTTTGACAAAATTTTCAACTAACGTAGGCGTACCCTCCCAAACGATATGTAGGCACAGAAAAAGAATCAGAAATACGAAAACCTATTTACTACCTACTTCGTCGGTCAGCATGGAAACAAAAAAGAATCACAAAACTTCCCTTTGATTTTCAGCTGTCGCTTACTTACACACACTGTTGCAGCGCTTATTCCAACTTCGAACTGACTCGGGACGTGGGGGCCGCGCGAAATTGAAGTACGACTTTATGTTAATCGCGATTGAACTGTTAATCGCATGGCGAGCACGTGACAAAACAAACGATCACTTCACACACACACGGACGGTTCGCAATTTGAATTTGGAATTCCATTTCCGCGGATTTCGCGCTTCGGTCTGCGACGTGCGGTATTCTTACCTGAAACAAATGACAATGTCGTTAGTAATCAATAAACTGGTATTGATGCTTACATTATAATATTTATTAACGAGCATAGCCATAAAAAGAAACTGCCCTGTATTTTTTCTTGAATCGGAATTGTAGCGATATGACAGTATAATGCCATTCATTATGCACTATCTGTAGTCCAGGAAAAATGTTTTCAAAAAGTCATTGCCTTTATATCTTTAACCCGTAGTATCAGTTTAGCTCATGTGGCGATATCAGGGTCAAGAGTCCAGCTGATAAGTGGGTCAGTGCAATAGAATGAGGAATCTTTTTATATTGCCAAGTTCACTTCATCCGTTGGCATTGGGCTCGCTTATCTTTCAATGTTAGTAGGTCCGATAAGTACGCAAAATCTGCTGTATTATCTTTAAACGGCGTATGTAAGCTTGGTTATTACAGACTCGTAAGTCTTATTTGGGTTGCTTTGATAAATCTTTGTTTGTGCAAAATAAGTCATTGTTTCCCTATACTGACAACAAACGAATTAGGTAAACCAATTGTACCTAACCGATTTATTATTCGCAATGAACTGTTTATCCAACAACAAAGTAATTAATTACTCTGAACCCAAATATGCACTTTTAATGCAGTGATTAATTGCGAAGAGATAGCTGAAGTAATAAATTATTGAAAAAATATAAACAGCCATAGTGCGGTATCAGCGAAAACATATTAATTAAAATGATAAAAGAGCAAAGAATTTTGTAAACATAGACAGTGACGGAATCAATAAAAGTTAATTAAATGCCTTTATCGTTGAAGAAGCATGTTCAAATTATTAAAAAATAAACAGGTAAGTAGGAACGATGTTGATAACCAGTCTATAAACAATTCCGTGCAGCATTAGAAGGAGTCTATTTTTATCAAACTTTACGCACAGCTGTCGGAACAAGCGTGTCCTCAACAAAATCTACAGAGCTAATCAGCTTTCAGAGTACCATTGTCAAACAAATAAAAACCAACAAGCTCTCAAAACCACTCGACTCATAATGAAGATGTTACCAATTTTCCACAGCAGAATGATGTATCTACCGTGAAATTTTAGAATAATAAGAGCCGACTCGAAAACGCCCTCAGAGAGTTATTACATTAATATATTTACCAACACGTCCTATTATTACGTTTTCATGTACTGGTTCGCGCATAAATTAAAAAGTTGTCAGTTTTTCTATTGTCCCAACCCTTATTTGGTATTCATATTTGATATTTTGATATCACAAAGGACCGACGCGCTTTGAAATGGAAACACAAAACGTCTGTAACTTACACAAGAAAAACCTGTTTCGCCACCAAAGTGGGAATGGTAAAGATACAAATTGTAAAAGAGGCAATCGCACATATTATGATGTGTTCTTATCGGCGGGTAACATTCGTATCATTGTGAACTGTATACTCCGAGAAATAAGGGTCTCATTCGATTGTGACCCGCGGCACCGCTTCAATTATGGTCATATTGAATGAAATATGAGTTAAGTGAGGGACATCAAAGGGCAAAGCGGGGTTGTTTATGAAATGTGAACTTTGAAATATGTACTGCAACACAGCACCCTTTTTAATTTGTACCCAACTATGGAACCGTGGCGAAATAGGGTCTCGAAATTATGTTTTGTTATTGATCGATAGAAATTTCGCTCTTTCGCTCGTCTAACTATGTATAATTTGTGACTATTTCGGTCGAAATTTTCGTGTTTCTTATTGCTTCCGCAACGAATTTCGTGCGACCCACAAGTCAATGATTGAACCTATCGGGCATTCGCCGGCAGCGGCGGAGTCCAATTTAGTTTTTCGGATTAGATATGGCTAACATAATAACATAATTGCTCTAATAACAGGCCGCGGCGGGCGCGCCGTGCCTTACAATTCACTTTCCAAATTGGTTTATTTTTTTACCTCTTATCTGTCTAAAACTATTATGATTTATTATCAAATTTTCGTGCAGGCAAATTACGGCCTAAGTTTTCGTGAACGCCCCCCCCCCCCCAAAATAAAGCAGTTCTCTCTTTCTGACACGTTGTGGATTCGGAGGTTAGATAAAGGCGACTAAGTCAGTGTATTTGCTTGGGAGCCGCGAGGCTTTACATGGCTTAGACTTGTGAATGATTTATATCGCTTTTTATAATTAACTCGTAATAATTAGTTGGATTAACATGTAACAAGGACGCGCCATCCTATTCTTCAAAGTCACGGAACTTATTAAAAATCTCCTATTTTTAATTAAAGACGCCGACGAAACGGAAGCTTTTGGAAAAAATGCCCTGAAGTAAAAAGTGTGTATCTTGATTAGATGAAATGCTTCGACGTTTGGGTTTTGAAACTCGCAAATAAATCACAATTATATGAACAAAGAAACACTTTTTTTTCGGCGCCGGACAGTCAAACAGATTAAATTCTATCTAAGAATCAATGTCGGTATGGCAACCCGTAACATATAAAATCAGTCTTATATCATGTTATGCCTACGTTTTTTGAATATAAATTCCTTTAAAATAAATATAGGTAAGTACTTCTTGAATAATTAGTAGGCAGCTTCTTGACGTTACCATCTGATGTTACCCAAATTTCAAATCCATTACCAAAAATTTGCAAAAACCTTGGAAGCTATCAAAACCATATTCTTCTTAGTTAGTAAAGTTGTAAATTAAGTGAAGTTAGTACAAGTCTGACTACTTAAATCGATATTCATATTTTATTTATGTTTTGAAATCAAACAATAATGTTAACATGATTACATTTTTTTTGTCATTGCGAAGATAGATACTGAAATAGTGCAACCGATAAATGTTCATGGCAGGCGGCTGCATTATACATGAAGTACCACCAAAGCATTACCATAAGTGCAAAAACTCACTTTCTGTTCACGTGAACGCTACTCTGAGGGAAATACTACTGAAGTGACGTAACCCCTACAACATACAATTCCAACGGCATCCTTCTAGAGCGTTTTTCACGGCTGTGTCCTAAAGGAGCCCGGGGTCAGCTTTGCTTGACACATAACTAAAACAATTCACGTATTAAACGACATTACGGGCTACATGTTTCAAACTCTTCGAGATGAGTGTTTTCGCGGCAGTGTCACTTGAAAAAGTGTGTGTGTGTGAGTTTGTCGTACGTGAGTTGAACCGTGTCAACATTAGCATTATTTCAACATGTCTCACGAAAGTTTAACTTATACAAATATAAACTTGAACAAGCGACCGAAGCAAAGGAAGTTCTCCGTTTAACCTTGGGCCAAAAATCTGTCGTATATCCGGATGTCCACCTATTTTCTTCTACAGGCTGCATTACTCACACATCATCGTCCTCCTAGCGTTATTCCCGGTAATGCCCCTAAAGGAGCCCGAGGTCAGCTTTGACACCTAATCCCAGGATTTGGCATAGGCACTAGTTTTACGAAAGCGATTGCCATCTGACCTTCCAACCCAGAGGGAAAACTAAACCTTATTGGTATTAGACCGGTTTCCTCACGATGTTTTCCTTCACCGCAAGGTAACGGTAAATATTCCGTACATTAGGATCCGAAAACTCATTGGTAGGAGCCGGTCGCATTACTCAACCAATTCGCGTAAAATTTTGTGAGCAGTTCAATAAATAGGTACGTATATTTATAGGTTTTTTGTCAATTCAATTTTTGAAAATTCCTACAGAGCTTTTCCCGAGGTATAGTATGGGTTTTTTCAAAAAAAGAGTGCATAGGCACATTCTTAAAGGGTCGGCAAAGCGCATGTAACACCCCTAGACTTGCAAACGTCCATAGGCTACGGTAACCACTTAGGCGGGCCGTAAGCTTATTTGCCACCGACGTGCTGTTAAATAATAATAATAACATGAAAAAACGGTCTCAAGAGTTCTAAAGCATACAGAACCACTAGTTTAATTGGGTCTTGGTTTTAACAATTTGGGAGATTAGAGAGTTGTTGGCCATCTTACGGAAAGTCGTACACTCGACTATTTCTTTTAATTATGATAAATCTGGTTTTTTCTACTTAGAATCGAGAACACTTCCGAACCTAATAGTAGAAAAAATTACCATAAGGTTACATATAATTTTCGGTTTCCCGTTCCGTTACCTGCACCACACAAGCTTAGTATGGAAACGGCAACGGAATGTAATAAACAATCTTTGGACACTTTTTTTCTCCTATATGTTCGAAAGTGCTCTCGAGTAAAAAAAACCCGATGATATCAAAATTTAAAAAAAAGTAGCCTAGCTATTGGAGACACCAAGTGTTTATAAAATTAATTAACCAGTCGTTAAATCTCTAAATGTTCAGAATCGATCATTAACTTTGCAAGTTATACTATATACCTATACACGGGCTTATATAACATTTGCCACTAAAAGGAATTTAAATAGCCCAATTTGCCAAAAAGGTCAGTTTTACGCATACCATCGTCATTTTAACATCTTTTTTAAAATTATAATGTGGCATTTTTACTTATTAATAATGAATGACTCATTAAATTAAACGATGTTAATATGAAACGTGTAATGTTTTAGTTTTATCAATGAGTTTAAATATATTTTATGGCTGTATAAATATCTTCATATTCAAGTTTGACCGCGTGGGAATTTAACGGAGTAGGTATACCTACTTCGAAAAAATTTGCATTAAACGCCAGAGTGGATTCCCACGAAAATTATTTTTCGAACTGCGGAATATTCTAGAAGGAATTCTCTTCTCAGATAAATTATAGTAATAGGAAACCAAAAAGTTTATAGTAAAAACAGTAGGTGTTAAATGGGTACCTATTCCGTATTTTAGGATTACATTTTTTATGTCATGTGTAGTAAATAAATGCTTTTCAGTGGTGTTTTTGACTTACTCAATTACGTTAGCTAAGGTACGATATTGAAAAAAAATTACAAAAAATAGGTTTTTTTTTTAATGATTGATAAACTCAGGGTGTACCGAAACACCAACAAGGTGATTGTAATACAAAGTGAAAAGGGAAAACCAAATGCGTTTTTTAAATATCCTATGCCACGCCACTCCCACGATGATGAGGATGAATCCATCAAGCCGACTATAGCCCGTGAAATATAATTTTCTTGTCCACATACATACAATACCGTTTATATTCTCGAAAAACACAACCCTCCTTCCGAGGCAGTTGGGTAAGAATGGATATATTTTATTGCAGTCGACTGTACCTATCTACATTTAACATACATTTATATACATGTAACATTCACTCTCAGATATCGCGAGTGCTGAAGCGGAAGAGACCTCCGACAAAGGACTGCGACAATGAGCGCCCCAGGGTTGCCAAAAGCAAATATTTGCATTTTTCATACCGTGAATAGGCCCCATAATTCATAAAACTTTTTAATTATGCGCGGTTTTTAGGGCTTAGCGAAAAAAACGTCATTAGGTTTTTAAATTTAATTCTGCATACACAAAGAGTGAAATATGTTTTTTGAATTGATAATATATATTGTTTTTATGTTTAGGGGCGTATTACCAGTAGATAATCAACACACACAATAACTAAAATAGATAAATAAGGCAATCCTTTCAACAAAATTAATTTAGTCTACGTACTAAATACAATAGTACGTATGGATGGCATTATTAAAAGTACATTACCAAGACGTGTCTTTTAAGCTTCGCAACTAAGCCTGCCGCCGGATGATGATATCCCTCTACAGGTTGCAGTGTGTTATGTTAAAAATTCGTTATGAACCATTGTTTTAAACAGCACTAAACGAAACACTACTCACATGTCCAATTCACAGAAAACTTAAGCGCGATTGCTTAGCAAAATCCTTGAAGGAAATAAATAAATCATGGCGGCAACCCTGCGTCGGACGCAGGCCCGGACACGTTTCAGTTCATGAGTTATAGCGCCAGCCGATGTGACTTTTCAATTTGAAATCATCAACCTGGAATTAATTTCATTTTTGAACCCCATTATTTCTGCTATCTACTCGCGGATCGCAATATGCGAGATCCACATTATTGCCGTGCCGACAAAAATATTTTGCGGTGCCATTCGGTTATTGGTAATTTAATTCTGTTTTCGGGGTTTAATTTATTTGAATTTTCAGCGCCCGGCTGATATAGTATGCTGATAGAAACCGCCCGTTTCGGTAAAGTTATTCGATTCTACAATACGAAAAAATATCATCTAGTTACCTACTGCGCTCTACAATATTGGCAATGTTCGAAGTGAACCAAAAACAAATAAAATGTATTTAAAAAAACCTTTTTCGAGTAGATATTTTGTTTTTATTTCATCTAACAGACATAGGGAACTACACAGCTGTTACCAACATGATCTTAATTTAAAAAGAATGTCCCTCAAACACGTTGGGAACGCAAGTAAAATTCATCTATCAACCAACGTAAAAAATACGTCTTCCGCGGCCGTGTATCCTACGCCTGTAACGCACAAATCTGTCAGTGTGACCCACGGTTAGCATGTATACTGCGTAGGACAATCTATTCATAAAGCAGTTGACGAAAATGGGCCAGAATTAGACACAACCGATACAAAAATCCAACCACCTAGACTCTTGTTGTGATAATCTATAGCGTCTATTTTCCACGCGGGTCGTTGACCCAAAATTCCTCTTAAATTTATCGATATCTTATTTTAAATTGTAAGGACGTGTGAGAAAAAACTAGAGAAATTTCGCGAGCGAAACGTAGCTAAGCTTGTTTTTAATTTCACATCGAAAATAGCTGACAGTGACTCACGGACACGGCCAATCGTAAAGGATATAAAATAAATGAGAACCTATATCAGATCGGGGCGAAACATTCTAAGAAAGCGCGCCCAAATCCCTAAAGAGGAACCTTATAACAAAGCTAATATTAGACAATCATTTCCTGTCAAAAGGGAGGCGGGCGCCCCCGGGGGGTCAGGAGGGGGTCGGATGGAAATACCTCCTCGTCTCTCCAGATTTCGCAGTCGCCGTGTTCGGGTGTGAATCTGAATTTTTATTTTTTGCTGTCAGTGTGATGAATGGATTTTTAATATCCTCCTGCAGCTGTCTGGTTTCGAAGGTCTTTAGATGAAAAAAAATCTTCTAAATACGTAAAAGAAAAGCATGTTTTGAAATTTTGCAATAATCTTCATCAATAGAATTTAAATGGCAGTTGAAGTGGCAACCCTGGCATTCAAAAAACGAAATTACCTCATGGCTTTTTTTGTTTTAAACACGGAAAATTCAATGTCGCCGTCATGTCCACGTACGAAGTATAGTTAGACAGGCAACAAGACAACAGCATCCAGAGACGTCTCAATACGCTGTACGGTTGGCAAAAAACGCGCCGCTCTCACGGCACGACTCTATTACGGGTCCAACGCGAATAAATAAAACATGACGGCCCTTCCCTTACACATACTGAGTGGTACATGTTATCCTCGTATCTTATTGAATTATCTATTTACGGAACACGACCTTACAACGCTTGTCTAAAGTTCAAATTACAGGGAAGCGTTGAAGCGAGATAAGAGCGTTTGGTAGATTTTCATGGACTCCCGTACATATGTGTTGATGTTAACAGATCTTGATTCGGATCTGATTTGAAACGCTTTCTCCCGAGCTTAAGAAATTCATAGGTTTACATAAATGGAAATCAATACCACTCTGTGAATATTATCAAATTTATATTAAAAAAATATTACATGCTTGCTGCAAGTAGAACACTGATGCTACTCGTATGAGTTGTTCGGTTAATTGCACTGCGGTTAGTCATGTATGTAGTTATATAAATACCTACGCATTAAAAACAAGAACATCGTTAGTTTATGTTATGAATATAGTTTATCTACCTTATGCTAGTTTGGTTCCAGTTTTTATTCTATTTAAACTCAAGATAACGTCTACTCCCAGGTTTACACCTTTTTACGGCAAACCTAGAGAATGTGGATCATTCTACACAAGACCCCATATAAATATGTAACAGCCAATCAGCTTTCAGAATGTTAACTCCGATCGTGATTCAAGAAATGACACGACTGCGGTCACAGACAGGAAAATAAGACACTCACCATCGTGGATACTGTGACACGGGACAAAATAAAGTGAAAAATATTTTTGATTAGGGTCGTTGCACAAGTTGCGTACGAGCTTAGATAAGATTTATTGCATAAGCAACAGGACTGAGAGGACTGAAAAACGTATACAATTTCGATATCTGAAAATACTGAGCAATGAGAAAACACAGACTGTTATTATTATTACTAGTGGGTCTAGTTAGTGTAGGTAGTAGCTGTAGTACACGCAAGACTGTTTTAAAAAATAAATATATATTAAAAAAAATGTAAATATTGAACCAGCTTACTAAATTTCACGAGAATTGCGACCTGTAACAGGCGCACAGCCGGACAGTGGGACAGCGGGACATCCAGAGATACGAAAGAATTTTGGCCACTGCTAAAACGGAGAACTTCGTTCCATTCGCTCGCTCGTTCAATAATACAAATAACTCAGTAGACTAGTTGCTTATATATAAAATGGTGCTTATACCTATATCATATATCATATGCTACACGTGGCTTGCCTAGTTTCCTTCCGATAGAACGGAGAGGCCCAGGAAACGTTAGCTCGACGTGGCAAAGGAACAGAATGTTTGAGAATGGTCTCAAAACAGAGGATGCCAGAGATTGTGTAAAGCAAAGGAGCAAATGACTTCGGTATATGCGACGAGTATGTGAATGCACGTTTTAGGCAACATTGTTTTCAGAATTCTGAAGGAACTGCCCATGAGCCCATGCGGCACTCCTGGTATGTACGACCGCGTGTCGGTGGCTTTCGCGCTATCATGCACAAGAAGTGCCTCGCTGCAGGGGGGAGGAAGGAATAGTCACAATGGTATTCTAAAAGTAATTGCTGACAGATTGTATGACTAATTTTGAATGAAGCAGTCGGCTAGCGCAAAATTACAAATTTCAAATTAAACCGCCGGCTGGCCCGGCGTATAGAAGAACCAGAATCAGGATAATGAATGTTCCCCGTTATTCAATCTGAAGATCGTATGACTGTCGGATAATGACGGGATGTGCGACTCACTTGAAATAATAGGATTGGTTGGACCAGTTATTTATATATAAAATTATATTTTTGTGTATCATTTAATAGAAGCTAATGTGTGAATGAAGGTCATGAGTCATCCAGCACAAACCAACAGTAATTATTATCAAAATGGCGGAAAGACCCGGAAAGGAAAGAACCTACAAGACTACAATATTTCTATTACATAAAAATGGTTAGCGGTATCGGAAAACATTTAACACTCTCAAACACCGCGTGTGGCGAGCGCATAGATCAACTAATGGTGACTGCGCAGTTGACAATAAGAAGATGCGCGCGGGCACCGCCGGTACATTAACGCGCCCGCCATACTTGGCACCGCGCTAGCTCCTCCCGTTGGCAACGGAGCGATAGTGATGGGACGTTGACTATCGATAACGCTCGGATTTGAGAACACATACAACTCGGTTACAATATCTGTGGACCTCGCTGGAATGTGAAGCCCGTAGCACCGTACCAGAGCGCCGTAGGTCATCGACGCCAGGTCCAGGTACGGGTAAGTATGGCGGTGTTTTTGAAGTTACCACGTTATTCTTCCTACGTGCGATGATCATCATATTCGTCATTATCATCAATCTACATACGTCCTATTAATGATCAAACGCTGCTTCTCATGAATGTTAGAGAACTAGAATGGAAGCTCTTCTAGAGTGCCCTGAACAAGTCTTTCTTAGTACCTAGATACGAGAGTAGGTCTGTATGGCAGCGGTAGGTAATTAAATGGCAGGCATTTATTTATGCACAAATTCGCGTTTGAAGGCTCCTTGTTGTTGAGAACAACGAGGAAATGTTATCATATTAGGAAATGTATTTTTATTTGTATCTACCTATCGTTTCCTCAAATGGAAACGTCTCTTCTCGTCTCGTTTTTAGTCAACTGCCTGCACCTATAAGCTTTTCTGTTTAGCCCTGCGGTTGACTGATAGAGAACGCCTTAAGACATTAATTCCGCCATTTGTACTTTTTGATTTTGCAATAAAATAACGTTTCAATAAATAAATGTGTCATTGAGATTAGAATTGTAGCGGCCGGAGCTAGTTCATGGGAATACCTTTAATGTTTTTTGGGACCACCATCCAGTATCAAACGTCGTCGTTTTAAATGACCACGTCGCTTTATTAACATGTTAAAATGAAAGACCTGTAAAAATAAGGAAAACTACAAAATAATGAAACTGACAAAAAAACCTACTAGTATATCCTAGCACAAGCGAGAATTACCCGCATTTTTTTTTAATAAACTGAAAAAAGCTTTCATATTTTTGTTATATTGATTAAAGGTTTAATTTAGCCTAGCCTTTGTGAAATGGATTTTCACTTAATCTCGTTTAATTATGCAAATTTATCCAGTAATCTGGTAAATACAATGGTTTAAGGCATTTACCTGCTACATGTCATGTGTATTCAACAGCCTAACAGCGTACTTATCTGGCAGTACATAACTTATTTGGTATATACCAAATGTTGGGGTAGTATTAGTTTTCCATTGTTTACATCGAATATACACAGTCATGATTCTAATAACGTCCAGTCTCATGTTTTGTCTCGCATCAGGCTAGCCCCTCCCGTTGGCAAGAGCCAAGCCAGTGATGGACGTCGGACTTTATCGATACTAATTTGTTGCAATAAGCACGAGCGATGGCGATTTGTTTATATTGAGTGCGAGTGCGTCTTGATTATAATCAGAGGTCGGAATTTTCGTGGCACTTTTGAGCTGTCATAGGGACTTCTCGTTTATCGACTTCCCATTATAAATATGTATATCGATAAATACAGAACACAATATATGTAAAATATGATTACGAGTGATGGGTAAAAAACATGCAGTCTTAATATCGCGATTGGGCGAAATTATGACTATTTCTTTTATAGAGAAACTAATGACGAAACACTTATTAGCACTAAAACAGACTTTGATCATGAAATTAATAAATGTTAAAACATTGAACTGAACTGATTCAATTTAAAATTGTTAACTTTTAACTTTTCATTGTTTTCATTGCAAATCTCTATTTAACAATTTCAGCCACTGAAAAGTTATCTAAAAGAGATCGCTCTTTAGCGGTAAGACTGCCTGTTGTTTACCTCTACTTTTAATCTTGTTTCATATGTTCTATAATTTATTGATATAATTATGAATATCGGAAGTCGATAAACGAGAAGTCCCTATGACAGCTCAAAAGTGCCACGAAAATTCCGACCTCTGCTTATAAGCGACGCAATCGATCAACACTCGGGAGTTGCAAATTGTTGACCGATTCAAACTGTTCATATCACAGCAGGTAGCTAGCCGTCTTAGATAGAGCATTGCTACCATGCGGATATTTAATTACGGTTTATAAATTCAAAATACGGTAAAAGCGTAGCATTTGAGTTTTAAATTACAAAAATAATAGTTATGGGCTCATAAAAAATAACAGCAAGTTTATTACGTACAACTACGTTGTTTTAAATTCTATGCATATTAAACAATGATCATCTGTAACATGACTACTTTAGCAATTCCGATTTAAAGTTAACAATAAAAAATATCATTTGTTACCATTTATCGATAACAATACTCGTACGCACTTTTACGCTGTTCATTTATTTTTCCATTCGAAATTCGGCAACAAGAGTGATGGTATAAGCGGTTGGGAATTTGTACCACAGCACCGTCGCAATCCCACCAGTGATCCCTGGCAGCCTGGCAGGGCTTCAGCGCAACTGTTCCGCGCTCTCACCCCATTTGGCACTCAATAACTTTCGCTTCACGCGACTGCCATTATAATTTGTTGCTCCTCTGTCTATAAAATAGATCGCTGGGCTTTTTAAACGTGTCGTTACTATGTCGCCACTATTGTCAGACAAAGGAGTGCAAAAAAGAAAGGTGTTCTGACAAAATGTTGCAAATTATAGCGCGCAATCGACGCAGCATTACTTTATATAAAATAATTAGAAAATTTCTTTGACCGTCTGAGACCGCATACCAAAAAATTTAACTAGAAACAAACAGTTCTTACTTATGAGAGTTTTGAATTTTCACCAATCATTGCTCCACAATTAAACGAAACGAAAACGGGTCTCTTTTTCTTTAATGGGTATTGGACCATGGAACCATTTGTCCCTTTTGTAGGAACTTCAGAATGTTAAGTATAAAGTAAAATTTCTGTCTGCGAAAAATACTCTTCCCATGATTTGATGCTCATTTTTATTTTAATATTTTGTTTCCACGATGGGTACAAAACTTCAAGACGATGATTGCGAGCGACAGGGGCTTACGAAACGAGGTTTGGTGTGTGTCGCCCGCGCTCTTGGATTTCCCATGCCGCTAAACATCAGGCGGATGTGATGTCATTAAACGCTTCCTATCAAGAAAATATCAGGCAAGAGAATATTTTGCTGCAAAACTTAAATTATCTTAGAGCGGAATGTTTCGGAATGTCATCTGTTAGCTCATGGCGCATTTTTTGACATTATAAAACTAAGCTAATAAGATCCCTCGAGCCTTAAAGTGTCGATGGTTAGCATATTGTCCCCACTTATGCAGCAATTCATGTTCATGACGAGTTAGAACTGAACAAATCGCGAAGGCTGCAAACTTTATCAGACAGTGCAAGTCGATTGCCGTCCAAACAGTAAGACAAAAACTAACAAATGTTATGACAGCGCCACGCGCACACAATGTGGCGGATGGGGACGAATATTTATTTATTTATAACATCGAGAGGCAGTAAATTAGCGTTGAATTTACGGCGCGGCGCAGGAGTGATCGCGGGTTATTTCTGGCGCATGAGCATGATTTAAACAGTTCCCGGTGGCCCGTTAGAAATCGAAACCGGGGTTTGTGAACATTGTACAGTGTACATTTGATAGCCAATTATAATGCCATTTAATATTAAGTGCTTTTGTAAGCGAGTCTTGAGGTAGATTTAGCTATTCTACCTTTTTCCTAAGACCTGAAGTTATATTTTTTATCGCTGAGGACAAACCATCACTTATATTGACATTCGCGCCAAAATATACCTTCTATGGATCCTTTCTACTGCAACAAATACCTACACTTAATTTATACGAACACATTTTTAGAGCATACCAAAATGATACTCTATCACTGTCGGGAACTAAACTTATCAAACATTTTACAGTAACAGCCAGCGAACAAAAGCTGCCCTAGCTTCAACATTTCTTCGGCCATCTAAACAGTAGCCTTTTACCGTCTAAGGCTGTAACACATGTTCTCATGTACTATTGTCTTCAAATGACTCCTGTCTTGTGAACATGACGCAACGATGGCAGTCACGAACCAGCGTCGGTACGCAGCATACGTGACGTGACCCTAATCCTGCTGATCCCCACGTCTGGGATATTTCTGTGGCAACACTGGCCATTTAAATTAATGATAACGTTTTATGTTTTTTTTAAAAGCCGCGGTATTTGGCGTAGGTGATGATAAAGGTTTAGGAGTCTGAAATTAGAAAATAAAATTTTATAGGTTACATTCAATGGCGACATGCACGGCATACAGAAATGAATACGTAGCTACCTACATGTTAAACTTATATTATTACCAGAAAAGCCTTTTTTAGATTTAACTTAGTTTTCATATAGGTCATTTAATTTATGTTAATCATTATCTTGTATATAGGTACTTTAGAAAATAAAAAAAGCTTAGATATAAATATTAAAAATATTTAGGTATAGGTAACTTTCACTTTATTATAGTTACATTGAAATAAGTATAAATGCTAATGAACTGACCACTAATTTAATCGTTAAAATCAAAACGATTCTATGCCAATATTTCGGTTGAATAGAACAGTCACAAAAAATGAATATCAAACTAATTAAAGGAATAATTATGGTCATAAATCTCTAAACAACATTTTAGTTGCACACACAATTATCCTTGCAAATTTGCATCAAATAACGACCATTCTACAAGAGTTAATGTCATATCGCTTAATTAAAGAAGACAACCGCAATCGTAATTTGTTCAACGACTAAACATCAAATTAAAAACCCACGTTGAACACTGTATGTACATTCAGAAGCGCTGTAAAAAACTTCATATAATGGAAAGTTAAATTTTACTGCCCCTCCGTTAATGACGAATGGTTGTAAAAATTAAGCGAATTGGTGCTTTAGCGAGCAAATTAATACGAACGCAGTATTGGAACGTGATTAACGGGCTGTGATGAGGTTTGTATTGTAGATTAGTGTCACGGTGGTGGACGGTTGAGTTTATATTTTATAGCTCACCTGCCTTTAATGTGTATGGTGTTTCATAGTAAAATATTCCCTTCAATGCCTGTGCAATAATTTTCATAGATCTAATCTAATGCGTATGCGGTCGTTGGCTACTTTTTTAATGACATAATCAACAATGTTAAGTACATGTTTATATTTGTAATGACAAGTAGGGTCATTTTTATTATGCCTTTTACATACAAATTCAGCACTGAGTTCTAAGCCTTTTTCACTCAACGTAATGGCATTATATTTCATTTGTGCTTAATGTCTTATTTCTCTTTATTTAGCATGTTTACTTAAATTGTGAGAACTTGTTATAAATTTAGCATTCTGCATCGTCACGACGCTTCATTAGTAATTATTAATATACCATTATTTACATTAAATGACTATGGAAATCTTCTAGTATTTCCATGCTATGTCATCGAAATTTCACTCCCGTTCAGTGATGAAATCGATATAGATTTCATTCGAAAATAAATCGATTTTAAACTTTTTTCGACAACGTGAACGATAAAAATTTACGCTAAAACGTGTTCCAAATGTAAGCACAATGTTTCCAAACAAAATAATATTCTTAGAGCATTCTAGAGGCGAGGCCGGTGACACCGCACCGCAAGCCCCGGGCGCATAAATAAGAAACGTCGCTTGTTTCACCAATAAAATTGATTCTTTCGCAAATCACCAAACAGCGAATTTAATGTTTAGATGCTCGGATTTAGAATTATAAATTGCCAACTACACAACAACCTGCATAATAAATATTTGAAAGGGCAACTAGAATATTGTACGATGCAAAACAAACAATAACATGTAATAAAATTAAATGGTCAGCAAGTCAGTAGGCTAAGTGAAATGAAATAGGAAAAACATATCAATTTAATTGTGTATACACCAATTAACTCTGCGTATACATGGCAATCTGTAATTAAGATTAAAGCTGGAGTTTATAATAGAGATGTTGATGATTGCTTTATTAATGAGTGATTGCGTGCTATAACAGACATTCGCTGAATTCGACAAATTTACTCGCTGAAGCAAAAATGTTTCTAGATTCATATATAATAAAACTGTTTAAAAAGAAATAAATCTTTAAACTAGCGTAAACATTTCAACGAATCAGTCATAACTCATCGATGGGTCATAGAACTACATTTAATACAAGACAATAGGTAGTAGAAAGCGTGTTTTAGAAGGGAATTTCGCGCTTCATGCCAAATAAATCATTAGATTGACAGGGATCTATTCAATGAGGCCTATTTATCGGAAACACATAACGCGTGCCAAACTGTGCATTGATCAATGAAAAATTGTAACATGACAGTATCTCCCTTATGTCGAATAATGATATATCGCGTCCAGACGCATTATACCCGCATTTATTATCTGATAGCAATACTAGCCTGAATATCGTTTGATAGAACATTAATACGGTATTCATCAAATCAGAACTGCATATATGAAATGTGGTTATCGGTTTCACGGTATTTAATTTACAGTGCATTTTGATTGAACATAAAAAGTCACATTATCGTTGGTTCGCGCATAAATTATCGGCGTTGACAGTATAAGCATGCCGTTTTAATGTGTTTTCGAATTCTGCCTAGAATAATTAAATTGAGGGCAATACAATCATAAATGTAACTAACAGAACTTTGTGACACTGAGAGCAGTTAAGTCCGATTAGTATTTAAATGATGTTTAATAGAATAGGTACTAAACATCAGGTTTCTGACAAAAATTACATACTAGGTTAGGTACAAGTTTTTGCCGACAGTTTTTTTCACTAATGAGCCCAAACACGACGAATTTAACTCATGTAGTGTAATATTGCATTGTTATCCAAACTGAACATGTTATATGCAAATATTCAGCTCAATCGATTGAGGATAACAACTGCTTTAAAATTCAGTTGCAAAATTTGACCCGAACAAAAAATCACACCTACACACATTGCAAGTAAAATGAAAGCTCGTAAAATATCTTAATTATAAAGGAACTTATATCCTAATAATTATAAGAATTACTCTATTTATTATCGTCCCAATGTTTCACTGTTCTTGTAAATAGTATAGCATGGAGTTTATTATTTATGATGGTGGAACCGAGGAAACTAACCAAACTGTCCGCGGGCAGGAAACAGCGGGACGCGAAACAAAGGAGGAAGAAAAAGCGTAGGTGGCACTTAACTGTTTAATCCAAGCTTCTGAGAACGAAATATTCAAGTAATATAAGCTGCTTTCAATTATTTTTAACATATTGTTATACATCGCAGAGTCCCAGCATGACTATTTCCTAATTATATTACGTATGAACTACAGCAGATGGTTACTGATGGTTTAATTTGTAGTATTAGATACAGGTAGGTATGGGTACTTGTGTAGGACAGCCCAAGAATTTTCACTGAAGTTCCGCCGTTTGGTCATCCATATTGGAGAAAGAGTTTTTTTTTATTTATTCAATCCCATATTAAGCGTGCCTATATTTATGATTATGACTATTCAACGATAGATTGGATTGGAAGGTTGAAAAAAGGATGTCTTTGGTATATGTTTCATATACTCTAAATTCCCTTGTTACCTATCAAACCCCGATCAATGCGTACCTAATACAAAATCTGTCACCGTCTCGCTGTCAACGTTTCATCTGTCACTACGATCAAATGAATATTTAATCTCTCACACGACTCCTAAGCGTACCCTGTGTGGAAGCGAATAAGAAAGAAGCGTGACAAGATAGGGGACCAAAATGTCGTTTCTAACCTCTCGGGACTAAGCCACGGCTTAGGCATTATATGTACCTACTTTAAATATTAATGCTAGTTACGGTTAATGTTAATCTAAGAGAATCGTGACGCAATTTGAATGAGCCTGGCCTGTGTTAAAACTGCTTCAGATCCGAAATCAGTATGGTATGGTTGTGCATTATATGTATGTATTTTGTTCAGGGCTAAGATATCTAAAGTATCTACTGTAGGAATTTCCTAAGCGGAGTTAGCACCTTCGTGTTTTGTTTATATTTAGGTATTACTCGAATTGCAAAAAGCGCTTAGCCGTATGCCGATAAAAACGGTTTTGTATTAAGAGAAAATAACAGAAATAATTGAAAACCTTTCTTCGAAAAAGGATTTGTGAAAATACTGCTTATTTCATTATAACAATCGGGAGCAGAGTTAACCCTGCCAACGCGCCGGTGGATCCAAATGGCTCGGTAGTCATAACGTTAAAGTTTCTTGCAGCACATATGCGACCGTTTCGTTCCTTTATTTTCGCCTCCATTTTCCATTTCCGCTAAAGCGAAAGCGACTTTTCACGGC
Organism: Epinotia demarniana; assembly: GCA_945867215.1. Lineage (NCBI taxonomy): Eukaryota > Metazoa > Arthropoda > Insecta > Lepidoptera > Tortricidae > Epinotia > Epinotia demarniana. The sequence continues at coordinate 9,056,925 of OX244261.1, forward strand.
GACTTTTTTCCTCTGAAAGCTGCGAGTTGCGGTAAAACAATGAACAAAAAAAACAATGAACGAAGAGAAATGGAAACAAAAATTTTCGCTTTGTGATAAATCATAAAATGCTCGGACTGGTACAAACTTTGCGAGTAGGTATCAATGTTAGCATTGTCTACACAAAGATACGGAGTAAAAATTGCGCCAGTTATTGTTTTGCTAACCGAAGAAGTTTATTCAAGAGCAGGAATGAAAAAATATGGTAAACCGTAAGAAAAAAAGAGCAGGTCTACAAAAGACGAATTATAGCGTAATATAAGTAAACGGTAGAGCTTAAGGCATCGCTCGACACAAATCCCAAGCGGAAAGATTCCATTAAGAAAATCAAAAAAGGTCTGCCCGGTTCACGGCCTGCGACTATTTTCATTTAGCAAAAACAACCCATAAATTGTCATCTTAACGAGATTTCTGTTTTTGCAGCATTAGCACCCTCGAGTGTTTGGCGACTAGCAGTTCGGTGACGTCCTTGTCTGCCGACTTATTGCGTCAGCACATTTATGGAAATAAATGGCGAGAGACACTAGCGAAATACGTTAAGGGTTGCGAAATCAATCATCAGATAAATATTTTGTTTGCGTTTCTAGGAATATGCTGGATTTATTTTCATATCTGTTCTAAATCTCTTGAGTAGAATGCGTGTGCTTTGGCACGCGGCGGCCGGGCGCATGCGTGTCCAGCCATCACACTGCGCGCGAGTGCGTTCAGCCGCTCGTTATTTATTGCCTCATCAACGAATTAGCTTTGTTTATAGCACCTACCATTCGTGGGCGAACTTCGTAAAAAGCTTATGAATATGTTACAAACAGCTGACCACTGTATCTATTTACATTCATAACAGGAAAAACTCTATGAAATGACAATAAATACCCATGAAAGTGAAATTACGAGCGTGTTCATTTTTATGGCTTCATATTTGCTCCAAAGGCGACTGTAAATTGGATGATAATATACAACTGCTAACTGACTATTTCGAGAACAATGGCCAGCTCGAATGAACCCGAGAATATCATAATTAAAGAGCCGTTCCACAGTTAAGGGCCCGTCACGTGATAGCGTTGCCCAAATTATCCGGGCGTCGTGTCATCTTGTCCCAATCCAATATGGCGCCATAAATCCTCGGAAGGAGAAAAGGGGGCGGTGGAGGGGGCACGTCACTCAAACTTTCTCTGTACTCCGTCTTGCGCTCTCGGTCTTAAGGGTGGGTACGGACAGCAACTAACAAGGCATTCATTTTTCATTTCGTGCGGCATTTTGAGGGTTGGTCGGCATGCGTGCGATGCAAGTTACTCGTATTGTTAACGTTTTTGGAGGGCCAATGAGCGTGAAATTGAAAATGATGGTGTATACCATATCCGAAATCGAATTTAGTGTACGTACTTCATAAATGTGTGTATATAAGTAGGTAGGGAGGTACAATCCGAGACATAAATATATTAATGATACCGTATAAGTTTTAATTGATGTGCATATCAGCTTGATTACATGTGATGAAGAGATAGTTTGCTGGTAACGCGACCGCCGAACTTCACTAAGTGACCTCCTTTTTTTTTAACGTTGGGGAAATGCTTTTACGCATCCCGCCCGCCACGGGGAGAAGGCAGGGCGGGTATGACGGACTAACCGCGGCAGAAGCCTTGGACTACCGTCTAAAACCCCAACGAGTGCCAGCTCCGTCTTAAGGGAGGGGCGCCGCGGGATCGCTTTACGCATTCGACCGCGTGCACTAAGTGACCTCCTGGAGGACGAAGTGTTTAATTTATTTTCAAACACACAAAATATGATTACACTTTACAAACTCATCTAAGAAGTCAGACTATTATTATATAAAAAAAAATTATATACTACCAGTTTTTACTTGTATTGGTCGGAATGTTAGAAAAGTATGGTAAAAAATAATCTAAAAATAAATAAATAAATAATAAATACTGCAAATAATGGTGAAACCTTGTGCAAAAATATTTGAAAGGCTTCACTAAAGTTACCCTTATAGTTGTCCCAAGTTCAGGATTGTCTATATATTTTTTCCAGGATAACGCGTCCTGCTAACCCTACGTCTCCGGAGGAGGAATGCTCAGATAGAGTTCGGCCGTGGGATGAGTAATCTCTTTTTGTTTTTCTAAGAGCGTTCGACTGCCGCTTGATTATCGGCCCGCTTTCCACACAACCTTTTAAACAACAATCGATATATAAACAATGTTGCGAGGTGTTTTTGCGCAAGTGCGTAAAGGTATGTTTTGTTTAGGTTATAGTATCGCGTATTCGTAACAGTTTTAAATTTAAAGTAACAAATATTATCATTATTGTTACTTAGGGTAGACAAAATTTCAAATAAATTTTAAAATAGGTAGAAGCTCGACTAAGTAGGTAATAGAGTCATAACCTGGAATTAATTTAACGAACTTATGCATGTCAGAATCTCTTGATGATTGAAGACGCTTAGACTAGAAAAGCCTGAATTTGTCGATCTTTTGTTTGGCAAATACCTATACCTACTGTCAGACGCAACATCGAATCTGATAGCGATAGACAGCGGGGCTACATTAAGAAAAAAGAAGGACTCTATTGTACTTGGTAAATTAGGTACATAACACTAAAAAAGAGCCCTATGTATACACATATATGTCAAATCTATATACGATTAGAAACGTGTCTAATATAAACATAAACACATAAGGTTAAGATTATTTAATTTGTCCGACTTTTTATACAACTGGAAATTGAATTGGAACCTTCAACATTAGACAGTAGAGTTGCTTTTTCAATGGACTACTTTGATGCAATTCGTCCAACTGAATTAACTTTTATTGATAAACATAGAGTCGAAAAGTGGTAGACCAGTTTCTTGGCTGACTGTACCCTCTCATAGTTTCTAAAATTATTTGTAGGTATGTTCTCGATATAAAATATACCACAGAGAGAGATAAAATAGAAAAACAAATGTGCCTAACCGCAAGAGACTATAATGGGTAATGGCAGTACGGGTAACCGCAGCACAAAGTGGATAACTAGTGTTCTGTTAACTGTTTAATGGTACCCCCTAGGTGGAACATAGATACCTTGAGAGAACCATCTTGCTTACTTAAATAGTAAGTCACAAATCTCTAATAGTACGGTATTTATTCATTTGTTTATAATTATGTAAAAAATAAAGTCGGATATTTATATGAATAATTTACTTTAAAAACAAAGTTTAATTTGACTTCAATTCAGTACTTCTCCGAGCGTAAATACTTTGTAAGATAGAAAATACCGAAATACCTAGCCTAATAAATTTAAGGAATTCCTTAATTCCTCATGATCCGACTGCCTTTTTGAAAACAATGGGATCAATCTCGAAGCAAATGTATATTTTCAAATAAAAGAAGACTTGTACGAATCGGTTCATAAATGACTGAGTTCTGAGGTCACAACACACATTATATATAAAAATTAAAAATATAAAAACATTCAACCGAAATGAAAACCTCCTCCTTTTTTTAAGTCTGTTAAAAATACTCAATTCTCCATTAAATGCAATGTAGTAATTGGACAATTTCAAATAATAATTTTAATTTCTAATATATAATAATAGAAGACAGTTACATGGATACAATTAAGATATGACATGGTATTTGTTAAAATAATTTATTGTACATTAGTATATTGCGTTATTTACTGAGATGCACAGTTACATACATAGATATACGTCTTTATTCCCAAAAGGGGTAGGCAGAGCTTATTTTCCTGTGTCACTGTGTTTTGGATGCACAGTTAATTGAATAAAAATAGATTAATTGAATATCGCAAAACTGAGTAGACCTAATACAGTCTTTATTAATACAACGTAGGTGCCAAACAACCACACGGCTTGCCTGATGCTAAGCCATGTCTAATTAAAATGTTACATATGCTTTTGTACATAATAATTAGAAAGCGTAGGGACATATACAGTTCGGTAAAAGAGGGGCCGATAACTGCATAACCACATTTACCCAATTTTATTTTAATGAGCAACTTCTGTTTCGAACTGTACATTGAACCTAAACAATTCAATATCACTCCCATTACTACCGGTCCGGTATCCAGGTCTAATTGGTGCCCACATGCTCTATAATCCCATTAGAGTCCCTCGCGTGACCACGCTCTATGTAGAGACAAATAAACTTAGGTATTGGTTTTCAATAAAGTGGCCGTCTATCACATAGTCTTAGCGCCCCGGGGGGCGACTGTATTAGAAAACCTTCGTCAGACTCTACACACCTACCCAGGTACTGGAGTTGATGGATGAGCCTATATCAAGCTGTTCAATGAATTCGGCAGTTTTATAAAGAACATTCAAATAATAGGAGTACAGGAATCAATTTGTCAATTATGTATAGACAGGTGTTGCGGTATAGGTATACAGGGAGGAAAAAATCCTTGGACTAAGCTGAAAGGACTGTGTTATATAAGTGACGTACAATCGATCTATTATAATTGTTAAGCTGGATTTAAAAGAAAAAAAAACATAAAAATCGAAATATTTTAATCTTAGTGACAACCCTAATACTATACAGAGTTATTATCAGTGATCGGAATAGGCAGAGTATAAATACCTAAACTTAGTAGCACAGAGACAAAAAGTGGAGACTTCCTTACGACTATATTTTTGCGTGACTAAAATCCCGGGAACTTACTAAGTAACTAATATGTTATAAATGGGATAAAAAACCATGTTTTTCGGGTTCAATAGAATCAATAGGGACAAAATAAAACAACAAATAATATAAACGGATTCTTTATAGATATATTACGTCATAATACAAATGAAATATCATAGAAACACAGTATAAACCCGTCTGTACTCGATAAAGGATGGTATGAAACTGTATTGTCAACTTATTATTAATGCATAAAAAGGATAGCAGATAGCAGCAACAAGTGATAACGACATCTGGTTCCCTTTTACACGATAACAATAGGAACCACGAGAAATATAATAGATAAGACTATTTTTTGTCTATCTCTTTCACTTAAACACGAAATGTAAACGAGGATAAAAGAGACAGATTAATTTTAAAAATAGAATAAAATTGTTGTTTCTTCTGTAGTCCACAGAAATATAGAAGTAACAACAATTTTCTCATCGGTGATTTTCATGTTAAGTAAAAAAAAATAGTGTTGCTGTTACAACTGAATTATTGATACATCTAAGATTCAATTATAGGATTTACTTTTATATAACTTTAATTTTTAATCCGGGAAGTCCCAGAAAAAAATGTTATCGCAAGGAAGTCTCCACTTCATGACTTTGTTCTACTAAGTTTAGGTATTTATACTCTGCCTATTCCGATCACTGGTTATTATTTACATTTGAAATTGACACATGTCACAAGTCACAAGAAAAGTTCACATCCGAAGTTCGAAAGTACCTTATTGCAATGATATAAGGTCTGTCAACGGTCAGTTCATAATGTTGCTGTTTGTAATTCACTTGATCTTGCTGACGTCATTGAATCTACTGGATCGGGTTGAAACATACAGTTTTTTTCACCAAAGTTTAACAAGTTGTATCTCGGTAACTGTTAGAAATATTAATATGGTTACTAAGTGACAAGTAAAGTACTAAACCTGATCTTTACCCCATTTGCTTAAAAGTCCATCGATCTGTTCCACCCAGTATATATTGGCACCGACACGTTCAAGAGATAACTCAGTTGAAACATACTTTAGTTCAAGCTAAGGCCTGAAAGGTGATTACGTTAATTTTCGAACGTAGGTTAAGACAAGTCTACTGTAGTTTACCGATACTAAAAATTACATTTAGATCTACCTAACGTGCGCAGATATGAAGCGTTAAACAATCGACCACTAACTATAAAGATAAAATAAAAACAGCCTATATAGGTCCCACTGTTGGGAACAGGCCTCCTCTCATGGATGAGAGGCAACAAGCAGTAGTCCTCACGCTGGCCCAGTGCGGGTTGGCGACTTCACATACACTTTTGAATTACTTCGCAAATGTATGCAGGTTTCCTCACGATGTTTTTCCTTCACCGTAAAGCTAACGGTACATATCAAATTACCTGGAGTCGACTTAATATATTCCGTAAGTGCATATAAGTTTTGAAAAACGAATTGGTACGAGCCGGGACTCGAATCCACGACCGCCGCATGATAGCCGCATGCCGTGTGCTATTGAGATCTTAGAATAGAATAGAAAATATTTATTCAAATAAAGCACACATTACAGAACAAAAAAAAAGTTGACACTTAAATATAAACATGGAAACAAACAAAGATATCTTATGTTATGAGTTCAGCAATGTGTGCTATAAAGAATAGGCTAGACTCAGCTTTCATGTTGTATAGTTATAATCTAGTCATAAAGCTATCTGTGTCTATATGTTACCAATTAAAAGTAAATTTACTAAGGCCCGATTTGACACAATCAGTCTAAGAACTTACATGAGTAACAACGTGAAAGTTTTATTTTTGCATATTATGAGGATTTTTACCTACAATATGTACTGGAGCCAAACCTGAAAGCACGCGTAAAAGTAGTAGATATAGTAAAGTATGGGTGGCGGTGGTTGATGGGTTATATCGTTCGAACTAAACTGCACATGTTAGTTTGAAGCGAAAGCAAAGATCTCGCAGATATGACCCTTCAAAGATAACATTTCAAAGGCAGGTGGTCCTGCGCGTCCGACTAAACGACGGACCTTCCGGTCACCCACGTGTCTTCATATATATGAATAGGCACAGCCGGGATACGTATGTGTGGAATGTGCACCTTGGGCGTTGTACATAGAGATTACGAAGTTCTAATAGAAGGTATAGTCACTTTTGATAATACTGAACTTTTGTTAACTTCCGTTAAGAAGACGATTTCGCGTGGTTGGGATTTCTTCAAATTCTTCGAACGTCGTTGCAGTTGGATACTTCCAATTCGACTGTATGTACTCAACATATTCTACAAGTATATGCATATGAACACTACACATAACTTATTCAACTAAACTTATTAAATTGGAATCAGTTTTCTAGTTCTCATAATGTAGATGACACGATTTTTCTTACAAGCTTATCGAATAATATACCTAATTTGTTTTTTTCTTAATTTATTATTAATTAAAGTTTATTACAAAACATGCTAGTTATGCAAGGCTTATTTAATTATATAATGCGACTAAATTCTTATAAGAGCCCTCGTAATAGTGTCATTTTGTCATTATATCTTGGCTGGTTAAATCTTGTTGGAAATTCTCTACATTTACGATTTTAATCTTTATTACTGCTGACAGCCATGGAGGGTAAAATAATTCATTTAAAACTTTGGATCCGATTATATTGTACTAGCTTTTGCCCGCGGCTTCGCCCGCGTAGCAAAAGTAATTTTCCAATAATTGTTGAATTGCTACGCCGCCAACTAACCTACTACTACTAACTTCCCCTACTAATAACCCTTCGTCATAACCAATTATGGTAAATTATTTTTTATTTACTATTATATTTATGCCCGTGTGGTGGCGGGTTAGAATTTCACCACCCTCTTTCTTCCCGTGTGTGTCGTAAAAGTCGATTAAGAGAGCAGGGTTGAAGTGTGTTGTGGGTGATGGGCTAACAACCTAAGCAATATCACTTTTTGTCGATCTTTTATACCCACATTCATGATAAAAACGGCGCTGGAACATAAAGTTCATGTGCTCTGCCTGCCCCTTTTGGGAATAAAGGCGTCAATGTATGTATGTACGTATTTCTGTTATTAAATTTACAATCATGATTAATGAGAATCTGTCCTCTGGAATAAATGCTACTTTATGTTCATAACCACTAATGTTGAAATACCAAAATATCTCCACGAATTTCAAGTCAAATTTGTGGCCTGGACATTGCTATATAGGCTTGTTTCCTAAGATTTTTTTTCCATGCTTTTCGAACCAGTATTTAACATATATACCCAAAAATTTGTTTTAATTTAACGGCGGCCAAAATGCTTAACTTATTAAAAGTAAGCAGATCTTCGTGCAGCACCTTGAATGTACTTATTACGGATGCAGGCACTTTCCCAATGTCTCCTACCCTCCCGTCCCGCCGCGCCGCCCGCACTCGCCTAGGTACCGATTGCTGACGATCGAGATGGCACCAAATACAAACTTTAAAACCTATAACCCTATATAATGCGGGTCTCGTTCCATACCTCAAAAGCAAAAATAGAACCCTTATTTATAGGATCACGTGTGGCTGTCTGTCAGTCCGTCTGTTACAACCGATTTGCTACGAAAAAAACTGGACCGATTGATTTGCTATTTTGCACAAATATTTTCATGAATTTTCATGTCCACAACATTACATTTCAACATCTATGTGATTTTCGTTATTAACGTCCCAAAAAACCGTAATAACAACGCCCATATTGATATTTAGACGCCACGTTGGAATGTAAAACAATAGATGCCGATGTTGATTTTCAGATTTTGTCACCACATGTCTCCTTTTAGGGGTTGAATTCTCAAAAAACCGGAAACACTTGTTTACTCATTTATCGTTAGGAATTATCCTGTGAATTCTCGAATAAAATTGTCTAACTAATCTTTTTTCTCCATACAAACTTTGGACCTCCTTTTTAACCCCTTTAGGTGTAATTATTTCAAAAACGCTGAAAGCACTTTATTTGTATATGAATAAGTAATCTGTCCACAAAGTTTTAAGTACATAGTAGCTAAAAATAAGTTTCCCTTATACAAAATTTGGACCCTCATTTAACCCTCTTAGCAGTGAAATTTTATAAAACGCTGAAATTACTTTTTTTGTATCCTAATAAGTTATCTTCCTAAAAAGTCTTAAGTCTCTAGTTCAATAAATAATGTTTCCCCTCCATAAACATTGCATCCCTATTTAACCCCCTTTGGGGAAGAATTTTATAAAACGCTGAAATTACTTTTTTGTAGCTTAGTAATAATATTCCTACAAAGTTTCAAGTCTCTAGTACAAAAAAATATGTTTCTCCCATACAAACTTTGCACCCCTTTTTAACCCCCTTTGGGATAGGATTTCCAAAAGTCCCGTCTTATCCCTTGCCTACGTCATAAAAGGAAGTTCTGGTGTAAATATCAAGTTTGTAGTCCCAGTAGTTTTGAATACAAACTTTGCACCCCTATTAAATCTCCTTAGGGGTGGAATTTTAAAAACGCTAAGGATATTTTTATTTGTATCCTAATAAATAATCTTCCTACAAAGTTTCAAGTCTCTAGTTCAATAAATAATGTTTACCTCATACAAACATTGCACCCCTATTTGACCCCCTTAGGGTTAGAATTTTCTAAAACGCTGAAAGAACTTTCTTTGTATCTTAATAAGTAATATCCCTACAAAGTTTCAAGTCTCTAGTACAAAAAATAATGTTTCTCCCATACAAACTTTGCACCCCTATTTAACACCCTTAGGGACAGAATTTTCAAAAATCCCGTCTTATCCCTTGCCTATGTCATAAAAGGAAAATCTGGTGTAAATTTCAAGTTTCTAGACACAGTAGTTTTTAATTCAAACTTTGCACCTCTATTTAACCCCCTTAGGGGTAGAATTTTATACAACGCCGAAAGTACCTTTTTGGTATCAATAAGTAATCCTCCTACAAAGTTTTAAGTCTCCAGTTCAATAAATAATGCTCCCACATACAAACTTTGGACCCCCATTTCACCCCCTTAGGGATTGCATTTCCAAAAATCCTGTTCTAACCCCTGCCTACGTCATAAAAAGAAGTTCTGGTGTAGTTTTGAATACAAAATTTGCACCCCTATTTAATCCCCTTAGGGGTGGAATTTTCTAAAACGCTGAAAGAACTTTTTTGTATCTTAATAAGTAATATCCCTACAAAGTTTCAAGTCTCTAGTACAAAAAATAATGTTTCACCCATACCAACTTTGCACCCCTATTTAACACCCTTAGGGATAGAATTTCCAAAAATCCCGTCTTATCCCTTGCCTACGTCATAAAAGGAAGGTCTGGTGTAAATTTCAAGTTCCTAGTCCAAGTAGCTTTGAATACAAAATTTGCACCCCTATTTAATCCCCTTAGGGGTGGAATCTTCTAAAACGCTGAAAGAACTTTTTTGCATCTTAATAAGTAATATCCCTACAAAGTTTCAAGTCTCTAGTACAAAAAATAATGTTTCACCCATACAAACTTTGCACCCCTATTTAACACCCTTAGGGATAAAATTTCCAAAAACCCTTTCTTATCCCTTGCCTACGTCATAAAAGGAAGGTCTGGTGTAAATTTCAAGTTTGTAGTCCCAGTAGTTTTGAATACAAACTTTGCACCCCTATTTAACCCCCTTAGGGGTGGAATTTTGTAAAACGCTGAAAGTGCTTTTTTTGTATCATAATAAGTAATCTTCCTACAAAGTTTTAAGTCTGTAGTTCAAAAAATAGTGCTTCCCCCATACAAACTTTGGACCCCCGTTTTACCCCGTTAGGGGGTGAGTTTTGAAAAATCCTTTCTTAGTGCTCCCCTACACCTTATAAGGAACCTACGTGCCAAATTTGGAATCCGTAGACCCAGCGGTTTGGGCTGTGCGTTGATATGTCAGTCAGTCAGTCAGTCAGTCAGTCAGTCAGTCAGTCAGTCAGTCAGTCAGCTTCTTCTTTTATATATTTAGAAGATAAAATTCCCATGTTATTAAGATAAAATATAACAGTTCAGAATAAGTTGGTTGTCTTTTAAATTTTGTAAATTAAGAATAAACCTAAAAGGACCTACCTAGTAAACAAATTGTTCATTGTAACAAATAACAAAATAGAATTATATATTTAACTATGCAATTACCCATTCATTACGTTATCATAATGAGCATTCTATTCTCTATGTGAAAAAAGGCAGATAATTAGAATGCGTGAAACAAAGCCTAATATAAAATTACAAAATCATCTTTCCCTTATGTTGTGGGAAATTAGACTGTTTGTGGACGTGTTAGGGGTGAAGACATATGTAAAGGCATATTATCGTTACCAAATTGCTTTTACTTTTAAGTCATGCAATTGTAAACTGTTTTGCGTTGTAATAGGGGTTAAGATGGGTATAAAGTTGTGTGTTTCCGCAGCCCGTTGCCTTTACGAGAGTAACGGTACAGGGATCATGCGGCCCAACGTTTTCGAGCTTCGGTTTCGGCTAAGAATTAATTATGCAAACAAAACCCGGGTTTATTGTTTCTTTTGCCGAAATTTCCGGGACTGTTTGGACGTTTTGCGTAATTTTTTTCGAAAATAGAATTGTCATTGTTTTGAAATGCTTTGTCTGCGATGTGGTCATAATTGGGGGCCGTTGAATAACGGTTTTGGGAATCATTTATTTTTGACTTTCGGTATTATGTTGTAATTCTGCGAAAAGGCATGGTTACGCAATTATTTTAAGTACTTGCGCTCAGAAAAGTTTGCGTAATTTGCATTCTGGAATTGAATCATAGTCATTCTAATAACTTTATAAAAGCATTCACGGTATTTATGTTTTTCAATGTTTTTTTTTCTATACTTTATTCCAATAATTACTTCCATACATCGAGAACGGCTTTAGCCTAGTTGGTAGTGGCCCTCCCTACGAAGCAAGGGGCCCTGGGTTCGAATAGCGGTAAGGGCATTTATTAGTGTAATGAACACGAATATTATGTTCCAGAGTCATAGATGTTTTCTATGTATTAAGGTATTAATTTGTAAGTATGTTTATCGTCGTCTAGTACCTACCCATACCACAAGTTTAGCTTAGTTTGGGACTAGGTCGATTTGTGTAAGATTGTCCACTAATATTTACTATTATGTAAGAAATTTAATCTTGTCATATAAACATTAAATTGAATACAAGTCTACCAAAGACATGCTTCCTGCCTGAATGATATTGATGGCGTTCAAAATGGGTAAATTCGAGGCAAGGCCACTCTCAATTGAGTCATCAACGCTTATTATACCGCTTCACCCATGCGGTCATCTGACCGTATCACCCCAGCATTGTTCCAGTATTAATATATTGGGCCCTAAAAATATTATTAGTTCAACACCAGCGATTGAAACGTCACTCAGCGGGAACTTTATGGCCTTGAACAATTTGATGGCACTTCCTTGAACCATGACCAGCCATTAAATGCTTACCTACGAGAAACTCAAGCTACCCAAATAATTGCCTACCCCGTCTTTTGTTTGAAACAATCAGAAACATTGTGAGGGATCTTCGTAAAGTGGTCGCATTTAGCTATTTAGATTTTTTCCCGACTCTTTTGGATCGAATTTTAAACAGCGAAAACGACGGCGCAGTCGTTAACTTTACGACTATTGTGACGAGTTGTGTGATTTCTAATTGTGCACAAAAAATCGTAAGCAACCATAAAACACACCACCAAGATAGTGTCGTACTACACTAACGTTAATCTAATTACGTGCGGGAAAAGTGTCGCCGAAATAGAGCCGAAAGTGAACTAAGAAATAAGAGATGGCGTGGCGGTGTTATAGAAAAAAACCTAATATCTCAAATGTCAAAATGTGACATTGAGTGATTTGTGGCTAAGCTCCGCCTGTCCTGTGTTTCAAACATCACCGCGCGCCAGACAGCTGAGCCGAAAGCCCCGAGGACGGCACCGACCCACCCGTAACTATCCTTTTCCTTCTCACCACAATATCTATCTCCATCTCAAGCGACGGCTAAGACTACATTCTATAGACACGTATCATGGCGTTACCTGAGAGCTTTTGTGTAAAAGTTCAACGCTTTTTCGTGCAGTTGTTTAAAAAGATTTTGTGCATTGCACTAGGGATTTCGCACTGTTGCATTATTATAGAGCTTCTTTAATTTCCGCCCGGTCTCACGGTGAGTTGAGCAAAAACATTTTGTGTTGTTACATTTTAACATTAAGGCAGCTTTGCACGTACTAGAAAACGTCACATTTCATATTTTTACACTCATAATGATAATTTACAATGTTACATTCTAGTAAATGTTTATAGTACAGACATACGATTTTATGCTTGTCCACATGCGACTTACCTGCTATGTATTCATTATTCATAATTAAGGTTTATGATTTAAACTTTAACACCAACGTACCTGCAACAAAAAAGATGCATTTTGTTAAACTTATACAAAATATTTCTATACTTATTGATAATATTGTATAAACAATATAAATATATATGTATTAGAATAAAAATAATGGAACTAAATTCATATCTCTCATTCTTAGAATAAGCTTAGACAAATACGAGAACATTTTATGTTTGTAGCTTTTAAATACGCTTAGTATTCTACTAACTTCTTAAGTACCTAAACTTATTCCTTCAATTTTAAAAGCACTATTATAAAGCCAAAGTGAGTTAATTAAAAAAAGCGGCTAAGTGCGTGTCGGACCATGCACAACCAAGGGTTCCGTGCCTATTAAAAAGGTCGTATCGTTACTTAAATCTTTTGGCACTTACGCCCTTTTCTTTAATGAAGGCAGTTTTTTAAAAATATCTCGAAAACCTTTGAATCCATCCTGTTCAAAACAATTTTCGCTGAAAACAATTAATAAACCCTACGTCCATGTTTTTTTTTATATTTTTATAATACACGAGTCAAAAATTAGAGGGGGGGGAGACACAATTTTAGTGACTTTCGGGGCGATTATCTCCTACTCTATACACTTAATAAAAAAAAATGCTTGAAACCTTATATTTATTTTGAAAAGCCTATCGATTGATGTCAGATGTGCCACACGTAGGATTGCAATGAAAAATTTTTTTTTGATTTTCAGGATTATGTATGGATGGAGTGCACGCCTAAAAATTTTTTTTTGTTATTTAATTACAAAACTATGTAGCGGCTAACAAAATACACCTATCCTCAAAATTGTATTCAAATACACCTTATAGTTTTCGAGTAAAATGCATGTGACATATGGACGGACAGACAGACACACAGACATGACGAATCCATAAGGGTTCCGTTTTTTGCTATTTGGCTACGGAACCCTAAAAACAGTGCGTTGTTCAAGTTGACATGATTTCTATACGTGCTAAAAATTTAACTTTAACTAAACAACAATTCATTTAGGCCTGTGCTCCAGTAATAGGCGATGACGATAAGTTATCGCTTACATTACGCGACACTCACGTCACATCTGGCTCTAATGAATGCTCGTCTATGATCTTAGTAGGTATGTACCCGGGTTCTCACAGTAAAGCAATGTGGGATACCGTTGCCCTATTTATGAAGTGTAATACATACCTATTACTTTACGATTAATAAATACTTCAATGGAGTGTTGACATAATTTCATTTTATTGCCTCGTGTAAAACAATAGTAGATTATGCCTCAAGGGAGCAAATTTATATATTTACGGTGCGGGCGGTATATCGAAATCATAAACGAAATATTGTACGATATAATCATGAGCGTAACGAGGTGTTCAGTGTTTACGCTCAAGACGGAAATAATTTTGCAAACGGGGGACACTTTACTATCACATCTTCCATCAGGAAAATTTTAGGCAACATGGACTTTTTTCTAAATAGCATCTATTTTTTTTACTAAATTTAACTGCAGTCGAAGGAAAAGGTGATTCATATGTAATCTGTGAATTTATACTACTACCCGTGGTGTGTTAATAATTGTGTGTCTTCTTTAGGCCAAGAAGTGAGAATTTTATAATAATATAAAGTGACATTTTAACTATAATGGCATAGTTGGGTTGACTCGACTACAATTTCCATCCAATTGTTCTTATTTATTGGCAGGGTGTTATGATACTTAGTCCTACATTGTATGTTTGTAAGTAATTAGGTATTTTCAGTCAGATGCTCTTTCAATACGTTGCGAAAGACAACCTAATATTAACAATATTCAAGACTCAAGTGATCTCCATCTCCACTCATTAGTCGGAGTTTGAATTAAGAGCATGCAATGTGACAGATGCTCCGTCCAATCCCGCCGAAGATATAAATAGCGTGGCTTTAAGTGGCAAAGAGCGCCGACGACCCTTGATAACATCGCATTAGGGCGCGGTGGGCGCTGGTTTTAGTCACTGTAAAAAACGTTATATGACCACTCAAAGTTCAGTTTTGGTATTTTTTTACGTGAAAGTGAACATTACCGTTGAAAACGAATAAAGGTTGTAAGCATTACCAACAAGGTCTAGTTTTGCCTCTGGGTTGGGATGTGAGATAGCAGTCGTCTTCGTAAAACTAGTGCCTACGCCAATTTTTAGGATTAGGTGCCAAAGAGGACCCATGTGCTTCTTTAGGGTAGGTTCACCCGGGAAAACGCTCGTGATATTATTGCTTATTTCAGAGCCTACATGATTTTATCGAGAAAAACATTTCAGAAAACGCTAATATTCAATTCAATAAAATCAGGTTTATATTTAAAATAAAATACTTTTATCCTAGCTATCTATATAAACGAAACTAATCATAGCCTATCACAACCCGTTTTATACAACGAAAAAACATAATTACAAACACACTAAATCAAAACTACAGGCATCTACGATTTGTAACACGAAACGAATAGATACCTAAAGCAAGAAACATTCGGAAATTAGAAACAAAACCAATTTAAACTATTCCGTTTCGCCTCGCACAGGCCAGTACGAAACTTCGCCGAAAAAAAGACTAAAATGTCCGCGATCCCGGAGGCATCGTTATAAGCCAGTGTAACTATTAGATAATGATTACGGATTCAAAAGAAACCTTACGAAAGAAATCGACGATTTAAAGAAACAACTTTTATTTTGGGTGGTTTAATGTAAGGCATTTATTGTCTTTTTGTCGTGTGTTTTAAATTACTATTTAATTTACAGGAGTCAATATTGAATAGAAATCTATCAAAAATGTTGTTCGTAATACAAATATGTCTGGATTTATAGCAAAACTCATCGCATCGGTTTCGGCCCGAAACACGGGGTATCATTCGTGCACTGCGTGACTAATGTAATGGTCAACCCAAAAGTACAGTGATGAAGTCGAGCTATCGACTGGATACGACCGTCGTGTGTGGCAACGCTTAATTGAAAGAAGAAGTAATTTTTCTAATGAACGTTATTTCAAAAAAAATATTTTCTGACATGTGAAATTTAATGATATAGTAGTACAGGTGGATAAGTCGTTTCCGTAGTGTGGTATCTACGCCAATTTTTGGGACTAGTTAGTAGGCGGGTCCTGGGCTGCATTATGCTGCAAGATGATGAAGAATAATTTATGTCAGACTGTCTGTCAATCGACAAAAGCCCCGCTAGTCTGTAACTTATTTTAACATCATCTCACCCGTCATCAATATATCTTGATGCCGCGATTCGTCAGTAACTAAATATAATCAGAGGTCTTGTTTCGGCGTGACGAGTGAGGTGAAGCGAATGAACGCATTCTGAATAACAGCCAAGCAGTAGAAATTCTGTACACTCAAAAAGTGTAGTTTTTTGTGCGTTTCAAAGCGTTTTCGACCTACAAGCGCACCTTTAAAACGAACTCAAATTCAGGCATCAATTGCCCAAGGAAATAAACGGAAGACGAGTTCTTTATCAGCCTATCAGCATGTGGCATCGAAAGCACGTGCCGCAGGAGCGAGGGATGTGCGGATGTTCCCAGCGATTTGCGAAGCGATACTTTCGTGTCAATTAGCATCCAATGGGAAATTAGTAACGAGTACACCTTCGGGCCGGGAAGTCCGTGCTCACTTTACACTTATATCGGCGTGATTTTGCCTGCCCTAAAGTTTGGCTTGTGCAAGTAGGTGTCTACTATTCTTAGGCATAATTGGATCAAACTAGTCTGAAGTTAAACTAATCTTATCTTCGAATTAATAAATAAACTGTTCTTGTTTGCTTGAATTGACGCATATTTGTGTATTGGCGACACTTTATTATGGATTAGGCACTTATTACAGTCAATTAAAAGCAATGCTTTGCAAAGGCCTCCTCTTCTATTGCAAATACTATGGATTAAAAACGTTATTTATTTCATCAAAATTCTGAAGATTACGTAAACTTTAACCAAGTGCTCACGGAAAGGATAAGATTTATTAGATTACTAAACCATTTGCTCGTTAAAGTGATATTTTATACGGCGTATCTCAAGTTCACGATAAAGCTGCACATGGAGTTTTTTCAAACACAATCCAAGAACGTTAATATGCAGTCATTTTGCAAGCGGGTAGTTAAGCCGCTTTGCAAGTCGTATCAGACCATCGCGTAGGGAAATAACACCGGTAAAGCATAGATCAAAATGTATACCTGCATAAAAATTGGTTGAACATGTAGGTAGATTTCAGGTAGCGACTGATCATGAATGTATATGAATAAATTCAATGTAAGTTTTAGATCCATTAGAGTAAAACGCACCGATAGGCGTCCACAATCCCGTTCATGATAATTTTTGGATTCGCCTCTGACGTCAAATGCCTGCGATCTTCGACATTCTTTGTTTTACTGCCCTAGTTGAGAAATGTATTATTCCTAGCCACTTCTAAGCAAAACATTCTTACATAGCGTGGTCCGCCAGGCATGTATTTCTCGGCAGGTACCTACGCTGCAGTAGGTAAACAGGCGTCTTGTTTCCCGCCCTCGCTTCCGTAGCCGTCACTCGATGCCGGCCCGGAATAACTGGCTAGAATATGCGGATTACGTATTAAAAATGGCTGCATAATTTTCCTTTGATGGAATATTTTGCAGGTTTATTTTGCTTTGTGCTTTACGGTTGAAAGAAAAAAGTGTGGTAGTGTGTTTTGGCGTATAGAAAAGTGTCGGAGCGTGTTACATTGTTTCGAAAATGTTGTGATCTCCCTGATATTACGAAAATAACAGAACTTGTCCATTGCCTTCAATAACTTGAACACTTCAAGCAACATTTTACAGAACGCCAGTGACATAGTTTTTTCGCAAAACGGTTACCGTAGGTATCACCTGCTATGATAAACGTAAAGCTTCCAATTGAGCCCAAACATTTCATATTATCTTTCATTTTGTATGCAAAACAGATCGAAATATTTCGTGTTTTCTGTCTGTAAAGCGATTCCCATTACTAATGAGTCATTAGGAGTTTAATAACGGACGCGCTGACATCGATCGCTTTAAGCGATAAGCCCGGCACTATTTATATTTGTCCTCGGTATGGTCACAATTACTCTACGGCAGGTGAACATGGAATTAGTACGTGTTCTATAAATGAAAATATTGATTAAGTACAAGTTTTACTCAGTTCAATTTACGCAAGTAGTAAAAAGCATTTCGTGCCCTTTATAATAATTATATCGGCGTATCTAATACTTCAACTCTTACATTAACATATCACTAAACATACTATGTGACTCTACTGTTTTTTTAAGTATGCATTCGTCGGCAATTTTTAAAAGTGCGTCGTGTTCTTTCTCGTTTGGCTACGCTCTAGCGTAAGCGAGCGCGTGCCACCAATTCTTTTCCTATCTTATCTCAATCGCCACATAGCGCATTCTTATAGGTATATACGGCTTTTTAGAAGAAGTAAAGAATTTTCTTCATCTGTTAAGTTAATTTGGTTCCATTTAATAATCTAAACTAAATTGTGCATAACATTGTTTCTATATTTTTTTGTTTTAACACATGAATGACATAAAAATGTACACCTGACCTCTCGCGATACACGCCTAGCCTAGCCCCTGGTAAGACTGTTAAATTCGTATGTCATGCATTACATGTATATTTTTAAAAGTCTTTATGTATAGTTACTTAATTTTTTTCGCCTTTCATTCGGAAACGTAAGTTTTTCTCCACGATGAGAAGGTTCAAAATGCAACTTTTTTGTTCAAGCTACTTTTTTAATTTATTCATTGGCATGTTGCATTTACGCAATGTGCCAATTGAACACAGATCTTATTAAAATAATCGATTGTAATGTCATCGTAATAGATTAAAAACGAACAGATTTCAAGTTTGAACTTTAACAACGTTATATGAAAATTAGTAATAAAAATCAAGATGTTAAACTTGTTAAGTAATTTTGACAGCATATTTTTTAAATTTCTTCATAGTCGGTGTGCAAAAAAAGTATGTGTCACACGGTAGCAAAATTATCTTCGTCTTGGGCTTTATACACCGCCCTCGCCGTAAATACACTATTTTGCTCCCTTGTGACACAAATAACTATTTTATCTTTATCTTAAGGTGAGAATAAAAACTAACCGATCCCGACAGTCAAAAAGTTATCAAAGCAACCCAGCAGCAGAACTCATCTGTTAATAGCGAATTCCCAGCACAGTTCGATCGGTCTTATTTCGTAGGCATTAAATCCACTAATACATTTTCTCAGTGTCGACAACGGCAAAAATCAGGGCCACCCGCCGCCCCGCATAGCAAGCAGCTTCGAAAATGTTCTTTACTTACTTATACAGCTTTGCGGAGTTTCTTGGCTTGCGGGAACGATTTCAGAAATCGGTGCTTATGGGGAAATGTGTGTACAAACGGGTAGAAAAGTGGGATGATGTCTAGTGAAGGTTTGGAATTGTTTTGAACGAGAAAAGTGCCCGGTAGTGGGACAGGGAAGTTGGCAGATCGGATAGCAGAGCGTTAACTCCGCTTTTTAGTTTCTTTCATGAAATAATAAATATTTACATAGTATTAAAAGCTTTTATTTACCTTGCAACATATGTTATTTGTATGATTGTATGTAAAATTATTGTTTGCGTCAAATCTTGCAACAGAATTTTAAAGCAGATAGTATTGCATGCTACTACCGGAGTGTTTTGATTTTTTTACAAAACGTAACTTAGTTCGTTGGTTGGTTGGTGGTAGGTGGTGGTGGTGTTGGGTTGGTGTATTGAAAGATCATGTATAATCATAAGTCCCTGGGCGACCGAGCTCAGCTCGGGTAAAAACACGGAGAAAACGAATTTTCCTCGAAATGAAACCCAGCTAGATCGATTTCTCGCTCCCGTAAACCCCTATATTCCAAATTCGTTCGAGCCGTTTTCGAGAACGTGATTACAAATATACATACATATATATACAAGTATTGCTCGTTTAATAGTAGGTATAGGATATAGGATGTATCTATAATCAAAACAAAATGCAAAGATATGTATAGTCATGATGCCGACAAGTGTCATAAAGTTCAAAATCAATAAAACTATCTGCATATTAACACTATTTTACGAGACAATAAAATAGCGCAGTAATAAAATTAGTAGGTAACTCAAGAAATTTTATGCTAAAACTAGAAATATACGAGTTTTACATTTTATTCAATTTACAAGGGCAATAAATGAATAAGCTTGAATAATATCCCATTATAAAAGTGTCTTACTTTATTAATAATATAAATGGTCACTGGCTGTTATTAATTAATTGGGATATAAAAAATAATAACAGCTTTAGGTACGATTTATATTACTCCCGGCGTGCATTTTTTACTAAAGACTATTTCAATTACACACTCAAAGTTTATTGTTATATATTTCCATTAAGTACCTGTTCAATAAAAAAATGTTAATGCTCGCAATTGGTATGAAAGACCTTCTATTTTTCGTCATGAATAGTGGAGATCACCGCAGCAGTCGTTTGTTTTTGAATTAATCAGTAAATCGTGAATACTGATTAATTCAAAAACAAACGACTGTATTAATATGCACTTGTACTCGTATATATAAACATTCTCCGCCAAGTGAGACGAGCTTTAATCGCAGCAAATAAGGTGATCACGTGTCTGTTTAGTCTCATTAAGTGGTTAAATTATTTTTAAAGTCGTGCATAGTTATCTTGGTACAAGAATTACGACGTCAGTCACGCGAGTGCGTCCTAGTTGTCTACATACAGCATTACTTCATTATGAGACAATCCTTGTCTGAAACGATACAAGTTTACTTTGCGCACAAGTTTAATAAGGAATAATATAGGTAACGTTAAGTAGAATAGAATAGAATAGAATAGATACACGAAATGTTGTTTATGTTACGTATTTATATACGAATTAGAATTAATTTCTGGTGTACTTCTATATACATTAGGTTTATGTTTAGATGTAATGTAACGCCTCGAAAAGTCTTGGTATCTAAATTATTAGGGCCCCATATATTAATATGGGTTCCCTTTATCTGGCATACTTAATATCGATTATCCGAAATACACTCCGCATAACAGTTATCGCAGAAACATTTTTAGCCGAATGATACTTTAGCATAATCATATACTTAGCATAACTATCATGTCGCATAACACTCATTTGGCAGAATTTTGGGTTTCTGAATAAAATTTTGAATTACTGAAAGTATTATAGCCGAATTTAATTTCCCAGAATTTTACGTAGCAGAACGTATATTCCGCCAAATGTCTTGAAGCATACAACTAATATCACCGACTTTATTTTCGCATAATTTTATGTGCCAGAATATACATTTCCCCGAAGTCGTGCAAATATTGAACCGTGGTGCTCTAGGTGACAACTAGCGCGGAAAGCGTTCTAAGCCAGGTCGGTGTAGGTACGACGAGCGAAGCGACGACGCTTAAACGCGCGAGCTAAGCGAGAACGTTACGAATTGTTTATCTTTAATACTAACTTGCACTCTAAATTGTACAATACATATTTACTACGGAATTTCACGAATCACGTAGGCAGTAGGTAACAGGGACTTAGTGGCAAAACTGACTCGGATCGCGGATAGGATAGAAGACGAAAGCGGGAGCTTTGGTCCCGCTTCCGTCCTCGAGGTTATTTTTGTTATGAAAGAGCAGAAAACTTGTTTTGCCAAATGAACGTTGTGCCAAATAACAGTATGCCAGCTACATATTATGCGATACAAATTTCAGTGACACGATTATTCGATCATAGGACTATTATTACAATCGTCAGTATGCCAATGTACTATTCTGCCTAGTGAAGTTATGCGAAATGATTGTATGCAATGAAATTTATGCGAAAGTTTCTGCGAAATGATGATTTTGCCAAGGGCTGTTATGTATAATAAAATTATGACAGTCAATTTTATGCAACATAATAGTAACCCTATTATTATAAACTGTGCTTCAAGTAAAACAATTGTAGTCAGTATGTTTGTAAATGACAAAATACGTTGAATATGTGTATTTTGATTTACACAATGTCGCATAGCAAAAATATAGAAAGTATCGATTTTTACTATGAACCAAAAAAATGCAACATTAACATATTTTTTTTATTGAAGCCAAAAATGAATACGAATTCTTCGTCAGACTATAAAGCGAATAAAAATCATTCCTAATTTACAAAAATCCGCAAGTGTTACCTCCATTTTTATGAAACAATCGTTCATCCTAACAAGGTTGCATGTAAAAGTTCATAGCTCAGCGCAGGGATTCCCCCGGCTACGGCTGCCAGTGGGCCATTAAATCCCGCTTTACGACGCGCTTACGCCGGCAGCGCCGTTTACACACTCGTAAGCTCGTAACTGACCTTAATTGGCATATTGAGATTATAACACTGTAATTGTTTGTTTTACGGCCGTTTTAAAGATCACCGGCGTTTAGAGCAATTGATTTTCGTTTTGCGCTTTCTCCCATTTTATTGCGGTAATTGCAATGCACCTAATTTTGGAGAGAGAGGGTTTGAGGTAGTTTTTCTTGCGGATTATTACTTTAAATAAAGGTACTTTTTTAAAAATATAATGCAAGAAATGGATGCAAGTATATCATCATCATTAGTTTATTTATATTTCGTTATAAATACTTATATGTTACTGTGTATTAATAAACATACTGTTTTAATATCATAATCATAACAACACAATCAATAAAATAAACGAATAAACAATAAATTAATTACAAAATAAATTAAACACTAACCTAACCCAGTCATAGCAAAAATACCCCGTCCAGCAGTTCCGTCTGCGGCATGGAGCCCATAACGCTGGCGGCGTTACCTCTCTGTATTGCTAATGAAATACGTTGCGAGAGGTAAGCGCCAGCCCTATGGTCCCCTGAAGCGTCGACGAGTCGCTTAGTCATTGCCTTCATAAATGATTTCATGTCAGCTGACCAGGGACCCAATGTTTCTACCGCAAGCGCCGCAAACTCGTAGTCTTTAATTATATATATAAAATAAAATATACATATATATACAAACAAGAAATGGATATATACAGGGTGGGGCCTGAAACAGGGGCAAAAAATTAAACGGTAGACTATTGGACGTCTGAGCACTTATTTCCAGGTAATTTTAATTGAAAATATAAAAGTTTTTTTTTTGTTTTTTTCTTTAAAGTAAGTTCACGTGTATTTCTTAACCTTCTGGGGTAACACAGGTAGTTTTTTTATTTAAAAAACACTAAAAAGATAAAAGAAATATTAAAAAATCACATAAATATCTTTTAAAAACAAAAATGCAAAAACTATTATGACAGTTCATGGTGTTACCTCAAAATCCGCATTGACTGCTGTGCTATGATCTCGTGGTGCCAAGATACATTACTTGAAGGTACTTTAAGGTACTTTAGATCAACATTACTCCGAAAAAAATAAAAATTAATTGGACACAAGGGGTTACTACAGATTCTTTATGGAAGCGTCCTTTTAAATATTTGCCCCTGTTACAGGCCACACACTGTATACAATATATATACAGGTTGTCCCAAGAAGCAGTGATATACTGAAGCTGGGAGGTAGAGGACCTAGAGGACTATCTGAATCACCCCCATGTGTGTTCCTCGATTTTTTGTATTTTTTTTTTATTTTTCACCTATCGCCGAGTACGATGAGATTTTTATTTATGGCGACGTGAATTATTGTGGTAGATGCTTGATTTTTTTGTGTGCTAAGCTGACAGATAGAGCAAGTTTTTAAAAGCCAAACGGTATTTTTTTTACGTGATTTTATTTTTTTAAGTGCCCTTGAATTTTATCTTTCTTGGCATTTAATTTTTTTAATTTTATTCAAAGATCTAACCATAGTAAATGACATAGTAAATAACCATACTGAATTGACCTATCTTTTAGCTTAACACACAAAAACACACACGAGATTTTTATTTATGGTGACACACGTCACCATAAATAAAAATCTCATCGTACTCGGCGATAGGTGAAAAATTAAAAAAAAGTCGTAACTCCGAAAATACGCAAAATCGCGGAATATACATGGGGGTTATTCAGATAGCCCTCTAGGTCCTCTACCACCCAGCTTCAGTATATCACTACTTCTTGGGACACCCTGTACATATCTTCAGTACACCGAGAATAAAACCGTCAATACGCAGGTCTACATAATGAAAATCGCCAGCATTTAAAATTATACCCGGCAACCTAGACGTTGGCTTGAAGTGCTTATTAAGTAGGACTTGGCCTGTAATTTACAAGATGGCCAACAGCCGACAAGATGCTTTCGTGGCTCATTATTAAGACTTTTGACGGCTAATGACGTCGTAAACGATTAACATGATCACGATCGTGTGACACACGAACGAATGATTCAATCGAAAGGTTTATTATTATTCCGATTGTCTCACCGATTAACTGATATAATTCAGGGTAGGTATAGAATGATAATTGCGTTTAGAGACGGCGGTATTTCGTCAAACAGTGTCAGTTTACGTAGTGGCAAAAATTCTATCACAAATTATATTACGATATTCGATTTCCACTTATTTTATGATTATGAACGAACGCTGAATGGACCAATTTTTTTTAATTCTGTTTTTTCATAGGTATACATCAGTCAGGAACAAGTCTACAAACAACAATACAATTTCTACCAATACAAGTATGTGTAATAATTCTCATATAAATTAAGATGTAAATAACTTCTTTTTGATAATAAATGTTCTTGAACCTGACTACAGAAAAATTGCGATATATTGTAATAGGATTTTTGGTACAGTTGAAACCTGTAAGTCCATAACGATTGAATTAGAAGCCGATTTGGCAGGATTAAAGAGAAAAAAAAGACCTGCACATAAAAAAGTCATATTTTTCAGATTTTAGTGACAACAAAACCGGGTTAGCCCGTTTTAAATCACCGAACGAGAGTAACTAATTCGCAAATCCTCAAAACACGCATCCTCCAACAACAACGCAACTGTGAATCCCAAACAATATTTCAATTGCAGTCCACTATTTCCATATTTGTGAACGCTCGTGCAATATCACTTTCATGTTTTTCGGCTGGCGGGCGTAAATTCGAAACGCCTGATTCTGGCGTAGACCAGTATTTTAATTACTCGTTTCGAGAATGATTTATGTCATGCCCAGGCACAAATAGCACTAGCTGCCGTTGCGGTTAAGTTTTTTACTCGATTCAAGTGCGAATGCGAATATGTAGTGTTTTTTTTATTAATAAGATACAATTTATGTGAATAAATAGAGCGCTGCTGTTCTTGTTAAGTACTTTGTCTAAATGTAAGTTATTTATTTGTCCAACATTTTCCTGCATTTATGTTTTTTTTTATATGCATTCGAATTAAATATATGAGGAGGAGCTTTGCTAACGAACTACGATTGTATTTACTATACAGAACTACAAATCGAAAGCGAATATCACAATCGAATAAACATTTTCGACTATGTCAAAGCATAACATTTTTCACCGGCCGGCCTATATAAAACAAGTTGTCTTTATAAATACAAGCTATAAACATTTCGAAAGTGTATCAAAATTGTTAAGACATTTATGAGGTTTAGACACGATCGAACAGGAAATCTGACAGGGATATAAAAAAGCGGGCCATGGCTGCCAGACAGTATGTAGATCACGCATGACATGTGGCCACACCAGTTTTACGTGGTAGGTAGGTGGTTCATTTAATTAGTTAGATTAAATTGTGGCAGATCGTTTGATCGATCGCGCAAAATGCCCTTCTTTTTTACAAACCATTCCTTCGATTCACATATCGTAATTAAATAATCATTATTGAAGTACATATTTAATTATAGGCAGGTCAATAATTGGAACAGTTTAATAAAAAGTGGTGATAGTATTCCATAATAGTGACGATGGCTTTTTGCGTGTTCAAATGCCAATATGATTGATATAAAAAATAGAGAAATCGCCAGGTTATTAAACTTATTAATAAAACACACCTGTCAATTATTATATCGATACTCAGTTTATTTTTCATTGTCAAATAGTTTAGTAAACCTAGATAATATGGACTTTATTATTAACCTAATAAATGCACTCGCTTGATTTATAGATTTGTGACAACAAATGCTACCACTAACAATTTAAAACTAGTTGTTATTTAGCTATGGGCTGACGCCAGTCATTTATGTAAAAAGAATACTCACTATAGTAAACTAGAGCAAGCAAATTCTACGAAGCTAACGCAAGGAAAAACGCTTTCAACTATTTCATATCTAAGTAGATTTCTCTTTTGGGTACTTAGTTGAAAAAAATGAATAAGACTCGCTCTCTACGGCCACCCCGGCACCGCTTAGAAAAGAACAATTTGCCTTGCGAGCATTCACGAAATATCGTGAACAAAAAGCCGCGTTGCGCAAGACCATTCACTGACATTGTGGTTGTTACCGTTTTGAGATCTCAGCATGCACCGTTACACCGTAAAAAGACGCAAGATGACCATAGTCTTTGTCAACGGACAAAAGACGCGATATGATTTAGTGTTTTCGTAATAGAGTTCCGTGTTAAAAAGATGTAAATTGATTTACAATGTTCTTTTGAGTTGTTATAGATAATTCGCCCGGATGGTGACAAAAATGTAGGTACATTGTTTCTTATTTAAGAATTTATAAAAACTAAACCACAGCTGTAAAACAAAGCGCTAAGCTTTTAAGTATTAGGAAGTAGAATATAAAAATGGTTTGGATGGCGGAAGATGCGGTAAGCAGAAGCTTAATTTTAATAAATAAATAAATATTAGTAACGGGACAATCTTACACAAATCGACCTAGTCCCAAACTAAGCAAAGCTTGTACTATGGGTACTAGACGACGATAAACATACATAGAAACATCCATGACTCAGGAACAAATATTCGTGCTCGTCACAAATAAATGCCCCTACTGGGATTCGAACCCAGGACCTCTTGCTTCGTAGGCAGGGTCACTATACCAACTAGGCTAAAGCGCGGTCGTCAATTTTATTTTATCTCTTCTTGTAGCATTATAACTGTCAGAGATCAATTTAACTAGACAAGGTTAAAAACCTAATTGCTTTGGAATAGCAGAGTTACGAGCATTGTTATCTAAAACTGTTTCGTGTCAAAAGTCATTGTTTATTTTGTAGATGAGGTAAGGCACTACTTTTTCTATTTTTTCTATGATTCTAAACTATTCCCATGGACTCTGAATGCTGCTAATGAAACATTAAGCTGCAAATTAGGTAATGTGTATGTGAGAATTCAAATTTGTATGCATTTTCTTAGTTCGAAACCATGCCGGCTTGTCGCCGTTTTATAGCGTGGCTTTTATATTTATAGTCGTTCGGTAAGAAAACATTGCTTCCGCTTGTCATGGAAATCTCGTAAAATTTTAAACTGAACTTGTTATGGTAATCTTGGTGGAAGTTCGGAATTTAATTCGGAACTTTGTAAACAGTGGGAGCATTGCAGATTCCGAAATTAGAGCGTGGATTAATCAAACTTTTGACGCGGCGGGTGCACCGAGCAACAGAATGCTGTTGCTGCTAAGTTTCATTACTTGACTCGAAACAATTGCGTTCGATTTACGATCGGCATTCGTTCGTTCTATATTTAAATCGTTAGGCGCGAGATAAACAATTTGAGATTTGCGCCCGGCGAAGTGTTGTCGCGTCGCCGCTCCGCGTGATTTAGCGACGCCAGCGGATTTAAATCATAGTTGTCTTGTCTTCGGAAACCGGAATACGTATGCTGCACTCGCTTCTAGCTGATATGAGGGAATCACTGTGAAAGTTGATATTTATGATTTGTTACGCTTTGTTTTGATGCGAGAGAATTTGCTGGAATAAATTACTCATGTAGCTATTATTCATTGTTACAGTAATAAAAAGAAAAATGTGTAGGTATTGTCAGTCCTCAGAACAATTTACAACAGCGAAAAAACAATGTGTAGCATTGTATTTATTTGGGCTATGAAATACTATTGGATACTCTTAATTTACACTTTCATATTCAACTTAACTTACCTTAGTATGTCTCGGCAGTTTGCGTTATGAAGAATACAACCGATCTCGATTAAGCGACTTAAACTACAATCACATTGAATTCATACAAAACTGACCCTGTATTAATTCGTATTCTAAAATCTCTACCGTGCTGCTAATTTATTATGTTACATTATTTTGTACTTTATAATAAAAATACTAATTTAATTACAAGACTTTTGTACTACGAAAATAATAGACACGAACAAAAAAGCACTGTGAAAACACTTGTCTATATAGTGGTCCAGGTAGGAGAATGATTTGTCGAATTTATTCAGTTTTGTGGGTCGCGTTTATGTTTATAGTAGTAGGTGTCGCGTAGTCGCGCGTGCGTTTGTCGCGGGCGGGTCGAGCCGAGTCGCGCGAGGTGTCATGGCGCGGTCGCGACTGGGCGGGCGGCGCGTCGGCCGCCGGGCGCGCACTGCCGTGGCTCGGCCGCCCCCGCCCCGCCCGCCCAAAGCGAATGATTAAAAATTCTTCGTGAAACTTTGTTCGGATAGTAGCCTTAACGGTTTCTTAGAGAGGCTGTGTAGGTACCTATTGAATGAGGTAAGTGCTTAACAAAGTATCCAAATAATTTTCGAGGGTATGTTACGGCCTACTGGCCCAAACATATGGTGTTTAGCGTTTTTGTTGATGAAATAGTTGATACCTACAGTGTTGCTATAGGTAGAGAACTATACTGAACATTTAGGTGAAGTATATTGTTATCTTTGCACTATTCTGCGTGTACGCGAATTGTATGTCGGTATAAGTCTGGAATAATCTTAAAGGTCACGAATGCACATTTGGCATGAAGTTACATATGATTGCAGTCATAAATTACGACCCACTTCCAAGATTCATTCCTGGAACTGAATCGGAATCGTATTCTAATGACGTTCATCACCATTATGTTTTATTTAATAGAACGTCTTCCCAGAAAACTTAAAATAGGCATTTGTATTAGCTACAAGGCTTGATTATGCCTTGTAGCTAATATAAATGCCTATATTAGTTTTAATTCCATATACGTACAGGTAAGTACATAAGCGCAACATACACAGGAGAGCATTTATTAATTAAGACATAGTATTACGATGTAATTAAATATTGTAATTTATTGTATTGTAATTACATATTACGATGTATATTAACACCCCATCTACAAGTGCATTAGTACCTACTAACGTTGTATAGGTACGAAGTCGCTTAGCACGTTACTTTGATCGGAGTTTTCGTAAAAAAGAAGCATTTTAAAGCCTACGGCCATTACAAACTACGGCAAAATTTACTCGACACCTTTTTTATCTATACTAGAAGTTCATTAGCATTTAGTAAACCGTTTATAAAACCGACTAAATCATGATAAGCCGACGTTGAAAGGTGACCGATAGCGCCAACTTTTGTTTCAGCTACTGGAGCTACCAAACTACTAAAAACTACTAAAGGTTGGGAATGCGTGGCGCCCGATTGCCCCCACGACTTAAGTGCTGGTTGGATTATAAATGGGCGCTATGTATAGTTAAGGACTATTCAAGGCGATGGGCAACAATATTGTTTTTCAGATATATGAAAAACATAGATAAGTAATTATTGTGAGAGTGACTGGTTGACAAAAGGACAGTCTCATTATATTAATGTTTCGGAGTTCATAAAGATTTCATCTCTATTTAAACACTGAGCCCTGAAATTCAAGCAGTCACTTGAAAATAAAATTCATAACCAGCGAAGTATCTTTAAAATATATAATCATGCCAGTACATACTTTCCCTACTAGTAAATAAAAGATATAAATTACACAAGTAGAGCTCCAATACAAATAGGTAAACGGTACAGTATCAATCACATGTTTTTTTATGTTATAGGAGGCAAACGAGCAGACGCCGCCCGCGACGATGTCCGCGGGTAATTCTATGAAACTTACAATTTTCTCTCAATTTTAAGCACTGTCTAGAAGTGTCTGTTACACTTGCCTACAATGATACGAAGTCAATCGAGCAGACATACAACGTGTTTTTTTTTAAGATCCATACTAATGAATTACATTCTGTACAGCAATTAGTCGCTATAATCGATAAAAAGAACAAGTGTCCAGACAAGTCTGAACTATACATACGACCTGATTCTCTACACAAAGGGCCCCTTATTTTGCGTCCAACGTAGAACCGCAGTAAGTCCGTACGAAGCCCTAACGCTCTTCCCGCTTTAAGCCACTAGAGGGCTCCCTCCCCCGGAACCGTGACGACCCACAAATATAATTTCACAAACTTTCCCCTCAATGCCTACTCATCGGTGATGCAGGGCATTAATATGCGTTAAAAGTTTGCATGTTCAGAGATCTTGCTAGGGGATACCGGGATCAAACGAGGCGACGAACTGTGTAGTTACTATACTATCGTACGAGTAGGTAAGTAAATAAACACGATTTAGTATTTATATATACATTAATTTAGTCGTAAATCTTTAGACGCGTATCAAAAACCGCGAGCTTCTCGTAATGTTTAGATCAAGTTTCAGTGGGGCCACATCATTATGCACAAATGTGAATTAAAGTAGCCTAGATTCCTGAGCCTGAAGGGACGGGTAATAGTCTTTTCACTGTAGATACCCAAACGAGTGTCGTTGAATTTTTAGCGTTTGGGCTTAACTAAATTCGATTCACTGCAAGCAAAATGCTAAACCAAACAAATGAACGCATGCATAAACAACGCACACTAACAAAAAAATCGCACACGAACAAAATAACGTACCAAAATATGATAGTCATAGAGCGAACACTGCACAAACGTCACCGGACGCTGTTCGCAAAATCGCGACACACTTTTTAATTTATTTCGTCCACAAAAAGCCATTTTGCTTTATTTTCATTTCAACGGAGACTTGCGCTGTAGCGGGATCTCTATTTTTATTTATTCCGTGCAACATTTTATCTTTTTTTTTCAATTTCGCCCGATCGACACGGGACGGGGCAGAACGTCGGATCTCATTTTAAATTGAATTCGTCTTTGCATTTTTCTTTCTCAACGTTTCTAATTGGTGTTATTTGCATGTTCCTATTGTTCCGGTTTGATTGGGAGTCCGTTACGGTTAGAAAAATACGACTAAGGAACACAGTAATCGATACAGTTGCGTGATATCAGAGACTTAACGTAGCTCGAAAGCTCTTTGCAAATTAGTTTCTTTCTTTCAATTGTAATAAGAGTTTTTTCTACTTCCGAGTTGTGATGCAATAAGGCACTGCCCTAATCGAATATGGCCACGATATGTTTGTAATGTTTGTATCTAATGAAGATGTTGCCTTTTAAAGATAGGTTAGATTTCCGTATAAATGTTCTTGTACGTAGGTGTTACTTTGTTGGTTATTATACAATTACTACTTGATTCTTTTTTCAATCAATTCAATTCAATCAATCGTTATTGTTATAATTCGTATGAGTAAAGAAACATGGCGCCTATTTCGAATTCGATCCTTATGTCACGCAATTCGAAATTCGATTTGAAGGCAGCGCAATCTACACTGCGTTGTCGGGGTGAATCAGAAGGGCGCTACGGACGGCCATGTGGGACACAGTGGGGATACATTGAATTCGATTGTCCCTTTATATTACTTAATGCATAAGGGTGCTTGCATATCGAAACAGATATTGACGAAAATGTTCTTTAAGATAATGCATTATCTTCGCCATGGTATAATTAATTAAACCTTAATTTTGCCATTCACAGACATTCGAAGTTAATCGATAAACATACTGAAGTTGAAATTGTAATAATAATACCTTCAAGAAAAGAGCGTACTCCCATCTTAAAGGCCGGCAACGCACTCACAACACCTCTGGTGTTGCAGGTGCCCATGGGCGGCGGTAATCGCTTACCATCAGGTGATCCGCCTGCTCGTTTGCCTCCTATCACATAAAAAAAAAAAAAAAAAAAAAATAATATATGTTAGGCACCTACTTACAACTGACAGATCAATTTTAATTCTTTCGCAGCACTGAAACTGATCACTAGCGTTCATTGCGAATTATGCACTCCAAACGTAACCTCAATTGACTAAATACCCACAATATTCCATCGACATGTACCCACCGCAACAGTCATTGATAGTGACTGTAGACCGATACGAACTAATGAATATGTATGCAGGCAGGTGCGCCAACATGATTAACTGGGTGCCGCGGTCGATTTTTGTTCGATAGTTTTATCGATTGGATTTTATCGAGCGCTTTGATGATATACTTTTTTGCTTATTTATTTTGCAATAGATTCCACACGCACATAAAAAGTAATTTCGTAAAAAACATTGTTCAATATCGTTAACTTGTATGTTGAGAGAAATAAAGTTTTATGTATGTTTGAATTGTTTTATACAAAGATAGATTCCATGGTTTGTATGATAGGTTATCTTACAAATCTTAAAATCAGTCTAGTAGGTATCTTATTAATAGAGATCTTGGTTTTAATTATTTGTAGAATAAATAACTTGTTGTTTATTGCTACAAATAGCTTCATAAAGCAAACAATAACTTTAATAATGTAACAATTAGCAGTCAATTTATTTTGTTTTATAATTCTTACGTAGGTTGTCGACTAATGTACGCCATTAATAGCCGCGGTTGTACCTTAGAAACTTGAGTTAAACTATCTCACTTCGTTTAATTACCTTATCTTATCTTATCTTGAACCTATGATTTGGTTAAGTCCTCCATTCTCCCCACTTTGAATATAAATAAATAAATCAAATGGAACAATCTTACACAAATCAAACTACCGCCATAGTACCTAAGCTAAATAAGGCTTGTGTTATGGGTACTACACGATGATATATTTATTAATTTAATATTAAATACATAGAAATATTAAATACATAATAAATACTCGATACAAATACTCACGCTCATCACACGAATATTTGCCCATATCAGCATTTGAACCCTGGACCGTCACCTTCGTAGGCAGAGTTACTACCCATCCACCCCACCCCCCACTAAGCTAAACCGGTCGTCAAACTGATATGACTGTATTATACCAGTAAAGTTTAAACAGATACTCGAATATTACACCAGTAAAGTCCAATAGATACCTACTCACATTGCCTTTTAATCTGCTCACCGTAGTAGTTAGATTAAACTTTCGCAAACAATGTATTATTCATATCAATTGACGTCATTTACATACTACACGTGTGGCCGAATGATCGAACGGGCTGGACATTTTTTATCCGCCAGAATTCTTGTGACGTCACCGGCACAGCGTAAAAACATCGCTAGGAACACCCTTCGCCTTTCGCGGCTCAGAAATTGCAAGATATTAAATTATATTGCATGTGGTCTGATTAATTAATATGTATCAGGAGCTTAATGGTTACTAATTAGATCAGTCAGCTTGTTCAGTTTACTTTGAGATAGCGACCGGCTGATTGTTCGAGTGAAGACACGTGATAATATTGAGTTTACTTAAATTTTCGTAATTTATGACTCGGCTAATTTATTACCGGTGTAATCTTGACTTGATGTATACAATTATGTTTTTACTGTGATTTTTGGCCGTTAAATTATGATGTACGCAATTACACATCCATCATCTCGGGTTTTGAATTAATTTACTCCGCGGCCACTGAGTGCGTTTCACTTAGTTTTGCGATTTTCGCGTGTACGGCTGAAACTTCCAAAAAGGGGTTTGGGTAAAAATGTTTACATTTTTTTAGATGAGCGGCCATTTGTAAGTGTTAGATTATGATAGATCTACTCAAAATATACATATTTTGTTATGAAATGTAATACCCTAAAATGCATCAGAGCCGAGATACTTGCAATATATATTTACACTCGCCATATTGAAGCTATAAACAAAACTTCAAACTTAAATATCTCGGCTCCGATATTGTTTAAAGCGTTTAATTTTATACATCTATGCGTATTTAGAGGTCCTCTAAACGATTATTTAAAAACATCCTTGGTCGCTGCAAAAATTATAAAAACGATTTTTTTTTCTTATACAAGGTTACCCAATGCCCATTAATACATAGCTGTAAATTAATTTAACATTCTTTTTAATGATAATATGAATATGTGTTAATAAAAAAAACCATATCGAAATCATCGGTCAAGGACCAGGTGAATCCGTTTTAATAGACAACTGTGAACATATCTCTGTTACAATCTTAGCAATAAAAGCCGCTTAATCTTCTACTATATAGTATCCGCAACTTAAACTGACGACTGGAGTCAGAAAAATGTGAGACACGCTCTGTAATGTCATGCGAGTGCGAGAGACATAGCTCTGTGACCTCAGTTGTCACTTTGGTTTGCGGATACTATCTAGTTCTTTCGATGGACGGCCATAAAATATATGGTCGTAAAACCGCTACGTGCGTAATATTATCAATGGGGACATCTCATTATGCATGTAAATAATACGGATATAATAAATAGACCGATAGACAACAAATCATTTATATAAATAAACCAGTTTAGGAACTGGCGTTCTCACGCCACGTGTAACCTAAACTATTAGCGAAATGTCCTAGACATCCAATTTGAATATCTTAAGAGTATATTGAAAAATAGTTACGAGCTAAATTGGTGACTAGATTTCTAGATGATTTATCCTACTAATATTATAAATGCGAAAGTTTCAATTGGTTGAATGTTTAGACGTTTGGAAGTTTGTTACTAAATCACGCTTAAATGGCTCAACCGATTTGGATGAAATTTTGCAAGAAAATAGTCTATATTATAGCCTGGATTCAAATATAGAATAGTTTTATCCCGGATCTATGCAGACGAACTCTCGGGCGGAAGCTAGTAAGATACAAATAGAGTTGTTTTCTTCTAATTAGAGTGCCGAACTTAGGCTAATCTACATAGCTACTACATTTTTGTGAGACAAGTTGAGGGGGCGGTGCGACTATCTCAAGTTTGCCCGCACAAGATTTTGAAATACTTGCCTTAGGAAAATCTTGAACGACTAATGCTGACGGGGAAAGTCGAAGGTAAAAGACCGCGAGGAAGATATGGTCCGAACAGCTAGTTATACCTATACCTGTCAACGTTGGATTGCACCGGGCCACTGACCGTAACCGATAGAGGCGTGCCGTTGACATTCTGTGACAGCAGTGAGGGAGCGACAAAAGAAGAGATATAAAATTTGAGACTTTGCATACACCTCACCAGCACGGTCACTTTATCACGGTTATCTGTGATTTTTTCACGCCTATCAATCGTGACACTAAAATATTTTTTAATTTCAGGGTCGCGATGATTCTTTTAACGATTCCGTACTTCATTTTAATTAGTTAAAAACAACACGACCAGCCGTATTTTCAAAGTGACATTCGGTAGCTTATTTCTGATTTTTCGACCAAGAATGCTTAAATAGACTGAGATTTACGTCTTACCGAAGTGCTATTTCCGTCAGAACGCTCCAGCTAAGATTTATACGAATTTGAAACAAGCCGGGACAAGTCGAAGGGAAATTTTAATTGAATTATTAACTCATTTCGAGATGAGTAAGTCAGTTTTGGTGAAGTCGAGGCGTAGATTACGATTAAATCTCGGGAAGTGATGGCCTCTTAGGTGTTGCCAATTCGACTGAAGGCAATCTTCAATTTCAGGAATTGTTTTTGATCTGCACTTTCAATTCTGAATTAAAATTATTTGTCAACGACCAGTTAGCCTAGCGAGTAGTGACACTGCCTACGAAGTTAAAGGTCCTAGGTTCGATTCCCGGTAAGGGCAAATATTTTTGTGATGAGCATGAATATTTGTATCTTACTTTGGGTTCGTTTAAGTTTGTGTCAGTGAAGTACCTATGCGTTTATTTTATTTTTCTGCCACCCCGGAGGTGAAGGGAACTTTCGGGGTGGTGTTGTATGGCAATTGTCCACATTTAGTGTTTAGCAGTAACACAATAGTTTACTGCTACATAGATTGTCCCCTAATATTTATTTATTTTATCTATCTAGGTATACTGTACCTCAATCCATAGAACATTAGATTTTCAGTGGACAAATTCGTCTTCGTTTCTTTGTTTACCTGTAGGATATCAAAGGGAAATTTTGTTCTAGTTTGACATATTTCGATACAAAAGGAATTTTCAATTACAACTACACTATTCTTGCGTTTTAAAATGGTTTACCTTGATATTGCACGACGATTATCGCAAGATTATTCTAATCATATATGGAATGTGGTATAAAATATAAAGATTGTCTTTTCTGCATTAACCGCAATACCTACGTTATAGATAGAACTTACACTTATGTTTAATTTTCTAAATTCATCGAGTTTATCTTCGTATTGACCTCAAAAATAATCAATCAAGCTGGATTTTTCTCTAAATTAACTGATATTTCTATCTTATCTACGTTCACCTGCACCGTAAGCTAGCAAACTGAGGCTATACCTAAACGTACGATCCTTTCTAGACAAAAGAACGTAAGAAGAAACACTGCATTTCCTAAAAGATCCTGCGTTTCTCTTTCAACTTGTACTTACTAAGTTCACAGAGTACTCGAGAATTGCCGAGACCCCAGCAGACACGGCTGACGCGGCTTCTTTTCTTTTTGGCCCGAAACGAGCGAAAACTTACCGGGAAAAGGAATCCTATTCACTTTTACTTCGTTCTCGAGTGGGATAATTATTACCTACCTACACTTACAGAGTATAAAGGGTAGTAATTATCAAAAACATTCAACTAACCTCGACAAAAATGTTTTTGAAAAACGATTTCCGTCACAATTTTGATTTATTGTCAATATAAGTACCTACCAACTTACCTACATTAAAAAAATATTGTGTCGCAATAAAAATCTAACAGAAAATAATTATGTGCAAGAATAAGCATATAAGTAGGTACTACTCGCTTATAGTAGGTAGTGTTCTAGAACTTAAAGTAGATTAACGTATTAGTAATACTTCGCCATAAATACTAGTCAAACATTATTAGATTTGCCACGACACTCCCGTAACCTTTTATTTGTTTTATTGGTAATTTAACTGTAGGTAGGCATATTATAAAAAAGCAATATAACCTCATCTATTTTCATTACAAGAGTAGCAGAAAAATTCGTGACAAACGTCGGGGGAACCGTTTAAAATACTATAAATTTAGATGTAGTAACGCTTTCAACGCTCCCCGCCAAATCCAACTGAACTGGTGTAAATCACAAAAAGAAGGAAATGAAGCGCCTCGGCTCACGTGAATGTCACGAATAACTTGGAGTATAATTAGGTAAGAATATGTCTGCCAATTTGAGTTATTTCGCGATTTGAATTTTAAGATACTTATACTTGAAAAAATATTGAAATGAAATAAGTCTGCCTAAGCTGGCCATTATTGGGCACATGCTAAGTAAAGGCCAGACCTTAGAGTAATGACCAAAGAACATAAAGTTGTTATATATAGGTATTTGTGTAGTTACAGTAACTAAACATGTTTTCATTCCTAATGTATTGAACTTTATATTATTGTAAGTAAAGAAATGTAACTATTATTGTATTAACACAATGTGTGATTATCAGAAGCATTATTAGTGTTCTATATATTTATGTCCACATCATTGCTGCCAATGACGACACAATGTTAGATGCCTGGTTAAAAGAAAATTAAATATATGTGATTTTTTAGATTACAAGTAAAATGACGAAGATGGCAAGATACATTTAAATACCTTATGAGAAAATTTTCTACATTATAATGAAATCACTTTACTGGGACAGATTGTCAAGTAGACATTCCATAACCGCTTTAACACAGCCCCACAAAGACTTTGCTAGAGTTCTGTTATAAATAAAAGATCAAATGTGAAGTTGGTGCGGTGTATGAATTGCAAATACCTGTCCCTGCCGTGAAGTTGGGGCGAAGTTAAAACTAAGTAGATTTGGTGAGTCTCTTTTAGACTTTTGAATTTATTTTTGTTTGAATATTATTCATCTACAGGGACCGGCATTTACAGCTTTATATACGCAATTGAAGATGTTTTTTTTTATTTACAGATTGTATACAATACATCTGTAAATACATAATTAAACTAAACGAGCATGACTACTGCATATTATGCACACGCACTGAATTCAACGTTTGCCTGGACTTAAAAGGCTCTCAGAATTTGCCTGCCACGGCAAAAAGATTTTAAAACACTTCCGCTATCGTAAAATTCATTAAATACAAATACGACACTATTTAAAGTAAGCTCCAGACGTCGATAGAGTTCATTTTACTTTGTAAGTTTTTGGTCCTGTTCTGTAACAAAATTATTATCTACTACACATCTGAATTTTAGAAACATAAGTTATTTCAGATAACGTAGCGAGTTGCGCAAGTTTTTCGTACACGAATTTAAACAATAGTTCCTATTTATTTTTAACTAAGATGGTTATCGCTTGACGTAAAACAATTAAAATGGTAATTAAAATAAGTAGGAAGCGAACCCGAAACAGGCTGTAAACTTGCGCGTGAGCAAGCCGCAAGGATCGTAAAACATTTTATGCAGACAGGTCAACGAATAGAACAGAGACATCTGTGAATTGTCGTCATACATTCTGTAATTTTTCAGTTTAATGAAATACGAAAATACATCAGTGGCGTAGCGTAAAAGTTATTACTTAAATTAACAAACCAAAGCTCGTGTTCTTAAAATTCACTAGCCATATATACGAGATTAGACTCGTTTCTAGGACTACATGGATTGTAAAAACCTTTCCAAGTTTTTAAGCTAAGCATTCTTGGGGCGAATGCGTCTGATTTTATTGATGCTACCGTTATTTCTTAAATAATGGTGGCTTAATTTAAGTGTACCGAATAGATATAGCATTATATTACTTAGAGCCATAACTGGACTTTCTTTACTTACTTACTTCTTTCTTCATAGAAGGATCTCTCTAAGAAGAAGAAGAGTTAAGAGAGGTAGGGCACAGCGTAATGTCATCACGCTTGAATCTGGAGCAGCCCGACTGGGGGAGTACCCGCTTACAGAAGACCACAGCCATAATAGCACTGCTGCCTATTCCGTAGGTATTGTAGTGTTGTGTTCCTGTTGGTGAGTAAGGTTCCCAGAGCTCCATCCTTAAAGGCTGGCAACGCACTCACAACACCTCTGGTGTTGCAGGTGACCATGGGCGGCGGTAATCGCTTACCATCAAGTGATCCGTCTGCTCGTTTGCCTCCTATAACATGAAAAAAGAACTTTCTGCGTACGTTGCTAATCTACGTCATTAATGAAATCAAGCTATAAAGTTGCATGAAGTTGTATAATATGAATTGTATTAGCCTAACTATACACACTCGAATGACGTACAGATATACAACCTGAGAATTAAACTGTTACAGCATAACTCGGCTTTCGTTCGGCTTTCGCTAGCCGTTATTTACGATACCTTCCACCTTCTAAAAATCAGATTTGGGCACTCTTATTAGTTACGAAACTTGTATTATAAGTTTTATTAACAGAGCCTCTATTTAACACGCAGCAGTTGTATGATGATATCGCAAAAGACGCTCAAACCAAACGCTTTCTAATCGAATGTAACCTTGTTTATAAGAAAATGATAGCAATTGAATGGCCGTTGATAGTGGTTGTGTCGAGTAGACAGGGTATAGGGTGTAAGTATAGGGTATTTTATAGGTTGTTATCGTATAAATAATGTTTATGGGCCAATCAACAATTTTTTGCTTCTCGTTGTCATGATTTCGTCTCCTGGGTCACTCCTAATAACGATGATCTTATAGGTTGTGAATCCACTAACCAAATGTTTTTGTTAAATTGATTAACCCATTCCATGGCATAGGATTCCGATACATAATTATTTTTCTAAGAAACACTGTCCATATTGTTTGTCTGTCCACTTGGCTTACCAGAAATGAATAAAAATAATAAAAAAAGTTGATTGGCCCTTATACTTAGGTACAGTAGTCTACAAAAAGATTCTTTATTGTTACTGACATAAGATGCATGAGTAGATTTTAAATAGCTGTCTGCATATTCTGGAAATACTCAAATAAAACATACACACATACACACACAAACACTTTGCAAACACACACAC
Organism: Epinotia demarniana; assembly: GCA_945867215.1. Classification (NCBI taxonomy): domain Eukaryota; kingdom Metazoa; phylum Arthropoda; class Insecta; order Lepidoptera; family Tortricidae; genus Epinotia; species Epinotia demarniana. The sequence continues at coordinate 9,097,045 of OX244261.1, forward strand.
ACACACGCAAATTCTATTATATATTTAAATTGTTTATTTTTAATATATTATCGAATTTGATTTTAATTTGAATCCATTTAATATTAATGTAAATATATGCAGTCTCCTGCGATACAGGCAAAGCCGAGTGCAGGGACTGGTACTTATAATAACGTGTACACTACTTTTGCTCAATAAATGTCTTATGTCTTATATATATTGGAGAACTCGACTGTACCACTTTTTGCAGTCAACTGTTCTATTGTTAAAATTTGTTGCCATTTCTAGGTAAGTACCTACCTAGAAATGAATCAATTATAGAACTCTAATCATTTAACGTTATTTTTTTTGAAACTGGCACCTTTATTTTATCATTAATGTCTGACCGGACCTTTATATTTCAAAGCATTCAATGAAATTCAACGGAACCTATCGAAATACCGATAAGACAAATTCAAACCTCGTAAATATCCCTAGAACTCACAGCGTTTACAAATAAAACAAAACACAACTTCCGTCGAGTTTAAGGTGCGCTAAAAATCCAGACGATTTAAAAACATTTGCTAAAAGCTTCACAAGTTGAAAAAAACAGAGGAAAGAGGAAGGCAATAGACTTTAGGTTCTCAGAGACTAAAGTTAAATATCCATTTAAATCTTCGACGCTGCGCCGTCCCTGGGGAAGGCGGCGTGCAGGGCTGTTATTCGCTACGCGCTTAAGCGGCTCACCCCGCCGATTACCCGTTACGGAACTAGACATCTACCTACGCTTGGTTACTACGCATCGCGGTGTCAAGATATATTTGTGGGTGAACGTTGAGGTGAGCTTAAAACAAGTTACAGATTAGGGAGGCAGCGGTGTAAAGCGCTTGGCTGGAGCCGGTACAGTGTATATTGGATTACGTTCTGGTACAGTCTTAACCAATTAACAAGTACATCACGCTCATACGTTGAAGTTTGAAATTTCATTGTTGTTAAATGCTACGAAACAAAAACATTTACCGAATATACTAATTCTTCAGTTCAGTAATCTGAAACACATTAGGGTAGACTGATAGAAGCAGCTTAGATCAAATGAACAGCTTTTTATAAACGACAACACGCCCTATTCTAGTATGAAGTTTATAAGGAAACAGAAACAAGTAACAAAACGATTTTCTATGTTCAAATTAACTCAAACTGCGTACAGTTTATGGTGTCTTTAAAAATCTTTGAAATGTGATGTAGCGTATTTTTCTCCATTTTATATTTTTAACTATACCGTATTATATTTAGAAGTACATATTTCTATTTAACAGCTGCGCAATGAAAACTATCACTATTTTTTACCTAGTATTAGAGAGATAGTTCGTAGAAGTGCTACGCCGTAGTTCGTAGCAGCTCAAAACTCCATACCTTTGTTGCGAAAAACGCCCGTAGCGCTATGACGCATCTGTATACTTGATATAATTTGAGTTGGCTGAGTTGCATCAAAGCATTTACTTCAAAAAGCAACTCTACCGTCCATGGTAGAAGATTCTAATTCCTGTGACAGTTTATAAAAAGTTGGCCTCAATAAATAATCATATTTACCTATCGTGATTGGCGCTTAACGGGCTAACCGCTCACTAACAGAAATAAAACATTTGTAGAAAGTAGTAACTTATTTGATTTTAAAGCAGAGCAAGGCTATATTACAATCAGGAGTATTCATCAAATCTGGAAACTTCATTCAATCAGAATCTCACAGCATATCGGATCTTATCGGAGGTAGCACCAAAACTAATTTATTAATCAATTAGATATAGACATATTCTGTGATAGCATACAGGCAATAAAATCTAAACTGATAAGTTTCTTCATGTGTGATACTCAGGTGTAGGCTCGGGTTATTAGAGTTTATAGTAGCCTAATTCATTAACTACCTTATTCTTGTATATTCCGCGTATTAGGTAGTGCGCGATTGGTTAATGTGCGTAATGTATGCTAAGTTTAAGTTTGGCTTCAGATTTCTTTGTTAGTTTATTTCTATAAGTGAAAACCTGTAATTGGCTATATGGTTTTATTATGGTATCTAGAAATATGTTGCGCTGTTGGTTTTCCATTTATCAATAAATAAATAAATAAATTACTTAAACTATTCAGGGTGGAAGGGCAGGAACTCATATTCTGAGTAATTCATTGCTCACTTTCAACTTAATTAAATATTGTATTAAGCATTTTATACATAGTTGCAGACGAGTTAACACTAACAGTACCTAAATTAATTTAATTTATAGAACACTTAAATTAGGATACGGTATCGTCATTTAGTTGTTTGAATTCATCTATCCTTAGATGCTCATAAAATTAGCCTTATTTGTAATAAGAACTCACAAGTCTAAAGCAGTTCTTTTTACTTTTAATATTTTAAAAAGATTCCCCAAAAGTCAGCGCAACCAACGCATCTCTCTCCAAACTCACTCAACGCACCGCTACACCGCCAAACTCATAAAGAAAGCGCATCAAGCGACAGTAGGTACCTACCTAACACTACGGCCGACGACGGCACTAAATCAATACAAGCCATCACCCCCCACCCCGCCCCCTCGAAAACCTCGTGAGCTGAGCTCCTACTTCTGTTCGGCTTTGTGGACGTGTAGCACGAGCGTGACGTCTTGGGATTTGCGCAATTGACAGTTCGATATGCGATTTTTTTTCTTTTGTTGGCGTTGGAAAGTATTTGTTTTGGTATTTCTTTTTAATTTCATAATCAATTGTAACAAGTTGCAGTCTTGATGTTAGATACGTAATTGTATAGAATTGTCACGTTTTTGCACAAAACAATTATACTAAATGTTGGTTTGTGAAGTAGGTTTAGTCATGGTTTCAAAAATAATATTTAAAAAGTTAAATTCATTATATATTCGCAAATTAACAACATTGGTTATCCGATTAGACTAATTAAAGAAATGTGGGATGTTTATGGTCTTTTATTTTTACATTAAAATATAAAACGTTAAAATATCAAACAACAAAAACAATAAGGCCAAATTCAGAAGCATATAGCTTACAAACAGTATTTCATTATTATAAAAATAAATCTAGTAACTCATTAAATTTGCATGCCAATAATAATTCAGCGACCTATACAGATTTTTCCTTTACCTATTCAAGATTTAATGAAAGCACTAAGTCTATTCGGTCGGCGTATAATTATCCGTAATGTTTCTACTAAGCGACTGTATAAGTAAATCAAACATGCGCCGCTATTGTTCGATTCGTGTAAGATTGATAAAGTTATTCTCGAGTGTGAACGAGACAGATATCCATTCATTGCTTTCTATTCATAAATGTTTGTCAACCGATGCCGTGTAAATGTAATATTTTCAGAAGAAACACGAAACACTGAATCTGGATGTGAGGAAGGAAATATAGCGAGAACTTTTTGATGGTTGATTGTGTAAAAACGCGTTTAGTGTAACATTTTACAGAGAAAGAGGAATAATGTAGTCGGAGAGTTGCTTCTGAAGTTTTAAATGTACTGTAATCTCGCCTGGGAGGCCATCAAAAAGTTTTTGCGCGCTTTTACAGTTAGAAAACGATTTTCGTTCTATTAACATAACGTTTTAACCCTCTCGGGTTGTCTCGTTTTGAAACATAGCCCGTTTTACTTCTCTGAAGGATTTTGGGGTAAGTAGAGGATGAGTTATAAGCTTTCTTACTTTTTTCGACTTCGCAGAGTTGTTTTATAGGTAAAACTAAATCAGGATAATATATTGTTCAAGCCGAGATATTTCTAAAGCGGTAGTTCGAAGCTTCGTATAGATACTTATTATAAATGAAGCTCTGGTAGGTGCCATGTTATAAAATATGTAGTTACCTGGAATGAGAAAATAAAACAGATTAGTTAAGAATTTCACAAAGTACGTTATCAGTAATCACTGACTTCATAGTTATTAAATAATCTTTATGTTTATTAAAAAATGAAATATTATCAATGCCAGGCAAGGAATGCCCCATATTTAAAACATATGGCTACATTTTAAAACGTTCCATTAGGCCTAAAAGCCTAGAAATCAGTTTCAAAAAGTTGAATGGGAGCGATCCAAAACGCACCCTCCGATAATGAAATAAGCGTAGGACAAATAAAATAAATCAAGTGCTTACTTTCTCAAACTCACATCTCATATGTTACTTTAATTTTAACATGAACTTTATCCACATTGGATTAGGGTCGCTTTTGATTGCCATGGAAGTTGATAATATATCAGTTTGAGTAAGTTTCAATACATCATGGAGACGCAAGGGCGACTTCCTTCTATATTTGATTTTAATTTAGCGCTCTGAAAGTCGGCGCCTAAACTTAAAGTAAATTTACGATTTTAAATGTTTAAAATAGAATCAGTTATGTCGGTAATAACGAAATATCAACATAATTGTTCGGGATGTTAAGCAGCAACTAAACTAAAATACTACTAAGTAAAAAACTCTCCTATCAAATGTCACTACGGGCGACTGATTTCCTTGTCAGGATGAGTGTGTTCGCGGCAGTGTCCCTTGAAGCACTTTATTAGTAGTATTTGGCATGTCTCACGAAATTTTTAACTCCACCAACTAATTATATATATATATCTATTACGTGTAGACATGAACCCACAGTCGAAGAATGTTAGAATATTAATCATTGTATATTTCGAGATAAATATTACAGATCTTACCTATTTCATTTTCTCTGTGTTTTTGTACACGGTATACGTTTGCCTATCTCGTTCTACCTACCTTCCTCTCAAGGCCTCCACCCACCGGACGCGTGTGCCGCGCGTGTGCTGCGCGGGCCCGCCTTCGAAACGCGTTCGATGTGTGTTTGAATTGTAGTTTCAATGCTTTACAACTTGTGCGTGTGCCGCGCAGCACACGCGCCGCGCACGACACGCGTCCGGTGGGTGGAGGCCTTCAATTGATCAAAGGTTGGAAGAGATCCCTTATAGGGTCAAGTTCGCATTTGCACTTTGATCTATTGTGTGACATGTATATTCCTAAACCTGTTATTGTGTACAATAGAGTGCTTACATACATACATACATTCATGAATATGGCAGGTCAATAAAAGAAAACCCAACGCATTGCAGTGAAATAACCTAGTTGATGCTTTCCGCCTCTTCCGATGAAATATGAAATGATTAATGTGAATAGAAAAAGTGCAATTGAACAGAAACTAAGTTGCGCTTCAATACATTCTGAACACTCTCGTTTTATTGTAGTTTTTATATCGATAAAACGCTGAAGTGATAAATTCTCTGTAACCACACGTTTTTAATATGATGTATTGATCAATTACTTATACATATTCAAAAATAAAACTATAGTTGCCTTGGCCGGCAATTTCGTTTGACGTTGACGGATAATGTTGGTAGAAGAGTAAGTTAAAAATATTTAAGAAGAATAATTCGAATATTGACACGTATTAATGAATACAAAAAAAAGCTAAAAACTTATGTTTATTCAACACTTTGTTACACTACTTTTATCGAACGAGTGAGCAAAGCGAATATTGCTTCAGCATGGGCCACAATTACAATTTCCGGATGACTAGCTGTCCGGCTGTTCTCCTTTACAGGTCTCATTTATCAACCGATTCACGTAAAAATTGAACAATAACTTTATAGGATATTGTTGTAAATTCAAAATTTCGAAAAAGAAGACATTTTGTCCCAGAAATTACTCTTTTGAATAGGTTAAAAGTGTTAAAACTTACAAACGAAACTTTATGTCATAAAATATTTACTTAGACTTACCAAAAACTACGCAGACGTAAAAATGTGTCATAGTTTAGTTTGAATATTAAAAATAAACGTAAAATGTGCTAAAAAGTTACAAAAACGGTAAACCATGGCGTTTAATAACAGTCATGATATGTTGTGCTAATGACTCTCCCATTTGAATATCATGCTCAACCCAGTAGTTGTATATGTTAATATTGACATGTTAAAATGTTAATTTCACTAACTATGGTGCTATTAATAATGTGCAATTGTCTGATTACGAGGTTTCTGTATTTAACACCCATTGCCTACGGTTATTAGGCCACTATTTTTTTTTAATATGTGACGGTACCTTGTTCTATTTGTCCCTTTACAAAGCAAGGCATACCTACGTATACTATTAACAAAGAAAAATCTTTACACTATTTTCCTTTGGGTACCTACCTGGCTATATTAGCTATACTTCTGTAAAGTACAGGTATAGCAAAAAAACATTTTCCACTGGCCACTGAAACTCAATCTTATATCAATGTCATTATGACTAACAGGGAAAGACTTTATTCATTATCACGACATTCAATTGTTTCTTGCAAATAATATTTTCAGGGGCGTATTCTATAAGTGATGATTATGGAAGCGTTCGCATTGTTTTCTTTTTTTATTTGAATGGAATTTAATTTCCAGGGCGGTTATTCCGTACGACACGGTCGGAGGCGATCGTGTTTCGCGTGTTTACATCCAGGATTATCGGCCGCCTTAACTCACGGTCTAAATGTTGGGTTGGTGGTACAGTGAGCCTTGGACACCTAATTGGGATTTGGTGATGGAAATGAGATTAAAAGGACTTTGGAAGGAAAATTATATGTACGTTGTTACTTTTATAATATCACTATTGTTTTTTTTTTGTTTGTTCGGTACAAAAATGGTTTTTCCAATTTATGTTTTAAAGAGTTTAGTACTGTATAGTTTTTCAATTAATTAAAGTTTAAACTGAAAAAGCATGTTTGGATTCAAGACATAAACTATTTGTATTCTAAGCGATAGTGAGTTATAATGTATAAAATGGTTAAGAAGGTAACTTTTTATTATTCAACCGTGATATGGAAGTGTCTAAAAATCCTTTGCTTCCGCACACAGAGGCAACGTGTCCGCCATGGCCAAGAAGTCTTGAAGTAAAAAGGTACCGTAACTTTACCTATATCACGAATTATGCGCCACGGGCAAGGTTTAAATATTTGGTGCACGTCAAAATTGTTCAATCAAATAATGCCTTGTGGGTAAAACTTTATTGTTTTGCCTCTACCATCATTTCGGGTGGGCTCTCCTTGATACTCGTTGCAAGAAATTTCTATCTTGGGTTGTCTGTGTATCAATAAGTATGTAGGGTCCTGCTGACGGCGCCTGAAAAAAATTGATGTGCTACCCAGTGCAAAAAAAAATGAAACAGTGTATACGCTCCGCCACTGGTACCGTCTTCAAGTCACCGACTGTCACGGGAGCCATTTGACTTCAAGACGTAAAACAATAGGTTCGTGTTTGACGAGGCTGTGCCTAAGAAGAATTTTTAAAGACTACTTAACAAAAATGTGAACTATTTTAAATAGGTATAAAATATACATACAGTACTTAAAGTATAAGAATCCTTGTGTGCCCGAGCTTCACGCAGAGCCGCGATGATATAATCAGATTCCGTCCGCGATACACCTACACTTATATCTGTATAGCCGGGCTAACAAGCAGTTTTTAGCCTTCTCCGCCTTAGATAGACCAAATCGTGACTGCGGCACACTGGTACCGGTTATAATTACTGTGGTTACATTATTTTGGTTTCATCTGATGGATGATAAATAGTCTGATATTTATTTATTAACTTGCAAAGTTAAAGAGCAGCGTTTAACATTGCATATTTATTCAGAGAATCAGTGGTAATAAGATATGTACTTATTTAATCTTCCGTCCGCTTATTTGTGCAAACTATTTAGTTAAGGTAAATTTAGACTAATTAACTTCGTCACCCTTCAAGCTTCTACTTGATGTTACCACAACATTTTATGAATATCTTAATTCATGAAGGGTTTTTTCGTTTGGCGACACATCACACAGAGCACTATGAAATAAATTTCTGTCAAAAATTTCATTTTTGGTACAAGCTTTTAATGCCGACTGTACTTTTCTGTATACCATCATCTCATTGAGACATTTCTAACGAACCCAAACTCAACGGGGCTACGTCGGTTAAGTACTGAATTCCCATGGCCACCTTCTGTCTCCACATCAGATCAGCTCGATGGTACCATAATATTGAATTGTCATCCAAACTATACTTATACCCAAAATTTCAGCTCAATCGGTCACCGGGAAGTGGGTCAAATTTAACTTGCAAGATTTGTCCCATACATACTAACAATTCCCATTGCCACCTTCTGTCTCCATCATCAGATCAGCTCGATGGTACCATAATATTGAATTGTCACCCAAACTATACCTAAAGTAGAATCAGACGGTTCACTCGAATGAATGTAATGTTCACTCGAGTGAATGATTCATTTTTCTTTCATGTCTTGTTTCACTTTCCGTTCAGACGTGTCACTTTGAGTAAAAGATGCAACATGAAGCAAGAAAATGAAAGATAAGTGAACCGTCTGATTCTACCTTTATACCTAAAATTTCAGCTCAATCGGTCACCGGGAAGTGGGTCAAATTTAACTTGCAAGATTTGTCCCATACTACAGGGCAAGTTAAATAAAAACTTGTAAAAACACATTTTCACATCCGTTTATTTATATTTTTTCGCTGCCCCGTTTAAATTGCAAGGTAGGTATATCAATTAATGATTTCACGACGATTTATGATAAAGCTGATCATCACATATATTTAGCTCTTGACGGTGTAGTAATTTCTAACTCATTATATAGGTAGGTACTTTTTTAATGGGAGTATTGAAACTATCGAACAATCCAGTTTACATAACCTAAAATTCGAGCGCCACATCCGAGTAGAGTAGCGTTGGGTAGGTGCGGCATGGGACCAGGATAGGATGGGGTGACACGCTGTTATTATTAGTTTTTTGTCCCCACTCTCCCCACTACTCGCCCGCCGCCATTTTAGCGTTAGAAACGGTTTTTGTGCATTTTTTGTCGAGAGATGAGATCCGTTTTTGTAGCGATTGGCGGGATATTGAATTTGAGCTTCAGCTTAAAAACTAAAGCATTGGCAAACATTAATAGGTATAAAATGTCTGCATTATGTAGTAGTTACATTAAATAATCATAAACTCATGTAGAGCTTTTGAAATTAGAAATGTTCAAAAGCTTGCAGAATTATTTTGTTAGACTTTGGTTTCCCGTTCCAAGTACATCGTCAAGTTGTATAGAAAAGCTGTTTTGTTGCTATAACCACAATGTCTCGTATAAGCATAGGTACCTACGTCGTTAGCGGGAGACCAACGGCTTACGTATCGAAGCACCCCATAAAACATTCGGTCCCACATTCAAATGAAGACATGGACTAGTTCATAAAAAGTGATTAAAATTCGCATAGTTTTCCGTAGTTTATTGATCGTTATCTGTACACTTATCGCTTACCTTTGGAATATTATGAAATCCATTGAACAAAAAAGTACACTTTTATAACTGAATAAATTGCACTTGTGAAGAACTAATAACAGATATATCACATTAAAGGGCTCGAAGCTCAACATTGAACTCACTGATCCCACAAACGTTGCATAATAGGCGTATTTACTACTATCCATCCACTTTTATGGCGATTTCATTCCAATACGTAAACCAGTTAAAAGCTGTATATCGTAAATCGGAGCGGCTAACGACTCGTGTACCCGCTGAATTTTAAAAAAGCATTTATCATTTTATTCAATGAAATATCGACTTTTATTGAAATGCGCGCACCTTTACCGGGCGGCCGCATAATTCGTACTAAAATCTAAAGTCAGCACCAGTCGCATCCTTGAAAATGTTATTGTTTTTAAACAATGTTACGTAAAAATAAAAACGCACACAAATTCATACTGAGCTTGAATGCTTTGCGCGTGGACCTTGAAATGTTTTTGTTTATAAACAAAAGTGTTATGCAAGAGGGTAACAGCCAGGTTTATGGCTCTTTTACGAGATAAAGCGTTTGTTTTGGGTCGTAAATAAGGCAACAGGTACGGCAACGGGACCCAATATCGCAGCCGCTTTCACTTTCTCGCATTATCTTTGTGCATTGATCTTTACAATGCAGTGTTGTTTAAAACAGGCTACTGAAATCGTACAATGAACTTGCAACGGCGATAACGTAACTAATAAATAATACAAACAGGTATTCCTCGACGGATTAACTTCTGTATATTTTTAGAGATAAACACGTCGATTTAACTGTAAAACGGTTTTATTCATATACCTACTAATAGAGTTTGTTTCATTATGCTGTGCTACGTCAACATAGTTTTATGAATTGTTGATTATGTGGAGATTACTATATTGTTTAGGTACTGTAATAAATAACAACTACATCTGCAGGGCTGTAATTCGGAACGCCCTCATTCGCACCGTGTCATCCGTCACGTCTAACGAAACTAGACCTCTACCTACGCTTAATCGCGGCGTCAAGACATGGTTTTGGGTTAACGGTGAGTTAAAACAAGTTAAAGAATAGCGGAGCAGCAGGGAGTTGAGGACAGAGCGCGGTAAAGATTTAAACAGCCAGTAGATAGGTATAAAGCATCCAGCTAAGCACCCTTCCATACAAGTTTCTGCGCAAACCTGCGTGGCCGACTGTTATTTAAACATATGAATAAAGTGTGTCTCTGCGGCAGTGAACCGGACACTGTCTTAGCATTATGCTGAGGTGCCCGACAGCTTTACCGTACAATTGTAAATATATTACGATGTTCGAAGATTGCTAGCAAAAACAACGTTGCAATTCAATTCATTTTCAAACGTCGATTTAGGATGGACCCGGCCGTAAAAAAGGGACATACCTACTCGTACAGTAGGTAGGTACTTACTTAATAGTAGGCATATAAAAACTAGTTTTAACTGGTTTCGGTTGCGTGATTCTGAGCTTCCGCTCATTTGCAGTCCAAATCTTTCGTAACAACAACGCAGTAAATAACCCCTCCCGGCGACCCACCTACAAACTAGTAATTGAAGAGGTCGTATTATGAATAATATTTGGGCGTCGTCACGAGGGGCTCGAATCGATACGTAATTATAGAGTGAAAACGTACTAACCCTCATAAATATTATATCCAGGGCGCGGCCGGAATAGCCCCAAGCGGCAACGACATAGATCGTATGGACTTGGTGTCTAGGATTTTGTTTTTAGCTAGTTGGTAGTTAGCTAGTGTAGAGCTGATATTTCTTAATCTAGTTAAAATTACCAACCAATTTGTAATTATTTGTTGCAATTTCTTCGCTTCGCAAAGGTTTTCTAGAAGAGATCGCTTCAGCTATAAGACCGCCTTGTTGTTAACCTCTTCTTTTAGTTTTTATATCCTGTATCTGATTCATGTTTTGAGGTGTGCAATAAAAAGTTTTTGCATTCTATTGTATTGTTCCTGTTTAATAATGGTTTATCTAGAAAACTCTGGATTGAAGTTTTAGTTAGACGAAAATCAGCTATAAAAATCTTTGCCATAGGCCATTAGCCCATTACATATTTACAGCACTAAGATTTAGGGCTAATTAACATACTAGAACTTATGCTTCACTATCGTCTGCCCGCGACACTCGTACAAACTTTTACCCCCCATTAAATCCCTTAGGGGATGATTTCCGGGATGAAAACTATCCAATGTGCTTCCCCGAGACTCAAAGTATCTTTGTACCTTTCATCTGAATCGGTTCAGTGGCTTAAGCGTGAGGAGGTAACAGACGGACAGACCGACTTTCGCATTTTATAATATTAGTATGGATTGAAGAGAGAGTAAAGTAAACTAGGAGGCTGGTTGTGCTTTTATATCACACACATCACACATCATCAGCCTATATACGTCCCACTGCTGGGCACAGGCCTCCTCTCTTGTAAGAGAGGGAACGGGCAGTAGTCCCCACGCTGACCCAGTGCGGATTGGGGACTTCACATACACCTTTGAATTTCTTCGCAGATGTATGCAGGTTTCCTCACGATGTTTTCCTTCACCGAAAAGCTAACGGTAAATATGAAATCATATTCCGTACATAAGTTCCGAAAAACTCATTGGTACGAGCCGGGATTCGAACCCACGACCGCTGTTTGACAGCCGCATGCCTGAACCACTGGGCTACCGTAGCACTATGCTAGCTTCTATATGGTTTGTGAAAAAAGCTGTCCCCTTCCCAAACACGGGTCCATGGTATATCCATTTCGTGTGTCCTTGCCGCCTGCTCGTGTATAGTGTTCCTAAAGAGACGGCTCACTGTTGACGTCATGTCCAAAAACAAAACAGGGTGTGCTTCCGTGCTTTTGTAGTTTATATATTGTATTATACATGAAACTCAGTTTTGCACGTTGAGTATACCTATTGTAGTTGGAGTTGTATATTATGGTATGGATTTTTGTATGATGCCTTTTTATAAGTACATATAAACCAATTTCTTAACTGACTGTGTGATACTACTTATTATCTCGAGCACACATTTTATAGCGTCGAGGAATTTTTGAATGTCAAACCGTGGGTTGTAGTTTGACATTTATTTTATTATTTTTAATTTCTTATTGACTTTATTATTGACTTTACTATTTTACATCATATTATTAGTATTATCTTATGCACTATACTGACATATGATATTATCAATATTGCGAATAAATTATTATGATTATTATCGTAACTGTAGAGTTGACTAAGGAATTGTATAATATGTAATTTTCGACCCTTTTTTTTAGGTGCATCAGCGCTCAAATGTGGTAGACCACTTTCTTGGCTGATTGTACATTAGGCACCATGCATGATTGAGTAAGTACGCAATATGAAGCCAGGAAGAATTACAATACTTATGATTAAGAAGATTAAACAGTGGAACTGAAACATAAGTTTCATGTGCTCTGCCTCTGCAGAATCTATGGATGATGATGAATGAATTATTTCTTCATATTGTCAACTGTTAATATTAATTAATTAAAAACACACTATTTCATTATCATTACATTACACGCACAAGTTAACGTAAATAAACGAATTACCTTAATCACCGGCACATTAACTGTAGCGCCACTAACCATTAAGCGACAAGTCAAAGGTGATTCCCCAAATGACCAATAAAACTTAACCATCAGTTTTATGTAACAACTAATTGTTTTATTGAATTCCTTGAAGATTCTTATTATTCATTTAAACGTTACAATGGTCGCATGTCTATATGCAATCAACATTTTTCACATTAACCAGAAGACCGGACAAGCGACTTCCACGGACGGAAAAATTGTCCGTGAAATCGATTAGTTGGATTTTCGAGATAGAGAGTTCGTTAGAGATTTTTTTACATATTCAACGTATATTTTAATCGACTATGATTGTTCCAGTTTTGTAGATTAGTTCCAATTAGTCGAACGGTGGGTACATCGGTGAATAAATTGTTGCTTGTCGGTTAGGACCAGATCACGCGAACGGAATGACGTAATCACTAATTCGCTGTGGATAAAGGTGGATATCACTCTAAGCTATCAGTCCCGCACTCGCTAACTTGTCAGAAACTACTGATGACTTTAATTCACAATACAAACATGCTGGGCTGATATGCGCCTGATTTATATACAGGATGGAGGTTATCCATGAACCTTCAAGAAAATATATTGTCAAACTAGCTTCCGCCCGCGAATTCGTCTGTGTAGACCCGGGATCAACTCTATCCTATATGTGTTAATTTATAGACTATAAACTATTTTAGTGGAAAAGTAGGAAATAGAAAAGGGCAGTAGAATCGAATAGTAGGTAATGATTACACACATATTACAAACAAAAACAAAACAGACATTTTAATAATAGCGCCAACCGTAATTTATCTTTATTACTGTTAATGTTTACCATGACAGACATGATTCTCGATAATTTCTTAATTTTACTGTTACCTACTTATTCAGGGTTTAAACAAAATTTGACTTTCCGGTGACAGGTATTCCTGGCATCCCTTAAAAGATTGTTGACCAGCGACGGCATTGACCTTATTTTTCGTTAGAGATGTAATATGCAGATTTTTGCACAAAATTTTCATGAGCTCTACCTTGGAAACGGTCAGAAATATGAACATAGTTTGTTTTGAAAATTGTAAGCACTAGAAACGCTTGATTATCCTCCTCTTGTGGGAAAGTCCGTCATGCCGTTCCACGCAGTATATCTCTGTTATTCTTATTTTTTTAAATACAGAGTTGAAGGTGATATGCCTATGACATGCTAGAAACAAGTCACATTTTGAAAGTCAAAGCGCGCTCCTGGTATAAATATACATAGGTATAAAGACATTGACGCCAGACGACTCGATAAAAGCTTATCATAACATCACTAGCACACGGACTAGTTAACTAACCAGTTGAAAAACAATGAACAAACAAAAAAACAAAATCTTGACAGGCAAATGAGTAAGCCATGTGGGTACCTACAGTCAAGTTCATAAATATACAGAGTTGCATGTTATGCCCTTGATCGGTTCACAACCCCATTTTTGGTACACCCTGTATACCTATATACGTTCTCAAAAGTTCAAAAACGTCTGAGCATCCTTATGCCCTTAATAATGAAGTCATCACAAATTTTTGATCATTTTGATTGACCATGCACATATTTTAGAAGTCGACTGTACATCAATGAATTCAATTTACAAACCGTCAGGTGCTGAATCTAATTCAAAACAGCGAATACAACAAAAAATAGTTCAGCGGTAAGTGGTAATTTATGACAAATGACATAGGTATAAATGTCGCGCTAGGGCGTAAATGTCATCACTAAAGACAAGTATGTAATAATTGCATTTCTTAGCGTAATAAAGTATTGTGTAAGTGGCCCGCATGGAGCAGGGTCAATCGTTTAATAACGAATCAGACAAAAACAAAGGACGCGCTACTTAAGTCTATAGGGGCCTTAACTCTGCGACTAGGCAGGCAAGGCGGTCAAAATCCAATGCCCATGTCACTTTTATTCTTCTCTTCGTGAAGAAGTAAGTCGTGTGAAATTTGTAGAAAATATACGTCACTCGGCTGATATGATGATGATGATGATGACGAAGTAGGTCGGCCTTGAAATATTGGTATGATATCAAATTTACATTAGTTGCATGCTCTCATTCTGACATGTTTGGCTTGGTATGTACGGCGTGGAAGCCACCGTGCACGATAAATGTAGGTAGATATCAATGGAGATAAACCTACTCGTAATTAAGTGATGATGATAGTCGCAATATTCAATTTGAAAACCATATTATACGCAGAGCTCAAGGCAGAGAATTACAATTATCTTGTATAGCTTTTATTGATTTAATTCATTAGGTGTAATAGGCACGTATCATGTCGTGTCCACTAACCAAACAAATATTACAGCTTCGATTGTACCCCAGTTAGTTAAAAATGGTATTTGACAGTAAATTAACATCTGCAATCAATACATTAGCTATCGTTATTAAAACATAATACTGGTGACGAGGTTAGGATTCGAACTCTGCGATGTAAGTAGCGAATACAAGTAACCGGTCACCTCAGGCCAGAGACCCTAGACATTCGAAGGATTAAGCATCTGCTCAAAGAATCCAACATGTCCCATCTGTTCTCGCCTCTTTTTCCATACAAGCTCGCGCGCAACGACGCTACGTATCAAGCAGATGTTCAGCGCTTTATAAAAACTACAATTAATAATGAACCTTCCGACAAAAACAAGAGGGATCAATATCAGTTGATGGCCTTTACCCGCGTTGGTTAAATTTTTTAAACCGTTTTCGTGGACTTAGATTATGTTGTTCGAATTTTAAATTTGGCGGCGTTTTAGGGCCTGTGGTAGCGATCATAGATAGCGCTAAACGGGTCATTATTACGACCCTTCCGACCCACAGGTAAATTGCAGTAATGTGACGCATTTGTCAGAATGAGCGGGAGCGTTTTTTAAAAGGTTTTGATGCTATTTTATTGAAAGTCATTAGTCATTCCAACTCTTCATTTTGGTATAAAAGGGGCCTTATTAGGCGCTTGCCAGTTTTAAATTATAAGCGATATGACACTTTAGTCGATTTGACTTTTCGATTCAGTTGATTCGAATTATAAGGTTTTGTTAAATAACCTTTGATGTAGAAAAGGAGAGCAAAGTTTCTAAGTAACCAGTTTTCAAGTGCCGAACTATAATTTTGAATATTTTGACCCAAAGCAGATACTAACAAAGTTTCGGTTGATGTAAAATGGAAAGACTAGATATGGACAGATAATTACACATTTGAAGGAACGAATCTCTCCCTTCGTTGGTACAATACGATTTAAGAAATAGAGTGGGAAAACCCCAAGGGCTTCCCACTAAGCTGCTTTCCCATAAATTGAACATCGACCACTTATACGCAGAAAAACAAAAAGTTTCTTCAACGTACGCACGAAATTAAACCTTAACTGTAAAACCATACGATCACTTTTAGCCTGCGGTTTTTCGGTGAAGAGTAATGTTTTACTCCACTTATTTTGATACAAGGGGAAATGAATAAATATAGCACGGTATGTATATGTACAACTCAATCATTGTAAGGCTTTTAAGCCGGTTGCAGCAGCTGAGTATTTCAAAACCGTTGTTTTTCGTTGATATTCGTATTGCGGCTTGAGACCATATACCAAAAGACATAAGACCCTAACAATACTTGCTAGAAAAATAGGGGACTGTTTACCACACATGATCTTAAGCACTTCATTCTATTTGAACAATGTGTTATTAATTCGTGATTTAGCGTGCCTATGAAATCATGATAGCATGCAACTTCATTTTAATTATGTCTATAACATTATAAGAAAGCATAATATGCACAATTTTTAACATTCGCTCCTAACCTTCCGTACTATTCTTACACCGTGCTTACTTGCGACCTACAGTGTACGAGATTTGGGACTGGTCTTTGGACAGTTCCAATATGATGTAAAGAGTGATGTGGCTAGAGTAAATCGATTGTCATAATATCCGATTACGATTGATGATGGCTAATAAAAGGTATCGGTTGGTTACTGTGTAATAATTATTTTTAGGAAATCAAATAGAGAGCCTATACACTATCGTCTGCTAACACAAGTGTCCTGTAAGTAAAGAGAGAGACTGATAGTGCGAGAAAAATCGGAGAGCTCGCGCGCCGTGCAGAAATCAATGCCATATTTTCAAAGGCAACATTTTGCACAATCGAATATGTCGGTTTCGATCGATGTGATTTTATTTCGTATTATCGTAACAGTAATTAAATAATACACTGTTATTTTCCTATTCACAATTATTTGATTCATATCGGTTTATTTCTAAATTGACAGACTCCAAACGATTAAAGCAATATATCACTAAATTTAAAAATAAAAAGTAGTAGGACGTAATGGTTTGCATACCGAGTTATCAATGCTAATGTCTATACAAATAAGCCGTAAAGAAATATGACAATAATTTTATAAGTGCTAATAAGAGCGTGCATGGAGATTGAACTTAGTTTTGTAACTCGGAAGTTATTGAAACTTTTTTTATTATTTCTATGAGCAGTGCCAATTTACATTATATGGGTGTCGCGATTTGTCAAAAGACCAGTTCCAAATCTCGAACACTGTAAAATATTATAAGTACCTAAGTATTAGCAATAAATAATATGTGCACAACCACACCGCGCAAAAACATGTCTAGTAAAAAATATTCTTAAATCTCGAATAACTTTCTTCGCATTCCATCTAACTTCATACAAGTCAAGTGTTCCGCTAAAATGCTTCAACACCGTCAACTTACCGTCTCTTAAAATTCTTAAGGGATGCGCTTCTAGCTACGTACGCATTTTTCTACTCCGTTCCACTACCCCTAACCTCTGCACCTATTGTTTACTTAGACAATAGTTCACATTTAAATCAATCGGCCTCCCTGTTGTGCCTGTAGAAGACTTATTTCTTTGACCCTCAAATTTGGTAGGTAATTTAACTTTTCCCCTCCGAATAGCATTTCATTTACCTCTTCAACCGATACGCAGTGTGGGACGAACTAATCTGGCATAAGGGATGGCGTGGAGAAGGCATTTGCTTCATAACTTTTAACAACTGCAGTGTGAAAAGTGAGATAACAATAACACTAACCCCCAAGTATTCTCTAAAAAACGACTGTGAAAATAGTATGTAATTATATTTTTTACTTGCGAATGAAAATCGAATTGCAGTCAGCTTACGTTTCATTATACTTTAATAGAATTAGGTCAGAATATCTGATTTTTAAACTGTCTTTCTTTTCGTAACAATAGTGAAAAGTGAGTGAACATTTGTACTAAACTAAGTACATAACAGCTTACGAAAATTTAATATCCAATAAAACATCCTGAGAACTCGGCACTCTTATTAATTTTATTATTCTGTGTTGCATCCGATCCTACCTTTATTTTTGCGGTTTCAAGGTGGTATCGAATGTGAATTAATTTATAATTCATTTAATTCTTATTTGGTTTATTTTTGACTGATCTATATAAGCAATAACGTGCTTAGCGTTAATAAACGACATTGCTTCTCATTTATTATACACGAAGGTTGAACGCCTAAGACCCCCGCAATGTTCCTTGGGGTACGTCCCAATATTTTTTCCTTATATGTGTAACAGGACATGTATTGCGTTGTAGAAATAACTTATCTGAACTATTTGTAACCAAACGCAGGCTCCACGGTGTTCCCAGTGCCGATAATTCCCTCCATTGATTCGTAACGCCTCCCGCGCCACGCTACAATGCTCGCGAGTGAGCCCGACATTCGCCATTGTGTCTATGCCCCGCTTTCCGCCATGTTATTTATGTCATAGAGCATAGAGCGTTGAAAAGCGTGTGTTGCTTAGGAAATTAGACGATCTTACAGCTTAGGTACATATGGTTGTCTCTTGTGTTGAATACAGGCAGTCGGTATTGAGGTGACTAAATAAGTTGGTAGTAACTAAATAATACAGATGGAATACTAATAAAAATACTTACATCAGAGTTTGTTATGAAGAAAAATGGTATATTTTCTTCACGGGCTATATGTTACGCCTTTTAATAAAACTAATTGGATATTGTTTAAGTTATGTAGCACAAATTATTTGCTGATTACGGATGTTATTCACCGTTTATTGAAAATATGCCAACGCTTGAGGCAATTGTTTTTGGAATGTAACATTTTTATGCATAGGAAGTAGGATTAGAATAAGTAAATTGGAAAACAATTTGAACCTGAAGTACTTATGCGAACATTATATTACAAGTATTCAATTATTTATAATGTATTATTTACATCAAATATTGCATACTACTGTCAGTACCTAAGCGGGGCTAGCTTGAGCACGCCCCATTTGCACGACCTACATTGAAATAATACCACCTGTAACTAAATATACTCAAAAAGAATAAGTAATAATAGATAATGTGGAGCTTCTTTTCTTTTTATTTCAATTATATATGACCATTGGCAACTTTAACAACAGAGCTAAAGTAGTTAACGTTGACAGCAGTTAAATACCTACATTTTGCACATACCTCACCTTGCGTAGTTGTGACGTCGGTCATTAAGACAGTAAAATAAAAATAAAACAAAATTATGTATTTTTCTTGGTTGCTCAGACTATACGCTTGACTAACCGACGACAGTTCTACTAGAGAAGATGATATAAGTGAATATGAATTTAATTTAACTCGACCACTGAAGGGGCTGCAATATATGTCGTTTGTTAACAGAGTATGTGCTGCCTGTCGAAAATAAACAATTATTTCCTTGCAGCGGGGGCAGCCGCGTGCCTGCGACGCGGGGGCCCCGTGGCCTCACAGTCGTGAGAGCGGAAGGGAAAATTCCAAATTGCATTGGCTTTATGGGAAAATGCACAACTGTCCCGTAGAGCCATTCGCTCACATGTATCCCATCAAGACTGACCAGTTGCGCTGGGGAGAAATTAAAGTGACAAGCTAGCTAATAAGGCTTATTAATTGAGAGTTTTAAATAGTACCTACGTAGGTTAGGACACACTAATTTTCGGACAGGTGTGCTTTTTATGGTTTAATGGAATAAATTAAAAAGACGGAGAAAAATATACTTTTCAAGCAATACTTATACATAACTGAGAGCCAGAGAGAGTAAGTATGCTTACTTATTACCTTTATTTTGCAAACAATTGGAACCTATTTTTGTAGATATTTTTAATTCAAATTCGTTTGGGCTATTTTTTAATGTTTTTTTTATTGTTTCACTACTGTGTATCTATATAATTCCAGGCCAACATAAACAACATATCCCATAACCAGCATAGAGATCCACCAGCAAGTTAGTTGACTATGAAGCCAAAATTTTCAATATCTCCCTTCTACCAGCCAGCCGTCCCGCGCACCGCCACCGAATCTGATCACTGACCCATGAAGCGCACAGAAAGGAAATTTTCTCCTACCAAAGAAAACACAGGCTTATAAATAACTCTATCGACCCTACTCCTACATCACCCTATGACAAAAGAGTTATCGGTGCGTTGAAAACAAAAATGGCAAAGTGATTTATATAGAACGCCGCATTAGCCGCGTAGAATTGTGGCCAATGTACTTTTGGAAAGACCAATACCTACATTCATTTAGGTAAGGCGTCGATGGAATAGTATTTAATAAATAGATTAGACGCAAATTACCAATGTCAAAGATTTGACTTTACATTTTGGTTTAATGGTTAATACGTATGTAATTACTTTACTGTACATAAGACACAGGTAAGAATACTGACAAAAAAAGGTTAAATCGGTACAAAGGCGAACTTATCCCTGTAAGGGATCTCTTCCAGTTGACGGTTGCGCAATTGAGTTGAGATCAAGAACAAAAAGATACAAAAAAGAACACGTGATCTTACGTTTTTACCTTTACGCTACAGTAAATTAATCTACATGCATTAATCGTGCATGCATGTTAATCTGACAGTTTGTAAAATAATTTGTAAGTTAATAATACGTCAGAAAGATGTTGATAGAACAGTACTAATATAATATATTCGTACTGTTCTATCAACATCTTTCAGACGTATTATTACTTCACTGGCCAGTCCTTCCATAAGTACAATAGGCTAATGCACACACAACTTATTATAAGTGTAAAGGTATTTATTTACGTTTAGGTTCGAAGGTTAACGTGACATTTTGTTACAGATGTGGGAAGTTTGTATTGTGAATGGTGTGTCTGTTGATGACAACATTAAGAGTTTTAATAGAGTGGATAAAAAGTTATAATCGTAGCTATACATATACATATTTCTAAAATAAAAAATTGTGTTTTTCTTTTTCAGCCCTCGTCTTGCCAGCAACCAGCTATTCCTAACTATAAAACGTCGTATTCGAATTCGATCGAAAATATTCTAATTCATTTTTAATATATCAAAATTCAAGATTTGCATTTCACATAGAATAAGCATAGGCGTAAAGCAACCGTGCACAACAAGACGACTGCACAGTGGTACCAACATAAATCCAGTCGCGACGAAACTGAAGATTAGGAGAGAGCAAGTGAAGCCAAAACTCGATATTGGGTGAATAATCGTCGCCACTACCGGCGCGGCGACCGGCCGGATGCGGCAGATTTATACCCGGGTACCTACCGGGTGGTACACGGACATAGCCGGGTGTACCGGCCTGTGACGGTATGTATCTAGGTAGGGGCTCAGTTGGAGCGGGAAGGTGCGCAGTATCATCTTATGTATCGAGAAGGTGCCACTAAAAACGAAATTGACTTCATCGTATCGCCTAGGAAGCATATGTTCAATGTATCTGTAACCAAACAAACCGAGAGTGATTGACTATATGTATTACATGTAGGTACCAAGCAAGACGTTCTGGTTTGATGAAGTCTAGGCTCCGTCCAGTATCATTCCAAAATCTCGAGAGTTTTCATTCAAAACTGTTTCGATTGCTTAGACTAGACGGTTAGATCTAAGTTTTCAAGGCCCAAAGGACCAACACAACTAAAAGGCTCTCTGACTTCACTCAGGAGCTTATGAAGGTAAGGAATGAAATGATCCGAAAATCTTCAGCCGATGCGAAATTATGCAGGCAGCTCAATAAACAGATTTCCAAGTCCCTTACCGGCGGTCTGTGCCAATTCGATACAATTCGTAATGAAGGGGCCATCTCTGTTGTCTGTCTGATAATAAGGGCTCTAATGTGTTTTCAGAGCCAGCTCACCAAGATTTTACTAAACATGAACTTTTGGGTGTGATATACCGCTTTTACGGACAGCAATTACTCGCAGAGCTGAAGTTAGATGACATACTGGGTTTGAAATAATTCATAAGTATTTTTAGTATTCTTGCTTTTCTATTTTGTCTATTTTTAATGGAATACCATAACAAGAGCCCGGCTCTTAAATTTATGACGATGATGATGACCATAATAAAGTAAAAGCCATCCGAATCTTGGGGAGAACTGTGGGAAACCAGCACTGACGAACATTCAAAATAATCCAAATGTAACATATCAGGTTTCAGTACGAACCGCGAATCATCTTCGCCCGCGTCTTTTGGCGACCTACCCCACCAATTCATAACGACAGTAGCTCGCATCCCACTGTCGACGAGTATACGCTCTTCATTGCGGCCCGATATGTCCACTCGCCTTGAGGCAGATATTTATGGCCTGGAAACGTCACGGGACCCTGTTAAAGAATAAATCATCTACGTTTGTGATGTGTTCATTTGCAGGAGATCCGGATTGGAGCTTAAGCAAATAGAACTTTACTTTATTTATTTATCGTAAGGCTAGAGTTTCTCTACTTCAAAGATTTACAGTTTTATATACATTGATACATGACAAAAGCATATTAACTAAACTATTGAAAAAAATTGGTGTAACTAAAAGAGATGGTCCGATATTTATATTTCGTCAAAATAGAATATAACAATACTGCATAGTTACGTTAGAAGAGCTCTTTGATTATGCACTATTTGTTATAGTATCCTATTACTGGTGGCTCTGAGAGCTCTCAGTGAAGTTCGCAGAAACGGATTCGGGGAACTGAGAACGTCGAGAGGCCTTACATTTCTTTACTCCGGGAAGGAAGATGAAGAGGACGTCCATGAAAACGGCGTGGGTTTCCTCCTTTCTGATGCTGCAAAAAAGAGCCTCCTGGACTGGAAACCGATCTCAGAGCGAATCATCACAGCCCGGTTCAACAGCAAAGCTCGCAAGATAACCGTCGTTCAGTGTTAAGCGCCCACAAATTTGGCATCGGAGGAAGACAAGGACGATTTCTATAGAGCACTCAACCTGACACTAAAGAACACCCGCAAACAGGACATAGTTATCGTCATGGGCGACTTGAATGCCAAGGTTGGCACGGATAACGACGGCTGTCAAAGACACATGGGCAGACACGGGCTGGGAGTCCAGAACGAGAACGGGGAGAGATTCTTGGAGTTCTGTCAGGACAACGATCTCACCATCGGAGGTACTTTATTTATCCACGGAGAACACCACAAGTACACCTGGAACTCACCCGATGGAGTAACCAAGAACCAAATTGACCACGTTGCCATCAGCTCCAAGTGGCGCTCATCGCTGCTCGATGTTCGCAACCGCCGTGGCGCGGACATCGACAGTGATCACCACTTAGTCGTAGCCGAAATGCGGCTGAAAGTAGCCGTAGCTCGGACGGCTAACGCGACTACCAAGATAGGCAAACGGTTTGAGGTTAACAGACTAAGGGATCCAAATACAGGCGATGCCTTCAGACTAGAGCTGCGAAATCGCTTCTCCGCCCTTGAGACGGACTCTGCTATTTCTGTCAACGCGGAGTGGAACCACATCAAAATGGCCTACGTAGAAACCAGCTCCGTCGTTCTTGGACATAAAACACATACACGCGAAGACTGGATGTCACAGAGAACCTGGAACCTCATTGAAGAAAGGCGCGTACTCCATCTTCAGCTCCTGGCTACCAACGATGCGGTGGTGCGTGAAGACCTGAGGCTGCAGTATAGACAGATACGCAGGAACATCTACCGCAGTACCCGCCACGATAGGCGAGTATGGTCGGATAGTGTGGCGGAATGCGCCCAACGTGCTGCTGACTCCGGTAATCTCAGAGAGATGTATAAGGTGACTAAGACCTTAGCCGGAAACCGGAACCAGAGAAAGAAGAAGCCTTTAAAAGACAAAGCAGGCCAACTAATCGTGACATCGGAGGGGCAGCTTCAACGCTGGTGGGAGCATTTCGAGGAGATCTTCCGAGTCCCAAGCGACCCCATTGTGGCGACACCTGCTGTCAGCCTGCCCGCACAAAGCCTAAACATTGACGTGTCTCCCCCCACTGGAGAGGAAGTAGTGAAAGCCATCCGATCACTCAAGAACGGCAAAGCGCCAGGAGTCGACCTCATCACGGCGGAAATGCTGAGAGCTGACGTGCCTACCGCCGCGAACGCGCTGACACCCCTCTTGCGGAACATCTGGTCAGCCGAAGAGCTACCCGACGACTGGAACAAAGGCCTTCTCATCACCGTACCTAAGAAAGGAGACCTCAGTGAATGTGGCAATTGGAGAGGCATCACTTTGCTCTCGATCCCGTCTAAGGTGCTCTGCAAGATTATCTTAGACAGATTATCGAGGGCCGTTGAACCGCTTCTTCGCAAAGAGCAGGCTGGTTTCCGACCCTACCGATCGTGCACGGACCAGATTAATACCTTGCGCATCATTCTCGAGCAGGCATCAGAATGGCAAAGGGGAATGTATTTGACCTTCGTCGACTTCGAAAAAGCCTTCGATACGCTGAGGTGGAGTTGCATCTGGAACCGATTGCGTGAAATTGGGGTCCGCGAGAAAATAACCAACATGATCAAGGCCATCTACGGGAAGTATTCCTGTAGAGTGACTCACGACGGCCTCGTCTCGGAGGACATACCGGTGCGTGCCGGTGTACGACAGGGTTGCCTTCTCTCACCTCTCCTATTCCTTGTTGTTCTCGATGGCACCATGAGCTCTACAATCTGCAATAAGCGCCGCGGTATAGAGTGGGGACTATCCAGCGTCTTGGAAGACCTGGATTATGCCGATGACCTATGCCTGCTGAGCCACACACACGCCGACATGCAAGCCAAGCTGGACGACCTACAACGAGAAGCAAAGGAGACGGGATTGAAATTCAACACCCGGAAGACCCAGGAAATGAGGTGCGGGGCAACAAGCGCTTTGCCGTTGCTCATTGGCACAGAGGCTGTGGAAAGGGTCCACAAATTTACTTACCTCGGTAGTGTAGTGTCGGAAACTGGAGGGACCGAAGAGGACATCGATTCGAGAATCGCCAAGGCCAGAGCAACCTTCGCACAGCTCCGCCCTGTATGGCAATCGCGGAAACTGACTAGGAGAGTTAAGCTCAAAATATTCCGGTCCAACGTAAAACCCGTGTTGCTGTACGGTTGTGAGACGTGGAAGGTTACAAAGACCATCTCGCACCGCCTCCAGGTCGTCATCAACCGCTGTCTTCGCCGTATTCTCGGTGTTTACTGGCCCGAGAAAATCTCCAACATAGAACTGTGGGAACGCTGCGGTGAGACTCCGATCGACCAGCAGATCAAACGCCGCAAGTGGAACTGGATCGGCCACACGCTCCGAAGGGACCCTGATCACATACCGAGGCAAGCCCTGGACTGGAATCCCCAAGGAAAGCGTAAACGTGGCCGCCCTAAACAGACCTGGCGGCGGACGATCATCGCAGAGGCGAAGACCATAGGGAAGACTTGGAGCGAATTGAAGCGCGAAGCTCAAGACCGAACGGGATGGCGGCGCACTGTGGACGCCCTCTGCCCCATCTAGGGGATACAGGAAAATAAGTCAAAGTAAGTCATAACAAGAGCCCGGCTCTTAAATTTATGACGATGATGATGACCATAATAAAGTAAAAGCCATCCGAATCTTGGGGAGAACTGTGGGAAACCAGCACTGACGAACATTCAAAATAATCCAAATGTAACATATCAGGTTTCAGTACGAACCGCGAATCATCTTCGCCCGCGTCTTTTGGCGACCTACCCCACCAATTCATAACGACAGTAGCTCGCATCCCACTGTCGACGAGTATACGCTCTTCATTGCGGCCCGATATGTCCACTCGCCTTGAGGCAGATATTTATGGCCTGGAAACGTCACGGGACCCTGTTAAAGAATAAATCATCTACGTTTGTGATGTGTTCATTTGCAGGAGATCCGGATTGGAGCTTAAGCAAATAGAACTTTACTTTATTTATTTATCGTAAGGCTAGAGTTTCTCTACTTCAAAGATTTACAGTTTTATATACATTGATACATGACAAAAGCATATTAACTAAACTATTGAAAAAAATTGGTGTAACTAAAAGAGATGGTCCGATATTTATATTTCGTCAAAATAGAATATAACAATACTGCATAGTTACGTTAGAAGAGCTCTTTGATTATGCACTATTTGTTATAGTATCCTATTACTGGTGGCTCTGAGAGCTGTCTTTGTTACATTTTTTATTTTTACTTTTATAAAACCGAATCGACAAAAGTTCAAGTTGGCTCAGTTTGGGTTGCACAGGGCGGTTTCACAACGCTACGGGAGCTCAAATATCGCGAGCCGACCGGTTGCCTCTCGGACACTGAAAGTACGCGTCATTGCTTTAACTATAACCATTTTTCCCCAATTCTGAAGGAAAATAACATCGTCAAAGTAAACCATAACTTGGCAACAGAAGTAATATGGTGCAAATGATTTCACAAATGGCTCTCAAAGAGAATGTATTATTCATTAAACTATTATTTACATTATATAAATAATTATTTTCATCTAATCAATATTCACTTGTGTATCTGCGTGTTGCTTGTGGACTTTGGAATTCAATTACCTACGTTTCCTCTATTGAAGTCATTGTAATCTGAATGTATTATATGTGAATAATTATATTAATTAATAGAGTCAGTACCTACGTTTTAACTTACTTTATCGACCAGTTTGATTTAATATTCATTTCTCCGTGAGAGGAAACTTGGACGTATGAAAGTACCTAAGTATAAACAAATTATGCTGTATCTATACTAATACTAGGCTCTGTGAGCTGTATAACTCGCGAACCTAACCTAACCTATTTTTATTTACTTTTAATTTCGAAAAAGTGACGTCATTAATATTTTATAAAAGTAACGAACAAAATTACACGAGAATCGGTAGAGAAGTGAGGCCAGTATAGGAGGACAGCGAGACAGACTTTGTTCTAAACCGTAGGCCCACTCCCAATACACCTAAGTCACATGACATCATAATAAAATGCATAGCAGCAGGTCGAGAAAGTTGTGCTAAACAAGTTTTTTTTATATTGGTGGAAAGTTTGAAAACCCGTCACTTCTGGTCAAAATTTGTATGGGTAGGTATATCTTTTTCCCCATGTGACAACAGTACCAGACATGTGGCATAATTAATCGTAGAGAGAGTAAACCAATAGTCTGTCAGTCCTGAAATGGTCGGAAGTAGGTACTTGCCAGACGGCGCCAAAGTTGCCAACTTCGCTCCCCCATAAGATCATCTCTAACTAGTGCTGCCAAAACTTGGGATCAGGTGTCAAAGCGGACCCTGAGCTCCTTAAGGGGTACAAAACAACGCTAGGAGGATGATGACAAGACCATCACTAATGTCTTGTAAAAACAAAACCATCTTCCATTATTATATGACATCATGATACTACTTAATTGCGATGAAACATCCATTATTATGGCTTTCTGTCATGGAGTCCTGCCATTTAATAAGTATTAAATGGTATGTTCGTAAGTAAGACGTGTAACTAAATCAATCAACTTAGTTTTCATAATCAGCTGAATAGTATACTTATTTTTTATGAATAATTAATATTAATCAATGAATATTAATGAATGACTCCGTCTACAATATTGAAAATAGACGTTATACTTGCATGATAAACGGATGATTATATTTAAATATCATAACTAAGTAATGCAAGTATTGCATCCTATTAACTACATCTTATTGTTTCCTTCAAGAGTGCGTGAAGCCGGGGTTCCTCCAAAAGACAAACCCCCTCGCACCGATGTGGATAAGGAGGGTTTCACATTAGGGTCTAGTAAGCGCAAGCCACGAAAGAGCCAGTGTGTTACAGCGGAGCCAGTTGGTTCGGGCCTGCGGGTTGCTACACCGCGGGTAAAGCTCTGTACGTGTCGCCTGCATTAGTGTAAGGCCTGAGTGGACGGCCCGCTCAGAGCGGGGCGTCGAGCGTCCATATAAATTGCATTTGTTTTATATGGACGCTGCACGCTCCGCTCTGAGCGGGGCGTCCACTCAGGCCTTACACTTACTCCGCCACGGCTGATGACGTGGTGCAGTATATTCACCTGAAGACGGGCTACACGCTGAGGGTTTTCCAGCGTGCCGCGGCTGCTGCAGGAGACCATCGCGTGTGCTGACTTCTGGCCTGGCGTGTTTCGGCGGTTCCGAGGCAACCTACCGAACTCTACACCGGACTTGATGACGCAACGGAGCCACACTGTTTCGTAGCATAAATAATAATAAGTGTCGAACTATTATATTGTGTATATGTTAGTCTGTAAGGTATTTGTAAGTATGGGCCTTAGTTGCCTGAAATAAATGTTTTATTATTATTATTGCAGGTACTATACTTAAGGTACTATACTATACTAGGTAACTATACTGTATCATGATAATATGTTACATGTACAGTCGAGTTGCCCACTCACTTGACAAAGGGGGTACAACTGTTACACGCGTGCCCATTCCATATATAAACATTAGATTTTTAACGCCAAATTGGTCTAGGTTGCTTTGTTTATCTAGGATATCAAAAGGAAATATTGTAGGTATCATTAAGTGCTTTCCAAACATAAGTAATTTTATCTAATATTATATGGAATAGGGTACAGGTAGTTAACATTGACACTTAAAACAACAAAATCTATATTACTAGACTCTAAAACGGAAGCAAAATTAAATTAACAGCTTCGGCCGATAAAAAGTTGAAAGTCGCAGACAAAATCTGTAAGTAACATTAGGTTACCTACGGCAACATTGCAGTAGGTAAGTAATAGTACATTACTGCAGAGGCCGTGAATTAAGGTATTTCTAGATGCAACGAGTCCAGCAATCCCTGTTCCGACCGAGGATTGTATAAGTAGTGCTTTTCTCAAACGAGGGGAGGAAATATTAAAATTAAAATAAATACAAGGTAATCAATTAAATAATAGTTTTTTGAAATGATATACAATCGGAACAAAAGATCAGAATACAATTGTGTGATTTGCCGCCCGTTATATTTTTTAAACATGCCATTTGTACAAGTCGTTCGAGCACCATGTTTAACAGCACATACGTATAGTACCATAGATTTTGTTTGTTTTTTTTATTTTGCAAGTATGCTCACAGAGTCTAGCGGTGGTTGGCAGTATGTAATTTTTCCTTTGTCAGTTTAATATTAGCAAGCAAATTTAAAAAGTTAGAGTAGCGGACTAGCGGACAATAATGGTTTTACTAAGGGTTTTCATACATTAGGTACTTCTTGGCGTGAGGCCAAGAAGAAATGTGCCTCCACATTTACAACAACAAGAAACTTCATGTCCTCATTTCGTCATATTAACGCATACATTTCCGAGCACGTTTGAGAAAAGTACATTTTAGGTGATACATATAAAAGAGTCAGAGTCAGTCAGAGTATTACAATTGCATAACAACAATTGGTATAAAGTCTTTCAACATAATAGTTTTAAGCTACCGTTTCGGCATTCAATGACAGGTACGTCAGAAACTACAAAAGATTAGAGAAGACAGGTAAGTTGACATAATTTACGGCTTATATTGTTACCATTGTGTTGTATAGAGACTAACTACAATGCGGAAGGACTTAAATGTTTACGCGATTTTAAATCTGCATGAATTCAGCTTTCACTTTTCTTGTTAAAATCAGTATGGTATGTTGCGTAAACTATTTTTTGCTTTTTTATAATTATAAAACTATTGTCGCTGCATTTAAAACCCGAGTTAATGCTATTAAAAGATAAGAGCGGTTTAGTAACCAGTTTTTAGTCAATTTCTAATGTTATTTTATTAGCTTTTAGAGCATTAATTTATTATATCCGGATTAAGTTGTTATATGATAGTCAAAACTTTGATAAGGTAATTAAAATGACGGTCGTTATCTATAAATCAAAAGTAATTTATTACCATGTGAAGAGTTAAGTTGATTTTCATTTCTGACCCATCGTTAAACTATCAACTATTTGGAACCTTGACTCTAAACTTTAAAATGGAACGGCGTGTAGCGCCATCTACAGTTCCTCCGTGACTTCACGTAGTCGCATCTAAAACAACCCTCGCCCGCGTCGAATGAAACCATTCCCAACCCCCGAGCTACCCTAAAACGAGAACGTTTATTCCACCCTCCACGCAGCGCCATCTCTGGGATGGCGCTTGAACTTTCGAAAAAGCTCGCAGTTCCACGCTCTGCCGCTGCGGCAGCACTATCTGAAAGCTTGAATGAAATATCGGGCACGTGGGAAAATAAATTCTGTTCGTGGGGGATAAAGTTGTTTTTGGGTTGTTAGTTTTTACCGGTGGGCAGAGTATGCAGATTAACGGGCTATTACATGGTAATTTATTTGAAACGAATGACCACTTTGCGGTGTAGTGCATCGCTGAACGTTTATACGGACCCTGACCTTATGTCGTCAATTTATGGCGAGTCGTTAAACTCTTTTATGTAACAGCTGGCGTCTTAACACACTAACCTCGATTGTTAGGACTTTCACATTTTGATATCAAAAAGCGGTGTTTTTCTGATAGATCTCCAGTTTTACCGAATAGATTTTACGGAATAATGTTTAGTCTATAGCGGATTTCAGGAAAAAAAATGTTTCTTCTTTATACTAAGCACACTATATTAATTGGCTGGTTACGAATACCTATATTAAAAAAAAAAAGATTTTGGAGCATCTGTATTCTTATAAGTACAAGCAAGCTGATAATGCTATGCTAATGCTGATACTTATACCGATGGGGGTCGAAGTTGCACCACGTCCGTAGGAATTACCCATCGCTACCCTACACTTGACCCCTGGGTGGTGCTAAAAGTGCAACAACCTGGCAACCGTACTGTCTTTTCCAAGATCTCACGGTTCTAAATACTGATTTACCATACGATAAATAAAAATAAAAAAAATCTTACAACAGGATACTCTACCTACACACGCATAGGAGCCATGTACCTATAGTAAAAAAAAACACCTAAAATATCGATTATACGCCTCTACCGTAGATATAGTCGATATGCCGTGGGCTGAGCTTGCAAATAAAGACATAAACACATCGAGGAACAACAATGTTTTATTTATCAGGAAGATTTAGGCCTGCCACCACACACTGGCGCGGCCTGCGGTGGCGCACAATAGTAAATTTGACAGCGGCAGACAAGTATAGGTACTATTGTCCGCCGCGGCCAGGCCGCGCCAGTGTGATGCAGGCCTTATGAAGACACTGGCAGCATGGAGTCTCAAGATTAAAAAATGCCTAATTAAAAATGTTTCAATGACGCGCGTTTTTATTTATGTTTTTGAATTCGGAACCGGAAGTGTTCGGTCAATTAAACTATGTTCTCATTTAGGGCCGATTTTTCAATCTCTAGATAAAGTTATCCGTCAGTTAAAATTATCACCATCTTTTTCTTAAGTCATATGAAACAAAAGGACAGAACTAACATTTATCTGACAGATAGTTTTATCTGGGAATTGAAAAATCGGCCCTTATAATGTCATTAGTCGATTTATTTAATTAGACCGTTAGCACTAATTTAAAAGCCGGTTTTTCATATTTATGCACGTATACAATACTTATTCAACACATATTTTTCTAATCCGTTATTAGTTTTAGTTCTTGTATTATTGGTCACAGGTTGATTTGTGTAAATAAGTGCATTTTTGTTTACTCCCTTTTGACCCTTGTTTTCGGAAATAAGATATCTTGGAAAGGCATTATATTACCTACTCTACTACTCATTTTGTTAATGATAGAATCAGTTAATATGGCTGGTTACAGACTTGAACAACTTTGGTCTTCTTATCTGAATCAATAAATCTATAATACTGAGATGGAAATAAAAAAAAAACAAATAAAAATATTGGTTCACCAAAATAAAAAGCGCCCATAATGCATTCAAATATTTAATTATTTTTAAAATATTCATTATTATTATTTATTTTTATTTCAAATAATCAGTTAGTATTCAAATGCGATGCTAACTGCATTAATGTTCATCAATTTACTCACTTACAAATAATATTGTTTGAAAAAATCCAGTCCCATCATATACTGCGACACGCAATTTGGTATAATAAGTAGGTACCTTAAATCTGAAATTATAATAATTATAATATCAATAAAAACTTAAATTGTTTATTATTTTAATCCATTGATTCCTTTTAAGGTTCTTAAAAATCATTAACAGAGAATAATCATGCCACGTTTAATTTAAAACAAGTACTTAACGAGAAAATAACATAGGTACATTTCGTAAGTTTAATAAAATAATACACTTATAAAACACTTTGCAAAGTAGACTTTAGCGGGTGCAAATAAAGGTTGTGTTTCCAACAACACAACATAATAATATACGAGCGACCGAACACAACATCGAAATTCAAACTGGTCGATTCGTGCGCCAAAAATGGTCGCATACCAACAACACAGGGCACGCTTTTGAACTTTGAAGACCAAAATCTCCCTGTTCTGTTCACTCTTTTGCCATTAAGTAAAAGAGAGAAGGAGTCAGCACAATTGGGTTTTCATATCGTAGGCTGAGTCTCGACACGGGACGCAAAGTTAACTTTTTGTCGGCGATGTCACCTGCTGTGTCGCGGCGACATTGTCGACACGGCTAGTGGTCGCGCCATCAATTAAGTGTATTAACTTATAATCGCTTCAATTGATGAATTACGAGGAACATGGGACGAGTCGAAGGATTACGTCGGAGTTATGGAAGCGATGATGACTCGTTTAGTAAAGAATTACGTCAGTTTTTGACGGCTTTTTTATAATACGCCCAAACCTGCCGTAGCGAGGCAGTTGATGAAACCGTAGTTATTAGCAGCGCAGATATAAATAACTGGAGATATTTTTCACTTTAAAAATGGCACCCGTAATATAGGATGATAAAAAATATCTTGATGCACATCACCTATTCGGATATGTGTAGGTAATGTAGATCCTAGCAAGCAAGCAAAACACCCCGCTTTTATCGGTTACTTTTAACAAAATTATGTCATAAGATTAAAACTATTCAAAAGGTAATATTATTAAATATATTAAAAAACCGGCCAAGTGCGAGTCGGACTCGTGCACCGAGGGTTTCTTACAAACCTGTAGGTATTTTATTAAGAATAAAATATTTTTATTTATGATGTAACTAAAAATTTACGGTTTTCGTAATTTTTCCTTTATCTATGCTAAAATACGTTGCTTCGTACCAAATTTCAAGATTCTGAGTTCACAGGAAGTAACCTGCCGGTTTTGATTCTCTTGCGAGTTTCGAAAATTTGCGGAAAATTTCGTCATAAACGGCTATATCTTTTGATTGCGATGGCTTAGAAGTTTGATTTTTTCGCAGCTCTAAGAGACGGTAGAACTGCGTATTTGGTATAAATTTTAGCTTGATACCTGCACGCGTTCCTGAGGAAAAGGGTCTTCACAGACGGACGGACGGACGGACGGACAACAAAGTGATCCTATAAGGGTATACCTACGGATAAAACTTTATTTACTAAAGTATACATATACAAAATGACATTAAACTAATTATAATAAATTACAATTAGAAAAATGTATCAAAATTTTGCCCTTTAGGCAGGGTGCCCATCACACAGGCAGCATTCCCGCGCTGAATAGCAATCGCTATTCTTTGGGCGAGAAAGCTGCCTGCCCGAGGGTCACCCGTAGCCTCCCTTAACCGCTTACTGATCTCCTTGTGGAGCTTACGCGCGTTTCTTCCCCAAGGGCCGAGTGTCTCGACGCCAAATGCGACAAAATCGTATTGGGCGCCGAGACAGCTATACTTCCCGACCTTGGATCTCTCTCGGGCATCCGCCGCTGCCCCGGCTTGCTTGGACGTGCTCGGCAAGTAGGACGCTGCCAGCGTATCAGCACAGGTAGCGTCCCACACCAGTGCACGGCCCATCCGCCAGGGGATTAAAGACATCCCGTCCGGACGCTTGCCATCATCTCGTACAATGCGAGGCTCAAGAGCGCAGGGGACGCAGGCGCTGGCAAGCGCCCTTCTCAGGATGTCATTGAGCGCAGCGTGACGGGACAGGCGGCCGGCGCCCGAGGAGCAGTCCAGTCCAGAGTCCATGGTGACCGAAGCGATCTACCGCGGCTCCACAAGAGATGCAGTTGTGGTCCACGCACACATCAACTCCGACGCGGAGAGCAACTGCAATTCGGAGTGTGCCTGGGTCAATGAAGCTACCTAAGTTAGGTGAGGGGTAGGCGTGAAGCCATTGCCCCGACTCTGGTCTGGCTGCTGCCAACAGCCTGGCTCGGTCCCGGCCAGACGAAGAGTCGATCAACGACTTTATGGTAGCGGCGGAAGCTAACGAGTCCCAAGCCCTTTGTAATTTTGGTCTTGATGGCAAAGTTGGGTTCGGTCCTGCTAGCCAGGCGTTCCTAGCATCAACCAAGCACGCGATCTCGCAGTTTGCAGTCGTTGAGACTTTAAGGATTTTACCTGCGAGATCTTGCGTGCTGTGAGTTGATGATAAGAAAGCCGGCAAAGCTACGCTCGAGATTTTTCGAGTTCCCAAACCGCCATATCTTACGAGTATGGGTAGACATGCCTGAGTCCAAGCCTGTTCGCTGAATTTAACATTAAGAATTGATTCTAGTATGGACTTCAATAGGATATCAGTAGAAAGGACTAGATTGGGAAATTTCCAAATAGGGCAACAACGGAGAAGGTACGTAAATTTAGGAACGAGTAGGCAAAATTTTAGAATGAATAAGGCTGAGTGAGAGCTTATTTTGACTAAACGTTCAGAGTTATTTTGGAATTTTGAGATTGATTTATCTAAAACAGACGGAATAGCCTCGTCAAAAATGGGTGATCCAAGGAGGTACAGGCTGTCTTTAGTCAAAATTTTAAGGTTTGGAGCTATGTTTTTAAAACCTACTATAATTTGAGAAGCCACAAACGGATCCGTTTTTTCGGAAATGTAAAGTTCACATTTATCGAAATTTAGTGTCAGTCCAATATCATCAAATTTTTGTATAATTTTGGATAAATCTGCCAGGACGGATTGAGACTTACCGCCAAAAGTGCCATCGTCTAGGTACCATACGTTTAGGTCGGAAGAAAGACTGTGGATGATTGGGTTGATGGCGAGACTAAACAGGGCTGGACCCAGGGGATCCCCCTGCTGGCAGCCTACGGCTGAAAGGATTTCGTTGTCTTTGTGAAGTAACTTGGATGGGGCATGGTAACATTGTAATAAAAAGTTATATATTTCTGGTATATGGTTTCGTGTCTCATTCAGCAAAGTGTCCCTATTAACAGAGTTAAAAGCGTTTTTAACGTCTATTTTCAATAGAACCTCACACAGGTCAGTTTGTACAAAGGTACGCACAGCGTGAACTGCGGCCTCGCAGCCGCCTCGAGTTCCAAAACCAACCTGTGTGGGCTCGAAAAGTTTTTGTAATTTAGAACGGGTGTGTTTTACGCAGATTTTGGCTGCAAGACGCCGAAAGGTAAAGCCAACAGCAATAGGGCGCACGCCAGCATCCTTCTTTGTGAGGGCAATCAAGTTAGCTCCATAAAGTATCGGCGTCACGTCTTGGCATACATCACCCAGGAGCATAAGGTTTACCAGTTTTGTAATGCTTACTGTCAGCTGTTCACCGGCTACCCCAGAGCCGTAGCTGGTGAGGTCTAAAAGGTGTTGAGGGGTGATACCGTCTAAACCTGACGCCGACCCTTTGGGGAAGGATGCGAGGGCGGCCACTACGTCCTGCCCTGTAGCGTGGAGACACATCGAAGGATCTGATGGAGGGTCAACAAAGAAAGGGGTCAAAGGGCCTGGGGGATGCTTTGATTGTAACGCGACAGCGGTTTCGGGAGTGTCGGGGGCGATGGTATCATTAGTGAAGAGGAGCCGTGCCGCCCCTTTAAGATCACCATCCTGCAATTTCTCTTCAACCTTTTTACACAAGTTATACCTTTTGAGGTACGGAACCATAAGAATACATCATAAAACGTATACCTATCTATAAACTCTATTTAATTAACCAATCCTAAAAATAGTAAGTTAATCTCCTAGGTGCTAGTGCGTCGCTCGAACCAATCGTAATGGCACTGGGCGCGATGGCCGCGCAGGATAGCATTGTGCGCAGCGCGCGCGCAGATTGCGACGCCGATTGCGCCTGCGCTGTCGCGTCCGTGTCGCCTCTCGCTCCTATCTCCTTCATCGCACGCAAATTATAATCGATACCATTATTGTAATATCGGAGCTATTGTATGTCGTTGTTAACGCTTTGTTTGGATGTAAATTTTTAATTGCTAACACCTTGTAGGGTGTGGCTAGGTATTTATTTCGATTTCTCATTTCCGTCCGTCCGTTCCGATGGGATGCGGTCCGTCCGTTTGCGAAATCATAGTAACCCACTATTTAGCAACGTACGTGCTAGTAGATACCTAATAATAACCATCATCATATTCAGCCAAAAGCTGGCCACACTATACTCTAATTAGAATTAGTAATTTTCCCCAGAGATTTCACATAAGATTTAGTGACAAAATAAGAATTAATGACAATATGATTTTTATGATTTTTTGTTTCAGCTCCTTTTATCGAAAAACACTAAAAGAACAGTAACAAGTTTCAGACTGTGGAAATAAACTATATCTTATACTATTGTCAAATTTGGTGACCGTGTGGATAACTTCCTTATAATTAATCTTATGCTAGTAAGATTGAATCCAAATAGTTGACTTCTCTATAGTAGATTCTATTCATTCCCACACATGAGCCCAAAGGAAGAAGACCTTATAACGATTAATTTCAATCTAAACATATCCTTTTTTTCCCCCTACTTAAGGCGTAAGTATTCATTCCCACAGATTCCTAACCAGGCGGTATTCCCATGGCTCATTTTCCACTTAACATTCGTAATTCAAAAGCCATAAACCGGGTTCACCGTTTAGTGGCGGTAGTTTTACTATGGAGACGTATGGTGCAAAGGGAGGCGGCCGCGTGTTACATTACAACCCTAAGGGATGACTGCATCAGAGAAGTGCGAGGATGTTTTCAAATATTTGACACATCGCATGCTAGACAGTGTCAAGTTTCTCTTCTCAGTCGTATACTGTGGTCAGATTGGTCATGGTTACGTTTATGGTGGACTCGGTGGATCTCCATGCCTCATGCCAATGGTCCAGGCGGTTTGTGGCACTGCGGGAGCACAAGACTATGCCGGTCTCCGTTGCTTTTCTTATTATCTCCGTCCAGCGTGCTGGTGACTGCCCCTGCTCTTTTCCCCCTTTTGCAGATCCCTGGATGACAAGTCTCACCATCGATTGGCCTTTCCTTGAGATGAAGCCGAAGAAATCCGAGGAAAGTTTGTCTTTTATGCGGAGTTCCTTCAGGTTCGACTTGTTAGTTCAGAACCCCGTTCAAGGTATCTTTTATGAGTACTAGTCAAGTTTATAGAAACACAATTGTGCATCACAGTTTGATATTCACCCTCAGCCGGTGTACAATTAACGATATTTGAGAGAATTAATAATACCTCCTCGTTTATATCTTAGCTCCATACAAATATTCACCCCCCATTCACCCCCTTAGCATTTGTAATATTAGTATGGATATTCGGTGGAAAAGAGTGTATCGTATTAAGCACGTACATAATTAGTAAACATAACCCCATTAGCACGCGACATGCAATATGCCACGTATACTTTAATTAGGTACACGAATTACTAGAAACACTCATATTGAAAGTTACAGATTTACATTATGCTTCGTTCTGACAACATAAACTTGTACCTAATTTACATTGGAATATTTATTATTTATTACTTTTTCACGCTAAATTGTTTGTGTTAGCACACCGACATGATACCTTAAGCTGATTTGTCCCTCTAAAGATCTCCGTTTCAGCATGTGGGAGTGGTAATTCATAGCTTTACCTACACCCAGATTACGGAAGAATCTGGATCAAACCTAGCGGGGAAACGACAGTCGGATCATTTTGAAATTAGGCTGAGATTCGAGCTTTTCTAAGAGAAAGCTATGGTAATCATTATTTTAGTTAGTACCAATGTTCATCGAATGTGGCTCATCAACAACACAACATCAAAGTTCCGATACAGTCCAAAGTCCAATCGACATTGATCGATGAGCGATAGGTAATCGATGGTCACAAACTGGATTTGTGTGGCAACGCCCTAACGCAACTGGCCGCCAAAATCTGGCATGTCGGATGACACGCTATCACTCGTGTCTCTCGCACTGTATCAAATAGAAAGAGCCAAAGAGGACAGTAGTAGGTAGGTACAAATTTGTCGCTTGAGAGGATTGCGATGAGTCAAACTTTGCCCTAAAAAGTAATCGATTATCGTGTTACTACTCACCGAAAAATTGTGTGTAACTGTCTTTCATGAGATAAAATAGAGTTAACGTTACGGTAATAATGTCAGGTACCTAGGTATTGTCACCACTTAATAACTCATTCGAAATCAGTGGAACTAGCAAATTGTAACGGATGTACCTATAATATATCCATTATGAATTATGAGTATAATCTATGAGAATGAGCAATGATTACAATGATTTCAGTTTTGTTCTTAAGGGGTTTGACCAATCAGACATTTCACTTTAGGGCTGTGCCGCGCCGGTATTCCATCTGCGATATTTGATAAGAAGGTAACATATTCCCAATTCATGTCTCTGTCTTTCGAAATAAAAAAGACAGGGACATCAAAGAACCATAAGTCCCCCGTCCCCTTCTGTCAAATAAAGTGGTTGGAATTTCGGCCCTGCTTGGCGGTATCCCGCTTTATTTTCATGACTTAAGGGCCGTGGTACACCGCCAAGCGAAACCACGCGAAACTGTCGCCGGCCCTAAGAAGGCGAGCGTTCCTAATAAACACGCGCGTCAATAAAAGTCACCGCCCCACTATACATATGTCCCTTTTCGCCAGCAGGTGGACGATCTCTTAGGGCTGCTAGATATTATAAATGGATGTTATGATTTTCTACTATATTCAGCCTCCTAGCATTTATTCCCAGTTGTGCCCTGAAGGAGCCTGGGGTCTGATTTGGCACCTAATACCAAGATTTGGTATAGACACTAGTTTTACGAAAGATGCTGCCATAGTTTTACGAAATATTCCAACCTAGAGGGGAAACTAGACCTTATTCGGATTAGACCGGTGTCCTCACTCAAGGGTTCCACTCTATTTTGGAAGGAAAAAGGAGCCGTGCAAGGTCAGGAACCCGTTGGACCGACGTAGTGAAGGAAATTTGCGAAGGAAACTTGCAGACGTCTATCCGGATGGCCGATAACCGATTGAACTGGAGAGCAATAGTAGGTATGCAAAGCGGCAACCTTGTATATAGTCACGACCCTTAGAAATGAGGATGCGACGAAGAAGAAGAACTCTACGGTAATGTAAGTATCTCTAGCATGTTTCTTATAATATTAAGGGTATATGCAGACTGCGCTTTTTACACGCGCCTCAACACGCGCTTGGTCAAATCACGTGTAAATCGACACAAACACGCGTCGATAGCGCGCTTAAAAAACGCAATCTGCATAGGCATTATACAGATGTTAGGTGTAAAATGTTTTTTTTTTTGAATTCAAGAAGATATAATAAAAATCATTTGATATAAAATATTAATCCTGCCTAAGTAGGTATAAGTAACTACTTATTTTATGGCAGTGGTTGATAACCCTGCTTGTAGTGGAACTCGCATTAAGGTATGTAAATCCAACTTTCCGTGGACGAATGCCGTCATTTCATACATTCAAACCCAAGCCACGTGTGTACCAGGCTTAATATTATCATTTAAAATAAGCCACGTGTGTGCGCGGCTTGAGAGCCATCCGTTAAAAATACGTTTACTTCCATTCCTGTGTCAGTTGTCAACGAAATAAAAATCAAGTTAAATGTTGATGGTAAGTATTTATTTGAAGCGTCTAAAGTTTCTAAGTTAGTAACTGAATATCAAAACAACGTCTTCTCAACGACCCAAGTGCGGCAGTCTTATTGAATTGCCATCGTAATAGCCGAAATAAATGGCTACCACCATTAACCTCTGACGGATACTGCTTGGTAAAGGAATAAGTTTCTTAGTCATTGTTAATGAGCCAACGCCAAAGAATAGCCCCTTTATTGTCAACTAAACTCTTGTTTATAAACAGGCTTTTCTTACAATAATTGAACAAACTAACGCCAATCAAACGCATCCGGCCATACAAATCGCGCCGAGCTTCAGTCAGCAGTCAGCCCGGCACAGGCACGCAACGAGGTGTTTAATGATGCAATAATTTGCATAGAGGCCCGTTGGAGACCTATTCTCACATCAACTGTCCGTGTAAACTTGCCAGACCTATTCTCGAATCAACTGTCTTATGTAAACTTGCCTTTTAGAGCATGGCCTCTTGTTACTGAGACTGTCGCTAAAGTATCGCCTACAATGTGACGAACGCGTTCCGTTTTTTCTTGCCAAGTCATTACGGCCTGGAATTCTCTTTAGCGTGGAAGAATGCTAGCTAGCCTTCGGAGGCAGCGATCGGGTATAAATATTTTGTTTATTTTTTTATAATTTGCCTTGTAAGTGACGCCAACTTGGCAGTAATTATTTCAGTGTGCTGGGCAAAATTCCGCATGTAGATATTTTAAATAATTAATGTATTGTATTGTTTAACCTACATCTGTGACGTAAAAGTGCTTACCATAAAAAGAGACTCGCCGATGGATTTACAGCAGTATTACCTGAAATAAAAGGTTGATTATGTAAACAACGGTCATAAACGCAGGTGTGAAAAAAATCATTAAAGGAAGATTGAAAAATGGGCCCAAATCAATTAAGGCGCAGCGAGTGGAGAATAAATCGGGCCTTTTCGCCGATCCGCCCGCCGCTAAGCTCGGCGCGCAATCTGACATTTATGAGTCCCATAAAAACGCTCAAGTAGTGACTTTTACTACTTGTTTAGTGAACATAAATGTCTTTGCCTTGCCCGCGCTCCACGTCGCCCGTATTTAAAAGCGCACAGTTCGTGCAATGTTTTGCTCCTTTTACCACTTTTTATTTACTGTAACTGTACTGTTATGCAACTGTATAATGCTTTGGTTACTTTTCAGTGGGAATTTATGAGTGTCGTCTTTTGTCTTTATTTTAGCTGCGAAAACATGTTTGTTTTTAGTTTCGGTAAGTTGCTTTGAATTATGCATTTGTGTTGACAAATTGCTTTGTGGAAATCAGCGAATAATTCTTATTTTCTTGGGTCAACTTTTACGTCTACTTTTAATATATCGTTTGTCGTAACCTTCCGGAAGATCGAGCCATAAATTTGACGGCATACGTGACAGGTTTTATAAGGAACAGCTGCCCGCTAAGTATGTTGGTGACTCCATAAATCAAAGTAGGGTGATAGGACCGCCGTAACGACCGCGCTATCTGATACTGTTTACACCGGTCGTAAAATCAATTAGACACTTACCTACACTTATTTATTATTCTGCTGTTTGGAGAACTTTTATTGAGTTGAGGGTTGAGTTATAAACACTTCTATAGACCTAACATCAATAATTGAGGTATCAAACGTATCGATATAAAATATTTTCTAATTTATTCCATGATCCTGCATATCAGCCCTTATTGAACCAGACAAGAATGCATAATAATTATTGATGTCTTAAATCATTGTATGGTAAAGTAAAGTAAAAATTTATTTCAAAGTAGATACATTCACATATTATGCGATAGTAACTTGCTGTTGATCAAATAAAAAAATAAAAAAAGAACACTAAATCCACAGAACATCAGATCTTCATCGAGGTCGTTGCAGTGGTGTAAAAACAGTGAATTAAATATTCTAACACAAACAGCGACGGATACCGTTTCGTAACAAACCACTTGCACAGAATTCCAAATAAACCGCCACCCAAAACCAATACGGTTCACCGACCTGCCAAAACGGAGTTATATAGATACAGATACAAGCCCGATAGCTACGTAAGCCGTATCAGTATTTGGCGTCCGATGTACTCGTAGCATGTAACCGCGTGTTAGTGCTTAAACTTTCGCACTGGCCACCCAAAGCGAACACACACATGGTACATGGCCAGACGCCTCAACGAATAGTAATGCGTCTATGTGATCCAAGGTCGCATGACAATAGATACACTTGATTGCTTTTTGCCCTTAACTGTTGGGTTTTGAAATTGTTTGCCTATGCTTATGAAAACTATCTGCGTAGCATACTGTCAACCAGCTGTTTCAGATGGTTCTGAGTGCTGTCATATTGATAGTATTTTATGATGGTCGCCTGATGCAACGCATGAATGCAATGCAACGCATGCAATCATCCGGGTAACAATCACTAGGTTACATTTAACCTCC
The DNA here is from genome assembly GCA_945867215.1 of Epinotia demarniana. Lineage (NCBI taxonomy): Eukaryota > Metazoa > Arthropoda > Insecta > Lepidoptera > Tortricidae > Epinotia > Epinotia demarniana. The sequence goes on from OX244261.1 coordinate 9,139,525, forward strand.
TGTGTTCAGGAGGTTAAATGTAGTACATATGTAGTTCAATGGAAGTCAAAACTTAAAGACACCGAGTTTCATTTGTTTTGTTTCGTTTGGTTTTAAAGGGCCATTATAAATATTGCAACCACTCATAAGTATATGTTACATTGCAGGCCTGCGTGCTAGCGAAATACGATGAATTCAATCAAATCAAACCCTGCAATATAATAAAACTCGCATGCGACTTGTTGCACCATGGAAATGTCCCCGTGGGCAAGTGAATATACAATACTACTATCCGAAGCACTTGGTGTAAACTTCATTCTTTTTTTATGTGCCGTCTCAGAAGGCTAGTACAATCACCAACATTAATTATATTAATCTGCTACAACAAAGCGCGCATAAATGTCTGACACGACTCTATTTCTAGTGCAGTTAAGAAGTGTCAGATATTTTTGCCGGCTTTGTGATGACGGATATAAATGCTGTGGTAACTGTACATGAAATGCGTCGCTGCAACACTCATAAAACTAGGTTCAAAAGTGATGACTAGATTGCCCTCGGACTGTCTCAAGTCAGAACCTCGGTCGTGATTAACCTGAAAAGACAGTGACTAAGTCATTCCTCAGTTCAATTCCCAAGTGGTTAAATAATTAAATGAAATAAGAAAATAATTTTCAGCAGTTGCAGCTTATTGTCACACTTTCAAAACTTGACATGTAGGTACCTATTGAACGATTTAGAGACGGTAAGGTCTTCATACAAATATGTCGACTTTCTTTTAGAATGGTTTAGTTATACACGCGCCAAGCCGGCAGTCGTCGACAAAGCTCGCTGTTTACTATTCGCCGTTAGTCTTTGTTTATATCCGCGCTAAAAGAAAGTCCTCCGTCTAATTCAGACATTCGGCCGTCAAACACGCTGGTTTCGCCTTAAATTAGCCAATTAGAAGTCCTGGTGGGACACAACACCTATTCAATTAAAGCCGAGTACGCACCGGTCACCTCCCGCGTCGATTTTAATCGTATGTATGCAACGTGCGAATCGCGACGGCATTTCGCATATCAATGCGTACGACAAAATTGATGGAAAAAACAACGGCTCCGCGTTTGTTTTGTGGAGTATTTAACGCATAAAACACGATTAATTATGGTGGGTTTAATGATAATGGCCCTACGGTTATACGTGTACGTGGACAACCACTTTATCTATAAATATAAGTATTCATAAAATTGTTTGTTATTGTGATAAAGGAGACAATCAATTACAATTTTCTATGAAGTTTTACAAATGTTAACCCCTAAGTGGGTTCAAAGGGGGTTGAATGATTATATGGCGGACCAGTTATTTTTCAACATAATTATGTTTAAATTTTAGGAAACTAATTTCAACATTTTTTTATTCAACCTCCCTGCTTGGGTTTACAAATATGTCTAAAGAGTAAAGAATTTCTAAATAGTAAAAACCTGTTGAAAGTTTGTGTGGGAACAAATATTTTTTGAAGTATGAGAATCGTAACTTCGCTCGTAGACTTTGTTGAATTACTTACTTATCTGTAAGAAAATAGGATTTGCGGTTTTATCCATCCCTAAAGGGTTAAAAATGGGTTTGAAATTGTGTAAGAGCTATAAGGAATTATTATATCGGGAGAACTAGAGCTTTAGTAAATCATTCTTAATGGATAGTTCCCATTAAGAATGATTTCCCTTCCCAGATTTACCATTTTTCAGTAGGCTCAAAATATTCAAAGGATGTTTGGCCGTACACAAGAATCTATAAAATACCAAAACTATCTTAGTTGTGGTCAATCAAAATCAATCAACCTACCAACTGCCAGCGCAACTTCCTAATAGTGTATCTAAATGCATCTTTAAAAAACAAATAATCATCAAATCACCATGCAACGTTTAGTCTATTTTGAACTCGGTTAAAGGAATATTAAAGCTGACATTGGCATGAATTTTTATTTGGGCTTACTGCTTTTCAGTTCTCAGGTTACCATTTGTTCTACTATTGCAGTGTAATTTAACAAGTACACGTAGAATTTATTTCTATTTTAAACTTCAAGGGCTCATCAATAGAGTTAAATTGGGAATAAATTAGATTTTGACTTATTTCCTTTTGGTTTTAAGCGCTTTGTGCGTAGACACGCGGTGAACCGTGATGTCTAGGTGTGCTGTTGATGCGAAAATAGATTAGCAATATCTAACACAAAAAATAGTGATATAAATGCTAATGAACTTTTCATAATCAATCGATTCCCAGCGGTTTCGATATTTGAAGACAAATGGTTACACGCATGTGTAGTGTAGTGGCTTGCTGTGTGTATATTATAGTGTACCGTATCTTGTTGTTTATAGGTAATTTTTTGATACTAGCTGGCCGCACGGCTCCGGCGCGTATTAAAATTAACACAGACAGAGCCGCGGGCTAAAATATACCTATGATGAGTAAGTTCGAGGACTACACCCTACGCAAAAACTTACCTAGGTATAAAGTTACATTAGGCATTATCTCTGTATTATTACTATAGGTTTATGTTTAAAGTAATTGCCTAGGTCACACTCACAAGAAAGTTTACTCTCACAATTGTACTTATACACTAATTGTACTTGTACAGGATCAATCTATGTTACCTACCAGAGTATTAATTTAACCAATTTTTATCCAAAAACAATATTTTCCCAGTAATTTTGTACCTTCAACGCAATTTTTGACGCTTCAACCTACAATATACCTATATTTTAGTATTTTTTTAAGTGAGTAAACGTAACCATGTATGTACCTACATTATCACCACCGAGGCTTAGCGCATATCACAAATGTCATCTCAGTGTAGTTTAAAACTGCAAAGCTAAAAAAAAACTGACGTGCAGCTGTTGCCCACACCAAGGCTCTATAAAAATAGTGTGAACATGTAAATAATGCAGCAATTCTTTATTTGAATAAATAACAGACATTGCCTTCACTGACGTACTTGACAAAATAGATTCCCGGACAGGTTAACTAGTTTTATTACAAAATTACAGCAAACTAGTAGATTTTATGTAGGTATATATTAAGCCGATGGCCGATGGCCGATGGCCGTTGGGGCGGAAAGGTTCTCGAGTGGCGACCGCGTACCGGAAGGCGCGGCGTAGATAGGCCCCCCACAAGGTGGACTGATGACCTGGTAAAGGTTGCGGGAGTCCACTGGATGCGGGTGGGGCAGGACCGGTCACTTTGGCATTCTTTGGGGGAGGCCTGTGTCCAGCAGTGGACGTCTTTCGGCTGATATGATGATGATGATGATATATTAATATACCTATAGGATAAACTGATACGAGGCAAGTCGAAGATAAAGTGAGAAATCTCACCCCTGTCAGTCTTTACGACAATGACATCAGATTGAATTTGCAAGAGCAAAGTTTGTTGTGCGAAGTGCTGATTTTGAGTCCTGAGGAAGCGAAAGATTCTAAAATTTCAAAGTTTGAATCTTGAGCGCAGCGAGGGACTTAAAAGCACGAGATGCAAATACTTTGCTCTCGAGTAACACACCTTCACCTTAGCAGAGGCGTTCGTCAACTGTTTATTTTAACTCCTCAGCGCCGCGCCGTTAGTAGGTAAGTATTAGAAAGGCAACACAAGGCGCGAGAAACCAATAGTACATTCTTGTAAAGGCTTGAAAGTAGGCAACAGATGGGCGAGTGAGTTTGAGGTCCGAGCCCGAAGGAGACGAGTCCATGTGTCCTCCTAACCCCAGCTTTGAAGCCTGAATTCTGACCATATTTTGCCACAATTCCGAGCAGTGGCGTGAAAAGGATATTTAGACTTCATCATGAGCTACCAAATTATAGTATTGTCATCTATCCCTCCTTGCGTCGTATACCTAATTGCTGAGGGTCGTAAACTCTCCTGTGTGAAGTTAGTCTTTTCCGCACTTTGTCTCTTCACCTGTTCCTGTATTATCATATATATTAGGTACCTATACAAATGCATTTGCAAAGTTTTATATCGATATGACTGATGGAAGTGGCTGAAAATTTGATTACGTCGTTAGAAAGAAAGAAAGAAAAAAAAGTCTTCCATTCGACGACCGCTTTAACCTAGTTGATAGTGACCCTGCCTACGAAGCAAGAGGTCCTGGGTTCGAATCCCGGTAAGGGCATTTATTTGTGTGATGAGCACGAATATTTGTTCCTGAGTCAAGGATGTTTTCTATGTATTTAAGTATTTATTTATCTATATAAGTATTTTTATCGTTGTCTAGTACCCATAGTACAAGCTTTGCTTAGTTTGGGACTAGGTCGATTTGTGTAGGATTGTCCCCTCATATTTATTTTATTTTATTATTTATTTTATGGTGGCCATTAGGTGAAACACGAAACCATGTCATAGTTATGTATTTTAATTTACCTTAATTGGAAATTTATATTTACCTAAACGCTTTTGTTTCATATGTTTTTTTTTAATGTTTTGCCATCACAGATACATTATTTATACTAAACGGGACTTAATCGCGTATAATTAACATATTTATTTACCTCAATGAGGTCTCCCGACGTTTCGTATCTACGTGTTGCAACATCCATGGTCACGGGGCAACTCTAAATAAGTCAATGTGTGAGAATCGTGAAAGTTTAAATCAATACATCACAGATACTTTAGTAATAGTTGAAGTTATATAAGGCTTGTTAAAAACGACTAATCTAGGCAAAAAATGTCAGCATCCCATACCGTCTCCCGTAAATATCGAAGCCTTTACAATAAATCAATCCGCATCCACCGTACTTGACACCGTACGGTCGATCGCCCACAGCGGCGACCAATACCGACGCCTCTAAATGTTAATCACCAAGTGTCGAAATTATTAATGACAATCGCGCATCGGCGCGGGACGTTACGCATGCAGATTGGTATGCTAACGAATGATTAACTATGTATGCGTAGGCACAGGTACAGATTTAGATCTGTGCTGCGTTTGAAGGGAGAGTGCAGTGGAGAGAGCGGATCTCTCTCTGCAGGCATTGGATAAGTAGGGACAAAATACATAGGTAGGTACCTACCATAAAATCATCTACTGTGCATCAATTTTAAGTGTATCTGTTTGGCCTTATGGTTGACTGGTAGAGAATGCCATTTGGCATTAAGTCCGCCATTGGTACATTATTTTGGTTTTTTGCAATAAAGTTTAATGCTGAAAATTGAGGCTTCTAGTTTTATCCACAAGGAAGTTATAGGGGGGTTGAAAATGGCCTGAATTGCTTCGAGAAAAGGATGGAACGGGCGTGCCGCTCGCTGTTTTGCTCGACCTGGCGGGGGCACTGCCTGCCCCCAGATATAAATAAATACTGCACTGAAGGTTCGCCCGCTCATTCGATGAGAAACGAAAACTGGGAAATATTGTGATAGGTGTCTGGGAAAAGAATGCAGAAATTGGTGACAGTGACAGGCGAAAAGAGTTGGGTGAACCCTGGCTGAACACCAACAATCTTTTACTCGGTACTTTAAACTCAAAAACTACAGCAGCTACAAAGGTTAAGTAAATATATTGTAGTCGTGCAGCTTGATGATGAATCAAGCATCGGCTGAGAGCAACAAATTGAAGTCGATAAGAGCGCGTGGGCCATTTATTGAAGCAGTGCATTGCAATAGTAGATTGTTAACCAAGGGCTGAAAGGCACCCATTTCTGACGAGATATTTTGGCGCGAGACGAGTCAGAAATAGGTGACATTCACCCGTGTTAAACACTCTACTTTTCATATCGATATGAAAAGTGATATGAAAGTGAAAAAAACACAGACGGAAAATAAAACAATATGTTTGTTCAAAGTATACAATTCAAAAACGGCAGCCGCCATTATCGTGACGTCATCCGAGCGGAAAGAATAGTCCCATCTCACCTGTCCTAAAGAAAGAGGCAAATATCTGTCTCGCTCGCGCTTATGGTTATATGGTGTAACTCGGTCACGTGACATACAGATAATATAACTACGATTTTAATTTTGAAAATAAAAATATTGCTCGTCTTTATAACCAAATAGTATTGTATTCGGATTTCCTAAGTCAAAACTATATGAATAACATAGTTTCATAATTTAATTGTGATAGACGAAAATAGACTATTCCTTTATTTTCATACTATTAGTATTATTGAAGAGTGGCTGTTTGCGTTTCTGCCTTAGCTCACATGCACAACTTTGAGTTAAAAAAAGCATTATGGGTGTATTCCGTTTGTCACCACCTCATAGACTCAAGTGGATATTTTAGCTAAAATAAAAGTAATGAATTTGCAACATCAACTTATTTTAAATTAAGTAAAATAAATTTTATGAATTAGTACCTAAAGTATAAAAGTATTTCCCTTCGTCAGTGGCGGCGTAGGTATTGATATTTATTAGAATTTGTTCCCGGATAATGTTTAAGGCGAGGACTAACTAGAATACACTACTTTTCTGCACTAGAGCAGAAACGTATCACTTTCAGCACACTTTTAGGGTTCCGTACCAAAAATGGTAAAAAAGGAACCCTTATGTGCGACTCCGTCCGTTTGTCTGTCTGTCACAAAGTGAAATATCTCATGAACTACTTAAGCTATCAATTTGAAATTTGGAATGGTTATAAATGAGAGTTATCTGCGTGCATGGAAAATGTTTTTTTTTAATATACATTTAAATTTACTATGAATAAATACGAATTTGAGGAGGGGGCAAAAAAAATTCAACCATTGGGTCAAGTGGGGTATCATTTGAGAGGGCTTGAGTTGCACTTTTCGAAGCAGTTTTTTTTTCTACATTGGTATAATTTCGATTTATGAAGGAAAATTTAATAAAAATACCATTCCCCCCCCCCTACCTCCGAAGTTATCAAAGCGAAAAATTTGAAATAATTACTTGTGATTAAAATAAACAAAAATATTACTGGAAAAGTATTTCTTTTCTGTGTCTAGCATATTTTTTGTTTTATTTACAAAAATCATTTCCTAGTTAAGTTTGCAATTTAATCAACTTTATAAATACTATAATAGAAATACTCTCTTCCAAATAAAACAAAAATAATAGAGATCGGTTCACGTGATAAACAATAATCGCTAAAAGACCAATATACATACTAAGCCAATTGCCCTTGCACGTTAGTACCAAATGGGGCCGATAGATGGCGCTGACCCCATTCGCGCTGTTAAGATTTTGCTAGAATAAGTGGGGTTGGGATTGGGACGCGTATATTTATTTTCAATAGCAGGTCAAAAAAGATCGCGATTCAATTGTCTTAGTGTAAAAGTTACTCGTTGTTTGAAATTGAATTCTATTGTGTTGGGTAAAATAAGTAATTTAACAAATATTGGGACATTTACTTTACCTTGAGTTTATTGTTAGTTTGTACGGAACCCTCGGTGCGTGAGTCAGACTCGCACTTGACCGTTTTTTTAGAAGAACAACGACCCACTTTCAGAGTATGAGATATGAAAAATTATTGCCTATGCCAAATCATGGGATTAGGTGCCAAACTGGACCCAGCACGGCTTTCACAAGACGGCGCAGCCCGCGAGCTCTCTCGATTTTTCTCGCACTATAAATTTACTTATAAGTAGTGTTCGGAGTTTCGGTGGCAAATTTCACACAGTGGATAAAAGAGTGGTGGTTTTTATGATTAACTTTTTAAGATTTGAATAAATAAATTATTCATTTACCTGTAGTACTTAGTATGACATTAATTAGATATGTACTCGTCCCGACTGTTTAGGTGACATGTCTGTACGTATGTAATTAAGTAAAAATAAATAAATTTATTAAACAATGTTTACCTACTTATGTTATTAGTAGTCCTGTGTTATCGTGGTATAAGTAGGTAATGCTCGCAAGATTATTTATAAGGAGTATTATACAAAATTAATCATTTCATCGTTATTCGTTTAATCAAAAAAAATGTTAGGCGACTCCATTTACCTCTGTGAAATTTGCCACCGAAACTCCGAACACTACTTATAAGAGAGAGACGAATGTCGAGTGTAGTGCGAGAAAAATCGAGATAACTCACGCGCCGTCTTGTAATAGCCGTGCAGCCTCCTTAAGGGAATAACACTAGGAGAATGATGACCTATTGTAGAAGACTAAGCGCCTTGACGAAATAACAAACTTTATAAATGGTAAGTGTTAACTGGTTTAGTTGCTCAAAGAATTTCCAGTAGTCCCACAGTCATCTGTAGATTAGATATCTACTTGGAGGAAAATTGACCTGTGGCTTTACCACGTGAGCTTCTTTGCTACTATGATTCAGTAACGTTTTGACCATATTAAGTTGTATTGTTAGAGCCGGTTTACACATTGATTAGTGCTACGTGTAAGTCGATACAAAAGCTACTCACACAAATCACTAACCATGTGTACACCGGACCTTAGTGAGTGTGATTGCTCGCGCTCTACGCAAGTTGGTAGCACTAGTCCCATAGCAATGTATTGAGAGCTTACTTGACTGGCCCGCAAACTAAACGCGGCATCAAAGCGAAGCTGTGCGAATGCTAACTCTCTATAGATTTAATCTAATGCAGACAAGATTTAAATTGGAATTTAGTGGGTGAAACAATTGAAATCATACTTAGGATAATATTCACAGTTTGAATGTCTTAATAACACAGTTCATGGTGAATTACGAACACGAAATCGCTTACTTAATCTGCTAGTCTGGATGATTTTATTACTTTATAGCATGATGGTTGTCGGCTTTGCATGGTAAAAATAATTGATTAATAATGTTTTATAGTAAAGCATTTCAATGCAGGTGAACGTAATGAACGTATTAATATCAACAGATCTTTGAATAATTCTTATTGAGAACGAAGTAGAAGCTGTGAACATCACGTCGAACTATAACTTATTTATTAAGTTGGACTGATTCCGAAATTATTCTCTCTTCCGGACATTAATGCTCTTATATAGCTACTTCAGACAAAATTACATTATGATCTATTTGTTCTTATCTGTAACTATAATATGTAAGTGGATTTGTGAGAAAAGAACACATCACAGCTATGTACCTATCAGTATCAGCTATATATCTATCTATATCTAGGTATGGCTTGATGTCCCAACAAGCGCAGCTTGAACTTTCCACGCCATTTACCCGGCGTTGCCGGACGTGCGATACAGTGGATGTACTTATAGTACATTTGCATATGAAGAGAAGAATAAGACACTAATAACCAAAAGTCATCATGTCAGTGAACAGTCAAAAGTCAAGCGCACGGAGGCGCTTGTATTAGGTAGGTACTCTAAGTATAGTAAATAAGTAAATGAATGAATACAACATATAATCGTCAGGGGCCGCCGTGGCCATTGCGAGGCTCAGGGTTGATAGATATTTGTGGTACCCCGGCTGGGTAGATCTTTGCGAAGCTCTTGTGCCTAATGTTTTCCAACGTTTTTTTGGTTAGTACACGGCGAGGAACTACGGGAGGCCCGGGTGGTCGTACTGCTCGGGGTTTGTCCATATATTATTCAAAATGGGTATGGGGCAAACTAAAAAGGGCGTAAAAATTAACACTGAAAATAACTTGAAAATTTAAATCACCTTATAACTTGTCAAATAAAAAACGATGAAGTACCTACCTAATATAATGTTTAAAAATATATGGGATATCATTAACGAAAATAAACCTTGTTTCTCCTTATTTGTTGACATGTCAAAGGCGTTTGATTGTGTTGTCCATCATACCCTGTTGCAACAGCTTGAGACAATCGGTGTAAGAGGGCAAGCTCTTAAGTTGTTTGATAATTACTTGTCCAATCGGGAACAAGCGACAGTCATTGTTAAATATTGTAAATCGAACAAAACTCTGGAGCAATTCAGATCCGAATTTGAGGCAGTACATATAGGAGCACCCCAGGGCAGCATACTGGACCCATTGTTATTTTTAGTATATATTAACGAACTTCCTAAAGTTGTAAGTGAACTTTGTGTGTTGTTTGCGGATGATGCCACAATACTTTTCTCAGGGGATAAGTCTGAAATACCTTTACTTAAACAAAATATTAATACAACGCTGAAAAAAGTTGTAGAGTGGATCTCGAGTATCAATCATAGTGTTAATTTAAAAACGAAGCTAATGCAGTTTAGAAGCCATAGATCAACTCTCATATCATTAAGCATAAGCGAAGCTGGAGTTTCGGTACAAGAAGTAGAGAGTATTAGTTTTCTGGGAGTGACCATTGATACCCATTTGAGTTGGAAAGCTCACATTAAAAAGATTAACAATAGCATTTCTAGCAATTGCTACGCTTTGTCAATATTATCTGCAACATGTTCAGAAAGTTCGTTAGAAATGCCTATTTCGGAAATGTGTATCCATTATTAAAATATGGTATCATCTACTGGGGAAACTCTGTCGATACACAGTCTACTTTTATTTTGCAGAAGAGATGTATACGCACCATATACCGCTTACATTACCAACATTCGCTTCGAAGTATTTTAAAAGAAAAGGGTCTTCTCACTCTTGCCGGTATATATATATAATGGAATTTTGTCTATTTGTAGAAAAACATCCAGACTATTTTGCTAAACAAAACTCGTTAAGAGAAAATCTAAGGTCTCAATATAAATTTAATTTACTGCGTCCAATTGCTAACAATACAATGTATTACAAAAGCACATTTTTAACGGCAATACGTGTGTTTAATGATTTACCTAACGAATTAAAAATGCTGCTATATAAAAAAATAAGTAATGAGTATAAGTTAATGATTTCATTGAGAAAGTGTACTAATCTTAAAGACTTTTTTGACGACGCATGCAGGTACAGAATGTAAATTAGTTTGAGTATATGCTTAGTTTGTAAGTAGTTTTTAAGAACTAGGTATATTGTATGTCCGCAAAGGGCAGCTGTTGATACCATTTTCTGTACCGATCATCTATATGTATACCTACACAGTGGACAATAAAAACATTCTATTCTATTCTATTCTATTCTATAGGGAAAAGCCCACGCAACCCCCAAAGGCCGCCTCTGATAAGCGTTTTCATTACTCTCGAACGCGAAATCCTTCGTCCGTTAAGATGTATATAATCATTTAACATCTCGTTTCTAACCTCCGTATCTTTCATCGAGTCAATTTCCGTTTTCTATTAATAAAATTGCCTCATTTCACCGTTATATTGATTAATATTAACTAAGAAACGTACAGAAAACTGTCAAAACATGAATAATGAATGGTCGTGGCTCGTGGGTCGTTAGTTCCCTTGGAATGGAAATTGGGTTTGACTCCCTGGTCTCTAAGGATAGGTACTGGAAAATTATCATATAACAACTTAGAAAACTTGAAATACCCCCGACACTTTTATTTCCAAGTTCAATGCCGAATGCTGCCGAACCGATTTTATTAAGACGGAGCTAAGAACTATCTGGATCACGTAAGGTTTCGGATAAAAAAAACCGCAATAAAATTGGTTCATTCGTTTAAGAGCTACGAAGCCACCGACAGACACACAGACACGTCAAACTTATAACACCTTTCTTTTTGCGTTGGGGGTTAATCAATGAAGACGAAAGTGGGTCAGATCCTGAATTTTGGTTGGCTTTAATTAGCTTCATATTATTTACAAAATTTACCGTATTAAATTGTCACTTTCATATATTGAATAGGTCCTTAACTATGAACTTGCCGTTTTTTGCCGCAACTTCCAAATTATTTTTTATTTTCAATATAACACTATATAACAAAGGTTTTAAATATAAATAATAGGTTTTAATTTGTTATTTAGTGTAGCTGCCGGTTCAAGTATTTGAATTGCGTATATTAGATTTTGATGCGAACTATTTTTAAGTGGTAACGTAGCTTTAAAGTTTTCTATATTCCTAACAAAATTTGGTTCGGTTTGAATTTGACAATGCTAAATAATACGCAAAATTCAATGTATGAAAATCATAGTTTTCATAAAATTTTCCAAACAAAACGCCAATTTCATACGTAAGGACCATTTGTATCCTCTACTTTAAGAAATTACGAAAACATGTCTTGATATGAAGTAAGTACTATAAATAATTTACTTTAAAAACAAAGTTTTAACCGACTTCAATTTAGTACTCGGCCAAGCCACGAGAACATTTCCTATTTTTTTTACAATTTACCACATGAACTGATTTCTGATAGCAAATGCGTTGATTACTATAGAAAAGAACCGAATCGCTGTATGTGGGCCGATAATATTTGAGGACTTCCATCGATTCCCCAAGATCATCACCAATGGAACTTCATTAGTTCCTATTTCAACGGAATCTTATCAGAACCTGGGACGTACTTTTGCACTTTTAAGTATCTACATTATTGAGGAATTCGATAAGTCATCTGTGGTCTTCATCATCAATTCCTCGCCACCAAATTTATGATTCCGGATGTAAATACACGAGTTATAACAGAAAATAAGAAAATCACTACACGCGTGCCTCATAAAATTGAGGAGTCCCCTCAATTCCTCATGGATTCCATCATCTAACTGAATTTTGAAAAAAATGGGGCCCACCTGGAAGTATATACCTACATACGAACAAAAATAAAAAAAAATCGAATCGGCTCATCAATGACGGAGTTCTGAGGTAACAAACATTGATAATAATAATAATAATAATAATGGTTTTATGTTTTATATGTATTGTTTTATATTTTACTTTTTATATAATTATTGTAAAAACCTAACTTAAGAGAAATATTGAATAAAGAGATAATAATACTAAAAAAAAATACAGCCGAAAAGAGAACCTCCTCCTTTTTTTTGAAGTCGGTTAACATTTAAGCGCCTACTTAGTATTTAGATATTAAACCCTCGTTTCAAGCACAGGAAGAACAGTTTTAGTGCTTTTCATGCAACTGTTTAGCATTGCGCAATAAAATTATAGAATCATCGCAATAAGAATATTGCGAGTTTAAATTAAAAATCTAATTGGGTGAATCAAGTTTTTTCTGTCGCACTTTGGTCACTTAAAATTTTATGGGTTTGTGAAATCCAACAAGCCTAACACATATCCGTGTTTTTTTAAGGACTATCAACAAACATGTCGTAACAATTTTCTAAGGGGCAATGTCATGTCTCTCGGCCAAAACAGAATAACAGCAAGAAAATAGTCGATTAAGTGAATTCATGACGAGTTTGATCTCATAATGTAAATATAGGTGTCATTTAATGTGCGCGGGGTAATAAAACACGACTACATTGTATTGCCACGTGCTTCTATAATGACGGAGTCCAATCACGAACTTCTTTTATGGGTTTGTAAAGAAAGGAATGTGCCAATGCGGACAGATTATCTAATACCTAGTAATGATCATGTAATTTCCCCTTAATGATTTATTTATTTATTTATTTAAACTTTATTGCACAAAAGAAAACTTATCGTACAAAAGGCGGACTTAATGCCATATGGCATTCTCTACCAGTTAAACCTTTAGGTAAAGCGGAAAAAGATTGTGGGCAGTGCAAGTAACAACAAAAAAAAGTTATATTACGGTAATACTATATACATACAATATATTTACACAAATACATTTACATAAATAAAATAAATAAATACATATCCAAATAAATATTTATACATAAATATACACTACATGCATACTTACAAGCGAAATTTTCAAACTTGAATCCTACTACTACTCGGATCTGCCAGCAAAAAAATTACGCACAGATTTCTTAAAAACGAATTCTAAGAAAGTAAAACGATGATTCTAGGAAAGTAATTGACAAACGTATGAAGACTTAATTACCAAACACGCAATAAGTTTCTGCCAAAAATGTGGTCTTTGGTACAATTTCAAATCTTTTTTTTTTCTTCTGAGTTCTAACTTGTGTCTTAATTGAAGGTGACCATCCTTCCATCTCCATCATCAGACTAGCTAATAATATATTATATTGCACTTTCATCTTAACTAAACGTATACGTACAGTCAACGGAAAATATAAATTATCATTTTAGTACTTTGTCGCACTTAACGAAATTATCATCTACTTTTGCTGTTGACTATATATAGCCTATTATATGCATTGTTTACAAATCTGTAATATCTGAGCAAATATTCACTTAACGTTCAACCATGTCTATTTGGACCTTATGAACAAAATGTTCTTGCTAACGAAAGGTCTAAACACATTGAAATTCTTACATCCCAGATCTAGGGTCACATCCCGGAAGCCCGTCGATGTCGTCCAGTATTAACATTCAGCAGCACTGACCGGCCCGGCCCGCACGTACCAGAATAGAATAGAGTCATAATATTTTATGATCCCTTGTACTCCTTACTGGTGCGAAGGCGGTGTTCGAATTTTAAATAATTAATTCTAGCGGTCGTCGAAAGGCGACACGGGGCGATTAGGAGGGCGCCGACGAAGTGGTTATAAGAAATTGAGAATCGGTTACCAACTTGTTTCATGTTGTGACGACCGGTTAGCCTAATGGGTAGTGACGCTGCCTACGAAGCTTACGGTCCTGGATTCGAATCCCAGGAAGGGCACATATGTGTGATGACCATGAATATTTCTGTCTGGGTCTAGGATGTTTTCTTTGTGTTAATATTATGCGTGCCGTTATGCGTACTAACGCATAACACAAGCCTTATTGAGTTTACTATGGGACTAGTTCGATTTTGTTAGATGGCCCCCAATATTTATTTATTTTTATGTTGTTAGGCTAATGGCGCCGCGGCACGAGAAGACACGAGAAAATTAAACCTCCTCTTTCTGCTGACTTGCAGCGCGAGTGAGACAGGAATCGCCAAGTCGCTCGCGTTTGCGTTAATAATTGTTCTGCAGGTTAGTCGCGTAACTATTCAAACGCGCGTCGGAACATATCCGCTGTCATTTTATGTAGATGAAAAATTATTGATGTGCCGTAAAGCTCGTTGGAAAAGTTACGCAATTACCGTGCTTAGGCAAGGTTGCGCTACAGAAAAGTTATTTTAGATAAGATGTGTTATTTTGATTCACAGATTGCAGTCACTTTATTATGCATAGATTTTTTGGTGACTTAATGAGTTTAAAAAAGTAAGCGAGTTGCAGTGCCCTAAAACCAATACTGAAAGTTTCGTGAAATCCAAAATACACACTACTAAAAACACATTCACATCTCACACTAATGTAAGGCGACTTCTTATATGTGCCTATTTCTTAAAAAAACGTATGAATGAAATGAGTTCAAACCGATTTCCAGTTAAAATATTCGAACGTATAAAACACAGGCCAGTTTATGCATAGCCCATAGATACAGCTGCATAATGCTTGCGTGTCATACGAAATGCTTATTTGCTGTATTGTTAAATTGTACAGTGCACAGAATCGCCTTTAAAAAGAAGGAAAATACAGAGCAGGCACGCAATGTATTTGCGGTTTAGTTTAGACCATATTAAAAAAAAAAAAAAAAATATTAAGCTATTTATTGCAATACAGTAGACTTATTTCTGTATCAGAGCTAAAGTTACACCATTTCTATTTAAGATTTTAAATTAATCAGGTTAATCTTAGCCTTCGAAAGTTCATTACGTTTCTAATGGATTTTTCATATTCAGAGTATGTTTCCGTTGACTATTATGATTCTTTGAAAATATTGAAAAAAATAATCAAAATAAAGTTGAGTTACCTACTAAAATGGTATCTATGACTAAGATTCGAATGATGGGGAGAACTCAATAGGATATCTTACTTAAGGCAGATTTGAGTTGGGTATCTAAGCTATTTCCTAGCTCAATCATAAAGATATTCTAAGTTAGGATCATATTCATTATAGGCCGCTAAGGTACTTTCTTGACACATCAGTCTCTAAAAAAAAGAGATCTAATACCTACGTATAAGTAGAAGTACTTATCAGATTTAGTCTGACTATTTTATGGATTGTTTTTGGTTTTGAATGACATAGTCAAATCAGTTTCATTGCGCTTTGTACTTACCTGACGCCTTTTCAGGTGATGTTGGACTAACTCTTATAAGCCATCCTTTTTTATTTAAGTAAGTCAATTCAACTTTTGGAATAAATAGCAAATGGCTATTATTAGAGACTTTTTATTTTATTAGACGGGCCGCGTAAATAAACCGTGAACACTTGATGAATGGCGCAATGCTACGCGACGCGACATCAGCAAAACAGGCTACAATTAGGTTAAAAACACTCTACCTAGGTCTCGTGACCTGTTACAGCATCGTATATCTTCCTTTTTTGCTATCTCTACTTGGATTAGAACGTCGCGGTCCCTGGCAGGCTTGCATATGTTCAAGCGATTTTTCACGGCTCCGGAACCCGTGTTCAAAGGGCACGCAGCAGTGTCGCAATCACGATCCCCGATCACGACTACTCCTCTACTATTTATCCTTAGTCTACTCTTGAACTCGGCCACTGGAAAACAACCGTTAACTTGCCCCTGCTTTGGTTCAAGGTGATCGCAAAAATATGGTTGTTTGGCGACAAATTAAAATCTACGAGTAAGGAGAAACATTTCAAACTTTAAAGCGGTTACAATAGAGGTTATGGCGTAGGTAATGTAGATATGGGAAGACGGTAAAATGTCTCTAAACCATGTCGCTACTAGCCTTAAAAGCATTAAGTTTATTTTAGAGATAATAATCATTGCTGCGAATGAGAATGCTTTATTGTTAAGATAGAGTGTCTTTTCATTTGTTTTTGGTTAGCTCTAGTTTTAATTGTAAATTGGTTAAGTAGCTTAAGGCATGAAATAATCCCGATTTAGGACCGCTCGATCAATTTGGAATAAGTTTTTAATCTTGGATTAAATATTACCTGTAACGGTATAGAAGTTGAATTTAATTTACACTTAACGACCAACGACAACTAAAAGTACCTACTACAATTCATTGTAGTCGTCATAATTCAGGTTCCGGTCAGGTCGACCTAACTATTAACTAATATTTTATTGAAGTGAAAACTTCTTTAGCGGCGCAGTGCACTTTTTGTGATGGGGAAAAAAAATAAACTCGTGTCACGTGACCATCAGATTCGTTATACGTAAGTCCATTTTTCTGAGAGATATTTTATTAAAACACGTTAAAAATCAGACCAAAATCTGTATTCACTGTCTCCAGAGCATCTTGCAAATAAGTTCTCTAAAAATACAGTTGTATTTGTTTGTACTGGATCGCAGTCAAGAATTCTTTCAGCCTCTTGCTGAAGCGAGCCCATAAATCCGGCGTGACAAAGTGGATAAGTCAAATGCATGACTGGGTGTCTCTTGGGTAGGAAAATTTTAGATATACGCGCATCCTTCCGTATTAAAATGTCTCGGAGAAAAAATTCCTTACTGCATTTTTAAAGGGAATTTGAACAAAACATAGTGATTTTTAAAAACACGAAAGAGTATCATGTTTACAAACAAGTCCTAAGTTTATTAAAAAAAATATTTGTTAAACCATACCTATCTAAAATGACTTTGAAACGACACAAAAAGACTGCAGCCTGTACTTAGATTAGTTAATACACTTTTGAAGTCTCAGTTTAAAATCATACTTTTTTAATGAGAACGTACCTACCTATGCCCCAATAACTATATAACATACATACATACATTCACGCCTTTATTCCCAAAAGGGGTAGGCAGAGCACATGAAACGTATGTTCCAGCGCCACTCTTAGCATAAATGTGGGTATAAAAGATCGACTAAATGTGATATTGCAGTGATAGGTTGCTAGCCCATCGCCCACAACACACTTCAACCCTGGTCCCTTAGTCGACTTTTACGACACCCACGGGAAGAAAGGGGGTGGTGAAATTCTAACCCGACGACACCACACGGGTATATAACATTAAACTTTAAACCAACCACTTCTTCAAGCTTAACTTAAGTCAAAGGCAATAACTTTTCTTACTACATCTGTAGGCAGGCAGCATTAGCGGTGCGTGAAAATTCTCGATAGGCAACCCGAAACAAAAAAGTTATAAAAGAGTTAAATTTAGAGAGATGGGCTTGTCTGAAAAAAATTGAAGGCAAGCCAGTGGGAATAAGGTTGTAATGGGCCCCGCCACTGGTAGGTAGGTACCTATAGTCACTTCTAATAACCGGCAGCCTTAAATGTATAGGTAAGTACATATATTATCTATACTATGTGTTCTAATGATAACTCTTACACCTCGTGGTACAGTCAAGTCAAGGGCACCAATGCACAAGGGCATGTATACACCACAAAGTCCCAAAATGATCTAGGCAGACCTTTTTCCTGCAACAATAAGATTGTAGTATGCATGTTTATGTAACTTTGAGTGAAGACACATTGGTGCCCTTGACTGTAGGTAATTAACAACAACCGTAGAGAATATGTAAGGGTCATTAGTCTCTTAATTATGTATGACTTTATACGAGCTCTACTTACTCTAGCTACTACTAGGTAGCATTAAAAAGAAAAAAGAAAATCAAAGCCAAGCCGGCTTATTAAAATAATTTCGGAGAAGTGCGTGCCGTGCGTTTCAAAACTACCTTTTATCACGCAAACACTGACAAAACAACTTAAAATGTAGCACAAAAAGAAATTGATTTTGAAAAATGGACTTTCTCGAACGTGTAATACGGCTGCTTTTATGTTTGAATGAATAACGGTTGTTTTGGAAACCTAATCAGTGGCTGAGCCTGTCCTACTGACTTATGGTGCGGGAGTATCATAAACATAGATTTGGGAAATAAATACTATACGTATGAAGGCGGGAAGAAAAACTAATTAGGTACTACATATTATATGTTAAATTACGGGAAATTATTATAAAACCAGTTACGTCATTGTAAATAGATACAAATGAGTTAGGAAAAAGGGAGGAGATTTGACTGTTTGGTGCTAAAATAATCAAATACTTATGGTGAGTATTACCAGAAATTAAATAGGTACTACCGTATGAGCAAATGTTTCTTTGTAAATATAAATATCAACAAAATTTTGATACCTAACTTTTGTATGAAAAATGCAACTCGTAAGTATTGGTTGGTAGGTATGGCAGTTAGGGCTGGGTTGCACCAGACCGTCTGTAATTGTAAGCGGTGTTCGTTAGAAACTAAGTGTTTAGAAAGTTTGACAAGTTTCAATGGAATGACAGCTGCCAGTTCCATATTTAACCATGATCGGCCTGTCGTCCAATCGTAAGTTGGTGGAACCCGCTCTAACTATTTTAAAAGCCATTTTGAACCGATGCACAATTGGAAGTCTAGGAACCTGCCTAATTAAACTACTAAAAATAAAATACCCACGTATTCCTTCCACTGTTATCTCCCCGCACAGTGAAAGTTAATAATAGCAAGGGTAGGCACCCCTAAAAATTAAAATGGCCGCTGGTGGCACCGATTGGCGGCCATTACTCATCCCGCCATGCGCGCTGTCATTTGTCTACGCCCGAGATGGGGGGTGGGGTGAAACTATTGTCACTTAATTCAAGTGTGAAAATAATAAAATACCTAAGTAGCTACTTTTTTTGGTAAAAAATATAACTTTTTCCAATAACACTTTTAAGGACACTATTCCAGATACAATAGAATTACGCCTATATTAGGCGTCTACTGTCCATCAATGCATCAAGGAATCGATTAAAACAGTGGCGTTTTTTTCGTTTTCTTTGCGATTGTCAAAAGTAGGTATTGAGCAAATGCGCATGCAATAAGATTTGTTGGAAATATGTAACTATTAAAATAATTATAAAAAAATTTAAGGTAACCTAGTGGTTCAGGCATGCGGGTGTCAAGCGGCGGTCGTGGGTTCGAATCCCGACTCTTACAACTGAGTTTTTCGTTGAAGGGAAGGTTTGCCCTATGGGTTGAAAGGTCGGAAGGCAGTCGCTTTCGTAAAACTAGTGCATAAGCCAAATCCTACGCCAAATCTTGGGATTAGGTGTCAAAGTGGACCCCGGGCTCCACCGGGAAATCGCTAGGAGGATAAAGTAAAAAAAAATTATGTATTCAATTACTTTGAAAGTCCATGGTACCTACCTAATTTCATTCATAAAGTTACTTTGCAATGCAGCAATAATCATTTCCTGCAGTTAGAAAATACGTATTAACTGTAGTATGCTTATGAGTAATAAAGCATCTCTAAACCTAACATGGCTATCAATTATCTGTTCATACAGATACCTACGTCATAAATTGCTGATTTTAAATCCACTCAATAACATAAATGTTGATATTTGTTTCTTTCTAATCTACCGTTTAACCTATAAACACGTGTCAGTAAGTAAATATTTGAAGTACGACCATTAAAATCAAGTTTAATGCCTCGTAAAAAATAATGCCCTCATAATCGTCCATCCGACGTCAATGTTGACATAAAAGAGTGCCCTCTATCGCCGTAGTATTGAACCGCTACTTCGCTACATCATAATCTCGCCCGAATGACAAACGACTTCTATGGCAGTTTTATGACTGTTACATGCTTGTTTATTTACTGTTTTGTAATAGAATGTCAATAAACAATGTTGATAACAATAAAACGGGAGATATTGCGCGCGATAGCCGTCGACTTACGCTTACGAGTACTTTGTTAACAGCGACATCTAACGGTGGGTAGATAAACTATTTGCCTGTATTCTACGGAGCGTTGAACGCATTCGGAAGTCGATAAGGCGAAGTTTTTAGATTAAAGTATTTTAACCGTGTATTGTTTGAATGAAAATAACGAATTGCTATGTATTTACCTGATGCTGATGACCGAAATGTCTATGAAACCGTAATACTTTTAAAGCAAACTTCCTCCTGATCTTAGCATCTGTACCTAGTTAACGAGCGAATCATCATTTATCACGTTACTGCACATCAATAATTCATAGCTAATAACATAGTGGTATTGACGTAATTAGCGCAATTACGTGCCCACCCAGCGCTCGCGCAAAACGCTACCGTGCTACTCAAATGCCCCAAGTGCATCTTTCAATCAAGCACACTTGGGCTGTTTCACTTGAACGCGATGAAACGGTACTAATCCCCTGCGCTACAAAAAAGGCATAACTAGGGTCGCGAGGAGAACGCTTATACAACTTTTTGCTAGCGTCTACTAAGAGTAGTAATTGAATTTATCTTCATCTAAGTCATGTATAAGATAATTGCGTTCTTCACCTTTGTGGAGGCGATGTGAGGTTAAGCCTCGCGTTATTAAAGGTGCGTGAACGGTCGACAATAGGTGTGTGGTCAGATCATTGCAGAGATAACCCTTTGTAAACAATTTAAGCTACGAACAGCTTGTAAAACTGTGTCACTTGATCTCGTTATAGTTTAAATTGAATTTTCGGGGAACATAAATTTATACCTACATACTGTGAACCTATTAAAGTGTGTTTTGTTTTTCCCATAAATGCTTTATTTACTTTGATACCATTATATTATTAACACTGAATTAAAAAGGTAACATATTTTTCATTTCATAAGACTGACTCTAATTATCCGTTAGTAGTATTAACAATTACAATCACATAGACCCTGAAAACATACACTCCTTTTCGTTGGGCAATCGGGTAATTACTAGATAAGTTCTTTAATAACCACTGCAGAAAAATGTAATATGAAGGTTGTGTACTTTTCTTTCCCTTAATTTCTAAAGGTTTATTAAAACCAAATCCACTAATCCTCACATACATCATCGACAGCTGAGCGTTTATCTACGCGTTATTGTACATTATAGGGGAACAATTACACATCCATTAATCAGGAGACTGGATATTGCGGCCCCGGGCAACCCTTTGTCGAGTTACACCCTCCCGCCTAAAGACCCGCACTTGATTAGTCGCGGCAACTTACTTTTTAGCCTTTTGTGTTCTGTTTTGGAAGTAAATACTTACGGGGAATTTTTTTCAGAGTTGGAGTTTTCAGTGTACAGTTTTTATTTTAGCACTGAATAACTATCGCAAGAAATATATTTACAAAATAAAAATAACTTACATGCTTTTGCGATTTTATGATGTTCTAACACTTGTATGTGCCGTCAGAAGGCAATTTGGAGCATTTTTTTATTTATAACATTTTCTATCTGTTTTGAGATAGTAAAAATCATACAATAATCCTTTTTTTAAGCCTAACAAATTGAAAATGATATAGAGGTGGGTTAGAACTTCAGAACTTGCATAATTGTCCACGGTTTCAGTTTTGAATCGATGAGGAATAAATGCATATAGGTAATACTAGCATTTATTTTGTACCTATTGGAGCGACGAAGTTTTGCTACGATTGTATGGAATAATCTAATAAAAGATATCTACTTAGCAATGATCTAATTTTAGAGACTCTTATAAGAAATTTTAATACAAAATAGAAATACTAATAGCCATGGTTTATACAGACATTGTCAAACTACGAATAGATATTGTGGTATTTGAAGATAAAAACAAAAGGTGGATTCTTAAATACTGGTATTGTTATTTGTTTTGCGCGTAATCTCATAATTCTCGGTGGATTTAATAGTTTTGTAACGGCTTGTAGAAGATTAATGAAGAGAAAATTCATTTTAACCGAAACCATGAAATTGTATTTCACCGCGCAGTATTTTTAATTAGTAGAATTTTTGGAACCTATCCAAGACTAAGAGGAATTTGTGTAGTAATAATAATATTAGTGTGTGGATAATGTTAAAATTACTAGTAGGTACCTAAGTGGAAAAAGAGCGAAGAGGTCTTACCCAGCAAAAATAAACATACTCAAGGCTTTTTAAGACAGTACGTGTAATATAGTAGGTAATAATATATACATTTGTGAAAAGTGAAATAACATAAAGCTGACTTGGTTTGTTTTTATTTAAATGCGAACTAAAAAGTTACTACTTGTATATGCATGTAGAAACTGACAAGGTTATTTTTAGCAATAACGGGAGTTCTCATAAGTGAACTCACATCGTCTAGAAGGACCAAGCTTAATAGAACAATAAATAAATAAATAATTATACAGTGTTTTTTACTGGGCGTGGGCACTACCGTGCTGCAGTTGTCGTATTATTTTTTACGAAACTGCTTATCCATACTTAATATTTAAAATGGGAAAGTGGCGCTGGAACATACATTTCATGTGCTCTGCCCTACCCCTTTTGGGAATAAAGGCGTGAATTTATGTATGTATGTATGGGAAAGTGTATGTGTGTGTTTATTTGTTTGTCCGTCCTTCACGGCAAAACGGAGCGACGAATTGACGTGATTTTTTAAGTGGAGATAGTTGAAAGGATGGAGAGTGACATGATAGTTTTTGTCCCCAAAATCATCCCCTACAGGGGTGTAATGGGGGAAAGGTTAAGGAATAAGGGTAAAAGAGCTGCGATATAGGTAAACGAGTTCCACGCGGACGGAGTCGCGGGCAGAAGCTAGTATACATTAAAATTAGAAATTTTACGATGACCAAAACAATTGATATCGTATCCATTTAAATAAAAATAAAACTACGTGCTATTTTATTTGCACTTATTTCTAGGCTGTACTACTAGAAACACGTCCTGAATATTATTTTTTTCTAAACACTTTATAATCACTCTTGACTCAGTGATTGTAAAAAGTGTTTAAAAAAAATAAGTCTAGAGTTTAACTCTTACTCATCTTTAATAAACCTTACTATCCAAACAATATAGCAGGCGGCCCCTAATCACTACACCGTGTGAGCAGAAGGCAGTAACTGCGTTTTAAAGAGGCGACGCTAACGCCACGCCACCCATTAATTATTTCGGGCGAACAAATGACGCACCTGATTAATGATTTACGTACACAATTCCACGTCCACGCCGACCTATGTACATGCACGCCTACAGGTATATAGGAATGAAACATTGTACAGACGTGATACACAGACTATCGTTTATAGAAAGTATGCTTTTGTTTTGTACACACGCTGGAGTTCGGATGAGGAAGTAGGGTTACTTTTTCTACTCGAAAATATTTTACGGGCAATCCTGTTTTCGGTTGTTTATACATATAAATGTAGCAGTAGAAAGAGAACAATTAAAATTGTCTTTAACTAAGTGTAAAACTAGATGGCATCCCAAGCGTCAAATTAATTATGTAGAGTTTAAATTGAGAACATTTAATATTATCGAGAACTGCCTCTGATCGTGTGTGGTAGACATAGCTATTGATAGTTTAGCAAATAAATGGGATAGATGCCAGATCGTTACATTATGCATTAGTATATGAAGATTTTTCTTGTTTCTTTATTATCAGGACCGGTTGTCAATTCTTAAAGCGAAATTGATTATAAAGTATAAAATAGAAAAATTTACAGAGTTAGGTGGTATCATAAACTTCTGTAATGTGACTTAATGTGAATGATGCTTCATCATCATCATCATTTTCAGCCCGTCATCACCCACTGCTGAGCATTACATAGGCCTCCCTTCGAGTACGCCACCCGTCTCTATCCTGAGCTAACCTTATCCAGAAGTGACCCGCGATCTTCCTAATATCGTCCACCCATCAAGTTGGTGGACAGCCGACGCTCCTTTTACCTAGAACTGGCCACCAGTGATGTTAATGATGCGTTTGGAAATGACTTTTCATGCTATTTTATAAATAAATACTACATAGTTACTGAACTGCGTTTCTTCCACAGTACCTACCTACCTATTAATTACCATTTCATATTCGAAGCTAAAGTTTCTAAATTATTTATAACTAGATTTCGCCTGCGACTTCATCTGCGTGGGCCCGGGATAAAAACTATCCTTTATTTTAATCGAGGCTATAAATTATCTTCGAGCAAATTTTCATCCAAATCGGTAGAGCCGTTTTAGCGTGATTGGGTAACAAAAATCCAAGCATCTAAACTTTCGCATTTTTATAATATTAGTACGATACATGGTGCAATGCAACGTTACCTAATTAGAAATCATAGTTAAATTGCCTCGAAATATGTACCTAACCATACACTACTTTCATCTCGCCGAGTGTTAAATGTAAAAGAGTCGATTTCATACTCGTGATAGAACATAAATATGTAAATAAATACATAAATTAAATGTAGCATACATACACGGTCAAGTCCATCCACATGTTGTAGGTGTTGGGGTGACCATAATGAAATTGATTTCCCTGGCAATAAAATGCATCCTTGATAATCCGCCATTTTTATTAGAGCCCCTGTTACATGGGCAGGACAGGAGCCTCTCCAAAGGGTCGCGGGTTCGAACCGAGTCGACACTTTTACGTGATTTATCTTCCCACCCGTTTTAATTTTGTTCAGATATATACAAGTATGCTGTGTAAGTAATAAACGTAGTAGGCACTGAAGATCAATAATATTGTGGAAGGAGTGTAAGGATATTTTTTGAACATCAGACATCTTTCAACGTTATTTAACCAAATTTTAAAGATTTATTAAATCAGTTTCCTAGTATTCCAGAAAAACTCAAAGTAAAACTAATTAATAATTTACTGAAACCTTATTAATGATAGTAGTCGTAGCTGATCAACGTGTCTGCTATTTAAAACGATCATTAAATACAATTATATAACGGTGAACGCATTCGCTAACATGGTTTTTGTACCTACACAGCCTACACGGGTAATGGATGTTAGCGTAGAAGGATATCATTATGTTAACACTATGATTAGACAGTTAACACCCACTGTTATCACATTATACTCAACTACCCATAATTATCCGAAGTTTTAAAAAGTTATACTTATCAGAATCTTAAGTATCTTCGGCAGTTTTGCAAATCTTTTTTTATTAAGATCAAGTGGAATAAGAAGCATAGTTTAGTTTGTTGTTGGGTTTCATTATGAAAAAATTAAATTAATCTTAGTAAAAAATGTTTAAACGTTGTTCGTGGATAATAGCTAGTTTTATTTCTTAGCATCGAAAAATGATAGTTTCATAATTCATATTTTCTTCAATATAGGTTCACTATATTATGGCAACATATGTAAAAAGGTTAAAATTATACTGTACTGAATGACAAAAAAATACTAGTACCTTAATATTGTCACCGCACCGATAAGAAAAATTATAAAAGTTGGAAAACCTTCTGAGCAAGTAAGTGGGCCTAAGTCTGAACTCAACAAGATTTAGGTGCGGGATAAAATCGGCTCCCATTTAGCATCGGCGCCCGTATCACAATAGGTACTGAATGCCAGCCGATTTAAATTTATTTCGGACGTCGGTTACTTCCAATTTAAACCTCTTAATCCTCTATGATATATGCCGGTATTCAGCGGGATTAAAAGTTCTACGGAAAATAACCGGGAAAACCTTTTCCGGGGTCGGATTGACCCGGGCAGGCGGGATTAGGTGACCGGGATTGAATATACATAAATCTCGGAAGCTTTAGGGGCGCAATTAAGGCTGATAAGTCATACCGCGATGATGCGGGCTAATCGCAGATTCGTACAAACATTATTCCGATATTAAAATTCTGTCCGTGCACTGGTCGGTCGGGCTGGGTGTCATAAATTATTCAATTTCATAGTAATAAAATACGCGTGACTGGCGTTACGGCGTGAAAACTTTTCAGCAATTACGGGTCAAATATAACAAAAAGCGCGGTGGAAACGCCAGGCCGCCCTGACCGGGGACGTTATTCATGCATCAGCTTGCGGGGAAGGGTTGAGTGCAGTGACTTATAGTTTGTATTAATACGTCTCCTACATAGGAATCCGATCGGGCTCTCGTTTCATTCAGTTAATTGAATTAATTATTCAGAACTTGATTTACTACTTTGGAGTAATTATGAAATGTTATGTAAGGGCCTGGCTCTGTTCCGGGCTTAAGGCAACATTGACTATAATTTAAACAAAACTGACGACAGGTTAGGTTAATTTTTCGGTAAGATTTATTATAAATAGTAGATAGCCCGCAGACAGGTAAAAGCAAAACTATATTGATTGAATTCATCACTTTAGTTTTCTGAATAATCTTGTTGACCACAAGGGAAGGGCACAAGCATAAAAAAATACTTATTACCATTTACTTTTAGCAATCAACAACTATCGCAGATTTTATGCAACCATTACGTTCTCACAACACTCTAAGTAGATTACAAATCAGGAAGCACGGAAGCGCCACCGCCAGGTCCGCCAGGTACGACCGCAAATTAAAAAGTCAATATCATAATTTATGACAGGATGGCTGTGTAACTGTCAAAAATAATTTCCTCTTAACGCTCAAACTCTGCGTCAAAGTAATAACGAGTATAAACATTTATTAACTGTAATTGAGGTTTCACAATTGTCGCGAACGTTCCCAGCGAGTTGATCGCAAAAACTCTGGCTACAGCGTACCTGATGTACAGCTGATTTATAGTGCTTTAATTAAAACAATTAGTCACGGTGTACACGTACCTAAGCAAACAATTTTAACATCACCTCTGATACTTAAAGAGATTAGCCTCCTCAATAAAGATTGGAAGAAAGAAGAACCATTGTTATCACCATCGCCATTAAACAGCTCAATAAAATTCCAAAATATACAAATATACTTCACACGTACCTAATGCAAAATATTGATGTCAACGATTTTCCGGATAGCCAAAAAACGTTTTATTTCTAGATTTTAAATAGTTATCGACATATTATGAAAACAATATGAACAGAAACAAGCTAAAAATAACACCCTCGTACCAAAAATTGGCACCCTATTGTTGACCTTTATCGCTATTTGGTAAATTTAAACTAATCTTATTATGCCAATTAATACAATATACTTTTGGAAGAATTATATACGGGGTCAAGTGCCTCGTTGACTGGACTAGCGAGGAATCTAGTCGCGTGCGCGGGCGCATTATAGTCAACGTGTTGAACTAACACGTTATTGTATTTCAATAGCACGATAACTAACGTTAAAGGCACGAAGTCAGTTAGTTTCGTTTTAAATTATACCATTTAATACCAATTAAAATAATATTTTTGAGTTCATTCACTCGTTGCCAATCTAGTTTTACTCCAAAACCAGAAGTTGCCAAAGGAATCATATTAAACTGTACATACACCGCCTGCCTGTCCGTCTGTTTCCCATTTTGGATATATCCAATATAGGCATCCTACTAATACCTAATTGTGTAAGTTTAGACGTTTGGATGTTTGTTACTCAATCATGCAAAAACGGCTGAACAGATTAAGATGTTCTATTGTATACATATAGTGTATAGCTTGGGTTAACACATAGCAGAATACCCTGTCCCGGGAATATTGCCCTAAAGGGGTGAAATGGGGAGCGAAAGTTTGTATGGAGTTACGATATAAACGAGTTCCACGCGGATGAAGTCGCGGGCAGAAGCTTGTTTATTATAACATTTATTGTTATTGGTCAGAGACAGAGTACATACCAATTTATTTCAAAGTACAAGCAAACCAGCAAAATCAGTAAAAACAAATAATAAAACTGTACCAATCTAATATAGAAGCCCACTCCACACTTAGTTATCACGGATGTGAACGATCTAAGCAGCCATTAAAATTAGGGTTGGGCCTCAAAACTCGCGACTAGGGCTGGGCTGGGCGCGCCCCGGGGCCCGGCCAAAAAAAGGAATCGAAACACACATCCCATACCTACGGCGCAGCGCAACCGAGCCGACGCCGATGAGATGAAATATTTCTCAATGTCCAACCGTTGTTCTTGTTACTTGTAACTCAATATTGAACTCGGACAATACTTCTTATTGCATTCAATTATTTATTCTTATTGCGATCCCACAAAGCGGCTGCAAATAACTTTATAATCCGTCGAGCGAGTTTTTAATTAATACTTTAATAAAAATCTGTTCACAGTTCACCATTACGTTGCGGGTAAAAAAGCAGTTTCGAAAACATCTACTTAATAGCTTGCTTGAAATTAAAAAGCAATTTGGTAACCGTTACTAATTTAGAACGGCGCGGCACGGAGCTCTCAATTTGGGAGGGGCGAGGCGGCCGGCGAGGGGGGAGGGGGCCCTAATCTAAAAGCTGTCAGTTAACAGCCCAGACAGCTGCTATGCTCGCTGGCCTTCTATGTAAGTACACCGCCTTTATATCGGATAGGATGATCTATCCTACATATGATATCTTAGATAAACAACTGGATGTCTGCACAAAAATGCTTGCAATTAGTCGAATAAGTACCATTTTTAGTTAAAATAATTTCATTTACAACTTCTTGTGAATAAATCCCTCTAAGCAACGGTAATTGGCTCAGTTTACATAGTATTACTTATCTGTTTGGGCGCTCTTTGTTAATGTCAGTTTAATTTCTTCCACTAGGTAATGAATGCTGATAAATTAAGAAAAGAAACTAGAATTTATAGAAAAAAAATAACTATAATTCACTACCCACATTTGGGACAGATTAAAATCTTTAAGCAATCTAATACGTACGCCTACGCGTCTGTAGACTTAAAATTCGAACGACGAAAATCTAACGTTGGTTGGTTCTATTAAAAAACACGTTGTACCGACGAATAATTTGCATTAAAAATCGAAAGCCCATTTTTGGCGACACTAATTCCGCTTCTTCTTTACGACATTGTATTTTTGTACGTTCTATCCACTGTCGTTGGCCCATAATTTAATACATTTTATTATATTATAAACACATAAATTTGTCTAACGCAGCTCCATGCCCATGGTGTTTTACTTAGATCAGATAACAGAATAAAGTCTTAAGAGTGAGAATTAAATAAAATTATCCACTTTGACGACATTAACGACACATTCATTAATTTAGATAGCTGATTGAAAATAAATAAAAATGGTAATTATACGGCACGTATCTATATTCATATGGTTTGATTGCGAAGTAAATTTCTCGCTTCTATTGAACAGAATGTTATAAAACGATATACGCATAAATGAAGTAGCTCAAACTATAATCGTATACCTAAAACTCTGAACCATTCCAAATTTTTAAATATCTAATAAAGATGTCAATATATGCATTAATATGAAAAATATTAACGATCTTGACCTTCTAGATATAATTTACTTATTGATAGCTAAAAATCGAAACGAGATAATCCTTGCTGTTTGCATTAGCCGAATGCACCGCAGAGGTCCGAGGGGATCAAGGGAACCTAATTCTGGGACCGGTTCTCCGCGGCCACGGCAAATGGCCAGGGACACTTTATAAATTTAAAATAAACCGATTATGCTAAACGAGTGTGCATGTCGATAGATATACGAAATAAATCTCCAGACATAATCTTTGTGCAAGTATTTCCGGTCGATGTTGTCTCGATTTGTAAATAAACTAGTTAGATAAGGCGAACTGGATTTAAAATCTTTCATATTGAGAACCTTGAAAAAGGAAAACAACACCGAAAATTGCGCAACCTTAATCAGTCTGGAGTCTTATGTTTAGTTTTAATGTTTTTGTTTATCAAAACACTAATATTCTTAAATGGTGTACCTACCAAGAATAATCAAGGAGTGTAACAAAAGGCGGCCTCAAGAAAGAAATTTCATTATCTCACGGAGTGTCCACTTTTTACGTCGTTGCTCAAAATTTTTTCTTCTGGCGACATTTCAATAGAATCTTAAAACAAACAAGAAAAAAGCTCGCAAGGCTGCAGTGAAAGGCAGGACGCCGTTAAATGAAAGAACTTTGTAAAAAGTTTGACACATTTTTAGAAACATCAGGCACGCAATGTTTGCTCGCGCGGACCGATCGTAAATTTTAGTGTAGCGTCAGGATGAAAAAGGGGACATCATTGTTAAAAAGTTTTAAAACGCGTCCCGTGATTCCGATAGCGTCATAAATTTTAACGCTAATAATGCGCAATATTTGTTAGTTGTCATCGCCGACTTGAACTCCATCGAAATTAGTCCTGTTATCGGGTAGAACATCCTCAAAATCGTTTTCAATCAGAGCAATACACTCAATTTTATCCACCCCAAATATTTACTGTGCGATGTATTTTTAGGTTGAGCTCGAGATTTTCCCTTGATTTCGTTTGGCAATCAGATGTTGGATATTGCAGGCGCGCTGGGTGTTCCCCCCGATACATTTCCTCCACGGATAACAGAAAGAAGTGGGCTTCTTTCAACCGAGGCACGATAAGAATTTCATTTCCTCGCCGCTGAGAAAGAATTCGCTATCTGAGGAAGTGATAAAAGCACTGGATTCAGTTCAGGTGCTGCTAATATTGTGCTCGCGGCTTTTAGAAATCCGA
This sequence comes from Epinotia demarniana, assembly GCA_945867215.1. Taxonomy (NCBI): domain Eukaryota; kingdom Metazoa; phylum Arthropoda; class Insecta; order Lepidoptera; family Tortricidae; genus Epinotia; species Epinotia demarniana. The sequence continues at coordinate 9,170,538 of OX244261.1, forward strand.
AAGGGCTTGGGGATGTGTTTGATATTGCCGGTGGGTAGTATTCTTGGTATTACACTCGGAAAAATAATGGAAATTAATACAAGTTCTAATTTGATAAGCACCGATTTAATAATTGTTCATGTAGTTTATCACTCCTAACAGTTCAGAGTCTGAGGGGCTAACTTGTTGTAAAACCAATGTCGTAAGTCTTATATTAAACAAGGATATCAGAATAAAAGGAGCAAACTTCGAAGAACGAAACGAATCGGTCGCAGCTTTGATTTTATGAATTCCCAAAGCTAGGTCAGAACCTTTGCCTGGCAGAAAAAAAGGAATTCTCCGTCCGTGCGAAATTCCACCTTATCTAAATTGAATAAGAAAGGTTATTGTTTAGGGGAACGGTTCACATAGTATGGTTCGATTTGCTTTTCGGTCTGAGAATCCGGATGACATCCTTTATCGCGATGCATTCCTACTCGCTCTTTAGAGGATCACCGAGCCGCGGGTCCGAGCTCTATTTATTGAGACTCGATATTACAAAATGGAATATTCATTAAAGCAATGCATATCGTTTGAACTTGACTAGTGAAGTAGTGGTAGGGTTATCATGCTCATCAAAAAAGTATACCTAATACGACAAATGGTATTGTTTTTACTTGATACAGAAAGTATTGTATAGCAGTGGCGAAGCGCCCATACAACTGATTGTCACCGGCTTGCCTAAAATATTTTTTAGGCAAGCCTATAGTTATGTAACTCTTTCTTCACCTTTTTATTTCGGGTTGTCTATCAAAAAATTGCATGCGCCGCCACTGATGTATAGGTAGGTATATAAGAAATACTTGCTGAAAGTTTCCGAAGATCAGAAGTGTTGTTATTGATTCCTTAATACTTATTTCGATAGTTCAATTCAGAATTATTATTAAATAAATAAACGGTAACTATGTAGGTACTAAATACTTACGAATAATAAAATCCTCTAGAGTCTTCATCCACTCACAAAATTGGTTGTTGACACTATTTCACCAAGTATGAACAATCGCCAATAGCACTTGAACACTTGTTAATCAGATATAATTCTTTTTGGTTTCTTGTAAGAACACATAAATTATTAAACAAATAATATAAAATAATTATATCGATGATTAGTTATCAGATTCCAATAAAATAATAGAAGCGATAAATCTTGAGCCGCGAAAACTTGTCCGATACGTATGGCCTATACAAATCCTTGTTTACAACTGACACTGTTGTCCATATAACAGAATCGTGTTCCGAACTCACCTAGCGCGGAGACGGCATCTGTCCGCCATCGCACAAAAAGCTACGCCACAATGGACCCCATATCAAAAGCGGTCTAATTTTTTTAACTAACACAACCTTACAACCCTAGCACACTAGCTCGACTGTACAAAAAAAGTCACGAGGTAGGGGAAAATTTTCGTAAGCCATTACCCGGCTCCATACAAAAGTTTTGACACGATCACTTTGCGCTTGGGCACACAGTCTATTTTAGTGGGGTGCGAGACAGCAATAGGCGGGCAGTGACTAATGATCATGCGCACGAGAGAGACGGCTAGATGAATGTGTGTCGCATTTGAATAAAGTTTAGGGGGACCAAAGAATATCGTGAGCCACGGGACGCCGAGTAGGTGGTGATAAAGCATTCGTAGCGCGCTCGCTCCCAAATCGAATACGATGAGTAATAATATTTAAAAAGCAAGATTTGTTACCTGTCGAGCGCCCCGAGATAATGCCCTACGTTTTTTGAGAGAAAAATACAATTAACTAGCCCCGAGTCATAAATCATCTTGTTGTACGCACCGGCTCAGGTTGTACAATTATATTTTTTTCATAAAAAAAGGTGACGGTAATAGAAAATTGTAGCGGTTTAGAAGTGGTTTGGCTGAAAAGAACAGATAATTACGGACAAGAATGTGAACCGCAGACACGGTACTGTTGAAAATTGAGCATTTTTTTAAGTTGCTCGGTCCCTTCATATAATTGTTAAATTAAACAAATTCGCCATTTTTTCGACTATCATATTTCAGCGACCTGCTGTAATTACCTACGTGAAAATATTGCTATTGATATCCAGCGACGATAACATTCCTATAATAATAGTATTAAATAATAACAGTGTTGTGCCTAGATACTTTAACATCATTGTAGTAATAAGATGGCATAATTGAAAATAAATAAAGATAATGTAGCATGGAATTAATAAACCGGACTGCACCTCGTCATTTTAAACAACAATTTAATGAATCTCTCACGAAAATTACTGGAATCAGTCGTAAATTTAAAAGCTTTTAGTGTTTCGTTGCAGCAACTATGCAATAAGAGGTGAGCACTCAATCGCGGTAATTTTAAAATTGCGACCTGCCCCAAAGCCTCAATTACAACGGGCTGCGAGAGTGCGCCAATCGCCCGTTCGGAAATTGCCGTACAAGAAATTGTCGGACGCTTTTCAGAATTGCGGCCCCGACAAATCGGGACCCGAACAACGCAAATTACGGGCCGAGCCGAGCCGAGCCGAGGGCTGACTCGGAAATTGCACCGAGACCTGCGCAGGAGGTCGTGCTGCGCCTAATGAAGACGTTAAGCCAAATCGTGGCGGTTTTTATAGATTGTTACGGTGTTTATATTGATTTTTATGGGAATATAATTTTATTACCGCACTGTGGGCGTCGGACCACGCTTTGTTGTTATCGCGCTCCGTAGCGTTGTTCATGATTTATGCCGGCCCAAATTTCGTAAATTATCACACCGTTTAAAACCAAAAACATAGTACATACAAACGTGACGTTAACGCTGTAATAAATTTGAGCACATACAAAAAGCGATGTCACAATAATCAACACAGGCAATTTAATTTAAGCGACATAAACACGGGGCTATCTTGAGCTGCATCGATATCGCGGCGCTTGAAAGATATAATAGCTTAAGCGACAGAACTAAACACTATGCAAAACTTTGCCGACAACGTGCAAAAGAATCAGACAATCCCAACGATAAATATCACTCATTTTTCACCACATACGCCGCATATGACATTAAAATTTTTAAACCTTGATATTAAGGATGTGCTAAATGACAAACTGCGCATGTGAGTTCACTAACAGTGCAATTTTTACTGCATATCTCAGGATCTGAAGATTGCACATTATAAATTCCAACGATGAGTGTTAACTTAATACAGCGCAAGCCAATATAGTTCATCTGATTGTTGAAATAAGTTCGAAGTTCGCTATTGAGGGTAGAGTTCAGCTTAAGCCGCGTTGAATAAATCACAAAACATCAGTTTCTCAACAGCTAAGAAGGAGTATTTTTGCGACAGTACATTAAGAAATGTCTTCTCACTATTTTATCAAGTAAATACAGTGCATTTGATGTACACGTGCTTGTTTCGATGCTACAATCCTAAATATTGAATTCAAATGCACTTATAAACTTTGACCGTGTAATTATTGACTGACAAGGAAGGAGACATACCTAACTGTCCGGCACCTATTTCAATTATTTTTATATATGTTATAGACTAGTCGAAAATAACCGACACGTAATTGTTTTTAGCTGCCCAAACTCAACCTATCGGGAGATATTATCCTCCAAAGTAATGAAAAATGGCGAAACCCTCAAACTTCGGAAGAGAGTTTTGTTCAAGCAACTGCATATTATTTACTAGTTTTAATATATGTTGGAGAAAATGAAAAAATAATAGACACGTGTTTTACTATTTTGGCTCAAAACTAATATTTTTATTAAAAAAACAGTCTTAAAAGTTTCATACTTTTCACCGTGTCACTCACTCACTTTGGTTGTTTTGCTAGTTTTTTTAAATCATAAAACTGAAATACAACACGGTCATTGATCTCTATTCTTAAAAAAAATTGACGGTTCTTTGAAAAAAATATCTAATGTATTTCATTTTTAAAGCTGTGAACTTTACATAATTTAACCAGCCTGAAATTGCGTAGGATAAAATTTTCCAAAAATAATATTTGAGAAAAAAAATACCTTTAAAAATTCCAAAAACATTATTTAGTATTGTTTTTAGTAAGGTGATGAACATTCTCACTTCAAACGTAAAGGAATCCAATAAGTCATTATTTTTACTGTATGACTTTTTACTGTATACCCAACGTTCTTCTTTATAGTGAGTGAAACGGTGAAAGTATGAAACTTTTAAGCGTGTTTTTTTTGAAATGTTAGGTTTGAGCCGAAATAGCAAAACACGTATCCATTATTTTTTCATGCTCTCAGTAATTAACAAGCGGTTTGCTTGAACAAAACTCTCTGCCGAAGTTAGAGGATTTCGCAATTTTTCAGTACTTTGGAGGGCAATATCATCCGATAAGTTGAGTATGGACAGCTAAAAAACATTACGTATCGGTTATTTTAGACTACTCCATTACATATATAATAAAAATCATTGAAATCGGCGCCGGACAGTTAGGTATGTTTCCTTGTGAGTATATGAAAGAAACACTGTTTAAAAAATTAGTTTTTAAATGAAAAGATGTTATAATTTGATTATATCATTATCCTAATTGGAAATAGTTAATTGAAAGCCTACACCCTATTTTATATGTAATTATTCATCACCGCGTAGAAAATTATAGAGCTGTCAAATAAATTGAAAACAGAAAAGCCATTCTGTATGCTAATGAGCTGATTAAAACAGCGAAATAATTAAATTACGGTTTGTCTTGTGTTTCACTACTTATTTTAAATGAAATGGCTAAACAAGGGTTTCGGCACATCTGACATAGTTATTATCTAAAACGTTAGACTTTAAACGTACGAAGCTAAAAACAACTAACTATTTAACAATTTGAATTATTTTAATTGCTGTGGAAAATTTGTAAGTAGTATAATACATTTGTATTATAGTTATCACAAATTTTCCACAAAACCACGTCACATAAATTGTCATCGACACCGCCAAATTTTTCTCTTCTAGGCAAAATTACCATATCTCATAACTGGTTTTAAATTCAATGCCACATGAGTTGAAGCGAGTGGGCAGCGTTTGGAAAACGCCGCAAAACGTGCTTGGCTCAGACACATTGTAATCAATGTATGGGGTTCAAATCGAACAGGCCCTTAACGTAGACAGCGTTTGCGTCACTGAGCGTCGTGGTCGTACTGAGTCATGGGAATAACGCCCTAAACGCCACACGCGTTACGGGCGACTTTCATTTGAATGCCCGCATTATGCATGTACGTTAGCTTGTACATGTATCTGGTTATGAATATTGCAGCCGCATAACCGATTGAACACACCTCTTGATGAAGATATTATAAAGCCGGTTTGTCGTATTTGCGGATCGAGGCTGGATAGATATAGGATATAGGTGGTATTGTTATATTTAGAATCAGGGTTTCATAAGTGCGATGGAAGCTGTAGAAATCTGAGGATTGCGAAGTGTTTTGATTGGCATAGTAACATGAAAGAGAAAATTTAATCATAGGTAGGTACATGATTCAAAAACTACTATTCAAATTATTTTTTCTTTCTATGTGATTGGGATTCAATTTAGTTAGCATTGAAAACATTCGCGTACCTCTTTTTTGTTAGTTTAAATAACATGTACTATAAAATAACACCTTCCGGATTTTTACTTTTCAATAAAAAATCTCGCGTTCAAAGTTTTCTTTTTGGAGCATCTTTTTAAATCATATTTCATGTTCTCCAACATATTCAACAAATTAATTAAGTACAGTATCCTATAACTTCATTCAACGCGCTCTATCTGTCAACTCGAAATTATTTTCAGCACCAATATTTCGTGTACCAATCCCAACAATATTTCAACCGAACCGCCCTCAAACTAATCTAAACGGCCTCTTTTAAAACTAATAAAAGAGGTCGTTAAAAATAGCCCCCGAAAATCTCGAGTACGCCGGTTTTATCTTCAGTAAACAGCCATGCCCCGGCAGCTAATGATAGACATCCATCAAGTAGTACAGAGTAAATACAGGGCCAAGTTCGGTGAATGAAAACAGTGTTTTAATGGTGCCCTGTGAGGCATGGCGCGAGCGTGAGCAGTGTCGGATGCGAGACTAGCGAAACCAACACGACGCTATGACTTATATCTCAGTCTAGAATTGAGATTGGTTTTAATTTAATGGACCATTTTGTTAGCCTAGAAGAGGTACACATGCTTAACTTTCAAACGCGGTGTTATAAGTTTAACATGTCTGTGGTATCGTAGCTCCCAAACGGATGGACCGCTTTGAATGCGGTTTTTTATGTGTCAAAGATTCATCCTGAGTGTTCCTCGAAAATTTGTACAGCCGTTTTTGAGATATTGGACTTTGAAATGAAAATGTCGAGGTTTTTCAACTTTTCTAAGTTGTAGTTATTACACACGCGTTTGACAAGTAAAATTTAAAAGACCGCTGGCATAGTTGGTGATTTTTACAATTACACAGCAACGAACGTGTCCTGAAGTCCCAACTGGGAATATCGCTCTGTAAGTGTGAAGTGTGTAATAAAGGCAAATCTCTTAAGCCGTACCACGAGACTTCCTAATGAAACACCAAAAACTAACCAATTCAACCTTATGCACAAATCGCATTAGGTTACGAGGAGTGTAAAAGCAGTTTCAAGTTTCAAATAATAGATTCGCATTGGCGTCAAATTCAAAAGTAACGCAATAACGCTGCAGAATGTGACACTGACCGACTGTCCAATAATGAAACAAAAATATAGATCTACTAACTTCTGCCCGCGACTTTGTACGCGCATAAATTATGGTTTACATGGTATTCTTATGTTTAACCATACTACATACTGCAAATAAAGATTTCATTTCCATAGATTGTGCGTGTAACAGTTCAAATTCTCTTCGAATCTCTCATAAACTTAGTCGTCAATAATGTTATACATGTAGATGCCCAAAGTATCCTTTTATTAGAGAGCGCTCCCAAGTCCGAAGACCCTAGGGCGAGCCCGACGGACACTCACTATCCTAAGGTGTACCTAGTGCAAGCGAGACCTGAGGCCAAAGTGCCCAGCAGGAGGCAAGAGAGGCCGAAGGCCGAGCTTTTCATTGGAATTAAAGGCCTAAAGTAATCCTTCAGAGAGCGGTCTCAATGCGAGCTGTAGGGTGAAAGCCCGTGGCTGAGCCCCCACGTACTATCCCCAGGTGTCTTCGTATCCGGAGTATCCGGAGACCAAAGTCCAGAAGGTGAGCGGCCAGGCAACTTGGGGGCTGAAGGCCACTTATATTATACCATCCCCAGGTGGCAGCGAGGCCAAAGGCCGAGCTTTACGTTGGAATGAAAGGCCCACAGCATCCCTTTAGAGAGCGCTCTCAATGCGAGCCCCTACGCCACTCATTATCTTCGGGTATCTTGCAAGCGAAACCAGAGGCCCGAAGATAAAAGGGGAAAGCCGAAGGCTGAGCTTTTCGTAGGAATTAAAGGCCTATAGCATGCTTTTAGAGACCGCTACCTAGGCGAGCTCGAGGGCCGAAAACCCGAAGGTAAGCCCCACGGGTACTTTCAATCTCTACGTGTCTTTGCAAGCGAAACCTGTGGCCAAAGTACCTAAGATGAGGAGCAAGGCAAGCGAGCCCTCACGGACACTTACTATCCCGTAGTTGAGTGGCGAGGCGAAGAGCGAAGTAAGTCCCGTAGGTAAGTAGCGAGGCAACCGGGGCCAAAGGCCGTGCTTTACGTTGAAGTGAAAGACTCGAATCATTCCTTCAGAAAGCGCTCTAAATGCACCTCCATGGACGGACACTCTTTATCTCCCGGTGTCTTGCAAGTGAAACCTGATGGCGAGCCCCCATGTACACTTACTATTCCCAGGTGTCTTCAAGCGAAATTCCAGGCCAAAGTTCCGAAGGTGAGTGGCGAGGCAAGCAAGGCCTTTTCGTTCGAATGTAAGGCCCAAAGCAACCCTTCTGAGAACGGTCTCAATGCAAGCAATGACCCCTAACGAAACTCATTATCTTCCGGTGTCTTGCAAGCGAAACTTGAGAACCAAAATCCCAAAGGTAAACTTGGAGGCAAGCGAAGGAGAAGCGAAGCGAAGGCTGAGTTTTCGAAGGAATGAAAGGCTCAAAATATCCCTTTAGGGGCGCTCCTCATGCGCTCTCAATAATATTTCAGAAAGTCACGGGAGTTTTCTACAAAAATTGATACCATAGATAGGTACCTACTCAATTCTCCGCGGAATGCCGTTTTGTCCAAATTGGTTTATCTATTTATTATACACTCAATTCGTCGAATTTCACTTCAAAGTCAACGTTTGATGTATTTTCATTTCGTCGACAATTCAGTTCGTGGAATGGTCATTTCAAGTAATTTAAAATCGTGTATTTTTACTTGTCGGATGATTAATTAAAAGTTGAATTATGTCATGGAAAATGTTTTGTGATATATTGTTTCAAGTATTTTTAATTATTATTTGTTACAAGGATCAATTTTTAAAATTAAAATAGTTGGACACAGTTATGTATGGCAATTATTTAAACCTAACCTAACCTAACCGTCAGCGTGTCGACTTCACCCTGCTTCGCGTTTGTTGCATTGTTATTCTGTCATTTAAAATTCATACAAAATAAATCATTTGCCAAATAATATTCCCTGAACAGTTATTCTATGAAATAATAAAAATTGGAATGATCTGGTCATGAAATAAAACTACATCAAATAATAACTCATGAACTAAATGTTACTTGAAACGTTTTCGATGAAATAAAATTCGATGAAAAATTTGTCGACAAAACAAGGGACACCCGTCCAAATTGTATACCCACATCCTTTGACGCTGGTGAACTATGATAATTCGAAATAACTATTCAACTCAACCTTCAAACAACTTTAGATGACCTCTGCTCTCATTTCATAGCAAATATAGGAAGGCAGAGATCAAAGTTGCTGGTTTTTCATTATAAACAGCGACGTCGTCAGTGACTGAAGATCCAATATAATCAAGGATCATATTCTGTTATGGATACTAAGTATCCTCCGCCAATTTTTTTTCGAATATCTTCCATGACTTTCGACCGTCTTCAGCTTTATTATATGTATAGATAGGTAATATAAATCAGAGACTTAATCATTTTAAAGATAGAGCTGTAATCGTGATTATGTTAAGTACAAGTAAATCGTTTTCTTTCAATATCCATATTACTTATTTACTCACATAAGAAAAATTTAAAATGTTGCACAGTAGGTACTATTGGGCCAACATTTCGATCGATCCCCAACCCTGCGGTGCTACGGCTTTATAATTCTGCAGTAATTACAAAGGAGGGCCGGCGGCCGCAATTTTGTCTTGTACCGATCGTGCTGTACATAAATTATCAGATATTGATGAAGACATCGGGCTTGCGGACCGAACAACAATTAAATATCGCTTTTTTGGACGCAGGGCTGCCTCTTCACTTGATACGATTTTAATATTCTGAGATTTAATGCCAAAGTTTAGGTGTACTGAAATAAAATTGACTGACTATGATAAACCTGTTTTTTTTTTTAAATTATTAATGCAGGTTTTTTTTGTAAGATTTGATTACTTGAGATGGATTATTTAATGTACGCACACCTATCAAACAAGGATGAACAAAGTCATAATATTCTGCGACAGAGAATGCCCAGAGAAAGACCCAGAAAGCGGTGAAGAATTGCAGATAATGATTTGTATGGGAATGAAGACGTATGGGAAAGAAAATACGTTGTACTAAGGAAACCAGAAATGGAGAAAATTAAAAAAAAAACGGAGTTCTAGATCCACAAATGTTGCATCGCCAGAGGACATAAGAAGTACTACGTAGATACGTATGTGAATGACACGGGGATAAGTAGAAAGAAGTAAATAATAAAAATGAAGAAAACCAGCTACAGCCATAGGCTACAGAAAAGAAGAATGTACCGAAAATAATATCAAGCAAATGCGAAGAATTCGTATCACGACTATCGCTTTAACTAAGCTTTCTTTACCACAAGCGCAAATCAAGTAATCTAAACTACCTTTCTTGTACAGGCAGTTGAAATCCATTAAAATGTAGCTTGGCTTTGATAGAAAAGCTAAATAAAATTACTGGGTACCAAAAATGAAATTGCAAAGTTTATCTTAGCTTTGGAAATAATTGATGATAGCAAGGCCCTAAAAACCATCTCCAAGTACTTAGTTGTAGTAATATACCTATATTCTGCAACAGAAAAGTCGAGACGATGACCAATAAGGCGGTAGAAGTATCGTGTTGGTGAAGATTTAAAGAGCATGGTAAAGAAAACATCTCGGAGAAGTCGAGTCCAGTGCGCGCAGCGACGTAGACGCATTGATGACTAATTAATTAATTAATTGCGGACATAGCGCGGCTCGGCCGCTGCTAATAGTTTTGAAACGATGAGTGAACCCATCGTGAATAAGCTACTCACCTTTCTGCTGCGGATACTGCGGGAAGATGAGATGGACGCGGAGCAGGTCTGTTTGGCGAGCTTCAGTGCCGCCGAAATCTGCGCAGCGAAGAAAGTGCTGTTCCAGTCCCTCGGGATCGCCGGCACATTTATACCTCACCGGAGAGGAGACGAAACCGGGGAAAAAACCCTTAAGGACATCGTTGATGTTCTGAGGGAGCGTGAGAGCGACTTGCCTGAGTTCGTGGCGACGGAGGTCTCCAGATTGCCGTCCTGCATTCCAGAACATGTCGACGTGAGTGTCCTGCTGAAGGAAATCGTGGCTCTTAAAGCAGGCATGGCTGAAATTTTGAAAAAGTTTGACGATTCGCGCGCTACCATTGCCGAGTTACGCAAAGAAATTATCAGTTTGCATAATAGTGCCCCGGAAACTCGGTCACCAGCGGGGTCAAATTTCAAGAGTAATGACCGGGCGTCAAGTGTCGACTCGGTCAGTTTGCATGTTGCTGACACTGCGCATGCCGTTCCACGGCCCGCGTGCCCCCTCCGCGCCGGGCCTCCCCCCGCCCTATCCTCTAAATCACGTCATCGCTATGCTGATGCCGTGGCTGGTCGATCTGTCGCAGCCGACCGGAGAGACGCGCCCTCAAGAGCGCGTGAAGTTCGGGTTCCTCCAAAGGAGAAGCCCCCGCGCACCGGTGTGGATAAGGAGGGTTTTACAACGGTGTCGAGGAAGCGCAAGCCGCGCAAGAGTCAGTGTGGTACTGCAGAACCGGTTGGTTCCGGTCTTCGGGTTGCCACACCGAGCAAGGCGCTATATGTATCGCGCCTGCATTACTCCGCCACGGCTGATGATGTGGCGGAGTACGTTCGTCAGAAGACCGGCTTCTCGCTGAGGGTGTTCCAGCTGCGTTCGCGCCACTATGTGCACTTCAGCTCGTTTTTGGTGCGCGTGCCGCGGCCGCTGCAGGAGACCGTCGCATGTGCTGACTTCTGGCCGAAGGGTGTAGTGTTTCGACGGTTCCGGGGCAATCTGCCGAATCCTACACCGGAGACGACGATGCAACGGGGCCACGCCGTTTCGTCGCCTAAATAGTATTATTTGTTGTTTTGGTTTCGTGACGCATTGGTTGTTACTGTAATGTCACGTAAATGTATTTTTCAATAAATAAATAAATAAATAAATAAAGAGTGGCCAATAAAGGATTGCAGAGCCAAGGACGTGCCGTAAAACGGGGTGAGTAGGGAGAAAACTGACATTCAAACCTCGATAACATTTTATTTTTACATATGCAAACTGAATGTTGTATATAATAAAATAATTTTGGGTAGTTTAACTTTATGACTTTAAAGATAAACACGAAATCCCACCTCACCCCGTAGTCCCTCGTATTTGGGGTCAGATGGGTTTTCGTACAAAGGTAATTTTGGAAGATTGTTGGATCGATTTTATTTGATTATAAATATTACCTATTCCATATTAAATTGGAATAGGTACCTACATTATTTAGGTAGCAGTAGCCTGAAATCCCATCTCAACCCCCTTGCATCCCTTCTCTCCCCATTCATAACCCAACTCTCCTCGCGATCCCTACTCTTACGTTACAGGTATAAATTACTTTCGAGACGTTTTTGCATTTTTATTAGTATTTGTATATTTACGGGGACACACGTACACGTTGACGTACACAGACACACGTGTGTGTGTGTGAGGCTGGCTACAGATATCAACTAAAAATGCAAAAACGTCTTGAGATTAATTCACATACAGGTAAGTGAGGATTTCGATACGTGAATAACACAGGGATAAGTAGAAATACGTTGTTACGTAAATAGTAAAAATTAAGAAACCAGACACTGCTAGGGTGCGGTTAAAAAGAATATTGTGAAAGCTTGCTTTAACAAGAGAGCAAATCAATTAATCTAAACTACGAAACTTAGGGTCACTTCCATGGAAATATAGCTTAGACAGAAAAGCTAAATAAAATTAATGGGTCATCAAAAATTGTTTAGCTTTTAAAAGGTAATAGTCCCCTACGTAGTTCTAATACGTGACTTATTTGAAAGGTTAAAATTTTGTAGCCACATTAAATTCAGTATGGAGGAATGTCGTCAACCCTATCCGTCCCGCTGACTCCAGACTCCTGATTGAGGCCCATACGTGCCAGCAATGCACTATGAGGACAATTATCGATATTTTCGTCGTCCAAGCGAATGTTTCGCCGGCACTTTATTAATAATCGATTGTTTTCGCGTCAGCTTTTGCACTTCACTGAATCTGTAATGAACGGGTATAAAAATGATTTCTTTTCCGGTTTTAACGTGTCAGTCAATCAGATAACTGGCTTCACCTAATTTCGATGTTAATGGCGGTGTGGAACAAATAAGATTAATTACGTGTCGTTTTCGAGGGTTCATAATTAGTGAAATGCCGGTCGAGATTTTCCCACATAAGTCTTGGTAATTACCGTACAAGCACGAACAAGTAAGTGAACATTTTTAACGTTAATGTTAAATTTTTTAATCTGGTGCATAACTGCTGGACATTCAAGGAATTGAAATGTACGAAATTTTAAGACAGTAAGTATAGTGTAGTGTTCATTGGCGCTTGAAACACTTAGCAAACATATTTTACTGATATATCTGGTGTTAAGGAGGAATTTACCTTCGAAAGCCAAACAATCATTAAGGCAAATGTACTAACTGTAACTACTATATAATCGTTATTTATTAAGAATAGAATAAGAATAGGATCTAACAATAATTTATTTGTTCTTTAACCAACGCGTCACAAGCCCCTGTTTCTCATATGAAATTAAGAAAAAAAACGCTTCTCCAGTAGTCAGAGCGGCGCAATTAGGTTTATATTATTTGCGTTTTATTATTGAAGTATAATCGAACAATCGTAGTGAGAGACAGTCCATGATTTACGTACGCTCGCGCCTCGCCCAGCATCGCCTTAAGCCGCAGCCTACGAATAAAAGTCACGATTGTAATTTTAAATGTCGATACGGTTTGATGATTTTATTATTCGCTCATGTTATTTATATGCTTTACCGTCTTCATGTTAAATGAACGTAATTGTTTGTTTGTTGTGGATGTTAAGGTGGGCTTTTGAATGCTAGCAGGTGATCTGCTTGAAGATATGTGTTTATTGAGTAATGTTATTGTGGCATAGAAAAACGGTTAAGGTAATCTATATAGAAGTCCCCATTCACTATGATAGAGTAACAAAAAAACTTGGATAATTGATAATAGTGATAGTATGTGCGTCATTTACCATGGAAAATAACTCCATTATACTTTTTAATGCTCTAGAATATGATGTAAAGTTATTAACAATTTTAAAGTAAGTATATACTCGTATATTTTCAAAGTCAAACATCAAGACATCAAACATCTTCAAGATATCACTTGTAGTAAGTACATTTACATGGTAAGTAACGTAAACATCTGTCAGAGTGTCCGCCCGATCGCAATACCGCATTCATGCGTTAAACCAAAGACAGGATGGGACAACTTGGGTGCACTTGAATTGGACGTTACACTTTGGACAGCGTCTGACTTAAATAGGAGATTCAATTAATGCTCGGCTATTTTGTAGATATGCACAGTCATGCGAGAATAAGTATGGATGCATACAGCTTACTCAAAAATATTTCTCATGCCTCTGATGTCGGATTGTCAGCTCTCCATAAAAACGTTTTTTTTTTCGATTTTAATTTTCAGTGACAGAAACTTGTTTTCGACCTAGATATGGTGGATATATACAAAGTTTTATGTTATTCTAGCATGCCGTTTTAAAATAAAAAATAGAATAGAATAAAATTTATACATAAATCAACATACAAAAGAGAAAACAACATTGTCACGAAACGGTTCCATCTCAGCGTTGTGCTGGCCTGGTGGCCAGCGCTGGTCTTCCGATGAAACTATCCAGTGATTCCGCGGCGTAACACACATTTTACACTTGCACAAAAACATAAAATATATAATAGTATTAGTATAAGTAATAGTAGTATAAGAGACCGAAACTATACGCTTGTATGTCCTGCGTTTCCGTATTGTATGCTCGTATCAGGATTAATTCTATACATATTTTTGCACTGGGCTGTACTAATATAATGAGAACTATGGTTTCTATCAGAAAATATTGAAACCACATTAACAAAATTATTATCTCCTTCTCAGTCGTAGCACTCTTGACAGAGCGGTCGTGGTCGTCATTTCGGTCGAGTAACCCGCCTCACAATTCGTCGCCATTCGTCTCTGAGGGCTGCTTTTTTGGTGCATTGGTACAGGGGGTCATCCAGTGCTGCCTTGATTTGGTCTGTCCATCTCATTGGTGATCTGCCACGCATTCGGGTGCCCTCTACTCTGCCCTGCACCACCAGTCGCTCGATGGACGTACGGCCGCGTCGAGATACGTGTCCAAAGAAGGTGAGGATACCTACGAGCCTGGACTAATGAAGATAGGCGCTGCTTGATGCCTAGTTCTTGGAGGATGGAGTCATTGGTACGGAACTCTACTCTACTATTGGTAAGGAAAATTATTATAATGCCATCTATTTATATGTATGTAATGTACTTACCAAGAAATTACACAAAAATTGAGGAGTCTACTTATTAAAAATTGGTCCATGTACGTCGTTTATTAATGTTAATTTATTAAACGTGCGAACGTCTCGTTAATGTATAATAATGAAATAATTGGCCAGGAGTTTGTCGAACCACGCTAGCGAAAGGTTCCGTAATCGTTACTAGAGCTGTTTGCCTAGAGCATCATGATAAAATATAATAATAATAATAATAATAAATCAGCCTATATCCGTCCACTGCTGGGCACAGGCCTCCTCTCATGGATGAGAGGAAATGGGCAGTAGTCCCCACGCTGGCCCAGTGCGGGTTGGGTACTTCACATACACCTTTGAATTTCTTCGTGGATGTATGCAGGTTTCCTCACGATGTTTTTCTTTCACCGAAAAGTAAATGAAATATCTAATGATATTCTGTACAAAGTTCCGAAAAACTCATTGGTACGAGCTGGGATTAGAACCCACGACGGCCGTTGGATATCCGCATGCCTGAACCGCTAGGCCACCGTAGCTTCATGAAAAATTAAATAAGAAAAATCTTAAGAATGTTGCAGTAAGTAGCTGGAGTTATTTATAAAGTAAGTTATAATTTAATGTTCTATAGGTACTTCCGCTTTTTGTTCAGGGAGATATCACGAGTGACACTTACGTCACTGAAATTGTCTCTAATGGAGAACAGTTTTTTCGAAAAAATATGAAACAACCCTGTAATTCCTTTTTAAAAATACGGGATAATGGGGTACAAAAATTTCGTCACCATTTCAAGTATGCGAGATAAACGTATTCTTTCATATATCAATAAAAATCAGTCAGATCATATAGATCTACATCGTCATACTAGTTAGTTTCTTATTAAAATGAATGTAATACAAACTAAAGACGACAACCTTACTGTCCTTTCGGTTCCTTCCTAATTTGACTACGTAATCCTAAAATATGAATTATTATATCTTCAGGCTAGCTCTACCGACTTGGATAAAAACGACGCACTTAAGTTGAAATTTACTACTCGAAGACTTAATTGTATTATTTTAAGTAAATTAACGTATAAAAACATACGAATTTCAGCGCGGACTCACGCGCTACTTAGCAGAAATGTGGGTAAAAACGATATAAATAATAAGATGTAGGTATGTCTACGTAACTAATTTCCGCTTTTATGCTGAATTTCAAAGTAAATTAAAAGACACATCCGTTGATAAATTAGTAGAAATACCGTCTGAATAACCTATAAACTATAGCAAATTTTCTAATTACCAATCAATATTAACAATTCCGTTAATGGCATAAGTCAGTGACCGACATCTTAGATTTTTTGAATTGGAAATAAGTGACATTAGTTTTACATTAATGAAACTTTCTTGAAACACCAATGAGCTGCATTGAGTGCCTAAGATGATTAAAATTACTTTCAGCATGGTAAAGTTGATTTCTAGCTAGATATAAAAAATGGCAAGCCTTTAGACCGAAGACTTCGTTTTTCGTATTCCCAGAAGTCGTTAATAGTTCATCGACATCGGAAGACATTTCTTGTGAAATAGTTACGGCATTTCGGCATTTGTAACCTGGAACTGGTTTGCTCTATCGATCCCGATACGGTTTTTGTAATAATTTCTTTGTTTTTAGGGTTCCGTAGATACCTCAAAAGGAAAAATACGGAACCCCAATAGGATCAATTTGTTGTCCGTCGGTCTGTCTGGGATTACTAATGTATGGGCAAAAAACTTTTCTCAAATTATCATTTGGCAAGTCAAAACAACTTATCGAAAATTTTCAGCTACCTCATTTTTATTTGGCGAATTATTGTTTAACAAAGAATTACTTGGTGACGTTTCATTTTACCATGTATCATATAGTCAAATGTATCGTTTGCCAACATACTCTTGCCAAAATTATACACGGCTTTGTTTATAATGCACTGTGCATAGAACATCAATTTGAATGACTATCTAACTTTATAATTTGATATAATTATAATATAAAAATCAATACCTATAAGGGTCGAACCCAGAATCACGTTCCTAGCTTCGTAGGCGTCTCAGCAAGGGCAAATGAATCCAGCCCAGTTCATAGTTCAATTATCATTTTATTTTATCAATATCACCTCAATAGCCCCTATGCTTAAGTTATAAAAGTAAATTTAATCCACAGAAAACGACCTGATTTTTAATATAATGAGTAAGCAAACGGGTGTGTAATGATGTTATAAAAACAAATAATATAATTTCATTGGATATAACCATTTCTGATATAATTTCAAAGGGTAGAATCATTCATTGTATATAATAAACGTTTGGTATAATATCAAACTATATACTTTTATTTAGTATTACTATCATTCCGTATAACGCTTATTTCTTATAATTATTATAACCATCATAGAGTATAATTCTTATTAGATATACGTCTCATATTGTATAATGATCAAGCGGTATATTTTTATTCAAACTATAACCTTAAGAAACCTTAGAATTAAATAATGTTCCGTATATGTAAAAATATATATATTTTTATGTGCAAATTGCATTTTACTTACCAAAGCTTAACTACTTTTTTCCGTTCAAACCTAACGTAAACCTAACACAACCCCCAGCGTGTCGATGTCACCCCGCTTCACGGGGTGCCTATTTCCGCTCTAAGGGACACAAGAGAACCGTAACCTAACCCACTAATAGTACAATTGTTGCGAGTGTTTTTTTTACTGCGGGGGACTCCGCCCTTTGAGCCCCCCTTTTTTTGGCTGCCCTGGCTTGATTATATCAACCGTACATTAGACGGAATGAGCATTATATCCAATGTTCAATATAGCAAATATGCATTATACTTAATATTAATTTATTATATCAAATAAATATTATTATATCAAATATCGTTATATCAAATAATCGTTATATAAAATGATAATTATGTCATATGAAAATATATTAAGTGTTGTTATAGAACTTGAGCATTATATCAGATGAGCGTTATTGCGAGTAATATTATGTCAAAAATATTTATAGCCATCGTTACGCACCCTAAGCAAACAATATCGAATATGTGACAGATACGTCCCATCAGAACCAGTCGTGGATAAAGACTGCAGCCGTCACCGGAACGCATGGAGACGCGGGCATGCGAAAATGCCCACATCGGGTATTCCGCGCGCCCGGCCGATGCGCGAATGTGAATAACAATCGATGGTAGTTGACAGTCACAGTCGATAACTACGGGATCGCTAGTGAGTTCAAGCTCGAGAACGCATCGAGGATACATTCGTCTGAATTTTCGGAAGTCTATCAGCATGGCGATAAGAATATCCGTAAGTGAGAGCTGCACGTCTATCATGGGACTGTCGCCACATACTCTCGATTTTTCTCGCACTATACCTCTTGTTCCAAGTGTTCTAATAAGAGAGAGACGTATAGTGCGAGAAAAATCGAGAGAGCCCTCGCGCCGTCGCGTGATAGCCGTGCTGGACGACAATCTGTTTCTTGAAGCATGAAGTACCTTCAATAGGCGAAGCTGAAGCGATTCGACGCTTCGCTCGGTCCTACCTAGTTAAGTTTATGGTTATTCTATATTGTAAATTATGTAAATTGAACATTCGGTCGAAGGAATAAATGTGAGTCAGTCTTAAGTCTTAAGCGGTGCATAGAGTTTATTAGTCGAACCTTAACAATCCATACCAACATCTCCACTCCACACAGGGATTATGAAAAAAGAAAGTAGAAAAATCTAAGCTGATTCAAGAAGGTCTATTGCTGTTCTTCGAATAAAAGCAGGTAGTAGGATTGTTCGTAAATTAAGTACATGATCTAATTTAAGTTGCTTTTCGAGTTCCAACAGTAGTTGCAGATGTGTCGTAATCCTGGAAACGGGAGTGCAAGGGACAGTGACGTCGGCGTGACGGACGGCGGAGAACCGTGTCCGGTTGCCATGGAGACACGGGAAATGATATGAAATTATTTATTGGTCAACGGTGCGTTGTCTGGCGTTTAGTATATATAGCCGTATTTTTTTGAGGATAAGATCTAAACTTAGGAGTACGGATCATCCATTTAAAGGTAAAAGGCTAACGATGAAGTCAGATTGACACTATTAGCACAGATTAAGGATATAATAGTTCTACGCTATCCGTTTTATATCTTTGACTTCAACTGGAAGTCCTCTAAAAGTGTAGCAAATGTAGAAGTCGCGGTACGGATACATACAAATCAGTCAAAGCATCCCTATAACACTTTTGACGTAGTATTGTAACGTTAAGAAAAATAGCACAATAGTTGGACGTAGTTGAACGAAAAGGAACCATTCCACGAGATGATGCCAGGTATAAATCGTTTAATACGTCCAGTCAAAAAAGTTCTTTGGATGAATGCCATTGTTATGATTTGATTTCAACATTGATGAACTGATTATTAAGTCGTGCGAAATTCCAGTCGGCCAGTTGGACGAGTTGTTCTTTTGAGATCGCGAAAACTTTAATCTCATTTTGGATCGGCGTTTAATTTAATTATTGCCTCTGAATAAGCGAAACGATTTGAACTGCAATTCAAAAATACTGTTCCAATAATTATAGCCAATCTTAAACCGCTACTGCGAAATCGCGGCTAAAAAGTCAAACACAACACGTACGTAATTACTTAATTCTGGAACCACAATTCGAACGTAATAAGCTTTGAAACCTACAAATCCGCTTATTTTTCATACGAGACAGGTAATTTTAATGCATATTTAATGGGCAATTCTTGGCTTCAAATTCGCTAAGATAAGGTACGGCAATAATGCATGCAGTTGCGCCGGTATTATTTATTGTGTGATTTTTGGCAACAGTACGTTAGGCTTACTTGGCTTGGCTAGATGTGCAATCTTCATAATGCATGCACTTTTGCGGGCGTTTGCGGCTTTTTTGGACGTTGTGACGTAAGTTTTTCGTTTTATGTAGTTGGAAAACCAGCTTTAGAGTAACATTTATTTTAGCATATTTTTAGGGTAGGTATTATCATTTTATACAAAGTACAAAAGTCAGTAGCGATAGGAAAAACCTGACAGTACGCGGTATCCAGGAGCATTTAAATCACTTTTAGACGTGATTGCGACAACCATATATATATATACATTTTAATTTAATTAATATCTCCAATAAAAATGTATGTATGTAACCTTAAAAAACTTACTTGCACATTCTGTATGAGGACAACGTAATTAAATATATGACAGTTCCATAATAACGTCATTTAAGAGCAACGTAATAGCAGATGTTAATGATTTAAACCAGTTAAACTAACCTTAAAAAACTTACTTGCACACTCTGTATGAGGACAACGTAATTAAATATATGACAGTTCCATAATAACGTCATTTAAGAGCAACGTAATAGCAGATGTTAATGATTTAAACCAGTATGTAATATGTACGTATGTATGTACCGTTAATATTACATTAATTTTAAAGACTTACGTCCACCACTCCGCAATACCACAATCCATTGACTAGATGCGTACCTGTGAAGAACAAAATGTAAGTTTATCTACGCACATATCATTACTGCTCTAAAATGCGTTCAGAAACGGTAGGAAATGACCAGCATTACTACAACCGATTTTACTATGAGAACTTTCTTGTCTGTGGTAGTAGGTAAAATCTGTACTGTAATGTCATTACAGTACAGATTTTTGATAAATTTGTATCGTTATGAGTTTAAATTTGGAACATCTGTCAAAATTCAAGTGGGTCTCTACTCTAGTATCTATAGATATTAAAACAGTTATCGATACGAAACGTCAATTCAGTACGTTTTGTAATACAAACCGTACGACATTTTGATCTCGAGTGATATTAGTAAAGGGACTTCATTCGTTTGTCTATGATTTTTTAAAAAATCTGACGTCGTGACGGATGATCGAATTGCCGCCTTTGCTGTTGTCATTTTTTTGTTGGTTTTTTGCTGTTACTTACTACTACTTATGATATGTGTGTAGATAAAGTAGTGTATGCAACTGTACATAATTAGGCCTTAAAACACTCGTGTGATCCTATTATGAAACTCGCTGACGCTCGTTTCATAAAACCACACTCGTATTTTAAGGCCTCTCATTATGGATCAGTCGCATAAACTACTATTATATTTTAACCAATATCAGTTACAGCACTAACTATGGTACTGGATCGATTTGTGTAAGATTATTCTTATATATTTTGATGAAATATTTTTATAGTTTTCCATAAATAAACATACATATTAAATTAGTACCAAACGATTACTTTAAAGACCAAATATATATATATATATATAGTATATATATAGTAGTATATATATATAGTATCCTCGGAAAGAACAAATCGTTTTAATTAGGTATTTCGTGTGTAAAGATTGTATATAAATCATTTCAACTGAATGATATGTTGCTTGGTCACGTCATGAATAATTCCGTCCCTCTCGTGTCCGGGTACTCGCTTAATTGAGAGACCAAGACGTGTTTGTCGATGTCGAATCTTAATAAACCCGGTTTTTCACAATGCGACAGTCACCAGAACCACAGAATAAATAACACATATACACGGTTTGCTGTCTAACAAACTCAATGTTAAACAAAAAAAACTAAATTCATCCCTTTCAAATGTACCTAGGTACTGGATAGCACGTGCTCTTGGGTTGTCACGTTTGTGCACAATCTTTCCTCGTTACCTGGTATCTACCTAACGATACTAGGTTGATAGGAGTTCTTCTGTGGCGCAACACCGTGCCGTGACACGGTGAGCAAATGAGTGCCAATTGCGATCGGTTGAGTTGCCTGCCTGGAACGGGTGCGAGAGCCGCTTATACCGTGGCGGCAAGTGAAACAGACCTGCCTCTTTACATACATATTGCTTACTACCTTACGTCGTTGCTTATATTTGAATAACCCTTTAGTAGCCTCATTGTAAATGCGGTCTTTTTTTAAACGACTAACGCAAAAATTACGAATACCTAAAATTTAAATTAATGATGTAGATTTATTCAACTGACTGGGAAATCACATTCGAATAGGTATAGGGTGAAATATTTCGCGTAACTTCATAAATCACTAACATTAAAAAGGAGACACTTAATACAAGATTTATAAACATAGTATGATTTATTCGTTTAAGTCCGAAATACCGATCGGACTAAGCACCGCCTACATGCTGGGTCAATGATAAATCATATTGTGACATCTCGAAAACGCTTACCTCAAAAACATGTTTGCCTGGCCAGTACAGCACGCACGAAAAGACACGGAAAACAAACCAAAAAAAATACATTACTTTTGTCTACCTCATTTCTTTCCCGTTGTTGGACGTCGAACAACTCATAAATCACCGAAAGATAAGCATAAAAAGATTGTATGAGCTGGGTACACGGTAGAACTAAACTTTTCGTATTTTGTTATCTCGTGTCAAGCGGAGCCTTAAAAAATCCCGCCTACGCGCTTCTACGAAATTCAAGATAGCGTCCGGTTCTTACCTACTTACTGCCTTAAGGGGTAGTAGGAGGTTTAATTAGTTCCTGTTTAGTTTAACTCAATTTTCAACACGCAAGATACGTTTAAGTGTCCACTTGCTGGTGGCTAGCGGCGTCCTACCTTCATGACGAGTTTAGAATATGTACCAAAGTTAACCATAGAGTGTTATCGATAGATAAGTAAACAACAGTAAGATGTCCAATTTTCATTTAACAGGATTTTGACATTTTCTACATTGACACGTATTATCTCTTGCAGATTGAACGGTGAAACAATTCCAGTTGGCGCTGAAATGCCTTGGCTCCAACTAAACGCTGACCGTTACGAAGGAAAAAAACCACAAAAACTGTCAAAATTTCCGGTCATCGCTCAAAAAAGCGCGGTCACCTGCGCCTGAACAAATTGCCGCGTTACCACACGAGCCATTTATTAGCACTACACGGCGCCTACTGAGCAATTAGATTTGTTAGCTTGTACCCGAGGAGTTTCATCACGCCCCCGCTCAACAACAGATGCTTGGACTAATAACCTCTCGAAGTTTCCCCTCGACCCCTCTCTCCCCGATTCTCCACCCCAGCCTCCCCAAGCAACCCAACTAAGATAGATTGCGCCACCATTCTTGCAATTTTCCTGTCGTATCTTGCCTCGTAAATTCCTGGTGATATATTGGTTCGGATCTCTCGCGATGCGCCCAGGAGCATACTCGAAATATGATAAGAGTTATTTATTATTGTTCTTATTGATTTTTTTCGGGGGTGTTGTTTGTTCCTTGTACATAGGGTGGAAAATATGAACACATATTTACTTAGGGCGATATCGTATTTATAAATGTTCTTAAACACTGTACAGTTTATTTGCACTCACGTAGAGGTAGGTAGGTAGTTTTAGTTTACATTGCATTTTTCTTATTCTTTGTTACCATAATTCAGACAACCCAACCGCAATAATAACATTTGCTGCCTTTAAGATGATATTTGGAAGCATATAAACAATATTAAGTGCTCAAATACATTAAATTGTTTATCGTTACGCCTTTTAAAAAACCCACAAAGAGCAGCGAGCGTGTAATTAATAAAATAAGTAATTAATCTGCAAAGCGAATGCGGAAACAGCGAAACCAAATTACTTGGAAAACGCGCTGATGAAAAAGCCAAATTAAAAACACCCGAGACCCTTCTTGGGCAGCCTGCGCAGCCGTTTCCATACTCTAATGACAATAAATCGTCATTGCATTATGACAGGAACATCATTAATTAATAAGGCTTGAAGTGACACTGTATTAATTAGCCACGCATTTTCCGAGAAGAGAAATGTATAAGAAATTAATGTAGTGCCCATAATTCAATACCTACATATCTAAGAAGAACAAGAGCAATTGGTTAACGACATTTTATGTACTTAATTAAGTTTAAAATCACCCCTCTCTATGTATAAACGAATTGCCGACTGCCGAGTGCTACAATTATACATGTACAGTCGCCATCAGATATATCGGAGCGCCGGCCAAGGTGCTCACAAATATCTGAACACGTCTCTAATTTCTCGACATTAGGGACGTCTTCAGATATTTGCGAGCACCTTGGCCGGCGCTCCGATATATATAATCACGACGGCACCTATACATACAGGTTTTCATTGTGTGATCTAATGAGACCATATTCTTGTATATATACATGCATATGTGCATGACTGCATGTGAATATGAATATGTGAAAATTTACTTCTCATCGGTGTTTTACAACTCGTCTGCTCATAGGGGGTGTGGCTGATCGCAGAAAAAATAACATGATATTTGTTTACGTCATAACCTAGAAACAATCACATACTTATCATGAGAACCACAATTGCAAAGACTGAAGAACCACTCAGTCCCGTATTTGTCAAACCATAAACAATCTAGAGGAAGCCGTTCGCTCTAGACGCCGGATGCGAGCCGAGTGTCGCTACCGGAACTGTTATTGCCGGAACGACTACTACTTCCGGCCGTGTAGACTTCTAGTCTAGCGGGTGTCTTTTAGAGTCGATGGAGGCATCAAAAGGTATCGCAGGAGACTTGATCCGATTGTAGAAGATCATAATCATAAAAAAATACAAGTCACTATATACTGGACAATGGACATATCCCTATGTCATCATTAGCCTATGTACGTCCCATTGCTGGGCACTGGTTTTCTGTCCACGATGGGTGGGTCCACACGCACGGACTAAACATATACCTAGTTATGTTTGATTTATTTCGCAGATGTACGCAAGTTTCCTTACGAAAACGTTTTTTCCTTCACCGAAAAGCACATTGTAAATAATACCCTATATTATAGAAGTTGCAAAAAAACTCATTGGTACGAGCCAACATTCGATCCCCGGACCGTAGCCGCACGCTTGACTTGAACCACTGGGCTGTCATTCATAGCTTACGGATACATACTAATTGTATTGGATATGATATGAATATGGGACATTACGTAAGTATATCAAAAACTCACAAAATCTACTCAGCTCGATTTTAACCATTTAAGTAACTACTTTGAAACCGTCAAACGTAGAAACGACGTGAAACAATAATCTGAACTATTTTACTGAGAACGAAGCACTGCTAAGTTGTGGCACAGGTACAGTCAAGTGCAAAAATATGGGTGCATACAACCTACTCAAAAATAGGTACTATGGCTCTTATGTCGTCGAATTAAGGTAGTTAATATGGAACATATTTCAGAGGATTACTCGATATATATTTTTGCACTTGATTGTACATACGTACTGTAGTACATTGAAACTTGCCATACCCACCATCAGTTGAGCTAGCTGCCAAGGAGATGAGTCAGTCAAAAAATATTAATTTAAGAAAGACGCATTTATGTGTCATATCTGAATGTAATTTTTGCATTTTAGTCTAGTTATTTCATTGGATAAAAAAATAAATAACTGATTTTTTGGGTAACGGATTTATCATCATTTAAATAAACCCAGAGACAATATATCAGACATAAAAAAACGCTTCTGATGTCGGTTAAAATATTAATGAATATTTTTATTTTTATTTTGGTTAATTAACATTACTTACGTAGTTCTATAATTTTCAAGATAATTCGTACAAAAGGCTTACGTTCAACGTTTCATTTAAACTAAATAATTACTTCAGGGTGGAAAGCTTGTATGTAAGATTCTTGAATAAAGCATCTTAGAATAACAGTTTTAAATGAAACTAACCAAAAATAACGCTATTAGTACTTAATGTTGTTCAATCCCGTATTTTTCCGGGATTATTTTGGAACTAGTCTAACAGCGATAAGTATTCTCCAACTTACAGAAGACCGCATGCCGCCATCATAACACTAAAGAATAACTGGTGGTGAGTATCTAAGGCAACCACACTTTCCGAAGGTGGATAACAGTCGGCGTATAAAGAAGGGCAATCAGACGGGCTGTAGTCGATGTTTTTATGGTTGTGAGAAGATGTTCGTTGAAACTTTAACCAGTACAAACACGGACCCTACTAGTGTAGACGGACAACACCAGTCCAGCTAGCAAGATAAGTTTTATCGTCAAGTTTTACGGCGAAAATGTACTGAAACGTCACGTAATACGTAACGATAAAACGTACCAAGCCAGGCCTGTAACGTGGAATATAAACTAAAATAAAAACTTCCTTGACCCAAGTGATTTTTTAGAACAATCGATATTAGTACACGTTAGGTGTTAAAAAGATTCATATTATATTTAACTATTTATTACAAACTAAATATACTTTAAGAACTACTCGATCTTAGCATACTGAGAAAGTAACGGCAATCTAGCAGGCGAATTATCTACATGCCACAGCAACATGCACGGCACAACTCCAACACCAAAACCTTGCATGTTCATAAAATTATCTAAACTTGTTAGACTTCATTGGCTCGGAGAAGCCTTGCTGAACTGACATCGCTGAGAGATCCCGCCGAAGATTGGGATTCCCTTCTATTGAGGAATAGCTCGCGCGCCCCGAAAGGCCGCGATGCTTGAAATCCAACGCATTCTTGTGCACAATGCCGCCAGACCGGGGTCACTGGTGTTGTATGAAAATAATTGTGCAATAATATAGCAATAATAGCTAGCTTCGTTTTTACTACTTAATCACCACAACTGGTTGATAGTTGGTGGGCATATTACAATCCTGCTGTATGTTTTTACGTTATGGATGAACTTCCTTTCATGATTGTTTTACTAGCTTCCCAAGGTATATTCTTAGGGAATTCCGATAAGCTGAATTATTATTTTGGTAATCAGTCAGCGTAATATTAAACTCACTGCTAAGCGAGTTAACTATTGAACTTCGTAAATTTCGAACAATCACACAACGCAGCCTGCGCCCAGTTAATTTTAATAAAGCGCTTCCACTACAAAAAGCCACAAATCAAAAGAATAAATTAAACAACTCCAGCCCCGCGTTAATTAATTCTGATAGACAAATTTATTATTATTTATAACCTGACGGGGGCGAAGCCTACTGAAACTACAATAGATACAATTTGGTATCAAAAAGTTATCCGCGAATTGTCTTAACCCCTCAACCCTTTCTGTTCGGCTCATAAAGTTGGCAAAACGTACAAAAATACGAACATAATGCCATTTGCATAATATTTCGAGCTTTGTTTTTTCATAGAGCGGTGGGTTTCAAATGTCACCACAGCCGGGGGTGCGAAAACAGCCATTATGGGGTGCTGAGTGTATTAAAAATCGTTTCGCGTCCTTTGGATTCTTAAGGTTATGGAGCGTTAGTGCGTTCAACCCTAATATGCGAAGAATGGCCTGGCAGTCATCAATAAAAGGATATAGATCACTTGAATTGTTTGTCTCGGGGTACATTTGTACAAGCATGAAATAAAAGATATTGTTTGCAAACTTATACCATTTACATTTCAGAATTCAAGAATACCGCACAAATATTCAAGTAATTCGTGGCGTAGGTACCTAACTGGAGAACCTCTTAAGAACCTTATTTTATTGTTTTCTTATATGCCATCTTGAAATATATTTTTGATACTAATTTACTCTTTTTAACCGACTTCAAAAAAAAGGAGGAGGTTCTCAATTCGGTTGTATTTTTTTTTATTTTTTTTTATTTTTTTTTATTTTTTTTTTCAATGTTTGTTACCTCAGAACTCCGTCATTGATGAACCGATTCGGAAAATTTTTTTTTTGTTCGTATGTATATACTTCCAGGTGGGTCCCATTTTTTTCAAAATTCAGTTAGATGATGGGATCCATGAGGAATTGAGGGGACTCCTCAATTTTATAAGGCACGCGTGTAGTAATTTTGGTATTTTCTGTTATAACTCGTGTATTTACATCCGGAATCATAAATTTGGTGGCGAGGAATTGATGATGAAGACCACAGATGACTTATCGAATTCCTCAATTATGTACTTAAAAGTGCAAAAGTACGTCATAGGTTCTGATAAGATTCCGTTGAAATAGGAACTAATGAAGTGCCATTGGTGATGATCTTGGGGAATCGATGGAAGTCCTCAAATATTATCGGCCCACATACAGCGATTCGGTTTTTTTCTATAGTAATCAACGCATTTGCTATCGGAAATCAGTTCATGTGGTAAATTGTAAAAAATAGGAAATGCAGTGCTCGTGGCTTGGCGGAGTACTAAATTGAAGTCGGTTAAAACTTTGTTTTTAAAGTAAATTATTGACGACCGGTTAGCCTAGTGCTGGGTTATGACGCTGCCTACGAAGCTGGAGGTTCTGGGTTCGAATCCCGGTAAGGGCAAATATTATATCTGTGTGATCAGCATGAATATTTGCTTCTGAGTCTAGAATGTGTGCATGTATTTAAGTATTTATCTATTAAATATATCGTCGTCTAGTACCCATAACACATATTGAACTTACTATGAGGCTAGTACAATTTGCGTAGGATTGTCCCTAATATTTATTTAAACACGGCGATTTTTAATTCGTGATCGGACGATTAACTCGAAGTTACCGAAAATACTTTCTTTTTTTTCAGAATAATACTACAATACTACAATTCAAAATCATTGTCACCCTAATGGTAGTTTAGCTCTGTGAAACTAAAACCTCCTTAAAAATAGTTTCATAAACCAACTTCAAAACCCTTGTGTCCAATAATTAAGTTAACGTAAACTGTAAATTTTCGCATGCATACATATATTATATGAATACAAGTAGATGTTAGAGTTTATTGACATAAGGCACATCAAATTTCCCGCCAAAGCGAATATTTCACTGATGTATCTACTTAACTTCAAGAAATCTAGGGTGCCCAAACCTTCAGTGGACATTAGTTCAACATTATCATTAAATTTAATGAACGAAACCTCACCCATTGAAATCAATTTTGGCTTTTTATCAATATTGTTGGACTCTCCTGATCTGGATTTAAAATTGCCGTCTAGAATTTATTAAATCATATTCTCACTTCGGGGATAAAAATAATTATAGAAGAAAGAACCTACCCTTCAATGATTTACTACAAAATGAACATTTGTAAAATATTTTAATGTAAGTACATATTCTACACTTGGGGATTCCGTTTAAAGACTTGCCAGATATTGCTCCGCACCGCGGTGAATGCACCGCGGGGAGGTCTTTTGCTCAGCAGTGGGGCATAACGGGCTAGATATACTCGTAATAATAATAACATATTCTACAACACGTAAGACCAAGAGGCTGAAGGCTCAAATAGTCGTCGGAGTGTTCTTAAAACAAATAAATAGTTGAGCCAATCTTACATAACTCGACATAGTCCCAAAACAAAGCAAAACTTGTACGCTAGTGTTTGTAAAATGAATCATTCTGTGAAACGTTGGTCTACTAAATTGAAACATTGATTATAATTTAATTGACATGCTACTCATAACACAAATTCATGAAAGTCAGAATAAAGAACACCGATCTGTAATCAAGCTAACCATTTGAAAACCGTATCACATTACGCAATTAACAGGCGGAGTAACGCGGCCATCCATCACGCTATTTCAGCACATTGTGCAACTTTTGATGATTTATCTCACCGCGCACGAGATCATCAGTGATCCGTCAATGAGCTTGATACGTGGGTTCCTCAATTTGCTTCGACACGAGCTGAATGACGGCATCGGGCCGTCACTCGATCTATTTACCCAGATGCAGGTCGTCAACCCAACGATTGATATCTTTGCCGGCTTAAGATTGAGATCTTTGCGAAAGTGTAAATTTAATAGAGCGGTTGGGTCAGTAATAAAAGATGACGGGTGTTCAGTTGTGCAATAAGTGATCATTTGATTCTCAGGAGATCAATCCGGCTAAACGTGTACCTAGGTTTGATATCAAAGTTACATTTCTTGCATGCGTTCGCTCTGACCCGTTGGAATTGGCGCACGCTTTAACTGTATGTTGCTATTGCTTCCGCTGCATTGGTTACTAGTTACAACTATTTTATAAATAAGTAAACCATCCATGAAGCTTTACAAAATAAAATACCTACTGCTGTTGCTAAAAGTAAACTTGAGATTATATTCCAGTAGCACCTTGTGCATAAAACATAATTTGTCGCATCATCTTCTGTTCCAAGCATCCAATACATAACCTTAATCCATCCTGGAATGGGCCATTTATCTATTGAATTAAATGTACGACAGATAGTGCCTTCAATTCTGGTCCCTGGTCAATCCTGACAGATAAATTAGTCAACTTATTAGTAACGGCTTACATAGTAGGTTAGTACGGTAAACACATCGATATATTATTATTTTGAATTCATAAAATAATAATGTTAAAAATGTTCGATTAGCTAATTGGTGATAACTGTCCGACCGAACCTTATAAAATATCGTATGAAATCGTAAAGGAAATGCTAAATTCTATGCACTTGGCCAAGAATGAATTCCAAAACAGGATTTTCAGTTTAGAAAACGACTGGACCGCCATGAAAATGGATAGTTTATGCGCACCATTATAATTTGATCTGTTTTCGCGGTGCACGCTGATGATAAATCCTACTGCAAGCACGAGCAATATTTTTGCATCTGTCAACGCGGTTGGGGTGGATTCTAAAATCAAAATTATCATGCAATTTTAGTTAAACCAAACGCATTTAGTTGACAGTATGAGTTATTTGTTCTGCACAAACACGTTTAGTGCGTTTTATTAAATGACAAATGTGTGATGCTGAGTAATGCAAGAATCTGTTCGTAAGCAGAATTAAATAAACGATTTAATGTTTCACATAATTCTTAACCTTACCAACCTATCATTATCAACACCAATGACTTTTTATAACTCTCACAAAAAAACTCCGACTTATTTCTCTAACTTCATGCCAATCCAATTAAATGACAATTATATAGTTTCGCTTTACGTTCTCGTTTCTAGTTTAAATATTTTAAGCAGACTAGAATTAACTATGTCCTGGTTTGCCTAAGCTGAATCTGGTTATTTAAAGACCAAAATGAAAAACACTGTATTTGTTCAGAAACATCCAAATGATACTGACATGCAGGAATGTTAAGTGGTCTTCCACATGGTGTTGTTTCGGTAATTATTTTGAATACATATTTAAAATGCGATCTAACACAATTCTCTAACGAACACATTATGTTGTAATGTATTGGAATCTATACTCGTACTTCAGCTGAAAATTTAAAGTGTTAGCGAAATACTCATTTCGAATAAAATTCCACAACAGACACAAAAATGCACCAGTTGAAGACAAAATTTAAGCATAAAAACAATTTCGACCCCAAAAATTGTATTCACCTCGCTTTTAATTGCGTTTGGGTTTTAGTTAATACAATTCTCTAAAGCAGACAAAGAAATTTGAGACCACACAACCGCACATAACGTATACATAGACCAAACCTAATCAGATATGTACTGTATCCCCGATACATCATTTGCATATCCCGGCCACATGTGGTCATAGGCTGGGGTCATATGGACCCCGTATTTAATTTTCATAAAACGACGAGCCTTAATCCGTCTACGGAACACCTAAACCCTTTATTTCGAAATTGGTGCCGGGTGTGTGAGAATTTAATAATTTATTATTTGGGACGATTTATGGCCTTTGTCTGCGTAAAGTAAATGAATTTCAATGCGGACTGCTGGTTAAAGTAAGTGTTAATACTAACTTCATTTATAGTTGTGTTACCCGACATAGTGATATGAAATTCGGACAAAATATCATAAACAGACTATTTAGTACAGGGATAGGTTATGCTGAATACCAGTAAATCCTTGCTTCCTCCTCTGCTTCTGAAACTTAAACATACGTTGACCTTACAGGGTTGTGTGGAAAAGATCGCTCTTTAGCGATAAGATAAGACCGCCTGTTGTTGCCTAGTATTAATTTTGTATGTTTTTTTTATAGTTTTTTTCACTTTGTGGTGTACAATTAAATCAAAGTGATCCGTATTTTCGCAGTCAACCTATCGATTGCCAAGTATATAACAATCATTTAGCAGGTGCTAAGGCGACGACGATCATCAAAGATCTACGGGCATGCAATAAATGTAACGAAACACTTTGTGGTTTCACTTGTTATCGATTCACGTTAAGCCTTATCTAGTGGGTAAAGTAAACAATAACAAAGAAATATATGATATCGACTATATTGTACAGTGTATTTTATTCTCCTACTGTTGGTGGGGTTTCCGCACTCCTTTATGAGTAACTAGCTGTTGCCCGAGACTTCGTCCGCGTAGAACTTGTATCTTAGAAAAATGATTGGTATTAAATTATTGTAGGTGGAACATCAATTATCGCCGACCCAAACAAAGTTCTTCCATCTTATGGGATTATTTCAGAGATAAAAACTATCCTATATCCTTCCAAGGGTGTCAAATTCAGCGTACGGAAAATTTCATCTAAATCCGTTCAGGGATTAAGCGTAAAAGGTAACAGTGAAATGAGTTCATTAGTTTAAATTGCTAAATTTAAATTGAAAACTCCGTTTTTAGAAATATAAATATCTTAAGAATCATCAACAGACATTTCTGCTAAAATTGTATATTTTTTTATAATGTATTAAAGAAAGCTACATTACTGGAAATTTTTGCCTAAATCCGTTCAGTAGTTCACGTTAGTCCGAGCTACCTGTATAGTTATGAAAACCCATCTAATGCTAAAAGACGTAGAACTTTCCACCTTCATCTGCTGTCCCCATTTAACGGTGTTGTTAGAGCATACATGATTTTGATTATCTAAAATAAACTTTATAAATTAACAAAATAATCCGCAGTTTAAATGAAACATTACCTTCTTTTCTGTTATGGGAACTGGAAGCTGTTCGGTTCTGTAAGGGTCGTGGTTCTAATTTATCCTTGCCTACTTCTCTGCTACCAGTCGGATTATTTATTTTGGCTTACCATATAATTAGTATAAAAGACCTATGAATTCCCTTACTTCAAAAAATACTTATTCCTCATACATACTTCCAACCCTTTTTAACCTCCTTACAGGATGAATTTCAAGAAATGTTGTAATTAGTTACCTAGTCTTTTAGCGAAGTTCCAGATCCCTTAATTAAAAATTGTCTTGTTCCCTGTACAAACATCCAACTCCTTTTGGCTCATGTTGGGGATGAGTGTTTTTAACCCCCTTATTGAATCCATTTCAAGCAGTCTAAATTATGTTGCCCCCATAGGGGATGAATTTCAAAATAATCAGTTTTGTGGTTTTTTAAGATAAAGGCTATAAGACCGAAGTTACAAATCTCTTACGATAATATTTTCTTGGTCTCCATCCCTTGAATGCCGTTTTAAACTCTTTAGTGGAGGATTCTTCCAACACGCTGAAAGATCGTTTTTATTCTGATAATAATTGTTGATACAACGTTTTAAGTCTCCAGCTCAATAAAGAGTTTTGCTAATCCAAACCTTGCACCCCCTTTAAACCCCCTTAGGGATAGAAAAATCTTAAACGCTGGAAGTACTTTTTTATTTGATAAGTAATCTTTCTACAACGTTTCAAGTATCTTACTAAAAAAAAAGCGTTTCCCATACAACCCTTGCCTTTTAACCCCCTTCGGGGTGGAATAGTCTGAAACGCAATAAGTTCTTTTTTTGTAATCTAATAAGTAATATTTCTACAAAGTTTTAAGTCTCTAGCTCAAAAACTAAGTTTCCCCCATATTCACTCTAAACCCCAATGTCACTCCCTTAGGGGTGGAGTTTTCTAAGTCACTGAAACGACTTTTTCTATATTTGAATAAGTAATTTTTCTACAAAATTTTTACTCTACCTAAAAAACAAAGTTTGCCCTATACAAACATGTCACCCTTTTTAAAACCCCTTAGGGGTGGATTTTTACAAAACGCTTAAATTCTTTTTTGTATACAAATAAGTAATCTGTCTACAAAGTTTAAAGTTTCTAGCTCAAAAGGAAAAGTTTCCATCATACAAACTTTGCACCCCTATTTAACCCCATTTAGGGTGCAATGTACTAAAACGCTGAAAGTCGTTTTTTTGTATCTCAATAAGTAATCTTTCTAGAAAGTTTCAAGTCTCTAGTTCAAAAGGGAAAGTTTCCCTCATACAAACTTTGCACCCTTATTTAACCCCCTTAGGGGTGGAATTTTCTTAAACGCAGAAATTACTTTTACTGTATTTTAATGAGTAATCTTTCTACAAAGTTTCAAGTTCATAGTTCAAAAATTAATGTTTCCCCCATACAAACATTACACCCCTACTTAACCCCCTTAGGGGTCGAATTTTCTTAAACGCTGAAATTACTTATTGTGTATCTTAATAAGTAATTTTTCTACAAAGTTTTAAGTCTCTAGTTCATAATATAAAGTTTCCCCCATACAAACTTTGCACCCCCATTTAACCCCCTTAGGGATAGAATTTCCAATAATCCCGTCTTATCGGTTGCCTACGTCATTAAAGAAAATCCTGGTGTAAATTTCAAGTTTCTAGTCCCAGTAGTTTCGGCTGTGCGTTGATGAGTGAGTCAGTCAGGACAAAGGCATTTATATATATATAGATAAGTAATCTTTCTACAAAGTTTCCGTTTTATAATTATTATAGCTTTATTTTTTTTGACTTTTACATATTTAATATTATCATTTAATTTAAAAAAATTATAGTTGACATTTGTTATTATATTTTTATTTGTTTTTATTCATTATTAATTCGATTTGACATAAACATAATTATTTAAAACAGATTCATTTAACATGTATTGATATAGACTGCCTAGTATATTTAAAAACTGATTTTGACATTTGTTATTTCTTAGTATTTCTTTCGACCATAATTTAATTTTATTATGTTTTTTTACTTATTATTATGAACTTCCTTTTTAATGTTAAATGTAAATTTTTATTTGAAATAAAAAAGTTCATTATTTCTAAGTCTAGGTAAAGGTCAAAAGGCATCATGTCAGCATTTACAAGCCGCTCCTTTAATTAATAATTAATGTTTGCCTATTTTTATTATAGAAATTAATGCATGTTAGACACTAAAAGTATCTTAATGCCAATTAGCACGTAAGGTTGAACTGTTAGTGCTAATTGAATTGTAAATAAATAAATAAAATTTTAATTGAAAATTGAAAAGTTTCAAGTCTCTAGTACAAAAAATAATGTTTCTCCCATACAAACTTTGCACT
This sequence comes from Epinotia demarniana, assembly GCA_945867215.1. Lineage (NCBI taxonomy): Eukaryota > Metazoa > Arthropoda > Insecta > Lepidoptera > Tortricidae > Epinotia > Epinotia demarniana. Next base: position 9,205,564 of record OX244261.1, read on the forward strand.
CCTATTTAACCCCCTTAGGGATAGAATTTCCAAAAATCCCGTCTTATCCCTTGCCTACGTCATAAAAGGAAGTTCTGGTGTAAATTTCAAGTTTCTAGCCCCAGTAGTTTTGAATACAAATTTTGCACCCTTATTTAAACCTCTTAGGGGTAGAATTTTATAAAACGTGAAAGTCCTTTTTTGTATCAGTAAGTAATCTTCCTACAAAGATTCAAGTCTCTAGTTCAATAATTATGTTTCCCCAATCCAAACTTTAGACCCCCATTGCTTCCCCTTAGGGATAGAATTTTCAAAAATCCCGTCTTAGCCCCCTGCCTCTGTCACAAAAGGAAGTTCTGGTGTAAATTTCATGTTTCTAGTCCCAGTAGTTTTGAATACAAACTTTGCACCCCTATTTAAACCCCTTAAGAGAGGAGTTTTATAAAACGCTAAAAGTTTTTTTTTGTATCCTAATTAGTAATCTTCCTATAAAGTTTAAAGGCTCTAGTTCAAAGAATAATATTTCCCTATTATTTAACCCCCTTAGGAGGGGAATTTTATAAAACGCTGAAAATACTTTTATTTTATCCTAATAAGTAGTCTTTCTAAAAAGTTTCAAGTCTCTAGTTCAATAAATGATGTTTCCCCCATACAAACTTTGGACCCCCATTACACCCCCTTAGCGGTAGAATTTTCTTAAACGCTGAAAGTCCTTTTTTTGTTTCTTAATACGTAATATTCCTACAAAGTTTCAAGTCTCTAGTACAAAAAACAATGTTTCTAGCATACAAACTTTGCACTCCTATTTAACCCCCTTAGGGATAGAATTTCAAAAAATCCCGTCTTATCCCTTTCCTACGTCATAAAAGCAAGTTCTGGTGTAAATTTCAAGTTTCTAGTCCCAGTAGTTATGAATACAAACTTTGCACCCCTATTTAGCCCCTTAGGGGTGGAATTTTATAAAACGCTGAAGCCACTTTTTTGTATCCTAATAAACTATCTTCCTACAAAGTTTCAAGTCTCTAGTTCAATAAATAATGTTTCCCCCATACAAACATTGCGCCCCTGTTTAACCCCCTTAAGGATAGAATTTCCAAAAATCCCGTCAAATCCTTTGCCTACGTCATAAAAGGAAGTGCTGGTGTAAATTTCAATTTTCTAGTCCCAGTAGTTTTTAGTACAAACTTTGCACCCCTATTTAACCCCCTTAAGAGTGGAGTTTTAAAAAAGGCTGAAAGTTTTTTTTTGTATCCTCATAAGTAATTTTCCTACAAAGTTTCAAGTCTCTAGTACAAAAAATAATGTTTCTCCCATACAAACTTTGCACCCCTATTTAACCCCATTTAGGGTGCAATGTACTAAAACGCTGAAAGTCCTTTTTTTGTATCTTAATAAGTAATCTTTCTAGAAAGTTTCAAGTCTCTAGTTCAAAAGGGAAAGTTTCCCTCATACAAACTTTGCACCCTTATTTAACCCCCTTAGGGGTGGAATTTTCTTAAACGCAGGAATTACTTTTACTGTATTTTAATGAGTAATCTTTCTACAAAGTTTCAAGTTCATAGTTCAAAAATTAATGTTTCCCCCATACAAACATTACACCCCTACTTAGCCCCCTTAGGGGTCGAATTTTCTTAAACGCTGAAATTACTTATTTTGTATCTTAATAAGTAATTTTTCTACAAAGTTTTAAGTGTCTAGTTCATAATATAAAGTTTCCCCCATACAAACTTTGCACCCCCATTTATCCCCCTTAGGGATAGAATTTCCAAAAATCCCGTCTTATCGGTTGCCTACGTCATTAAAGGAAGTCCTTGTGTAAATTTCAAGTTTCTAGTCTCAGTAGTTTCGGCTGTGCGTTGATGGTAGATCAGGTATCCTTCTTTTATATATATAGATAGTTCTCTTTTTCCTGTATTACGTATGCATATCTATTGCTTTTCTTGTAACTTTACGAGTATATAAATGTTATTGCATTTGTCTACTCATGTGTTATTTATACTTAGGTACATCTTTTTAATACATGTTTATTTTGTACAGTATTTATATTACTATTACTATATTATTTGTTTTAATCTTGTTAAATCTCAATTAATTTTCATTCCCTGGTTTACAAATTTTAGTTAATATTATCTCATTGAAAGCACCCTTCATAAATAGTCAGTAAATGTTATAGGAAACACATTTTTGTTATTAAAATTTTGGTGAATTGTCCAGGCATGACCTTCGAGTTCATACAAATCGAGTGATAATTAAGAAATCATTTCGTAGTTATAATTTTACGAAAAATCCATCTTCAATAAAAACTACGTATATAGAGTTGTTACATTTACAGTACAGTTAAGCAATACAATTATCGCCGAGGAATACAACGAATAGAAGCTAAGCCCGTAGTTATTACAAATGCAACCCTACATTATGATAGCTACATTAGCATTTGTTCACAATGCCTGTCCTGCAACAATGAACTATGCAGAATAGCTGCCTAATACATTATTACAGGCAACTATGTATGCACCCAAATATATTTGTGTCTTAAAATGGGTACACAATACTCAAATCTAAAGGAGCCTTGGCTTAATTGTAATGATTAAAACAGTTACCTATGTAGGTAGTTACTTGATTTAATATATTGAAACTGAAATTTTATTCAGCAGGCACTTAGATACAGTAAGTTTTAGAAAAAACTGTGATATCGTATTTTTGTTGCCTGTTATAAATAATTTTTCGAACATTTTACTTAAAGAACTAGACGAAAATGTCTGTTCAGAGGCATAACAAAAGGCTATCAATTAAAACAACTTTATCATAAAACTACCTATACATATTTATTGTATAACAGCGTGCATACCTAACTTCTTCATGGGACTGTCTCAAGATTGCTAATCAATTGGATCTAATTAATAAGAAAAATAATTAACAGGTGACAAATTAACTAATGGGTGATGCAACGCACAAAAACAGGCATTTGAATGCACTTATAAATATTCCACATATTCAAAGTAGCATAACTGGAATACAATTATAATGTATAATTAAATTATATATCATTTACATTATCGATAATATGCAAACTATACACAACACTTTTTCTTTTACTCATGACAATAGCGATCAGAAAACCGTACAAATTTTCATCCCGACATCGCTATTCGTTAACGATAGCTACCGGGTTTAGACACAGATTTAGGTAGGCGCCTTTCCTGTGGAAAATGATATAGTTAACTTCGGATGCTATGAGGCTACATTGCTGAAGGATAATTAATTTTACGCTTCTGTCATAGAGTCGATTTTCAAAAGCACTGATCAGTGCTAAGACATACGAAGGGTAAGGGCTATAAAGCCTTATTTTTGGTTCGGCTCTTAATCCACACAAACGGCGTTTCCTCTTATTATGCGATAAAAACGTTATTTGTATGTTATAAATGCGTAAGCTCGTAACTATTGGTTAAAGGAAACACGAATTTTGTTTTAAACACTGTGTGATTCGAACCACCCATAAAACATATACAAGCTTCGGTTAGTGAAATATTCCATAGGGATGAAAGTCGCTACAGTAATCGCTTTGCACGTTCTGAAGAAGAAGTAGGTAGGTACTAAGACTCCTGGTGAGTACATAACCAACCAAAACAACTAGAGAAACGAATAGTGGAGCTTTTCTTCCGAGCCAGTTGTCTACTTCTCTTGGCCGGGTAACATGTTAAAACGATATTTATTCAAATTCAACTTCCCCACTTTCGGCGCGCGCGCGGCTATCAGGGGCTGCGCGGACGCACCGCGCACAGGATTTATTAACCGCGATACGCGTTCAGTGTAGCTCTCCGAGCTGACTCTAATTAATATTAATTATAATCGCGCCTTCAATTCGTGTAATTTGCGAGATAACTTTGAAAGTGTCACGTTTGGTTGGCTACACGTCGGGTTTGCTTAGCGATAAATCTTTTAAGAATCGGACTCTACCGACGGTGTGATAAAAATAAAGGTTGACATTTCGACATCTTCACGCTTATCTCGTTTTCGGACATCAAGTTTGCGAGTAATGATGAAGTGGTTTCTTTGTATGATACGTGTACGTAGGAATCATACAAACACCAACTAACCAACGACGATTTACGTATTATACATAGGTAAATTAAAACTGTTCTTCAAAAAACTACGGAAAACTAATCACACTGTTATTTTTTTTCATACAAAAGGTAATAAGCCTATGTTTTCCGGAATATAATTTCGAACCGATTAAAACCTCATTTATAAAAAAAAAACACACAATCAAATACACATAGACTGCTAAAATCATATCTTTTCCTTTCGGCTCTGCCGTATTCCGGCAAAAAGTCCACTGCTGGCTGGATATAGGAAAAGTGTATATCAATGTAAAAATTAAATAATTTGACTTTTTATATATTCCAAACAGCTGAAGTAATCAACATAACAACGCGGCGGAATTAATCAAAGTTAGAAACAAGCCCGTGTAGCGGCGCTCGTACACGGCCTACACCGCGGCGGGCGCTGATCAAACACTAGAACTTCTGCCTATACACGGTTCCCGCATTATAATGTTACCTATGTGGATGTTTGGATTTAATTGCTAGCTTCAATTCAAGGAGATAATTCACTTGTCAGCGAACGGAAAATTGCGCAAACGAAATATGCCTTGACGTAAATATTGTTAGATTATAAGATTTGTTTGATTTTACCACGACAAAAATTACCTATTCTTAAGGTAAAAAAATAAATATTTAATATGGTTGGCTTTTGGCGGATAATGAACCTAAATCGCCTTTCCCATTTGTAATAGCACCACCCCAAATCAGCTACCTACCTACCTGTTTGATGGAACGCATCAGCATTGCAATTCAGCGTGGTAATGCCGCCAGCCTTAAGGATTTTTTTTAATATTTTACTTAGTTTTGTCCTAGTTACACATAATTGTCTTCAACTTCGTGTGTTGCCAGTGATGACATATGGCACTGATACGTGGTCGCTTACTACGGGCCTCATAAGAAGGCTCAAAGTCACCCAAAGGTTAAAGGTGTGGAGAGGGCTATCCAAATCGCTAAACTTAACTGGCAGTGGGCGGGGCACATAGCACGTAGAACCGATGGCCGTTGGGGCGGAAAGGTTCTCGAGTGGCGACCACGTACCGGAAGGCGCGGCGTGGTTATTAGGCCCCCACAAGGTGGACTGATGACCTGGTCCACTGGATGCGGGTGGTGCAGGACAGGTCACTTGGCATCCTTTGGGGGAGGCCTATGTCCAGCAGTGGACGTCTTTCGGCTTATATGATGATGATGATGAACTAAGTTTTACTATAATTTTGTTAATATAAATTATCGTCTTATAATAAATTATCTACTATATAGTAAGTCTGGGACATTAATGGATGTCGTAAATATGTAGTCTAAAAAGATGCAAATTATCTACCCGCCTCACACCTGCATCCCACGCGACCAACCCATGTCTGGAACTTACCACTCTTTCCACCATGTCCGATTTACTTTTCACTCGTGTCAATGACTCATTAGGGCCCGCAATGCATTAAAACTTTCCCAAGAGCGCCGAGAGCGCGGCCCTTTCAACACGGTATTCGCATTAAACAGAAAAATTTAAATATCATCACCTTAATTGGACCAAATGGTGCTAATTATATTTGTCTTAGATGTTCATATTACCGTTGCGTAGTAATAATCTGGACAGTTTTTATGCTCATACGCGTCTCATTATCCGTATTTTAACACCTTCATTTGGTTTAAAGACTCTATTTTACCGTTATTATTTTATAAATCGTAATACAATATAAAGTTAGGATATTTGAATACGGCTGTACTATTTGTATATTTTACATTACTTACCTACAAAAAAAGAATATCTGGTTTATCGCCTAAGCATTTTTTTTGTAATTTGTTCTTAAGCTTTAATTCTCGGTCCTTTAACACAGGGAATCCAAACATTTATTGACAACATATTTTTGACCATAAATGTTTCATTTCATTTCAATTTGTATGATTACTTCACAAGTAATTATGTAAATGCGATATACTGGAATTTAAGCTTTGAATAATATTAAACAACTTTCACTATTATTTACTATCCAGATTTAAAGGAGTCACTTGTTTCAATAATTTTGCAAAACCAAAGTTACACACAGTTAAAGTTTAAATTAATTAAAATCGTACAACTGGATATAAAATAAAAAAGTCGGTATACAATAAAGCCAGATTAACAGTGTCAAATGAATTTAAATTAAATAATTGGTAGTTGCTCCTTTAGTGCGTACAAGTAACTCCATAGTTTGTAAACTCCATAAGTCTCAACATCTCGATATACTCACAGTACACTGTGTAGTAATCATAAATAATGCGCCATAATTCCCGCTGTAAGTTAAAACAGTGCCATAACACATGGTGCAGACACATAGTTGTAGAAAGCAATAAGTTATCCCTTCTCATCCCAACTATTCCCTTGACTCGAACCTAGCGCCATGTATCTAGCACTCACTGGCTTAGGGATAATGGAAGTGGCAAAAGGCGGTGCGAACTGAGCGGGGTGAAGCGAGGTTTCAATTTCAAGTAATAGAACAGATTTAATGCGCAGCTTGCGTCGTAAGTAATTCAAATAAGGCGCAGAACAGAACACATGCCACGTTGCGTGGACTGCGTGAACGCGCGTAGGTACCCGGTCAGACAACACGCGAAGAAGATATACGTCCAAAACTGTAAGGGTAAGAAGGGATGTTTCGGAATGCGTCTTGTGTGATCTGATCCGGAATGACAATGTTCTGACTCCAATCTTATGAAATGGGAAGGCATATAACTTTTAAAATTTAGTGTTACCTAATCAATTTAACGTTATGGTTGATTTGTTCCAGGATTTTCCTTCAATCTAAACTAATCCCAACAGGCAAGGTGTTTTTGTCTGAATAAATTATAGAGAAAGTATCTACAAGAGTTAAAAGACACTAAAAAATTGCGGTGTTTAGACAATCGTTCAAAGTCTTCCTTCATTTTTCTAAAATGTTCAATTCCATCTTATTATTATTTAACCTATTGCAATGGCGTTTGTGTAATTTGAAAGGTGCGATTGTTAATATTTAAATGCCAAAACATTCAGTCTAAGAAAAAGAAAGTAGTTTATTGAAAATATGCGACGTGTAATAAGACACATTAAGTTAAAGCGCTGCAATAAATCGAAAATTAACGTCACTTCTAGCACCATAACTAACCCTTCCAAATACGAAAGTTGCACGCTCGCACCGCGCGCCGTACAATATATCACGTTTTGATTCAGCCGTGCCATAAACAATACAATATATCAATATAAGGCAGACGGTGGCGAAATTTGAGCGTAGCCAGTGCGTAACATTTATGTGCCGTGTGTTGTGGGCTTTATAACGTTGTTACTTTTTTGATTTTATTGTGTTTACGTTCATAAATTAGATAGAACTATGTTTAAGTAGCGCGGACTGTAATGTGTAAATCATAAATATTGTTTTGAAATAACTGAAGTTAAACAGCGAAGATTGTAGATATAATACGTGACAGGTTTATAATACCTACATGTGATCATGAAATTACTACATGCGTGGTCCTGAAAACTGCTGGTCGATTACGTAACGTTTCGAGCGTACGATAGGTAGATCAAAAAGCTATTTTTTTGTACGGGAGATTGACAATTAAAGCGTTCTAGCGTTTGTTTAAAAAGTTACGCAACTACCTATCCCTGTCTATATTCATCCTCTCGATAATAATTTCAATAGATATTATGACTAGAAATGATCTGAATAACCTCTGCCTATCCATAACGGATTTTTCTCACAATAAAAAAAGTCCAATTATAAAATCCTTTTTCCTTTCTCCTTTTGTATTTCATTTTAATATCTCATCAAACTCGACGAATAATCGCGCAATGCATACAAAGCTTGAAATAGTTGACAAAATTTACATTATGAAGTCAGCTAATTTAATGAAACGAAGCTAGGCCGTGCCAAGGCTCGCCACGAGCATGTAGCTTAAATACAGCCGGTTAATGAAGTTGTTCGGTTCACGCACCGCCTTGCTTTATTGTCGGCTCCATACATTCACTCGTACATTGATAAACTTTGTAGCCTTGCGAGCAAGTTTCTATCGGAGTTGTTGTTATATTTAATTTCAGAATGTGTTAGGGGATAAACAGAATGTTGGCACACCGAGAAGAAATAATGAAACATCAGATTAAAAAGCTAATCAGGAGGTGGTCAATTAGTTTTTTTTTTAGTAGGTACCTATGACTAATTTATTTTACTTAAATTCATATATAGTTGCTTTACTTTTCACTGTCAATAAAACGAAAATTTTGGTAATGATAAAAATCCCAGACAATGATGAAAAAAAAAACAAAACGCAATTATAATTGCTACATAGGTACGATTAGGGTGTCTGACCAAGACATTAATGACTGATAACATCGAGGGGACATAACTTAAACTACCAAGGTCTCCGAAAAAAAAAACAGCCAAGTGCGAGTCGGACTCGCGCACGAAGGGTTCCCTACTATCCACGTCCATACTAATATTATAAATGGGAAAGTGTGTGTGTTTGTTTGTCCGTCTTTCACGGCAACGCAAAACGGAGCGACGAATTGACGTGATTTTTTAAGTGGAGATAGTTGAAGGGATGGAGATGACATAGGATAGTTTTTATGCCCGAGATCATCCCCTAACCCCCGGGGGTGAAATGGGGGTTTGGTTTTAAAAGTTTGTATGGAGCTGCGATATGAACGAGTTCCACGCGGACGGAGTCGCAGGCAGAAGCTAATTATCTATAAAAACGGCACAAAATCACGTTTGTTGTACGGGAGCCCCCTTAAATATTTATTTTATTCTGTTTAGTATTTGTTGTTATAGCGGCAACAGAAATATATCATCTGTGAAAATTTTAACGGTTATCTTTCACGGTTCGTGAGATACAGCCTGGTCCTGGTGACATACGGACAGACGGACGGACAGCAGTCTTAGTAATAGGGTTCCCATTTTACCCTTTGGGTACGGAACCCTAAAAAACATACGGATCATTAATGCGGTAAAGTAGGCACCTCTAACTACGAAATTCTAATCAATCTCTTTTTGTTCCTGTTTCACACTACAGAAAGTGGGTCTCTATTGTTTCCCATAAAATTTAAGATCCGATTTTTTCAGTCCATAACGTTTTCCACCATAATTTTTTATAGTCATATTGTCGAAAGTCATAAAATTTAACAATATACATTGGAGTTACGATTTTTGCAGGTCATCATTATTGTTAGTCATAAAATTGGTTAGCCATAACGTTCAATGTCCCGGTGGTATGCAATTACATAATGTTACAGGCAATAATCTAGTTTGTAATAATTATTGTAAGGTATTTTTTCGCAAGTCATAATGATTGGTAGTCATGTGATTAGTTAGTCATATCATTCAATTTCACGGTGGTGTCACTCTTTATAATATTAAAGCCCATAAACACACTCCCAGAAATATAATAAAATACATGGTTTTTTTTACTACCTACCGAACGTTACTGAACGCGTTCTTCCAAACTGCTTTATAACATACCCACATACCCATTAATTATAATTAATGTGGGTACTTTGGCAAAAATAAAGAGTGATGCGATTGAAAGATATTTATGCCGCTCACTGTTTTGTTTAGTGGTCAGAATACGTTACAATAAGTATGTTTTGTTTTGAAACTTTTTTCTCTAAAATCAAATCAAATGGCCGAAATATTTGACCCGAAAGTTAGGAAAAATATGTACTTGTCAACATTTCAATGAATGTTGTGTCATTATTGTTTCTGGCGCTTCGCCGGCCGCTGCCGCGGTACGCTCGCTTCTCTCGCTCGGCTCGCGCGCTTAGGGTCACGGTACAACTAACACTCCTCCTCGCTTCGCTCGTCGTCGTACCTACACCGACCTGCCTCAGAAGTCCAATATCTTGGCCATTTTTAATTTCAGGGAAAAAGTTTCTAATAAAACATCCTTATTTAAACGTATTCTTTACGAAACAGTCATAAACCTTTCGCGCAGTAGTACCTTGTACCCCTTTCAAATGTATGTCTAGAAATGTTTCTGAGTAATTATCTATATGACTTTGGATGTTATAGATTTGGTCTCTTAGACGTAATTCACTTTAGGCATTGAAACGATATGAATAGCAATCATTAGTACGTTGAAAAATATGCCTTAGAAAATTTATGAATAATTATCGATAGACCTTTGATCGTTATGGACATCAATTTCTGACTTTTGTGATTATAATACTTAATATTATGAGTCATTAATGTTAGAACTACAAAACGTTATACTTAACAAAGATTATGACTACTGATGTTTATGTCTATAAATTATATGGATATCAATTTCTGACTATCGAAATTCGGAACAATAAGTTTATGGGAAACAAAGGGACCCCACAGAAAGTATACAAGGTGTTTGTAAATACGTGTCAGGACTTTCAAGGATGGTAGAAGAAGACGGTAAAAAGTTGTTAATTAAAGTGTGCATTTTGAGTATTGCCTTAGTGGCAGCGAAACGTCAATCACACAAAGGGACCGTTTGAAATGTGTTGCTGGAGACGGACGGAAGGCATAACCTGGACTGAAAGGGTAACAAATGAGGTCGTGTTACAGAAGGTTAAGAGAAGAGAGCGATCTTGACCACCATCAACATTAGAAAGAGGGAAATGACTGGTCATTTGATACGGCACAACTTAAATGCTTTAAACAATCATGGAAGGGAAGATAGAAGGAAGGAAAGGCCGAGGACAACCACAGCGCTGTTAAATGGACCAAATAAAGGAAGAAGCTGGTGTCGTGTCGTATCAGGAAATCAAAAGGCTGGCGTACGACAGAAGAATTGAAAAATTCTCCTCCGACAATAGGATGAGAAGAAGGAATCAATTTTGACATCTTTGACCATACTTGCTTTGCAAACGAAATGAAAAACGTCGCACAATCAGCGACCCACAATATATTCGTATAACGATTCTGATATTAACTGATAACACATCGCCAAGCCGATTGTAGTCATGTTCAACCTGATAAACCTTTCACTGTTCAGACCAGTAGACCAGTTTCCTTAGACAGATCAATTATAGTAGTTGAATATTAATCCGATTGGTATAAATGGTAATTCAGCGCATTCAGGTACATTCCAATATGGAACTAGCGGCATTTTCAAGGCATTTGTAAAGCATAGCATGGTAGGTACACTGCCAAACAATCTAGGCGTAACAAAAGGATAGCATAATTTTTAACAGTCAAGATCAAGTGCACACAAACTTACATCTGTACAAGTTTGTAAGTAGTACGGTGGCAAAATCGCAAAAAGTCGTCTCCTTCACGATTTTCGTGGACATCTCTTCTAAATACCTAAAACTAGTATGGATGTGTTCCTTGTTGTCTCCAGGGTACGAATCTGCCGGTTTTAGTAAAGGGAGAGGGGGACGGACATAGCTGTGACGTCACAAAGATGGCCGCCTACGGTCATCGATTTCTGTTCAAATCTCGGGTTCTATTTTACTGATTGCTTCGTGTGAGGTGTCATTTGAAAGCATATTAAACGTACTATAATTGATTTTCTGAACGCTATGACGTACGATCAACAGTTTTTTAATTATTAGTAAAAATATGACTTTTTTACTCCTTGCGTTTGAACGAGTACTAATAAAACATGCTTGTAACTCAATAAATAATAACTTTAGCGTAATTAAAGTCATTAAAAAGATAGGTAATTTTATAAGCTTACCAAAAATGTAAATTTTGTTGGTGTACACTAATAAATAACCAAGTAATAATATTTTTTGCGAATTACGCACCGATTAACTATCACCACGCTCGACTCTGCTAGCGATCGCTGGCGTCACATCGCGCCTTAAGAAACAATTTTTTTGTTTTCCGAGTAATTATACGAGTCAGACGGTCATGATACGCACCTAAAGCAGTAAAATAAAGGCCACCTCAGGAACTTTGTAGCCCGAGCCGAAGGCGAGTTGATTGGTCTGAAGCGTACTTTTTCACTCCCTCACACACACAATTTTATGTCTTCTTTCGGCTGACAAGTGAGATTGTTATTGCCAATTTACGCCTGGTTGATGTAAAATTAGTCTAGTTCCTAGTATTAAGTTGAACATAATAGTACATTACGTAACTAGGGCGGTGAATTCGTGATTGCCCCAGATCGCAGGTGTTTGTGGCCCAAACCGAAGGTGTGGGCCGTAAATATTCGCTCTGGGGCTTTACGAATTACCGCCCGTGTTGTGTACAAACCCGTACGCGCAGCGTGCAGTAAAACTCGCATAATGGCCAGGTGTGATGTACTTAAATAATAAAACAATGGTCGCAAGCAGCTTTGTTAGACAACTAGCTTCCGCCTGCGACTTGGTCTGCGTGGACCCGGGATAAAAGTAACCTATATTTTAATCCAGGCTATAAATATCTTCGTGCAAAATTACATCCAAATCAGTTGAGCTGGTTAAGCGTGGTTGAGTAACAAACATCTAAACATCAAACATCCAAACTTTCGCATTTATAATATTAGTAGGACTAGTTTTGGCCCGAGGTAACCCGTGTTGTACTTTGAGTTGTGCTTTCCAAATCTGACTTGTTTTGGTTATGTATTTCCTCGCAAAACCTTCGTCATTATACGCAGAGCTTGGCCTGCCGCCTCGCTTACCATGCCCTCTCTTTCGGGTCTTCGGCCCTCAAGTTGTCGGCGCAGGCTCGCGTGGAGAGCGAGCTCTGAAGGGACGCTTCAGACCTGCAGCCCTACGCAATGCTCGGCCTGCCTCCTCGCGTGCATGCCTTCGGCCCTCAGGTTCGCTTGTAACACATTCAGGAGTAGAGTATTCGAGGGCGCACTCTGAAGGGTCGCTTCCGGTCTTTGGCCCTCGGACTCACGTGGGGAGCGCGCTCTGAAGGGACGGTCCGGGCCTTCGGGCGCCGAGATTCACTTGTTAGACACTTAAGAGTAACAAAGTGTCCTCGTGGGCCCGCCTTTTAGGCCTTTGGCCCTCTGGCTAGCGTGGAGAGCCCGCTCTGAAGGAACGCCTCTGGCCTTCGACCCTACGCAGAGCTCGGCCTGCCACCTCGCGTGGCATGCTGCTCTTCTTCGGACCTTCAGCACTCAGGTTTGCTCGTAGGACACATAGGACTACTAAAGAGTCCACGTGGGCCCGCCATTTGGGCCTTTGGCCCTTTGGCTTGCGTCGAGAGCCCACTCTAATGGAACGATTCGGGCTTTCGGTCCTACGCAGAGCTCGGCCTGCCGCCTCGCGTGCCATGCTGTCCTCCTTCGGGCCTTCGGCCCTCAGGTTTGCTTGTAGGTCACTTAGGAGTAGTAAAGTGTTCACGTGGGCCTGCCCTTCGGGCCTTTGGCCCTCTGGCTTGTGTGGACAGCCCGTTTTGAAGGTACACTTCGGTCCTTCGGTTTGTTTTAATGCACTTAGGAGTAGTAAAATGTCCGCGTGAGCTCGCCCTTCGGGGTCTTTGGCCTTAGTACTCGCGTGAAGAGCACGCTCTGGATTGACGCTCCGGGCCTTGGGCCCCGCGAGCCTCACCGCTCGCCTTCGGGCTGTGTTGGTCTGTTCGAACTTGTTGCCTGCAAAACTGCAACGACTTGCAGCTGCTGAACTACAGCTCCATAGTTCGCAAAAAATATCAGTCGAAAAACTATAAATAAAAATATCTATACGCATCTCAAAAAACATTTTTTCATATAGCTGTTGCGAGAAAGGTATTGTAACGAATCACCACGTGCAAATGTCTCCAAATTCAACCGCAACTTGCACTCGAATGAAATGAAGTATACGCGGGCGTGGGGTATGGCAAGAGTGCCCTTGTTGCCAGTTTGGGTCCTAGTCCTCGGGCTGGATTTTGGTGAAAGCTTGCGGCCTACATTCAAAGAAGTTATGAATTTATAATACCTTTTTATTGAGACATATTTATCTGTCTAGGGGGCGTGTACAACACAAATCAAGGCATCCCCTGAAACACAATATTTATTAATTGACTACAGGAACACACAGGATGGATGCCTTGATTTGAGTCGTACACGCCTCCTAGACAAAGAGACGCTGATGCTTTCCGCCCACGAGAAAAAGAGATGTAACACTCTTCGGGAATCGCTGTTGTAGACTCGATAAATACCTAACTTAGTGAAGTTTTATTAAAATTTCATAACGTGAGATTTTAGGTGAGATAAAATACTATAGTATTAACTTGATTGTGTCGTAAAATTATGTATTGTTTGAGTAGGCTGAGTAAAAAAAAGGAAAATACAGACCAAACTCTGGTTTTTTTTCTATCGAGGAAATTGTAAGTAATCACGTATCGATAAAATCAGATGTACAATCATATAGTCGAATCATATATCTGAAAATCAGACCTTATTGTTTCTTAATATAGTCAGAACGGCGTTTCAAAGTACGCGATATTTTTAATGCACCGCCCTAAGCACCACGGGGATGCCCTAGGGCAACAACAACCACAGCAACACCAATAGCAACAACAGTACCTTTCATTTGGGAACACCAAAATTGAACTCTCATAGTATTTCAATCATACGCAGCATGCCGGTTGCCGCGGACTTGCGTTACGGAATTGGCCATAAATGACATGTTTATTATTTAATGACCTCAAATTGCATATCATTGGAAAGCTAATAAAATGTTTGATATTTTTTACAATAATATTTATCACGCTAAAGTATCCTTTTGTCGAATTATGACGGTAAGAAAGCAAAACGTCTAAGGTAAAAAGTTCTATTTTTTTAATTATTTTACAAACGGTTGAATGTACGTTACAGAACTCAAAGAATGAATGATAGAACATTTAACATGCTTTCAAATGACACCTCACATGAACCGATCAGACAAATAGAATCCGAGATTTGAACAAAAATCGATGACCGTCGGCCGCCATCTTTATGACGTCACAGCTATGTCCGTCCCCCTCTCCCTTAACTAAAACCGGTAGATTCGTACTCTGGAGACAACAAGGAACACATACATACCAGTTTTAGGTATATAGAAGACGTGTCCACGACTTTTATCAATATTGGCCAATTTCCGCCGTACTAAAGCGCTTAATGCGAGTTGTTACGGAATATCGTACGAAAGCAAATGCCACTGTTTACAAACGCAAGAATTAAACGATTAACTATTTTTTTTTTCTAAGTATTATATTATTTACTTCCAATATGCACCTAACTATAGGTAACTCAATTCAATTAAATCTACCCAAATCTTAATTAAGTCACGTTACTCATGTACTTGGCGTACAAGGCTTGGCCACGACTTCCAGCGGCGGCGGCACCGGCAGCGGTGCGCCATAAGTAGGAGCAAGAGGCCGCGGTCCGACCTCTCGTTCTCGCGTATGCCACTCCGCCGCCGCTCAAAGTCGTGGCGGAGCCTTTACAATGTTGCACTAATAAACGCGCACACATTACCCTTATTACAAGCTACAAGGAAAAATGTTTAATACAATAGAGTGTCGCGAAAAACCAACGTTGTCTCATGTTTATGAGCACTGGGGTCAAAAATGTCATATATTTGCCTAAAAAAATGTAATAGAACGCTAACCGTTGACAACGCGTCCATATATCATAATCATAAGGGTGTTGATTCACTTGCGCATAAACGTACGCGCGAGGGCAAAAAATATTTTTCACATACAAAATTTTCCAATCCATTTTTTTCATACATACAATTTTTCGTAACGTTTGACGGATGAGCAGGCGGTTGATTGATGATGAGTTGATGTTTAAACATGGGTGTTGATGAATTATTGAATACTGGTAATGGTAATTTTTTTTTAATTGTGTGTGTAGTTGAATTGCAATAAAAATTACAATGTATAAGTACTTAATAGGATTACTATTGCGTCTAACAATTGTTGTCATAATATAGACTGAAGGTATGTTACAAATTTTGGTATACGTAGAACAGAGCGGCAACCACGTAACGTTTTGGACGCGCGTTGTAGATATAACTGTAATTTTTCTATAGGTATAAAAATTTACATTTAGATCTTCATATCGTAAGTACAATGCATTATTTATTTATTTATTTATTTATTTATTGCAACCATGGTATTACAGATCTTATATAAATACTATAAATAGTACAGTTTCACATGGACCCTGTTACGGCATAGCAATGAAAATATTTAATAATATAGTAAGTATACATGCAGCAACAATTTTATTGTGAGTCGAATTTACATTTTATTCTAGGCGAGTTATCATGGTCAAAATTTCATGACATGCTATTGTGGTGTTGTTTACAATTTTACTATTAATTCTTAAATTATTATACATTGTTTTAATTCTTAATACATTTTGTGATTAGATTATTCTTTACTCATATAGTTATTATTACTTGACCGACCGGCTGGTAACATTTTGTGAACATTTATTACATAATCTTTATCGTAGTTGAAGGCGAGGCTTCAACTATTTCTATAAATATTGAACATTAAATAAGGCATTGTTTCACCAACCATTATTTACTGAAAATTTGCTTGTAATCTACAACCTTAAAAATTGATTGTTTTACCTAACCGATTAGTGGAACACGCGTTTAAGCCGAGTCCTGACAGAGACGCACTCGAGCCCCTATGTCGCCCCCATATTTCTTAAGGGGTCAGAGAGGGCCCCAAAACCTAAATTACTCCCGATACGCCCCTGTCTCGCGCAGCCAGGGGTGGGACCGATAGTGTCAAAAAAAGATAAAAATAATATAAATTGCGCATTTTACAGATTCTTCTTTTCTCTTTCTTGTTTTTTGTTTGTTTTTTTTTTACAAACACAATACTGCATAACGTTTCTATTCGACATAGTACGAATTTTACGGGTAAAAATGAAATTGGAAAAAAGTATCAACTATTTACTTGCTTTTAGCATTTCTGCTACCATTCATATACTTAAGTAGGTAATTGTGTATTTTTTTATTTACGCTAAAATAATTAAGCATTCAAATATAACTAAACAGTTCAATGTTACTATAAATATCTAACCACGTCACACGTGTAGGCTAGGCTTAGAAACAAATTATGTATATGTACTCGTATATAAACATATTAAGGGAAGCATCATTTAGTAAGTACCTACATTAAATTCACATTAGGAGATCCTGCGAGGGTTGAGTTATCTGCCCACTGGAAAAAATAAATTAATAAAAATACATTCAACATTTACAAAATTTAATTTAGGCGGAGGCCAAGAAAAAATATTAAATTGTATGGAAATGATAACGAGTGCTCGGTGAGTTTGAATTAGCTACGTAATCTATTACGCTTTGTAGGCAATTTATAAAACGATTCCTCTCGAGCTTCTGGAAATTTGTAAGTAAATGTCCGAAAACAAATCGTTCTAAAATGTCAAATAAATGTAGTAACTAAAAGTTATTCATTTTCTGTTGTACTACTCGAAATCAACATTTATAATATATATTAATTAATACATATTTCATTCGACGTATGTTTATATAACTTTCTTCATTTCTCTTGTAATTTATATAAATTTTAATTGTAATTTGTTATACTTTACCTATGTACCTAATTTGTTTTGACATGTAATACCAATACGCACGTAAAGTTAAACTGTAAGTGCTGATATTGAAATAAATAAATAAATAAATAATCTAATTGAAAGTAGGTAATGTTTTTTTAAAACTAGATTATTTACTCTACATACATATTATCCACCACGGGCTAAAGAGGCAAATTTATACCCAAGGACCCATTTAAAGATTTTGCCATGGAAAAATTGTTAACACAACCTCATTTACGTACCTACCTTTTACTATCTTCATTAACGGCTATTTTCCCACTTTTCATCACAATCATTACCCTTTCGTCACCGCCAGGGCGACCAAACCGCACGGTCGCAGACAGCCATTCCCCACCAAGGCACGTTTAATATTAGAAGTCCTGATTTATGTCCTGCCCCCGTAATTAAGTGTCTGTACACTACAAACGTGTGTGCGCCGCACTAATTCACTACTACGATTAATAGGAGGAAGCCTGATCACTGCCCGAAAACTGAGTTATGCAATGCTTTCGAAAAGTTCAGAAAAATGGCGGACAAGTGGATGATTTACGGTCTAGGTCGAGATGCGCTGGATAGCTTTATAGAGTATATTTATGAAGAAAACTTATTATGTATCTACGTATTCAAAAAGTATTTTATAAATATAATGTTTTACGCTTAAAATAAAAGAGCACATTTGATTGTGATTTGGTGTACCAGGGAATATTTGTTATAAAATTTTCATATAGAATTTGATAGAAGCATAAATTCTTTTAGCAATATTTTAGTTTCTGAAAGACCTTTAATCTTCAGTTAATAGAGTCTTAACAAAACTTGATCAAATAATTTGTTTAAAATGCCTATTAATACGTCGGTGGAAATAAGAAATGTAATACTAAATTTTAACTAACGGCCTAGGCGGTCGAAATTTTTGGCAGATCTCCCATCTCTAACAAGCCGGTCGGGATATATTCTGATTGCTCTTAGTAATATGGCCGGGTTATCTATAACGGATAAATAGAATTCTCATTACCTACTGTTTGCCGCTGCAATATTGAGTGGCCGAATTTTTAAACAAAATGCTGTTCTTCTTCTAAATCTTTGTATATTTTCTGCATGAAGTTTGTGTTGCCGTCTTTATTTGTGCAGTCTGACTTGCTTTAAATCATATAAACGTAAGTACCTACATGCATGGGATGAGTAAGTTATGCTTGATTGAGTAACTTAATGGCGTCTTATGGATCTTTTGGAAGGTATATTTATAGTTTTCAAGTACGCTTTGTTACGAGAACTCGTGTCCAGGAAATGAAAATCCTCCACTAAATCCTCTGATAGGAAGACTGCAGTTTACGGTTGGTGTTGCCAAAATACGTTTACTCAGGTAGCACAATCAATCATCTTTCTAGCCTTTGATAATGTTGGCAATATATCAAGATTAAAAGGGAATTTCTTTACGCTAATATATCGTAAATATTAAAAGGCAACAGCGGTTTAAAAACGTAAAAAATGTAGCGCAAAACTAAGCACTATTTGAAGAGTAAATATACCGTTGCCTCCGCGAAAGTTGCCGCATAGAGATGTAAATACAATGTCAGGCCATTTAAATACCGGGCGTTTAAAAGGCTAGTGTTTATCTTCAAAGCTGACACTACAACAATGTCGTATATAATTCCTAATTTATGCACCGACAGCGTGTCTTCACAGTGCAGGCCGGGTATAACTTAGCTTGGCAGTTGGTGCGTTAATCTCGGCGGCGAATACAGCGGAGCGTAAATCCAATTAGTATAAGAACTCATTAAATCAATTCGTTTAGAGGACAGTAATGTATCGCGCACATCTCTTTGTTGCGGATGGTTGCAATACAAACTAATTCTGCTATTTGTTGAGTAAAAAGGGCTGCTGACAAAAAGATTAATGTTTTGGGGTTGATTTAACTTCTTCGATTTTTGAGTGCACTTAGCGAAGCTTTGAAATTGTTAAAGCCGTTGGGGACGCTTTGGTTTTAAAATCCCCTGTTGAACTGTAATGTGTTGGGTTTGTCTGTAGATGTAAAATGTTCTAAGGTGTTGTATTTTCTCAAAGAATAGCAATTCCTACGTTTCTTTCATATGCCTGCCAATTGTATATTAAGTCGCTTTATAAATTTAACTGTGTACTGCTTATTCACAACACTGATATATTTGAACTGAATGCAGGTGGCGCAAGACCGGCCACTCTGGCACTCTTTGGTAGGCCTATGTCCAGTAGATTTTCGGGTAATATGATAATGATGATATTTGAACAATTTTCATATTATGTTCATGTTTAATTGGTATAATATTGATCATATTGAAACTGAAGAATAATATTAAATGGCATCAATTTAGATAAACGTTTTAAACCGAAACATCTGCAATGTTGTAATTGACGCCCGCATAAAACACACACTAGGGTGCAGAGTTAGTAGACAGACAAAAAAGCATGCACTTTATTCGCCTTTTCATTTCACTGTGGCGATTTAAATCGTATAAACAGAAACTGTTTTATATGCAGCATTTTAACGGGAGTTTCGGGCTATATTTTATACGTGGAAATACATGTATGGATTTCGTTGTTTCAATTCAAAGCATTATGTACGAAAAACGAGAATCAAAAATGTACCTGTGTTCTGCACGGTTTTCAAAATGAGATTATGTCACCGGTTGGCTGTGGCGAGAGGCAATAAGTATAGCCGTCAATATTAACAATCAAAATAATGATAATTAAACACTATTGGTGGATTCGATCCTTCTGTCGTGACATACTTAATACATTTCAAAAGCCCTCATTATATGGCATTCCCCTTTGGTCAAAAATATAGTTACCTGGTTATAATTATTTTGTAATACCTACTTACAATTGAACAATATTTTTTAAAATATTTTTTGTCTCTACCCCACATTTTCTGCCAGACTGAAACTTACAACGCAAGTGCAAAACACGTCGAAAATAGCACTAATTACTTCGTGGCGAGTGCTAATCCATCCCGGGCATATCTCATTCAGCGCATATCCGATACAAAGGCTGGCCGTTGGAGGAGCAATAAATTAGAAGGAAAGCTGCGCCAGGATTTCCCCTGGGTTTATTCTCACTCAAGAGCCCGCCTAATCCAGGGGCCTTATTATACTACCCCTTAATACCAGCTCAAGACTACTTGAAAATTTTCTCGGGAAGTAAACGCTTTAGTTTTGTTTCTTTTCGACCGTCTCGCGGATTTTTCTTTTTATGCGCTATTGGAATAAATTCAGGGTTGTTTTTAACGCGTGTTCTTCGTTTGCTTTGTTGGAGTGTCTGATTCGTCTAAATACGAAATAAAAGCACTGTACTTCACGAAACTATTATGTATATATAATATAAGACTATTTTATCTGAAGCATTTACAATTAATATAATGCATGAATTAAGTTTTCTTAAAGTCTATTGGCTAGTTTTATTATGTAGCTATCAAAAAAAATACCGATATGGTTTTCGCGTCGTCATGTCAGTCTTTTTTTAAAATTCCTCCCGTACAAACCATCAATTCAATTCAATTCAATCCAATTGTTTATTAATAAAATATAAAATTTTATATGTCAATTGCTTATACTATAATAGGTACTTAACTTATGTATTCCAGTTACATTAAGGTTACGATAAAGATTTGGGAGGCGAGGCTGAGTCAGCGAACCGTTTTGGTGTTGTACCAATTTACTACAGGTAGGTATGTGTACATATTAGCTCTCGAAAAAGGCCTCGACTGAGTAAGTAGGCATTCGATAACAATTTCGTTTTACGTTTTTTGTTGAATGATCCATCACTAGTAGCTTGTTTTATTTCTAGCGGGATCTTGTTAGGTCCTACCGTGTGCATACCTACACTTCCTACATTTGGCAAGTCGCGACTTTGGTGGATAGAGTTCACCAGACCTTCTGCAATTTGCACCTCGTATCAGAAATGTAATAAGTGTAAATTCCCAAGTAGGTACCTACTCGTAATCCTACATCCTACATACTTTGAAATTCTTATAATTAACCGATACGAGCTTCCAGATTATCATGATCATATGCAATCTACTAATTACATCTAACAAATAAATACGACCCGTCAGCCACGTATGTCATACTTTTATCTACCCATCGACGTTAGACCGCTATGACCAAAGCACCGTATACTTCGCTACCAATTTCTCCAATTTAAATTGTCTATGAGTGCCGACTGAAGTCAGCCGGCGCGCATTCTTGGGTTATCGGCGACGCAGGCGCACCGAGCGAAAGGGATAGCACGCGCCGACAAAAATCACGCGCGACAAGGACGCAGCGCGCACGCAACAGCAGTTCGTTTTTTAAATAATTGAGTCAGGAATGACGATAGGCACCCGACAATGCAAGACAATTCCAAGCTGGTAACCCTAACACGTATGGCCTTACATTTTCTTCTGTATTTCTTTATTAAATGCTTCTGTTAGTTAAACTCATTAGTGAATTAGCGATCATTCGTTAAATACCTATAATTGCACAAAAATGCTTTCAAACCGCCAAACGTCAATAGGAAATATGTCGTTGTTGTATTCTTGTTGAAGAATTTTAAAATCATCTGATTTACATTGTATACTTTGTCTGATATACCTATCAGTACACGGCGGTTAGAAAATAAATCATTAAAACAGTACTTAGCTAACAAAAGGACATACCTATAATTTAGTATGCAGTATGTACCTACATATAAGATTATTTAAACAGTCCAGATCTAAAACAGTGTCAATACCAAACTGCAAGTGAGTATTTCAATTATCCACCCATCAGACTACATTATACCGTGTACAAACACCTTAACTAAACGGTTAATAAACAAAGTGTAATAACTAACCACAGAACAACTAAATGACAGTCGAGATAATTATTTCCAAGTATATAAATCAGTGAATTCTATTTTCAAATTAACATGCGCGCGAGTCGTTCCTAATTTGAACAAACCTATAATTAAGGCCGGCCATCTGATTGGTCGAGGCAGCTAGAGACGGGTTCCTTTATTTGCCAAAAGTACCTAACCGTCTATTTGTTGCCACTGGCCTTAGATAGGATTAGAGGAGAGGCACTAAATGTTTATTTAGAATGTATTGTGACGTTTTGGTCACCAGAGTGGGATTTATGAACTCGTTAGGAATACAAGAATTATAGAATGTCCTTGCCACTTTGAAACCAAAAATCTGCTCGTAACTAAATTCTTGTAAAATATTTTATGTCAATTGCACACAAGATATCTACATTTGAACATTTTGAACTAGCGAGCGAAATCAGCAAAGTTCTACATTTCAACTTGGCCAAAAATGCTTTTTTATGTCCTGCTGTTTTCTCCTCTACAGGCTAGGCCGCATTTCTCAACTGATTCTCCTGAAATTATGTGAGCAGATTTTAAAATTTATTTAAGAACCTTAAAAATTAAAATTTTGTCCATTCAGTTTTTGGATTTATTTATTTTTTTCAAAAAGACAGATTTGTGAATTCTATAGCTTACAGAGTCATTAGTTAATTAGTCAATTCAGATAATGTTTGCAAAGAGATACCTAACCAGGGAATTGAACTACCGTAACTTTGTATCCTTTGTATCCTAACGACTGCACCATATTGTTTTGACTAATTTATTATTCTGACGTATGTTCCAACCATACATCTAAATCATCCATGTCCAGAATAAATTCTGAACCTTTAGAAATGACCTGACCTGTTATAAAAGAAGAATTCCTGACTGAATCATCAACGCACAGCCGAAACTACTAATGGTAGAGATTTGATTTTTGCACAGTAGGTTACTTTTATAACGTGGGCTAGAGATAAGACAGGATTTTTGGAAAATTCACCTTTAAGGGGGTTAAATAGGGGTGCAATGTTTGTACAGGAAAAACTTTTTTTTTGAGCTAGAGACTTGAAACTTGTAGAAACAAAGTGTGAATTTTTCAAACCAAATATTTCTGCAGAAAATTTTGTTGAACTCAACTTATAGATAGGTATCTACTTATGATCAAGTCTAAATTACGAGTATCATAAGCAATTTCAAAATCGCTCCGAGCGGTGGTGTACCTAGTCGATGAGAGGCTTAGGTATGCTGAGCAGTGGGCGACTACAGGCTGAAAAATATTTACATGATGATGAGCTCAAAATATCAAAGAAAATTTCATAATAACACTGAATAGTTCGTTATTGAACTTTTCTATGTCTAGTCCAGTGGCGACATCTTTTATCGCCGTCGCTTCTGTTTGGGTTCGTTTTGCCCGCTTCAGTCGTAAATTATGCGCGGGAGATTTGTTTCTATAGCCTGCGGTGCGATCCATCAGCGTTCCGGTCGCTAGCTCGCTTTGTTACTCGCTTGACGTGGATGGTGGACCTAACAAGTGGAGGCTATCTAAAAAGTTAAAGTATCTTCCTTAAAAATATAGAATGATTTATTAAAAACGAAATAACTGATAGTAGGTATAGGTATGTATAAATGAAGGTATATGTACAGCTCCATAAACAGTTCCGCAACACGTAGGTACTTAAACGAACCTGTGAATATACGTTATATTATTGTACATATATAAAATAGAGCAGAAACATAAATAACTCTAAATAATAATTCAGATGACAGATTTATCTACTAAACGGCCCTCCATCCAACGGCGGCGCTATAAATATTACAAGCTTTTCAACACAATTACGGAGCGAAATCTACGCAAATACTCCCCGCGCTAACTAAATTATTCCAATAAAACTGGAAACTATTGATAAGTATTTTATTCCCGTGAGATCACAGCATCTTTTACTGTTTGGCAGATTGCTCTAGATGATCCTAAAACGTTCTTGCTGGAACTCCATAGAGCTGCTAAAACGAAAAAGACCACGGTTACATATCGAGAATTTATATTTATTACACACTTTGTTGTCCACTGTGTCGCTTCCTGTTCGCTAATTAATTTATTGTGGCAGTTCACAAATTTATAGGCTCAGAACTAGACTTGTTGAATTTATGATTTAGAGATATAAGTGCCCACATTACTCAAACTATATTAACGAATTTAATGCAATATAAACATTAAAGTTCGTTAACACATGCTCGAAGTACGTGCTTGTATATTTAATTACCCTATTTGTGGTTCCGTACCCGAAGGGTAAAAACGGGACCCATTACTAAGACTCCGGTGCCCGTTCATCTGCCCGTCTGTCACCAGGCTGTATCTCATGAACCATTTTAGTCAGACAGTTGAAATTTTCACAGACGATGTATTTCTGTTGCTGCTATGACAACAAATACTAAAAACAGAAAAAAATACTATTTAAGGGGGCTCCCATACAACAAACGAGATTTTTTTGCCGCTTTTATAGATAATGGTACGGAACCCTTCGTGCGCGAGTCCGACTCGCACTTGGCCGGTTTTTTTTATCCAAGAGTTTTAATAGGTACCTACGGACTGTCTAATAGGTAAAAACAAATTAGCTTCAGTAAAAGCAAAAATCTACGGAGCGTTTACAAAAACTATAAAATCTATATTTAGTAATGGTTTTGACAGCTCCTGTAATATACTCAGCGGGGTCGAGTCCTGTGTAATGTTTTACGGTATGGGGCGAGACAATAATGGCCTGCTCATAACATTACTCGTCCTCCTCCCTACCACGAAACCAGTGCCAGTAGCGAAATTTGGGAGAATACCTTCCAACTAAAAACGATATCGACCAGTTCTACAATCACATAGTACAGGTCCTCGTACCATGAAACTACGATCATGTACGATGTTTATAACGCCAATGAGACTTTCTCAAATCCTACCCACGTGAAATTTTCGTGGTAGGAGGGATTTTTTTGTTCAGCACTCGGTGTTTATTTTGAGCTGGCCTGATGCTCCGCAGAATTCACTTAGACGTGTAAATTTCATTACAAGGTCCTGCGTGAAGGTGCTTTAAAAATTAACAACTTTTTAAAATGAATTTATCTCCTTTTAAATACCGCAATTGAGGGTAACTGTAGATGATGAAAATAGCAATTCTTTAGGAGGGCGTTAGTAGACTAGGTTTTGCAAGCAGGTTGAACTGAATGAGGTAGGTAGGTATTAGAAAAAACGAGACGGTGTAAATGGTGCTATTGTTATCAGTAATTCAACGATAAGGTTTACCCTCTGATCTACTTTTTAGTACAAAGTTTATTTATGTATTTAGGTTAGTAATCATCGTCATAATTATCGATTTAAAACCGGGTTTTAGGTTCTAGTCGGCAGAGTATTAGCCATTGCATAATTTTCTCTGATACTTCTGTAAAATTCTGATAAGAGTGATAAGACATTATATTGACCTTCTCCATGCCTTGATCCATAAACGCACATCTCGGTCTTCCGTTTCTCTTCATAAAAGGGAACATGGGCACTGAATACTGTATGACAATTACATAAAAACTCCAATTGAGGGGAATAAACACTGAGAGAGAGTAGAGCCCCGGTCTGTACGTAGAAAAGTGAAAAGATACGATACATTTAGAGAGAAAATTGAGCTACAACTATAAAAATTATTCAACAAACATATTGTATTAAAAACTGCTTCATTTTAACATATAATTTGATTCTTTATCTTTGAGTGGGAGCTATATTCTAATATAACATTCTCACTAACATATAGAGATACGTAGGTATCTTGAGTTCTAAGTTTCTAAGACAAATTGAAATAAGTGCCGTCTTTTTACCAGTCTCACGACTGTTTGCTAACAAATTATCTCATCCTACACGTTATTGTCATAGTGTTTACATACCTACCTAATTAATTATCAATTCCAATCACGACTCGCTTAGTATTCATGTTTGTTTAACCTACCTACGCAATGTTAACCACAAAAATAATACTTAGACTAACTATTTTTCATTACCTACCTCGTATCAATAGTTTCAGTGCGGTTTGAAAATAAACTCTAGCGCCTGCACTTAAAGCTGGGTTTACGGTATAATTATTGTACCAGACAGGTGGTTACAAGAGCATTTGCCGAACCAATCCGACGCCTTCGAACGCTCGCTTAGTGTGCTCCCGTGTCGTTTGAAAACGAACCGTATGTGTATAAATTAAGGTGGTTTATTGAAAGGCAAGATTGGTTCAATTAATAGGTTTCTAAAGTTACAAGTAATACATATCATGGTTTAAATTTACATAGAATGCGCGTACGGCCTAATTAGGCGGCGTATGCGCAGTATAAATCATCTCTGAGGACGTCCGTCAGCGGCCGGCGTCCACCTTTCTTCTTATTTCCTGAGACGTCTTTGATTGTGAAAGTAAGACATCATTGCTACTGCAATAGGCTGCGGACAGCTCGATTGAAAGATCTCGATATTATGAGACTGTCGATCTAAACTACCTTACAATGGCTCTTTACAATTTATAAGCAAACTCAGTGAAATCATAACAATTTTTATAAAAGTAATTTATTTTTTCTCCATGTGTAACCTTTTCATTATGTGCTACTAGATGCGCTAGCAAAGACAAACACTTTGAATTTTCCCTCAAAGTCAGAGAAGTTTAAAAATCCGTTTTAACGAAAACTTCTACCCGCATCTTTTTCCTGAGCGCTCCACAGTTTTTCACTATATTTATAACCTAACTTGACACACGGTACACGGTCATCCTCTGCCATCATAATATCACTATAAGGTTGCCATATTTTAATGGGTTTCAAACACCTTTGGAGATCCAACTGTGATATAACCTTGTCATAATATGGCTGTAACATAAGTATATGTAGAATGGTTAATTACTGCTATATGGCCAGGATGGACTGATGACCAGCGGAGCTAGCACAACTGACGCCGCGCCGCAAAGCGAGTCGAGAAAGTCTACCCTCCTCAGTCTAATTTGCACGGTGCGAGTGAGACAGGAGACGCTCAGTCTCGCGCGAAGAAACTAAGCTATACGTACTGGTAGTTGGATCTGGCTCTGGTTAAAGATCGCAGGAGTCCGCTGGATGCAGGTGGCGCAGGACTGCTCATTTTGGAACTCAGGCTATTGTGGGGGAGGCCTATCTCCAGCACAGCTGTAACGCGACGGCGCGCGAGCTCTCTCGATTTTTCTCGGACTATCCGTCTCTCTCATTAGAATACCTACTTAAAACAAGAGGTATAGTGCGAGAAAAATCGAGAGTATGTCGCGGCCATCCCATGATAGCCGTGCTGCTGTGGTTTTATTCGGCTGATATGATGATGATTGATGGCGAAGATAATAAAACAGGTTTATATTACTGTTAAATCTCGCAAATATTCCTGGTTCAAATCCCATCATAAATTGTGCGAGATAGGTGAAGTATCTGGATTTTCTTGAGTTTTAAGGATTCACGCAATTTGACATTCTCTCAATACCCTTTCTAAGATAACAGTCATGAGTTTACGAGACAATGTGAGCATTTAATTCAAAGCAAGGCTCAGATTGAAGCGATTGACGAGTGAGCGGTAACATGCGCAGGAGTTAGCCTTGAGATCTTTAACAATATTATATGAAACATTACCAAGGTGGAATAACAAAAGGAGACTCTTATTAAATGCGTATAATATGTATACCTTTATACTTATAAATACTTATAAATGTTTGCTTTATGAGCAGCTACCTATTTTATCGCGAAGATTCTAATAGCAGAGACAGCGTGTAGTGGGATATCATAAACGGACTTGAGAGAACAGAGAAGAGTAGGTAGTTTGGAACGACAAAAAGGAATAAGTATTTTATGAAGGAAGCATCATTTGTGAAAAAATACACTAGTGGATAACAATACAAGAAGAATTAGTGTCAAGTCCAAAACGTATGGCAAAATAACTGCGATTTGCATGGATATATTTCTGGCAGATAAGTAATATACAAGTATTTTTAGTATGTCAGTGCTATGCTACCCACGTGAGCAAAGACGTTAAAGAAATTAAAATCGAATACAAACCCGACTGTAATGTTCTATTCAATGAAAATTAGTTAATTTTGTACTTCAATCACTGTCTATCTGAAATAAGTATGCGTTTAATTGAGCATTTTGCCCGTGCCGTGTTGTGGTCGGGATTGTTTTTTAATTTCTACGGCAGCCTTTGGCCCATCAATCAAGTGTGTAAGCCTTGCCGAGCCGACGCACTCATTCGCCGAGCAAGTTTCTAAAATGCCACTAGCTTAGTATTATTAAATGCAATGCCATTTAATATCATTATTATAGCACCGATGATACAAAACACAAAGTCGATTTACAAATTGAACTGTCTCTACGTAAGACGTTGGCCCGGTTAGTCTAAGGTCTGCTCTATTTTTCTATGAATATGAATGGTTCAATAAGCCTGACTGCGTGGCTGCTGAAGCTGATCTGCGATTCATCATAAAAATGCTAGATTTTTGTCTTAGGTCAAATTTTTTTTTTTGATGCATTATTGGTGTAAACATTACTGGTCGTTGTATTGTTCGTACCGCTGGTCGTAAACTAAACATACACAATATCGATTAATGAAGACGACATTTACCAGCCATGTCAAAGCAACTTCCTCTCAAAAAGGCCTATGACTTGAAAAAGTGATATGATAAAGTATTATCAA
Organism: Epinotia demarniana; assembly: GCA_945867215.1. Lineage (NCBI taxonomy): Eukaryota > Metazoa > Arthropoda > Insecta > Lepidoptera > Tortricidae > Epinotia > Epinotia demarniana. The sequence continues at coordinate 9,234,637 of OX244261.1, forward strand.
TTTTATTTAAACAAATATTCACAAGAAAGGTGTGCGGCCTCAACACACCTGCATGAGTCGCATCTATTGAGTATTGTATTTTATTAGCCTTTTGCTAGCCTCAGTATTTATAACGTGGGTGGGCACGATTGAGCATAGCAAATGTACATTTTTTATCGGCTTTTATAGTCTTGATATGAACGCTACTGCAATATTTTAAAGTGCAAAAAAACTAGAATCAACTTGAAAGTAAATTTACAATGGCTGTTTGTAGTATAGCTTGCTTAAATTATTTATATTTACTTAGAAAGTAGGTACAACGTCAAAGTCAACACTATAAGAATAATCTGACATGTAGATAGTCACTGAGGTTTTAAAGGTTTTTAATGACAAATAACTTACAGTTATTCACCCAATTATTTATTTTCTACTCTTCTTCGTCATTGTACTTGAGATAGATATGTTATCCAACGTGAATATCCATCTATATTCATTCCAGTTTCTTCTGTTTCTTCATCAGACCCTTTACAAATCTTTCTGAAGGGTCTATATCGGGTGGCATAAAATTGTTGATCCTAATATTTTGTCGCATACCAACTTTGTGCCGAATATCGAATTGCATAAACATTGTTGTGCATATTTTTTATTTGCCGAAATTGTTGTTCCTAATATCGATTGTCCTAAATATTTATTGCCCGAATGTTTATTGTGTCGAAGGTTTTTTTTTAGAACTATTGATGTGCATAACTTTGATGTTACTAATATTTAATGCACTAAAAATGTTGTGGATACATTTTGTTACGCATACATATCTATTAGAATTGCCTATTACTTGAATAACATATGATTCGCCCTCATGTCGACGGAGCCCCGCTTCGCGGGGCCCCTATTTCTGCTCTGAGGGACAAAAGGCAACTAACGAACCTATCTAATTTATCTAAATGAAGGTTGGCTCTGCTGAGAATTGCCTAATACTTGAATTACTTATGACCAGCCCTCATGTCGACGGAGCCCCGCTTCGCGGGGCCCCTCTTTCTGCTCTGAGGGGCAAAAGGCAACTAACGAACCTATTTTATTTACCTAGATGTAGGTCGGGTCTGCTCAGAGTTTACAAATAGTAAAAATAAATGTTTTATTTGTGGTTACCTAATCTTTCCTATTTAGGTACGAACTTTAAGAACTTATGACCCGCCCTCATGTCGACGGAGCCCCGCTTCGCGGGGCCCCTCTTTCTGCTCTGAGGGGCAAAAGGCAACTAACGAACCTATTTTATTTACCTAGATGTAGGTCGGGTCTGCTCAGAGTTTACAAATAGTAAAAATAAATGTTTTATTTGTGGTTACCTAATCTTTCCTATTTAGGTACGAACTTTAAGAACTTATGACCCGCCCTCATGTCGACGGAGCCCCGCTTCGGGGGGCCCCTATTTCTGCTCTGAGGGACAAATGGCAACGAACGAACCTATCTAATTGACCTAAATGAAGGTTGCCTCAGCTAAGAATTGCCTAATACTTGAATAACCTATGACCCGCCTTCGTGTCGACGGAGCCCCGCTTCGCGGGGCCCCTATTTCTGCTCTGAGGGGCAAAAGGCAACTAACGAACCTATTTTATTTATCTAGATGTAGGTCGGGTCTGCTCAGAGTTTACATATAGTATAAAATTTAGGAAAAAAATAGTATAGGTGGTTTAATTTTAGCACGTTTAACAATAGGCAAAATAATTACTATGACAATGAAAAGTAGGACTATTACTTTTTAGGTAATTCGATGTTCGAGTAATCAATATTAGGATAAACATACTTTAGGACTTTTAAATGTGTATGCGCAAAAAAGAATAGGCTAAATAAGTAGTATGCCACTCAACATTATGCCAAACATTGTCGGCCAAAAAATTTTAGGACGATCAACATTATGCGATACGACAGGCACCCCTTTCTGAATGATAAAGACTTCAGGTATATTTTATTTTTAAGACATAATGACATTAAACTTATCTCAATTTTCTCATTTCTCTCCTGATTCTCATTTTAAATAGTCGGTACCTCTAGTTACGCCAGGCGCCAGCTTAGCCGCTCACCTAATCAATTGAGCCAGTCTCCACAGTCAATTCACCGCATTGTACTCTAAACGCATTCAGTAATTGTTAGCTCCGATACCCACATAGATAACCGCTAGTTTTGAACTGGTTAAATTTAATTTTATGTGCCCTTGCGTCGGCGCAGATTAGGGGCAGAGATGTGTAAATGTGACTTGATTTGAATAAACTGTTTGACATCACCGAGCTCGTGAGTGAACTGTTAAGTAGATACTAGGATTTTACGGCAGTAACAGTGCTTGACAGTAGACTCACTTTTTCGAACGTAGGACTTATTGATTTATTTGTCATCATTAGATCTTTAGTGTAAGGTAAACGTCCTCGACGTTGCACTAGTGTAGGACATGGCCAATTTATGTCAAAGCAATATGAGTTAAATTCGAACTAATAGTATTTTTCTTCATTCGAATTTAAACCATTGAAATTTGAAACTTATTACGCTCTGTCGTCGCATTACCATCGGGTCAAATGAGGAAACTTGAATATTAACGTTGGAGAGGGTCTTTATTTCAAGGTATCGGAGTAATGTACAATGATGAAGAAGATCAGCAAACAATAAATGATTTAGTAACTGTTAGTTATTTGTGTTTGTATATGTATTTAAAACTTTTAAATCTCAGTGCTACCAATTTTGTTAAGAAATTGGAAAAATTACGCGATTATTTTGTGGTAGACAACTCTTATCTTTGAATACAATTTAAATAAGACAATTAGGTACTATTTGGTTGATTATCCAGTATACCGTTACCTTCAAATTAAATGTGAACGATTTCTTTTGTGCACATGGACAATGGAAGCCAACGGTTGTACTCGCTATGTCCCGTATTGGTAGGTGGTATTACCTATACGTTTAGTAAGAGCGCATTTCGTATCTGCACCTTGCTTTCAAATAAAAACTCGAAACAATTACATCGACGGATAAAAATGTCGCAAGTGCCGATTGATCTCTAATCAAATTTTCACGCTAAGTCATTAGTCACAGGGGTTAATTTAGATTGTGAAGAGGAAAGTGTTATGGCAACGGTTTAGAGACGACATGTGGCATTCCGCCGGCCGCGGCTGGTTTCTTTGCTCGCATGCATTTTCATGGAATTGTCGACGTTTTTCCGGCACCTTACAATTGCATGGTTTGAATTCTAGAAAGCTATACTGGATGTTTTATGATTGACGTCAAAGACAATGACTAGGCGCTGAGTAAGTAAATTGGACATTTTATAATTAAAAGGCGCATTGCACGGCTCATTAAGTGTTCATTTCCGGCGAGAAAGTGTTTATGAATAAGGTTAGTCTTCGACTTGCTGGTCATCATTAAAGATTCTTAAGCAAAAATACTAGTTACGGTACGTAGTTAGAACAAAAGATACGATTGGCTATACCTTCTATGAAAACAACATCCATACTAATATTATAAATGGGAAAGTGTATGCGTGTGTTTGTTTGTCCGTCTTTCACGGCAAAACGGAGCGACGAATTGACGTGATTTTTTAAATGGAGATGGTTGAAGGGATGGAGAGTAACATAGGATAGTTTTTATCCCCGAAATCATCCCCAAGGGGGTGAAATGGGGGGGAAAAGTTTGTATGGAGCTGCGATATAAAAGAGTTCCACGCGGACGGAGTCGCGGGCTTTGAAATATTATTTCAATGAAGGTTATTTTCATCTTCATTTTTGAGGCAAGCTTACATTACCGACTGTATTTTTTTCACAGTCATTATTACTCTATGTAATTTTGGGGGTCCCATGTCCCATCCTATGGCTACCTACCTACTGACTACATATATAACAGCATATTATCAGATTCTCATAAATTGTTTCAACTAAATTGGACTATAGAAAATTTGGTAAATAAGTACACAACTTTTTAAAGATAGCATGCCTAAATTATGTAGTTTATTAGGTTAGTATAGTTACGCATACGAAGACAGCAAGTTATGTTAATAAAAGTTTGTAATACAAGAATCGTGCCAATAGTAGGTAAGTCTAAAAGCCAAAAAATAAAACACATTTTTTATAAATATTTAGTTAAACCGTAACGAAAACAGGTCAAAAGAAGGCATGTCTCAAATATTATCCTAAAATCCGTTGTAAATATTGGAATTGGCAACTGTTTATTTTGTTCGCCTAATTTTGATGTTGGGTTTAGAAAACATTTCTCCATGGCTATACAGCGCAATGTCAGTCTTAAAAGCGCTTATTATGTCATGTTCGCGGCTTTTAAACAGGCCTCGGCACCATGCCGTGCGTGGAGTGAGCGGTGTTAGGTATATGGTGAATATTGCTATTATTCCACGCGGTGTCTAGTAGTACCTACTGTTCTTCTTCATGTGTATGGCTGATCTTCTATAAAACATCGATCCACACAACTCTCGCAAATATGTTTTTATTTCTCCGATTCCCGATTTAATTTGTCGATTACACCGCCGAATACCAAACCGCATTCGCAATAAAAATCATTCACACGCGTTTATCCAAGTTTTCCCACACTATACGCGACTAACTAAAACATTAAGAGTGAATCAGGCATCCTTAAACAGCATAATTCTCAATCTAAAAAAGCGTGCATTCATTCAGATTCTAGAACGGTTACGACGCTTTACTTATACGACAGTTTTGAGATATTAATTCTCAATAGTTTCAAGTGGGTGAACATTTTAAGGCGCTTATAACCTTCCTGGTATGTGGGTGACGAATCGTTAACTAAAAAGAGCGCAAAGTTTATTGACTTCCTGAGAACTTGTGACGTTACAACTATAGCGTCTGTTACGGAGTCGTTTGGAGGTTACTAGGCTTGCCCGAGACCGGTTTGTCACATGGTCCTAACCACGTGCGGCCTCCGGAATAAACTTCAACTGATGCCGTACCTATATCAACGTATAAGTTATACAAGATATATAGACATCGACCTCTTTGGATTTCTGTTGCTATGCGGAGTTAGACCTTTGACATGTTATTAGAGAAATCAAAAACAGCCAAATGTTATTCATATATTCAAGCCGTTAAATGGAAGTAAAATCGACATAGTCTTGTCTTCGTTGATTTAGAACAATGAATGAAACTTGGTAGAAAGCGGTCATGCAGATGACACTAGACACTAGAACAAACTTTAGCTTGGTTACCAAGTTAGATAGGTATCTCAGTGAGCGAGCAGGAGATTGCTGGATTCCATAATTCAGCCTTATGATAAAATTCAGTTGTATTTTAGACTTGACGCATCCTTGGATATGAGAACGCCTACCAACGAAACTTAAAATACTCCTTATGTAACAGTAAACCTATTTTATAGCTATCCCTAGCAGTTCAAGTGAAAGTTAACTTATCTAGCCCGGCTTCATAGGCACGTTAATTAGACGTCTCATCTATGCGTTTCCTCATATAGTTCTCGCAAATCGCAAATAGCAGAAACACCAATACCGCCATCTGAGAAGTTAGTGAGAGCAAATGCGTTGCATAGATTCTTTCTTCTTTCTGCAGTCTGCAGAATAGGTAAGAAGCGGCTATAATATGGGTAGGCCATTATTATCGTTTAATTCTATGATGAAGCAAAATATACACCTAAGTTTTTCATGAACAGCGCATTAGTAATTTAAGACGGATTAAATACTCATATTACCTAGTTCCTGGACATGCAATTATTTAGAGATGGCGGAAGAAACACTTAAACGCGTATAGTTGCTAATATCATTTTCATTTGCAGATTTTCATTTGAAAGAGCCGACTCTCAAATTATATAGTAAAACCGGCCAAGAGCGTGTCGGGCCACGCTCAGTGTAGGGTTCCTTAGTTTTCCGTCCGTCACAGTAAGTGTCCCCACGTAAGCGTTAAACAAGCAATACCTACTTAAATAGCCAACAATACAAGCGAACAATTTTATTATTAGACTAACTAAGACAATTCGAGCACGAAACATTTTCGACCTAATGTATGGGCGCACCTGCCTCGACCCCATTAAATTAGGAAAAATCTTAACACCGCCATGAGTACGATATGAGCGTTCCGCGTACAGAGACATGTATTATCGGCAAATGAAGTAAACTATTGCGCGCGAGCTTAAAGTATTGAAGATTATTTTTATGAGATAATTCTTTATTGCTTGAACCGATATTCGCCGTTTTTACTTTATTTGAAAGCATGTCATTTCATTATGATTTTAAATACGGTTTTTTTTGTTGCTTGAAGTTGATTTTTCTCAAAAACTTCACACTTCCGTCATAATGTATAACTGAAGTAAAGAATGGAATATGTTCTTTATAAAAAGCTATAATTTATTTCTAAGCTCTTTCATTTACCGTTGCGGTGCTATTTCTTAAATTTAAATAATAGGTACGTCCATTCAGCGAAATATAAGTATTCGTACTGGTTAAACGGGGTTACTTTAAATACCATTAAAAAAAATGAAAAATATTTATTAATGTCTTACAAGTTGAAAATACATTAAAGGAACCTCCTTTTAAGCATATAAATTGCATGTGTCAGGAAACCCCGCTCTTCCATTATCTTAGATCGGGTGTGACATATAAATAGTACTTAACTATAATTTAGAACAATTAATATTTTTAAATTCTTACATTTACAATAAATGTGTGTGTGTGTGTGTGTGTGTGTGTGTGTGTGTGTGTGTGTGTGTGTGGGTATGTCTTTTATTTGTTTAATTATTACTTAAATATTTTGTAGTAGGTTTTCAATTTCGGTATATGTTTTAGTTTGTAGCCACTTCGTTAATTTAGTTTCACATTCGTGTACAGTATTACGATAGATGTCAATTTCTTCTTTGTGTAGTTTATTACACAATTTCGCAGATTGCGTGACATATTGCCTTCTCACTAAGGCGGTACTCACGGCAGAAGTTGAGATAATGTTACACTTCCTTCTTCTTATCGGGATTGTCTGGTGCACAAACATTGTATTTTTATGTCTCCTTATGACTGTTTTTACTATATGCAGTTTCCTAACCGATAGTAAACCACATAACCTGTAGAGCTCGTCTGTGGGAAATCTCCGTGTTTTAACACGTTCCCTGTGCATGGGACATATGTGTTACACTTCGAGGTATCAACGATACGTGAGTGCTTCATATGTGCAGCACGACCCCGTATAAACTTAAGGCTTGATCAAAATGTACACGTATGAGCTGGACCAATTATATTTGCTTGCACGTACCAATACCTACTAGAAATGAAAAAAAAAAGTTTGCACGTAGGAGTCAAAATTTTGAATTTCCCGCTGCACCGGGAACGTGTTAAAATACATCACTTTGAGCAGTGCCCTCTGAGCCCTTTCTATCTCTAAGAATTCAGTTTTTGTTGCACCACCCCAGATCGATATACAGTATGTTATTACTGTCTGAGCGAGCGTTATATAGACCTGCTTAATAAGACTTTTTGAAGTTACGTGTCTTAGATTTTTAAAAATATAGATTAATTTGCGAACTCTAGTCATTATAAGCTCTAAGTGTGTGTGCCAAGTAAGTCGTTCGTCAACCATAACCCCAAGATATTTTATATTGTCAACTTAGCTATAGTGGCACAGAAGCAGCTGGACTGTACTAAATTGTTGCAGGTGTGGATTTTAATTTTAAAGCTAGGCGCAGGCTGCGTTGATTTGTACTTTGTAAAACAAATATAATTGGTCTTGCTCGTATTTAAAGATAATAAATTGGAGTTTAGCCACTGAGCAATCCGAGAGCTAGGCCCTGTTCTGCATATCGACGAACATCGTTCAACGTATCGCCAGAGAAACCACGAAGACCACAGCTGTGTCATCTGCATATGAAAAAACCGTTCCATTTTCTAACTCAATATTGCATAAGTTATTTATGTAAATCAAAAATAAGGTACGTCCAAGAACACTACCTTGTGGGACCCCGTAAGTTACATCACACTCGTCACTTACATGGTTACCAATTTTGACTGTTTGCTTTCTGTTTTGGAGATAATCTTTCAGGAGTTGAAGTGCAACTCCTCTTATACCTATGCCTTCTAGAGTTTTACAAGGGTTGAGACAGAGACTGTGTCGAAAGCCTTTTTGAGGTCTAAGAATACAGTAAGTCATTTTTTGTTCTTGTTTAATTTATCCGTGATTAGAGTTGTAAGGGCTGTAATTGCATCTTCAGTCGATAGTCCCTATCGAAACCCGTATTGAGCACTAGATAGTATTCTAAATTTATTTAAATAGTTAGTAGTCTAGTATTTATTAGTTTTTCTAAAAAAATTGAAATTACTGGCAATACAGATATAGGCCTGTAGTTAGAGACATTATCTCTGCTCCCTCGCTTGTAAACTGGAGTTATGATCGCTTGCTTCAGTGCTGCAGGAGAGATACCTTTTTCGAAGCACAGATTGACTAGGTGTGTTATAATTGGAACGACAATAGAGCTAGCCATCTTTAAAAATTCTGTGGGAATTTTATCTATACCAGAACCGCTATTGTTTTTCAAATTGCCTATTATAACAAACACTTCATTGGGATCGGCCTCAAAGAAGAAAAGGGATGACATAAGGTTGTTGGGGCAGATATGCATGTTTGTTGAATGTAGGGGATTGGCAGATAGAATCTCTTCTGCTAGAGCTTTACCAATATTCGAAAAGTAACGATTTACCTCGTTAACAGCGTCTAGTGGGCTATTTTTAATATCTAGCAATTGCAAGTTATCGCTACTACATGTTTTTCGGTTTGTTATATTATTAATTGCCTTCCACAAAGATTTAAAGTTTTTACTTGCCTGGGTTAGTTGTTCTTTCTCATATTTACGCTTTAGTTTTTTTATCAATCCATTACAATGGTTCCTATACATTTTGTACGTGATACGTAAAATTTCATTTTCCGGATCAGAGCGAAGTTTCTTCTACATATCGTTTCTGTTTCTGATATAACGGAGTATTCCCACAGTAATCCAGGGTTTAATTATACGATTTCTTCTGGGTACTAATGTTACTATAGAGCTTTCAATTAAACTTTTCCTTATCATACTTGTGAGGAGTTATATTAAAATGTTAGGGTCAGAAATTGTGAGTAAATCAAGGATGTTTTCTTTGGATAAGGTACCATAGACTTGTCTTTTTATAGGTTTTCCTGTAATCTATAGGTATAGAACTATTTTTCGTATTTTTTTTTCATATTTTAGGCGTACTAGGCCTAATAGGAGATAAGGGGGGGAGGGGCGTGGAAATGGCTGTTTATCTTAAAACTATTTAAGACAAATATTTGCAATCTTCATAATGTACGCTTTCATTTGATATGTCACACGATATAGTCCGCAACTTTTTTTTTCTAATTTCGGGGCGCCCAAAAGTGGCTTCCACAAACTTAGTTCAGAAATTATTATGTAATTTTTTTCAAAAACTATTTTATCAATCAAATTCGAAATAACTTTCCTAGAAAGTTTTTATAAAGTTCTACCTTTGAGATTTTTTTCATATTTTTAAACTTATGGTTCAAAAGTTAGAGGGGGGGACACATTTTTTTTACTTCTGGAGCGATTATCTCCGAAAATATTAACATTATCAAAAAGATGATTTTACTAAACCCCTATTCATTTTTAAATAATTTACGTATAGGGGAGGTACCCTAATAAAACAATTTTTTTTCACTTTTTATTTTACCACTTTGTCGGCGTGATTGATATTCTTATTAGTACCAAATTTCAGCTTTCTAGTGCTAACGGTTACTGAGATTAGGTACCTGCGGACGGACGGACAGACATGGCGAAACTATAAGTGTTCCTAGTCGACTACGGAACCCTAAAAACGTACCTACTCAGAAGTAGGAGGATGTCCAAGTTCCTTGGAGTTACTTAGCCAGCCAGGTAAGCTACAAGGTCATTCATGCAAAAAAATGTTTCCTCAGTCCTCAGAGAGAACCTAAAAGCCGCAAGCAGTGAAACTGGGAGTATTCCCTGGTCAAATAAACTTAAATGGGTCTTAGTTAAATGAAGCGTTGGGGTAGGTATATTTTGATCAAACTGTGGCAGAAGTTCAAAAACAAGGCCCTGGGTAAGTCGGCACGCACGCAGGCGGAGGGGGGGAACCACCCCAACTCAAAACTTATCGCATTATTCAAGCGAACGCGACTCTTGAGTAATTTTGAAATATTACAATTTTCAAGCCGCACCATCGGCATCGCAGTGGGCTCGGCTAGTAACATTATCATTCATTATTAAAGTTTTTTTGAGAAAATTGAGATGTTTGATTTTTACATTGCGACCAAATAAAGCGATTGATTTAAACAAGATTTATATATATTTTTTTAATCAATAAAAGAGGGAACAGGGTTTATAAAAGAGTGTTGTGGGCGATGAACTAACAACTTATCACTGCAATATCATATTTTCTGAATGTTTAAACCTATTGTACGGAAGAACTTTCACTAAACATTACATTTTATTGTTCTACCTAGCCTTTTGCCATGCGGTTACCCTCCTACTACTTTAAAATTAATCTAGTGTTCGAAAAAAAACTTGAAGTATTACGTTACACATAAATCTCAAAGACTTGAATTAAGAATTTGCTAAATAAAATTGTGTCTTGGAAAAATAGCTACTCTATGTGAAGCAATTAACATCAGGCCTAATAGGTACATGGACTAACACAACAGTCCACTAATTTATCTCATATATCAAGTCTGAATCAGCAAATGTGTCACATAGATCTTCCTGAACAATTTGCTGCTTCTAAGAAATTTAGTTAGCAGTCCGGTAATGACTTTTAAACGTAATATTAGGTATTCATTGATGATCAGCTTCAATGGACGCGATAATTAACTATTAGCAAAGAGTTATTATCTGCGCGGTTTAATAACACCTTAGATACAGTTACCTAATGTGTCTGCAATTGAAAGTAAACGTTAGTAAAACCAATGCATTTTGAAAATTACAGAATAACTGCAATGTGAGCTATTTGCTCAAATAACATTTGCAAGACATGTAAACTACTTACACAGAAATAGTAGCCCAGGCTGAACAAAAGAATATTCTTATGACCCAAAACGGTAGTTAATAAAAACTGTAACGAATTTATATTGTTTGAAAGATCAACAGTAGTCAAAATAAGAACATGTGTTAAAATGCTAAAATCACATAATTCCCGAAATCAATGCTCAAGTCTAAACGAAACGACTTAAGAGTTTGCACAAAACACTCCGCATTCATCTATTGCGATGCTAAAAAGAGAAAAGATGCAAATACGAAGTAATGCGAGCCCGTTATGTTTACAATATTCTTTTAAGGTCCGTTAAGTTACAAAAAAATGTAAAGAAAGGTCTAAAATATGCAACGAGGGAAACAATGTAACGGAACAACGAGCGTTGCACAAATTGACAAAGGAAGTTTAGACAAAAGCTCACTCAGAGCCCAGGACAATTCACCTGCTAAGTAAGCAGGTACCCAATTATCATGCTAATGCTTTGACAACGAATTAATACGGGCCTATAATGTTTGGAGAATTGTGGCCAAAGCCAGGGAACAAATAACACCTTGCGGTAATTTATTGTTCTATTTGTGAGGTTCACACAAAACCACGTTTCCGTGTTCTTTATCGGCATTTACTTATCATTCTACGTACCGCTACATTAAAATCGAAAACAGGCACTATTATTATTAATAGTTAGTCATTCTTTGGTCACAACTCTTCGTTGATTGATCTCAATCTGATTACAGTTTATTAACCTGTCTCATAATTGAATAATTAATATTATTTGTCCGCGACGCTGTTCCTCGGCCAGATGTGTGTGGTTTATGACAGCTAATAGAGTTTATAGCTTTTTTATTGACAATAATGTTCTCTTGATTCCGACGTTTACGACCAGCTCATTCATTATCGAACCGCTGAGGTCATAACATTTGTAAATCATGGCGTATGATGCATGTTTAAGTAAATATTATGGTGTCCACCCATTCCTTCTGATAATAGGCAGTATTATCAGAAGGAATGGGTGGACACCATAATATTAGCGATTCTCATGACGACATTTATTTTATCTATGCAAATAAAGTAGAATTATTTATGTAGGCGCTTTAATTTAATTCCTCGAACTGCTATTAATTAGCGATGAAATTTTATCTAGTTTTGTTTGCTATAATGAAAGTAATCGATAAGAATTTCAAGCTGCAACGCAAGGTGTGGCGTGGCAATCCGCGATTGCTTAGAATGGTCATACTAAACGGCGCTTGTTTCCAGAGTCCACGTTTTTTTAAATTACGGATATGATGTATTAGCAAGTAGGTAACGAGGCGAAGGGAATACAAACGACACTCGCCCGCTCGCCGAACAATTTATTGCCTATACGATAATTATGCGGATTTAAGCTGAAGCGCGGTGCTTTACGGACGATTTTACGGTTCTTTACGGTTTCTAACGATATGCGATTTTGCGTTTTATTGCTAAAACGGTAGAATCGATTGTGCGCGATGTAAGCCTGCGGAGCGAAACAATCGGCTGCTTGCTTATTCCGTTGTGGCGTCGGGACACTCGCTCGCCACGTTTGAAGTGACTGCAATTTGTCTCTGGCGACGTATTTCAAGTAGATATGATCGTGTGTACGACCGATGCTTGCATAAATTTCTCACTAACAGATGTAGGTTTTTTGCGAGGTCCGCGCGGGAGGTATACGTTCACCTGTTACTCCGTAATGTTTGACGCTTCGTATCGATTTTTTGCTGAAATTAAAAGTTCGATAGCGCCCGATCGACCGTACGTGAGCCGAATCGAGGAAGACAAAAATTGAATTACGCGAAACGTTTCCACATAATACTGCATAAAGCTAAAGTGAATTTAAAAATGTAATTCACTTGGCCGATAATTTATGACCATGTGTTTACATTTTAATTTACGTAAGCATTCTCAGAAGCGTGTAGCGAAGTAAACTGACTTCTTTATGAAAGCAGAAGAGCAATCATCCAGTAGTCCAGTAGAGTTTTTTGATTATATTTATATAGGATACGTGACTCAATGACTAGACAATTTTTTCAACTACAATAGTTTTAAGTCTGTCTCTATAACCACCATATAAGGCATTATTGTCAAAAAACCGCAGAAGCAAACGCTTGGTTTACTCAAAAGTCAAGATTACTGACTCTAAATGGCATTGGAATACGGACTCCTTGTTTAAATAAATACACGATAAATAAACATGAACTTTAATCAAATTCGATAAAGGCAGATGCGCGGGCGCTACTTTTATGGGAATAACGACTCGGACCGGTAGCGGGCGCGCTGACACTTGTCCTGAAGCCGCAAAAACGCAGCTATTGCAGGAATTACTCATTAACTTATTAAGATGATAATTTATGACCCGAAGGGAGGTAATTTCATGCACTCTATAGAAGACCTAAGCGAATTTACTGCACTTTTTACTCGTCTAGTCGACGCAAAAACAATAAGAAGGGCAATAATAAAATTAGTATAGCTATTGATTGTGTGTTTTGTATGAATTCTTGTACCTACTTATATGGACATATCATATTTACAGGTTGGCAAAATAAGATCACGCGAAGACTGCGGACCTTTGTACAGGGCAAAGAAGGAACATGATGTAAATGCCATATTATAATACGTAATGGCAGTTTCATTTCTATTATAAAAAGTTTGTTGGATTATCGTGTGATAAAAATTGTTATTAAAGCGTGAGACAATCTGGCCTCATTGTAAGATTTTCTAAGATGCAATGCTATTTATTATATTCATTAACTTATCACGAATAGCCTGTCAATCTAGTCATCGGATGATTTTAATTTAAAGCGCAACAATAGACGTCGGAATGTAGATTGCTGTGAGAAATGCGAAAGACTGTTCCAATCGTCGACGATAAATCAGAAGTAGTTGATGTTCTTTCAGTATGATCACAATTAAATTCAACTAATAAATTAAGTAAAGAATCATATTATATTAATTAATAAGATTACCCTGTCTCCTAAAATAATAATCACCTGAATGAAAATGAAGTTAATGTGTCCTTTCAATTTGAAAATGAATTTCAAAACATTGTCGATGGATAATAAATATAATTGGGGTATGATATTACAGTGAGGAATTTTTATTTGTGTGTGGGCTCGGTTTATTACTATTCAACATAATATATAACAACTATAATACAACATTACCACCACTTACTTAAATTACGTTAATCGAAGCAATTACAAACTTTGTTCCTTAAAATTGTACAACACCTTGCATTTAACCCGTCTATAGTAAATGCAATATTAAATATATTGCATAGTAACTGTGTTCTGACTCATTTGTTTGTGAGTAAAAAATTTCAGGACAAACGGCAGTGAATGATAAACAGAGATTGAGATCTAACAAACAAGCTGATGAAATAAGACAAATATGGCGCCGGCATGAGCTGAATTCCAAACAGTCACCGCGAGGGATCGGCTTTTTCTAGACACAAGGAAGTGCGTTGAGGATTTTAAATCGTAAAGCGACACTTGCACTGTTTATAATTACAAATTACGTGATACTGGAGACAAAAACACTACAAATACAAATACAACATACTGGCCAGTCTTTTTAAAAATGTTTTCCAAATTCTTTTTAGACGACCGGCCTAGTGGGTAGGGACGCTGTCCTGACGGAGGGGAGGGAAGGTCCTGGGTTCAATCCCGATAAGGGCAAATATTTGTCTGATGAGCATGAATATTTGTTTTTCAGTCATGGATGGTTTCTATGTATTTAAGTAACTATATCAATTATATATATCGTTATCTAGTACCCATAACACAATCCTTACTAGTTGATTTGTGTAAGATTGTCCACTTATATAATTATATTACTTTTTTATTTATTATTATTATTTGTATAGCGTGAATGTCTTAATTTAAATCGTACAGTACGGCCATTGTCTATGTCATCCTTTTTTATAATAAGTACTCAGTGTTTTTTGTGTTTTTTTCATTGAATCTAAGGCATAGCTGTTACTCTGTATTTAGTCTAGCCTATAGTGGGGCCCTAGCTACTTTGTTTTTTAATGTCTGTTTGTGTTAATAAATATGTATTTTTATATAATTTCAAACCGATGGTAATCGTAAGTCCGTTAAAATCTGGATGTAGGTATGAAAATATTATTGACATTGTATTGACATTTGTCTATGGGATGACAGCTGGGGCGCCATATTTAACAGCTGGACCGTTAAGTGTCGTCATCACAACCCATTAAAAATACAAAACAAAGAAATGTTCCAAAAAGTTTAACCCATTGACAGTTAAGTAATTGGTAGATAGGTATAACAGGATGAGGAATTTACATTTAATTGCAGATAAACATTCATATTATCATACAGTAACTTGTCTTGGCTACATCTACCTATTATTGATATAGTCTTGCCTATAAGGTACCTACTGCTGTACTTGTACCCGTGATTGTACTACAGAGTATATGACGGCTTACATTTTAATATTCTTTCTATAAGAAATATGAATCTATTATAATAAACATGAAGTCGAATACGTAATTATTTCTTTGAGTAATCTAATGTAAATAATATAACGCTATAGTTAATGAAGCCAGTTACCTACTTTACTATTGTTTTTACTTACTTCTACTTAATATGTTGTGTCTGTAATAATAAGTATAATATAGTGTAACCTATACATTTTAAGCACAATTTTGAGGCAAAATGTAAAAAACTAAAAGAACAATACGTATTCAAGGTTATTCATATCATTAACTTTTAAAATGTATAGAGTAGATAGGTATAGGTATATATTGCCTTTAAATTTAAATTGAACATTTATTTGATCTTGTACCTACATAATAGGTAACCGATATTTAAGAATAAGTACAGTACCTAATTGTTAACTGACATGATGAATCAATTCTATGTTAAGATAAAATATTTAGATCTCTTTAATTAAAATGAATGTTATGACCACTTATATAGTACCACTTAAATCAAATTAGAGTAAGGGTGGTTTTATAAAAATGCGTTAGACTAAATGTCAGATCTAATTAAAGTAGGCAACTCAGTACCTATAGGTATACCGAAATGTTTAAACATTTCTAAGCAACATAGGGTCTAACTGCTCTTTTTAAAACCGGGGGAAAATGTTCATAATTAACACATAGGAAATACTTTATGTGTTTCACAATTATTGTTCATAATTGATTCTAAATTTCTAAGTTAGAAAAAGGTCAGTAATTTAAAAATAATCCTCAAACGCACGAAATCACGTTTAATAACGATTGCGCCAACGTTAACTATATTAGCAGTTACTAAGTAAATTAAAGTTACCTACACGTTTAACAATAAAAACGTAAATGATTTGATGTCACTTGAACCATTAGTCACTTGGTAAAGAATCTTCAACACCTCGTGTAGACTTGCCTCAACCCACAGCAGTTAAATTTTACGACGGCCGAGATTCCACCGCGCGATCCTAACTCTTATTCCAAGTAGTTAAGGTTCAGAATCCAACTAGATAAAAGACATTTTACTGGTAGTAACTTTAACACTTTAATCGTTTTTTTATTTCGCGTATTGACACTTGTACACGTGTTTAGTAGCTACAATAATGCTTCACAGTAATAACGGCAGTTTTTTTACACATTTGGGTACCTACATCGTGCCAAAAAAATGACGAATTTTGGCTATTGCCTATTTGATCTGAAAACCTATTTAAAAAGTATATGTATTGTGGTAGGTATTTGTGGCAACCTTGGCCTGCCGCCTTAGGTTAGTAAGTTGGACAATATGTAGAGACCATTTAGTGAATATTTATGTTAATTTGGTAGTATTTATACATACCTACTTACACTGGAAATGTACACTATTAAAAATAACTAGCTGCACTTTATTATATATAGGTAAGTATGTATTATATTCTAAACATTTAAGATGAAAATTTTAAACCTACTTCTACCTACCTTGCAGTGATGTTTTTCTACAATAACTCTTATCATAATTTCGCACTGCTAAGGTCCAAAATATTGAACATGTTAACTTATAATTCTGTATTTTTCTTATAATCAAAAAATATTTTTTTCGGTTAAAAATTAATATCAAATTAAAACAGTTGAAGGAGCTAACCCTAAAACGGTATCACGTATTCGCAAACGTTTATCCGAAATCGTCCGACCCGGCCCAGTAGAGCCGCTCGCGAAACTTTGTTTTGGATCATAACTCGCGGACCCTCGCGCGAATAAAGCTATAAACTCACCTTATGCTGGCGCCGACGGCATACTCTTCACAAAGCACAGTACTCTCCACTATGTCACGTGTGTTAAGGCATGAGTGTAATACGTAATATCGCACGTGGGGCAGGTAGTGTTTATGGTGTTACGCAACGCGTTTGTTCGGAGCGGCGCGTCAGTGGCGTGTGCCGAGCGATGGTTTACGACGCCCCCCGCTCGCGACGCCGCCGCGGCGCACTAAATCTGCGACTGACGACGCCACCCCTAAGCCGGCACGGTTACACCATTGACGGAAAGACAATAATCGCAGCGATTAATTGGGTCCAGTCGCAGCGCGATGGTATTGTAGCTGCCGGTAGCACGGGTCCCGGCAAGTGCGGCCTCGTAAAGTTTCTTCGTGTATCGTTCGATGCACCAGACGTTGATACGCCGATCGGCGGGGATGTTACTCTACTTCGCGCGATTCACAGCGCGATGTTATTCCCAAGAAAATAGGCGTAAATTTTACGACTGAATATGAAAGGTTTGTCATACCCATTTTATAAGCACGTCACAAATAACAAAAATTTCGTACACAATCATATGAATCTAGCCTTTAAAATTCAATTTAGTATACGCCCCGATCTAGATTGAATTAGCTTAAAACATTAACAACGGTGACCACAGTTCAATGACCTAACTTGGGGAAGCGACATCGAATCGACGCATGCGCCGACTCTCTGCGGCTCCGTGCGTCGGCTCAGCCTGCTTTTGACTGGTGCGCTTTGATTGATCAAAGCGCTTAGCGTGGTTCTCCCTACCAAACAAAACAGCAGATTTGATCGGAGGATTAGGAGATCGTACTAGTCTTCACAAAACGATATACGTATTATGTGCGTCTATTTTTTTTGTAATAGGTATAGAGGCGTACGTAGTAAATATGTTTTGTAAAGGTGTTAAGTTTGGGACAAGGTTGCAAACATTCCAATGTGCCTACCTACTTACCTACTAACTACCTAATGTAGAGAAAACTGTGAGTAAAGCTCAATTCTTTGAACCGGAATAAGTAGATTTGAATGTTTATAATGAAGCCCAAAAATGGACACTCTTTTGAATTTGAATAGGTACAGTTTTTGATCTCAAATAAGAATTTTGACATTCTATTACATTGACGTTTTTAAGTGTGATAGCACTGACTTTCGCAAGATACTCATACTATTTAACATTAGTTGATATGTCCCCCTACTTTGAGATTGATTAATTTACTTGGGATTAAGACCAACTTCTATGCCAATTATCAACGAATCAAGTAATTTGGAACTAACCAATAGGTTTGGATGAATGAGAAAAATTGTTCTTATTCTATCAGGTTTATCAAAGTAGTCAGAAAAACAGGTAATGTGAAATTTGTGTGTGATTTTTTTTTGGGTGCATACAATTTACTCATATCTATGTCCCAAGCAAGCAACGGATAAAGATTTCGGTAAATATTTATGAGAGGATCAAGGCGAAACATATATTTTTGCACTTGACTGTACGTAATATCAATTTGTATAAGTATTACATAAAGTTACCAACGTTATAATGAGATTTGCAGTATTAGAAGCCGAGGCTTTGTTTCTTTATTGTTCCGATACCTGATATGTTTTATTTAGCACTATTATTACTGCTGCCAGCCATATTATTATAATACAATAAATTAGACATACCAATTATTACAATATAATAAAGTTGAATCTGTGTGTAAAATATTGTTATATTTCCTACACAGTGTAGGTAACTTAAAAATCTTAACAGGTGCATCAAAAACGGCCATTCAGCTTCAAACACCCCAACTGTCTGTCAGATTACAAAGCGACGAAATACGCGCCAATAGGAATCGAGTGTTCGGCCGCCATCTTGAGTCCCCCTCCCGCTCCGAGCGCAGATGAGCGTAGACGACAGGACCAGATGGATTACAGTTAGGATGCTGTAGGTCGTTATTATTAAAATATGTATTCTTCAATTAGATCATTCAGATGCTGCTTTGCTGCTTAATGCATTTAAAAGTGTGCGTTTATTTTATAATTATATTCGGTAAGCTTTAAACCATACGTAAGTACTTTTTTTTACAATGGCCCATTTTTACTTTTATATGAGACAATCAGTTTATTTATTAAAGAACTTTACAGTTTATAATAAACTGTTGTTTTATGGATTATTTGCTTCATTACAATGTTCACCTTACTTAAAGCAAATGAGGTGATGTTTTATTCCTCTAGAATGCCTACATTAAAGTATTCGTTAAGTTTCTCTAATGACAAACATTTCAAATCTGATGTTAAAAGTTTGGTAAAAATGATAGAACTGCCACAGTTACATGTAGGTAGGTTACCTACCTTTATTTAGCTCCTATTAAATAAGTAGGCCCATACAATAATAATTATGTCTCATTTGATTATTTTCAAATCTTTGTCTTTTCTTTCGGCTGTATAGTCTTATTCGCTACCTACTTGTTCGCCACACTAGATGATATTCACAGTACCTACTAGGTACCTATCTGGTATATGAACCAATAAAAGAATTGGTTCCATGAAAATGAAAAAACGGACGACAGCCAGAACAAAAAAACATAAATAATACTACTACTTTACATCGTAGGATAAATAAGTCATTAGTAGCAAAAGTATATACGCGAAAGTTTGGATGGTTGTATATTTGTTACTTCATGAATAGTTTTTATTCCGAGTCCACGCAGTCTTCGTCGTCGGCGGAAGATAGAATATTTTATATATTTTTTACGCCACTGCTCGGAAATCTGGCAAAAGATGGTCAGAAAAGCTTCAAAGCTGGGGTTAGTTGGACAACGCACGAACAGGACAACTATGAGTTCAACAGCGATTCTCTCAATTACAGCTCCCCCCGCCCTTCACCCCCGCCCCCCCCCCCCCCCCCACACGCGAGCGGCCGCGCTAAAGTGTTTAATATTATGATCTTTAATTAGGTACCTAATTTTGACTTATAATTATAATTATTTGCAATTTCCTCACAGTAGGCGTGAAAAGCACTATGTAATGTCTTGGCCAAAAGTACAATAGATGGACTCGTCCCTTTCGAGGTCCTCACCTAGCGGCTCGCACCTCAAACCCACTCTTCCATCTATTGCCTACTTTCTACACTTTACAACAATGTACTATAATGTAAAAAGTAACCAGCCATAATACCTACCTAGAATGTTTGAATGTATCTTATATAACTTTTATTTTATTTTAAAGATTTAAGTTTTATTTTAAATACTTCCAACGCTATGCCCTACACGCACACATTGGCCGGGTTTCCTTTTTTGTATTCAATGCGGAACCAATTTGTTAGAAGTTAAAGTCCAGTCCGCTTTTATCAAAGTCCCATTAGTAACTAAACATTGTCTATTGTGAAAGAAGGCGGGGCGTGCGTATGCGCGGGGCCCGATTCAATCTGAGCATGCGCACTAGTGAAACTGCGCAAACGCCACCTTATTAGTTTTCCTTACGAGCCACGTATTTGAAGCGTTATTGAGTACAAATAAGTAATAACTACAAATGGCATTAACTTCACATGCGATAGGGATATTAACTGTAAAAGTAATGGCTAACCTCAGAAAAGAGTTACATATTAATATCTCCTCAAAGTAGATACCTAAATCGTGTCGAACTTATAAATATTATGGTTTCTTTGGGCACTACGCAATCCAAAAAAGATGAGAGTCTAAATTACTACTTATACTTAGTTCTATTACTTGTTTTCCTTAGTTCTATTACTTTTTATCCTTCGATAATATCCGTGTGCTCATGTTCTTTAAAAAAAATCGAAAAAGTCTAATAAGGTTAAAGCCATCAAACATATATTCACCTTTAGTCCACCTTCACAACTATTTTTCAAAACTAGTTAAGAATTAACACTTTTTATTCCTTCTTTGATAACCAGTTATTAAAATTGAATAAAAAGTGGCCTTTCATAACTGTCATTCGAGATTAGTTAAGAAAGAAGAAATATGATTCAGATTGTACAACTAGTTATGAAACAACAATCTTTACTCGTGTCGTATCGTTAAACTAAAAACCTAGGTATTCTAAATACCTCTGAGCCCATCACTGCAGAAGCTCATTACTAAATAGAACAATATAAAGAAATGATGTTGATTGGTTTTTATTATTCTATGAGCATCATTATAACATTTATAAATCAAGAATAACCTCGTCTAGTGTCTTTCTCACGATAATTTTGATTAGGTTGATCCTTAGTAACAAGTAGAACTTATATTTCTTTTACTAACACTTCTGCTGCTGACTGTAGGGAAGACTGGGGTCAGTAGAATCGCGGGTCATTTGAAACAAGCTTAATAATTTCTAAACTATTGGTGGTAGCGGCGGGGTCCAAAAAAGAAATTACCGGCTTTAGTGTCGGGCTTTGCCCAAGCATAAATTTCGCGGCATCGAACCCATTTGGTTTTTTGACGAGGCTATACTGCTTTTTCACCACAGGGAGTAAGATGTTTTGGGGATATTATTTTGTCTATAATTCAAAAACCAATAATCACTCCTTAAATATTGCGTAAACAACTGAGTAAAAGTGTTGATTTTATACTCTCTAATTTGTATCCAGGGCCTTCCAATATTTTTCTTCATAATTTAATATTTACAAAGTCGATGATGGCGCAGTTGATACAAAAAATTAGGTGCAGTTGAAACAAAAAAAAAGTGCAGTTGAAACAGTACTAATGCATGTTAAAAAATACGAAAACAAAAGATAATACTGAAATAGGTAATACAAGTAAAAGATGGGATAAATGGACAGAACCAAAAAACAATTGTTCGCTTCCAAAATAAGGCCTAAATAATAAGTTTGTTAAAGGCACCTAAAACTTTATTATGTGACATTCGTAACTACGATATTAATTATGTGACATTCGTAACTAATATATTTGAATGGAAATCAATTAATTAAGTTATTACGATGTTTTAATAATATTTTAATTTCAGATGTTTCAACTCCCAGCCTTTGTTTCATCCCACCCGGGCTCAAGATCATTTGAACCGATTTCCGATGCTTTGTAAAACGCTTATAATTACACTAATGTGCCTCTTAAATAGCCAAATATCCTGGTTAGGGCTGAAAACATTTACCGAGCTGATCATATCAAAAATGAGGACATAATATCGTTCCAATCGACCCTAGTCTTCCCTACTTAGAGTACCTACTAATAACTAGACAATATAAAACTACCTGTGGCTCATGAGTGTAAGAAAAATAAAAAAACGGAATCCGAAATAAGACTTTCGAAGGTATGTACTACCTACAAGCATTTTTTTATTTATTTCATTATTATCTACACACTAAAAGGAAGGTATCGCATTTTTTCAAACTTGGTAATAAATACGTTTATGGCAAAGTCTATTTTTAAGTTTTATGTATTAGTAAAATTTGATAACATGTACTTTTTTCTTGGAATCTGTCCACTTCTATTTTTTACTCCATACATTTTACTATCAACTACAAATTTCGCAATTTTTTTACTTATGTATTCAAATACCTACCGCAAAGAAACACGGCCTTCTTCATAAAACGCCTTCTAGCTCCGCCTAGGTGAGTGACCTTTAAAAAAATGCGGGGAAGCACAGGTATTATGCATCACTGAAGGAAAAAGCAATGTTTAACATATTAGGTATAACGGAATTTTTCATCTTTCTTTGATATAATTTTATAAAGCTTTTAATAATCAAACATATTATTAAACAACACTTAAATCGAATGAAGATATTGGATGATTTTCAATATTCTCGGTTTGGTCCATTTTATTTACCCGTGAAGGTAAACCGAACCACGTATGAAGGCAAGATGGACCCTGTGGCAAAATAAGAACGAAAAAAGTTTGTATACTTATTCAACTGCACACCTTCAAAGACAAATCTAATATCTTCATCATCATGGTCTTCAACTCCGGCACACGGCCTTTTTGATAGGCAGGTAAACAATTTATTTAAAGGGTTGCGCAGGAGCTTGCTTATTTGATCGTTAAAATTAAGTGAAATAAACATTATCTCATGCAATAACTCAAAAACCCTGCGAAAGCAGTTAAAAATTTGCTAATTTTACATCAAAATACACAAAAAATAACTAATCTTGATAAAAAACATGTGCTGTTGTACATGTTTGGCCGCTCAAATGACTGACCAGCACTGAATGAGAGGCGAATGTGAAGTTGACGTAAGTCGGAAATAGATGGTGTTAACAGTTTGAAAGTTATTAGTCCGGTCCAATTTACCTACTGGGTCCGTTATACCTTCCTTTCCCCTATACACGTAGGTAAGTTTTACGTGATTACCTCGTAAATAATACCTATAAGCTGCAGGCAAGGTAAACATAATTATTCTATTATCTGAATCGCGACGAATGTCAATGGTATCCATGCTGAGCACATAATATATTATATAAAGTCCTTTCATTGTTATTTTTAATTACTAGAGCGCAAATTATATCACCTGTATAATATCTATAATGAAATAAAATCGAAGTTAACGATTTTCCAAGTAATAAATACATTTATGATTATTTATTAATTCTTTTACATTGTCTGTGACAGTATTTGCTTGATTAGTGCTTCAATTGTGCATTAACAACACGGCTTGACTTTGTAAAATATTCCTTTAACATTCAAGTAGAGTAACTATCCTGACGACAGCACTGCACAATTCGTTCGCCACATTCCTCAGCACGTTTCAAGCATGCCGTAAACAGCTGATTTCCCCGATATACTCTCTTCTCCTTTATCGCGTAGTAAAACACGTAATAAAACAGAGAAAACTATACTTTATGTGCTCCCACTGGAGTTGCGCGGACGGCGTGCGTAACCTACAAGCGGCCATTTCGAGATTTACGATCTGGGAAATGTGTGTTAGAGGGAGATAAAAATATGAAACTCTCCACCGACGGCGAACTTAAGCGTAGCGGGCCCGTTCATACTCGGAGGACAAGGCTGGCACAGTAAACGTCGAAAGTGACGATAGTGATGCCTGGCCTGGGAAAGTGCAATTTGGAATGTAGGTGATCCTAAATTAGTATTTATTAGAGAGTGCGAAAAAGAGGAGTTGATTTATTTATTGTTATTTCAGTAGTAAAATATAACAAATATACTGATCTATTTACTGATAGATAGAGCTTTTAAATAATACGAATTTTGGAATAAAACCGACACTAATGATGTAAATTCATTGACAGTTTCGATTTTAAATTAAAAATATATTTTTAGAACTACATACCTATTTAAAACACCAAGTCAAAACCCAAATTTTTAATCGGAAATCTGTACTAACTATTAAGCAACACCAAACGGTAAAACGACCAATTCGTAGAAGACTGAAATCCGTCCTCCTAACTGACTTTATGAATTCATAATGATAATCTCGTCATTTTGCATATACTGTAACCGCCAGCATACCAACTCATTTCTCTAAGTCTGTGTGCGTAATGTAAACTATCCGCATGGGACCGATGAGCATTATAGCTTTCCCTTTTGTTTGGTTAAGTTATGGCTACGTTAGAGTGAGAGGTCGTAACTCGCGGCGTGCGTCCAGAAGAGACATGTTTATGGGCGGGCGCGTGGCGAGCAGGGGGAGCCAGTCTTGAATATGGCGCCGGGAAGGAAGGACGAACTAGGTTTTGAGGAATTTTCAAAAACGTATTTTTTTCAGATACTGAAAGTTGTTAGTAATGAGTAAGGTAAACGTCCAAGTGCTCGACGCTGTATTAGGATATGGCATGGACACTCTATGACAAAGTGACATGGCTTAAATTCAAATGAAGAAAAATCCTCTTAGTTCGAATTTAACCCATATTGCTTTGACATACCTAGAGTACCTACCCATGCCATATACCT
The DNA here is from genome assembly GCA_945867215.1 of Epinotia demarniana. Taxonomy (NCBI): domain Eukaryota; kingdom Metazoa; phylum Arthropoda; class Insecta; order Lepidoptera; family Tortricidae; genus Epinotia; species Epinotia demarniana. The sequence continues at coordinate 9,259,702 of OX244261.1, forward strand.
ACTAGTACTAGTACAGCGTCGAGCACTCGCACGTTTACCATATGTAGGTAACCTAAGTTGATAGACATCCACTGAAAACATTTATTTTCTCAACCATACTAATTCGCAATATCAAAAACTTTGTTTAAATACTAAAATGCATGTTTCATAAAAAAGCGCATTTCAATAAAAAATACTTGCCAAGCAAAATCAACCCTTATTCATATGACAATAAGGTCCATCTCCGCCGCGTTTAATAACGAAGGCTTATAATAACTAACGCGATACTGCGGTGAAAGTGGGCTCTACAGGTGGCACGCTAGTGTGACCCGACCCTTACAGCCCTTGCCCAATAAATTAAATGAAGTATAGGTACTTGGTTATAGTTCACACTGGGCTTGACTGCTTATTACGATAATTACTGTTCATTAGTAGAGTAAAGAAAATATACTGACTAACAAAATAATATCCCTTCCAAATTAAATTTTCTATCCGTATCTACTGGATAGAAAATTTAATTTGGAACAAAAGCACCTCGAAGCAAGTACCTACCTACCTATAGGTAATTTGATACTTATTTAACAGTGACTGGTGAAGGAAAACATCACGAGGAAACCGGTCTAAACCCGATAAGGCCTATAGTTTTTCCTTTTGGACTATTGGAATGTCAGATGGTAGGCAGTTTCGTAAAACTAGTGCCTACGCCGAATCTCGGGATTAGGTGCCAAAGCAAACACCGCTCCTTAAGGGCACAACCAGGAAAAACGCTAGGAGAAACACGTCTATCCAGTAGGAACGAAAATATCTGCAATATCACGTTGTACGCGACATGTCTCACTCGCACTCAGAAAATTAGAAAAGGTAGGGATATCTCCTCTCGCGTAGCGTGGCAGCGGCGTCAGCGTACTACAACTGACGCCCGACGCGACACGATACGAGAAAACTCTACCCTCCTCTTTCTAACTGACTGAGAGAGAAGTCGCTGAGCCGCGCGCGACGCGACTTCGCAGCACGTTGCTAATCCTCCTAGTACTATGAAATAGGGGATATGATGTCACATTGCTAACAAACTGCCGAATAGTCTGGTGAATCGAGATGAGCTGTCCATTCTTTTGCTGCGTTCTAGTTGCCAGCGGGCGGCGGAGCGAGTTCAGTTCTACGTTAGATCGAGTACAATCTAAGAACGCCCCGCTCGTCGCCCTCTGCCCGCAGCTCCCCTATTCTCTAACTTGTTTTAAGCTCACCTCAACGCTCACCCACAATTGTTTTAAGTTCACCTCAACGCTCACCCACAAATATATCTTGACACCGCGATGCGTAGTAACTAAGCGTAGGGAGAGGGTTAGGTACGTGACGGGTGACCGGCGGGGTGAGCCGCATTAGCGCGTAGCGAATAAACAGCCCTGTGGAGTCCAGATAGCGGCCTCAAATATATCTACACAGATACTTACATAAAACACAGCATGTTGTTGTAGAATTATTTTCCCTATCTATTCTTGTAAACCACTTCGTTTCCTTAGACACCTAGGTATATAGGTATCTTCCGCGCACTAAAGAAGTGATAATTTTTCGAAACTCATTCTTCAATTTATGAAGTTTGATTCATATTTGCGACTTGGAGAAACTTCTAAAAATGATGTAAAATAGACGACATCATTTTGACATGTAGTCCGGTAACTTTAACATCCAGAGCTTGTGTCAAATCCGGTATAGATAGTTCTGATTTTTTGCAGACTTGTTTATGATGTTGGCCTAATAAATAATCCAAGTTTGTGACCTCGAGCGCCGAACGCAACATTGTCAAACATCGAAAATACCGCGAAAACCCTAAAGGTCTTTTTGATAGTATACCGTCAAACATCAGAGTAACCGGTTTTGACGCAAGTATACCCCGTACTTTCAGGCGACAATAAGGTTACTGGATTAATGAGTAGGTAATGAGAATGAAAAAAACATTATAAAAAAGTTGCCAAATATTAAACAGAGCGTTTAATTTAAACCCAAGTATAGAATTTGGCTTATCAGGGCAGTTATTCAACATTTACCTACTCAAGCGATCGTAGGTGATATCGCCGTGAAATCTGTGGATTTCCCACATTATATTTTAATAAGTGAAATCTATGTAATAATAGTAGTTTATGCGACTGACCCATAATGAGAGGCCTTAAAATACGAGTTTGTTTTTATGAAACGAGCGTCAGCGAGTTTCATAATAGGATCACACGAGTATTTTAAGGCCTAATTATGTACAGTTGCATACACTACTTTATCTATACACATATCATAAGTAGGTAAGTAAAAGCAAAAAACCAACAAAAAAATGACAAAAGCAATGGCGGCAAAACGTCAAGATGAATGGTTTTTTTTAAATCATAGACAAACGAATGAAGTTCCTATACTCATATCACTCGAGATCAAATGTCGTGCGGTTTATATTTAATAAAATACGGAATGGACGTTTCGTATCGATAAATGTTTTAATATCTATGGATACTAGAATAGAGACCCGCTTGAGTTTTGACAGCTGTTCCAAATTTAAACTCATAACGATACAGAAATCTGTACTGTGATAACATTACGGTATCTACAGATTTTACCTACTACCACAGACAAGAAAGTTGTCATAGTAAAATCGGTTGTAGTAATGCTGGTCATTTCCTACGGTTTCTGAACGCATTTTAGAGCACTTATGATATGTGCGTAGATAAAATATATAAATTAAGTAACTAGTAGTAAGTAAGTTAATTTATAAATTAACTAGGTCGTTCACGCAGCTCTTCCTAATGGTGTTTATTTCGTTATGATTAATAAAAGCGGACAAGTGCGAGTCGGACTCAACCACCGAGGTTTCCATCGATTTTTGACAAGTTTTGAATCGTGTCTCCTACTTTTTCACTACAGATAGAAGTATAAATCAAACGGTTATCGGTTCTTCAATCTTTTATCTCCATTTTGGTCTACCGAATTTTGAAACAAATGAATACTTAATTTTGTATGATCTTTTTAAACATTGTCTAAAATAACACTTATTTTGTATCTCTATTGACGTGAAAGATCTAACACATACGAAATCTACATATTTGGGTTTGTCTGTGACGTCCCTAAAAACTGGTCTAGGGTTTTCATTTTAAACCAATTAACACAAAAGTTATGGCCAGAAACCGGTTTTTTGGCCTAAAATTGTTCAACTTTGATGCCAAATATCTCGAAAACAATGAACTTTGAAGTAAATATGGGATACTATATTGCTTAAAGCCGTTGTTGTTAACATAATAAGCTACCAAAAACCTAAGAAAACTAAGAGATTCAGATCGAAGGTACGATCCCAGACGCCAATTATGGGAGCCCCTTAATTACAAATTTATAGTTATCAGATTTTTCCCTGTAGGTACTTGTTACTATAAGACCTATAAAACGATACATACTACTTTCCAAATTTCTAGGGCAATGGAAAGTAGCCAATAATTATTTTTGATGCCCTTGAGATTGTCGAAATATACAATTTTTGGGGCAGCGGCCGTATCTTTTTTTTTCGTCAACTTAAAAGTTTGATTATTTCACTGCTTCAAAGGGTAGGTATAGGGTACATGGTTTTAATTTCCACTCGATACACGCGTTCTCAAGATAAATGGTCATGACAGATGGATAACAAAGTGAGGGTCCTATTAGGGTTCATTTTTTTCCTTTTGAGGTACGGAAGTTACGGAACCCTAAAAAGATTAGACAAGAATTCAATTACACGTTCGAATAAAGTAACATAACATAATAAAATAATCATAAACATCACCATCAAGATGCATACTAAGAATGTAACAAGCGTGAAACAGCCTAGTGCAGTAATTGGTTTTATCTCAGTCATCTCACGGCCTAAATACTGCATCCAACAACATGAACTCCATGAGCTATATTGCACGTAGGTACACTACACTACATTTTGTATGAAGAAATGTTACTATGAGCTTAAGGCGGACTGCAGCACTTACCCCTTAAACAGGCCTGACGATTTTCTTACTTTTGAATCCTGAATTTGGTAGATAATAGCGTCAATAAAAAACTAATTTCTTGTTTTTTTTTTAGTATCATCATTTCATTATACGCCCTGTGCCCGTTACCAATAGTCCCACGTGGTCCGTATGGTGCCCTGCTGGCTATACATTGAAGTTTTAAGGGTTAGTCATAATGTTTACATGTAATTATTGGCAAAATAAAACCACAATAAAAGTAAGAATAAAGGATATTTATTATTATATTTAAGCACCATTTAGCAAAAAGAGCTTCAAAAATAAAAACCTTGTTTCAAAATTAAAAAGTTTACTGTTTCCAAAGTGATTAATACAAGTTAACATTTTAGTGTATAGAATCTACATAATAAAGCTTTAAAATAAATCACAACTACAAAAAACAAAACATTTCTCTGTAAAAGTTTGCCGCACCGTTCGGTATGAAAACCGTTAATATTTTTTCGCGATTCTCGTATATGTTCCATGGGAAACCAACCTTGTTGAGTAAGACCATTTTTATATAGACTTATATATATATATATATATATATTGGGCCAGCGTGGAGACTATAGCCCAATCTCTCTCCTACATGAGAGGAGGCCTGTGCCCAGCAGTGGGACGTATATAGGCTGCAGATGATGATGATATATATATTCACTCATGTCACGGAATGCACAAATGGCCGGCAGCTGCTCGGCTCGCATGTCACTTCCCATGCTAAATAATACGTTTAATATATATTTTTAAACCAAGCTTATTACTTTTAAGGTAATTTTTAGATTTTTCACTATTTTTTTGAAATAGTTCAACTACAGTAAGTAATGAACTTACCCTTAAATTTCTCTTATATACCATGCCGGGCAGTGGTCGCATACAAACCACTTGTACTGAACCGAAACGGGCAGAGGTTATAAAGGGACCACAAACTTTAGGAGCAAAAATTTGACATAAAAAACTATTACTGTAACTATTAACCGCACACTACACATACATTATCTTATATACTACCAAAATAAAGCATCACATAGCACTTACCGTAATTTTATTCGCACAATACTAATATTTACTTGGAGCAACACACAAAACCGGCCACTTTTTCTTAATTTGAATTTGACAAGTAAAACGTCAAAATTTTTTGTTTTGACACATCAATTTTGGGTGCGTTCCGAAATCTGTCATTTTATAGCCTATACGTCAATGACATTTAGTGCCTTGTATTATCTTTCTGCTCGTCAGAAAAAAATAATTTGCTAAGTGGTCACTATGAGATCACTACCTGGTTAAGGGTTAACAGACCGATCAACGTTAAATACTCGTATGACGCGAACAGCTGTCATTCCATAACTCGTCAAAGTTTTCATATGTACATTCCGATTTTAACTTGAATACCTTGGCTGCTACTAACTATATGACGCTGACTGTACCAATGAGTGTTTCGAAACGACGGAATGTCATTAAATTTTTACCGTTGGCTTTTAAAAGGAAAACATTGTGAGGAAATAGGCAAATATTTGCGAAGAAATTCAAAGATGTCAAAGTATGCAAAGTGCCCACCCCGAACAGGAGCAAGGACTACCTGTTTATTGTTTCTTGTCCATATAAGGACGTTTATAGACTGATGATGACGACATTGACGATGAATTCAAAAACATAAGAGACATAAGATTCATAAGATTATGACCAAGTTGAGAGTACGGCTTGTTTGAGTAAATTCAAGGCGAAAACAAACGCTTCAGCGCTTCCGCCGCATGAAGGATTGCAACTGAAAACTGGCAATCTGACATGTCTGCACATGACTTTTTCATGACGAGAGTGCATGAATAATGCACACTATAGGTGTGCATGTAACACCCTCACCTCATCATCACTTACCATCAGGTGAGATAGTAGCCAAATTCTTAGATATGTACCAATTGTCTATAAAACCCTCGCCTCGATAACCGTAACCGTGGGTCCTGTTTACCTACACATTGATTAGAGTATTGCGAATCCATACAAAAGCTACTGGCAAATAAATAGAACACGCTCCTATTCTTTCAACAGAACCTAAAAAAAGTGTAAACAGGCCCCCATAGATAGACTCAATAATCTGTTTAGCTACTGTCTGAGCATTCCACCAAGCTGGCGACTGCGAAGTGAAACCGCTCTCCACTCCGGCGCAGCGTGACTTGCAGCGGAATCGCCGATTTACCTTCCAGGGTCGTATGCAGAGGCCCTCTGTGTACTAATATACTTATTAACTCCATCCGTCCGTGAGGCCTCTTATGGTTTACCGTTTTCGAACAGTTGGCCTATGAATATGTTTAGGAGTCTGTTTCGTCCTTTTATGCAGGAATTTCAGGGTCACTGAGCTTTACTTGAAGTTGGCAAGGCGTGTGATTGTTTTTTTTAACCGACGTCAAACAAAAGGAGGAGGTTCTCAATTCGGTTGTATTTTTTAAATGTTTTTTTTTCTATGTTTGTTACCTCAGAACTCCGTAATTGATGAGAAGATACGAAAAAAAAATTCGTGTTTGTATGTACCTATATGCTTCCAAGCGAGTCCCATTTTTAAATAAAATCAGTTAGATGATGGGATCCATGAGAAATTGAGGGAGCTCCTCAAATTTATTAGGCACGCGAGTAGTAATTTTGATATTTTCTATTATAACTCGTGTATTTACATCCGAAAATCATAAATTTGGTGGCGAGGAATTGATGATGAAGGCCACAGATGACTTCTCGAATTCCTCAATTATGTACTTAAAAGTGCAAAAGTACGTCACAGGTTCTGATAAGATTCCGTTGAAATAGGAACTAATGAAGTGCCATTGGTGATGATCTTGGGGAATCGACGGAAGTCCTCAAATATTATCGGCCCACATACAGCGATTCGGTTTATTTTCTATAGTAGGTAGGTAATCAACGCATTTGCTCTCGGAAATCAGTTCATGTGGTAAATTGTAAAAACATGTGGAAATATTCTCGTGGCTTGGCGGAGTACTGAATTGAAGTAACTTTGCTGTTAAAGTAAATTATCTATAAATCAAGTTGTCAGGGTTGCTCCATTGACTTGTCGCTGTCGTCTTAAAGGGATATTCCGTTCCGCTCCCTTCGTCTTACACATTACGTCATACGTCAAGTCAACCGCTATTCTAAAACAATTGAAACAACATTCGATCGCTCTCTATTCGTCAACTATCAGCCAGCACCATATAAAAACCATCAGAATGTACCAATCCCACATATCTGATGCTCAGCACAACGCAACACGAAAAAGGAACTCATGGAGATGTAGAAGAGAGGCCCCTGCCCAGCAGAGTCAGCACTGTGGTGACTCAATATCCTCGGGGTTCTTTCAAACCCAGCAGAGATACAAGGACATAGGATAATATTGAGGTTTTCAAGAACAGAACTATTATTAATAAGACAAATTAAGAACACTAAATATGTAAAAAGATGTGATACTTATATTGGTTTTATAAGTTAGTTAAGAATTGTAAGGAACATCTAGAATCTGGTATGGTCCCAGCAGAACATGCATGTGCAGATATTTACATGTGGTTATCTGATCTACTTAAGCATTCTTAAATACACTAAACCCGACCGTATCAGTTCAGGCTTTAATATTTGCTATAGCGGTAGTTTCAAAAATTCTGCGTATTCAAATATTTTAGATTACTCGTTCATTAGAAAAGATTTATTCATGTCGGATATCCGTCAATGGAGTTTTGCATTTCAAATTGCTGAGGTAACCGGAGGCCATTAGTTACAATATCTATATTTGAAATAGATTTAAAAACATTCAGATTAGGAAATCATAAATTGGATTAGGTATGCATGGAGTTATTTCGGTTTGGGAGAGATGTGCTCTATATATTGTGTAAACACGCGGCGGGGACGCGGCTGATTCGATTCGCTCTAGAATTAGATACACCTATCGTATTGACTTATTTTTTATTTTGATATTAGGCAAGCTTTAAATTCTGCAGTTTGTGGGTCTCTATCGTAGTTTAGGGCGCAAAATCTTAATTTTATAAATTATAAGTTTGTATCAACTAACGTATAATTGAATAAGTCTATTATTTTACAACTGTGAGTTAGGCAGGAATATCCTTTTTCATAAACACCTTTATTTCTTCTTTGCACGGTGTCGGTGGAGCGTACATGGTATTTGTGCACAATTTGCGCTTACTTAAATACAGTTATGTTTGTGCATTAAATTGTTAAATAATAGACATAATATCCTGTTTCCATCACCCATTAAACATACACGACGTAATCGCTAAGTGTTTTAGATAAAAATTGCGCTTCTGCTTCGGAAAAATGGTCCCATGAAATCAGTCTCCACAATAGACGGCAGATCGCAACATAAATATTATTAATAACGGCCACCGCTCCCGGCTGAAGTTTCATTCGTTCATAAAAGAAAAACTCCGCTCTGCATGCATTGCCATCTATCTTTTTCCACAAAAGTCGGACATTATTGTTCGGTCCAAACACTCCTAAATCTTCGGGGAAGTAATATATTTTCGTTTTGCCCAGTGTGGTGTACATAGACAGTCAGTTCGCTACTTCTATTCACTAATGTTTTATACATAGTTTGGTAAAGTTTGCGGACTTTGAGAAATTTCCTTGGAACGCACAGATTTACTGCTTTATAAGGCCTCTTCCTGACCAGTGCATTTTCAAATGAGTAGAAGTGGGAATGTATCAAATGCAGAAATTCCAATGTATACCTGTATACCGGGTGTACAATCCAAATGGGTCAGTATGGTGAAGTCGGAAACTATGAGAGATAGCGAGATCTGTTCTTAGGAACCATGACGTCGATTTTAGATTTAATAATAATTACATTCCATTTTTTTTATTAACTCTCATAAATAACCGGGAATCGAACCTGGTCAATATTTTTGTAACCGCGTTAAGTAAAAAGGACCAAATTTGGCTATGAAATCTTGTGTAAACACAACTGACAGTAAATTAGACCGTGACTGAGACTGACAGTGGAAGGGATTGAAAGATTCGGCGCCATTAGCCGACCCACAGTAGCTCAATTGGGAGAGCGATGGACGGATTCCAGAGGCTGTGGGTTCAAATCCCGCTCTTGGCGAATAATTTTTCAATTTTCCACTACGATCGAAATTCGGAATTTCGTTAGCGGACGTTTCAGCTTCATAAAAATTTAATACAATTTATACTTAGTACGGGTGAAGACCAAATTCTTGGCCAGTAGTTCGCCTGGTTAGTTGGTAGTTAATCATACCAAGTGAAGAAGAGAACAAAGTTCCGTTGTGACACAAAAATTGACCATAGAATTGTATGGTTAATTTTCGTGTAACAACGGAAAATTTTCATAGAAAATTCAGTGAGTTAAGCTGGCCAAGAATTTGGTCCCTATCACGGTCTATATACTTATAGCAATAACTGGCCGCCTGATGCTAAAAATTAACTCTTTTCACCTATAATATAATTAAGTTTTAGTATAAGGAGTTAATTACTGGCCAACTTTCAATAACTGGCCACGTTATACTTAATAAATTAAATTATGTTTGTAAGGGAACAGAGTTAATTTTAAGTATGAGGCGACCACCCATCAAGCACACTAGCGTTAAAATAACCCTTATATCATTCTTATATCGGTTCCAGTTCCGTTAAGGTGTTAAGAATGCCTGTAAGAAAAGGTGTTAGAGCATGCTCTAACACCTATATAAGCACGAAAGAGGCCCACGTCTTACAGGTTAAGGTGTTAGAAAGCCTTTAGAGCAGTGTTATCTGACACCCATAGTGTTAACCAACGCTCTACAAACACCGTAGTAACGCTTAACGTGTTAGCTGAGAGGGTTGTAACACTCTTGCGCTTACCCAGTATCAAGTGAGCATATATCTTACTCTTTTCTTTACTATAAAATTATGAGACAAATATGGTCTAGCGACAAAATGGCGAAGATTATTAATATATGTGACAGGAGTCGTACTAATAATTGAAAGTGTATTCAATTGGATGTGTTTGTGAAATTAAGTGAAAACAATCTGCCCTTGTGATTTTGCGGTAAGTGTATACCACGTTTCCCATCTCAATTTTAACGCGCCCAGGATTTATTAAAGATTTCTAATAAAACTTATGAAGACTAAAATAGACACCTTTTTATCATTTTCTATTCTTGTTTCTAGGCCAGTGGCATGTTAAATTATGTGGCATCCATAGAATGGCAAGAGTAACATAAAAAGTGAAGTGTTTTGATGTCAAGTATTAAAAAACCTAATCAATTTGTAGGTTAGAGTGCGAACTCACATTAAAGCTTTAGGCGTCAGTTAACTCATCTATAACGCTTATTGAGTTACAACACCCTTAGTCAAGAATATTGTGCAGGTTTTGCCTTTATAACGGTGTTGTTCAACACTTCTAGTATCTTGTGTTACAACACTCTTGACCGACTCTGTTATAAAGTCTATGCCTGCACCTTATAGCAGATATAACACCTTAAGCTTTATAAGACACTCCACTGCAACAACTAAAAAGCAATAAGAGATAATGAGCGTCAGCGAGCACTCTTGTAAAGGTTTAAGCGTTACAAACAGGTTAAAGCTTTAACGTCTTAAGTATAATTGCTTTGAGTAACACTCTTATAACACTTAAACCTTTTTAGCAGCGTTCAATAAAGCTCTAGTAACACTTTAGGAGTTATTTTTTCTTTAACTCCTCTATAGCATTATTAGTTCCAACTGAGATAAATATAAGTCACTTATAAAGGTTAAGGTTATAATAAAACCCTTAGCTGACACCAAAATGTTAGTTGGGCAGTTACTGGCGATTAACCCTAAATCAGGGCTGATTTTCCTGAGTTCCTTGTTTCTTCGGGGCACATATTATTAATGTAATTATGGATGAAACTCGTCTAATATTCTAGCTTAGTAAAAAATGCGTCATTGAACTTTAACAAATATTTAAATAGTAGGTATTAAATCATACCTGGCTATAATATTACGGATGGCCACTTGAACAATTTACTGCTAAATACAAGCTCCCTTTATCTTGAAGCGGATTAATGTTTTCTATTTAAATGACAAATTAAAGTAGCTTATCTTGACAATAATAATATTCCTGCGCTAAGCTCAAACTCGGAGGTCTGTTGCGTCCCTTATCTAAAACTTATTTGTCATTATATTTCTTACCCCGACATTAATTTATAACTCCCTACACTTCTTAAAACTAGAATATTCTCCGTATTACAACGCGTAATTTGAGAATAAGCCCTAAAACACCACAATATATTATGTAAAGATTTTTATCTTTTCCGTAAAATGGCTTGGGAAAAAACATAAAGAAGGAGGTGTCACCTGATCCTGACAGCTGAGATTTACGCCGCTCGGTGTGGCCGCGGCCTAAGGTCGCCCGAGTTATGACGCTTCCAGATAATTTACCTACCTACATGTAGCGAGATCAACGAGATGCTCTGGACCGTATTCGAAACGTTTTAATGACTGCTCGTAATATGACCCAGATTGCGACATTTCGATAACCTCATTAAAAAGTCCATAGCAACACTGGCCAACTTCATCATCATCACAGGTGGTTTCGTGACTGCCATATCATGAGTAGTAATTAAAATGGAACTCGGTAACTGCCAAAGGTATTGAAGACTTTGGGATATTCAACCATTACAAATATGTTTTTCAAACATATTTTCATAGCTCCCAAAAAAATATGCTGTATACCGTGTGTTACCGGCATCCGGGTATTTATTAAAACTGATAATAATATGTTCCATTAGCAATTATTTGCATGTATTTGCAAATCATAATTATGTAAATTAACTGCGCAATTAATTTTCCAAAATAGAAACCTTCAATGGACTAGGTGTATGACGCCGTACTAAACAAAGTACGAAGAGCTGTCAGTTACACGTACTTGTGAATTTACTTTGCTGTACATTGCTGGCAATTTCAATTTTGTTAGAAAATTCATGATTTTGGAATTATAGTTTAATATTTGAATTAAGGTCATAATTAAGTTAAAGAACTAGGTACGTTAATATACCCTACTTAAAAAAAGGTACCTCAAATTATCTGTAGATCTGTCAACACAACTAAACCTAAAATAAATAAAAAACGTCCCAAGCATCTTCGGTCTAAGGCCATACTTTTGCCACCGCCATATTAAAAAAAATGGTACGCACTCACTACAATGTTCTAGAATTATCAATACACATCCTCCTCAGTCGCACACTCTTGACAGAGTTGTCGTGGGTGTTCCGATGGCGTACGAGGTTAAGGGTACGCGTATATATATGGTCAATCTTCGTAGGTCTTTAGGTACCTACCGATGCAAGAACCTAATCGTTTGAGCTGTGATACGTAATTGTCTTTATCATAAAATCATTCACATTTTACGTGAATCAGGAACTTGTTTCGCTAATTAATGGCAACGAAAAGAAACATCACTAACATCAATCCAGAACATGCCACGAATCAAATTAAATAAAGGACTAGCACTAATATCATCTCATTACAACCGAAAGACATTAGTAAAGGACGGGAAAAGAAATGCGTGAGCCTACCAAATGTAGTACCCCGAAATACCCACTACCAAAAAACGCTAAATTCACCTAACAACCTTTAAAATTGCGAAGGAAAACGGGCGCTAAATCGAGCAGAAATTGAGGGAGCTCCTCAAATTTATTAGGCACGCGAGTAGTAATTTTGATATTTTCTATTATAACTCGTGTATTTACATCCGAAAATCATAAATTTGGTGGCGAGGAATTGATGATGAAGGCCACAGATGACTTCTCGAATTCCTCAATTATGTACTTAAAAGTGCAAAAGTACGTCACAGGTTCTGATAAGATTCCGTTGAAATAGGAACTAATGAAGTGCCATTGGTGATGATCTTGGGGAATCGACGGAAGTCCTCAAATATTATCGGCCCACATACAGCGATTCGGTTTATTTTCTATAGTAGGTAGGTAATCAACGCATTTGCTCTCGGAAATCAGTTCATGTGGTAAATTGTAAAAACATGTGGAAATATTCTCGTGGCTTGGCGGAGTACTGAATTGAAGTAACTTTGCTGTTAAAGTAAATTATCTATAAATCAAGTTGTCAGGGTTGCTCCATTGACTTGTCGCTGTCGTCTTAAAGGGATATTCCGTTCCGCTCCCTTCGTCTTACACATTACGTCATACGTCAAGTCAACCGCTATTCTAAAACAATTGAAACAACATTCGATCGCTCTCTATTCGTCAACTATCAGCCAGCACCATATAAAAACCATCAGAATGTACCAATCCCACATATCTGATGCTCAGCACAACGCAACACGAAAAAGGAACTCATGGAGATGTAGAAGAGAGGCCCCTGCCCAGCAGAGTCAGCACTGTGGTGACTCAATATCCTCGGGGTTCTTTCAAACCCAGCAGAGATACAAGGACATAGGATAATATTGAGGTTTTCAAGAACAGAACTATTATTAATAAGACAAATTAAGAACACTAAATATGTAAAAAGATGTGATACTTATATTGGTTTTATAAGTTAGTTAAGAATTGTAAGGAACATCTAGAATCTGGTATGGTCCCAGCAGAACATGCATGTGCAGATATTTACATGTGGTTATCTGATCTACTTAAGCATTCTTAAATACACTAAACCCGACCGTATCAGTTCAGGCTTTAATATTTGCTATAGCGGTAGTTTCAAAAATTCTGCGTATTCAAATATTTTAGATTACTCGTTCATTAGAAAAGATTTATTCATGTCGGATATCCGTCAATGGAGTTTTGCATTTCAAATTGCTGAGGTAACCGGAGGCCATTAGTTACAATATCTATATTTGAAATAGATTTAAAAACATTCAGATTAGGAAATCATAAATTGGATTAGGTATGCATGGAGTTATTTCGGTTTGGGAGAGATGTGCTCTATATATTGTGTAAACACGCGGCGGGGACGCGGCTGATTCGATTCGCTCTAGAATTAGATACACCTATCGTATTGACTTATTTTTTATTTTGATATTAGGCAAGCTTTAAATTCTGCAGTTTGTGGGTCTCTATCGTAGTTTAGGGCGCAAAATCTTAATTTTATAAATTATAAGTTTGTATCAACTAACGTATAATTGAATAAGTCTATTATTTTACAACTGTGAGTTAGGCAGGAATATCCTTTTTCATAAACACCTTTATTTCTTCTTTGCACGGTGTCGGTGGAGCGTACATGGTATTTGTGCACAATTTGCGCTTACTTAAATACAGTTATGTTTGTGCATTAAATTGTTAAATAATAGACATAATATCCTGTTTCCATCACCCATTAAACATACACGACGTAATCGCTAAGTGTTTTAGATTTATCATAAAATCATTCACATTTTACGTGAATCAGGAACTTGTTTCGCTAATTAATGGCAACGAAAAGAAACATCACTAACATCAATCCAGAACATGCCACGAATCAAATTAAATAAAGGACTAGCACTAATATCATCTCATTACAACCGAAAGACATTAGTAAAGGACGGGAAAAGAAATGCGTGAGCCTACCAAATGTAGTACCCCGAAATACCCACTACCAAAAAACGCTAAATTCACCTAACAACCTTTAAAATTGCGAAGGAAAACGGGCGCTAAATCGAGCAGAATAGGGGTCGTATTGATTCGAATGTGTTGTGAAATTACGTCGTTAAGTTTTGGAGTAGTTAGGAGCTCAAGTAAAGTGGAGGAGTCCCCAAGAAAATTGGCACAAGTGGTTTTAGCCGTCGGGCGGCGCGGGGTATCGGTGGGGCGGGGGCGGCACAGAATAAACAGTACGCGTGTTGTTTGTGGTTTGTGGATGCGTTCGATGATACTTTGTGAGGACGTTACTTTTGTAAATGCACAATTGGACTTATGGCTATTTGAGTTGGTCGAATTGCATCTAAGTACATTCAAAAAGGTGTGAAATGTGAAATGTTTCATATAAAAACCGATTGCATATTTTCATTTTGCATAACAGCGAATGACATCATTTCGGCGTGTATAAGTGGGCAAATTGCATAAAAACCAAACGAATAAAAACGATTTAACGAGCATACTGTCATAATTTTCATAAGCTCCAATTGTATAATGAACAAACGCTATAATGGCCACACTGTACGTATAATATTTCATGCTCGTCATAATGTACCAAAATTCCGAATTTCAATACAAACAATAAGAAGTCTGACTGAATAATAATCGGAAATATCAAAAAATGTAATTGCCTTTACTGAAATACCGACTTTTAAATTCCGAATATCATTGCACTGAGCAATTATAAATCCGACTGCTTAAACAAAAGTCCGAACCATCATGGTTTAGGTTTACAAATTGTACATAATAAGGCCATTAAAAAGTGGCACTTCGCTGGCCGCTACCGCGGCACGCTCGGCGCGCGCGGTATAGGGTCGTGGTTCTTCCTTATCCTCTTCTTCCTAATATTTCTCTAGTTTAGCTGCTACTATCCATATGATAAGATACCTACTGTCCATTTGCCTTTCAGTAACCTGCAGGTCGACCACGTAACGTACTTATTGTACGTACAGGTCTATTCACGAGAGCTGGCGCGGAAAATATATGAAACTGTCTTTAAATTCATAGACATTAGGCGCTAGCTCTTGCGAATTGACATGTACGTTAGGTAGATCTAAATGATATTTTTTATATGGGAAAATGACAGTTGGATCTATCTAATGCGCGTTCAAACCGTTAAGGATTTCGTGATTACTGGTTACCCCTCAGGAAGTCACCTATACTTAACTTGAAACCCGTTGACCACATTCGTTCTGACACATTATTATGATATGGTAGCTTGATCGCAGAACACATGTTGGTCAAGGGATTTAATTGTTATGCCATTTAGAGCTCACTTTATACTGGATTCATCAAAGCTACTATTAAAAATCAAAATTAGTTGACACCTAAATGGCCCAACAATTAAATTCCTTGACCGTACTTATGCCACACGTTCATTTACAATGTGTTTACAATTATTAAGCCTCTACATGGACTCTTTGGGTATAAGCTGGAACTAATTTAGCAAAACTTTCTGCATTGTCAGTTGTTTATACGTATTACCTAAACTAACCTGTAAATCAATATTTATTAAATGGACATCTTCAGAGCACTTACTCCTCTGCAACAAAGCCGGCTCTGCGATACTCGGCGGGGTGACCGTCGAATGTTCGCCCAGAGATAGGACTCAACAAGATGTATTGCTGCTTACGAAAAATTTTCAACAGACTCTTCTTTCGGATTGGCCCGAACGGAAAATAAGAGGGGACACCGACTAATAAATGAACGCTGTAAATATCCCTATGACAATAATACAGCTCAGCAATAGATTCCTTTCAGGAGATAGTAGGCCGTTATTAATGTTGAAAAACAGGGAAAGAGTAGATTGATAGCGTAATGAGAAAGAGCAGGAGTGATTGATTAACCCAGCAGCCAATAGGATAAAAGGTTTCTTTTATATCCATACAAATAATATCCTCTGTAGCATTACCTACTTTTAGCGCAGAATATACGGCTAACATTTTCCTATTTCTACTGAACATCGTCGATCTAAGTCGACTTCCGTTGGATAAGTTTGTAAGTCAGGTGCGTAAATAAATGTCATGAGAAGTTTTTTACTCAGTTTCTCGTTCTAACTTGAATAATAATTTTCTACGTGGATTTAGGTGGGGTATAGAAATAAAAATCAAGATAGTACTAAATAAAATTATATGTATGATGAAAATAAATGGCCGTTTCTTACCTGCAAATGAAACTCCCTCTTGAATACCTCCCGAGCAGCCTCTATGAAAAATAACCTTCCTAACCGCAATTCAAATTAAAACCCAAATCACACATTCCGAGCGTATAACCGTCGTCGATTTTTCTTTCAAAATTTATGTCCGTGGGTCGCCTCCAGAGGGCGCTTCTGCGAGGCGGGTGGGGGGCAGCCTCGGCGGGGGGAGGGCGCGAGTTCATTTCGCCCGCGTCGTTTATCTTGAGGCACATAATTCTTGGGACGAAGACTATGTCAACTTATTATTCGTATTCTTTCGCCTTTACGTGAAATGGGTGTGTTTTATACAAAATGTATGTTTATTTGTAAACACGTACCGCTAAATGGGTGGGTTCGTGGGATTAGAGGTTTGCGGTTGCTTAACACTTGACAGTATATGTTACGACTTGTGGTTATTAGCGTGAGTTATTAATGTGCACTATGCACCTATGCAAAGTAAATCATTATGCCATTCCCAGTTATAAGGATTATTACACTGTAAATACTTACTTATTGCATCAAAAGCCTCACTTAACTCATAAACTACTCATTGAATTTACATTCTGAAGAGAAAACGATTTGGTTCAAAGTGGTATTTTTCGATGCCTCTTACACAAGACATTTCATACCCATTTACACATCCCCATCCCGTCTAAGATGAATCAGTAAATATTTCTGTCAGTGGCACTACGTAATGGTATTATGATATTGGGAGGGACGCTATCGGTCGTCTGTCGGTCTGTAGATCGTAAATAACACGCATTCATTAGGTACCTCCCCCTCGAATGTTAGAGAAAAATGTTTAATAACGGTGGCGTAAGATATAACTTGAGATAAGTTGCGTTGTTGATAAGTCGACCCATTAACGAACAATTCAATATTAAAAGCATTCGCTGGTTGGGTTTCCTTCCACTGCAACTTTATACATATTGTATCTATATATGTTAGGTACAGCATTTGGAGCCTGTCAAAAAAAATCGTACTTACTCATTATGACATTATATTTGGCCTCGTGGTTGACTGGTTATTTGTTTTGTGCAATAGGGTATTTATAAAATTGTATTGAAAGACGTGTTAAGAACTGCATACATAATTATTAGTATAGTGATAGTGTGAGTTACAGTTGACGATCATGGTAGAAGTTCTTGAAGTTTTGACATGTATGCAAATTTATAGGTAATGTATTTTTATCGTGAAATAAATGAATCTAAATGTGTGTTAATCAATTTCCACACGTTTAAAAGTATACTAATAAAATAAAAATAACTTCAAAAGGTTTTTAGATATCACGACTTGAAATTACTCGTCTGAGTCTAGGTCGGAGGCAGGTGACGCGTGCGAGGCGCGCGGAAGCGCGTCACGCGTGCACCGTCCTTAACCTCCGATAATACGTCTAACCGATACGTCATTTGACGCAATAACGGTCAAACAATAAATATCGCTTTGGGCAGACAACATGCGCAAAGTAATATATGAAGTTAAGAATAAATAGGCAATTTAGTGCGGGCCGCACGTCCCGCCGAATATTGCCGTCGACGGCGTATTTCCATATCGTATCGCGATTCGCGGGCCTCTTTTATGGGGTAAAAATTAAGTCGCCGAACTGTGGGTGTTGATTTTCAATTGGTTTCATTGCGATTTTTAAACGATTGTTGATTGGGCGGTTATTTAGGGGTTGTTAAGATGTTGGGGTGTGCCTAAATTGAGTATTGAACGACTGGTTCTATGTATTGTGATGGTTAAATTACAATTTCAATTTAAGTAGTGCGGTTCTTACAGAAACTTCTTTATTTTTTATTACTTATAAAACTATAGATACCTACATAATATAGGTACAGTGTTTGCAAAAAACTGCAAAAAAACTCATACGGTACAAACAAAGACTATTCATTTTTATTTTCTTTCTCCCAATTATTCTGTCATTAAATCGCACATATATGTGTATCCGATCACTTGATTTCAGATTTTTAAAAAGGTAGTTTCAACTGCTTCTAAATTTTTTTTTAATCAAAGAAGCTCATATTCGATTGGCAACCACAGTTGCCACCATCAGTTTAGGGGTACGCAAAATTGGCAACTGTGGTTGCCACAAGCAAGTGAGTGGGTATTGCACAGCACCTATCCTCGGTCACAAAATGCAATTTTTTATGCAAAATTTACATATAAAAATAGCTGGCACGTAAAATTCAAATATATAACGGTATTACGTCCGGATTACTTATAAAAAAACCTCACATTATTCTTAAATTTCGAACGGTAACTCAGCTCGGTCGTATAAATCCGGGGAAGCACAGTCGTATGGAAAAAAGATCCACGGAGCCGGTATAAATTCAGCGGTAAGACCCGATAGAAATGAGAGAATTCCCCATTAAATCTGTCTAATGCGGAGGGAAGAGCGACGAGCGGCAGCGAGTGAGTTCTACTAGGGCCCTTCTTGGCTCTCCAGTTTTATAATCACATCATGATTATAAAATTGGAGATTAGACGATGGCTACGACATCCATAATTTAATTTGCCATTATTTATTTAATCATTTGAAATTTCATGATTTAAAAGCATTATCGGGGAATATATTTAGACACAATTGACGAAATGGCTGATGGATAAATGATTTACAATGTAAGGGAATATCTAAATTATAAAAATCTACTGACGTCTTACTGACTGATTATTTTATTATTATCATTATTTGTAATTCAGTGACATCTATCAATATTGTATTCTAGCGTAATTTATCAAGTATTTGTATACATGCTTGCATGTTGAATACAAGGACATTTTATAAACCTTTTTTATCTACGTACATATCATTAGTGCTCTAAAATGCGTTCAGAAACCGTAGGAAATGACCAGCATTACTACAACCGATTTTGCTATGAGAACTTTCTAGTCTGTGGTAGTTGGTAAAATCTGTACTGTAATGTCATTACAGTACAGATTTTTGATAAATTTGTATCGTGATGAGTTTAAGTTTGGAACAGCTGTCAAAACTCAAGTGGGTCTCTATTCTAGTATCCATAGATATTAAAACAGTTATCGATACGAAACGTCAATTCAGTACGTTTTTTAATACTAACCGCACGACATTTGATCTCGAGTGATATGAGTATAGGGACTTCATTCGTATGTCTATGATTAAAAAAAAAACGATTTGCCTTGACGGATGATCGAATTGCCGCCATTTCTGTTGTCATTTTATTGTTGGTTTTTTGCTGTTACTTACTACTACTTATGATATGTGTGTAGATACTACTCGCTGACGCTCGTTTCATAAAACCACACTCGTATTTTAAGGCCTCTCATTATGGATCAGTCGCATAAACTACTAATAACTGTATTCTGACCAATAAAAATTTCTGATTTCTGATTTCATTTATGGAAAACAAAAACAGGTTAAATACAACTATAAATAAATATTAGGGGACAATCTTACACAAATCGACCTAGTCCCAAACTAAGCAAAGCTTGTACTATGGGTACTAGACGACGATAAACATACTTATATAGATATATAAATACTTAAATACATAGAAAACTTCCATGACTCAGGAACAAATATTCGTGCTCATCACACAAATAAATGCCCTTACCGGGATTCGAACCCAGGACCTCTTGCTTCGTAGGCAGGGTCACTACCAACTAGGCTAAAGCGGTCAAACTATGAATTAATATTAAGATCCATTGTAACGTTAGTGTATGCTATAATCATCATTTGCACTAAGTGTTTTTTTCTGAAATCGCAACATTTTCAAAACAAATAATATAAACTTTGGTGTAGTAATCCATTTGGATAAATGTCCGATTTTTTAACATTCTTGTCGAAATTACAAAATCCTAGGCTAAGGTATCGTCAATATTGCACTATCATGTTCAAAGGCCCATTTCAGAACCGTCTTCTTGACAATAAAAATGCACGAGACCACGAGTCATCATATGACAAGAAAAACTTCGTCAGATTATTTGTGGTTTGCAAAGTCTCAAGATATCTTATCATAATTATTGCATGAGCATGTCGATTTTAAATATATTGTAACAGAATTTACTCTAATTTCTACAGAATGTAATAATAATTTCGGAATATAAGATAACTCTTACTCTAACTAAGGTGCATTCATCTTTACTTGTCTTATTTGGTAAACAACATTCTAACCTCAAAATGTATATTTTTAGACTATAGCAGCTATTTTATAATAAATGGATATAATAAAAAGAGAAACTGAGAGCAATGATATGAAACAGTTTATAGAGAAAATCAGTATCGAAAATAAAGAAATAAATCAACATTAGGAGAACAATATTTCTTTGCTATTCCGCTAAAAAACGTGCTGGTCTATTAGTGAAGATAAGATGCAACTATTTGCGTAAAAACATGCAAAAAATTACAGCAAACCACCACCAATAATGACAAAAACCTCGACACGTGTTTCGCCTCTCTACAAGGCATCATCAGGAGATGCTGGCAGGAGATGTTGCTTGCGCCACGTCCACTGAGCAAATGATCCGCCCGGAGCCATCCGCCATATTTATATTCTGTCCCCCCATACTACCGTTCATGCGTGAAAGAGATGGAAGAACACGTAACAACGGTGATGACGCAACATTCAATTGTTCGTTGATAATAACGCCTCTATTGCTGTACCTAATTATTTCTAATTGTTCTAGAACACTTAGACGCAATCCTTTTTCGCAAACATGCAAGATGTTGAAAGAATGATTGTCAGATAACGCATGGTTATTCTCCAATAAATGTTTTGCGAAATTAGACTTGTCCGGGTGATTATGCCGATACGACGCAACATGTTCCTTATACCTTGTGCTAAAACTACGGCCTGTTTGTCCCACATAAACTTTATTGCAATTATCACAGGCAAGTTTGTAGACTCCCGACTTTTTGGCACTTTCCACTTTCTCCTTGCCATTGCACAGTCTAAAGCGCAAGGTGTTATTCGTTTTGAAAGCCACGTTTATGTCGTTAGACTTTAAAATATTGTAGATCTTATCAGACAACTTGCCAACATAAGTTATGCTTGCTTTGTACTTTTTAGGTGGGTCCGAAGATCGTGCAGCGTACAGAAGATAGTTTGTCATATAAATATGGCGGATGGCTCCGGGCGGGTCATTTGCTCAGTGGACGTGGCGCAAGCAACATCTCCTGCCAGCATCTCCTGATGATGCCTCGTAGAGAGGCGAAACACGTGTCGAGGTTTTTGTCATTATTGGTGGTGGTTTGCTGTAATTTTTTGCATGTTTTTACGCAAATAGTTGCATCTTATCTTCACTAATAGACCAGCACGTTTTTTAGCGGAATAGCAAAGAAATATTGTTCTCCTAATATATCATGGACTTCCGCAAAGTAACGCCTGATTCAATAAATTAAATAAATCAACCTCATGAAATAGCATCATACTTTAATAATTATTTTATTGGATTATCGAATTTAAAAGATAATAAAATAAAAGAACGGCACCGTGTCAATTTTCTTTCGAATAATAATAATAATAACATGTTCTTAATGCCATTCTCCGAAATCGAAATTGTTAGTATCATTACATCATTAAATAATACGCATGCGGTAGGATTCGACGAAATTTCTACTAATATTATCAAAAAATGTAAATATCAACTCAGTGCAATCATAACACATTTAGTTAACTTATCGTTCGAAAATGGAGTTTTTCCAGAACTACTCAAACTCTCAATTATTGTAAAGCCATTGTTTAAAAAAAATTACAAGAAGGATATGGGAAACTACCGTCCTATAACTTTAATTCCGATACTTGCAAAAATTTTTGAGAAGTGTATGAGTAAACGGCTTATGAATTTCTTAGATAAGTTTAAAATAATAAAGCAAGAGCAAAACGGCTTCCAAAAAAATAAATCGACGACTCTAGCTACCTTTAATCTTATTCACCACATTGTTAAAAGCATAGACGAAAAACAACACACTACAGCGATATTTTTAGATATGTCAAAAGCCTTTGACTTTGTTGACCACTCGTTACTCTTAGATAAGCTTGAAAAATATGGAATAAGAGGTCTTGCCCACAACTGGTTAAAAAGCTACTTAAAAGATAGAAAACAGTGTGTGGAAATTGTCAAACTCAATGAATTGAATGTAGAAACTGGCTATAGATCCGAACTAAAATATAATTACTTCGGTGTACCTCAAGGTAGCGTGCTTGGGCCTTTGTTATTTATTGTCTATATAAATGAACTACCCGATATAATTCCATGTAAATCAATTATGTTTGCAGATGATATATCCTTTATTATATCATCAAATAAGAATAAAAATATCGAGGAACATGAATGTAAAGTAAATAACGTACTTGACAGTGTTATTAAATGGTTAGAGAGACATAACTTACAGATTAATATTAATAAAACCAACTATGTACAGTTCAACACAAAAAGAGGTAAAAATGTAAGACTAAATTTACAATATAGGAATAACAAAATACAAGAAATGCAAAGTGTTCTTTTTTTGGGACTTACTTTAGATAATCATTTGGACTGGCAAGCACAAATACAAAAGATCCGATGTAAACTCAATAAATTTGTATATGTTTTACGTAAGCTAAGGCGTACTTCAGGTTTGCCAGCCACTTTAGCTGCATATCATGGATATGAAGGCTCAATTTTAAGATACGGGCTTATTTTATGGGGAAACTGTACACATTTTAGCACTGCATTCATAGCACAGAAAAAATGTATACGTGCTATTTGCGGCAAAGCCCCTTATATATCATGTAAACCACTTTTCAAAAAACTTAATATACTACCTCTACCTTGCTTATATATTCTAGAAATCTGCATGTTTGTAAAGAGACATATGTATCTATTTACAACAGCTGCAGCGAATTCTACTAGAATTCAACGTAATCCTGGACGGTTGGTTCATAATTACGTTCCAAGGACAAAATTGTACTCAAAACACTGCTTTCTAATGTGCATGAAAGTTTTCAACAAGTTACCAAAATGTATACAAGAGCTACCTCTAAATAGATTTAAAAATAAATTATGTAAGCTCCTAACTGAAAGGAACTATTATAGTATAAAGGATTACCTCTCTCAAAAGATTGAACAATAAGATTCCGAAAGATATTTGCATGCTAGTATTTAGTACAAATAGCAGAATAAGCTACTTTTTGTCACCTTTCGCCTAATGACACGGATGTACCTACTTATTCTATGCAAATAAATTCTATTCTATTCTATTCTATTTATTTAAAAAAGCGTTTCTATACAAAAAAATCGTGAAGTGATGTCCGAAAAGTCGGCATGATCTAATACTCACAAAATTGCTATGCTATCCTAAAAAGATGCATTTTGAGATTAGAATGTTGTTTACCAAATAAGACAAGTAAGGATGAATGCACTATAGAAACTCATAACATGGAAGAGTTAACCTTTGTTACTTGTCTAAATCAAACCTAGAATAAAATAAAATGTTCCTGAAGTTATTGAAGCATCAATGAACTATGCTTGAATTTAGGCAAGTTTTACACGCGTCAGAAGATGTAACGTTATTTAGCCCTTTAATACCCATGGTGCATGCTGCGCGTCCTCTATTAGCATCGTTTGCAAAATGACAATAGCATACTATGGGGTAGGATGCCGCGCTAGAAGACGTTGCCACCCATAAGTGATACACGTAGATACACGTAGCTATTATCATCTTCCACAGTGAAGAAAAGCGAAAGATACCTACCTTCTAGTTTCTCCCGCAGTAAGGTCACTGTACACAACACTGCCGTCACTGCCTCCTCAGTCATTCTGCCGCTTCCGCTTGTTCCATAGGCCACCCGCGAGCCGCTAAATCTGTCCAAGTGGCAGATAGGTGGCGCTTCGCTAAGCAGGGACTGGGAAAACACATTTTAATAAGGGTAGTGAAACAACCATCAACGGCTAAGCGGAAAATGTTTGCGGAGCTACGGATCAGAATTTAGATTAAGTTTTTTATATCGCTGTTAGTGTAGGGGTGAGTGTGCATACGTTTTTAGGTTCTGTCATTGTTGAGAATTGGCTATTGAATATTGTTCGCTGTGTATTGCCTATTTGCTGACTTTCTGAAAATGCAATCACACATTGGGTTAAATAAAAATAAATGGCCAGAAGAGAACACCAATCATCAATGTAAATCCCAACAATTAGATCCTTATGTTTCTCTGTATATATCTAGTTATTTACTTATCGTTTAGCTACATGCTGATTTTACAGTACTATTACATTACCAATCATCTTACCAACGAATTGACTTAAGTGTTCTTTGAAAATTAAACAGTCAATTCTAGCAAAGTATAACCTAGCTACCTAGTTTGTTCATTATTTTGTAAGTATGTAAAAAAAACTATAAACTGCTGATACAAGAATCAAATTCGTAGGTAGGTATTTACTCCAAGGGTGCGGGTGCGCGAAACGAAATGTGGCTTTAAAAATTTGGAACACAATCCAGCTATTTGTCTTACCAACGTCTCGTATAAATCAAGGAATAAAGCAGCCAACAATGCTTTATGGCGGAAAAAAGGAACCTACATAAGAAGGGGAAATAGCGTATAGTACGTCTATCTACATACGCATGGTGCACATATGTGTTTCTGTTACGAAACGAAGAATGTACACGGCATGATTTATCTCCAGGCGTATTTGAATCTGTAATGATATGTGTGAAATATGAGCGGAATAAAATGCTCGTGAATGCCCATGACCTACGCTCGGTTTTATAAAAAGTACGTACGTCATATTCCGCGGCCATTTTAATATCGAGCGGTGCAAATAAAACTCGTCATTATTTAGTGTGTGTCGGAGCCGTCCGCACTACGCGCTGCGTCCGCAGAATTATTACCGTGTAACGCACTATATCACGGCAAATTTACGACAACCTGAATATGATGGATTTTCAATCCGGCCCAGCATTATGTACGACGAAAATCGTTCCGCTGTCAAAATAGAGAAATAAATAAAATCTCGACAACCAATTAATAACTCGTAAAGTGTCAGTGTTGAGGACAATAAAAACTTTGGCCGGGACAAAGGGGCAGAAAAAGGCGATAACAATGGCGGAATGAGGAGAAAAACGCCTGTAAAAAGCTCCGATATCGCCCATAAATTTGGATGGATTCAAAACAAATCGCCCTTATTCATTACACGTATGACTTATTGGCTCGAGAAGATAAAATTTATAATGCACTTATATAGAGGACACAAAGGAGTGGAATCGACTCCGTTCAGGCAAAGTTTTCGATTTACAAAAACAAGCTGCGTCGAACAAAACGCAACGCGCATCGTTAGTCACGTTTCGGGTTCGAAAATGAATGAGCCGATTAACCTTAGCAAAAAACTAAACGCGGCGTTAATACATGTATGGAATCGATTTTAAATGCCTAATAGAGCGTGCTTGAACATTTTCAATGAAATGTCGTGTCAAATCTAATGCACTGCAAAAAATGTTTTAAATAATCTATGTTTAATAATAATTTAAATAGACTATGATTTTTCTTAATAAGTTTGAAGTACATATTGCAAACTGATTTGAGGATTAATGTTCCCCGGTCGTTAAACGCCATAAAGAAAACGGATACATAAATACCATACTGAGCTGCAATGTTTCTTAAAAATTACGCAGTACATTAATATCAACAACATGCAAATCGATGGAGAGCAAGTGAAGCGTTTTATTATCAGGTATCACATAACGATACCTTCATCAAGCCTCGTAAAGCGCTGAACGTCGAACCGAGAAATAAATGGCGTTCAAAAGTGTGATCCAAGATGTACAAAAAGGGGGAGAAAAAGAAAAAATGTCGAACAAAATGATAAATACCATCCTCAATGTGAAAAAGTGAGTTTATTTATGACACGGCAGTGTTTTGTGGCTTCAGAAGTTTATCAGATGTTGGGCTTGCATTTATAATATGTGTTTTGCGCTTTGACATCGAGGGCATTGGACGATCCGGCCCTCGTTGCCTTACCTGTAATATGTAATTATTAATGATGTTGCTATTTTTTATATCTTATTAACCTTGCCTCGCTACTGCGCATTTTTTCAATGTTTTCAGAAACAACTCCAGTGAAAACTGTATGTGTCTGTATCCATTATAGAAGTTTGACCAGTTCATTAAATTTATTGGCCTACAAAAAAGTAAATAAAATTACTTTTCTATTAAACGATCAACAACTTTCAATCCTATCAGTCCTTCTCATATATCTAGCAAGCTTGCGTTTCATTTACAAGACCCGACGCAGTCCAGTCAAAGTTTTCCAAAGTCCATCTTTGACTTATCGGGATGGGAGGAGCCATCGGTTTATTTATCTGTTTTCTCGTATTGTACAAGATATCTAACCATAATGGCGTGCAACTTTTACGTTGTCTGTGACATGCCTGAAAGTAAGCATTGCAACGACGATCCATTGGTTTTTACCTATTTCTTAACGAGCACCGTTAGCGGCCCCAAATATGCCTTAGCAAGAATATTGACCTGCTATTGAGAATCTAAATATTGTCTATTGGTGTGAAATTTCCATCTATATATATTACGGAAAATTCCCATGGAACTGCGTCCGTGCGAGTGAAGACGCAAATCAGAAAGGCAATGAACCACCCTCCACCCTCGATTTTAAATTAGGTTAAAGAATTGTTCTTCAATCTCCTTAAGCGGTGACCACAAATCACAGAGCTCCTTTAGACGTAATTGAAAATACATTACAAAACCAAATTAAAGTGGGAAAGTGGTACAAGTTAGGAGGAGGCAGGTGGCCCCGTGACAACCCCCTACCCGCGGAATGTTTTGGCATAAAATATCGTTTCAATTATTTACGTGAAAGATTTATGGCACTTAGAAAGTGCGCCGAGAAAAAACTGGGAGCGACGTGTGCACAGAAAGTGTTTTTCTTGGAAAACTTATAATGGGTATGAGTGTAGGAAAAGTTTTTGAATCTCTTTTCTATGGTAATTTGTTTTGGGTTTCGCTCGCTTATAAAGATATTAGTGTTTGTATTAAGTTTGGTGCAGTTTGTTTCGTAGATAAAATATATTGCTAAGAATTTGTTGAAAGATGTCATGCTGCGAACGATCCAGTTCAACAGTTAGTGGTGGCAATGAAGATGAAAAGGTTGTCCAGCATTATAAATATCTTGACGTCACCTTGTATAGCTAATGGAGTATTGACAAGCAATTCAAGCACTGCATCCCATCTACCTCGCATCTACGAGGCAACGGGCACTACGCACCGACTTCAGCCCGATTGTGGAGTAATCTACGAAGTCTTACGCCGACTTTATGCCGTGCATGGCGCGGTGCGGTCCATAGCTCTCTCTAAGTTTCAGGAAGCCATAGACTTTTGTACCTACAGATTATGGGGAGTTCGGCATCTAAGCTGTGATAGCAGCAGTCAGAGCGTGGAAGTATATGATACCATACTGTGATAACCTAACGTCGTGTTAAAAAAAAGGCCGTCGGATAGGGATTTTTAACAAGCTTACGGAAATTTGTGAACAAAGACAAGTGGTCAATACTAGTCGTTAACCTTTCTATCGTTTTAAATTTTTAGGTTTCCGTGCCCAAAGGGTAAAACGGACCCTATTACTAAGACTCCGCTGTCTGTCCGTCTGTCTGTCTGTCTGTCCGTCTGTCAACAGGTTGTATCTCATGAACCGTGATAGTTAGAGAGTTGAAAATTTCACAGATGATACAGAACAACAAAAAAACAGAATGAAATAGATATTTAAGGAGGCTCCCATACAACAAACGTGTTTTTTTGGCGTTTTTACATAATAGAGTCCGACTCGCACATGGCCGGTTTTTTTAAATAATATATCATCATTTCTTACAGTTTTCAGATGCGTGCGCAAATTTGCCATTTTGCGTGAACATGGACTTGGCCGTGGCTGACATGGCCCGCAGGTTTTATCCAAAACAGCCGAAGTTTAGACAAAATCCTGTTCTAATTCTTAAAATATGTATTTAAGCCCAAAAAGAAAAAAACGTCGCACAACCAAATATTTCCTAGTTGCAATTATGATAACGGCAACGCGCTAACGAACAGCACGTAGACAAAAGGCACAAACAGTTTTAACGTGAACGCGAAGATTTGTTAACGGGGCATGTTTATTTTTCATTTACGAGCCTTCCGGCAAACAGCCTGCTTTATTACGTGCACATAGCCCTATGGCGACGGAGTTTATCATGGAAAGAAATTATACGAGTGTGCAAATTAATAAAATAAGGCTAGTATAAAAGCATATCAAAAAACCCTAAAAAACTGATTGGCACAGCTAAAATACTAATCGTTCATGAAATTTCGGTTTGGTGTGCAATTTGTTACATTTTGATGTGCAAATCGGTATTTGTTGGTGCGCAAACGGTAAAATTTGGTAAGCGATTAAAATTATCCCATAAAAATACATGTAAACCACCCTTGAAAAATTGGCTTGGCAAATTGGGTATACCGCGGCGTATACGCTGAGGGACCGCTACTCGTATTTGACCCTGAGATAGTGTCACTGTATACGTGGCTAAGGTCAAATAGAAACATTAGAAACATAATGGAATAGCGTATTTCGTGAGAACTAAAAACCATGACGATTTTCGTGGATTTAATTCGGTTTAGGGATTGCCCCAGAAAGCTTTGCATTAGGTAAGGTACAGTCGATGTCAAAGACCTATTAAACCTCTTTGCACCTTATATCATTGCAGTAAGACGAAAAAGCCGAAAAAAACATACGTATGTGTGGCGTCGACTATATTACTTGCAACTATAACAGAATCAAACCTCACATCAGCTAGAGCCGAAAATGTTCGGACTAGTATATACCTACCTATTCCTAAGTTTGGATATTTTAATTTTGTTCCGTCTGGTTTTTCTTCTGTAAAATATGCTTTCTGCCGATGCTCCTAGCAAGTTAACAACACGTAATACGCCTCAACAGCCAAGCTTTATGTCCGCGTGATAATCTACAGTAAAAAAATAATTGAATCTGGGAAGCGGGAACAGGTGGGGTACGTATTGTTGCCCTTAACGGAGCCTTTTTGTATAGCCCGCGAAATATTCGCTCACCCTCTTAGGGCCTTAACTTTTTCGTTGTAATAGAAAAATCATGGAGCGATATTGTTAAAAAAAAATAAGGAACATAATTGAAAAACATATTGAAACCATATCCAAGTACATACCTATACTAATACTTAGCGTAGGTTTGTATGTTGGTGTCGTCATCATCATATCAGCCGAAAGACGTCCACTGCTGGACATAGGCCTGACCCAAATAGTGCCACATTGACCGATCCTTCGTCACCCGCATCCAGCGAACTCCCGCGACCTTTATCAGTTCCTTTAGCGAATCATAATCACCGAATTTTCTCATGCGATTTCTAAAATTATTTCCTAGTACCTATACATAGGTATAGAATCGATCTTTAGGATGGACATAGACTATATTTTATCCCGCGTCTCCGCCTGTGTTCTCTGTAACTGTGACTGCTGGCTGACTGTGAGTTGCTGCGCTGATTGCTGAAATACTCATGATATTTATCTATCTACATTTACTTACATATTTATACATCATAAATATTGTGTTAAAAACGCTAATTTATTTACACATGCTGTTTATTCGGTTTCATATCAGTGACACGTGATAATCATCGACAAAGCAATAAATCAGTTATTTATAAACTCGCCTGCTAATTTGCATTGCAATTTTCGCAAGGTAAACCATTTAACAAAGCGTTATTAATACACCCGAAAAAGTCATTATAAAAATGTACCCGAAACTTAAGTACTTGCAAACAATTAAGCCTGATAACAATCGAAAAACGCAACCTAAAGCGGTACCAGGGACTCTCGACCAAAACTCCCCGTACGCTTTCATAATTCGTTTAATGATAAATAAACTCATAAATAAGTGCGCGCGAGCGCGAGAATTTGTTTACAGCTGATGTACATAAAGATACGGGGCTGCTTTGTCGCTAATCTGCTAACAAGTTTCAAGCGAAAATTTTTAATCCAACACGAGCTTTGTAATGAAGAAAAACTTGGGACGTTTTTTGCTTTTTACGTGTGGCTGGGTAAGTTATGCAAGTTGTTGCGTAACTATAAAATGTGAGTTTTGTTGCGCTTTTCAGTTGTAATCAAGACATTATGGAACTTAATATTTATATCCAAACAACAAAAAGATAGTCGCCTGATTAACTTATATTAGTCATAGCCTATACATAGCACACAAAATGTTACCAATAGGTACCTACCACAAGACGTAAGTTTTTTTATGGTACGAAAAAACCTAAATAAATATTTTTCTAATAGGTACTCCACCGATGTATGAACAAGTTACTATACAGTTATAAAACTTTAAAAATAACATTAACCTCTACATCATCAGCAACCCTTTAAAAAGTCACTGTAAAATTGATTGATTGATTGATTGATTGAAAGTACTTAGTGGCTTAGATTGTATAAGGAAGACATTATACAGTGTGTAAATTTCATACGGGCGAATATTTTGATGAGGATTAGTGTGTCCTAAACAACACATACACATACATTTCGTTAACTAACTGCTTCATTTTTTTCATATTAAATAATTGAGCAAGCAATGTATTCGCTACACGTCATGTCATTTGTTAGGTGACATCCATAAAAGTCAAAGCGCTTGTTAAGTCAAATCAGTATGAACGTAATAAATTGCTGCTCGGCCGTACTAAAAAAATATTAATTCATTACTAATTAAGCTATTTCACAAAATTGCTGTCTCATATATCATTTGCATGATCGAAAACTACGACTGGTTGAAACATAGGCACCTACGCCCGTGTGAAATTTACAGGCTGTATAATATTTTAAATTTATTTCATACCGTTTGCCATACTAGGTACGTATTATTTTCTAGCATTCTTTGCAAGCAAGAGCTGCAATTGATTGCATTTTAATACGTCGTCATGTAATGATCCATCTACCTATACCCTACGTCATCTATTAGCG
Organism: Epinotia demarniana; assembly: GCA_945867215.1. Taxonomy (NCBI): domain Eukaryota; kingdom Metazoa; phylum Arthropoda; class Insecta; order Lepidoptera; family Tortricidae; genus Epinotia; species Epinotia demarniana. The sequence continues at coordinate 9,291,419 of OX244261.1, forward strand.
TTGTGTTTTCTATATTTTCAAAGCGGGCTGTCTTCAGAACAGATTAGTTTGTGTAAGCGGATGTAGGTACCTAATTCACGACGCAGGGTCGAAGACGAATGTCACAAATCCTCCTCCGTGACAGTTTCAATTCAAATTTCCAAATCAGGCTCATCTTATCCTCGAAGGGCCCTAGTTGACTTTAACCCAAATATAGAAGATGCCGCGACGGGGCTCTTACAATTTAACTTCCGGCATATTTGGAAACTCATCCACATTTCAAATTAGGGATTCTTGCAAGACGAATTACGGAAGCTTAGCTCCTCAGCGCCCTAAGGAAGGCATTATGCGAGGGCACGTACCCGAATGTTTTCACGTATAGCCCCTCTCATCTCGGGACCAACCCCAAATAATATATCTGGCAAACTTTACATATATTTGTACCGTAAATCCTCGTAATATATCGCTCTATTTTTGTTGGTTGACTCTAAATTTAAGGCGAGGACGAGGTATTTAATGAATGTTAATGTTAACTTGCATTCGCGGTTCGCAATTGGTGTAATGTCGCTTGGAATTTTATCGTTTGTTTTGTTCTCTAGTAATGTAAGCATGGGAAAGGGCTTGTGAAATGCTCCGGAAAGGTCAATACATTACGTCCAGTTTACTATTCTGGACTCCGTTTCGCCTTCGCAAATAGAAGCAGCACGTTTTACGGAAAAAAACACATTTCAGATGTTGAGTTTATTTCAGCGCAAAATTGTCCTCCAACGCCAACCATTTTTCATTAACGTCATTTTTTAAGATGAACGGAGTGGTCTGTTTTACATAAAAATTAAGAAAAAATTGAGATAAAATGCCCGGCGAAGACAGATCGCGGGTGATACGTTACGTGAAAATGGCCAGGCTTTGCTCGTATTTGACACTGCGGATAAATTGATATTTATAAGTGGAAGGGACAAGGCCAGCACGTCTGAAGGGATTCCCTTTATTGCCCGGCCACGGGCCGCCTGGATCCTGTCTCGCCTCAGGTTATTATGATATATACCAGTTCTGTTTAACTTGAAAACGTCGAACGTATATTTATTGAGCGTGGAGCCGAGGAATTATCGGGGCCCGGATGCAGGGGCGGCCATTATTATCCTTTTATTGGTATAATATTTAATTTTGAGCCTTTAGCTAGTCCGCACTAGGATGGACGTCATATAAATCGGGGAATTATTTAGCGATAACCTATAACGCGAGGTGACCTTTTCAAAAAGTTTCGATGTACGTGCGTTGGATTATTATCGGAGCATACCTTGGGTTGTTTTGTGTCGTTAATACATTAATGATGAACCTACAAGAAAAGTATAGGTACTCTTTACGTTACGAGTAAGAACATGGTTAATACGTATTTATATTCTTAATGAATATGAATATCTCCATAAATAAAAAAATTAAAACACCCGTTACACAAACACAACTATGTTATACATAGAGGAGTATCTCGACAGGTAAGATTTTCGAAATAAGTACCGCACTACATTCGTTTAAAAGCTAAGATATCACAGACAGACACACAGATACACATGTTAAACTTAAAACACCATCCTTTTTCGGAAAAAAAAACTATTTATGCGGATCCTTTTTTAAAGATACAGCATTGTTACCTTGACTTATATTTTTCGTGCAATCATTACTCAAAGATCGCATCTGAATTACATCTTTATGTAAGGTATGCACCTTTTTTATAGCTATTAGATCTGTTTTGTTTTTATACATACATACATTCACGCCTTTATTCCCAAAAGGGGTAGGCAGAGCACATGAAACGTATGTTCCAGCGCCACTTTTAGCATAATGTGGGTATAAAATATCGACAAAATGTGATATTGCAGTGATAGGTTGCTAGCCCATCGCCCACAACACACTTCAACCCTGGTCCCTTAGTCGACTTTTACGACACCCACGGGAAGAAAGGGGGTGGTGAAATTCTAACCCGACACCACACGGGTTTTGTTTTTATGCTCGAAATAATTAGTCTATGTATAGGGAGTACTAGGTAATGTAAACCAATTAGTTACTTACCTAGTTCTAGGGTGGCAATCTACAGTTACATACTTATTGATAAGTGTGTAACATTGACCATGTCAATGATTAGAGGAATTACAAGGATTGAACTTCTTATAATACATACCTAACTGTGTATAAATCTTCGTAAATGCTTCCTCCTAACCTACCAATAAGTTCTCACTAACTTGACAACATGTGTACTATTTAGTAAGAATCCTCGTGCCGCCCAACATGCAACAGAAAGCACACTTGTTTCAATGGATTTTAAACCTTTCATAACATTATTAAAGTCTTACTTCTTTTGTTTAATTTTATTTTAGAGCATATATAAATTCAACTGTATTATCTAACACGTTTCAAATTTCACTGTTATTTCTTTTGCATGGTGAATGGCACTCGAGTCGAGGGCGATGGTATTCCTTACTAGCTCTCCGTTGTGGCCGTAGAAGTCCTTCGTAGCTCCACCGCCTCGATACATCACCGCCATCTATCGCCGGGCGTCGATAACTTTCATACGCCGGCACGCCTCACTCTTGGGCCCCTGCCAACGGCGACGGATAGTAATGAATTCGCGTATGTGATTAAAACTTTGTGTTTCGATCATAAAAGTACTGCATAATGAAAACATACCAAATATAGAAAGGTACTTTTGGTACCTATTAAGATGATATTTAGTTTCAAAATTGGCTTAGGTAAAGTAAAAAGATTTCGTAAGAGGCTAGCTATGAAACTAAAAATGATATTTACGAATTCACTTACACACAATAACTTCAATATTTATGTAAAAGCTTTTATATTGGCAGTTATAATTATATATTCATCATCATCATCATCATCATATCAGCCGAAAGACGTCCACTGCTGGACATAGGCCTCCCCCAAAGAGTGCCAAAGTGACCGATCCCGCGCCACCCGCATCCAGCGGACTCCCGCAACCTTTACCAGGTCATCAGTCCACCTTGTCGGGGGCCTACCCACTCTGCGCCTTCCGGTACGTGGTCGCCACTCGAGAACCTTTCCGCCCCAACGGCCATCGGTTCTACGTGCTATGTGCCCCGCCCACTGCCACTTAAGTTTAGCGATCCGGAGGGCTATATCGGTTACCTTGGTTCTGCTGCGGATAGCCTCATTTCTGATGCGGTCATGCAGAGAAACTCCCAACATGGCCCTCTCCATTGCCCTTTGGGTGACTTTGAGCCTTCTTATGAGGCCCATAGTAAGCGACCACGTTTCAGTGCCATATGTCATCACTGGCAACACACACTGGTCAAAGACTTTCGTCTTGAGACACTGCGGAATATTGGACGAAAAGATTTGCCGTAGCTTCCCGAACGCTGCCCAGCCGAGTCGGATTCGACGATTGACCTCTTTCTCGAAGTTGGACCTACCTAACTGGATCGTCTGTCCTAGGTATACATAATCGTCTGCAACTTCGAGCGTAAATTGTCCGATTGTAATGAGAGTTGGTACTACATGGGCATTTGACATGATCTTCGTCTTATCCATGTTCATTCTTAGACCAACTCGCTCGGATGCTTTACTGAGGTCATCGAGCATCGTACTTAAGTCCTCCATGGTCTCAGCCAAGAAGAAGCCAATTATATATTAATCATGAATAAAAATAACTAAAACAACCAAAACCTGTAATTAAAAAAAATGATTTGAATTTCGTAAAAGTGACTCGACAAAAAAAACTATATTACCTATTAACGAACCTGCTCACCAAATTTCACGAGAATCGGTTGAGAAATGCGACCTGTAGAGGAGAACAGCGGGAAAGCGGGACATTTCGGACATCCGGACATCTGACGATTTTCGGCCCGAGCCAAATCATACTTTTCCACTTCGCTCTCTCGTTCTATAATAGAGTAATTCGAACTTTTTGTACATTTCTTAGCAAAAATAAATCGTAAGTTCCATTTGATAGCAAAAAAATAAAGAAAAGCATCAGTAAATGTGTATTTAAATACATAGGCCAAAATGTTAACAAAAAGATTTTTCAAGAAATAGACACGTATTATACTAAAATCTACTTCCAACAGGATATATAGTAGTATATATAGTAAGTAACAGTGTGCTAACTAATTAAATTAAGTTAAATAAGAAAGTTCATTAAATCGCGATTGGCTGTAAGTTTCAGGATGGGTCAGAGGTGTTCGGCGAAGGGGGCGCCAGCAATTATATCACACGGACATACGGACAATGGATGTTCCACCAAAACGGCTGGACCACGATCACATGGACAGTGCGACAGTGCATTTAAATACAGTGACTAGACATGTTCTTTCCATGGACCCTTCAAATGCAGCATACCTATTTGACTTTTGATTTTGATATTTTGTCTATTGAAGTTTACTTCAACTCTCTACAAACTCTTTAGCTCTACTTTTTGTACGCTTCTGCAATGCGCCACAGTATTTGAGACCTGCGGCTACTTGCGTAATATTTTGAAAAAGCTCTAGAAAATGTCGGCTGTCATTACAAAAAATTACATATAACACTTTAAACTCCTGCACGATATTTTTTTGCAACCCGTGTCGAAACGTCTGAAATAAAGGTAAATAAATATCGCGTTTGACCCGTGCATAATAATAATTTTGAAAATTACGTGTTTGTAGAGTAACTCATTTATTATTTCCTAAAAGTCCTGATCACATTTCCATATGATTTTCGCACTCGGTCGAGCGTTAACGCGGCGCACGAAACGGATTTAAATGTGATTGCCGATTGGCACACAAAACAGATTTAATTAAATATAGGTATGAATATACGTATGGTTTTTATAGAAGTATGTTTAATAACACAGTATATTTAGGTTCTATCTTTAAAATTACTAATAAATAAGTAAGCATTTTTTCGACAACGGTTAACTAACTATTGATGAAATGTTTCATTTCAATGGCAACACCGTGGTAGTGGTGGATTTAATGGAATATAATTCAGCGAACGAAAAAAACAAAGAATGCTGGGCACGCATTGCGCGCTCCTTAAAATTTTCTACCCAAACACGTGCCTAAAACCCGGTATGCGCATGTTCCAACTAAACGGCTGTCTGGCATCGTTTTGACACCCCGCCCCCTACCCGCATAATACCAATGGCGCCCATTTTGCGGCGCTACTTTGACTTCTATAGTTTTATCGTTCGCTGGTATAGAGTAAATTAGACCTGCCACTTCCAGCATCTCTAGATCTAGGCAGTGTCACCCAACAGATAAAGGCCGCGGGGCCGCGTCACCCGGCCTGATTTATACACCCGCCCTTATCCAAGATTACGATGACCGCGATCCACTCCCTTAGTTTAATAGTTGGCTCTAAGCAATTTTGCTTTAGAGTCACGTATGCATGTACCTACTCTATCGAAATTTGTCCGAACATAGACAGTATCAATAAATGGCATTAGGACTTTTCTTTAAATGGGAGTAAAACTTTCGTATTTCACTAAGTTAAATCCGAATGATGCATCCGGAAATAAATTCCAGCACCATCCAACACAAAGTATACACACGAGAAAATTTTGAAAACGTTTCAGGAAAAGCTTTACTCACTTATGTACGCATTCAGAATAAAAGTTATGTGTTTGAATTTGATTATAAAGATCCCCTTGGATTTATGTGGGGTACCCGCGTTTCAAAGGGTGTGTATTTATTAAAATGCAAATTTTCGTACTCTCCTCCGGCGGCTTTAGATACCGCTATCGGGGCGCCGCACGCTTTGTGTACAGCCTGCAGATTTATACCATACGGTGGCGATTTACCCGGGGTACTCATTCCTAACTCGACCGGTAAGCCGAGTGAGTAACAGACTCTGTTCGACGCTGTAATGGAGGAGGTGGAGTGGAGTGCGCCCATGTTGCCCACACGCAAAATTATTGAGTATTTCGTCTGAGAGACAAGCGTAAGAGATCTATTAGTTTACTAGCAAGCGTACCTTTCTTCTCCAAAATTGTCAGGGATATATAGGTATTGCTTATTCTAGCTGAAAAAGTTTTCAGCTGTGCGTTTGTGAATGAGTGCGGTGAAGATACAGCGCGTTGTTTCTCATACGCGGTTCAAAATTAGTTTGGATTCTACATTTAAAAATCACTCGAAGATAGATGACAATCAATCGAAAAGTACTAAGTTTCCATAAGTACTATAGGGGAGGCGGACAATAGATTAATTAATGATGTATTTGCTTGAAACAGAATTAATAATGTAGTGAAATGGAGAAAAAAACAATAACGCAAGAGGTTAAATTATCACAAAGGTATATGACGGATGTAGTATCCAAAGTTTAATGGCGGATGTTCTGTCTCTTTTCTGCAAAAAGCACCTTCATATGAAACGATTGTCATTTACTATGACGCTCGTCTCGAGGATCGTGACGCGAATCTTCTAGCGTTTTCTCTCTCTAACAAGCGACAGTAAAACGGTTGTAGCTTCGTAATTTTCTAAGATATTTGAATGGGATTTTCATTATTAGGCCTCTTTCCTTGGAAGTAATAATACATGTTGAGTATACACCCCTATTGACACCTAGCTGTCAATCATGGAAGGTGTCAAATATAATAAAACACAGCTTAGTACAGTGTGGTGGACTCACATTTAGTGAGAATAAAAACGGGCTGGACTGACTTCGAAAAATCATGGTACAATCTAAAAAAACATAACTCATAGGGTTATATAAGCACATGGGGCAGGAAACGCAAATTCAATCACGGTAGATTAGAGGGCCCTTAATATTTTAATGCTTGACCGTAGGCCCCAAACAATGCGTATATATTTTATAACTACGTATATCTCGAGTCTAATTGGGGTCGCTTAATATGGCTTACCGACGTAAGTAGGTAATTTATTTCCTTTCGCAGAAGAGTTATGGCCGAGGTACATGGAGTTTCTTGGTTGAAACAGTGGCGTTAAGTGGGGCAGGCAAGTAAAAATCAAGCCGCTGCAGAAATGTTTAATGTTCTAATGCGTACTTTGGATATTTTTTCGGGATAACTTATGTTGTAAGATTTCAGTACGGTCGGTTTCAGTACGGTGGTAATGATTTTACCAGGCATTACAAACGATTGACGCTGTCAACTTTGATTTTAAGAATTTTGGAGACGGATTTCAAGCAAAAGCTAAATCCTGATACAGATTCATTTATTACACGATACAAATTAAAATATATAAATTCCCATTGAAAACGTCAAAATTACAAGAATTTCTACCACGGTAGGCAATAATAAAAAAAATATTAGTCAAATGTCAATTCAAAATATTATTCAATCTCCGGAAAATACAAATTGATTTGTAAATAAAAATCAAGCAAGCGACTGTGCATTACATCTCGACATATTTTGTTGCTAAGAGTATCGGTAGAACTGAATTGTTTTTAAACCGCATGTTGAAACAACCTCATTTTTTTCCGTGTTCTTTCGCTTATTTCACATAATATTATGTAGGTACCTACTTTATAGTTTTAAGTTCACATATAAGTGAATTGTAAGATTCTTAATGAGAATAAAGAATATAAAACCGTGAAAAGGATCGTCAATGGTGCAGAATGCTACGTGCAGAGTTAGAGAGAGGGAGTTATCATCATCACTCCACGCAAGTCAGGACATTTTTATAAAATTATTATACAACGAAGGTGGCAAACAAGCGTAGGGCCCGCCTGATGGTAAGCTGACACAGCAGCCTATAGACGCATGCAACTCCAAAGGAGTAAAATGGGCGTTGCCGACCCTTGATATCTTTGAGGATTCGCTGTGTTGACAGCTGAAGGAACAAATTCCCTCGCTCTCAACACAACGCATCCTCGGGAGCTCTGGCGACCTTGCTCACCTCCAGGAACACAACAACACTACTACAGAGCAAGTAGTGGTGTTATTATGGCTGTGGTCTTCTGCAAGGCGGAGGTACTTCCCCAGTTGGGCTGCTCCAAATTCATTGTTTTAAGTTACCGAATATGAAGGTGGTGATAAAGCGTGCATAGTGAATCAACTGCTAACCTTCACATACTCTTAACAGCTATCAAATTCAAATAATCGACACGCTTCCAATCGGAGCAAGCGATCTCTACGCCTTAACACTGACATTAACAACACAATTAAAAAGTCCATTACTTCACCAATCATCTGAAACGACCGTAAATTCTCACTTTGAACTCTAAGGCTTTGATTTAGCTTTGGTTTTGGTCGTTCTAAAAAGGTTGTTGGTTTGGTCTGAACTGTCACTTTACAACCTGCCGCACGCGGACAGAAACTCTAATTCTCAACTTTATTACCTTGATTTAAAGGACATGTTGTTGGTAAGTTTGAGATTGCCGAATTGGTTTCAAGTGTCCCCCGGCTACGCACGCGAGCGCGTCTCAATAAGGGGTCAAAAAACAAACCAAAAGTGAACTTCGTTTAACATGCAAATTTGAGAGCCTACAGAATGAGCGGCGATACTTAATTACTTGTTTTATCGTTCAATCTTTGTGAATTAAAGTGGGTGGATGTTGCTGGACGGTAGTTTAAATATTGAACGGGTTGTTGTAGATGACTTTGTGGAATAATCTTGTAATTTTTGGTTTTCCAACGCGTGTCTCTTAATTTCAAAGAAAATAACTCTGAATAATTACACATTTTTTAATTGTATTATACAACATTATTACAATTTGTATAGTCTCTCTGTCTGGTCGGTCCTAATGGTAGAGAAAGCCTTGAGGCATTAAGTCCGCCTTTTGTAGTTATTTGTTTAGTGCAATTTAGGTATGCCATCTTAATTACCTGAATAAGAAAAAATAACAGATAAAGCCGTTAAACACATATGCCGTGATCTGATCGATACTGCTGAATCGATTTGAAGGATCAGCCATAAAAGTCACACCCAGACATTTACTTTCGTATTCAACGGATTAAACCTAGCCATTTCCCATCGTGCGAATCGCGTGAGCGAGCTCAAAATGTTTATCAGATTTGTACGAACACTTAACACGACTACCGGCGAGTAAATAAACAGACAAACAGACGAATCCCGGAACGAGAACGCGATGTTTAACGATTCGATGCGTGGGCGCAGCCGTGGGTTTGACGTCCTGTTGTATTCTGGTGCAATCGATCAGCGACTCTATTCGACAAAATCTGATTTTTGATGCCAGCTTTTGATATCGACGGTTTTGTGACAGATCGAACATACAACAACTAAATCGTTGATATCACATTGTAGTAACATTCTCGTTGTTAACGTTGTCTGATAGAATTTCGTGTCGTGCGACATTTCGAGCGAAACATCCATGAATATTCGTGCTCAGCACACAAATAAATGCCCTTACCGGATTTTCGAATCTGGGACCTCAAACTTCGTAGGCAGGGTCACTCCCGATTAAGTGAAACCGGTAAAAAGTAATGGTAGTGAAATAATACGATATTACGATATTTATCGTAAAAACATGATTAGAGACCGAGCTGGAAATATCTTTTGACATCTATATGTCATGCCTGCTGCCATGCATGTGCGAAGTCTTAACACGTTCACTGCCCCCATACAAAATGATCTGACAATGTAAGACGTCCAAGTTCCTCGTGTCGGCTTTAAGATAGCCTTTTACCATTTCACAGATTATTTGTCATTAAATTCAGCTTACTTTAGTGACTTATGGAGTGATGTCACTAAGCGTTGATTGCTGTTTTAAATTACGTTTCAATTTATGTAACTTATAATTAAAAAATATCGCAAAAAAAATATAATTTTAGAGTAAATCATCCTGTAATGCACTTTTAACGGATATCATTCTTAGATTGGTAATATCAATTGAATTGACAATATAATCTTAATGCAAGTTCCTTATTCAATCTCTTGTGGAAGCACGGACTCTTGAAAAGCAGGTACTTGACTCATCATAGGCACTGAGACAGGGAACGTGTTAAAATATTTACATAATAGAATAACATGATCAATTCCCAATAGGCCTTAAAAAACCACCTCTGCAAGGTATCCTTAAAGAAAGTATAAATTGGTTCTTTGTCGACAGTCAATTTTCCATTAACTGAAGATAGAATAACCTCGTATTTCATCGATCAATTTACTTTCGAAAGTTGCATCTCAAGTTGATTTTGTTCCGGGAATCCGATCGGCTCTGAAAACCGGTAGGTATCAGTATCAGACCACGCCATATACCTAGTATCAATATCAAGCCTTAACCCATCAACTGATGACTTCTTTCAGTTGCCCTTTGGATACCTTCTGCAACTACGCGTTATTGCCCTGAATATTAGCTTATTTAATTAATCTAAAAAAATGATGTCTATTGTGCTATTGGCTAAGTTGAAAAAAAAGTGCAAGATATTAATTGAAAAAAAAAACAACTTGCTTTTTGTTATTCAATCTGCTGTTATAGACCATTTAGGCTAATTTGTATTTGTAATTCGCATAGTTCAATCTATGCATACCTACTATACATGTACCAGATTCAATTTTTATTGCAAGTTTCATAATATATAATGAAGTATATGTACACTTATACTTGTAAGTATATGCAGCATTGTACCTTTACGATAGTAAAACAAGTGGTAGTGACTTCACTAGTGCTTTGTTTTACTAGTGCAGCCACTATTTATTATTAGCGTTGGGCTAATTCAATTAATAATTACAGTACAACTTAATGAATGAAAGCGTAAACAACTGCAGTATCCTAAGCCCGTCTGTACCACCGCCCATAAATAACCAAATGTTAACGAAGCCAGCTTACTTCGACTCCGCCACGTCTCGCTGCGCGTATTCCACAGCCCAAATGAATTAATAGCAATATAGGTAAATTATTCCCAACCCAAAGAAACCATAATTTACCTAATTAGAAACTTACGTCAATATATCAAGCACAAATTACTTTCTCCTCGGAAAATTACGTAGCATCCATACCTTTTCTACGCAGAATTCTCGCAATTATTCCCCGGTATCGAAGAGTCCCGCTCCCCCGTGATATATCCCTACCTATTCCGTACCGAGCTGAAAATAATCATAACTTTGCTCATAAAAATCCAAAACAATAATGCATTATTCATACTCGCCACTCGACGTATCGTAATACCACCATAAGCTGAACCATCAGCCCCCGCCTCCAGCCTTGACCAGAGGATACGAACGGGTTAGGGCGGAGTGTCATCCGGGATCACGCTACGGTGGTCGGATAGTGGAATTCTGCGTGGACATCGCGAGCAAAGTATGAAACTGTCTGAAAATACATAAATATTGTATTTAGGGGACGCGTATTAGATTCAAGCCATGGCTTTGATTAATAGCTTACAACAGGTCACATAAAATTGTATTTATTTGTTATTAATGCTTGTTTTCGTGTTTCTTTCTTGTCACAAGTCTTAAACTCTTTATGTACTCTATGTGTGTCATGGTTAGATAATCGTAAATTATATCGTATCGTATTTTCATTGCTTGAAAAAACGGGATTAATTCCAAATGCACGTTTAAACCTGCATACCGTTAACTTCACAAACACGGTAGGTAATATCTATGTAGCAGAAGTAAAAAATAATATATTAAGAAAATAAATTTCCAGCAGAATCTTTAACTTAATACAGTTTCACTATCCGCAGGCAGGCTGTTTAGTGTTTAACCCTGTCAACGGCAAACTGCCATTTGTCGTTTTTACTACCTCAGCCGTCATTTTTATCGCAGGCTAGTTATTCAGTGAATACACCTTAACAATGCGAAAAGTAATATGGCTCATAAACTGCACGCAGATCAGGGAATACACTAGAAACTAATAACTTGAGGTTAGGTAAGACTACGTATCTCACTGGCTTTTATTTTGATAAAAGATGAATTTTATAAATGTAAGAAGGCATCTTGTAATCTTTTGTTTCACCGGTCAACGTAAATATTCCAGCCCGGTTTTATCAAAATCCGTCAAAACATTAATCACATATTTATTCAACTGATATAGGCGTGAATGTATGTATGTATGTATGTTATTTAACTGAAATTACTTACCGACTTAAAGTCTAACGGATCTGTTTTAAACGGAACTTTGATTCTGAAAATACCCTGAATAGGTACGGCGAAATAAAACTGCTTGCGGCAAGCATAAACATGTTTACCGTCCTTCCCATTAAAACTGACTGGTAAACAATTATCAATACCAACTACTCAGTATGCTTTACAAAACGTAGGACAAACATTTTGCTCTTTACCTAGAAACAACTTAATAATATATCCACAACTTTTTTGGAACCTGTTTAGTTATCTGTAGAAATGTAAACAAAGAGGATTACTTTTAAAATTGAAAACCTTTTTCGCTCGTTCCATTAATCGGCTAATACATTATGAGCTTTTTATTCTTCCAAATTGCTCCCGAAGTCATTTCAGGTGTGTAAACAAATTTCAAAACAAGGCGACTTTGCAAAGTTTTTATAAAATACATACAAAGGTACAGTGTTTTCAGAGAAAGACAACTTACGCTCTGTAAGTAGTTTGAGTAACCATTCAATCAAAATCCTCTTCAACAGTTAGGATTCTTACTTGAATTGCATTTTGCCTATTGTATTGTTTTTTCTTCAATAAAATGATTTCATAATACCACGGGCAAGTGGAGGAGTTTAAATTTTAACCGAAGACGCGATCAATTAATCTCTTGATTTCTGAATAGTTTATTATTTTCTTCCTCTCACAAAGTTCTCTGAAGCAGTGTAGTGAGTTTAAGGTGGCCGCAGTGACCAGACGTCGCTTAGCTAAACATACAAAGCAATTAAAGTGTCGTAAAGGCAACAGTTAAATGTCCGCCCCAGTACTGCGGTCTATTAACTCTGAACGCTACTAACAAGGAGTATCTGGGATCTACATCTATGATTCGTTTATATCAAAATCATTAAATAATATTTATTTTTCAATTCATTGCTACTTATTCCATGGAAATGTTTTAGTGTATAGCTATTTTTGATGTCCTTGTATAAATGGGTCAGTGTTTAAAACAAAATTCGTCTTTCCTGTGTCAATAGTTAAAGAGTTTTATATGCACAAATTATGTTTTTATCACATATATGTAAAAGGAGACACTGATTATGCAGATTAACAGTCGACCCAAAAATTTGGCTTTGTAGCTTTTACTTTGACAATATCTACTTCGAAAGACGCACACCTAAATCTGTTTGTGATCCAAATAGTTTCTACAAAGCTAGGAATTTATCTGTCTGGCTGTCAGTGAAGTTTAGAATACATAACATTTCAGAAAATATTACTAACATTTTTAAAATCAACAAATTATTCACTCTTCTACGCTTAAAAACATTACCTTTGGAGAAGAAAGTAATTGAAGAAACCCTCAGCCAGATTTTGAAACTGCATCATAATTTGCATGTTACTCAAATCATAAATACTAATCGTACATGCAAAATATTACAATTAACAAAAAGGTAAACGTTGTATCCTTCCACCTTTCTTTTGTTATTTATTCTTCCACCGTGTAAGATTGTTGATGACAAACAACTATCTCTAAGAATCCAGTAACCCGCGCGAGCCGGAGCAAACGTAACCTCTTTAAGCGCATTAAGTATTCCGCACTTATTTCTGTTTCGTCATTTATTATAAATAGCCAGTGCGCCGCTTTATTAAGATTCTTCGCACATAATAATTTATGGTGCACTACAGCAGGCTAACCCGACTCAGATTAAATTGTGGGAGATAATTTGTCCTGGTTACTTAGACAGCTGGTTTGTAATCTTAAGTGAGTTCTGAAGGTTCCGCTTTTGAGGCCGATTAAACAAAATGTTTGGCGTTACGTGACTGTTGTCCACAAGGTGACTGTTGAGGTTTACTCGAGAGGTAATAAATTTCGAATTTGGAACACGGTTTTCGTTTGTATATTCATTCGTATGCGCTTTACGGCCAGTTTTCTTAATGGTACGTGTCTCGGGGGATTTTCAAATATGTTGCGTGCAGTGTCTTGATGAATTCAATTTGGATATGAACAGAAGTTTTAAGCGATCGTTTGTTTTTTTTTCCATATAGCCCTTATAGGTATGTACTTATGCAATTGATGTTATGGTTAAGTAACTAGTTAATGCTCGCATCTGTCCGGAAGTTAAGGACACCGGAGCTTGATTAAGTATGTGTATAGGTGCTAAACTTTGTAGGTTAAATAATTAATCAAACGCATACAGCCTCATGACAAACAGAGTGAATGACAGATCAACAAACATTAAACTCGTCAGACATAAGTGCCTAAGAATACATGGTATGAACTCGATATGTTTTCGTAAAAGTGCATTAATCTGTCATTAATAAAATAACAATTAATCAGTGATGTCGCGAAAGTAATCACCGAAATAGGCCACCGGTGATTCACTAAAAAACAAAGTGAACATTTTACTTGCGAATAAATTTAAAATTACGTTCTCAGATTTATGGACCCAGTCTTAACGGAGATGAATGCAAGGGTAGACGCGGCCTCCCGTTGAGTCTATATTTTTTGTGGATAGGGTAGGACCATTTTACACTCATTTAGTGAAACTGTCAATAGTTAATACTTACTTATAGTAGCTCTGTGAGCTGTAGGACGAAAGGGTAGCTTTGTCTTAGAACGAAAATAAATTTTAAAATCCTAAGTTTATATACAACCAGAAAATCATCGGTTGAGAAATGCGAGCTGTATAGGAGAACAGCCGGACATCCATCCACCGGACAGTCATACGAAAGCATTTTTGTGCAAGCTGCAACGAAGAAGAACTTCGGTCGCTTCGCTCGTTTTATCAATGATAAAAAGCAATGACATTTGAGTGTTTTCGGTGTAAAAACCTATTCATGTAGTCATAGGTACTTTACTCGTATAAATATGAATGCTATATAAAAAATATAGTAAAAGTATTTTTACTATATTTTTGAATGAAAAAACAAGGCCTTTATCACATAGCGATAATGCCGGCCTCATAGGCATTACATGGTTCATTGTCTACAGTTCAGAAATTTAACTATTAATTGGTACAGTTTGACTGCTAATTTGGATGTAGGGTTAGACAATATTATGTTACATAAGCCAATGTCTGCCAGTTTAAGTTTGGCTTGTGTTTCAAGTACCCTGCGATCTGCTCCGATTCGAGCACATTCCACCAATGCGTGGTATACATCTTCTCTCAAACACCAAATCGAGCAGAGAATCAACCACCCTCATCAAATGTCCGAACGCATTTAGTGGCATGTGCCCGGAACGCAGTCGCATGCTCATAACAACTTGCTGTCTATTTAGTCGAGACTCACAAAACCAGGGAATCTTCGGAGGTTCACTAACCATAGTCTTGTAACATATGACTTTCTCTTTCGACGTCTCATCAAAATAGGCTTTCCAAATTTCAAAACATTTACCTTTTGATTCTCTTAGTAGGTCGGTAAAAAAGGCACATGGTTTACATGTATCCCCCCTCTTCGGCTACTAATTTCGCTAATTTATCTGCTTCTTCATTGCCTGCAAGACTTATATGCGATGGGACCCACTGGAATTGTATATTTCTTCCACTGTTTTGCAACTGTTAATATAAATCCAAAATATTAAAAGCCTACGGGGAGACCTCGTTCACAAGAGGTGCATCGAGCTAAATGTTGTAGTGCGCTCTTGGAGTCACTAAGTACCACAAAATTGTTCCCATTACATGACTGTATGTATGATAGGCATTCGAGTATGGCATATAATTAAGTAAATATTTCATGCACAGTAGGTATTACTGATCAGGACAGGACAGCAAACTCTAGAAGCATAAAAGTCTGTAAGTAGTATATATTTATTCTAATAAAAAGCATCCTTTATAAATCTACCGTCCCTGTTACCATCCCAATGAGAAAGGGTCAACAAGAGACACTACAATATATATATTTTTTGCGTTGCTTAAATTCTTAAAAACAGGGGTTGGTTTTGACGTATCTACGATATGAAATGAATCGTCGAGTTTGGTGCGGTGTTTGTCCCTGCGTGTAATTCTATATTTTAATTTCGTGACAAATGGTTCAATACGCAATTATACAAATATACAAGCTTAGCGTTTTAAGACTTCAGTTAAATTATTGATTCGTATTACGTCTGTCCTGTAAAATAAGAGAAATTGGGTGGGTACTTAGACCTATAGAAACCTACCTAACTTTTCTGTATATAGTACCTATAGAAAAGTTAGTCCCGACTGGTTACGTCTAGACGTAACATTTAGAGAACTTTAAAAGTATGGCCTGGTCTGATCTGATAATACTGAATACTGCCAACAGCAGTTTTTATTGATAATTAGTTGTTTATTTGACATAACTAGACTCTAGGCTAGCTAAATTTTATTTGTTTATTTATTCATGGCGAGTCAACAGCGTGAAATATTTATACACAACAATAGAATTACAGAGCCTTTACAGGTTCTCACTTATAGAACTTAACTATCTCACAAGAACAAACTTAGCCCAATCAAATATTCAGTCCCTGGGCGACCAAGCTGTGCTCGGGCAAAAAAGGAAAAAAAGGAGACAACTAATTTTCCTAGACATGAGACAGCTTGATCGAATTTTCACCCCTATGAACCCCTATATACAAAAATGCATCGAAATTGTTAGAGCCTTTTTCGAGAACGTGATTTTCAAATATATATAGGTACAAATATATAGGATTCAAAACAATAACTAGTCTACACTAGTTACATTAATTAAATGTTTATAAAACGCTAACTCTTAACGAACTTAAAGTCCTGATGCGGAGAAGCTGAAACCATAAAATATTAATGAACCTAATTAGCTTATGGTTCATAAATAAGCGGCATAATTCCAGAGTACATCATCTCGGGAACATGCAAATTGTGTGAGAAATAAAAGATGATAACGTTTTTATAAAGTTCCGGCGGGGCGCCTATGTGAGCTTCTGAAACCGTGACCTTTATAATGTACGACTTTTTGTTGATATTTGTGACAAAAGGTCCACTATGTCAAGAATCAAACATTTATTCGTAACGCAACACAACACACAGTAATAACTATGTTTATATTTTTGCAGAACTGTGATATCCCTAAGCAATAAGGTTTAATCTCCACCACTTAGCCCCACCACCACTTAGATATATACAACTTCGTAACGTTCTAGAAATAGATGAAGAGTTAGTTACCTGCGCATTTAATTGGTAGAGTCTTCTGGTTTAATTGATTGTTAAGTTATTGAGGAGTAATAAAAATGTATAGCTGTGTTATTACATACTTAATACTATTAAACCAAAAACAAAAGGTATTAGGTGTGACAAAATACTAATTTAGTTTCATAAGACCTGTTTTGTTTTAGTTTATTTCGTAAAGTTGCTTTAAATTGTAGGTATTCGTTACATAAAAATGTTTTTTATCAACTACTCATCTCTAGTTTAATATTAATAGATACCTTGCTTTTTTTACAGATCCGCACCACAGCGAGCACCGCTGCGTAATCGTGTCGTACCCGTGACACGTAAAGGCTCTTTTAAATTTTTAAAATTATAACGAGTAGCCGGCAAAGAAGCGGCGTTGAAAAGGGAAACAACACCAGATGATGATAAATAGCAATTTAAATATGTAGTCGGTGTGCAGGACGTGTCGCGTTGTCTAACGAGCTTTGCTTGAAATTGTGAGGATTTCACGTTTCATCTGAACTGTCATGTGGAGTAAAGTAAATAATGCATTAGGAATTGGATGTTCAGGAGGCAGGTTTCTCGTTCACAATATAGATTTTTGTGGATGCCTCTTGAAGAGTAATAAGTTATATGAAGAGCCTAGATAATTTTACCTATGCATTACCTATTTTCCCGGAGTTGTGAAAATCGATGGTACTGTATCATATTATCATTCAGATTATGCATGTATTTGATAGATTCAGGATAAACTGCATCTATGCGAAAGCGTGTAACCTTAAGTTGATTGAAATTAAACACATGTACTTGTTTATAGGTACTTAGTTTTTGTAGATTCATTAATACCATAAACCTTAGTATTTATAAGTTTTATAACCTACATTATTGTGTAGGTACTTAGTTTAATACAATAAATGTTACATTTCCCAGCTTGGCACAGATATTGAATCATTGACCTATCTCCAGCGGAGCTTTCTTGCCTAAACGCCCACCTATCTTAAACGGGCAAAATTATTCCGCGCCGCATTTTCCTTACGGCAGGGCCAATAAATTTCCTAAGTACGCCATGATTAGAAAAATAGCCGAACAATTTGGCTAGCACTGAAAAAATGAGAACGCCCGTAAGCCGGCAAGACGCATGGCCCCGGACGTGTCTACGGTCGTAATTAGTCGAGATACTAATTTACATTTGTATTCAAAATTCGAGCGCTTCTCGCCATTCTCGGTCGTCTGTTTATTCTCATCTCCTTTTTTTAGCGGAACGTACCGCATTGCTGTGTTTTTCGCGTAAAAATTTACGCGACGGCCCCCTAACAAATGTTCCGACGCTGTCACCCAACGAACGGCCTGAACAACTCCTAATATAATATAGTCGATTATTCGGGAGAGCGTTTTGAGCTTGATGTAGAAATTTGCAATATTAAAAAAATCTGGCTTAGGATCCAATGACCTTCATTAATTTCATTAACTTCCTCATAATCATGTATTTTAATTCAGATAGATTTGAGATTTGTGTTAATTGAGGTTTGTTAAGGCTTATGGATAGGGTACTTACACATACACAATAACTAATCCGCTTAATCTAATATCATCTAAGGAAATAGCTCTCTCATCTGTCGGCTATCGTCCGTATGACAACTGATGACATGTACGACATTTACCAATAGCAAAGCATCCATGAAACTAGATTCCTGCCGATTTGCCTATTCCAAGACAACTGAGCATCGTATTTTACATAGGTATAAAGATAAGCCTAACTAACTCGCCCTACTCTCGCATGTGGAAAGGCTTGACGTTACCGCACTCCACTCTACCACTCCACTCCGCGCTGCCTACCTCTATGCTTTCAAGAACGGTCTATTGGAAAGAGATGAGCAGTCAGTTAGGTGCTACTATTTATTGTATGAAATCTTTCAAACCACCAATTATTTCAAACGATTAAATTATTAACAAGTTCGTAATAATGATCACATTGGCCAGACAACAACGATAATGCAAGTCTACAAAACGAAATGATTACACGGTCGTGCGCGTTAATTTTCATTTCGATCAGTAATGAAAAAGGCTATAGCCTAATTATCCAACTCAATAACCCAGCAAACTATAATTAAGTTAAACAAACAAAACAATATTAGTATGTAGGCAGAATAATGAAAACATGTTGTTTTTAAAGCAGCGTATTAAACAACGCATGAATAACGATCGGTCGCATTACACACAACACAATAATAAATGTTCAGAAATAATACGGAGCCAGCCATTAACGAAAGCACGTAAAATCCATTTGGCATTTTCATTTCAATTTTATTTAATTAAGGCTTTTGCGGGTAGGCTTCGTATGGCGCGGTATTGACTAGTGATATTCAAATTTTAATTAAAGTACGGGCTGGTAATCTGGAAATCAACATTGTTCTTAATTAATTTGCAGTTTCATTTAATTTTGATTATAAACAATTGATTGCCGTCTTATTATATATAGGACTCATTGAACGAGCGAGCAAACAATAACAAAAAAAATGTCGAAAAGAGATAGGCTGGCTAGTTCTAACGATTGTAGCCATCTTCAAACATTGCTCTCGTCTTTATAGATAGCACTTTCAGAGTCTCAATAGCTTTGGCACATGCAAACATCATTTCCGCACTCCACAAATATGTTAACAGCCGTTAATCATTATTCGTCGGACAACATAGCGACACGACAGGCCAAGGTGGTCTGCATGAGAAATGCCTGTGCCCACAAGCCTAATGTCTTGTCAATCATCCGAGCAACCCGTCTATGTACGGTGAATACTAACCAGTTTTTTTATTGCGCTCGAGTCGATTGCTCGGCGGAATGCCAATAAATCGATGAGTCACAATCGAATAGATTTCCACCGAATTAAAGCATTCCATGTCTGCGGCGAAATCCCCGGTGATAATTGTACTGGGACATCCGGTCGTATCGGCAAATTATCGTATTTGGAATTAGGTGTTGCAATTAGTTGTTAAGAGAGAAAAGTAATGTGTACGAGATAATAGTACATTACGTAACTAGGGCGGTGAACTCGTGAATGCCCCAGATCGTAGGTGTTTGTGGCCCAAACCGAAGGTGAGTGCCATAAATATGCGCACTGGGGCTTTACAAATTACCGCCCGCGTTGAGTACAAAATTTTACCTCTTCACCTGGCCACAATGTGAATTTTCCCGTACGCGCAGCGTGCAGTAAAACTCGCATTATGGCCAGATGTGAAGCGTCCTGTCTATCGAAGGCCTCTCTCCTATGGATTTCCATATATTCAAGAGCAAAAGTTTTGGGTACTGTTTGTACTGATATTCTTTACAAACTCTGGACTGTATTTCAGGTGTGCTAGTGTTATTTTAACTCCCGACGCAAAAGGGTATCTTGGCGTTATTTCTTAGAAACAGATAAAATTGCCCGGCATATTGTTTTATTTGTGTTATTATTCAATTATTGTAGAAACGTACTTTTTTTACTACAATTGAGTCGTAAGAGGGATCACAAGTCAGATCAGTATTATGGCTTGCTCTTCATTAATTAATATATTAATCAACTGCCATAATCAGTAAATTTTCAATTGCTAATGTGCTCGCGGGCGCCCTTTGGTTTGTGACGATCCAGTCTGCGGTAGGCTAGATCCATCTCTATCGATATCGTCCTATCGATCACGTATCGGATACTTGCTTGGACTCCTAATTCGATTTCCACTCAAGCGCCGGTGAAGTCACTCGTATTGTTTACAAACGTGCGTACGCGACTGCTGGGGCTTGGATTTTGCGCAACGGTTTATCCATTTAGAAGGAAATGTATGAAATTATTTACACATATCCCTAACATTAGCGAATGTAGTACGGGCAGATTCTTACTCGCTCACTTGATTTCGGATTTTAAAAAAGGTAGCTGATGATCAGTTTCATCATCATATCAGCGGAAAGACGTCCACTGTTGGACATAGTTAATTGGTTTAAAATGTTTTGCACTATTTTAACTGAAAAAACCGGTTAATAAGGAACGGTGTTTAATAATTAATCATAACCGTCTATTGGGGCAATTAAAAATATGAATAACGGTTTAAAACCAGTTTAATACGAAGAAACGTATTTGCGTCACCTCAAGTAAGCGGGTGGTAATGCTTGATACAATATCTGTGAATAATTTGAAAAGGTAAATTTGCAAACCCAGTGTAATTTAAAAATATTCGGATATTCCTTGAGCTCTGTTGTCACGGACGAGAATCGCATGTAACCGAATTCCGGCAATGGCAAGTCTATGGTTGTCATAACTACAGTGACGTGAACTATAATTTATCGTCATCTTTGCGAAGTCATTGCGTAAATCATGAATTTATGACAGGCCGAACGGCATTGTCTAGCTCCGATAGTGCCTTTGTTGTCACATAAACAAGTAATTTCGCCTTTGTCAAATACTTAGTAGATTTTCGGCAATTTGAATAGCTTTTGTTTGACACCTGAGGTTTGGGTTTTATGGAGTTATGCAAATTTGCAAAAAGTGGAGCAAGGGCGGTATTTCTTTATCCAGTTGAACTAAAACCTATTAAAAGGGAACTACAAAAAAACTACATAATAGCGAAATAATGGCTATTGTAAACTTACCTTTTTGAGGTAAGAACAGTCGTTTCGCTACGTATGCCATCACCCGCAACTTTTTCACCGATTTTGGTAGGGTTTCAGCAGGTCTTTATTTATCCTATAACAAACAGTCGTTTTCTAGTAATACCTACTACTCATACACAGAGCGAGTAACATGTTGAGGAAAAAGAAAGAGACAAAGTTATTCTTGAGATTATTTGAGTAGGCCGAATTGCGTCAAAGCAGTCCATTCAAAAAGCAACTCTACGGTCCAAGGTACAAGATTCCAATTCCAATGACAGTTTCATAAAAAGTTGGTCACAATAAATAATCTCGACCACATTAATATCTATCTACATAATGACCCTGTCTCTGCATCATGTCTCAGTTGCATCGTCGGCCACTGTTTTGGAACCCGGGGTCCGCGTACTTATCTATTAGGTGTCTAGCATATGGGGCTTCTAAACGGGCCAATCCTGCAATTTCCGGCCGGCCGGCAACTATATTGCTGTCTTACGCTGGGGCTTCTAAACGGGCCACATTTTCCTGTGGCTACTATCGCTGTCATACGTTTTGTACGTCAGAGCAAGATGCACATACCTAATGGCCGGCCACACATTACCGTAGCCCGTTTAGAACGTGTCAATGGGGCCATTGACACGTTTAGCGGAGACGACAGTTTTGCCGTAGGTATAACTACTTACGTCGAAGTGTATTTAAACTGACAATAATTACACCATTCCCAAATTCATCACCCTTGTTCAGATATCTGCAGAGTAGTGCGAAGCTGTGTGTCTAGTCACCATTATACTTACTCGTATCTACTATAGTCCCTAGGCGACCAAGCTCTGCTCGGGTAAACCTGAGAAAATACGGAGAAAGCGAATTTGCCCAGATATGAGACGCCCCTGTAAACCCCTATATTCAAAATTTCATCGAAATCGTCAGAGCCAATTTGGAGAAAACAGCCTAATGACCATTCAGAACGTCCATTCTACACGCAGGTGAAATTTTTTTTTTAATTCGGAGGAGTATATTTTAAAGATTACCCATTACATACTCGTACAAACTTATAAACTTACAAAAATACAATCTCACAGACTTTTCATCGTCTTAATATTAGAACAGTCAGCGTCATATAGGTAGTTAGTAGCAGCTAGAGTAGCCAAATATTTCGAAACACACCCTTTATCTTATATACAGTAATAAAGAAGTGTACAGAAATATTTGGCTACCTTGGCTGCTACTAACTAAATGACGCTGACTTTACCTATAGATGTGTGTACCTACCACAAGCGTAGAACAATCGAATTACAACACTGATTACATTTCGTACAGAATCTAGGTCCATAAACAACACAAGCACTACCTACCACTATATGAGTCACCCAACCTTTATACCAGAATACTTCCAATATGCCCTAGTCATGCAACAAAGCCTAACAAATAAAGCATAGCAAAGTTAAAGACTTAATTAGCGGACGCAGCGGGGCACCGCCTGTCGCGTTTATCTTATCGGCGCGAGCGCACGACTCGCGCATGCGTAGCCGAGAGATGCTGATGTTATGCTGGGGATAAGACGGGTGATTTTGAATTAGGAGGTTAATGTTAAATTGTAAAGAATCATTTTAGAATAGAGTAATAATGAAGGTGGATAAAATTTGCATGTAGAATATTATAAAGAGGAAAAAGTCTGTGAGATTGTAGCTGCGTGAAATGTAAGTTTGTATGTAATGTACGTCAGCAAATGTCATTTACTATGTTGCCGCACCTTTATTATCAATGTTGCCGCAGATAGAAGCGCTCTCTTGTAAGGGTATCCACGGAAGGTCAGTGTCATGGTGTTTACATAGTACCTTGTAACTAAGCTGAGTGGAGTCTTTTTCTCTGACGCTTTTGTCACATTAACATTTCGCGATAGTTTTAAGCAAATATGTTTATTTTTCATGTCTTCTCTAAGTAGCGTCTTGAATAAATATTTTTTCTTTCTTTCCTTCTTCTTTCTTAATGGGTAATCTGAGTCTCCTGACTTCTGACACGAATTCAAAAATTCTTTCTCTTGCGTATAGAATGGACTCTCCGGTTGGACGTAGGCTATGTTTTATCCCGCAAGTTTGCCTGCGTTCTTTGCAATACTGGGTGAAACCGCGCCGGCAGCTAGTATTGAATAAAGAAGAATTCGCGTCATCGTCATGATTCGCTGGTTTTTGTCTCAATTACCAGTTTCAGGGGCAGGAACCCGTTAGGCTCTGCTCCTAGGCGTTTCTCTCTACATACGGAGTTTCCCATGTTATAAGCTACGAGCGTACCGCTACTAATTATTTGATACAGAAAGAGTTAGTTGGGGTCGGCGTAGCATGTCTCTTTCGTCCAAATCTGTCAGCGTCGTCTCGTCACTCACATCCTACGTTTATAAATCGTTACCACGCAGTTCATTAACCTTTGCCTCGTCTCTCAGAACCCTTCACATTCATAACTAATACCCTTTTATTCCCAAGACTTTCATTCTTCTACATCACATGCCCTTTGTCCATACCACCGTACAACGCAACTGGCAAACTCTACTGTCACCCACGCAATAGAGTATTTAAGAACAAGGTTAGGCAAGCCATCCACATCGGATTACAATAGATCGCCATCACCGAAATCGATGGGGAAGGCTTTGTATACCTACGATATACCGGCTTCAGGCTTTCTCTCGTATACTCATACCTTGTTTGATCCATTATCGTCACACCAATCACACATCAATATTAAGTTCAATCAATCGTAATATTTTATCGTAACAGGCAATTTTGTTTTATTCTGCGCCTATTTTGGCTCTACATAATTATCTACCACAAATTTAGAAGGTGATGTGTGACATGATACTATCCAAAAGGATATGTATAATTATTTTCAAAGTAGGTACCTACTACGTTAATTTTATTTAAGACTCACCATTTCATTTTTATTCTTTTTGTGTGTAAAGAGTCACATTTTTCATAATTCTTATTAATTTTGTTGTTTATCATCGCGACGCCTGTTTGGTTCTGTCAGTGTCAAATCGTTTTTTTTCATCAAGCCCTGCCAAAGATACCTACTTATTGAACATCGACTTGAAAGTATTTCTACCAGAGCGTTTTGCATGTTTAACTAATATTTAGATGTCGGAAACGAATCATCAGCACCCTAATTGAAATAAATGAGTTTTATTATTATTTAGGTATCAACTTGCATGAGACTTCCCTACGTTGTTCTATTTTTCATTTTATTTCACGAGAAAATATTCTCTGAATAATAAAGAGTTGCTTGTTTTTATATTATTTCTAATATTGCTATTCAGACTACCTACTGCACTTACACGCATATACTTTGAATTAGCTCAGATGGCGGTCTCTTCCGCAAAAACCAGTATCTACTTACAGAAGTAAGTACCCATCCAAGCCTTAAGAATCGGCATAGGTAGAGACCTATGCCCATTCTTGGGTCTTGGATGGGAGTCCGTCTTTCCACACATAATACCTGCTGTTTGTGTGTAGGTACCCCTAGGGGTACCTAAGGACTTGTCCTTGCTATGTAGTTGTATAGTTGAGTTGAATCTTTTTTTCAAATCCACCAACTATAAATATAATTTTATTTTATTTATTTAAAAATTGTGCCCACAAACCAATTAAACATTTTAGCACCCTGGAATTGCTGGTGTAAACCATCTTTATAAAAAAAAGAGGCGGGTTGTGGCGGAGATACAACCGTTAGTTAAGTTTATTAAGTGGATACTTCTTTGTTGGCTATGGAACCCTAATAATAATAAAAAAGACCTGGTTGCACTCCGGGAGTGCCAGCAGAAGTGAAAACTGGAATAATTTAAATTTTGCAAGAAAAAAAAACACCCCCCTCCCATAATGCCTAGGTACTTCTAGGAGGCTAGGTATAGAGGAGGTCTCAACCTTTATTTGAATATAATTAAGCAGTTACATGAATAAAAACAATATTTTTTATTTTATACCATAATTATAAAAAATACCGCGATTAATGGTAAACGGTACAATAATAACTGTCCCTGTCCTAAATTGTATCCCATGGATTTGCGATTGATTTCAATTCTTAAGTTCAAAGTGTTTTGATTATTTCAAGGAATCTGCTATTATGGTGTACCCGTAAAATATATATCTGAATTAATTCACTAAAATCTGTATAAGTGCAGATAAATCGGTATATATGGCAACATTGACTGACGTAGCTCATTTGACTCGCGATACATTGAAAATGGCGGTCATTTTAGCATTATTTTCATGTCCGCCACATAAACTAAATAACATTTTACGATTAACAACTAATGGCAAATAAAGAAGGATTAAAACATGTAACAAACAATTATTTGAAATCAGATTAGGCTTCTGTACAAATAGTTATTCCGGAAGTCACGTGATATATTTCGAACTGTACCCCTATACAAGAACGCGAGCAAAGAAGTATCCACTTCAAAAATTAACTGGCTTGGATTAGTTTTTTCTAACACGACAGCTTTGTCCCTTGCGTTTAAGTTTTATCGGCAAAGATTTAATATAAAAAAGATGTAAAACTGAGTCAATTGCACCAACTTTCCTCAGTATCGCTCCGTTAATTTTAAACATCTCGTATAGAAAACGTATCTCCTCTTTTTCATTTTAAATCATTATTAAATGATGTAATATATGAACATCAAGGTGCGCACAACAAGAAGCGGCGCGCGTCCTCATGGAATGAACCATCTGTATTTACTCAGTTATTAATGTAGGCTTACTATGTATATGACATCTGACAGTTTATTTATCATAAAGGCAGCTACGGGTATCGGAACTGGATCGCCCGGGTGGCGGGTTGGAATACGACTAATTAAGATAACTCAATATGTCCACGCAGCGAAATATGGGTGCGCGCGCAAGATAGATAGCTTTGTGCGCAGGATACTGTGGCAAATTGTCGTTATATCAGGTTATTCATTGGCTGACCGGAGCCTGACCGATGCGGTCTCGCTAGTTAATACTAGATAGCCATATTGGGGCCTCCTTTTAAGGGTATTATTATGGACGACTGACAGAAATGCGCATGGGTAGAATACCTAAGCAAGTTGTAACTGGCAGAATAACAAGAAGAAGCAGAAGATTGGGTGGCAGTACATTAGACTGTGTGTGCTGTCTATTTTCTGTCTGTCTCGTTTCATTGGTTCCTCAAATACATTAGCGCTCGAAAACAGCTCTATACCATGAAATGGTTTTGAATTCGCACTCAGAGAAAACACCTGTAACTTATTACATTCTAGGCAGGATTGAATATTACCACAATTTATTCAATACTAGCTTCCGCCCGCGACTTCGTCTGCGTGGACCAGGGGTAAAAACTGTCCTACTTATATTTTAATCCAGACTGTTAGTGTAAAATTTCATCCAAATCAGTTAAGCCGTTTAAGCGTGATTGAGTAACAAAAATCCAAACATACCTACAAATATCCAAACTCTAGCCATTTATAATATTCGTAGGATTTACTCATTTTATGACAACCTTTCCTCTTAGGTTACCTATGTCGTTCGTGCTTCTTATTGTCATAGTAAAAAGTCACATTAGCTACCAACATCCTCCAACTATCTCACCTATGCTATGACCACACACTGAAAATCAGCAACAAAACGTAAACAAAAAATACATGAAAACGTCTAATTAGAGTAAAGTTTAGTGACAAAACCCGATATCTGCAGCATCGTCACGAAACCCGGCTCTAATAAAGTGAACAATCTCACGTTCCTAATTAGACCGTTCATTATAAGCCTTCCATGGGAGCCTTATTTCTGTAAAGCGGTCTGCGAGACTTAATTTTTGACCAGATTTTGTTACGGCAATTTGGGTTGGTTTATCGTTTAATATGACGCAGGTTTAGTTACGGTTATGATGGATGGATTAGGAGATTTAGGCTGGATCGTTTTAACACTTATTTAGTTATAATATAATAATAATTGTATATACAAGATGATAACTAACATTAACTAAATTATATATATATAATATATATATATATATTAGTAATTATTATCATTTTAGTAATTACGTATAGACTCAAAATCCACCAAAATATTAGACATCAAAAAAATCGATATAAATTAAATTCAAACTAAGTTAAATCTAAAAAAGGCAGACGCATCGTACCGGGGATGCTGGTGGCATTTCCTCGCTGAATTACAATGCTGATGCGTTTGCGCGAGAAAGCCGCCAGCTCTTCGGTCACCTAACAATTGTCACAAATTGACATTAAGTTAAGTAACGCATTATTCTTTACCGATCTTATAAAGGCCCGGTTTTATAAAGACGCGTAAAAATGTCGGATAAAATTTTAGTAACTCAGTACATTTTATGAGATTACTTACCGAAATAAGGTAAAATATATTCATTACTTAAAAACCCTTTTGAAGATCAGCAATAATCAGTTGATATGAACTAATACTTGTTTGAAAAGCAATTACAATTACTATTAACTGTGTAGGTTACAGTCAGCATCAAAAGTAGCTACGCAAACGAAGACGTCATAAGTCTTTAGGTATTAAGACCTTTCGACATCTTCGATTGCGAAGTCACTATTGATGCTGACTGTAGTACCTATTTGAATAGATTTTCTATCCATATCTTTTGATTCAGATGACCAAAGGTTTGACATTTTATTTTAAACCAACTAGACGGCTATTTGTATGGACATTACTAATTTTTAACTTTATCTACGCGTAACTAGTTCGTTAGCGCATTTCATGTAAAATTTGCGGCTATTAGGTGAAGGTATGGTACCTACACATATGTTGAACTATGTATCATATTACGCCCCCTGCGGTGTAAGGGTTAATTTAAGACCACATCCAAATTTAGCCTAAACCGCTAAATCTATCTCCACATGTGCCGTAACTCACCCTTATGACAAATTTCAACCCTAAGGGCCCAGGGTTGCCGCTCCAGCAAATAGCTAAATAATAGGTGTCCCTCAGCAGGTGGACTGCTGCCATTAGTCTCGCGGTAATCCACGGTATACACCCAGATTTATAGGAGGAACTGTACAACAACATGCAAAAAACTTCAAGCATGTGTTCTAATCTGGCCTATACAGGGTACTACGAGAGAATTTATCAAATTTGGATTACGGGGTGATAATACACACGTAGGTACTTCGATTGACATGTCTATGGAACTCGATGTTCCGGTTTGCCTATTTGAGTGCATTTTTCTACAGCTCTCGATAACGGCGGCGGCTTTCCTATGGATGTATCTGATGCGTGCACCATTGCTATTTAGAACTACAACTATCATTGAATTTTAATTATTTTGGAAACGAAGAGTGCTATAACTAGAAATGGCGCATACATGCAAAATTTTGGCTCCAATGTCATGACGTCCCCGAGAGTTGACTAAAATACCCACAATTTGATTTCATTCACGGCCTGAATTAAGCACTAGTGGCCTAATCTTTCTGAAACATGAGACATTACTTTTGTTTTAGTTGAAATCAGTTGATCCTCTTTTTCTACATTTTAGTTTTTATTATTGCATATCAAAGTACACCATAGATACGTCTCGATGTATTTTACCAGTCGTTAAAAAGGTTCTAGTTCAATCAAACACATCAGCTCACTTGCTCAGCGCTCAGAAGTGATTAGGTGCATGGTTCATAACATTACTTTCCAGTCTTACACATAAAAGCTGAGACGAATAACTCAAACACGGCTTGTATCACCGAATATACTAAACTTCAGACGGTTCAGCACATCTCGAAAACGTTCAAGCATAATATGTACATTTTTCACGCAAATAAATAAGGTCGAAAATAGCGTAGCGGGGAATCGAACCCCACATCCCGTGGCGACCTCGCATGCAAACTTCCTGTTTGGCACGACACCGAGGCTACTCTTGACAATACCGACGCTGCGTTATTTCAGAATGTACCTACCTAGGAACTTGCTTCAATACTAGTCTGAGAAAACAGCGTGTTTCCAAGGAATGAACTCTATAAATTGTTAATAAATAGGACTGTGCTATGTAACAACGAATTAAGCGACAAAAGTGTCGAAAAAAAAGTTATGAATGCAGATCGATTCTTGGAATGATGAACTATGAACTTAACTCAACACTTTTGGAGTTCAAAAAACGCTCTCAATGCCTTATTATAAGAAGTTGTATCAAGCGACATGTCGTCACTTGCAATATTTTTTAAGTAATAAAAATGATGATCCAAATCACTTTTACAAAATACACAAATCAAGATTTTAATTTGCATTAACGCCCAATAGTTGCATACTTATTATCGGTCTTTCTTTATTATTCTAAGATTTTTGAATCTCAGCATCGATTTAACCGCCCACCATGGCGTTTAGTTCGTTAATTCGGAACACCACTCGCCTTCGTTTTTAGAAGCCAAAGATTGTGATTTATTTTGGAACAGCAATTATTTCTAAAAGATTACACCTAAACGTTAGATTTACAAATATAAAAAGTAGATTTTTGGAAAAACTGGATTGTATCTCTTTTCTTAACTCAATTTCTTTCGAACTAAAATGTAATAAAGAATCAACCGACAATAGTGTCGAATAGTACATTGATTAACAAAATACGTAGATTATGGATGAAGTTTAAAGATTCAAGCGAAAAAATGGTAATAACCTAAATACTTTAACATAGGTACCTACATCATAATAAATTCTTAACTTACCTATACAAAACATATATATTTACAATTTCAGAGTTAAAATTATACTTCAAAACATAATAACGGGCCAAGTGCGTGTCGGGCCTCGCGCAGTGTAGGGTTCCGTAGTTACCTGTCTGTATTGGTTACATCGACATGCTCCCAGTACTGACAATTTATTTTCTAAAGACTAAAACTATGACAAATATTAAAAATCAAATTAAAAACTAAAAAATATTTAAATGGTGCGGTTGCGTCGGCCGAATATGTACGAAAGTTGGCCTTTTATGTTGGTCGACTATTACCTACTCGGTAACTAGTTGTGCCTACCGTGATGGTTTTCGTTTTAAATTCATTAACTGCCACGAATTTAAAGCCCGGTATCTCGCAAACGAATCACTGAGTTGAAAAAATAAACCCATTATATTTTTGAACAAGCTATCCAACGATACCCCACACTATGCGTAACTACAACGAGAAAAAAATGACATCCCCACTTTGGATGCAACCTAAAAAAAAATTACAAGATATTATTCTACTGTTTTGTTGGCGTGATCGATTTATATTCCCATGCCGAATTAAAGTTTTCTAGCAGTAAGAGTTACCTACTGGACTAAGTTGAAGATGTACAGACGGACGGACGGACGGACATGGCGAAACTTTAAGAGTAAAAAGTGTAAACACAACGACCATTTAAACTTTTCAATCTTTGAAGCTCATTTTCTCATTTTTAACTTTGTGTCGCTTGATCTATTCTTACAGGGTCAACCCCACTTAACCTAATATCGTTAGTGCTAATTTCATTACACCGCCATATAAGATTACCGTACCAACGTTCGATATAATTTTCATTAGCCCTAATATTCGGATGACTAATCTTATATGGCACAATTATTTGCTAGGCCTAATTTCATACGTCCTAATCTTTACTAATACTAAACATCGAGTGTGCTAATATATTTAAAACGAATAATGATTTTTCCTAATGACTAATAAGCCTAATGATTATTGTGCCTAATGTTTACTATGTTTAATGTTCACTACACCTAATTTCATCACACCTATCTGTCATTTGGCCTATTAACTTTTGCTGTAATGTTTCACTAGAACTAATTAATGCATATTTCTTCGAAACTGTGAACTTTTCGGGTTTTCTTTGAATATCATCACACATAATCTCGTCCAAATGGGAGCCAATAATGCACGGCCTTATATTCCGTGTCCAGCTTTAGTGGACGCGGATTATTGGGTCGTGCATTATCAAGGCGGACAAAAATGGCTTGTAATAAGCAAACTCTGTCTTATGTCGGTTAGGTTAGGGGTCACTTATGTCCCTCAGGCCAGAAATAGTCGTCAACTTGCTGCAGGGCTATTACTAGGCGGCGCGCGAGCTCTCTCGTCTTCTCTCGCACTATACGTCTATTTCTAAATTTAATAATAAGAGAGAGGCGGATAGACTTCGGATTACCTACCTATTCTTCTCTTATCATCAGCAGCATCTCTTATCTTATGGCAGGTCAGTGTAGATACGACGATGAGCGAAGCGAGGAGGAGTGTTAGGTAGAACAGCGACCCTACAGCGCGCGAGCCGAGCGAGCGAAGCGAGCGCCAGAGCACCGCGCAAAGCGCCAGAATCAACATAATACGAAAAAAGAAAAACCCGGTAAAATAAAATTAGTACTGCTGACAATTCGGGATAATGACATTAGGGCTAAAATACTTAGGCAAAATGAAGATTCGGTTTAGTGATTTTAGAGACATTGATCATTAGGTGTAGTCATTATTAGGGTTTGCAGTATTAGGCTTAGGAAAAAATCGGTTAAATAAAATTAGTCTTAGTAAGAATTCGGTCATGACAAATAAGACATTATGAAAATTCGGGATACTGAAATTAGGGCTAATGAATAATTAGGAACATTGAAAATTCGGGTTTGTGATTTTAGGGTTAACGACATTAGGGCTAGTGAAATTAGGTATGAAGTTATTAGGGCTAACGGAGGGGAACCATTCTTACATAACGATGCCGCTGTCCACACGTATTAAGGTGATGCGGCATTGGTATTCAGTTCAGTTGTGTAACGGACTCTCTCTTAACAGTCACGTTTAGTTAGGGCAAATCATATTTTTCAACACATTTGCTCGTAACGTAACTCTTATTGTGTCGCTTTTAGGCTCATAATCCTGGATATTAAAAACGCGTGTTTTATAACTTTACAACACTTGTGTGTTATGGTTATATCCCGATTAAGTCACGTTGGCACCTTGCAGCAAGATATATGCATGAACACGGTGCATTCTTAAATTAACCAGGTTGTACAGAATGTACAGCTTTTTTTTTAATTTTCGGCAAATGGATTCCTTCTCGACTAAACAAATTAAATCCTTTTTGTTAATTAATTGACTATTTCTTTTTGTATATGATATGGAAACGTTTAATTTCGTAAAACTATTCACTTTTCATAACATTTTACATGAATTAAATACAGATAACATATTAAAATGAAAATATAATTTTATTTTGTCTTGGCTGTTTAGAGATTTCTGTGCCCACACTGCGCAAATTTTACGAAAAAAAAACTGTTGGGTGCCAATATAGGTTATATTTTGATAGGTTATTTATTTCACAAATATTTGTAAAATTTGTTTATGCGTGTTTGGTTATTATCAAAAATGTTGACTCGTGGTGACTAGAAAAGTGATAAATAGAATGGACGCCACTGGAAATTCTTGGCGATGTGCAATTGTGAGTAAAAACCTGTTGTCATCTTAATGATTTGCTTAATGTAAAGTAAATAATTTGGCAGGCCAATAACATTTTCATCTTATGAAAATGATTTTTTCCTCGCAAAATGTGTTGAAAAACGTCGTATGATACGCGTGAGCTTTGATAATTACATCCTCGGCTTCCTTATCACGCTCACCTGCGGTTCGCGTGAACAATTTCGCCTCTGATGTAATTATCAACCTACCTCACTTGTATCACAATGTACTATTATTACAGCATTTCCACTGAGCGTAAAGGAATTAATTGTACAACTAACTTCATTTCATTACCTACCTTATGTCAGTAAATTATAATGTCCCTAATTCTAAAATTGTGTAGATCAGTAACTGTAGTATCAGTAACAGTTTACTGATACTGATTGACTTAAGTATCAGTAAAATTTGTAAGTTTGATTCTTGATGATCTTTCATTTGATGTTGTATTTCAATTAAAAGAACATGTGGTTTGTTGACAAATAAAAGCAGGTAATTTACAGTAACAGAATTTTATTTAATGCAGATCCATCTCGCACTATAGCAGATATTGTACAAAATTATAATATCGCTTTTCGTATATATACGTAAATAGGTAATATAATGATATTACACAACTTTTCACACAATGACAATCATGGAACACAAACATTTAAATCATTTTCTACACTATCCCCTCAAGGTTTAAGTATTTCTCTTCGTTTATAGCTAATTTATAATTAATTATATTACATTACAATAAATGGGCCTACCTAGTTACGTATGACAAATGCTTTATTAAGGACAAATTTACGTATTACATTCCTGAGCACGTTTCAAATTAAATAAATGAAAGACAAATCGCTGACAGACAAAATTTACACGACACTCCGTGAACAATGGCTTTCCAAACAAATTAACTCTTTCTGTTTAAGTAACAAGCATCGTAAAGTACTCATACCATTAAAATGACATTTGTGAACATATGAGTAAAGAGCTATTATATATATAAATTTGAGTTTTAATCCAAAGGGGATGTTAAAAATATAAATATAAATTAAACATTTTACGAGTAGAATTATTTACAAGATGAACAAGACAAAGGAAACTTAGGAGAGGGTTCTTTCACTGTTCGGCGATATACAGTCAACTAAACATGTCACTACTAATGCCTCGTTCAAAATCATTAATTACATACAGTAAAGGAACTTCTAGAGGTAATAAGATGAATCAATGACAACTACGAAATGAATTTGGCACTTTGAAGACACGTAACGTAACGTAACTGAAAGAACCTCAACCTAACTTCACTCGACAACTAGATTAAAGGAGACAATTTACGTATATGTTTATAGGAATCCAAAAATATTACAGCTAATGTATCTTAAAATAAATTATATTATCTTATGTTAGTCAGCTATTCGTATACTGGGCACAACTAGACTTGATTCTTGTCATTTCTCTGACTATAGGTAAACTATTTCCCTAAGAATAAATTAAGCTATCGACTAATAAAATGGAATAAATTTTCATACTAAAGCTTTTGTAGTTACGTATTTAGGACTTCTGGCGTGACGACGTTACACAACATTGATGCTATCAGTTCCTGCTTCGGAGATTTATTTCCAAAATTTATTAAATTTACCATAACCGGCTTGAGAAGGAACGATATCATATTTCAAATTAAATTCTTCAGAAAATGCTACTAGTTTTATGTTAACAATAAAGAACATGTACTTTGTCACTAGATTCGAAACGAGATAACTTCACTACATTATCCTACTCAGTTGTTTTAAGACATCAAAAGTAGAAATCTAAATGCTAAGAAATCCGCTATAATGTTTAAATTACGATGGACCGAGATTACGATCCCAAGCAAGTTTGCTTTTTCGTCACTCCAGTATGTAATACACATTATATTACATGATTTACATGGTTCACAAGCTGACACATATCACTGTATGTCTTAAAGTGTAATATGAACGTATACAGACGTTGTACATCAGATTTAGCTTACGAATACCTACATGTAACTAGAACTAATATATACATTAGAATATCAAATTTGTATTTTGCCCCCACCCCGTTTCACTGACAAAGATTGATTTACCTAAGAAGAATTGAGATTTCGACGCCATGGCAAGTACAAAGTTGTAGATGTAATCACGAAAAATCAGTAACACTACAGTAAATAGGTATAACATACATGAGAATAGTAACTATAAAGAGCAGTTGAAACCGATATGACTTTGAAGTTTTGGCAGATAAAGTGCGATCCCGGTGAGCGATAGGGGGCGATTCGCATGATAAATAAAAACACAATTCCATTTGAAGCTGGAAGGTGCGGCGCGGCGGCCGCGTCCGTGTACCTCAGCAGGCGTTCGAGATTTATATACGGAGATGCGGAACAATATATCACGGAATGGAACACGCGGGAACCGACCTAATCCTAGCATGGAACAGCCACCGAGCGATGCCACGCGATAGCAGATCGACCGCCCGATACCGCCCGCTTCCACGTCTTCACCTCACACTCCCAACACAGATGACCGCCGTTCGCTTACGATTACCTTTGAGACTCCCACTGCTTACGCAACTTAAAAACTTAATTAAATATTAATAGATGCCACTATTTAAGTCGTCTCCAGATTAACATAAATTCATACATTAGCCGAGCTAAGCGATAAATAAGCGGACACCAAACCGCGTATTTTTCATCCGAGCTTCATATAATTTATAGTCGACGATCATATCGCGACTGGTTCTTTTATTTGTGAAATAGTGATACGTGGAGTGTGCTCGGTAAGCGTTACTAACGGGAAATTTTGACTATAAATCTTCGGTAGTCGATTGCCTAAGCGTTCGTGTGGGTTGGCACAAAAATTTATTCGACAGTCGAGTTTGATATCTTGATCCCGCGACGTCAATGTGCTGGGAGTGCCGAGGGCATGAAGCGCGTGTCTTTTAGGCGCACCCTACTTTTTCAATGGTAACAAGCAAACTGAAGTTAACTAGACCTCTTTACAAACTTAGGGTTCCTTACACCTACCAAGCCACTGAAAACGCTCTACGCGACGACCACCTGAAACAAAAGGAAAGCGAAATTAATAAAATGCCAATTATGCAAAACTAAAGTGCAATAAATAATTTAAGGCGCGGCGCAAATAATACGAGAATCGAAGCGACAGGCGTGCGTTCGAGATAAAAATTGGTCCCTAGCATACATCATTCACTTATCACGCAATTATGTGTATAACAAATTGCATAAAGCAAGTAAATATATAGGTCGTTTATCAATTCCAAGTGTATGGCTTATCTCGTGGGTGACGCGAAACGACAAGGCATGAAAACGTGCTCCTCGATTGTTTGAAGGATTAATGTTGATGTAGGTACGGTCCGGACCTTCACGTCGTCGTGCTTAGGATTAATTTCATTCGTAATAGTCATTAGAATGTTCAAACTCATGAACCACAACTATTTTTGCACCATGAATTGGTTTACATATAATTGCTGTAACTTTCCTTGAGAGAAACAATACAATTTTACTAGACTACATTGCTTCCAAGTTACATTGGCCTGTCCTATATAATAAAGATTACCGACAAACCTCTATACGAATCACAATAAACGCAATAAACCTTCATAAAGAAAGGCCAAACTTAAAATGCAAATAATTTCGCGCAAGCCCCATGGGCATGTTAAAACCGAGCCGGGTTCTAACAGCATTTCATTATTTATCGCTTCAGCTCACGGAGGCTTTTTTTAGTTAAAGTTAATTCCTAGCGTAATGCGTATTTGATAAAACGTATCTCTGGCAGGCAGGCTCCGAGCTGGCGCTGAAATTAAGATGTAACATGATGCGAGAACGAGCAAGAGCGAGAGATTTATTGCTATACCACTTTGCATATGCTGATTTACAAAGACGGGGCGATTTGTATGGAGAGGTTGCGGGTGTGATCGCGTTGTTATTGGTATGACAATAACTGAATAACATATGAGTTTTTTTTATTGTTTCAGATTTGACTTGGTTGGAGCCAGCTTTTATTTATTTATTTATTATATATAGTAACATTTATACCTTAACAGCAAAGCCAAAGTGGTACAAACTTTTAAATATGCAACATTAAGAAAAAGAAAAAGAAAAACAGCAACGACTCTTAAGTATGTTAAACTATAGTTCTCGGAGGCATCTCGCATTCTGCCACCCTCCTGCATCCAATCATCAGTCGCGCGGTCGAACTCGCAAACAGATCACACTGTGGGTGCGCTTGGAGCACGGAGTTGAGGAACGCTAACGCGCGCGCAATGGGATCGTGCGCGTGCGCCGTGCGTTTATATTCAGGAAGGAAGAGATTTGAAGACTAGTTACAGAAGATTAAAACAACCTTCAGCCAAAGATTTGATGTCGAACTCATTTAAAGATAACCTGAGAGATGAAATTACAGTTTATAAGATTAATGAATTAAAAGTGATTTAGGAATCCAATTAATCAAGGTCGAAACCTTGAGAAATTGGAGACTGGATAAGAAACGGTCACACTATTTATCACTATTTTGTATTTAAGTGATTGAAAATGTGCGACTTTCAAGGATGTGTGGTTATTGCGAGCAAACATTGTTGTTTAATTCGTTTCATTATCAAAGTACAAAACAATTTTATTTTTTTATTTTTCTCTAAACTTAAATCTACTGAGATTGACAAGGAGAGTAGGTAGGTACATATTACACGGCGATGAATACTTTAATTTAGAATTACTAATTGAACTCGGGTAGAAAACTTATGTCAATATTTATAGTCTCGTTTCATAATAAGATGTTCTTAAGGTAGAATGTTATGGTCATACGGGGTGTACAGTAAGTAGGTATGTTGTTATACATATTATTATTATCTATTTAAAACGCACTTTTGTAACTCAGGGAGTCAGCGTCATATTAAATGTGATCACACTCACAGCTCGCAGTGCAGTGTCAGCAGCTCTATAAAGATCCGCATTTGCTGATGCGGTCCGTTCGGGCTGCGACTGTCTGGCGATACGAAGTCAGCAGAAAGAAACATATACCAGCGAACGTACCAAGCTAAGCTGTTTTCATACAATTGAGAAATTGTTTTCACGTAGATGTATTGAGAATTTAAGTTGTAGGAAAGTTTCCGGTTTCTGATGAAAGCAAAAAAGAACTTGGTCAACGTTGAGAAGGAGCTCAGATTTAAAAATTGGGGCGAGAGTAGGTCAGTGACTCCATTAGAACAGATAGTAGTGCGAGCCAATCATTGTTTTTTTTTAAATGTTTTGGGCCGAACTCACTGCATACCTATCCACTTGTTTAATTTTGGGCAGTCAGTACGCAGAGCGAGTTATTATGTACCTACCTATAAAGAACTGACACGGGGTCAAGAGTTGTAGACCGCAAACCATACGAGTATGTCTTAGCTAGACAAAGGAAGATCTAAAGCTTTTAGAAAAAGTCAAAGCGGTACAAAGAGCCTTTCCGGAGTTCGCAAGGAAAGTAATAAAGAAGAGAGACGCCGACCGAATAATTGATACGATTATGTGTTACCACTACAGAGCGGGCACGTACGGGGACGGGGACCAGCACATAGGAGGTGGCGTACTTTTACGTGTGTCAGGAGGGTGTTCAGTGAGCTAAGTTTCGGGCAGTTTCGAATTTGCAGAAGTAAAAGCGACGATGTAGATGCGATCTAAATGACCGCTAACTTTATTATGAGCAGCGTCAATGATATTGATGAGATTTCAATTATTAATGGACATCAGGATACAAGTTGTTGTGTTACACAGCAGGTAGAGACGAGCGATACAAAACATAATGACTCAACACTTGGCCTGTTATTTAAGCCTAGCTTTTCCAGATGTGCCACCAGATCCAATGACATTCGTTTTGAGTAAAAACGAAACGGGATTATCTATTCTAAAATTCCGTTTTAATCACCATCTTGTACCGACGTGGACAAAATTGAAATGATCAGTTTCGGGAGTATGAGTGGAAATCGCGCTGTAAGACAGTCATGGCATCAAGAACAATGGCCCGCCCTTTGCAGCGCTCCGTCAAGTGCGAGCGGCCATAAATCGAGTAGGACGCGCAATTTGTTGAATTACAGCATGCGCAGCCAGCCACCGGGCCGGCGCGAAATTAGCCCCACCGAGATAAATTGACGGCGGGCTGCTAAATAAATTATTTGGGAAAACCGAGAAAAAACGGGCGTCTTCCCTTGATAAGGGTTGCGAGCGCCGTGGAAATAATGAATATACCTTTGCTTGCTGTGCACTTATTGTACGCGTACTTATACGAAGGTTACTCAGATGTTCTGCATGTTTACAGACTATAAAGCCTTATAGGATAACAGTTTCTAGTACTTATAATATGGTAAACGTCCAAGAGCCTATCTATGGCCTATACATGACACTTTAGGTGTCAACTATTAGGCATTAAGGTAAGTATTAGGATATTTAAATTGTTCAATTCCAGTTCGTATAAACAGTTATAGAGAATGTGGTTTAACGATGGTGTCGTGTGATATTATGAACGCATTCTCAAAAGATCAATAAATGGGTTTTAGGTTTAGTGCAAATCTTATAGGTACTTATACTTATTATTTGAGATTAAATAAATGTTTATTTTGCAAAATATGGGTACATTAGGTAGTTACAATAGTTTTATGGTCCACCATACTCTGCTTGAGTAAGCATGCAAAGACATGATAATGATTTCGTTCTTGGATTCTTACAGTTACTCAAATTCCTTCCTGTTTCCTTCTAAAAACTCAACAGTTACTCTCTTCTTGGAACTCCAACAAGGTGTCTAACTAAACTAAGGCATGATTTACTAACCCTAACCCCGCTGCCCTCAGACTGCATATACACGTGTGCCAAGCGGTGCTTACTTCAAAAGCTACCGTTTTTATCGCCGCTAAGATCACCCGGATAACGTTTCGCCAGTTCTGACCTAGTAACATGTTCTGTAATTAACTGTACAATTATCACCTCGGCGTTTTTAACGCTATTTTTCTCACGCTTAAAAGCGGTAATTAGAACTTTATTTAGTTCAACACGTGGTGACATTAACACGAATGTTCGTACACGCACTTTCTTAACCTTTACTTTTAATGAGGGTACTGTTTAGAAGTCTTAGAATTTGTGAGTTATGTGACAGATTACTGTATATTACAGAGTTACAAAGGTCAATTAAGACTAAATGAAGTGAGAGAGGTTTTTGCAGAGCAAGGTGATATAATAAGGAGTTTAAAATTATCCTAAACTGCAAATGAGGCCTGATTTTCAACTAAACAGTTTACTAAATGAGTTGATTGTACAGAGATAACAATTAATAACATCCACGCGTAACTTTGGACAAAAAAGGAAAACACATAAATCATGCTCCATTGTGACTACAATAGGAATAAGAACAACACATGGAAAATATCCCCGCGCTCAAAAGATTTTAATTTCCTAAAAATAAACCAACGTTTCCACGGGACATTATTCTTCCCGATCTAAACTCAAAAGGGTTGTAACACCCTTTTCTTTCAACGGGATTAATCTTATTTGTATGTATATTCGAGATTTAGTCGGCAATAAGAAAGACGCATAGGTGGGCTTACAGGGATACATCGTATATACTGCGCCAGTGCAAAAAGGCACAAGTTGTAAAATCTTTTCAAATTCATACGATCTTTTGCAACTGTACGGTGGAGGGGTCCGGAGTGTCTCAGCCTCCCCTACAAGCAAGATTTTATTACATTCGTTAACGCATATTAGATTAATGTGTTAATATTTTATTTGTGTATGCTAATGAACACTATGAAGACCACACAAGATGTTAATTTCTAAACTATAAAAAAGTAAATTGAGCCGTCACGGTTAACGAGCTTCGAACACATAATATTTGGACGGTTATGGTTCGGAATGGCATTTTATTACTTTAATATGATACATAGACAAAGAGCATAATTATCGGTGTTCTGCCTTTTCGCAGAATTTCCTTTGGTCAAACATCACTTGCCAACCAACATTTCGAAAATGATTCACTTTGACAACTAACCATTACCAACTTTTTGTATGACAACCTGACACTTGGTCGAATTTTTATAAAGCAGAATATCACAATGACTAAAAATGTTTGGAAAACTTATCACTTGCCAACTATTTCACTAGGCAACAACTATTGAACGAACAACGTTT
Source organism: Epinotia demarniana (assembly GCA_945867215.1). Lineage (NCBI taxonomy): Eukaryota > Metazoa > Arthropoda > Insecta > Lepidoptera > Tortricidae > Epinotia > Epinotia demarniana. Next base: position 9,332,715 of record OX244261.1, read on the forward strand.
CGTAAGTGCAATAGTTACGTAACAGAAATAATAACTGTGACAGAGTCCAGATAGGTGCGACGACGAGCGAAGCGAGGAGGAGCGTGTTAGGTTAACCGCGATCTTACAGTGCACGAAGCCGAGCGAGCGAAGCGAGCGTGCCGCGGCAGCGGCCGGCGAGTGCCAAAATCGCCTTATTGAGTATTCAAAATAAGTAAGGAAACACTTATCGCTAATAAGTCAGTTTATTCTTACTCACCCACAAAGTTATTAAAAGAAGTGAGCAGTTGCGCTTACCCACATTGTAAATTATATTACATAGTAACTGTACGAACCCTACTGCGTGAAACATTTGGGAAACGTTATACAACGAAATGACTATTCAGCCAACTAAAACATTCTGTTAAACGATTTTTGGCATTTTGAAAGTTTACTTTATAATCATCAGACCAAACGTACAGCTGGCAACTGTGAGGTTGGGAAAAGAAACGAAATCTTATGACGAGTTGGCAAGTGATTATTTGGCGAAATAATATTCTGCGAAACGTTGGTTGGGAACTAATAATTGGCCAAACAATTTTCTGCGAAAAATAAGAGAACCATAATTATCACGTCGTTAAACTATTTAGTAACGACTAATAAGTTCCCACTGCATGACATATGGTTAAAGTGTTAAACATGAAAACGTTGTCTTCTTTAAACACGTAACAAACGTCAAAGTTACTTTGTATGGATTTTACAAAAGAAAGACCTTGTTGATTCATACAATATCAAAATGCCTTGCATGAGTTGATTTTAAAATGCCGTCCAATGCGTCCCTAATTTTACCGCGTTGTTCGGTAGTTGAATTGAAAGAATATAATATTCTGATACGGGTTCCATTTTGAAAGTCGTGTGGGGATAGTTCCACCCCGCTACCTGCGCGGACGGTGAATTCTCATCCCCTCCGTGGTTCACAATATCAAACGCATTCTCCATTTTTTTTATAGTGCCTTCATTGGACACATACTACTACTAATACTAATAACTTTTATCGTGTTCGGAAGTTTTAATTCGTATTTTATTTTTGATGATTTGGAAAACTACCCATGCGGCGTTAATTCAAAAGACGCTACATAAATTGTCATTTTAACCAAATGCTTGATTATAAGTAAAAAAAAACACACTAAGAAAATTCGAAAAACTGATTTTGCTTTCTAGTACAATTTGCTTAGTAGAAGTGTAAGTATAATAAAGGGTATAAAGAAGGTTTTTTCCGACCCAATCCGCCCCCCGCTCGGGTAATATATCAGGATTTTGCGACGGGCGAAGCTAAAATTTTGGACGCTTTAAGCTGGACGTAAATTTCGCAAAACATGACAGGGCCGAAAAAACCCCACCAAAAAGTAACTTCAAACATTTGCTTGTGTAACCTAAGTAGGACGAATAAACGAATGAAACAAATGAAAATTCGGTATTCAAATAAATGGAAACTTGTGAAAATTTAATTCTTATGTTGTTTTGTCCTTTTAATCCTTTTTTTGCTGCTCGGCATCTGGTCTACATTCTGGGACAAAATCTTTTTGATACTTGTTCATATCAAGTGTATGCTAAAGCAACGCACTCCTGCTTAAGTAAACAAGCATCCATCAACCATGCACAATTTGTAAGTACCGCGACCTAATACTTGACTTTGGCATTTTGTTTCGCCACACCATTGTCAGTAAGCGAATGCGAATCATTCGTGTTTCTTGCAAGTCTTGTTGGGGCGGGCGTTAAGTGCACCCAAAATAGCGTCGTCTAATGGTGGTGCATAGCTAGGTGCGCTGACAATGCTGCCCGCTCCGCTGTCGTGCGAGAATCTTACGAGAACTCGAAAATGGAACTGAGAATGTGGTCGAGAATTCTGGTCGAGTATGCGCGATGCTTCCCGACCTCATGTAATTAGGCAGGGTATCCGTTAGTTCCACTGTGATCGACCACTATAATTAAATAAACACATGTAAAATATTGAACACTAAGTATGTAACGTTTTTTTATTTCTTTTCTTTATCCACTACTCAAAGGTTGTCTGGAAGAGATCGCACATAAGCGATCAGACCTGTTGCTTTACCTGTGTCTCTCTGTATCTCTGAGTATTCTTTTGTATCTTTTTTATCTGTCTGAGGTAACAAAGAGTAAGTATTTGTATTGTTTTGTAACGCTGTTTCTGTTTCTGCCTTGGTATATTGAGAAACCAGTGTACCTCAAGTGCCGATCTCAATCTCTTCACCTGGTTGGTAGTCGGACGCTGCGTAACCATGCCAGGGCTGTTATTCTACAGGCGTTCATGCGTAGCACCTCACCCGGCACGCCTTACTAAACTAGACCTCTAACCACGTTTGGTTACTACGAACCGTGGCGTCAAGATATATTTGTGGGTGAGCATTGAGGTGAGTTCAAAACGACTTACAGAATATCGGGCAGCAAAGGTATAAATAGCTGAAAAAAGAAAGCGTGGTCGCTCGTCGCTAGCATTAAGCCCGAAAATAAAATTAATCTACCCAAAGCGAGAGTTCAGCGACAAATGCTTTAAAAACTTCCTCGTAATTCCACCGCCGACAGATATGTGGCGAGTTATAGTTCGGATAATTGGCCTCGTTGATTTAAATATTCATTGGCAACAGTTTCGGTATTCAGAAGTCATCTATATGGGGTTATAATTCACGCGACGACAAAGCATTGTATTATTGCATATTTTGTGAAGAGTTGCTCGGTAGATGAAATCGATGGAAAATTTAACGGCGTTTAAGGAAAAATCAATACCGTTAAGGACGGAAATTATTATTTTTAAAGGTAACCTCGATTCTCTTACAAGAATTTACGGATAAAATAATTTACTAGGTCATTTATACAATCTACAAACAAAAGGTGCTTATAATTGTAACAAAATACAATTTCAAGAAGCTGCTCACTAAGAAAATTTAATTAACTAAAGCAAGTAAACTAGGCAATAAATCCTATATCCCTAAAGGGCAACTTGGATAAGATCTTAGTCCTTCTAAAATGGAGTAGGTTCACAAAGTAGGTCGTCAAAGGAACATGACGTAACTGTACGAGTCTGATTTACACCTTTAACAGACTAAATTTCTGCCGAATTTATTTTAATGCTGATGTGTAACCTCTCTGAACCAGCTCTCCATACGAATAAGTAGGTATGGAATAATTAACTGAAACAGCGATGTGGCAGCAGACGATAAAATAAACGAAAGCACGGAAAAAATGTTGCCAAATATTGGAATGAGAAAAACTATTTAATCCGAAAACTTCAGTAGTTTGGTACAGAGCACAATAAATCAGGAACTTGTATCGTGCCTCGATGCCAAGGAAATGAGATCGACTTGGCAAGTACGGCACAGACGGTGTGGCTGCGGATGCATAATCTGTCACTGTTATTATCTGTGCTGTTCCGGGCTTCATGTGTTACCTCAGAGTGGATAGCATCAGGAAGCTAAGCTTTATGCATGTATTTGCAGTCTCAGCACCATCATGCAATGACGTATAATTACATCATTCAGGATAACATTAGAATTTTAACGGACAAATTCGTCTACGTTTCTTCGTCTATCTGGGATCATCATCATCATCATCATCATATCAGCCGAAAGACGTCCACTGCTGGACATAGGCCTTCCCCAAAGAGTGCCAAAGTGACCGGTCCTGCGCCTCCCGCATCCAGCGGACTCCAGCAACCTTTATATGTCTGTTTCTTCTATCTGGGAAATCAAAGGGAAATAATGTACGTAGTTTTAAATAATTAATTATTTTTATATTCGAAGTGCTTTTCAAATGTAGTAATGCACGTTTTAAACTGATTTTCCTTGAAATCGTATGACGGTTAACGCATAACTGTCATGTTCATACCTGGAGGACAATCTCTAGAAAGGTCTACAGCTAAATCATGGTTTGATCTATGAGTATGAGATATTATTAAGTTCTATGATAGAAAGCATTGTTTTTGCTTTTTCATGAGATTATTGTAAGTTATTACCTTTCGGGTGCTTTGACATCAGTGCTAAAACATTATATATTATTGATAGCACTGATCACTGCTAAGAGTGCCAAGTCAGACGACGTGTTAAACCAAGTGAGCGAATAATTACGTGCGACATTATTGTCGACGGCTCTCCACGTTGCGTGCGTGATCCACTCCCAAGCGAATAACAATGCAGTGCTAACTACTTGTTTATAAACTCTTAGTAAAACGCTACAAGATGAATCGATGTCAGTGACGATTAAAAGTTTTTTGCGCGGCGAGAACAGTTAAGATAATCATAGGATAGGTATAAGACTAGGTATTAGACCTGATTGAACAATGGACTATAATCTAATGGTTACTAAGAAATTACGACACTATTCTAGTGATCAATGGTTACTCCCACATTTTATGACTGCGCGACGGCTTTTCTAATTAAGACTATGTAAAAAAAAATGTAAGAATAGTGATGTTTGTTTTACAACGAGACAGTAACTATAAAGAACAACAATACTTAATGCCAGTGAAACTTTTAGAGAACAATATACAGATAGTAGATATATAAACTATGAATTGCAATAAAATGTCGCTTTCGACTAAGGCAAACAATAAAAATATTTATTTGAACAAAATTCCAGCAGTAACAAGATTTCGGTAAAGCAATTCGAAGAAAATAATAACTGTTCGCTCGTAAAACACCCGTGGCTCTCGAATGCGATCTATCTCTTTCAAAAGTAAGAGAAAAATATGGTTTAAGAAGGGGAGAAACGTTGTCTCTCGAAACTGCAAAAATAATTGCTCAAAAGGGGCGACAATATTTTCTCGGATAGGGTTACCACTTATTTCGCAGTTGCAGCTGAGACTCTCTTCAGGCATTTACAATTTCCAAAACGTCTAGGAGTAATTTAGAATCCTTCATTCCGAAGCACGCTGGGGTGACCATCCGAAACTGTTTCCCGGAAAGCTTCCTAATCCCGAGATTGCTCTTTATTACATCAAATCACGTGATCTTACAATAAACCGTTTTTCATCAGAATTATTTATGGAGGAGCCGTGTTCACACTTTTCCTTTTTTTCCCTCGTTCCTAAGAAAAATAACAATCATGACCATTGATCAACGTCAGCGGGGCTCGTTGCCGAAATCACGTTTATCATAGATCACATTTGTCCAAGGCTTTAGGTATCACTCGGGTAAAGATGGACCTAACTTCCGCATTTAGGTCATTGGAATTGCAACCCTTTCAGGTTATGAGAAGGTAGGTATTGCTTTGGCGGCGGTGAAGTATTAAAGCGAAATTATAAGGAAGGTGGTATAGAGAAGAGTCGCGAGCCACACACGACGAATTACGAGCGAGGCCGGGACGCGGGTTGAGTTATGTGACCGTAATATATTTTTTTTATGATATATTTCTAATAGTAGTAACTAGAATCTAGTTTCATGTAACTCTACACTTAGGTACAAAAAATACAATGTACCTAAGTTTAAAACATAATGACATAACATACCTAAGCAACGCCATGTTGTTATTATATAAATTACAAAGTAAAGGGACCGAGCTCAACTCGAACCAGGAAACACAGGCATAGGTACTGTTTACATCTGGTGGTCGCCGGTTCGAATTGGGCTTCCGAGCATACAAATTTTTAATTTTTCCTTTAATTCGAAATTTATACATTTTGTTAAGAGACGTTACTGCTTAATTCAAAATATTTTTTTGCCATATGTTATATTAGCGCGAATTACGAATAGGCTTCCGAGCCGCCGTAGACATTGCCTCTCCATAAAAGAGGATGCGTTTGTAAACTTCTAGATAGTGCGTGTAAAAGGCACGCGTGTTGCGAATTGCGAGTGTGTAGGTACTATGCTGTAAATTAACGCGGAATACTGAACATAATACCATCATTACCCATTCACATGTGTGTGATTTTAGTATATAGGTAGGTAGACATCATAAGGCTATTTGTTTGGACGACAATCGAAATGTGAAATTGAATACCTATTTGCAGTCTTAATGCAGTATATAGAAGAACAGCAGTAATTAGACCCCTCAAACAACCATGAATGTAGAAGATCTTCAGTGTTATCAAGGAACACTTTCTCACAAGATGGCGCCAGCGAGCCGCGATTTGTCAAAAGCGAACAAACAGCACAGAAATAGTTTGGTTGACAAGTTTATGGCGAAGCGAAGCCGCGTCGCTGCTAAACGAATTGTTAGTTTTATTTAAAACAAGTGAAATATGCGAAGCAGGAGCGTAGTTTTCAAAAGCTGTGTTCTATAAATAATAATGTACTTACTTACTAATCCCACTCACTAAGACTGGGAAGGGTCTGCCAAACTGGTCACGCTTTAGACTATTGCAAAATATACTTTCGCTAATATCTCTCCCTAATAGTGGGGCTGGGGGGATGGATATTTGTCACCTGGACTGTTATTGCATGCGCACCGCCTAACCACGCCTAGCGAAGCTAGACCTCTAACTACGCTTAGTTACAAAGAATCGCGGCGTCTAAACATATTTGTGGATGAGCGTTGAGATGAGCTTAAACACGTTACAGAATAGCGGGGCTGAATAGGCAGGCTTATAGTATTGCCAAGATTTAGCAAAAATTTGTTTATTCCAAAGATGAGCTAGTTCACGTCCGACTTTCGATTAGGTTTCGTTCAAACGGATCTTTGGGTCTCATTCCAAGAATGTGTCGTGAGGTGAGTCGAGACAAATTGTAAATACAAAGAAGGTGTCTCTGCCGGTCATAAAACTTCTACATTTGTGAACTTTTATCACTACCAATGTCAAAGCAATCAAACAGCACAGAACAGAATGCGGAACTGAAATAATCCTAATTAGTTCCACAGCACCTTTTTATTAAAGCAAATGAATCCATCCAGTCTCAAAACTACAAAACTAGTGATACATTTCCAAAATGCTAAAAGACTACGTCGCTCCGCGCACTTACATAGGTCGTATCAAACAAAAGTTTGGTCACGCTTAATGCCTTTACGACTGCCGGGGGTGACATAAAGAAAATGAAAAACATTTTGTATTATTCTTGTTGCGCTCTTACCCGCGTAACTTCAGCGGGCATGGATAGGCTTAGCGCAAACTGGCGATTTCGTTCGAGTAGTCGTGTGATTTTTAGACGCAAATTAGTAAAATAACGGGAGAATTTTAGAATCGTGGCTGGTGCAGGCTAGATAGGATTATAATACTTTACTATTTATAATAAATCAGCCTATATACGTCCCACTGCTGGGCACAGGCCTCCTCTCATGGATGAGAGGCAGTAGTCCCCACGCTTGCCCGGTGCGGGTTGGGGACTTCACATACACCTTTGAATTTCTTCGTGGATGTATGCAGGTTTCCTCACGATATTTTTCCTTCACCGAAAAGCTATCGGTAAATATCAAATGATATTCTGTACATAAGTTTTAGAAAAACTCATTGGTACGAGCCGGGATTCGAACCCTCGACCGCCGCTTGACAGCCGCATGCCTGAACCGCTAGGCTACCGACCTGCCTCAAATACCTAATATCAAACCGCGATTAGAATGGGTTTGGAATAGCTTTCAGTGTCGTATTTATATGGCTAACGTCAGTTAAATGGGATTAAAGGTTTTAATCTTCAATCCCATCCTACTCGCTCTTTGATAATTATATAGACAGTTACCAATGTCATATGGTGCGTAGTCTTAATATTACATTGACAATCGAATATTTCAATAAAATGTTAAAGTAGGTATACCTAAGTCAAAATTCGGATTCTAATGGTGATAAGGTCTTAGAAAGGTGCTTTGATGTCAAGGTGTTTAAGCATTAGTGAACATAATAGACCGGTGGCGTTTCTCAACCCAGTTTCAGCCACTAGAATTGTATTTAAAGAGGTGGTACAGGAAATGAAGTCCACAATCAAAAAAAGTTCAATACACAGAAAATTGTTGTACGCTATACATTTAAAGTGGGTCACCCCCACTTAAACTAATATCGTTAGTCCTAATTTCATTACACCTAACAACGTTCGATATAATTTTCATTAGCCCTAATATTCGGATAACTAATTTTATATGGCATAATTATTTGCTGCGCCTAATTTCAAACCTCCTAATCATTCCTAATACTAAACATCAAGTGTGCTAATATATTGCAAACTAATAATCATTTCTCCTAATGACTACTAAGCCTAATGATTAATGTGCCTAATGATCACTACGTTTAATGTTCACTACACCTAATTTCGTCACACCTAACTATCACTTGACCTATTAACTTTTGCTCTAATGTTTGACTAGTACTAATTAATACTGTAACTTGCTGTACGGCTATCACAAGACGGCGCACGAGCTCTTCTCATTTTTTCTCGCATTATACTTCTCTGTCTAATAAGAGTGAGCTAGATAGACATCGGATTACCCACCTATTCTACCCTAAGGCAGGTCAGTGTAGGTACGACGACGAGCGAAGCGAGGAGGAGTGTTAGGTAGAACTGCGACCCTACAGCGCGTGAGCCGAGCGAGTGAAGCGAGCGTGCCACGGTAGCGGCCGGCAAAGCGCCAGAACCGATATAATAAGAAAAAAAAAATAACAGTGTAATAAAATTAGTACTACTGACAATTCGGGATAATGACATTAGGGCTAAAATACTTAGGCAAAATGAAGATTCGGGTTAGTGATTTTAGAGACATTGATAATTAGGTGTAGTCATTATTAGGCATTGCAATATTAGGCCTAGGAAGAAATCGGTCAAATAAAAATAGTCTTAGTGAGAATTCGGTCATGAGAAATTAGATATTATGAAAATTCGGGATACTGAAATTAGGGCTAATGAATAATTAGGAACAATGAAAATTCGGGTTTGTGAATTTAGGATTTATGAAATTAGGGCTAGTGATATTAGGTATGAAATTATTAGGGCTAACGGAGGGGAACCATTTAAAGTAACGTCCTATTCCTAGTCCTCGACGTTTCACCGGCTAAAATTCGAATGGAGCAAAACCTCTTTGTTTCGAGTTTAACCTATATTGCAACGTTGAACACTAGTGCAAACTTCCATGTCTAGGACTTTTACCATATATCAACGAATATTATTTTTCATTCTGTTCAGTCGGTAGTCTGCGTCGGGACTACAGCTCGCATCCCTCCGCCGCCGTCTGCTTAGACAAATATCTACACAAACTAGTTACGTGTCCGGACTGGGCTATACTTGCGTTTAATATTTATCGGCCGTGTCTGTGATCCATCTCGCGTTGATATAGTATCGGCGTGGGTTTTGTCTCATTTCGTTGTTCGGGGAAGATGCCCGTTACTCTACTCGCTTTTCAATATGTAATGACGCAGAGGAAAGTCGGTGTGTGGAACTTAAATTAAATGTCCTTGTGTAGCGTTTCGTTATTTTTCATACAGATACTCTTCCTCATGATTAACAGTGCCAAAGTAAATATATAGGTACCTATGTTTTTGTAAAACTGTACCTAACATACCTCTATAGTTCAGATGCTTGCAAAAATAAACTCTTGTATAGCTAAAATAAATAATATTATCTTTATAATCACGTAACATATCCATGTTCTTCGAATAGATACCGAAACCGTTTTACCCTGAAACCGATGTATCACGGAGTTAATAAATTTATATAAGTACTGTGAAGTCGTTAGCTTTTCGTTGAAGGAAAACATCGTGATGAAACCCAAACCTAACCTAACCTAACCCAATAAGGTCTAGTTTTCCCTCTGGGTTGGAAGGTCAGATGGCAGTCGCTTTCGTAAAACTAGTGTCTATGCCAAATCTTGGGATTAGGTGTCAAAGCGGACCCCGGGCTCCTTTAGGGGCACTACACGGGAATAACGCTGGGAGGATGATGACTGTCAAGTAAAATTGTAAGTATGAGGAAAGGGGAACGCATAAATGTACCTCGTAGACGTGATAATTATGCAGTCATTAATTAAGTAGTAGGTAATAAGTACTTTATTGATGCAAGAACTTGTTCATTGTTATCTTATTATTATGAAAAAAGTTCCTTTATCCCGCCTTCTTACAATATCTTAATTACATAAAATAATAGCCCTGCCTACATTCCTTTCGTTCGTTATTTTAGGCTAATTATTATATGGTGTACCCCACTAGGAAGCCAATGAACTTTCCACCACTAACGAAGTACCTATGCTTCGGCAACTAATATAACACACAAACACATAGGTACCGTACCATGCAAGTATTCAAATATCCACTACTTCAAAGTTGTACCAAAAACTAAAAAGGCATGAACGCACTAGAGCTTTCATACTCATACGCCTTTATAAATCTGAAATTTTAATTAGGTAATTGGTAAATGTGTAAGTTACTGATAAGGTTTACTCAGCTAATTAGTGAATGGGCGTGTTTTTTATTTTCTTTAATAAGACGTGAGTTTGGAGAGATTGTTATTTGTGTAAGGGACCAGAAAATGTAGGTTCCTACTACGTTTTGAACAATTGTAAAACTCGTATTCCTTTATGAAATAATTAAGTGTTCATACTAACATGAACACACTATAATAAGTTCTAGCCATTGAACTATGTACTATCGTACATTATGCCTCAATGGTTTTAGCCTTTTATTGTGCATTTTCGACAGTCATTATTTATTTATTTGATAAATAGCTACTCTGCAGTCGACTCAGAGTATGCCAAATTAAACGAAGGCAATTCATTAATATTAAGCACAATTAAAAATAATATAAACGTTGTGGCAACCCTGCCTGCCCTCACGGAACACGGGAGACTAAGTAATTACTTTATTAGTGATATCAACGGTTGAAATATGCGTGTCAGCCTTAGGGCACAGGCTGAAATGTTTACTCGATATATGTTAAATTATACCTACACCTAAACTTATTAGGATTAGTAAAGGTAGTCTGATTGCTTTACCTACTAGGTACCTATTTGTTTTTCACTACACCACTTAACTACACCACGTAGAACTAAACGAGTAATTTAAGCGTTCAACCAGTACGTGATTGCACCAACACTGAACTAGCGAGCACCCTGGCTCTACCTGTAGCGCCTCACAGCCCCGTAATAACATTTTACGACCATTACCTTTTAAGCACGGATAAAACGCTTAAAAAAACAAAAAACGGGCCACAATTGCGTTAACGGTATTCCATTTTTTGAAAAAGGACAATAGAACGTTCTTTTCGAATTGACATTGATTTCAATCAACACGAAAATGTGCTAAAGTTTTGTATCCTTTTTTTCTGGTTAGCAAGAATTGCGTTTAGAAATTTTAATTTAAAGAAAGCGCAGTGCATTTTAGTATCGTTCTAGGAAGGGATGGGGATGTGCCAAAAAGAGATAAAGTAGTTTTATTGATCTATACCGACGTTCGGGCCGCGCGAGTGTGAGTTGAATGAAACGAAGATAACTTGCCGCCCCAACTTGTTCCGTCCTTGTTTATTATGCTCCCTGTTGTATATGTCCGTCCCGCTCGGGCCACGTGACCTAAGCAGGGTGTAACTCACCCTACGGCGGCCATAACTTACTCATAGCGATAGGCGGTACGGTCGCAAAAAACATGTCTACTTATTTTTAGTGCTTTTATTTTGAAGGAAGTTAGTTTGGACATCAAACTAACTTGCTCTTATCAATACCTTATATATAGAGGTAGGTTTTTTTACCAAATATTTTTATACGTCAGCAATAAAAACCTACCTTATTTTTATTACTCTAAAATACTTGGCTAACTAAAGACAACAATAGCTGTGCTTTTCCATTCATACTTTTTTCATCGCAGGCATGAATTTTCAGTATAATTTTAGGACATCTTTCCCAAAAGATGCCTATAAGGAAAAAACAGACCGATACGGATATGATTCAATAAATGTTTTGCTATTAAACACGAAACACAACATCTCTTTCTTACCATTTTAAATTATTTTCCTAATGTGACTTCACTTCGTAGAATGTGCGAGATTCTTAAACATCACGAAAAAATGAAAAATCCATAACCAACGCAGTATCTTTTTATTTGGCGCTGCTAGCCCAATGTGCATCTCATAAATTACCGTCTCTCCCCGTCTCTCTCCCGCGCCTTATTAACTCTGCTCAATACACCCGGGTCCTATCTAATTCGTACTGTTGTCAAAAATTTAATTTGAAATCTGTCGTAGATACAGACTAACCGCAGAGGAGTTGATGATAGAAATTTAGGGAAGATTAAAAATACGAGAATCATTATGGAACTTTTTTTTGTAATGCGCTATAACGCGGCATGGTTTAGTTTTAGAGACAAAGTACCTCCAACGATTTTTAGCCTTTCCTTTTTTAGTTTGACAAAAGGGAAGTAAAATGTATATTTTTTTAGAACCTACATTGGTACCTACTTAGTTCAGGGAAAGATCCAGTTGATCCTCAGGTACAAATCACTACAGTCAATCGTAGTACCTAATCCATTTTAGATTCCGAATAATTGTAGTAACATTATAAAGAGAAGTTTATGTTACAAGTTACTATTTATATTACAATTATCTATTTTAATGGCTTAATCGTAATTTAATAAGCTACAATGAATGAACGGCGATATCTCATACTTCAAAGAAACAGGTTTTATTACCCAGTAATCATTAAATAGCAGTAAAAATGTAATGTGAATCACTCATTAACAACAACGCCATCTGAGATAACAATAAAACGAGAACAAAGTTCAATAAACAAATCAAAACATCTCAATCGAGCCGGGGCAATCGATATTATCAGTTCTATAAAATTAAATTAAAGTGGTAGTAAAACAATGTTTACTGGAATTAATTTAAAGTGGTAGTAAAGTCGTCGGACAATCGCGGGAGGTGTTCGGGTCGTAAGCGCCGACTTAACGACTCCGATAATCGTGTCGTAAAACAAATAATTAGCGTTGTGAGTCGAACGTCGGCTGCCGCGATACGCGGACGAGATTTTTTCCCTTTACCGTGCTTGTCAATGGGTTTACCTTTATTGCAACTTACTGCTAAATACTGTGAATGTCGAGTGGGAACGTTTTTCCCTTTTTCAAAAGGTAGGTAGGTATAGGTACCTACCTACGTTATTTCCTAGTATGAACATCGATCGAGATTCGAAGTTTCAATAAACTTTGGTTTTCTGATAGCATCTGTTTGATTAAAGAGTTAAATTATTTTTATGCCTTCGAGTTGGAACTCATTGCTTACCTATGAGATTTGCAATGTTTAAAAAAATGCTATAATGGACCTTAAATATTATTAAGCTAGTTACATACTTACTATCAATTAAATGATTTATAAAACAAAAATGTTGAACACATTATTAATGTTCCATACATTCTATTCTAAGATCATTTCAAAGCAAGTACAGTCGAGGACAAACAGATGTATACACTTTTGGACCTAATCGAATGCGGTCGCCTACAAAATTTGTAGGCGACCGCATTCGATTAGGTCCAAAAGTGTATACATCTCTTTGTCCTCGACTGTACAAGGGGTATTATCCCTATTTTTGACAATGTCATGTTAGGCAAAAAGCTCGAGGGTAATAAAGCTCACCCAGCGCCATCTAGTATCGAGTGGCTGAACTACGCACGAACACATTTCATGATCAATATAGAAAATATTCATCTTGACTATAAACATAAAAAAATACGCCCAATACAAAATACACTTTGTCTATGTCTATGTGTAAATATGACTTTACTAATCGTATTATAAAAACCCCGAGTTTATACTATCATAGCTTAACTAAGCAAATTAAAGGGATTGAGTTGAGTTCCAGGCAATCGGCTACAAGTAGAAACACTAAAGAATACAAGAGCCTTATATTACCCCATCATCATCAGCTAAACGCTAAGTGACACGCCACCATCATGAATGAAGCTTTATAGCGCCATAAACCACCACTGGCGGCAATAAAGTGATTTATCCCATAAAATAACAGCTGATAGCCGTGATTACGCACAATACGAGCGAACTCATAATTTTACAGCCAATTTACAAACAATAAAAGTCGTTCTCTTGTCTTACACGCCCATTCGCCCTCCGATATCTCCATATTCTACGCTCGGTCGTAACTCGTAACGTTTATAACCCAATAAAACCATGGGCTCCCTTGAAGCTCACAACTCAAACCTGCCGCGTATAGATGGCGCGTCGGTCAAACTCGAATAGCGCCATCTGTGAGTGAGAGCGCGAAGCTTTTTATGAGCCATTTGAGGTCGTCACGTCGTAAAGTATGATGCTTTATGGGCTCGGTTGATGCCGCTAGTGTAGCCTCTGCAGTTGATTTTATTGGATTCAATGAAGCCTTGTTTGCAGCACTTTAGAAACTGAGTAGTTGCAAGACGTCTTTATTTTGTTTGGGTTTTAATAAGTATTGGTTTATGATAGGGGAACTTAGTACCTAAGGTATGTTAAAATAAGATACCTACCGATTGCAAGCTACACATTTAAAAGAAAACTAATGTCTACAATACGTAACTTTGATACGTTTACGCATAGGTACATAATCAACGAGTTAAATTAGAAATTAAAGCCAAATCCATATATGAAAATCCAAGCCGTCTATTATTTATAGCAGGTAGGTAGGTACCTACTTTAATCCAAAAATGAAATGCCAAATGTCCACGCATGTTATTGTATTTTAGAGGCTAGGTAAAATACTATTATCCAAGCGCCCAGTTCAAAAATAGACCAAAACAAGCAAAGAAAGAGAATTCAGAAGTGTATTGTCGTGTTATGTGAAGTGGCTCGCAATATACGAACTGTAAATTGCATCATAAACATTTTCGCTCGACGCGTCCCGGCTCCGCCGGCTCGAGTCGTTAGTTACACCAATCTGCCGCGACCGAGCGGTGGCGTTGTCATACATTGATATGCGCGACATCTATCGAGGACTACTCGAACTTTTAAGCCTCAACTCCAGCGAGAAACCAAAGCTAGAAACATTCTATAACTTGTATCTTTATTTTAGAAAAACACTGTTTTGGTAGTCGTTAGATAAAGAAGTGAATTTTAAAACTAGTTTTAGAAGTACGATAAGCCAATTACGTAGGTGTGTTTTGTGTACAAAAATAAACCATTTGTCATTCATTACTAATTCTGTCACTAGGTGACGCAACTGTATGTTAGCATTGAGTTGTTTAATACTTTGCCAAGGTTTTCGGCTTATTTATGGATCTTATGCTGTTGTTGACTACCTATCATTGCGATAGTTTAAATCCGCCATTGGAGTATCTACAGTTATGAGTACTTAGTACGTTACCTCTTTCATTAGGTGCAAAACTTGTAGTAGGTATCTGGTAGGAACCTAGTGTGTATAGGTACATACTTGAGATTATTTGAGTTGGCCGAATTGCATCAAAGTAGTCTATTCAAAAAGCAACTCTAACTCCAAGGTAAAACATTCAAATTGCAACGACAATTATGTAAAAAGTCGGCCACAATAGTATCTCGTAAGAAAATCAAATCGTTGCAATCAGCCTATTAAGTACCTACCCACTAAACCGAGACATAGCGCGCTTGCGATCAATATCTAATAAAAGGTAGTAGGTACCCATTTACTATTTAGCAAGATCACTACCTACACCTGATAAGTAGGCAGCAGGTAGTACCGTTAGCTGATACCTATAACAACTACCTACTGCACATCAAGGATCAGCCACTTGGCTATCATCCAATCACGATGTACTTAGAATTGGCCCTAGGATAACTGCTTTTATCGGGATATGAGTACCTGTGCATTATATTTATATTTCTCACGTTTACAAACGAAGGCTGTAGAAAGATACAGAAAACAATCGGTAGGTACTTACCTAAATTAAAATGATATAAATATTATGATGAGTACCTAAGTAGCTATCTACCTATGAAAACCAGTCACTCGATGAGGTGTAGAAATATAACCAGTCTTTAACCCTAAACTTTGCAAAGTAAGACAAAAATCTTGCGTTCAAGTCTCGTTTGCGTTGTATAAAGCGCAAAAAATCGTTTTAAAAAAAAACAAAATCTATATCGACACAAAAATCTTTATAATTATTGAACCTACGACTAAGACACGAGAATCAAGATGAGAAGAACAGCAGCTGGACAAACGCGGGACAATACCAAAGCTTCGTTCTCTTCGCTCGTCAAAAAGTACGTACCTACCTATCACTACATAGTATAATGGAATGGCCGATTCACACTTTGATTAGTGATGAGTGCGAGTCCATACATTTGCTGCGAGTGCGAGTTTTTGTATGAAGTCGCACTAATCACTAGTACCTAATCAAAGTGTGAATACGCCATAAAACAAAGTCGCTTCCCGCTGTCTGTCCGTATGTTTGCTTAGATCTTTAAAACTACGCAACGGATTTTAATACGGTTTTTTTTAATAAGTAGATAGAGTGATTCAAGAGGAAGGTTTAATATGCATGGTAGGTACCTACCCGTGCGAAGCCGGGACGGGTCGCTAGTCTACCTATAAACTTATCACCACCATGCCGTTGTAATTGTAACTAAACCTTTCAATATTTCCTAAAATACTGTCACATTATGTAACATCAGATGAATGCGAACGATTTAGAATCGTAATGAAGATCGACGAGAAGATTTGACATTTCACGATTTTTTATTTTATTTTGTATCACGTCGGTGGCAAACAAGCTTACGGCCCTACTGATGGCAAGTGGTTGCCGTAGCCGTAGCCTATGAACGCTTGCAACTCTAGAGGTGTTACATGCGCGTTGCCGACCTTTTGAGAATTTATTTTCTACATACATAAAAGGTGATATAATAAATATAACTAATATAGGTGATACTCGTAATCAGGTGATGTTAGGCCGGTAGGAATGGTTAACATTATTTATTCTGGCCGTTTTTTTATTAAACTGTAGGTACTTAATTGGAATTGGAATCATCTACCATGGACGGTAAAGTTGCTTTTAGAATGTACTATAGGGACTTTGATGCAATTTGCCCAAGTAGAATAATCGCAAATATAGGTACTGTACCTAAGTGTTGACTACGGACGTGCTTTGCCACTGTGCTAAACAAGAATGCCGTGGAATTCATGCAGCAAACATAAGAAACCCATTTTGTGGAAGTCCAATAACGACTACTTAATCGTGTCCAAACGGCATGAAAACGCTATAAATTATTATCTTTTCGCCTGAAGAAAACACCTCCATCTTATCTCACGCACCATAAAGATGCATAAGAAATGGGTAACTTCACTTTATTACTCTTTTAACGTTATCTGACACGTAGGAAGTTATCCGTTGAGGAAATCTGGACGGATTTCTATGCTCTAATTTAGATAGACAAGTCGTTGGGAAAATTGTGCCGTAGTAGGCTTAGTTTTTCAAAGTTCATTAACCCTTTAACACATTCACTGCCAATCCCAAGAATCGCTACGCCCGTAGCCGATCCCGTAGTTTTCCTTGTATGTAGCGGACAGCGACTACGGCGTAGGCACCCGCGAGGCGGGTTCCTGGCCATGCAAGTGTTAACGGACCAGGTTTAACTAATTCATAATTCAAGTCTCTTGCTATTCCATGGGCTTAAAATTATGCACCGTAAAAAATATAAAAATATTACCTCAAGTGGTAATTTTTTCCATTAAATTGAGATTGTGCTCTGTAGATGGTTAACTGTTCGTTGTAAAATATGTACGTACTTACACTACAAAAACGCTAAAACATACCTTGTCACTATATATTGACCTTGAGACATTTTTTTAGTGTGTCAGCAGTATGTAAATATTCTTTTTTAGCCTCTCAGAGTTTAAGAAATCTCTTTATACTGTCTTATTTAATCTGTCCCCAACATATATTATATATAAACTAACAGCTTACTGAAAGACAAGATAGATACAAAAAATATCCATTTTGAATGTATCATTAACATATATTTCCAATAACGTACACTGCAGCAATACCCCAGCCAAGTTAGTTAGGTACCGAAACAACTATCATAACGCAATCATAAAGCCAGATTAAACCTCTCACATAATACACCCCGAAATCCGCACAATTACATCCATACACTAATCCACCAAAAACCTAACCCAAAAGTTTCCTACATAAATCCAATCTGAAAAGTTACCCGATATCTGGGTAATTATAAAAGCGGGGGAAGTGACAAATCCCCGAATAAAACAACAAGGAAATAATTCCGGGGATAAATCGGCCTCGCATCACCCTCTTAGTGTGAATAGAATAGCAATTATTTGGTTGACTTGGTGCTGGAGCGCTACTAGTCGAACTCGATTGTTATGCTCTTGCGATTTTAATTCTAATAGGAAAATTTGGCGAACAGGCTAGCTGACTGAACAGGCAAGTCTGGACAGTGAGAAGTAGATATCTAACTAGTCTGTGTAGAGTTAAAATTGACTTTTAGTGGAATGAGTTGCGAGGTGGTGAAGTTCGTCATTCATAAAGGCCTTCACCCACCGGACGCGTGTGCTGCGCGTGTGCTGCGCGTGTGCTGCGCTGCAGCTGCGCGGGTGCTGCGCGTGTGCCGCGTTCGATGTGTGTTTGAAGTGTAGTTTCAATGCTTTACAACTTGCGCGTGTGCCGCGCAGCACACGCGCCGCGCAGCACACGCGTCCGGTGGGTGGAGGCCTTTATTTCCTTATATACAACAGCTATCGTATTAGTGTCTTCTTGAATATTACCTACTCGTATTATTCCATTACATTCCTTCCCATCGGAGTGTTGAAAATGTAGTAGTGTTCTATATTTTCTCTTCCTCGACGTCAAATAATTGTTTACAGTTATGGACCTTATGCCATGGTAATAAGTCAAAAAGGTACATTATATTTTGACGTGGACACTCCCGCCACGTCATCTTGAATACCGTCAGGCCATAATAAATATAAATTATTATAATTAGTCTACTGAGGTGTTGGTGTTAATACTATATTTAATAATCTTCACACGAACGATTGTAAGCCAAAGCAGGCCGACGAATACAAAGCGTAGATTCAGAAGTCGGTATTTTGTATGTGGTCGTCATACCAACTAAATACGGAAATCATTTAAGTATTCAGTTACCAAACATTATTGTTATGGCTTAAACATATCATCAAAAACTTTGTTTAAATAGATCTGTTTAATGGAAGATCAGTAAAGTGAATACGAATCGAGAATAAAATCCGTAGTATCACCCAGCATCCCCTTTAAGAACCACTCTTAATAGATCTACCCTTCACTAATAAGCCAGTGTTTTAACGTCTACAGTATCTAATAGGAATTATTAGTAAAAAAGATTATATTAATTGCTCAGTGAAATTTAAATAAAAATATAAAATTTGCAATATATGGCATGGGCACTCTAAGTGACATGGCTTAAATATGAATACAGAAAAATCCTCTATGTTCGACTTTTACCTATATTGTTTTGGCATCTAGAATGCCCATGCCTGTATACTAGTAGGTACCTACAGCGTCGAGCACCCGGACGTTTACCTTAGATACCAAATGAAGTTAATAGACCACATGAATAGTAAATAATTGGTTTATTTGAGCAGGTACGAGTAAGTTCTTAATTCTTTTCTAATTCGAATTTTTACGTTTACGTTGATAATCATTGCATACTAAAAACTTTGAATATTAATTAGGTTTGTATAAAAAAATACTTATAAAAACAAATTGAGTAGCAATTTGGTGGATTCATTATTAAAAACAGCATTTAACTTTTAACTAAATAATAATTTTAATTATGAATATATTAATTAGATACGTATGTACAACATATGGTATGTAATAATTTAATAAATAAAATAAAAAGCAGTGTTTCCTTGAATGTATTTCAATATGAATACCTACGTATTACTATATATTCGTACATATAGCAAGACAAAACAAACTACATTTTCTTATCTAATAACATCAGACAATGGTCTCGCAAGGAATTTTTGTCGTAAGTGAACGTATAAATTATCGTATATCTCGGAAGACGAATGGGGGTCGCGAGCGGGGTAGGAAAAAGTTGAAGGGTTCAACCCTTGCCTAGCGCCCTCTGGCTGGAGTTTAATGGAGTTTTATATACGTGATCGAGTTGAGAGTTATATTGAGCACATGCTTCTGAATATAGGTCGTAATGAGGAATGGCGAAATTGAAAGCTTTTTGATACGGTGAAATCAATGTGCACCCAGGTTTGGTTTTATTTACTACGGTTAACATTGCATACTTTACAAATAGTAGGTAGTACATACATACATACATTCACGCCTTTATTCCCAAAAGGGATAGGCAGAGCACATGAAACATATGTTCCAGCGCCACTTTTAGCATAAATGTGGGTATAAAAGATCGACAAATGTGATATTGCAGTTACAGGTTGCTAGCCCATCGCCCACAACACACTTTAACCCTGGTCTCTTAGTCGACTTTTACGACACCCACGGGAAGAAATGGGGTGGTGAAATTCTAACCCGACACCATACGGGTGAATAGTAGGTACCTACATTTAATCACTGTTTTTTATCAATTTTTTTAATAGGTTTATTTTAATAGGTTGCTTTTTGTAATTGAGTAATTACAAAAAGCAAAGGTATTTCGTGGTGGTCGGATATAAATATGTGTATAAAAATCCACTCTATCTAGACCTATATAAGTCAAGAACGCCTGTGAGTTACGAGTACCTAAATTAACATTAGGTACACACGCAAAACCGGTACTCTATTTATATTTTCTTATTTGTATCTAACGCAAAGACAGTTGCAAAACCAATATCCCGCGTCCAAAGCAAAAGTGTATAAATTAGAAAAGCAGTAAATCCATTTGGACGTTTTAATTGAAATCGCAGCACTTAATTGAGTGCGCCCCGCGCATGCGTGCGGCTGATTTATGCCAATTGTCTATTTAGTGAGCCCGCTTCACACCTGCATTTTCGGAAGGGGCTGGCATGCAAGCACAATTATAGTGTTGTTTAGTTTGTATGTAAATAAGGTAAACTTGACTGACCCAACATCCCACCCTAAACAATTCCTAGATCCTAGATGCCTGACCATTACGACCTAGGTGCCTTCAAAACAAGAGAGAATGTGCTAATACTGAATCAGTGAGCTTTATCTTGGGCTCTGTCGTCACTACTATCAGGTGAAACTAGGGTACTGGTCAGTCTTTTTCATACACACGTTCAACCTCAATTCAGTCGTTTATTTTAAGGCATTAAGGTGTCCATAATTGGGACGCTCCCTTTACTGTATTGTTTATAAGTACAAGAATATATGTAATTTGCCTTTGATACAGAAACACCACGAATGCATTTTCATGGCAATTGGCAACTCTCGTGGTAACACCTCATGCTGATATTGATTTATTGACCACAAAACATCTAATTATACCATTTCCATTTTAAAGTTTTGATGAAGAATTAACACATGAGAGCAAAGCTGCCCGAACTGAAACCATTCAAGGCAACAATTAGTGAAAAAGGAATATAACTTTTAAATTGTTTTTGGTTTACGTTTAATGTGGTAAATAAATAGCTAGAAGATATCCCTATCTCTGTATTCGTGAAGGTGAATTAAAATCAGAACTTACCCACATCACAGTAATAACGCTGTTTTTCTGAAGGGAAATGGCAAATAACCATTATTAATTGAGTATAATACAAAAACATTATTTTATAATTCAAGTTATTATCGTTTAGTATAGGTACATACTTAGGCATATATATTCGTAACCGAAGTAAGTATAGATGATAGAAACCTTCTATAATACCGAAGTGAGTAATACGCACAATTACTCACTTATTATAAATGAAAAAATATACTTTTAAGTGGCTAAATACAGGCACCAATATTAAACATAAAAACAGTTAGTGAATGTATTATATTGTAGGCTGAACCGGACCACCAAGCCCAGCAAGGGACACTTATAATCGTTTCCGATAAAATAGAGACAGGTTCCGAAATTAATACTATAATAACGAAGGAACGAAGCCCTTGGGCACGAAATTATATATTCAATAATAAATATATAATTACCGTGAACGAACAAGTACGCTCCACCAATCATGATCATTACGCGCGGAGGCCATTAGGTAAGTAGCTGGCAGTTATCGGAAGTGGGTATTCTGTAATGCCAAGTGGCCACTGGCCACGGAGACGCATGTCAGCCAGTAGTTAGCATAAATGACGCCACGCCCACCAAATGTCACTCGAGTGTTAACTGTTAACTTTTCAGCAAGTTTTTTCGCGTATTGCGTGATTGTACGGTGCATTAAACGGCAGTTAAGGTTTGTTTATTGGGTTTACTGGATTGTGCTTGGGAAAAGATTGTGTCGTTACGAATTAACTAGTTGCGTGTAGACATCGATAAACATCGGTGTGAACACCCATAGTATGTAGTTCAAGGAACGCAAAATGTACCCATAGAAAATCTAATTATGAGTTCAACTCTCATAACCACAAGACCTCATACGCAGATATCATACATATAAGACTTAGATACAAGAGTTGGTGTATCTCTTTTTGTCGGTCTCTATCTTGGACCAAAATTTTGATTTCCTTATACGACATGGATCCTGCATACATCTGCGAAGAAATTTAAAGGTGTATGTGAAGTCCCCAATCAGCACTGGGCCAGCGTGGGGACTACTGCCCATTCCCTCTCATACATGAGAGAAGGCCTGTGCCCAGCAGTGGGACGTATATAGGCTGATGATGTGTGTGTGTGATGTGATACGACATGGTACCATCGAACTGATGTGATAATGCAGACAGAGGGTGGCCATGGGAATTCAGTACTTTAACCGACGCAACACCTTTGAGTTTGCGCTCGGTAGAATCGTCTCAATGAGTAGTCGATTATGGTATACAGAACAGTACAGTCGGCAATAAAAGCTTGGACCATAAATTCATTTTTTGACAGAACCTTGTGTCTTATTTTATTTCATGTGGACTATTGTTAAACTTTACCATATAGGCATATAGATCGTCATCAGCCTCCTAGCGTTATATGCATAACTATAGATATGACTCTAAAATTTTGGTAGACCAAAAAACATCATTCATTTAAGTGATAATTTATTTCGACTAGCTTTGATTAATTAACAAATCGATCCCAATAAACCACTTCTCACCGCTACTTCACACAGCAATAACTAGGAGGTTTTACGACATCGTAAACTAATAAAAGTTGGAAGCTCGAACAAGCCAATAGATAATGAACTTTTATTGGTCAGTTTTACAACATCCCTCAGTGGCTGTAAAGGGGCAGTGACGGTTACCTACTCTCTGCCTTTGTTGCAGAAATGAATGGAGGACTACTGGATTGATGAATGGTTAGAAATCTAAAATAATTGACATTATTTGATTAGCGTAATATTTTCTCTTTGTTATTCATATTTTTACATTGGCAGTTACTTACTTCCACCCGCCCGGAAACTTTTGTTGGTGAAATTCCCGGATTAGCGAATACCTAGAGTTTTTATACTGATTATGCATTCTAGCAAAATAGCACAACATTATCTGCGGATTCGATATCCATACTTTTATTTGCCCAGAAACGCTAGTGTTTCAAGTGTTTGCCATAAGTATAATCATCGTCTGAATCAGTATCATTTATAGGACTAGAATTTCGGTTTGTTTTATTAAATAAAATGTGTGTGGTCGTATTAAATTTAACCACTATAAAATAATTACATGTGTACAGTACAAATGTTAATCCCTAAACATTTGGATGGCTTAATATGTACGATGAAGCTACTCAACTGCCGACAATTTAGAGTGTTGATTAAAATTGTCTAAGTTTATCCATTTAGAATACCGCCAAAATGTCCAACTTTACATGGAAGCATTTCTGACCCACTTTATGTCGAGTATATTGTGCGATTGCCATATTTCATTAAAACTTTGGCATGTACTTATACAAATGCATAGGTACAGGTCTACAGGTACATAATATACATATAAGAATTGTAAAAAGTTAACATACAATTCAACCAACCAACTACTTCAGCATTATAATCGTTATAATACCTATCTATATAAGAAGTTTAGGTACTTGGCATTTTTAGAAAGGACCAAATACAAATGCGAAATTTACAAAAGCACAAACTTAGGAACTCACCAACTAATATAATTATATAAGCTTAGGTGTATTCGTATTTAAAAAAAACAGCCAAAGTAATTTTAAACCAGCCATATACAGTTATACAACATGCACATTTATAACTGGCACGATTATTGTGCTGCAATTAACATTTCGGGTTACCAATTTAAAGTGCTTATTCCCCGACAATTCCCGAAGTGACTATACATGTATCCGCGACAATAATTTGAGTGGAAAGCGATATTTTGCAACTCGTAGTACATTTTAGATTGGGCCAGTTATTTATGAGGGTAAGCTTGATAACGGTTGGGGTTGGTTTATTAGCTTATATGTCTCAGTTTTAGTACTATAACTTTCATTGTTGTGGGCGTGAATGAAAGTTTCGCTGCTCGTTGCATTGGTTGAAACACCAACAATTATTGTAGGCACGTAACTAAATTTGAACTATTTACAATTCGATATAATCGAGGACGACAAGTTTTTCGGTTTTTTCTGATGCAGTTAGTGCAAATTTAATACACGAGCACCGTAGCTATATTATTATAAACCTACATACATTAACAAAAGTCAATATAGAGGATTTCATAATAATTTAACGTCTGTAAATGTGGGCTGTTGTCGCCATCGAATCGGCCAATGATGGTTTGACATTTATTTTTATTTTAATTCGCCCGTTTATTTCAAGAAACATCCGCGCTAAAATACAGCCTATGTCCAGCCCGAAAGTCGTTTATAATAAAGCCTATGTCCAGCCCGAAAGTCGTTTATAATACAGCCTATGTCCAGCCCGAAAGTCGTTTATAATACAGCCTATGTCCAGCCCGAAAGTCGTTTATAATCGCGCGTTATGATAACTCAACAGACATTTTCCCATACAAAAGTGACATTTAGATCTAGCTCGATCATTTAGATCTAGATCGACGCATTATACCGTTACGTGATCGACCTGCTGGAGTCATCCCTTACATAAAAACTTACATCATAAACTTTACCCAGTCGCAATATTAGTGCGTACCAATTAAGTGCTATCTAACCGTTATAATATATTTAGCCTACTCAATACCAATAGCTTAAATGTCCATTCCGTACTAAATAGTAAATATTTTTTGATTACCTATTTAGTTCCGGAAATTACGCTTACCTTACATACCTACAATGTAGATTAGATAATGTATCATAATAACTACAACTTAGAAAAGTTGAAAAACCCTCGAAATTTTCATTCCTAAGTCCAATATCTCAAAAACGGCTGAACAGATTTTGATGAAACATATCTGAGAACACTTGGGGTAAACTTATCTATGACATAAAAAACTGCATTCAAATCAGTTCATCGGTTTGGCAGCTACGATACCACAGACAGATACACAGATACACAGACAGACACGTTAAAATTATAACACCCCTCTTTTTTCGTCGGGAGTTAAAAATACGTGTACCTGTACATTTACTGTAACACTTTAATTTAATTTTTGTTTTTCTCGGGTTTAACGCTATATTTATTTACCTTCATTTCTGACTGAATAAAGGTAAATAAATATCGCGTTAGAGCAGTGAAAAACATTGATTTGAATATGTGTACCTTTACTTCCTAGCAATCCGTTACATTTAGTACCAAGTACCCAGGAAGTAAACAAATGAATCATTATTGGAAAACAAAGGCCTGTGACATGTTCCCAAGGCACAGTTAGCGGGTCGCGGCGATACCATCTCTCACGAACCACGAACCACACGTTCGGTTCGGACTGATCCCTATTGAACGAATTAAACGGAGTTCCACGTTCGATCTAATTAAAAATGCAGGAAAAAGGTTTACTTTAAAACTTAAAAAATATTTTCTCTAATATGCTCGGAAATGTTCGCCTTACTGTAGCAAAAATAGTACGTGAAGTTAAATGTCATTACTGTACAGTTTTAGCGGCCAGGAAAGCGTATTAAATTCCTTTACTGTTTACTTTTTACCTTTTATCTATATACTTTGAGAAGACTAAGACAAATCACTACAAACGGCCAAGTGCTCGTACGTTTAAAGACCTTGCAATTTGTTACAACAACTTGCGATAGTTAGATTGGTTAATAGTGTATGGCTGTCTCTTTCCAACTATTGCAAGTTGCTGTGACTAATCACGCTCGTTTGTAGCCTGCTTTAAGCATGTCACACACTGGCGCGGCCTGGCCGCGGCGGACAATAGCAAAATTGTCGCATTAGCTGTCAAATTTACTATTGTCCGCCACCGCAGGCCGAGGCAGTCTGTTGCAGGCCTTAAGTTTTCCTTTTCTAATGGTCATAGACAAGACGCGTACTTTTGAAAGTGATCGAAGTGACGTTTTTAAATATTACTCAAATAATTTTAAAGGAAGAAATAAAAATATTTATCGAAATAAAACTCACAACGAACTGAAATGCATTTAGATTGCAATCTCGTTTAATCTTGATACTTAGTTTTAATTGTATAAAACTACTAATAATTTGGAATTGTGACCGATTCTAATGGTTTAAAAATTTGTATGTAGGTATGCCAATTGAAACTGGCAATATGAGTCGAGCCGTATACGAATACATTTTTTTATAGTACGGGTGTACTATAAAAAAATGAGTTGGGCGGGAACTTGATAGGTTATTGACATAACCGCTATTTTAAAATTATTGAAAGAATATTTTTTGATTTCCTCACATTTTTGGAGAAAAGCACTACCTATAATTATCTGCCTTGGCGGGAACGGCAATTCGTGGATTCAGCTTCGCTTCATCCGACAAAATCAACTCATCCACGAAATGCTACTTCCCGTCCGCTGCAATAATGTAGGTACTATTTTACTAATATTGATTATTTTCAGGAAAAAATCAGGAAAGCTTTTTGTAAGTCTTACCTACCTATGTGAACTTCTAGTTAATTCATAATTTTGTAATTATGCATACATAGAATGGTTATAGTGGAACAATGAAGTAATATCATTTAGTTTGGGTTATCAAATATTTGTCCACACTAAAAAACGGACGGACAGAGAGCGTGTGCGAGCATCAAAGTTCCGTTGGACCCATTTTGCTACGGAACACTTAAACGTGGGCAAGTATGCGCTGATTTATCCAACTGTGCGGTACCATTTTATTCCTCATAAACATCAATTTAATTCAAAACTACTTTAAAACGTACGTGGCCATTACCTTCACCACATGATTGAAACGTATCTCAATCATAATTTAGCATTGCTCCTGCGTCTACGCATTCAGTTTATGACCGGCAATCATAGCACGTCATAAATGTAACATTGGGTGTATCGCGTAAATCAGAAAATGTACGAATGTGTGCATGTCTCACACGACACGAGTCCTTTGTGTTGCATCTGGGTGCCGTAGGGTTGACAACTCGGAACTTATTGTCTTCTTACAATGTTGGTGGGAATACCTTGATTACTGTATGGGGTTCAAACGTCTTATTTTTGAGTAAACGAAATCTATGCATCTTAATCAGGCCTATGTTGAGTGACTTTAAAACTACATTCATATCAGCTATATTTTCTACCATAAGTAAAAACAATATTTTTTTACGGTAATGTATTTTTTTATATTATAGTATGCATGCCTATGTAGTTACCTAATGTTTTAGAAAAGTTGATGCATCTCAGCATGCACTGTTTTTACTGAAACACATTTTGTACTGAAAATTATCTCGACAGATTTCATTTTGTTCTTTTTCGCAAACACGAGCATATTTTTTTCGAATAAAAAATATTCATAAACATTTACAAGCGTCAACGCTAAAATTACACTTCTATGCCTACATAGGTACCTACTATAATGGAAAACATGACAAATCCATTCTTCCTTCTTCATATTTAGCTCACAGTAAACTTACTTGCCTTCCATGTATGCCATGAAAAATGTAGTAACTCACATACATGAGACAGAGGAGCAACCCTACGTTACCAACTGCAGTATGTATAGTATGCACAAGAAAGGAGATCTCTCATCTCGCTACAGCTGCGCGGCTGCCCGCGTGTACATAATGATATACGGAGCCTCAAGTGACCCCCCTCCCGCCGCGCCCGCCCCCCACTCACCCGCCCTACATGTAAACCTTTACCAAACAGGTCCGCGACAGGAGCCTTATAAAATTGCCATATTTTAATAAGAAACCACGGCTGAATATAAATTAATTTAACTTAATAAAAATAAAACCGTCAGAGACCATGTATTGATTAATCGTTCATACATTATTCAGTATATCTCTAATTAATTCGGGAATCTTCGGTGTTGAAGCTTAATATCATAATGATCACGATTATAGTAAAAATTACCTCAGCTTATGTACAATTTAAATAATTAGGCTGTATCGGCTTTTGCGGGGCAATTTTCAACAGTTAACCTTGAGGGTTGCCGGGCGGCTCATAAATTCCGTAGGTATACTGCATCGGACAAAAACGTCGCGACTGTCTATCGAGTTGTGGACTGATTAAATTGAATTACGATCATAATTGATGGATAATAACTTGCGTATTGCTTGTGGCATTAAGAAAAAATTAAACACTTCGTTAAGGAGCTAAGATGCGTTTCATACGCTCGAATAATAAGGGTAGCTTCCAGTTTTTACCGCTGCATCTGCCTTTAGAACGTTTGCGCTTTGGTATGCTATAATTAAGTGAGAAACATCGCTCGGCGGGAGCCATTATTCTTAATCAAAACTCACCCACTGGCGTCTATTCTTCATATAGGTAATACAGATAAGTAAATAAACTATTATACACTTATACGATTAGGTAGCGCAACTGGCAATTTAAATATCATTCATTTAAAATATTTTATTAGGACGTTGTATAAATATACAATAAATATAAAAGTTTGGGTCGACACGCAATACCTCACTAAAATTGAGTCGTTTAAAAATTCGCCTTTCGCGATACGTGGATATCAGGGCAACCAATAATTTTTCGTATCGCCGAAATAATTGCCTGCTATCGTCGAATTGGCAGGCGCAGGTCGAGGACCGAAAAGATGGCCGACTCGTAATGGAGGGACAACAAAATATGCATTAGTACCTATAATATAATAAGGAAAATGATTTCTTCATTATGTTAGTAGGAACTATAGCTATGGCCAAACTATTCACACATCGCGTGTCGGTCACAATAAAGTTTTCAAAATTAGAATGATATAGGTAACTATGAAATACATAGTAGTTAATAATTATTTACTTGCTTTTAGTGGAAGGAGTAATGACTTGTGAATGTGAATAGTGTACCAATGAAGGAAACTAGAGTATCTAAACTTTCTGTCGATAAATCAACGGTTTTCATCGAATTCATTATGTATTAAATATATACCTCGTTTAATCCAGTGCAATAATAGGGTATATTCATGTTTTTTTTATTTTTTTTAACTATTCTATAAGTAATTATATAACCGGAAAAAAATATAACACGTTCACAATATTATTAAATGAGCTAATAAAAAATAATTAAAACTACTATCATTTTCGGACGACTAAAACGCCGCCATTTTGGCGCGCTCATTTTGTGACGTCACCGTTCACTTAGAATAAATTAACAAGAAAGTGTTTGATTCACAGTTTTAATAAAAGTGAGTTCTTAAAGTGTTTAAGATCAACTTATTGTAACGGTAGAGCACACAAAGGCTTATTATAAATATTGTATTGCCCCTATGTGTAAAAATAACATTGAAACTGCACCTGACATGCTATATTTTCATATGCCCGAAGAAGCAAGTATAAGGAAAAAGAGGTGTGAGGCGATGAGGAGATATAATTTATCGTGCTTGAGTAGTTTATATTGTTGTGAAGATCATTTCGAAGTGAGTATTAAATATGTTTGTATCTAAAATCTTTTTTATTAGGACTCGCGAACAATATAAACAATAACCTAACCTAAAAATTAATTATAAGTATACTTATTCATAAAACTATTCTGATTCCCAATTTTTTTGTTATTAATGTTACAAATGTTATGATTTTTGTTGATCAACAGCTTTATACGTGTGTTGATTTTGATCACGAAACGTTTTAGCTAATTATCTTTGTTTGCACTGTGGGTCGAAGTTGAAAGAATCTGAGTGCCCTACACAAATTTGTTTTATTTATAAGCCTTGACGAAAACAACTTAGTTTGGTATGTCCATAAAGATGTTCTCAACATATAACATTCCTAATACCTACATATCTTTGATTATATAATATACATATGTACTCGTTTTTTATTCCACTTATTTAAGAAAGACATTACAAGGTACGTACTCAGTCATCATGAACACATCAATTTTAGGCAGATTATCGGACTGTGCCTTGACAAAACCGCTTCCAGTCATTGTGGCAAGTCTTTTTTCACTATAGGAGTCACTGCTTTCAGTTAATAATTCCCAGAAAACACTGATTATTTATCATAAACAACGGCTAAACATTGCGAATTACTTTCAATAATCATACAAACGACCTGTTGACAGTAGACACCGAGACCGAGTGCACGGTGACGTCACGATTCGCTCCGCCAATAGCGTTGCGTTTTGGAAATTTGCGAGGGAATTTGAAAAATACTACTTTTAAATAATTAAATTTGTTAATAGAAAAATGATTATTTGCAAAAATAATCATGTGAGTATATTTATTAGGCATTAAAAATTACCTACTCATGGTTTTTTTTGTCCATTTCTGAATCACATGCATATTCCCTATTGCGAAAACCAATGACAACCATTTATTCTGATAGCAAAAGCATTAAAAGAATGTAATGCTACCCAAACTTGTAAATTTCTTACAAAATCGTTTTTATCGTATATGGTTCTAACATAACTTAGAAGATGATAGTTTCTTTCCGATCAATTTAAAGCAAAAACAATTGACGTCCAACAAATACGAGTATAATGCAGCGATTTAAATCTGAGCAATAAAAGTCCCTTTTGTTACATGATAAGACTAAGTTGGTTTTCAATAATAGGGCACGTCTAAGGGTTACTTGAATCTTTACAACCTATAAACGTAACAATCACGTCTTTATATGTAGCAAAATGCATGTAAACCACATATTATAGGAATATATCGCCATAAGAGTAACCGTATCGAAAGCTTTCAAACGGTGGAATTATCTACTTTTTACACAAAACAAATCACCATCATCCTAATTTAACGAGTTGACGCGTACGTATAATGCTATTCAGCATTTTTCAAATGTGGAACCGAACCAAATAGAGTATAAAGGCATTTGTATTTTTCTTTTGCGGACCGTACCGCGAGCGTATCGTGGAATTCAGTTTTTAGCGAGCGTTTGACTCTCTCTGGTCGCCTTATTCGGTATCGAGATGAAACGGACTATGCTTTAGTCAATTTAATTAATAGACCTTCCCACCGGCTGTTAAAGGATAAGTCAATGAAGTCATTATGCATTCTTGAAATATAACTATAGAGGTGCCTCCTCAACTCGTTATGTTGTTTTTTTTTAATACGATTATGATTACGTGATGATACACCCAATGTTTACGCGAGAGATTTAAAATTATACATTTTTAACGAACAAAATGCCAGCTCTATAAGTACACTTTTATGATACTTTATTGACTACAAATCAACTGTTTTGATGTAGATACTTGGAACCATCTATCGACCGATAGGCATCAGGGCATTTTGCACGCTTAACTACAAAAGCGGAGACAGTCGGGAAACATCAAAGACCCTTCAAGTCCAGTCTGGTAAATTAAAACATTGCAAAACAGCTATACCAAAGAAGTCACCCTTGGGCGATTTCAAAAATGGCGTCGCGCTTCGACTGGTGACGGCGACGAGTAAGTTTTTCGCAACAGTCTCCACTCGATAAATAATGTCGCGGACTTTGGCAAAAACTCACCTAGGGTCCTGTTCGGTGGCCGGCGGCGCGCCCCGCCCCGCACCTTCCCCCGCTCGCCCCCTCCGCTCCCGCACTCTCTCCGGTGCTTTTTCTGCTCATTCCGCGGCGCCGGCGCAGCCTGCTCACTTCCATTATTATAGACGTAACCCTAACTATTTACACCGCTATTGGCTAAATAATACCTACTTATATTTATGGCAATTTGTTTAATTTCACCGACTGTTGAAACTGCAGGAACACGATCACGTTACACTATACTTATGCGAGAGTATTGAAGGGTACACATGGCGCGGATACTGTCACACACGAGTCCGTCCCAAAGACGACGCGACACGACACGACACAATAGCGGGTAGGTAATTAATTTAACTTACGACTCTTTACTTAGCTTTAAGGGTACGAGACCGGGTCTCTTTGGTAGGCATATTTGTACAATATAATATAGTTCGTCTCGCCGACTCTGCCGAGCTGGGGGCGCTAGTGTCGCAATGTCGAACGCACTACGATACACCTACACTATGTAACACGGAAGAGATTTCTACAAATTGCACTGGTTTCCATACGCGAACATCTTCGACGGTAGCGCGAATTAAAATATTTTAAATACAAAAAAATCAACAAAAACAAAAACCCGAAACAAAAATAATACGACCCGTTTCTAGTCTAGCATTTAACCGTTTATTGTTCCCTCAATCAATTAGAAAAACATTGCGTCTATTATAATAACTAATAAAAATAATCACAACAACCGAACAACACTTAGGTAGATAACGAAAATAATTACAAACAATGTACAAAACACAAAGCTAGGGAGTGTTCGGCGGACTGCGGTATAGATCCTATATCACTTGCGCGCGCGCGGGCCTAGTGCTCGGGGTGGCCCTGCGCCGCCGCGGCCGCCGCCGCCGCCGCCGCCGCCTTCTGCGCTTGCGCTTGTTTCTCTTGCTCGTTTAACTCTTTTATAGCCTGAATCTCTTTCTTTAATTTCATCCTTCGATTCTGGAACCATATTTTGATCTGTCGCTCCGTGAGACAGAGGGCGTGCGCCATTTCTATGCGTCTCCTCCGCGTGAGGTAGTGATTCGTGTGGAACTCCTTCTCTAATTCTAGCGTTTGATATCTCGTGTAGGTCTGTCTCCCTCGCCTTCTGAGGCCGTTCGCGCCTGTAACAAAGAAAACAACGAGATTAGGATCATCATTTATTTTTAATCAAACCTGTGGGAAGTATTTGAGGAACGTTGTGGCTTTTGGAGTCTGAGTGCTGAATGGGACGTTGTCGCCGCAGCAAACGAGGGTACAATTGGCGGTGTGGACAGCTTCATTTCGTTCAAACGTCGATATTGATAAACGGCGCGGTCGTTCCTTTTGCGCGCCGCCAAACGACCGCAGATATCGGCTTGATTAAGAAACATAAGCAGCGTAGGAAGAACATAAATCGGCTGTACAAAGTATCTCTACATTAAAACACATCGATAGCCTTTATTGCTTATTCGGAGCTACCTCGAAAATGTTTTCGGCGTATACGAGTAGGTACGTACTACAGTCCCTGTGGCTGGTACGGTGTCGTGTCGAAAAATTCCGAAAACATAATGAATCATTATCGACCCACCCCTATACTTGAATGCCTATTGAAACGCGTACGGAGAACTCGATCTGCGGCCATGATAAGTAGGGGCCAATAGCCCGGGACTCGTGAAAATTCGACCGCCGGTAGGGCTGACACTTGCTCCAGAAATGTAAATGTCAGTTGGTACATAAAATAATATAAAATTCATATATTAAAAACGTGTGGATTTGGCTAGTATGAAAAAAGAAGAAATATTAGAATCAAATATCAAAATCATCAAAGATCAGTGGATTTTCATTTTAAATAATATTAAGTACCTTGTTATATATTTTCTGAAATATGTAGAGTTGTTCACGTTGCGAACATTTATTTAATCATCTCATATTCACTTATTAAAATAGGTCAATTTGATTGATCTTCAATCGACGTTTAAATCTGGTAGTATATGCTTGCTTACAATTAGATAATGTAGTTGGGTTACTTACATTAGGTACGTAACTATCGATTAATAGATATTTTTTTGACCAGTATCTGACTTTTTGTAATAAATTGTTTAAATAACAATGGCCCTTGGCTCAGGGCAGTGTGAAGCATGCAAGTTATTTTTTATTCTACAGAATTCCCGTGGTAACCCTAAACAGCGCCGAACCAGAGGCGTCTTGATTATGTACCGAAAGCTTTCATTGCATGCCGCGGGTTGCGTGCTCTTGCAAGTACCTACAGGTCGCATGCTGGGCCGCTTGTTTTTTTCCCCATGTAAGGTACGGTAGGCTATATGCTCGCGAGTTAATTAAAATCGTGCCATATCTATCGTTGCTACGTGGCATGGAATGGGTTGTTTATTATTCAATATTTTCTATGCACCCTTCTTTTAGCCCTCGAGAGGAAGTGGGACTGAACTGAAACACACTTACATTAAATATTTATTTTAGCATGCAAACCCGCGGGTAAAATGTAGGCTTTGTCTATCCAGAAAGTCTAGCACAGCTATCTCACAGTGTCTTCCTCTTTGTATTCCTTTCCTCTGGTTGCGACAAATCGACCGTTATATAAAATCGTACGAGCAGTTTCCGTTAAGGTAGCCTCTATATTGAAAATTAGAAACTTGCGCTAATAGAAACTTACAACTTACCTATAGACTTTTCCTCTTTATAGTATATTAGTATAAGTATACTGAGATCAACAAAATTGTTATTTAAGTAGGTACTCTTTTGTCTCGGTAGGTAGGCACGAGCATGTAGTTCCTAACGTAAATCATCCTCCTAGCGTTATTCCTGGTTGTGCCCCTAAAGGAGCCCAGGGTCCGCTTTGACACCTAATCCCAAGATTTGGCATAGGCACTAGTTTTACGAAAGCGACTGCCATCTGACCTTCCAACCCAGAGGGGAGACTAGACCTTATTGGGATTAGACCGGTTTCCTCACGATGTTTTCCTTCACCGAAAAGCTAACGGTAAATATTCCGTACATAAGTTCCGAAAAACTCATTGGTACGAGCCGGGATTCGAACCCACGACCGCCGCTTGACAGCCGCATGCCTGAACCACTAGGCTACCGTAGCTCTACCGTAGTTCCTAACGTAAATATTTAGTTAAAATGTTGCGTTGCATGTAACATGGTTAGCAAACTCTAAAGATAACATTATCATATCAACAGGCTGTGTAGAGTTGCATAATGTTTAAAGTAAATTAACAAACACGTGCACCACTCATTGAATCCACTCAAACCACACATTGCCCGTTGATACCAAAATACGAAAATAACCCGGGATCGAACTCACAACAATCTTCTCACAGTAAAAGGGTTACCAATTTAATGGCTTAATTATCTCAAGTGGGTTCATCGACCAATATTTCCGATTTTGAGCTTTAACACTTAATAAATAGGGATGTTGTTTTATATTGATTCCGGCAGAAGCATGGATTAATCTTTAATCTTATTTTGGCATAGTGCAGGAATCGTGAGAATGGAAATGGCTTGTTTTTTTTAATTGTCCAGTTACACTTATTTAATAAGTTAATAACAAGCTGAAAAAATATTTTCTCTAAATGCGAAGATATTAAAAGACAAGTATTACAAGGACTCCCCAATAGTTGCCTGTTTATATAGAATCGTTTAAAAACAGTCTGCACCGAAGAAGTTCTGCAGTCTAGAATATCCATTATGTACTTATTCCCGGCTGGAAAGATTAGTGGCCTAGGTATACATAATTTATTTGTATTTACGAGCTCCGTCGTTCCAGAGTTAAGTGCTACCTTTTTAATAATTAACAAAAATTCATTGGGCTACTAGTGGCTAATTGAGTGATGCTAATTGTGTAAGCCGTAAAAGCCTGAGGGTACCACGTAAATTGCACCAGGCTTTTCTTTCCTTCTTGGTTAGGGACTTAATGTAATTTATACGAGGTTTTGAAATTTATACGGGGTAAAAATCTAACAGCTGGCTTTCAGTTCTACCGCAACTTGTTTTGACAATGAGTAATCAAAATTACAATAAGCGATATTGTTTTGTTTGTAGACGTTGTAACGATATTCTTAAACAAATAACGAATGTATTAGGCGTTAAAGGTCAAAGTTTGCGCCATCCACTTGACTTAAAACGGTAGCATGTCATTAAGCACTACAAGATGGCCACCAAAGTGACAAAAAATACGCAAAAACGTCACCAAACACCACATGTCGCGCTAATTAGGGCGACCATAATTTCGGTGTCAATTTGCGCCTTGTAAATTCACCTCAAAATCCGGAGTACCCCATAAAAGTAATAAACATGACGTAAATGGCTTCATTAAGAACGCGGGCGGGGTCCGTGACCTAGCAAAAACGACGTGTAGTGACACTACACAGTGAAAAAGCCTTAATAGGTATATAATGACTGCAAATGTTTCCGTAAGAAACAAATCTGGAAATATTATCTGCTTCGACGCGGTAACGGCTTCCACATTGTTGGGGCTGCAGATTGTGACGTCGTTTAACGTTTCCTGTTACGTTTGATATGGCGGCGTAGTGCTTACGTCAGCGTTTGCTTATTCATATTTCGTTGGGGGTTGTGTAATATTTGATTGCTGAATGTCAGTAGCTCATATCTCGTAAGAGGTTTATTGACTACGCGTCTGAATTTCTTCACTTGTCCTTTAGAACAAAACGTGGTTCAGTAGTCAGTTTTTCAACGCCAAAAAAGGCATGGCCATAAAAGCATGCGTTTTCAAAATCTAAAGAATATCTCTTCCACGGAAATCAAGCTGCGACCGTTCCCAAGATTCCCTCGTACAAGTGTCAGCCCAACCCGTTTTGCAACACGTGTCGCGAAATAAAAGAAACTTGTCCGCCTCCCTCGTCCCTCCCCACGGCGACAAAAGGATTGCGCATTCTGCCCAAGTTATATTAGTCGTAAAGAATTTTGGACTAAGATCTATAGCTTGTAAACGCAGTAACTCTCAATGGTCCCGCAATTGCGGGAGACATTCGCAACAACTGTTGTTTTGCCTCAACGTTTTAATTGTTCCTAATTCGTAAAACTTTTCCATGTGATTTACAACTGTTGTTTTAGTGGATCGGCGGCTTTCGAGGGCCATTTGTCGTCTTTTTACAAATCCATGAACATGTGGTTCGGCGCATTTGACAACGCTGGAAGTGGTTATTTACATTGTGGAGTCGTTAGCGAGTTTTAATGGTGAAAACAATTGTAAACGCACTTTTTTAGTCTAAAAGTTTCGAAGAAACAGACCTGAACCCTTATGATAGTTATGATATTTTTCGCACATTGATGTTCCGGTTGAAAATGTTCAATGCAATATTAATATGGTTGTGGACTAAGAATATCTAATATGCGACTATATTAGTAATCCTTTTTCGAGAAAATTTGACATTATTGATTATTGTATTTGATGTCACCATCCCTATTTAATTCTTACAGTGTCTTTAATTGGTAATCATCTGATATGGGGTTCCGTAAAATAAAACGTATTTTGTGGTTGTTCCGTTAGCTTAATAATTTAGGAAGCTCTAATCTAATATACTATCTATGATATGTTACCTATTATGATATCGATTATTAACCTGAGAAGGGACTGTGAATTTACTGAACGTACAGTCTTGGCCAAAAGTTTTATAAGTAGGTACGCGTTTATGTCACACAGTCTCTAACCGCAGGAAACCACCTCCCTGGTCGCTATTTTTATATAGTTAATTTTCATTACGTTATCTGCGCGACCACTGAATTTCTAGATTAGATTCATCTTAGATAGCGTTGCGTTGCACCGGCGAGCGACCAATTGTCGTTTTTGCATATTTAAAAGGAAGGGCTGCATTAAAACTGATCACGTCGGCAAATATGCCCACGCGGACAATTTTCTTCGATAAAATTATGTAAAGTAGATATTTGCGAGCCGGGTCTAATGAGAGATAACACTATGTGTTCCAACACGCTCTACTAGTCAGTGGAGTGTCTAGGACTCGTCGAGACAGCGACAATCTCGCATATTACATAAATTACATAATATCTAACGCATGTGTGTAATTTTCTGGTGAAGTACATAACTGGATTAACATAGAGGTCGCAAGGCAGACACGGTAATTTGTGATACAGTTTAAATAATGTTTACAAAGGTGCCCTTGCGCTAATAACGGTTTGTGTATAAAGAGATAGTTAGATATTCGTTCATACCTACACACTCGGTCGTCATATTATGATCGGCTAAAATTCGAGAGGTAAATACTTGGTACAACATTTTCTCGTAACCAACGGCAACCACAGTGATTCCTTTTGGCCAGATTAAATTATCAGGTAAAATTATATTTGCACGACATCACCGCATAACTTTCCGAAATCACAGTCATCCGACGAGATTCTTATGTAAAAAACGAAATTAACATCTCATCGCGCAACGAGCTCAAATAATCACTGCCTCTTTCGGGCACAATTTACTTCATAACATATTCGACCAACCGGCTCAGGGAACGTAATCACTCAAATTGGTAACGCGAAATCGCAAATTACAAAAGTGGCATGAAAACATCCTGGTGGGACAATCCGGCGAGAAATTCGTGTACACCAACCTGAACCTACCGGTACATGTGTTTGTGAGAGGAGGACCTACAACTTGGGTGGTCCCGCTCGAGTGTGCTATAGATGCGTTCACGGCTGCCGCTTTATTGGTAGGTACCTATACCTGAATTAATATTTAAATAAATGCTTCGTTGAATTTCGGTATCATTACGCGGCGTTATTAAACTGGATGCAACTGCGGCAAATAAAAGTATATAGAAGCGTTTCGTGTTCATCGATTACTTTTTGAAGACGATGAATTCTTTGCATACGTAAATAAACAGTTACGCTTCGTAATAAGTACACAATAATGGATTTAACTCTAAAATTATATCGACTAAGCTTGGTATGCTTTCTGCTCCTGTTTAGTCGACTTGTCATAAAATACGTGTAGGTACTTATATAGATGTTTCGTAACCAAAGCGAGGTCGAATTTCGGCAATAAAATCAATCAATTTATTTCTCATTGATCATTATAAATACTAGTACCCTGAAAGACACGGAAGTCACGACACATCTCGCTAGTACTTTTAATAGGACATCGCAGCTAAAGGCTGCAGCGCGGGCTCCCAATCAGTCCACTAGATGTGTATCGACTTAAGAGGCCGCTTGTTATCTCAAAAACGTAATATGAATAATACATTAGGCCAGTACTCTGCCACTTAATTGACTGAAAGGCTCGAAATGAAGCAAGGCTTTCGTCGGACAATCGAGTTGCTTTTTATATAATCGATACGCCGCCGGTTTAAAATTCGATTCAGCAATACCAAAATATATATAGCACATAATCGAGTTGCAGTAGTTGAACGACATATATTTTATTATTGTCAAATTATGAAGGATGTAATCAAACTGATTGCTTATAAGGCTTCAAATGCCTCAGGTTGCCATAAGAAATTAATTTATGAATCTTTTTGATATCATCGCTGATAAAATTATCTGCAATGATATCAAACCGTTTCTTACCCTGAATTCTTAAAAGTGACATTCTTTTGTTGTCTGTACAAGAATTTAAGAATCGAATAATTCTTGTACCCACAGCAGAGCTACACAGTTATTTTACTAGATGGCTATCTGGGCATTATTGCAGGTAATTCAATTAAAAAGCAATTAAGCTGGGCGTTCACTATCCTACGAAGGTAGGCAGTGTAACAAATTCGATGAGTCGGAAACTAGTAGGTACTTAGGTACCTCGTCAAGGATATCTTTTAGAACCTATTAGAGGAGTTAAATAGTTAGGCATTTAAATGTGGGGGTATAGTTAGAAACATCTAAACCAAATCTAAGTTTCCGTTGTATTTGGTCTTTAAACGTTTCTTCAATAATCTCATTTATTGTAGTATCTACAGTCGAGTTTTCCAATATCTATACAGACAACCTTTCAAAAATATCTACATTGTCACATCAGGAACAATAAAGTCTCTGTATAGTTTTTGTTCTAAATAAACCCACCTACTTACACTAAATTGTTTTAATAAGCCCGTGGGTGATAGAAAAAAGGTACCTGCATTATACAAATTAAGAAAAATTTGTAGTGACCATTAACACTTTTATCCGGCGATAATTTTTCAAGCAGTTTTCTTCTCAAAAAATTGTTTAATATACTGAATACTACATTTTACATAACCAATACATGTATCCGACCAGCAACACCGTTTAAAGTAATTGCGAAACATAACCTGCCACTAAAAACATCGTGCTCTCGAACGTCGAATTATCATTTTTGCACCGCACCGAAACCCGGTTTATTCCGGCTCTCGTGTACCCCTAGACGATAATTTCGGTAAATGCAAATTGCTAAATGATGGCCCGCGATCGACATTTCGATAAAAGTGTCGAAATCGAGAGAGCTCCCGTTAATGCAACACTGCAATTACACGATCTTATATTTTTGGGTGCGCGACCGACCGTGTCGTGCGGTCTGATTTCGTTTTAAATCACGTGTTATTTATCAAACAGTAATGACAGTTTTTACGAGCAAAATAAACGATAAAAACGTAGCATTTTTTGTTTTATGAAGTCTGTAATTTTATTTTCAAATATTATCCTTAAGTACTGCATTTTAAAACATTGACCCTGCCAAATTGTATATGTACCCCAAGACAATATTCGCATTCGTCTAATGCCACTTCTCGAGATATTGGTTCAATATCAACCCATAGATCAAAGTTAATTCAATAAAAATTGGACGACCCTGGAGGATTAGACCAAACCCTGACGTATGTGACACGTGAAAGCCTCAGACCATTTCTTCTGGAAGGGGCGCCGCTCGCCCTTTTCAAAAATAAATTTAAGCAGCAGATGCCCGTTTAAACCAGCTTTAAAGAACATTAGTGTTCCCGCGGCGACCTACGACCGCATCCAAAATGAGATCTCAATCGTTCCGAACACTCCGATGATTAATATAATCGAATCCTCAAAGCAAATGCAGCCATAAATCAACGTAACATCGATTTCAAGTGAAGCGAATAATTATTATTTGTGCAATTTTCATACAACAACGACAATTATATTTGGAACGAACAGGGGGCGCGAGTTTTAAAATAGTTTCACGAATCCATTCACGCAAATAATTTTAACATAAAGCTGAAACCGACGCTAACAAGATGCAGCTGTCGCGTCTCTCAGGCGTCACGTTTTGAAAAACTCGAGAGATTTCGAAAATAGAATATAAAATGTGTCACTCCTTCCCCGATAAATCAGAGGTGATTAATGTATCTAAGTTAGGAACGGAACGCACCGCGTGACGGGGCAGTCCCTCATTGGGTGGCGAGGACGCCATATTGCTCGGAACTTGTAGCTGTCAAACTTTGAAATATGGCCGCCGGCTTTCTCAGCGTTCGCGTTACTGTACTGTCTCAAGTAAATTAAACCGTATGAAACTCATGCCAGCGCACAACAATACCTTACAGTTTTAATAAAAAGCTCCATTGTTACGCTGTTTAAAAGGTGGACTTTGTCTATGAAAAAGTGACCGTTACCAAAAAACGTAGGTATCTACTTTATTACACGGTTGTTTTGGAAAACTTGACGTATTGTTCACAAAGTGTAAAATAAAATTATATACCCCATAGAATTTCACGGGGTCATAAATTTATAATTTGACATTTTTAGCCAAAACATTTTGTATTTTTATTGTAATATTTAATTTATAAGCTTGATAGATGTGACAGATAAATTGATCCCACATCTTTTAAGTGGGTAGGTAGTTAAAAATAGCCTTTTATTCATACGTGGCAGTGTTTTTTACATGCTTGTGATGCTTGCCTTGATACTTAAAATACATTTTCACTCTGCCACTATTAATTTTATTATTAAACTATATCCGATGGTAATGACACATCGTATCTTCAGAGCCGACTAAAGGGCTGTCGAGCCAACAATTTGCGATTTGTCTTAGTAACGTAAAGGCGAATCATACTGCACCGGTCGCAATCTTGCGCAATTTCATATTATTACGGAGCGGTAGGCAGTTGGTACGGATAGCAAGGTTTCGACACCAAAGGAGTATATTTTAGAATTAAACAGCAAGCAGTTATTACCCTATTTTGTTTTCTTTTCTCATGCAATGTGTTGGTCATATTGTCGGTTTTTGTTTAGATAAAGTGCACCTAGGCTAGTGAAAAAAATTTACATACCTTATAGAAAAGAAAATATAAATACTAATATAAACAATAATCTATGCAATAGGGAATGAGGTCTTAGTACAATAATCACGATACCTACCTATATTTTTCAACAACAAAGTTAAATAAAAAAAAAAAAAAAAAAAAAAAAAATTGCGGACAATCTTACACAAATCGACCTAGCCCCAAACTAAGCAAAGCTTGTACTATGGGTGCTAGACGACGATAAACATACTTATATAGATTAATACATGCTTAAATAGATAGAAAACATCCATGACTAAGGAACAAATATTCGTGCTCATCACACAAATAAATGCCCATACCGGGATTCGAACCCAGGACCTCCAGCACCCCCAGCCAGGCAGGGTCACTACCAACTAGGCTAAAGCGGTCGCCAAAAAAAAAAAAATATGAAAAAGCGTGTCACAATAAATTTACAAACAGTTGATTAGGATGCCAACCATACAGATTTCTTCAATAGGTGTAATAAAGTACCAGTTGAAATAAAATCGTGGAGTTGCAATACTTCGCGGGGGTTTCATTAAATTGATGGCCTCTTAAGCCCACTTCATAACGCGGCGATCAGCTATTGACACAAGAATCTAGCGTATTATCCATTTACGCGTATTTTATGACGCATTGACATCCATTGAGTGGAAGATCGATCCATAGATAGATACTAGCATTATCCGTGGATAAATACTTTACATTCTAGATGTGCACTAATAGGGTACCTATGTAAAGGTATCAACGCTGATGAATTGGCGACGGATATTGCAAATAGTTAGGTACTTCGCTTAGGAGCTTGGGTAAAATAACAAACAAAATGTAATTTCTACTAATTGTCTATGAACATATGAAACAACAACAGGTGTTTTAGAAACACAGCACACAAAGGAGATTTCGGAAAATAATAAAGTTGTACCTAAGCATCTACTTTTATTTAGCTAGAATACAAATGACACTTGTAGAATGATACTAATAGCAAGACAGTGGATAGGCTTATACTATAAGCAAAGGATAATCTTTCTAGCAAACCCCACTAAGAAACTCAATAAAGCCCACTAATATAAGCTTTTTAACTTATTAAGATCACCGAATGTAACCGCTCCAAATCCTTCTTCAGAACTTTGAATCCGTTTGAAAAATTTAAATGGCCGAAAGATACAAAAGCTAAGTCACCTGGAAAGTTGGTATTCAGCAGAGTTGGGCGTTGCTTTGTAAGTTAAGTCAGACTTAAGCAAAGAAACCGCAGCGCCGCGCAGTCTGACGACCGACTTAAATCTCAGACGGGGTTAAGGCCTGATTACATTAACGAAATTTAAGAAGTTATAAACAACAATATTTTGTAAATATCACTAAATGTTTATTTAGTACACTTGCTCATGTGCGCGTCAAGACTGGAGGCGTGGAGTAAGAATAGAATGGCCTGAACATATTACACTCACTGTATGTTACAGGAGAAAAAAACATTCTTCCAAATAAATTGGTCCGCCGGCTTTATTGATAAACAAAATACGAAAAATGAATGGAAATTGGATAGGTATGACAACAACACTAAACATTGAAGTCACGGAGCAAACGATAATAGGAATAACGAATGAAAATAATATAAATATAATAATATATAATAGCTATTTATGAAAGTTTTTCCGCGGGATGTTCATTGTACTGCTGCTATTATAAATACCTGTCATAATTGAATTTATATTTTTCAAGACAGTACCTACCTAAGTTACAACTTTCAACAGAGTTATGAACCAATAAAGAAAAACTTACTAACGTTGAAAAGCGAGTTCTTAAAATGCTTCTATCGAATTAGTTACTCCCTAACTCAACTGTTCGCATGTTTTTTTCATAACATTTTTATGTCGCTTTTAGTGAACTCAGCTTGTCATTTCAGAAATTTACGGTCTCAGTTTGATTACAGTATCTAAATTCAAAGCTTTTTAATAGAATAGGGAACATAGCACAAAATAATCAAATATGAAATGTTATGAGAATAAGTTGTATTCTACAACACTACGTATATTTTATGACTCCGATTCCTGGCTTTAACTTAAATCCTGTGTGCATTATGCTTAACTGTAAGTTTCGTA
This sequence comes from Epinotia demarniana, assembly GCA_945867215.1. Lineage (NCBI taxonomy): Eukaryota > Metazoa > Arthropoda > Insecta > Lepidoptera > Tortricidae > Epinotia > Epinotia demarniana. The sequence goes on from OX244261.1 coordinate 9,376,892, forward strand.
GCTGAGCCAAGGCAAGGATGCGCCGAGATTTTGCCAGCATTCGAAATAAATATTCCAGATTTGCAGTCTGAATTCAACGCTGAGACGTTGGCAGTTGCAGTTTCATTTAGGACTTGGTTCCTTGTATCTTTTGTTTACTTAAATAGACTGATGTAGACGGCAATTAAACGTTTTGCATAGTCTTGTTACAGGAAAAGTTACGGTGTTCTACGAAGTTCAATTTTCAAATGTAAAACCGACAAAGTTTCCTTTTGATAAATATAAAACAGACATAGTGCAGTTGTACCATGATTTATAGCTCTACAAATAAGAAGATCGACTCAACCTATCACGTCTCAGTACGAGTACAACATCCATAAAAATGTTCCCCCAAACCTGTGTCAATAAAGATAAAGGAAAACTAATATCAAAACACGAATAGGTACGTGATAAGAAAACATTTATTCGCTATGTTTAATGCATGATTTGTCATAATTTTCCAGCCTCCCCGTTATTTTGTTGCGAGCGAGGAAATGGGCGCGGATGATTTATTACATATCTTATTTATCTCATTTATCTCGGCGGATTGTTTAGGGGAAGCATTGGAAGCATTTTCAGGTTTATTAACAAATATGTTGTAGAGATTGCGGCTCAGTAATTGCTATTTATATTCGTGTAGTCCATTTTGCTTACAACCACCCCAAATATTGCAACCTTATTAAGGTAGGTACCTACATCTACAAAATGTAGGCTTTCAATATCTACTATGCTTTGAGGTTTTGTTTTTGCTGCCTTATTCTTGTCTCTTAGCTACTAACAGAGTAAATTATAACCCAAGCCTTTAGGTAGCTATTATTTACATAGTTTATAGACAAGTATAATAGATATAAATGACGTATAATCACCGGATGGATTAATTTCTACATTATGTAAATTACAGTTTACAAAAGTTAAGATATTAAATACACAATCGCTTTATTGCTATTATTACGCAAAAATACTCAAAGGTGCGCAAATGTAAGCCTCAGCGCAAGTCGACCATGGAAAAGGTATGTTTTTATTTGCGCCTTTAAATTCATCCCCCGTGCCAACTAAGCGGTGATAAAGCCGCGAATCAAAAGTTGGCAATAAATAACAATATGGCGTCCAGTGCCCCGTGTTTGCTCTCGCCCACATAATCCGTTCGTACGGCGGTAAATCCATCCAGCACTGTCGCGTACAACACTAAATCATCATAAGAGAATCCCGCTGTTATGTTACCTATAATGCGAATATCGTATACGCTGCATATCATGATTAAGTTCTATTTCAATCTGCCAAGACAAACATTGGTTATTTAGATAGGTATTCATCATATTCGGCTTTGTTTTAGTAAAATAATTTTTCCTTTGAATTGATTTTATAGGTCAGCTGCAGAAAATCTTCATAAGGTTGTTTTGATTTGAGTTAACTCTTAAAAATTGTGGTCAACCTTTAGTCCTTTCCGAGCAAGTTTTAATCGTAATGTTACCCAGAAGGTTAACAGCGTTCGCGAACTAATAACGTTAAACCTATTCAGATTTATGGGCCGATCGGCCAATATCGCATGGGGCTGAAAAAACGCCAATTTATTCGATTCTTTTTACTCGATTTTGGCCCCGGCAGTTACTGAAAAAGTTTGCATCGTAATGCTATCGTGCGGCATTAGTTTTGCAGTTTATCAGCGTTCGCGCTGTGGCGGCTTTGAGGGATTAATCTGGCGGTGCAGCGGGGAATGCAATTGTGAACTTTGGAGATAAAAGATTGCAGCTGCAGTAGCAGTGGCTGAGGTTACTAAATCTTAGATAACGACCAATGGAAATGTAAATAAACAAACCTTTGTTGAAGTTTTCGCTCAATTAATTTAAAAAATACTTAGGAAACAATTGCATCTTTTTGAAAAAAAATTTCTTGACTTGACAATCGTAGTTCTATTTACTTTAGGTATCTACAAGAGAGTTTACTTTTAGGAATATTATTTGGCAATATGTAATAATCTCAATGTGTTAATATACAACAAACCTGTAATTTCAAGCGATGTTGCGAGCAATTCCTTGCTTTAAGACCTTAAATGGAGACTCAAAGACATTATAGGATTAGGTACCTATTACCTAACCACGCACAACGATTCATTGAATAAATTTTCAAAATAAATAGTAGTAATTATCTGTCAAAATACGGAGTTATTCCAAATTATGACAAGTAGTCACCATCATATAGTAAGTAGCAGCCAAATATATATATATATCGCAAAACGTTTTTATTACTGTAGGTAAGAGCGTCTTTCAGTATGACTATTTTGCGATACGATGACGACTGTATTTAAAATAAGCACTGTTTTATACCTTAATATGTGTTCTGAAGAAACGAGATTATCTCAAGATTAATCTTACACAGGTACCTATAGACAAATCCCAACTGAAATGAAAATGTAATAAACCACAATAGTATAAAACCATGTTTTGTTCACAAAACACACAATTTTTACCAGAGTGCCGTGAGGCATCGCTGCAATTTGGCTTTTCCGCGCAATTTATGTGTAACATTCCAAAATAGTATAAGTCTCCGTATGTGCGGAAAGGACTTTTGACGTTCTGTTACCGGATGGCGGAATTTATGCGTGTATCAGCGGAAAGCGGACAAACAAGCGGAATTGTGCGGAAAGATATATTTTTCGTCACCAGTGTATAAATCAGTCAAATGCGTAACGGGATTGTTTTGATGATGGACATTTCAGTATTTATCTAGGAAGGCGTGTTACTTATATTTATTTATAAACAGACAGTTTCCCATTTATATTGTATAATTCGCTTTGTCATCGTCAGCCAAGACATACATGATTTAGATAAAATTATTGCATGAGCAAAGGCAACGCAGTTGTAAAAATAATCAAAATTCCTCCTTGAGAATAATGCCGGCAAATATTCAAAAGAAGGATGATCTAAATATTACGTTTAATTTTCATTCAATTACGAGTTACTCCTATTCCAGAACGATTTGAGCCGTCATGGCTAGTCTTTACTGCAACGAACAGCGGAAACTTTAGAAAACCGTTTAGTGAAATTCTACTTTACATCCGCAAGCGACAAGCACTAACAAGAACATTCCCCTAATTCCGCCTTCGTTGGCGGGCGCGGGCGCACGAGCTACAGCTATCACTTCAATCTCTGTATGTCCAATAAACCGCTGACGGACGGACAGACAGGGCTTAACAAACGTAACTGATCTGCGGACCTATTGTTCAAGCCACACACGTTACGGCCTATACTGACAGCGTGTACGTACGAGTATATAGTACGTTGACGTATCGATAGACGACGGGTTCGTTGGCTGCTTTCAGTTTGCTGGACATGGATTTTGATAGTGCTGGCGTGTAAATTTTACTAGTCAATATTAAACTCAGTTGTAGAAACTCAAAAAGTATTGTAGGCGTTTTTATTGTCAGATAAACAAAAGATATCTGTTAAATATTATCATTAAGTGACGATTTCTTTATCTTTATTCACCGATAAATGCCACTGAAAGTTTCACCGACGCATTCAATACCAAAGAGGCAATAGCTACTTAATGTTTAATTTATTTAGTCATTACCGTAAACTTTATAGTAACAAGTGACTTCTAAGAATGTAGTACATAAAGATGGAACTACGTAAAAACAGCAATTAAAACAACGCTCGTGCAGCAAAGTAGGTATGTCTTATTGATAAGGCCAGCAATTTCCACATTAACTCACGTTAGAATTTATATCATAAAGTCCACATTAAATTAGGGAGATAAACATCTCATATTCACGCAAATGTGTGGTTCGCGAAGCCTTTATTCAATAGAAGTGTTTTACGGGGAAGCACGGAACCATTTCGGAGTGGACCAGCGGAGTCACAATGGGGGGCGTAGAATTAAACGTCACAGTTAAACTGGGTAAAGAGTTTTAAGTTTGTTCTCTTCGTGTCTAGAGGCATGCTGCGACGATACTTTTGTTTTGAGAATTACTGAACCATAGATTGTTCGCATGATATTTAGGTTTTTACAATAAGGTAGGTATCTTCTCTGTATGTTAGGTTGTTTTTGTGTTGTTACGCTTGTGTAAAATATCCAAACTATCGTAAGAAAAGATGTGTCAAAACAGTTTTTCCAATAAAACTCGTATTGAACTCGTAACACTATCACAATATCACGTATATAGGCCACACTTAATCAGATTATACCACAGCAACACCGCAAAGTCTCGTTACATAAAATGACAATTAAAATAAAATCTCGATCGAAACAAAACAGTTCCGCAATAGAATCCGGCATGATTTAGGACCGGCCGCGGACAATGCCAATATGAGCTACAGGCGCGCTGGGCGATACGTCAGCTGGCCTGTTGTAACCTCGTACCTTTGTACTCAGTCTATCTAAAGAGATCTTGTACCTATTCCGATACTAAGATAAGTAATGGGTTTCCTTCCACTTAGGTCTTTGGAAAAGTTTTCTAATAATTTAAGGTTCGAGACGAGTCCGCGTTGCCTCGTTAAGATCTGTCGATGAATTGTTTAGAGATGCAATTTTATATGAACGTGCTAAATAATCCTTTGCAACATGCTACGCTGGATTCGACTAAACAGCAATAAAAACCTGAGGTTAGATATACAAATTGTGTAAATTACTTTTGATTCATGTAATTGGCAATAAACACTCATTTACACATAAGAAATGTGATTAAAAACAATGTGCCGTAACCGAACCAACAAACATTATCCATGAAGTATCTTGACACGTATGTGTAAAACTGTATCTAAAACACAAACAGCCAGATAGTGATCTAGGTGCGTTGTTAGGTATTAAATTGGCCCCGAACGACATTTACGACCATATTCCCGCTGGGGTGCAACGTGCGAGCTATCACTTACCCCCACCGGCTAATTCACCGTGACAAATTAACAACGGGTAAATTTAGGTCTAGGTGATATAGGGCCGAATGTCTAGCTACATATCGAACGTCACGTACATATGCTATGCTAAATATAATGTAAATAGACATAGAAAGGCTATGACTCTACATTTTTACTTGGTGCTGGCAAAATTAAACCATTTTTTAGGGTTTCTTACCCAAAGGGTAAAAACGGGACCCTATTACTAAGACTTCGCTGTCCGTCTGTCTGTCACCAGGCTGTATCTCAAGAACCGCGACAGCTAATATAGACAGTTGAAATGTTCAAAGATGATGTACTTCTGTTGCCGCTATATCAACAAATACTAAAAACAAAATAAACAAATATTTAAGGGGGGCTCCCATACAACAAACGTGTTTTTTTGCCGTTTTTATAGATAATGTTACGGAACCCTCCGTGCGCGAGTCCGACTTGCACTTGGCCGGTTTTTATTTAAAGTATCTATGCATAAAAAAAGAGGCTCTAACTTGTTCCGGGTCTGCCAGAGATATGTTGGCAATTAGATAGAAGTCTATGTATACATTACACTAATTCTTATTCTTGGAATCAAAATCCTTAACGAGAATAATGTTTGCTTAAACGCTTAATAAACATCTATTTAGTGAAAGCTCAAATAAATTATACGAACAATAAAAGGAAACGGAACATCGCAGAGGTGACGAGTCAGGCTTCCCACATATAACTCCCACCTATTCTAGCAACCAGTCTTTCTAGTCACAATATACGTATTTCTCTTCCTAACACTCATAAATAAACCTATATCGTACATACACAGCTATCGTACATCATATAAGGATTTTGCTGAAAGAATTAAGATATTATGCGACTTCTAGTATGTGACCTAAATTCTATTACCTAAATCAGCACATTTCTCAAGTCATAAAACCAATTAAATGTACAGAATGTCATATAAATCTAGATTTAGATAACGTTCTTGTATTAGGTAGAGATAACGAACTAAGTGAATAATAGAAAGTCGTGTTGAAGCAATCTGAAATAGGGCATTGTTACCAGGCAGAGGCACCCTGGAGGTTGCAGACTAGCTTATGTTATAAGGAGACGTTTAAGTAACGGGAGGGTCAAGTACATAGAAACAGAATTATTACAATTCTGCGCTATGCGACAATATTCACATGAATTTGTATGTACGAAATACTTTTTTTCAAGAATGAGGAACGTTTTATACCTACGCATTTAACATAACACGCGACGGAAATTAAACGGAAATCAATGTAAACTAATAACTAAGTATGTATTATAAATTTGCCATTAATGAAAGTCAAAACTATAATGTTAATTGGCAGAAATGTACAAAATCCTTGGAATCCGTAAGCAAAGTTACGTATTTAATGTAATTTACTAAGTATTACCAATGTGATTGATGCCTCCTTGTCACGATCCAATCAGGCGGATTTACGCACTTCTGCCACATTAAACGGTAAGATTTTTTGCTGTCCAAGTAAGAAATTAGAACAGCCTAAGTTCCGTTATTTTCAATGTTACAAGGTAAATCGTTGACCCATATTCTCTACATCCATACGTTTATTTTGTCTAAACAATAGCACTACCTGTCTTTGCCAAAAAAATGTCATTGACTACGAACAATGGCTTCATTTTGCACAACCCAAACAAACTGTTCGAAAGCTTTTGCTAAATCTTTTAGCAAAAAAAAAACTTAACGGTCATAGACGTACATTAGTATGGCAAATCGTAAAAGTACGAACAATCATTTTAACTTTTACCTTTGTGTGTGGATAAAGGGAGAAAGTTGCACAACGGTCAGTCCAAATGTACCTATTGTTTGTTTTTGTGTGAGTCAAAACAATTTATTTAAAGAAAGTTAACTGTATTTCAAATATCTGTTACGTTTTTATTTGTTATGGTTTACTGAAATGTGTGACGACAAAGTAAAAATACCGTCTTTTTTATTTAGAAACTGGCCTCTGTCTTAGACGTGATTTCCGTCGGGTGTTCCAATGCTTGCAAACTGCAAGCATCCGCTTATAACTATTTCAAGTATAGAAATATAGTCGCGTGCATCCAAAATTTCTGATAAAACAGCACGTTAATTAGACGATTAGAGAAGAAGATAAGAGAATATTAAGTTTAAACATTTTGTTAGTTTAAAACTTCACGCAACCATAATTGAAGTATATCCCGGTAGATGGCGAGAGGAGCTGGTCCTGTCGTGCCGGGGCGCGGTTAGCCGGCTTGTTAGCGAACAATGCCGGCGATTGTAATGAGTACGTAGGTGCACAATACAGGGCTTTCTAATAAAATCCAGGTGAGCCTCATTTATACTTGGTTTCGACTATTGCACGGCAATGTTACGGTGTAAGATTTATTGATTATTTGACCAAATTTACAACTTCACGGAGCAATAACACAGTCAAAAAGATCTTAAATTTTGCAGGCTTAGAAAACTCATGCTAAATTATTCTACAATTATTATCAATACCCTACGATTTCTATATACATTGGATAAAAAAAATCTATGCTAGTATTAGGTACCTATCTAAATAAGGAATAATATTCAATGGAAGTTAGATAGTAGATAATGACTTAACTTAGTTCAATTACCACTGCTAATAAAATAGCTGAAAAATAAAACGGAAGAAAGAAAACAATAAATCAGTCAAGATCGTTACTGAAATTAAATCAACTTCCCGAGTCGTTTCATGAATTAAAACTTTTAAAGAAAAATCTACCTCAAGTTAGCGGAAACGTAAACGAGTTCGGAATACTTCGGAATAAATGAAATGTTCAACTTGCAGTCGGAACACCACAGTAACTTCTCAAAGGAAAAGCCAATAGCGTAGATTAAATGCATTTCAGCTGCCAACTCATCCATCAAAACGTTTATTTCAGACGCAACGAGCGTAACTAATGCACGACAAGACGCGTTTAGTGGACGGTAAAGAGCCGTAATCGAATAATGTAGACATTAACGTTTGTTTACATGACAATAACGCATTAATATCCAGGCGACGTAACGATTGTTTAAATTATTGATTATGCGGAGGGTTATGAGATTTGGGTTCTGTCGAAAGACTGCCTTTATCATAATCGCCCTGAAGGCACTAGCGATCCGCTTTGGTCCTTACGAAAAGATTTGGCGGATGCAGGTTTTACTTTAAGTTTAGCAACTGCCGTCTGAAGTTTGAAGCCAGAAGCAAAAACTATTTACCTTCATAACTGATAGTTTTGAAATGCAAGGGAATCACACTAAAAGCGCAACAAAATAAAAGATTGAGTGTATTCCTCCACGACAAGTAGGCACCTAATACCTTATATGCCTTTACTCGGTGATGAATTTCATGGGTAATTTGATATTATTCAGCTTACCTAAGCTATTTAGAAGTATTGTGGGTATATCCACAATACTTCTAAATAGCTAAGCTAGATTTTCCTCCGAGGTTGCAAGACGAAGTGTGTTTTGGCTCGAAGAGATGTGGCAAATGTATTGCTACTGCTCCCTTTTTGAATGAAATCGAATGATTATATAAACCTAACAACATCACTAGAGGTAAACTTCGTAAAATGTAAATTGCACACGAAAAGTTTTGTTCTCCTTCACAGACGCCTAAAACATTAGGTACAGCGTGCCTGTAAAAGTCAAATACGATATGCCAAACGCGATTTCTTATTCGTCCATGTAAATTTTATCGTTACCCAAGTGTGCTGTTGAAATGCTAGAATTTTCATTTGACATTCACGTGACTCCTAACTGAATAGTAAAATACTCGTAAAATCCGGCGATGTTTTAAGCAACAGCGTCGCTGAAATACACAGTAGACCGTTGTCATATAGAAGTTAAAAGTAAAGTTTTTTTATCTTTTTATGTGATAGGAGGCAAACGAGCAGACGGATCACCTGATGGTAAGCGATTACCGCCGCCCATGGACACCTGCAACACCAGAGGTGTTGTGAGTGCGTTGCCGGCCTTTAAGATGGGAGAACGCTCTTTTCTTGAAGGTTTGAAGGTCGTATCGGTTCGGAAATACCGCAGGCGACAATCCATTCCACAGGTTAGCTGTGCAAGGCAGGAAGTTTCTGGAGAAGCGCACAGTTGAGGACTGCCAAACATCTAAGTGGTGAGGATGGTAATGTTGTCGCGTTGGACGATGGCGAAAAGAAGCGGTAGGGATTAATCCGAACAATCCCTCGGAGCACTCCCCGTTTACATGCGATAGAAGCCACATATCTACGCAGCGCCAAGGAGTCAAGCCGATCCAAAATATGCTGGCAGTCGAAAATTCGAGTTGCTCGTCGTTGGATGCGGTCCAGAGGGAGAAGCTGGTATTGGGGTGCCCCTGCCCATAGATGAGAACAGTATTCCATGTGTGGGCGGACCTGCGACTTATAAAGAGACTCTTTACATCTCTGTATTAGTTATATTTACTTGGCAAGTAATTGTATTGTATAATTGTTTGGTAAATGATTATTTTGACCAGGGACTCTTCAAATCTCAGTTATTTTATTTTATTTGACGCTGGAGACTTTACATCTCCTTAGAATAAGTTCATTGTAATGTATTGGAGCCAGAGACTATACATCTCTCGGCAAATGTGTGCCCAGGTATTGTCTGTTTTCATTGTTGTTATGTATTTATGCCATTTAATGTTAATTAATTGAATTGACATGTGAAAGAGCCCTTGAGGCCTACTTGCAGAATAAATATTTGAATTTTGAATTTGAATTTTGAATAAAGCTGCAGGCGGTGGGCCGGTGTGAAATACTGTCTCGATCTGTTGAGCACACTGAGCTTTTTTGAGGCTAATTTGGCCTTACCCTCTAAATGCCCGCGGAACTGTTCTGTTTATCAAATTAAAACATGTCTTGACTATGAAAGATTCTTGACACAAATAAGTGCGTGCATGAATCTGAGTGCTGCATAAATTTTGCGTTTTAATGTGCATACCTCACCCACGTTTAATTAGGTACCTACTTTTTACCACATCATCTACATAGTTTACAACTGAACAACATTCTTTCTACTTCAAACGTGAAAGAGAATTTTAAGGGTGAATACGACCGCTTTGGCCTTGGTAGTTGGTATAGGTAGTAACCCTGGCTGCGAGGCCGGAGGTCCTGAATTCGAACCCAGTAAGGGTATTAATTCGTGTTAAATGTTTTCTATGTATAAAAGTATTTGTTTATATATATCGTCGCCTAGTAGGTAGTACCCAAAGTACAAGCTTTGTTTAGTTTAGGTTGAGACTACGTTGGTTTGTGTAAGATTTTCCCCAAAATATTTATGTTATTGTTGTTGTTGAGTTGCGCGAACATATGTGTTCCATATATATGCTCGACAGTTAGGTGTCAAATATATGAAAGCACCAATGTAAATAATGTAACATGTCTTACCAAACATGTACTTGTATAGCACATGCACGTTTCTCCAGCTATTTCTAAAACGCAGGTACAAATTTCACATAGTGTAATAAACACCGGAGCAGAGTACATAAGTTTCCACCCAATGCTTGAGTGTAGTGCCGTATACAGAATTTCCACCTAATAAAAGGCCGTGTTACGTGCGAACCTTAAGCTGGGTGTACACTGGCGAGCCTTGAAGCGAGCTTAACAGAAACATACGTGTATTGCATTGTAGAGTAAACATTCCCGTTTAGCTCAATCCCATGTTTGGTAACCTACTCATTCCAGTACAGGTATCTTTAATATAAAAACAATTTACCGTATTCAGTAAATTATGCGCATAAAATCCAAGACATTTTAATTGCGTTATATTCTATTGCTGGATTAATTTAGCAGACATGTTCTGTATATCACAGGTGCGAATCTCCATATGCTAATATTCTGTCGAGATCCGTGTGTACCGGCCTTTAGGAACGCTATTACGAAACGACCGATTCAAGGAGACCTACCCTGCCCTTACAGGAAGTGCCATCGGGGGCAAAAATGGGGGAGATATACGAGCTGTCACAGCTCGTGTTTGATTGGTTAAGTAACACGGCGAAGTTTCACGTTGAACGTTAATTAGTGCGTGCCTCACGTTCTCGGGCGAATACGGATGTGTGCGGGCGAGATTACGTTCTCTGACCGAATTAAGAAAGAATAAATCCATACATTCACGTATTGGGAACGATCTTTTGACTAATACCGGCTGAAGCAACCAGTGGCTTATGTATAACTTAGACTCACTTCGATTTTCCAATCCAGACCGCTACAAGTGCATGCGCCGGGTCGTTTCATAGGGTATTTTCATTTTTCCAACCCCTAACTAATGCGACGACTGTCATTTCTAAATGAAACTTATTTGACATTAGACGTTGATAGTTGAGGCTTATTAAGTATATTCAAAAGTTGTGCGATTTTGATTGTCGATATATCCAAGAATATGTACTCCACTTCATCTCGATACACAATCCTTTCGATAAATAATCCTTAAAATCGATTCATCCGTTTGCGAGCTACGAAGACAGACCCACAGATACATGTTAAACTTACAACAGAGAGATGATCACACAACTTTTCGTATGCATGTTAGGTCAACTCAAATATAATTTCAAGCAAAAGTGACTTTTAGTTAGATCTATCTGACGTACGTACAATGCGTCACTTGATCGACCTGGTGGTATATTGGTGTACATTGAAGGAACGGGGCACGTCCTTATAGATTGAACGATCTACCCCATGTAGGACTGTATTCAACGCCACTACGAAGTGGACGTCGAGATTGATGATGGAAACAATTTATTGTCTATTATAGTAACTAACACCATGGGATCAATTAACGGGAAGCTATTGCAAATTAGACTAACTACGCAGAAGCTACGTATCTAGATTGTGCTAGTAATTAGGTAGCAATCTGGCAATCAACGTTGGTAACGTGTTCGCGGCTATGGGGTCTTTGATTGAAATTTCAAGCTTCAATAGCATTTCAGATAGGGCAGCCATTTTGTAATTAAATGGAGTTAGGTTTTAATTAATCCTGAAACAAGTTCTCTGTCACGGCACGGCGAATAACGGCACATAACTGAAATGTTGTATCACCTTTGTATCTATTCAACTGCGTACTTTGGATCTTGGGGTAGCCCTAGACGGAGTGAGATGGAGGGAGCTACACCGATAATACTCTACATTTGAAATTTATGATGATAAAGGTGCTAAACCGAGAATCAAACTCGGTGTCTCTGGACTCCCAGTCCACCCGCTTTGATCGGTGTGAATCATTGCACAAATATTGGCACTTAATCGTTTCTAGCCATGCAGTAGCCACAACATCCTTAACATCTTATAAGTTTTACTTGATTTCTGATGACTGGATTCATACCTACTTATCTGACGTGGCATGTCGCGACAGGACGATATCGGTTTGATAGATTTAGCACGGTTAGATTCGCACTCATCTGATGCGCCTTGACGTGAGGGCTCCTTGTGCCAGACTTTGGAGCGCACCAGAGAACGTAACGTTTGATAAGTACGAGGCTGGGTCCGGCATTGGTAAGGCGTTTGGCGACGAGACGTGACGGCGATTTCAGTACAGCTTGGGCGGTTTGATGTACTAAGACCGCCGTCGTGTCGCCAATCGCCAAACCAGTGCGTCCGCGGCCTGAATCCGGCTTGGAGTCATTGCAGACGGATTATTATTTATCGATAAAAAAACGTTATTGAAGCGGTCGTTACAACAATGTAGCAAAATTTGAATTCAACGGGAATAAACGCAATCGCAGACACGCGTTGCATGTGTCTAAACGAAATTTCTAAATTTACTCATGCAAGACTGAAATCAAGGGCAAAACTGGTATGGGGAGTATTGTATTCCAATTAAGGACGCATCGGCTGGCTTACGCAATGTCTCCCACATGCCTAGCCCCTGTCCTGGGTTGATGTTGACAACCTCGGCCCTCATCTGAGCCCCAGGGTTAGCCAGACCTCCGATGACCCGTCGCAATCACAAATCCCGGCGTAAAGATACACCCTTCGTGAGCGGTGAGGTACGGAGAAACCAGTTGTGAATATTGGCTGAATAGTTGCACAGTTTCTTATTCACCTGCTTTTTAGGACTGCAAAAACAATTATTTTTGTTTGTTTCCATGAACTGGTTAATAGGAATTATCTACGTGCATACATAAAGTGACGCCAATAATATTTCCAAAGGGTATCAAGTCAACGTTCGACCTTTCAATCAGATCCTATATAGGCCAGTTCCCTAACGAACGATTCGAAAAATGGTACGTATATAACTTAATCTGAGATATACAAAAAAGCAAGTCTTTACAACAGGTAGCAATAGTAACTGTTGGTATTAGTTCTATGGCGAGTTTCCCTTATAATTGGTTAATAGTATTTGCATGGCTGACGTAGGCGCAGTATATCTTACTCAGGGCTGGCATTAAACAAGCTCGTCGAGTAAGCTCCTCCCGGGAGCATGTGTAGGTGTGTTCTGCGTTACAACTAGACACAGACACAGGAATATATTGTGTTTATTTCAAGCCTTGTTAAGAATTTGTCCCATAATAATTATTTACCTACTTATACTATTTTAATCAAAGCAATCAGCTATGACAAGTGTCAACTTGCGTACTTTTTCTAGATAATGAAGTTATAGATAGTGTTGAGGTGACGACTATAGCTTAGCATTGTTGGAACGAATGCATTATAATCGTTATTTTAACATTATGTGTGTCATGTCGTATAAGGCTTAGATATTGCGAAGTATGCTGGCTAAGTATATTTTGTCATTGGCATGAAATGGCAGTGTTTCTTCGGTGATAAACTTTAAACCAATTTCTGACATATGTTTTATACGGAGCATATAAGGAATAAAACGATCAAAGATTTTAATCGCTCAGTTTAATTTCGCAAGCTTTTTACACCTTGCTGAAGCAGTTTCCATAAAAGGAAAATTCTATTAAAACTTTACTCATTATATTTTTAACAAAGATGTATAAAGCTAGTTTCAAAACTGCGTCTATTTACGAAATTGGTATATAGGTAGGTACTTACGATTAAAACACATAATTTCCGTTCATTAATAATAATAATAACCAGCAACTTGCTCTGCTATACGGTCTTGTGGTCTCCGAAGTGCCTTACTATAAGTACACACCTGCGCCAGTTCTCGAAAATGGTCGTGCCACGCTCTATTGGGATCGATCTGTCATCACGGACAGAACTATTCTTGCCAATAGGCCTGATATCGTGCTGATAGATCGATCAAAACGCCAGGCAGTGCTCGTCGACATCACCATCCCCCATGACGAGAACCTCGTGAAGGCCGAAAAGGACAAAGCCAGCAAGTAGGTACATAGACCTGGCTCACGAGGTAACCGCCATGTGGGATGTTGATTCGACGAACATCGTCCCGATAGTCGTTTCGGCGAACGGTTTGATAGCGAAGAGTCTCGACCGTCACCTCAAGAGACTCTCGCTAGATGGCTGGATCAAGGGTCAGATACAGAAGGCGGTACTCCTGGACACTGCGCGAATAGTCAGGAGGTTCCTGTCTCTGTCGCCCTGACCACCGGCAGCTTAGGCCCCGCCTCGCTGCCGGCGGTACCCTAGGTTAGGTTTTTATAATGGTTTTATGTTTTATATGTATTGTTTTATATTTTACTTTTTATATCATTATTGTAAAAACCTAACTTAAGATAAATATTAAATAAAGAGATAATAATAATAATAAATATAAGGGGACAATGTTACACAAACCGACCTAGTCCCATAGTAAGCTCAATAAGGCTTGTGTTATGGGTACTAGACGACGATATATATAATAGATATAAATACTTAAATACATAGAACACATCCATGACTCTGAAACAAATATTCATGCTCATCACACAAATATTTGTCCTTACCGGGATTCGAACCCAGGACCTTCAGCTTCGTAGGCAGCGTCACTACCCACTAGGCTAACCGGTCGTCAAAACCCCCCCCCCGGTCGGTGTAGGTTCATTAATGCAATATGTGAAACGACATTTAAATGGCATTATATACAACATTGGATTGCAGACCAAAAAATACATCTCCCTAAAAGCGACATTCAGAACCACTGCCACAAACAATCCCCACTCAGTTTACCGAGAGAAAAAATATAGTCACCTAATAGTCGTCAAAGAAATAGCGAAAATGTCCAACGACGTCCATGTTTAACAAATAAAGTGTTTTTCACTTGTAAGAGAACACCAGCAACTCTTTATAAAAGGCCGGACGAGAGTTAGTTCGAGACACTTCATTAAAGGTATCGTTGCACGTTTGCCCACCCCAGTTTACGACCTACGTGGCATGGTAGGCCCGAACAGGTGATCTAATTGAATTTTACAATGTCTACTCTACTAACGAAACAAAAAAGCTTTTATATCGAAGTCATTATCACGCACTTCAGTCCTATTCGTACTATTTATACACAGGATTAAACATATCGGGAGAACAAACTTTGAAACTGTTATTAAGATAACTGACCATTGGTGGTTAATGAACACCTGTATAGGATGGATTAAATAGGGATATTTATGGGCCGCGTACAGCACACGTAATTAAGTCATAATCGTTATCTAAAGGACAAAGAGGCTTAAGAACTTTTATTATATACTTAGTACTGAGGAATAGTTAACGACCGCTCAATGGGCATTATTCAAACCGCAATGGCGGGTAGGCAGGCAATCCCGAGACCGCAAAGTAAAACACGTATTGATTGTCTGTACCGTATTAAGGCTGCGAGGTAACATTCGGTCATAAAGTTAATGAGGGCAATCTTTCTCGTGTCCCACGTAAACTCGAGAGATTCCCTAAAAAAAATCACACAAAACATTAACCTCAAGTGGTGAATTAATAAAGAGATAAATAAATTTAAAAGCACGGGAATGTCGGTCCGTCGTTACGGGTCCGGTCCGCTTTATGTGCATATCGAAGATGGATGGCGCGGGAGTGAGCACGCCGAGGGGGGAGGGGGAGTGCATAGTCCCCCCCCTGCCGTCCCGCCAGCGCGCGGTAATGGCCGCGACCACTCGCCCCGTCAGACGACAAAAATGCCATAATAATGGCCCCTGAATAGTTTTTACTCAACCGCTCCAAATACCCAAAGCCCTCACTACGTGACGGCGCTCCGGACATCCCTCTTTTATTGAGAAATTCGTCAGTTTTATTCCCTTTTACCAAAAAAACACATGTCCAAAGGGTGGAATCCGGTTGTGTCATTTCAAACACTTGATAACTATCGCTTTGGAACTTTTTCGGTGCCGAATTTCAGTCGAGCTGCTTTCGTTTAGTATTCGATGAATGCTATTTTTTGTCCGTTGAACTTAGCACGGTCACCTTCAGGGACTTAATTGTAATCCAAGAAGAAACCAGCCGGTTCTGTGGCTGCTTTGGTATTCGCTGGACAATAGAATAGCTACCTACCTATAATTTAAATCGATTATTTTCAATTAGCAACGAATTTTATACAACAATAAGGGTCATGGTACAACAGAAAGGCTGTTCACAACTTACAATCTGAACAGAAAGAATAATTCAATATACGTTTCGGCATTGTCAATATTCAAATCAATCATATTTCACGAGGTTACAATCAAGGATTAAGTATAGTAGGTATATATAATTTCAAAGGCACACCAACAAACCTATACCACCTACTCCTTCTACCTTTGTATGTAAAGTCAGTGGTAAAAAGCGATGTAACAACAACCTCGACATAACGCAACCAAAAATCTGGCAGTCGCAGCGAATGTCGTCTCAGCCCATCAAATCATTCCAAAACCAAACAGCTAATTAAAAACAACGATCTGCTAATAATTGACCGTGTTATTATCGAGCGGCGTTATTGAACGTCACAAAAGGTGGACCAATTAAGAGTTTCCCCGAATGGCCGAGCATGGCAACCCAGAATGATAGCCACGCCAACTGGCCAATTACTGCTCAGAGCCAGTTCACCGATTGATAAAAAGTACCCTTCGTCCAAACAAATTTCGGAGCGAAATTTTTGGTTATCGGACTACTCGGGGCTACTCGCTTTCCGAAAACCAATATCAGGTTAAGTGATGATAATTATTGAGTAGTGGCGAAGTATGCCTAATAAAGTGGTCGAGACAACTACCGTTAAACCTTGATGTGCCACCAGGAGTTTGGCATTTATTAGTTCTTTTAACCGAAAGACTTTACTCTAAAGTTAGGTAAGATTTTCAAATACATTGTAGGTAGGTATATCATGCGGCATATATAAACTCTTCAAAATGTTAAATTTTAGGATAAAGTTCTACGAACATCGAGCCAGTTTCCAAACCAGAGATGTAATCCGTCGAAAAACTACAGAATTCGTGGCCGATAAAAAGCCAACGACAAAGCGAGTAGAAATCAAGAATTTTTACGAAATCGCTTTGATTTACGATCGGTGTGGCGCACCGAAAAAACTAGTTCTCGCTTCATGTATGAACCATGACGCGGCCGCAAGAACAATCACCGAGAATAATTCATATTCGGAGCGCGCTGCAAGCTTCGAGTCGATTTACGGCTCGCCACTCGTGTTCCCGACCGGTATCTTAGTTACTTTCAGAAATAATTGGATTTCGATTATGCCACAAAAAGGCATCGGTACGGTCCGTACCTACGTCATTACTGGTGCCCTTTTACAGGCGGAATAAATCGTGATTGGGGCCGGGATGTGTAGTGCTATCTGCGATCGTTCGTGTCTAACGCTTCAATATTCGAGTTTAACGAGCCGTTTTCCTATTTAGTTCCCATCGGCGGCTATTTGAAGGGGCGCCGGGCTCTGCGACACCTGTATGCGTTATTGTGTCGTATAAATCGTGCTCTCGCGATTCACTCGCTCGCCTCCTTGGTTTATTGAACCCGGCTCGGAGATAAGGCGCAGCTTCCACCACCGAAAATTCGTACAAACGGGAATCATAAACGCTAAAGTTATTGTGTGTCGGTTTATTTCTTTATGGCTAAGGCTCTGGACCGATCTTACCAGAAAATGTAAAGAGAAATAGTTCAGCGTCTAGATTTAAGATAAATCTAATCCCAAAAGAGACTTCCATATGGGGTAGCCCGTGGTAAACGACAGCATCGGATGAGCTAGTATTTCGAGGTTTGCTTACATTTGCAGTAGTTCTTTCAAGAGCTCAGCTTCTTATACCTACTTAATTCACTTTAAATCACGACATCACCCACAGGTCCAATGTAGCTGGGAACCCGGGTTATTATAACACATCTTATGGATGTAAGGACTAATGATTCGTTTTTGACTGGCATCGTAAAGCATTAGGTTACATACTTATCATCTCTTCGTTTTATAAACATTGTTAAAAGTTTGGGAATATGCGTGAATAGTTGGCAGACAATCCTTAGGCTTCATTTAAGGCATGATGCTCATTACGGTCTTAACAAACTTTCCATTTCAACTCCACATATAAGTAGAAAACCTTAGATCGATCTCCCCTATAAGGGTTTATTAAGGTGGACACACAACTCCTATTTATTAAACGCGCGATGCTATCCTAAGATATAAAATTAACACACAATAAATATTATCAGCGGTAGCATCTGCGCGTTGCATACGCTCTCCTAAAACGTCTATTTTCCGCGCTAGCAATGGAAATGTCGCCATGTAGATAAACGGGTGCGCGCGCGCCGGCGGGGTGTGGGGAGCGGAAGGGGGACGGGGCTCGATCTAATGAGGCGCGCCGTGCGCGGCCGCTGCCCTCTCGCACGCGCTGTCTTTATGTGGGTAGGTATGAATTTAAATGAATACCTAAGCTTTCAATTGTAATAATTATGAAGCCAATGCTAATTGTTAGGTCACTGGGGCTGCAGTTAGGTATTGTTTGAACGCATTATGCTCATTAATTAACAGGCACACCTACGGCTTAGATAAGATAGTGTTCCATTCTGTGCTCGTCTGCTTATATTCCCCAGTTTTGACAGTTTTGAGGTGGAGTAATATCATCATCTTTTCCTAGCCGTATTCGGCCGCAGTGAGTGCTATAGTAGAATTATTCCTATTTGCGTCATTTGACAGCTGTCATCCCAGTACAAATTATGTCAAATTTGACGTTTGTTGTACTGGGATGACAGCTCTGTCATGACGCAAATTAAATAGGAATGCACCAACTATAATCACTGCGGAGAGCGTCGTTGGTGCGCCCTCAGGTGACCGACATAGCCAATTTTTGCGGCGAATGACGAGGTAGGTATTAGAGTAATAGTGTGTACTTAAGTAGGTATAGATATGTCAACTCATCATTTCAGCCTGTTAAAGTCCACTGCTGAACATAGGCCTCTCCAATCGCACTCCAGCGTGACCGGTCCGTAGCCACCTGCATCCAACGAGATCCAGCGATCCTCACCAGGTCGTCGGTCCATCTCGTAGGTGGGCGACCCACACTGCGCTTGCCAGTACGTGGTCTCCATTCAAGGACCTTTTTGCCCCATCGGCCATCCGATCTTCGCGCTATGTGGCCTGCCCATTGCCACTTCAGCTTGCTTATCCTACGGGCTATGTCAGCAACTTTGGTTCTTCTACGGATCTCCTCATTTCTGACTCGATCTCGTAGAGAAATACCAAGCATAGCCCTTTCCATAGCTATGCATATGTCAACTCACATGTCGAGAAATAAGGAAGATATTTTATTAGGTACTAACGCATTATTCTCTCTCTCATACCTACTTTAGTAATTAGGTAATATTCTACAAACCATGTTTTTTAAATCCTACTAAAATATTATAAATGCGAAAGTTTGGATGTTTTATAATATTTTTGGATGTTTGTTACTCAATCACGCTTAAACGGCACCAGCGAAGATATTTTATAGCCTGGATTAAAATATAGGACAATTTTTATCCCGGGTCCACGCAGACGAAGTAAAACTAAGAAACTAGTAAAACTATACCTATGAATACAATTCTTCTGTGAATGCGCATCTTTAGGTCATTATAAGCAATATAGGTAGTTAGCACAGAAGACTGAATAAATAAAGACTAATATTAGTAAAGATCAGCAGTCTCTTATACAGATAAACAAGGCCATGTATAAATCAGGGGATATTGACTTACCTAATGCATCATTTGCATATACATAGTTTGTAAATGTAATCAACCGTAGCATATTATTATATTAGTGCTTCAACAATCGCGACTATAAAAGCGGGTAAGCGGTTAACCCATTCACCGCCACGGCCCTCCAGCTTGAACGTACTCGACACGCCACCATACATTCATAAACTGCCCGGCCGCAATCACAACACGTAGACGTCATATGGCGCCGCTGACGTGCAAAAGATTTTGCCGCCCGCGTTGGATAGTTTCATGCATCATTTTGTTTTAACCAGTGTGTAAGATAATAATCTTTTAAAACATATTTAAGTATTAAAATGTATAAATTAAGAGAACATCCATTTACTGTCTGGGCAAACCAAATGAAGCCAACACAGACATTGAATTTGCTTATTTAACTGAGATTATAGGAACAAAGGAAATAAAAAGCTACTAATAATTCATAAATATTTATTGTTTATAATAAACTATCATCAACTAATTAATTATAACATTATTTTGCTTGTGATACTCTACGAAACATGCCCCTTGACATAACCCCGGTTGTCGTGGACATTTCGGACAAAAGTCGCCCGTCTCTACACGTTTGTTATGTTTCCTCCAACAGCACGCATCTTTTTCGTTTTAATCTGTTTGTTTCTGGGTGTCTTGGCAATTTGAATGATACGTGATAGTCTGATGGAGGACGCGGGAGACAATTGGCAATTTCCCGACTTGAAACCAATGCCCGAATAATATGTTTTCTGAAATCACACAAGGGCATTGGTTTCTCTCCAAATCTATTATATAGAGAGTGCGCGTTACATAGCATTGTACTAAATACATGCACTCCCAATTTCAAATACCACCTAAGGGTTTTATGTTCTGGGTTATAGTACGCCATCATTTGGTCGTGCTTATCTACGCCTCCCATATGTTTGTTGTAGTTAAGCACGACTCCAGGCTTGGCTTTTACATTATTATTGGCGGAAAGGTAATCCTGCCATTCACTATTGTGTTCCGTTGAAATCATTAGCACCTCTCTCCGGTCATTCCATTTCATTATACATACTCCTTTGTCATTATACATCGAGATTTTTTCATTTTTTGCTAACTTTTTTTAATATTTCTGGCGGATTACCTTTCCTATTAGAACGTAGGGTTCCAGTGACATGGGTATTAGAATCTACTAAATAATTTGCCAAGTCGACGGAGTTATAAAAATTATCCATATACACTGAGTGCCCTACGCCCAATTTCCCTTCTAATAAATCTTTCACAATCTTCGTTACATGATTTTTACCTCCTAATCGGGTATCGCATTTTCCCCCATACACAATCATTTTTATAACATAACCAAATTGATCTGTAAGTAAGTATAATTTTACGCCATATTTGTTAGCCTTTCCTTTCATAAATTGGCGGAAAGATAATCTACCACGCCACAATACAAGGGATTCATCTATACAGAGTACCTTGGCCGGGTAGTAAATATTGTCCATTATTTTATTAAACAAATTTACAAGACCTGAAATCTTATTTAATCGATTGTCTCCTGTAGTTTCATCATAAAAATTTATGCACCTTAAAATTAACATAAATCTGTTTCTTGACATATGACTACTGAAAAACTTAAAGTCAAACAATTCCTCGGTACTCCAGTAGTCCTCGTATTTATTGCATTTAATTGTTCCCATGTGGAATAACAGACCTAAAAATACCCTGAATTCCGAAATGGTTACATCCTTCCATTTCGTAATTCTTGCGTATGCATTATTGTTCGCTTCTATTAATCGTATGGCATATCTATTTATGTTGTTGACTAAAAAAACTAGAAAAGTGCTAGTAAACAACATATCGAAATATTCTTGAGGTTTTTCCTTCCTAGTACCTCTTAATCCAGATGTCTCAATAAATTCCGAAACACTAGACGTTTTTCGTGTAAAGCTCCAATTTGCACTAACACCACTTTCATTCCTGTTTTCATTTGGCGGGGAAGAATATTCTTCTTCTTCCGAATCTGACGAAGAAGAACAGTGACCAATTTGGATGTCAAACTCATCAGGAGAACCCTCCAAAAGACTGATCAGTTGAACTTCTGTCATCGTATTTTCACCTTCTATGAAAATAATAGTCCATAATTAATTATATGTCGATAATTAATTACAAGTGACTATTGTTAACTTTCTCATGGGTTTATAATCTGATTTTATGACAAGCTGTTTTATATTTACCGTTTTGTCACGAATAAATGCTTTCTATTCTATATTTTAAAAAACAAGTATGAGATTTGATTCAAAAAAATTAAAACAGTTTTACCGATAAAATGGGTTGAAATTTCACCCCTTTTAATATGTACACTTTATAGAATCCACCCTGTATATTTATAATAAGAGAATTTAACCTCCGTTTTAGACTATTCGTTTGCTCACAGACGGTTTAATAACGAGAATAACATATTTCTGTTACCATACATACAATACATAAATCTCAGGCTTATCTTTCCCTGACCGTACAACATTTAATATATGTATACATATTTACAATATTTTATTTAAGACTTACCGGTATATGCTGAAGCCGTCTCCAACATTGAGGTAAGATCGTGATCCATGTTTTCAACAGCCAGGTCAGTCGTGTGATGCTGGTTCGGAGCACAAATAGTCACAGCCGGGTCGTTCGTGTTAGGCAGGTTCGGAGTAAGGGTATGGATAGCCGGGTCAGTCATATTAAACGGGTTCGAAATACCAATATCCATAGTCGGGTTCATTGTACAAAGTAAAGCACACGCAAAACACAGAGACACAACCGAGATCTGGTTTAGACAACAGGCAAGCCAAGACTGAAGACTATTTTATTTTATACTATTGGCATAATGTAATAATAACTTCAAAGTGCTATAGCGGAACTTTCCCTACTCAGAACCAAGGGATTATCGGTCTATTGTCACTGAAGAATCGTTATCAGTAAGTTGCGGTCAGCTTTGTTATCGTTGCAGCTGCAAATTACACGACAAGTCTTAAGACTAAATTCACATTGTTTATAGGACTCGCCCTACACACAAACAAAGGATTATCGGTCAGGTGTCGCCGAAGAATCAGTGAGTCATTATGCAGCGGTCACATCAAAGCTTATAGGGAGAAGTTAAATTCTGTTATTGTAGCAGCTGCAGTTGACATGATAAGTCTTAAGACGAAATTCTCATTGTTTATGCGTGCTATTGTTTTTACAAACAAATAATTCGTTGCAAAATATTATTCTAGTTTTTTTTTATTTGCAACTGTATTGTTATCGCTACCTACTACTAAAGTTTGTTATCTTGGTTGCGGCTAAAATGGAACAGTGCCGTCCATTACCATTTAGTGCAGCAAAATGTGATAACTCAAATTAGATATAAAGAAATATGGACTTAGTTCACTTGACTTAAGGTTTGAAATTGATAAACACAAACGCAGTGCCGAATATTTACCTGCCTCCGCAAGCCATTTCACAACACAGTGTTGTGATGTTTAAAAGTATTGAGAATTAAGTTTATTATACATTTATTTGATACTATTACGTGATTTGCATTAACGCTAAAGGCTGGAAATAACAATGGAATATAAAAACGTAAGCAGACACGTTTAGTCACGACCTATACTTTTAGGGCCATAAAAGTAGACTTTCTAAATTTAACTTTATAAAACGAAATATAACCGATGATAGACATAGCCTTTGAGAGCAGAATCTGATAAAAAAAATATCATAATATCTATTTCACAAATAGTTGCGAACAAAAACATTTTAACGTCACAGTGACGTGATCGGTGTCTCGCGGGTGTTCCGCAATCACGTCAACGTGTTGTGATTGGCGCTGAATGGGTTAAGGACTCTTTACACTTTTACTTCACACCCGAATTGAAAAGTTCTTTCTTTTAATAAATATTAGCAAACAGGCACTTCGTATGTAGGTAGTACCGGCACATGCTTTTAAACGAATTGCTTCGCATAACAATAAAAACGCCTATACGCCCTTCACACATTCTAATGCTCGTAATGCGCCTTCATTTGTAGAGGGCCAGCACGCAGCGGAAATATTTTCCCAAATCCATACAGCCTTAAGGGTCTCATAAAGCAGCCGTTTTCCCCACGCAAAAGTATGGAAGTGAGATTTATGGCAGGGACTTCGGCCTGAACCCCGAGGCTTTGCTATGATGAATTGACACTTTTTCAGCGTCGTCTACAAATTTCAACTCCAATATACGCACTCTGAATTAATAATGAGAGGTAAGAGTTGTCGTTATGAGTTGGAAACTTTTAATGTCTCCAATGAACTAGGGCGTTCATAAATTTCCATTCGTGAGATTAGTGGCTCTTTCCTGGGAGTTGCGTCGCCTTACTACGTTAAGGTGACGTTTCTACAAACTTATTTAACGGCTAAAAATTGAAGCGTTTTTTATCACCTTTATTGGTAATTTACTTCGTTGAAAGAGGGTTCTTGCTGAAGCGTATTTTAATTTCACCCTCATTATGCCGTTTGTGGAAAGCTCACGTGTGCAGCGGGCCTACAAAAAGTATAAACACATTATAAACATGAACGGGGCCGCCATGGCCGCTCGTCACGGCATCTTCACTCGCATTTTTGCATACCAAATACAGCTTTGATTTGTAGCCCCCACCTTATCAGGCGTTCTTACTAGAAATGCTTTAGTAACCGGCAGCCCGGGAACGTTTTTGACAAAGCCACTATGCTAATTCGAGCGCCTTTAAATTTTTACACCATTAACAAACACTTTTCTACCACGATAAAAGTTGAAGGTATGAGTATAAAACAAATAACGTCTATCATACTATTTCGCAAACGCATGCTATAACTATAAGTAAATAAACGTACCTACTTACAAAACTTGAAAAGATATGAAATCATTAGTCGTTTCATAATTAATAAACATTGGAAACAGATAGGTAGATATACATCCATACAAGATTATCATGTCTTAATTCTACCTCTGGGGCTTTGGGCAATCGTCTAAATTATAATAATAAGCGGGCGTGAGCACTCCGATGGTCTGTCTTAATAAAGTCATTATAAATATCTGATACCTCGTGCGTCCGTCTATACGCGAAATGCCAAAGGGTTACGGCTTCCATATTGTATTATTATTGAGACATTAATACAAATGTGTAATATATTACCGGCTTGTCAATATTTAGACACACTCTGCTATATAATGTTCGTTTTAAGTCCAGAGCGTTTCAAACAGAAAACTCGTTTTCAGGGAGGGCCATTATTTTAATGAACGAACGAAAGGGCAAAGCCATAGTCGTGTCGATAGAGAAGCTTCTATTAAACAGAACCCTTAAATATTTATTAGAACAGAGCACAGTAAAGGCCTGTATTTTTGCAAGTAAAACAAACATTTGAACGTAGGCAACGAAACAAAATATCCTCGAGGCCGTAGCGGGTGATTTAAGCGGCCGGCAGCTAAACAATAGTGGCCTCGTATGAATAAAACGTATACAAATTTAATCAGAGAGAAATCTATTAGTAAAATGAGAAGTACGGAAGGGAGCGCACCTATACATATTCAACGAGGTGCTGCATCACGAACGGGCCAATTTATGCGGCAAGCCCTGAGAGTATCGTACTTCTGCCTCGGCCATATGTAAAACTGGAGTATTTCTTTGCCGGATCAGGTCGTCACCTGCTAAAGGCCTTTCTATTTTATACGTTATGGAAGTGGAAATTCAAATTGTGGTTTACTTGCGACACTGGGAGCGATTCTGTGTATTTTATTGCCATCTCTAACCTTTTGAGATCGTGGGTTAGATTTGAAAGTAGGAAGTGAGGCGATTATCGCGATCATAGATTTCACGATGGGTTTTGCCTTTGACCAATAATATATTTACCGGATACATAAACAATTGAAAACTTGCCTATAACAAGAATGTATGAGATAATGTGGTAAGGGAGTGGAGTATCTCACGCCACTGAGTTATTTATCACATACACATGTAAGCTATGAGTTTTTTCGAGCCTTATAAAGTTCGTAAGGAGGCAAGAGAAAAACCTGATAATTTTATAGGTATCTTGTCATTTATCACACAAATGTCTATTTATAGGGCTTAATGATTTTTTGTACCGACAATCTGTCACCAAAGTTACAAATTGCACGTCTAAAGCTCATCGTTCATTTCAAAAGCGTTGTAGTAATAAACGATCTTCGCGGTAGATATTTTCTCTGATACCTACTGAGCTATAGAAGGCATTATTGCCGACCGCCTAGTTCGCTCCAAGTTTCCTTTAAAGTATTAATCAAGAGTCGTGTAACGTTTACGTTTTTTTTAGCAAATGCATCTGTCGCTACGAAACTGTTTATTTAAGTTTTGTTAGGTACAGTCGGCGTCAAAAATAGCTCAACATGCTTATATTTCACATATCGCATGTTTTTCGTAAAGCTATTTTTAAGCGATTTTCAACTACTTACACTACCTTAGGTACTTAGCTTACCTTTACATACAGATTATTTTCAAATTGATAATGAGTTATTGATGGACAATATCTAATTATCATAATGTTTATTAAGGCACCAATCGTATATACCTGTTACCTATGAATGTTAAGGGTCCGGTAAGTATATAAAATATTGATTTTGTACGATAATCTAAATAAGTCGATCTAACTGGCTGAGAACCAATTTTAAATATTTAACACCGATGAGCCATACTCAAGCTTGAAGTTCATACATATAGGTAATGTTGATCTAAATGGCTAAGAAACCAATTTAAAATTTAAAATATTTAACCCCGATGAGCCATACTGAAACTTGAAGTTCATGCATATAATTGTAGCTCAGAGTATAAGCACTCCTGCATGCACTTTAACAGTAAACTCCCTATAACATATATATGGTAATCTTTCGTTAAACATGAAAGGTTGTCGAAACGATCATATCGGTAGCGACGACTTTATCTAGCCAGCCTAAGTGCCGAGGTCTCCCTTCGTAGTACATTTCTATATTAAACGAGGATCTTTGGCATTCTAGGATCTTGGCAAGTTATTACGTTCTACAGTTACTTCGACGAAACATGAACCGGCTAGGGGATGGTAGGTTGATATTGTTTTATTTTATTTGATATTAAATAAGCACTTTATGACAACGTTATAAAGTTTGTTTCAGCTTGACAGCAGCTTGTTGCTATTTTAAACGGGTCATGTTAAAACGATCGCTTTTAGATTGGGCACCTTAACTACCAACTGAATAACAACTAGGTACCTGTTCGATATTCGTGATACATTATATTAGCACAATTTTCGACATTACATTGTTATAATATGAGCTACAGATACCTAAACCTATACTTGTTTAATATGTTTCATTCGAAAATGTCGCGGGAGTCCGCTGGATGCGGGTGGCGCAGGACCGCTCACTTTGGCACTCCTTGGGAGAGGCCCACCTATGACCAGCAGTGAACGTCTGTCGGCTAATATGATGATGTGATGATGTTGGTGGTTCGAAAATGTTATGTGGTACAAAAACTAGTTCCTACACATTGGATTGATAGCTGAACTTAGATGACGACGACTGAAGCGTACTTATAAACATGTAAATAAGGTTATTCACTTACCAATTGCCTTTTTAAGAATATCTTTAAAATGTATATCATTTATCTGATACATCCGTCAAATACAGAGTGTTTTCAATTATCAGTCCGTTTCCTTTAACGGCTCCACGCACTTCCAAAGTCCATAATTTAAAATTTTAAAAGGTTACTATTTCGAGAGCGGTAAAAAATAGCTGCACAGACGTGCGGCTCCCGGGCTTCGAGTAGGCGACAAAAACATTATAAGGATATAGGTACTATATAAAACCAAGTTTTAATAAAACCCTTATTTGGTGAAAATAATGATCCGTTGACAGGTGTTTATTTTCCGTTTTTCATGTCCTAAAGCTAATGTTAACACTGGGAACCCACAAAGAGAAAATACATGTGCAATTATACATTCACATAATACATAATGTATTATTTTATATGTCATGGCGTTGACTCATGATTCTGGAAGTAAATAAAGTACTGAAATGGCAGCTGCCATAGGCACCAAACTTTGCAGAAAATGTAAGTACCTACCTAATTAATTTCGCAACATCACTTCTGCCTACAAGACACAAGTTAATGTCGCCTGCATCCAGTAATGTATTTCTTTTTGGTTCAGTGTTTTTAATGTTGAGTTACATTTCCGAGTCTCCACCTACCTTTTATAGGATCTCACCGATCTGCCCTTCGTTTTATAATACATGTAGTGCATATAATTTAAAATCTGCTTCAGTATGTCACATTTAGTAATCCCAATATTAGATTATGAAAAAACAATTAAGAACTTATGATAAATACAAAGAAAAATAATATATGTCGCAGATATTCGAATAGACTTTCCATATATACCTATAAGTGTAATATAACGTACGATTTACACAACTATTATATGCACGAGAGCCATTCCAAAAGATCCTTTTACTTTTACTCAATGTGAGACGCATTAGGTATCTAAGTAAAATTGAATTCAGACTACATTGTGTATAAACATTAAACTGAAAACTTATAAGGATCACCAGCACCTTATAAAACAATCGGCAGAGTCCAATTTAACTTTACTAGAAATCGTATTCAGATAAAATAAATAGCAATATAATACCGGCCTAGACATATTTGAATATCTTGGCGCGCATCGCATCGCATTTCCATTGTTACCTATGCCGAGTATGGACTTAATTAAGCAGGGGAGAATCTACTGGCGTTTGTCGTTTGTCCAATTTAAACCGAAATCAAAATATAAGAAAACATACAGAGAATTGGCCACGATTTTCTTTGGCGAGGTAGATGTTTTAATAGTTTTTGCTAAACGTTGTTTGCTGAATTTGTACAGGTACTCGTGTTCTTATTTATAAATTATATAATTGAACCACATAGACCTAATGATGGTAATTGACAACCCTGTAAAACCTTAGTTTTGCTGCCCAGTACGACTTTTTTCTTTGCTTTCAAAATATGTACACAACAATATGTTTTACAACGCTGTCTGGTAATATACACTTAGTTGACCGAGGTAAATAATTATGAAATTACTTAAAAGGAACTTTTCATTAGTTAGCACCGGAATATGAAGGCTAAAACTGTTTAACATTCGATATTGCAATCAATATGCAAATGCAAGAAAACAATTTAGACAGTCCGAATTGCATATGAAACAATAACAGATATAGGTACATACACATAGCTATTCTCCAGTATTGTATGTTTATTTGCTTTCAAATTTGGCTGTTGGGAAATCAAGATGGTAAACTTGTACCGGACTGGCTACTGTTTGGACCCCCGGGAATAATAAACTGATGAGAATTCGAACGGAGTTTGGGAAATTCAGCATCAAAATTTACTAAGAGGCTTTTCGTTAAGGGTGCTGTGTGTCGAGTTAGTACAACTGATTGGTAACCACAATTTGTATTAAACGATGAGAATGCTTTAAGTCAAATTTTCTTACACAAATCTTGAAGTTTTACCACCGGCATTGACATATGTATTCATTAACGTGGAATACTCAATTACTTGGTTATTATAACGCCGAAGGGGAAATCCATTTAAAAAACAAATACCTACAGAAATCAATAACTAAACCAGATGGTAAAATTCATCAACAGCAATTGGACCTGGAGCTTAATTTGTAGGTAAAAGCCCATATAAATACCTACCTCTCGCAAAAAAAACGGATGCAGGTCAAAACAATAATCACTACCTACTAGGTCGGCATTAACTTTTTTCCTTATGTTTTTATAATGCTTATAGTCAATAAAGATGAGGAAAATTTTAATAGCAAAAAAAAAACTGACTGCGCACCAAAAAATAGGTACCGACTTGCACACACATTTAACAATTGCACATCAAAACGAATTTTGATGAAAGATTAAATTTTACCTTCGCAAATCGGTTACTAACTTAGGTTGTTAGGTTTTTTTTACGTGCTTATATGCTAGATAAATCATGTTTTTACAGAGTAGGTAACGCCGTATTCCAAAGCACTAATTGTAGATTTTAATGTCAAATAAAATAATTTATAGAATGAGGACTTTTTTCCGTTATACTACGTTAGTTAAGTCAAGTTGCAATGTTAACATTATGGCCTTATATGGACGTTGCATTGTGTTGTAGTTACTTTCAACCGCCACGGTACAACTACATAAATCGTTCAAATAACTCCTTTACACGCTCTGCCGATTGCAAGTGTTAAAATGGCATAAATATCATTCTGTTATCCAACCTTTAATCAACCTCTACATGATTTATGTAAAGGCTATTAGGCGTATTTATGATTATGATGATGATTATAAGCGAAATTATAACATTGCTAAGAGACAAGAATAAATGCGAACGTTTAACACATAATAGAAAACTAGATGAAGTAGAAACGGCGGCAGACATCACTTAGATTTATCCAGCGATTAATATAACTATTTATGTACAGCACACATGTTTTACAACACGCTGGCATACGGAGCTGTAATAGCTTATATTACGCCGTGGGAGTAGGCGTAATGGATTTTCTTCTTAAATTGTATCTGTCACTCATGCGTTAATTCAAGAATCCTACAAACTTTCGAACGCAAATAGGTACCTATAACGTGTAATATAATCTTCATTGATCATAGCAAGTATAAATTAACCAAAATAAATATTAATATTTTTCCTTAGGTACCTAAGTTATGTTTGTGTATTAGGTATGTTTTTACAAGATTATACCTACTAAAATTATGATACTTTGGCCAGTAAAAATCCGTTACCTATTATAAAATAATTTCCTGTCTTAATTTTTCTTTAAAGTAAATATACAATACAATTACCTATAGGTACGTTGGATATTATAACAGTGTACCTACAGGTATACGCACATAATCATGTTTTTATATGGCACACACAATAAATATGTGTATGTATACTTTTCATTATGCATAATTAAATTAAATTCTTAATATGATTATTACCATAACGATCTCATTAACGCGCCACTAAGGAATGACAATTTACTGCAATTTTTATTGAAATGGCCAAATTCCCACATCAATTATACATATAATGTCGGTAATTTAGATCGTTCATTAAATGTACACACATACAAGCACCCCATTTCACACTTGTTCGTGATATTAAAAGTATGTGTTATGTTTTCGTTATTAGTGGGTCTGTGAGCAGAAGTAGCCGAGTAGGTACCTACTCTTTAAAAAAAGTACATTTCAAAAACTGAATCGATATAAAACAACTATATTGTAACTATCGAACCTACTCACAAAAATTCACGATAATCGGTTGAGAAATACGACCTGTAGAAGAGAACAGCCGGACATACGAAAGCATTTTTGGCCAAGTTGAAACGGAGAACTACGATCGCTTCGCTCGCACGTTCGAAAAATAAAGTATCACAGCCAATAAATAAAGGTAGGTAGGTAAGTAAGTAATGCATTATTGATCAACTGATTGGAAATAAACTAACTGAATAAGTACATACATACGTTGCACTACTTATCGCAATCTTTTGTGTTAACAATTCTAATTAAATATTTGAATGTGTTTTTCTCCAGAAAAGGAACTGTTAATTATAATTGTATATAATACTCTGCATTCAACAAAGACAAGTTTTTCTACAGCGAAAACCGCCTGGCGCGATTCATAAGTGGACAGCGGGTAATCGCCAGGATTACTCCATTTTACGTCCAAGACAAACGAAAAAACAACACTCAGTGAAATTCTCTGCTTCTTTATCTCGAAAAGAACATTTTCATCGTATCAGATTCATCATCATCATCATCATTGGCCTTTAGCATCTATAAAAGATGATTTAAGCAGCGTCCAATCAAGTGCGGCACTTACGTACGTGGCTTGTCAGGCCAATACGAGAGCGACAGTGACGCCCGCAGATATGACATGTAAATGTCATACACAGTGCCGTTGGAGGCGCAGCAGCGCGCTGGTGCCTCAATGCTCGTTTTTGGGACAACAGGTCAAACCAGGCGATATCATGTAGTGTCACGCCTTCATTACCTTCATATAGTGTCTTACTCCAAAGGTCTCGGTCCTGAGATTGCCTTTCCCAATTCACGGGGTCGATCTTGAAGGACAACATATCAGATTAAGCCCTTAATTTTTAATCATGTCTTCAATCATTTTTTTTCAATCTATGACGCTCTTTTTAAGCTCTTTTTAAGTATATATATTGAAGTTCATAAGAGTAAGAATGAGTGTATCGTATTTTTGTGATTTGGAGCAAATGTGGTATGTATACTGTAAATAATTTTCATTGCATTGTGATAATGGTGGCCTATCTAAATATGAATGAACGAACAATACTATTATATACTAGCCTAACCTAAAGTCACTGGGGAACATTTTATTCGACGGCAGTGGACTGAAAATATTACGAGCGAGCACGACTCTTACAAATATATATTATTTCATTCCTGCAGGACTATGGATTCCTCAATGGGCTGGTTCCTCAAGTATCGCATATGGAATTATAAGCGATACTTGATAGAAGGACAAACCCCCACTTTTTCTCACGTCTTACAAAATCAGAATGAAAGAGAAATCAAAGTGCAGATATGTCCCTTATTGTGTATATATAAATCAGTCAAATACATGTGACCGATACATCCGTCCGTGACATCCTAAGGATCCGCACGCATCGCCGTCGCCCCTAACTGGCGCCCTACGACCGCCGCGCACTTTACTGCAGGGATATAAATTTAACGCTTACGTTTCGCCTCGCTCCGCTAGTTTAATTAAGCGTGCCCATTGTCTGCATGTGCGTAAAGACGTCCAATACGGTCTGTTGTTCTTGGACCACTAGATACCATTATCTAGTCTACTCCCATTAGGTAATGTAGGATTAAGCTGACACTTTTGAGGTTATCTGTATATAAAGCAAGCCGTAGGAACAAGGAACGAAGCATTTTAAACATCTTTGTCGAAATAAAATGAATGTTTTTCAAGTCTTTGATGATGTAATATTATCGGAATCGCATGAAATGGCTTCTTATATTCAGTCACCCCTATTGGCCACCAATTATCTACTGAGTAACTCGTGGCCACTGGCAACTACAGAGTTTTGTCATCTGTATGTTGCCGACATTTAACTTTTTTCACTATGGGCAGCAACAATAGCACCATCGCTATCAACGTGCATCAGTGCATCCTAAGCAGCGCCTTTAAAAACCTAATGAAACTAGACTACAGTAACGAAAATGCAACAAGGAAGTCAAAAGAATTACGATCAAGACAAATGAGTGTGACTAAAATTTTAAATAACTAGCAAACAGATTATTCACAACAGCAATCCACATTGGGTGCGTACAATTCCTGGTCAAAATTGCGCAAAACAATAAGTCAAAAAAAAAATTCGCTAACACGGTTAATTTGTACCGGTGCTCCCTACACGGCAGTGAGATTAAATTTTGAAACGGGTGACGGCCATATTATTTTTTCCGGAGACAATTCGGTTTCATCATCCGGACGCCGGTGTGCCTTATCGCCAAGTTTATTTATGGACTTGCCTGAATATTGTACGCGTTTTAGACCCCTAAGTAAATCATGTTAAATTTGTCTATTAAGGTGAGTTTTTTTCACCCCAACACATTAAAATAAAATCACAATTAGGCAAGACTTACCAAGAGATGGTACCTACTCCGGAAAAAAATCTCAATTCAATCACTTCACTAACGCCACGTGTTTCGCTCCAAAGCAAACTAAAGCTGTGGGTTCGGACTTCAAAGGTGCCAAATGCATTTTTTAACAAACGCAACTTTCTCTCAAACAATGGCGGGTTTTGTCCACTTGTGCAACAAAACAAACTCTCTCCCACTTTTTGCCCTCCCGCAACTATGGGAACAAAAAAACTAAGTGATTGCACTTTAAAAAACTCAGTAACTGCACAGACAAGCTATCCGATCGGTCGGACCATCATGACGCTACTAAAAACGGTATTTCTTTATCCGGAAATCTCTTAACGAGGTTAGTTTAGGCAAACTTTTGTGATGTGATTTTTTTTGTTCGCTTTATTTGGGTCCATGTGAGTCCGTTTGTTATTCCCCTTCAAGAATTCAAAGTGAAGGGTTACGCTGTTCTCGCAGCTAAAAGGTGCGCAGGAGCGAGCGTGACGCAACGATTTTGTTAATGTCTTCATATAGCCGGACGAGAACACGTTTGGAAAATAATTTGAATATCAAAATGCAGATGGCTTCTTTCCGAACCTCGGAGCGCTGAGCTACAAGTTAATTAAGGTTAGCTCATCAATTAACTTATTATCAATACCTCTACGTTCATTTTGCAGATTAAGTTATAAATAGTTATTATATTTATTTGAAAAGGTTTTCAAATAAAACAATAAAATATCTATAATTATGAAATTAACTACCTGTATACTTACATAGGTTACATAGGTACCTACATATCTCCAACTTCTTTTGTGAATGTTTCAACAATGTAATTAATCCAAGATATGCAAGAACCGCCCAAGACCTGGCCAGTGTAAGACGTGCTCCCTGGTAGGTAAGTGTTAAGGAAGAAAAGTTCCAGATACATATAACTGACATACCTAACTATACAAGTCAGTATATGCCGTGAGAATCTCTGCAAAATCAGGCCATGATTAGTTAAACCATCATTACAACTATAGTTATCATGTGATAAAATTATTTCATTTCATTTTTACATTAATTACCTACTGTGCAGTAATATAGAATGTGTTTAGTTACCTACATTCCAATAAAACCTATAGACCCTATACAATGGACAAACCATGACTACAATGCATAAATCGTTTTCAGTCAAACGCCATATATCCGAATCTGGGACGATGCATTCGTTCAACGAACGGATTCACTGAGCGAAACACCCAAATTTATTGGGTTAGTAGTTGCCCTAGGTCGATAAAACTGCCGTGCCCGCAACGCCGTAACTCCACTAAACTAATCGAAAAAAAAACGACTTCACGCGTAAAGAAACAGAGTTCACTTTCCCTTGACGCCCCGTTTGACTGAAAAGAGCTAGCAATACGCAGTGCAATTTTGTGATATCTTTTTCACTCTTTCAGCCTCGGCGACATACGGACGTTATAGTGCCGAATTAGCATATTTATTGCTAGTTACACGACAAAATAAATTTATCTTAGCCCATTGGGTTCGCGCGGAACCACGCTTATTCAGAGTTTCAGGGTTGGTTGGTTAGCGGCGAAGAGCGGATGGCTTATCATTTGACTTGCAAGTTTACAGCGTTAATGACTCGTTTGTAGTTGGCTTGCATGGCTTTGGCCCTATTATCATATTAGAGATAATGGGACCAAGTTACGTAAATTACCTACCTAAACGTTCAATCTGTTGGCCAATTCAGTTGCGTAACCTACGACATCTTTTAATCAGTGGTTTAAAACATCTTTTTTGATACAAAATTTGGCAGATATTTTCATATCCTATTTAGGTATCTAGTTATTGATCTATTAGGTATAAGTAACTCGTACCTACTATTTACCTACTTCAAAATCAATTGCATACCTAAGTTGCATTACGAAAGCTCAATTGATAGACCCATTTTTTGTAATGAAAAAAAACGAGATGTACCTACCTTCCTATTTAGAATATCTAGTTTTAGATCTATACATATAGTTAGGTACCCACCAGTATTACTTATTCCCAAAGGATAGTGAAATACAATCGACTAAATCCCATTTAAACAAAAATACCTACTTTAGTGGTCTCTTATGACACCCAAGGGAACATAATAACTGAAATACCTACAGTGATTATTCGGTGTTGTGCTGTTTTCAATAAATAACTAGATATTTTATTTATACGTTCAGGATAAACTCTAGTGAACAAACATGTTTAGGCAGATAAATAAATCAATCCCCACATCTGTCACTTCAGTAAATTTTATAACCTATGTATAAGTATATTAATCATTTATATATAGTAATATCGAATGCTTGTAAATTTATACAGTAGATCAGACCCTAGATATTTACACGGTGGAAATACATACTCAGGATATCAACTTTTATAATTTTCCCGGAACCCCCATTCGAGAAACAGGCTCACACTTGACCCTTTCCTTCTACACATATTGTAGTTTCCGGTTCATGATAGGCGGGTGTGGCTCTAGCTTTAGGGAATCCCGAAGTATCAATTTTATTTGTTTTATGTGCGTTTACTTACTTTTCGCGACACATTACGGAAGTATGAGAATGTTAATATTTCAAAAGACTATATACCTACCCATTGTGTCTGCTATAAGTTCCTACTGTAGGTAACTTACTCAATTTTGCATTAAGTTTTATTATCTATGTGTGGGATTAGATCCAGACACTTGACGACTGTGTGTGTGTGTTTATCTAAATAGCTAGGTCAGCGATTCATAGGCATTCAAGTTTTATAAAAGTTGTTTTAAAATTGTTCGTTAACAAAATAACCTGTTCCTCTTACTGAGTAAAATACAATACCAATTTAGTAGATAAATATATTAACTCCTTACCTGAAACAAGACAAAACAATCATTAGTATTCATATCAATAGTTCGTAAAAATTAAAACATAAATTATAAAATCACAAAAGGAACAATTTCGATCCATCAGTATAAATGGTTAGCGCTACCTGCCCTCGCATATACGAAGTCACAAACACATACGCATCGTAAACGCCTCTGACGAAACCGGTCCGAACGCCGACGGCATACGAATGTATTTCCTAACAACACATCTTCCGTCTTTCATCGGCGCCAAAACATCACATAAATTTATCTCGCTCGTGCCCTCCGAAGCAACTTCACGGCGTACGAGCGCTGGCCAATCAGCGCGCGCCGAGCCATCGCCATATTGAGAACGGCGACAGAGCTGCCACCTGGACGAACTAATGCGAAAGTAGTGACGCTATGTTTTCCGTATTGTTTTGCGTGATTTTACTTGATTTTAAAGGTTTTTCTAATATATTCTGTGTGAAATCAGTGTCTAGGTGTGTGTATTAGTTAAAGTTAACAAAATTTCCATGTTTTGCCCAAAATTGGTGACGGATCGGTAATATTATTGAAAGGACGCCGCTCCAAGGAGCCCAAAGCTAAGTTCGGATCGTGGAATGCTTTATTATAGAAAACCTTATATTTTTCAAAACCAATAGCCTTGATATATTTGTTATCGAATTTCCAGATGTTCATACTTTATTTACCTACCTAGATATTTATTTACTATTTTCATTTCCGATTTTGAGGTTATTTTCACTAATTACTGAATCATTCAGTACATTTTCGGTTATAAAATCAATGACGGCGACGCTAAAACAATTAATTTCATGGATTATTAATGTATTTAGTTAAAATAAATAAGTCTTTTATGTTGGTATCTTATAAGAAATACCGGCTGATGATTTCATTGTGGTAAACGCACTGTAAAAATCATCAGTAAAATATAGTAGTTTTACTGAACATTAATAACTGTTATTTCTCCAGAAAATAAGAGTAAAATGTAGGTTTTAGTAGGTAATAATACTTACTGATCATAAAGATTTCTGACCGCCATATTTAGTCTTGACATTATTTAACCTAAAACTTACTTTTTCAAATACCAATGGGCACAAATAATAATATTCCATCAGGTAGAAATTAATAAAACTAGTTTTTACGCAAATAAATCATGTTAAAAGCGTTTTTTAAAACATTTTTATCGAAAAACATTCTTCGAGTTCAGCCGCCGACGGCGCATGCGTGAAATCAAGTCCGCCTCTTCAGACTTAAGGCCATTCGTTATAATGGAAATGCTTCTTTATTACCTATTTATATACGGTAAGCTCTTAATTATGAAATAATGCGAGTAGCTAGTTCTTCGTAATTTAATTAGACTTTCTTTAGGTGAGATATTATTGGAGAAAAAATATGGTCATACCTACAGGGATGACAATATGAATAGCCCGTCCTGTATAATAAGGTAATAAATTTGTATTCTCTTTTTTATTTATTAATTAAATTATCTGTCACAAGTCACAATAAGTACCCGCAATTTTGCAGTAGGTAAAGAACCGCTTTTGCCACTAAAAGAAAAACATTCAAGCTACCATTTCATTCAAAAGTTTTTATTAGCAGCACATTTTATTCAAGTCGTCGGACTAAAATCAAAGGTGCAGATAAAACTTGGAGTGCACTCGGCGCGATATTGTAGAAGTTGGGCGTCGCTACTGAACTGAAGTGGAATCTTAAATAGGACGACGTCGTACAATTGTACCAACATACCTACATACCTAACTACAGTGAAGAATGTTCGTACATCTTTTAAAATAATTGTGCGGTAAAGGTTACCCACCGTTTCCCATAATTTTATGTGGAGCAGAATACTTTTTTTTACTTTTTTTTTATTCAGAAGTGTTGTCGTTTTAAAAACTAAAATTGCGTTGGTTAATTTATTAATTAAGTAAATTAAACAAATTGTGCGCATCATTACAACAAATATTCCTCTAGATGTGAGTAGGTCCAATTTTTTTCTAAATTATGCCCCAAAACGTGGTAGTGTTTTTAGTTCAAAATAATAAATCAGCCTATATTCGTCCTACCGCTGGGCACAGGCCTCCTCTCATGGATGGGGGGAGTTAAAAATATAATTTAAAAAATTACTACCGCAATTTAGACGTTAAAGATGTAGTACCTGCGTAATTTAAATAACAATAAACATTTAAATAACCCCGCTGAAAGGCATTCGTTAAGCGCTTCCGCACTAGAATTGTAGAGATGCTAACTATTTATACAGTGCACCGCTTGCATTACACAGATAAAATACGCTGCCAAGTTCTTGGGGCAAAAGAAGCGAAACGAAACGCGAGATTTAGTGTGGAAATTTTGGAAGTAAGCCGGGACTGCGTTTGTGGTGGCTTACATTAATCATGCGATGGAAAAATACCCCTGGCGACTTACGATGGAGTTCCGCTGGACGCCATGCTGTATTTAGGTACATTTCTAAAATATTTATGCCCCGAGCAACGGTTTTTGTTGTTCAACTGCCAGGTTTAAACTTGTTTAAAGAATGTGCTATTCATTTGTCGCAGTACAAATTTAAGAGAGTAATTTATAAAACCTTTGTTATTAAACTATGAATAAATCAATTAAAAACAGGCGCACAGGCTCAATACAAATACAAACAAAGCTGTAAATCCGTCCAAAAATTAGCTAAGCACATGTTAAACATTCTAATTTGTACTAACGAGCCGGACCTAAGCCTACTTAAACAAATTTACAGCGATCGTTTCTCCTGAAGGTGACCCAAATTACCATGAAAAAAGTTTAACATCCCTTTATTTCAGAACAAACAGAGGCTGTTCGGCGGGAATCCCGTGTAATCCGACCACTTATCACGGGTGCAAAATGCAAATTCGAGCGGGACCGTTGTACGCAGCATTACGAAAATACCCCGAATAGGCACGTCAGGTACCTATATTGTCAAAGTTCGCCGGCGATATCAAAGGATAAACAGGTTAATCTCGGGCCGAAACTTGCGCGAGGTGAGCCTATTCGCTATTAACTCGAGTAAGTGTTATGTTTTAAGTGTTATAACTTATGTGCTTGGTTTTAAGACAATTAAATCAAAGAACAATAACTTGCCATTACTTTTAGAATAGAAAAGAATAGAATATAATATAATTTATTTCAGTATAAGTAAAGGAGCACAGTAATACATTACAGAAAATAACGAAAACAATGGAAGAACTTATCAGCTAAATGTAAAGTAATTACTAACCCATACTGAAAAAGGTGAACACTCAGTATAATGTCAGGTGCTACTAGAGCACATGACGCTGGTCTTCCGTGAACACCAGTAGGGAGCGCAGTTGCGCGTAGCTGCTAGCAGAATCACAGAAATTCTGGCGCTAACAAATACGACAATAGGTACGAAGCGGAAATGAAGCAAGTGAAATTTCATAAGAAAATAAAATAAATAAATAGAATAGTGTGGGAAATTTAATAATACATACATATATATATACCTATTCTTTCTTCATCATTCAAGTATGATAAAGTATAATGTAAAAACACGAAGTGAAAGTTCAACCCAGAATCTAATTACCCAGAAGTAAATTTTTGCTTAGAGAGAATATAACTTTTTAGTTTAACTTTAAAAGATTGCAGCATAGCTTGCTTGTAAGGTGGCGGTATATTGTTCCAGCATTACGTAGCGGCGTACTTAAAACTGCCACGAAATGCTGCGATTTTGTGTTTTGGGCACGTGAGAAGAGTAACTTTTCATGATACATTGGACAAATATCTAGCTTAAATGATGATTCAGCATATATAGGTACGTAACGTTAAGCTTTCTTCAAACAGATAGGTAACACTATTTTGCTAAACTTTTATTGTTAGGATTAGTGTAACCAATAACAAATGAAATAAATGAATTTTATTCTGCAAGTAGGCCGTAATGGCACCTTTACAAGTAAAAATTCAACTTTTCTGAAAAAGAAGACCACTGTCAAGAAGAAACGCCGAAACAAAATCAACATTCAGTCACTCAGAAAGTCAATTTAACTTGAGTAATTCTTTTGTATTTAGATTTTAATCATGTTATAGGTTCTATACCGACCCGGTGTAGTGACGACCGGTTAGCCTTGTGGGTAGTGACGCTGCCTACGAAGCTGAAGGTCCTGGGTTCGAATCCCGGTAAGGGCAAATATTTGTGTGATGAGCATGAATATTTATTTCTGAATCTTGGATGTTTTCTATGTATTTAAGTATTTATATATATTATATATATCGTCGTCTAGTACCCGTAACACAAGCCTTATTGAGCTTACTATGGGGCTAGCTCGATTTGTGTAAGATTGTCCCTTAGTATTTATTTATTTATTTATACCTATTATTTTGTGGGAGGATCTGTGGTATTGGTTGAGTATCACAGAAAGGAGCAGCCTGAAAATCAGTGCCGTAGCCGCCATACTGTTACAGTATGCTTAGCTTCATCCTTTTTGCTGGCACAGTACCTATCTTTTTTATATTCTTCACTACATTTTGAGTTGTGTGCCTATGCAAATAAACTATGTTCTATTTCTATTAATATGTAGTGAAATTACGTTCGTTTCGACGTCACACTACAAGTATTTGGAGTTAAATCTATACATTAATTTTCGATTTTAGCAAGTCACATTTATACAATTTTCTACGGAGCCATTTCAAAGTAGCTTACAGAAAACTCTCATCCACACGTTCCCTCGACGCCAAAGAAAAAAGCGGTAACTGATTTTTCGCATTCACCGATAATGAACAAAAGCTAGCGTGTACAAACGCTGTTAGCACTTGCGCACTTTTCAATTCACCCCTTCGAGTTTATTGATTGGGTTCTGAGAAAAACTTGGCACGCCTTTATGTCAACACGTGTTCTAGGCGTGCATTCAAGTCATTACATGATAGTAATGTCGAAGTTTAACGCCGCAAATCAGCTTAACTCGCTAGATAAATATTTCAGACGCTTTTTTTAAATGTGATAACTCTGACACTGTTCTGTTTAATGAGATAAAACGAAATGTGAGCTTCTAAAACATTCTCCCTGGCCTGTCTTGGAAAATAATGAAGTACCTAGCATGTTTATAACTTGTAATAAGCATTGAAATATTAGGCTATAAAAAGCTTAATCACTTCGATAAAAAAAACGATCATTCGTTGAATAAATCTATAAACAAACGTTGCATTCGGTTTAACAATCACTTTACAAATGTTGTATGGGCACGTAGGTATGAAACAGTGCGATGCCCTTTACTCCGCGTGTTGCGTTATATTTCCTCCAACCAAAGTTTAAGCGTGCTCTACCGAACCTCTCGGAACAAGTCTCCACACACAATAGGTATAAATTAACCCTGGAATACAAGCCACAAAATTTATTAACCGTGAGTAGCATGTGACCTGAATTTAAAACGACGTGTCAATTTAAATTAATAAACCCGATTACAGCGTTGTATCATGTATTGTTTATTTAAAAAAGCAACAGGTTATCGCGGGTTCACAAAAATACTTGTCTTCTGATGATATGTAATTGGTAAACGAAATGGCTACATTTGTAAAAAAACATGTTACTATGTGGTATAAATACATCTACTAAATTTAAAAAGGAGAAAAATGTTATCGCTTGCAAAAAAATACTGACTCTAAGTGTAACAATTGTACATCAAAACTGAATTTTGATGAACATAGTATCTATTTCAGCTATGCAAATCAGTGTTTTTTAGGTTGTTAGGTTTTTTTCATGTGCCTTTACAAATAAAATAAATACTAGCCATTAAAAAAAAACTTAATGTACCTAGTTGACATAATTGATTTTCATAATTGAATGACTTAACTCGCATATCAAACTGGTCCAAAGAGAATAAACTACCGATGCATATAGCAAAATGTAAGCACATAAAGTTTACTAAAAAACAATTACCGCTAACCACAACGTATGCCATTGACGATGTACCCCTACAGGAAGATTCACATATTAGGGATTTGGGTGTGATACTGGATAAAGGGCTCTCCTTTAACCAACACGTCGATCACATAATCAAGCATGCTAATAAACTTCTCGGTTTCATATGGCGAAACTGTAAAGCATTTAAAAATATATCGGCTTTAAGGACTGCTTACTTTGGTCTGGTTCGCACTCAGTTAGAGTACCTATTGCTCAATTATTTGGAACCCGTTTT
Source organism: Epinotia demarniana (assembly GCA_945867215.1). NCBI lineage: Eukaryota > Metazoa > Arthropoda > Insecta > Lepidoptera > Tortricidae > Epinotia > Epinotia demarniana. Next base: position 9,419,535 of record OX244261.1, read on the forward strand.
ATAAGTGTCACATAGAGAGAAAAGAATAAGTAATGAAACGATTTATATTCTTTCTCTCTGTGCACCAGCGAAAAAAAACGCGTGTTGAAGTCCTACAAAGACTGGTTGAAATATTTTAATATCATTTCTCTTGAGGACTGCCGCTGGATCTCCGAACAAATGTTTCTTCAAGGAATTCTTTTAGGAACGCTTGACTGCCCACAGCTATTACGAACTATCAAGAGGACCGTCCCGCGACAGCACACTCGTCGAGCTAACTTTCGACCTTTGTCAACTAGTACGCACAGGACTAATACTGGATCCTATATAGGTATAGTCTAATACCGAGAATTTTTAATGAGCATAATCTACTATCTAAAAAAAACAGGGTTGATATACTGAACATGTCAAAAAGTCAGCTCGAAACATATCTCTGTAAACAAGCTGTGCCATAAGCCATAAGTCATAATCTCCAAGTTTAATGTTAACTTTAACCTTTTACCTTTTTAAATTTGCCTTTCTGCATTGTTATATTATAATGTTCCTAGCCTTCTTGCAAGTAAGATCTTAAGTCAAGTCTCAAGTAGCTAACTTTACATTTAGTGTAAATGTAATTATAGGTATAATTAGTATAAACGTAATTAGTTTTTACTATGTTTAATGCATGCCGTGTTTGATATAAAAGACGCGAGCCCCTTTAAGGGTTCTCTTCCAGCTAACCTTTCAGCAAAAACATGTGGAAGATGACGACGGACAAAATTGAGAGTTTTGTACTAAAACTGAAAAATAAAAACAAATAACAATGTAATAAGATTCAGCTGCTAAAAAGGTATACATAATAGACAAGTTTTCATCCACCGTATCGCCGTCTATGCGTAACCTCGCGCCAGGAGCTTAACACCTGTTTGCAAGCCGCTTCGCTTTCAGCACCTGCTGCTGCACCGAATTCATACCGTGAGTTATTGTGATCAAATTAGGAAAGGCATTTAGGAACGTAAAGTCTGGTTCATTGCGTCTGATGTCTTGTAATATAGAACCTTCTTGAGCCTTAACGCCTAACTACCTACTGATGATTACGTTAATCTTGTTATTTATTTTATAATTATTATGCGTGATGTTGGTTAAAAAACCTTTGAGGAAAAAGCTCTGACAGGTACTTACATATAGATTAACTAGCTTCTACCCGCGCCTCCGTCTGCGTGGAACTCATTTATATCGCAGCTCCATACAAACTTTTACCCCTCCATTTCATCCTCTTAGGCATCCCAAATTTCGGTGATAAAAACTATCCAATGTCACACACCATCCCTTCAACTATCTCCACTTAAAAATCACGTAAATTCGTCGCTCGGCGACGGACAAACAACAAACATCACACACATATACTTTTCCATTTATAATATTAGTATGGATTTACCTACCTATGCAGTTATATTATAACCTCATGGTTATCGTTATACAAAGTAAGGAATAGTGTCAAAAAGCCTAATTAGTCTTCCAAACCCAACGCTATTGCCACTCCAATCCGTCATAACTCAGCCAAATCGCGACTGTTTACGCGATCCCAAATCCCGCCGCTTTCAAAACGAGGCGTTAATAAGATTATAACGGACCTCTATTTGCGACTCGAATTCCATTGCAATCATATCTCAGCATCAGTGCGTCTCCGTTACACATGGCTATGCGGTTACGAGAAAGAGAGGTGTACCTACAGGAACACAAACGATTCACTATCAGTACAGCGTACAGTTTGAAATATTTAAGAATTCCCGTATATAATGTAAGTATTGGGTAAACTATGACTAGTTAGTAAAAAGCCGTTACTTTCGATTTAGTTCACACATAAATCAATGAGTTAATGTAAAGCGTTGTTAAAAATAGCTTGAAGAGTGTAATAAAGTGTTAAAATAATGTTACCGGGCTTATCATATGGAATAACTAATTAGATGTAGATAATATAATAGTGTAGCTGTAGCAAATAATGTTTCCAATTTATTGACCGTGGACAGGATGTAATATAGGTAAGTTTTATTAAACAAAGTATCTAAATTGGGTAGATCCGCGTTTTTGAAGGTTGCTAACTAATTTGATTTTTAGATACGAAGATCATTCCTCTATCAGACTTATAATACTAAGTACAGTATATGGATACTATAGTATTATATTATAAGTAAGTAGGTAGTGTTAGTATGGACTACTATTATTAATGCGAAAGTGTGTGACTGTCTGTCAGTCTGTTACCTCTTCACGCTTAAACCGTTCAACCAATTTAAGTAGATGAAATTTGGTATAGAGGTAATTTGTGTTCCGGGGAAGGACATAGTTTTTATCCCGGAAATCCGCTTAGAAGGTGAAATGGGGCGTGCAAGTTTGTATGGATACCATATAAACGAATCGAACGAGGCAGAAGCTAGTAGGTAATACTATAATAATGGCGTAGCCATTCAGGGATTTAGAATCTGAACTTTAGGTACGAAGAATGTTGAAATTAGTAATTACTTATTCGTTATACATTCCAATTTCATCAGGTCATTACAATTTAAATAAGTATTACCCACTAAATGACTCGGAAAACATATGTGATTGACAGATGGCTATCTTCCGATGAATAATTAATGAGTAATATGATAATTGCGTCACTGTAACAGACATCAGTGGGTGTCATATAAATCACAATCTATCGACGTCAAATTAGATATTATGTCCCGAAGTAGGCTTACCTACTAAAGTCTTAACTTTAGAATAGTTTTAGAATGAGCTTTAGATATAACAAGAATATTATTTTGAGAAAAAAAACGTACAATATTATTATTTATGAATAACCTGCTGTTAAAGGTTTAACTTTCGATCGGCAAAAGAGGATTCTTTTAATTGTATGTAATTATTTTTAACGTCATTTTTCACTATGTCGACCGAGTTTGCACAAAAGTTAAAAAGCAGGTACCTACCGACTTATGTAGATGACTTATTGCCAGATGCCTCACTATACTTAGAAAACTACATGACAGGAGAGGAATGAAGCACATCCTAAAGTCAGATCGTATTACCATGATACAATTTAAACCCCGTCTCATTATCAGATAATAACAAATCGTTTAAGGGCCTACGTACACACCGGGAAATGAGCGAGCGTTAAACCTGCTTATGCGAAAGCACGGGCACACAAATCTACTTAACGTACGCGGGTAATGTACCTAAACGTATTTACAAATTTACAATATTTCTGTTGTTATAAATTTGCCCACTAAATTTGGCCTCTTTAGCCCAGGTGAACGCATATCTGCATATTTATGTTGCAGGGAAGCCTCCTTAAGGGGCCTGGGTTTAAAAATGGAGGGAAATGCTGCGTTTTTTCACCGCAAGTTTTAACAAGATCCGCGTTATTTATACTAGGGAGGGATCGCGGAGATTTATCGTTAACCGTGACTGATCAGAGGAGTTGGTTTAGAATACGGTTGAGCCGAATTTAAATTGGCTGTTTTGTAGGAGCTATATCAGCGGAGAGCATCGTAGATATCAGTTTTCAAAATGGGGTCTCAGTCGCTTTGAGCCCGAAGATTTTGAGATTAGGTTAATCCGAAATACATTCAAATGTATCATGTCAGTTAAGTAACATCGTGAATAATATTTATAACAATGTTATCATGACCTGCAGGTCTATTAAAATACAGGCACTAAAATAGAATCTGGCAATAAAATCATAAATTATCACCATCAAACAAAGAATACAAAGAAATGACAGGGTTAAAAGCCACCCATAAACATTAGAAACTGATAAGCGCTTATGTCACAACAATTAACTCTTATCTTTGGATCGTTCATCAATCACTATTAATGTTACAAACGATCTGTCACTTTACCTATTTTATATATTTAGAGAACGGGCCAGCTTATTTTGACCCCTCAAGCGGTGAATAGTCCCTCCGTGGGAGGCTGTTGTCCAGTAAAGAGAGGGGATAGGCGGGTCAAGTGACGCTGGGTCGCTATCAGCATGCGAATCTGTCAAAGGTGAAGAGGGGTCAAGATGATAAGCGAGGCGTTGACAACGCATTGGTATCATTACGATTATTATATGAAGCCATGTGAATTTAAGTAGAAATACTAAGTGTTCCGTTAACAGTTTTCGGCAAGTTCCTTTTAATTGTAGGTAAGCACGCTACAATTGTAGATCATTCATGTTATTATGTGGTTAGTATTTAAAGGCACATAAAAAGAACCTATGAACAACCACTTATAACAACATAAAAAATACTGATTTACACGGCCAAAATAATCTTTCATCAAAATTCTATATTAATGTAGTAGTAGTGCAGTATTTTGGTATAGACCGAGTCAGTACTTTTGGAGCGATTAAAAGTTTCCCCTATTATATTCTGTGTAGCTACTTTACCGTAGAAGCAGGCAAAATTTTCAATGTTAGAAGGTCATCGCGAAGTCAAAACTTAGGAATGATAGTAGGTTGGGTTAGGTTACCAATCTGGATAGTCGATTATAACTATAATAAGTACTTAATATGTATTAAAACACTTATTAACATTAGAGATTTTGTTCGACTGGACAAACAAGAACTAAAGCCACTAGAAAACTATATAACCTAGAAGTGAAACCATGGTCAAATAAACAGCAGGGAACAATTATTTTCTAAGACAAAGGAAATCTCATTAAAGCCGCGTCGGCAGCGACTAATTACAAACTGTCTTACTCGGAAATTATACTTTCAACAAGCTTTCAGTCCAATACAAAAACATAATAATACCTTGACTAGATTATTTTATAAACTGCATTCTTAATGTCTACTTTTGAATGAAACACATTTGGATAATTAATGCAAGAAACTGATAAAACGAATCAAATTTATCTACAGCTTCTGAATATAAAGAGAATCCTCTAATTGGCTTTCTATCTCTACTTATGATTTAATTAAGTTTTTGCAGCTGTTAAGTGGGTAGAGATAAAAGTTACGTTGAAAATATCCAAATGAACGAGAAGCTAATAATTTCTGAATACACATATTGGTAGGTATAGTTAGAGAGGCACCTACATTATTCGAAATTCAATGACATCTTGTAGAACTCTCATGTACCCATTTTGTATAAAACATTAAAGGAAGACATTCTGTTTCCAGCTCTGAAAAGCGAATAAGACATTCGAAAACTTACTCAAATTAATGAGCACTTCGTAAATAAATGTGTACAGTTTTTTGGCTTAACTCGAGATTTTTCTGGCTAAGCCCAGACGGGAAAAAAACTAGCGCGGATATTTACAAGGCTTAAATAAAAGTTGTTCTGTATAAGGAACGCGCAAGTGGTTTGGTGCAGACGCCAACTAAAAGCCTATTTTCAGACAAAAAAACAAAGCAGCCAGTAACAATTTGAAACAATCGACTCCAAACGATATTAAAAATAAAGTGTACGAACATTGTAATACCATCTTGCTGAGTAAAACAATCGATGCAAAATGCAACACATGTCACTTGTGTCGATATGCATAAACGATTCTTATGAATTATGTAAAGGCTTCGCTGGCCACGGGTGTTACCCGACAATGAACAAAATGTCCATACAAACGGCTAAAAAACAACGCGGAACAAACAAAACATAACCTAATAATGCCATGTCACGTAACTTCCGAATTGGCCGTTGTTATTCAAAATTCGAACCCAATTTAAGCCCCAATGCTGCCAGTTAGAAATTCTATTCGAAATTTGAATTTTAATAAAACAATACCGTGTTCGTGTATTCATGCATCACATTAAAGCTTGTTTGCACGGCCTCTGTGCTCGCAATTTACGTCTCTCGCGGGAGACGAAGAGTAATGTCGACGTGGGGAGAAAAAAAAAGTTCGCTACGAGTTGGTCGACAAGTTCAGCCAATTATAACTGACGAGCGGCGCAGGCGCGGCCGCCTCAATTTCAAGCCTTCGAGCAACAAGCTTTAGCATGGCTACACGGGACATGTTTTTTTGTCATTACAAGTCGCGCTAACGAAGCTAGACACGATTAAGAATGGGATAAATTTAAATTACCCACAAGACTACCTTACGTTACTGTGACGAAAGCACAATTTCAGAAATAACAAAAATTTGTATCCTAAAATCCAATTCAAATTCTACATTAATTATTAATAAAACAGGCATCAAAATGCAGCACCTTGCTTATAAAGTTGGAAAACTCAAAAGTCTCGAAATGAATCACGGCGTGCGTTGCCCGTGAAATATTACACCGACACTGGCACCATAAAGCAACGGTGTGGCAGAGGCGATACAACGATAGCGACAGGGCCGACAGACACCACAGACTCGCCTCTCTGATCACCCGCTACAGGGTGATGGGTTACAATAATATATATTGGTGGACAATCTTACACAAATCGGCTTAGTCCCAAACTAAGCAAAGCTTGTACTATTAAGTACTAGACGACGATAAACACATAGATATAGATAAATAAATATTTAAATACATAGAAAACATCCATGACTCGGGAACAAATAAATACCCTTACCGGGAATTGAACCTGAAAAGAATTGACCTCTTGCTTCGTAGGTAAGGTCACGAACAACTGTAGGCTAACGCGGTTGTCAAAATATATATGTCGCAGTGAAATGGTCAAAACAGAGATTTGATCAAATCTCTTAGGGATATGATCAAATCACGCAGGATGTTAAAATGGCTAATCCATTTTATCATTTACCTTATACAAATCAGTCATTTGATCAAATCTCTGAATCTGTTTAGTGAAATAACGAAATCGGACAAACAAGGCAACTCGTTTTTTCATTTCACTAGATTTGTTTAGTGATTTGATAAATCCCAGAAACGCGTCAGTGAACATCGGAGACATACCGTCTAGGTGAGCAGTCACCGCAGCCTATGAACGCTTGCTACTCTAGGGGTGGCGCTATACCGAACCTTTGTAAATGTATACACTATACTGTAGACCCTCGAGAAACCCTCAACTGGGCTTATTTTCTTCTTGCCTCTGCTCCGGTTGTAAGCGAGCTCCCATCCTATAATCGTCGGAGTATTTGAGGCAGGATTTTTTTCTGAAACCATACGGGTTCTTGCAATATCATGCCTCGACCATCCTGAAGTAGGTACCATGGAGAAAACTTCGTCTGTTTAAAAAGCTACACAATTGACTCATCTCGATATTCATTATGCTAAGATAAGTTCTGAAGAAATTGAGATCTGCTGTGTACCTACACACACTGGGTCTTTTTGACTCGCGGATGTGCAAGTTTTCCGCGGCCATATCTCACTAAAGTTGGGTACATCGAATAGGTAGGTACTTTGACGAATTGGTTAACGAAATCAGGGTGCCATAATATAATAATCTACTCATCTATTTGTCACTGGCGTTTACAATATTTACCAGAATATAATTCCATAAGAGCTGCCGTATAAAATACTCAGTTTTATACACGATTCATTTTTTTCGGATTGAAAGCACCAAACAACGCGCACGAAATACATCAGCCTCTATCTACTAAAAGATTGTGTGAAACGCATAATAAAATAATCTTACCATAAAATTTATTCCAAAACGGTGCCTCCTGTATACAACTCCCACATATTTTACTCACCAACACAGCGACGTAATGAAGCAATTATATATCGATATTTTTATGCATAAAATGCTTGGCGGCTATCTGGTCGGGTCGACCGCCACGGAACGCAGAAATAAAACAATATAACAAAGCCGAGGTTATTGTTGGGCAGCGAGGCGCGGGTGGGTGTGTGCCCGTCTCCGTTATCGAGCTTTTAACCCGACGCGCGACAACCCGCGACATCGACACGATTTATCGCCTCACTAGCCCACTTCTCATTCCTACTTCCCAACCGAATAAATCCCGTATCAACTACTGAAATTATAAACTAACTTTTCATCAATTTGATAAATTTTCTTGAATGCCTCGTCTAGGAATTACCATAAACCTTTATCTCCAAAGGTGATTGATTACGTTTTCTCATCGTTCGTGACGTTTTCGATATTAGTTAACACTTTAAAAATGCGGACGTCGCCGCTTCGGCGAACCTTTGAGACGTTAACAGGCGGCCCTGCCACATACTTCACTGCATACAATTACTGCGTGTTGTTCTTTTCTCTCGTGTGTCGTGGGTGATGTGTGGGAACAGGATAGGAGAGTTTGGTTCTGGAATGGAGACGTTTTGTCCGAGTGCTTTATGCTTGTCGCTGGGACATCGATTGAGCAGAGCCGTTCGTCAAGCGCGCTCTAGTTTAAACCCCTTCATGGATAAGACTGCTAGTAAGTAGGGCCTGTAACAAATCATGTAAAACTTATTATTTTCTAGAGACTAAATTCTAAAGGTGAATAAAAGTCAAAATACTGAAAGAAGTAGCGTGCATGCCTATACAATAGTTGGGTAAGTTTGTTCAACCCGGCTTTAGTTAACTCGTAGCCTCGGATTTATGTGGCGAACTTTGAACTTAATTCTTTGCCAGTGATACTGACTTCCCTTTTCTGCGACGTGCAATTGTTTTCTAGGTTTTTACAAACTCTTTAGTTACACCAAGCTACGCGATGCAATGCAATACCTACAACACAATACGCAATACCACACAACAAGTAACATGGTAGATACACTAGATATAAGATGCTTAGTCAGTAGGTATTACGTAATTAGCCTTCGGAAAGATGTCGGTATTTTTTTAATACATTTTTTTATTCCAAGAACGCACGGGATAGCAATAGTGCATTTATAAAATAAAATAAATCGTAAGTCTAGAAGCCGCATACAAAAGAAAATTGTATAACGAAGCACTTATATGCACATACCTACTTGTGCATATTTTATATGAAGCCTATTCAAAGCACAATAAGTGTCATTTCCTGCGAATCTTGAAATCCGACATCAGAGCGCCGCGTGGTTACACATAAATAATGATTAAACAGTTTTATTTCAACACCTCTTTGATTTAAAATTAACATTACGATGACACAGTTTTTGTTTTACTATTTATTTCAACTCATCTCATCCACTATTAATTTCAAGTCAAGTAACAAAACAGTACCTAGGTATGGTTATTGAACTTGATTTTATGTGAACATTTGATTTTATGCACACATGTATGACACTTTTCTTGATGAATGTCTTTATTATGTTGGTTGAAGATTTAATTTTGTTGAGTGCTATTGTCGTAACAAACTAATTATAATTTTTATATACCAATAAATAGTTTATGTGTTTTGTTTTGGACTAGTTATAATTATACACATGTTACGGGAGGTTAACCAGACTTACAGATGTAGTGCATAATGGTTTCCCATCGTTTTTTCTCGGAAACTTTGGTGTTTGTCATGCTACTTCAATCAGCCTCAATACTTTTTGTACCGAGTCTGACTGAAATAGTAAGACACGATCGTACGTTTCCGTGAAAAAACGATGGGAAACCATTATACACTACATCTGTACCTTACGGGCACATTAACATTGTAAACACATAACTAGAAATCAGATAATATATTAAATATATCAAAGAAGTATTCAAAATATATATAATAAAACAGTCATCTTTATAAATTAAAAAAAAACGTATCGTCGTAAAATTTGGCATATTTCAAACGCCATTCGTAGCTCTACCCATACGACGCCATTATAAAACCCGTGTAAAATAGAACATGACTCGATCGATACTTTATCGTGCCCCGTTAACAGTTAGGCACACTTTCATTCGTTCGGGCCCTGATAAGATGCCCGAATACTGGCTGGACATTTATCTTTAAGATTAATGAGCCAATTTTCTTAGTTGCCCATAAAAAGAATCGCTAGGCCGACCTCGGCCGCCATCACTGTCACTTATGGGTTAACTTTCAGTAGTTCGACTTATAAGTTAGTTTTGTGGAAGTTAGAAAATATTTAATTCATTACTGTGCTCATAGATACTTACATATATTAATGTCTATGTACAAAAAAATCGAAATTAACATGATTATATTAAGCGTGTTTGCATTTTATCTTGTTGTTATAGTTTATATATTTTCCGTATACAACTATTTCCTACATAACCAGTGGCGCCTGACTGACACACATTTGTAGACCTAACATTATCTACAAAATTTATGCATTAAAATGACAGCTACATAATTAACAACATTAAGTACTTGCCAGTAAAAGCTACCTAACGCAGGCAATTTTCTTAAACGCCGGTAGCTTGCAGCTGTATCGCATTTTTTAAAATAATTACCAAGAAAACTGTCACATTAAATTATTCATTTCAACCATTGTCCTTAAGAGACTCAGGGCGCGATAAACAAGGAAGTAATTTTAAATGCAAAGTAATAATTATGCCGAAAAAATTCATCCCCCGTCCCAAGGGAAGGATAGGAAGGAACAAAATGGATTAAAGTGTCAAAGGTGAAATAAAACACTCTGTACTTGAGCACGTCTGTACAACGTCATCCTGCGCATAACCAAATTTAAGCTGGTTCCTCTCCGAGTTGCTTATCGGCCTGTGTTTCGTTGTTTAAGTTTTTTTTTTAAGATTTTTGAGCGTCGGAAAGTAGGTCAGTCTATAATGAATTCGTTTTAGTAACTGTAGTTATGTGTGAAATAAATTGATATGCAGTACACATAAATTTACTCCTTTTCTTCACATGCATTAAATTGTAATTTGTCATTATAAAACAATAATGTCACATACCTACACGTTCTATCCGTATAATCAACAATAGATAACTTTAAGTCCATTTAAGGCTTAAAATGGCATGTTAGAGAGAGACAACCGTCACTATGACCGGCCGTATTAGCATTTAGAACGGTAAGTAAACATAGTAGACGGTTTTGTGAATGGAGCCGCGTTTATGACTCGGTTTATGACTTGTTAAGCGCAAGGATCGCTCGTAAAATTCTTCAAAGTGGTTAGTTGGGTCAACCTGCTTTTTATGTACGATTTTTTAAACGTTTACGTTTTGTTTATATTGTAAAGTTTTACGACCAGAGTCGTCAAATGAATTTTATTATGATTCTAATTAGACAAATTTGATAACGTCTTTTTTACATACGAATCATAATAATTACATACTGCTTTTACTCGTTTTTATTAGACTAACTAACCGGTAACACCGTTGTTGGGTTTTAAGTAGTTTATTACAAAATTTAGCAAAATAATGATTTAAGACCAAATATCTAGCACACAAAACAAAATAAGTTTTAAACAATATGATGACCTACTTACGTACATGTATTAGTAGGTACCTACTTACCACCTGTTAGATGCAGGTAGGTATGTTATGAGTTACTTTAGAGTAATTACTTTACTTATCTTTTTTAGAGTTCACGTATAGAATATAATAATAAATTATAATCGGATGCTAAGATATAACCTACAAAATTCAAGTATGTACATCGAAACCGTAGTATCCAATATGTGCCGCGCTTTGTTTTCGCCCACATAAATCGGGCGGTAGGTACACGGGCCCGCTAACTTATTTTTGTTCGTACCGCGCAGGATAGATGGATCCAATTCCAAATTATGTCTATCTTGGGAATTAACGGGGATTCCAGTTTATCCAAAAAACGTGCGGGAACTCGGGGGAGGGCGGGAGGAGGTGGAAGTTATTTTGGAATTATGATTCCGGATGCGTGGCGCGGCGTTCGCGCCTCGTTCAGATGTAATATCGGCCGCTGCAATCGTTTAGGTTGCATCGGGGCGACGGTGCGCTGAGATATTTACTGCCGGTCCTGCTTGAGAATCGTATAGTGTTTCACGTTTTTGTTGTTAAGGTTAGAATATGACTAATAAAGCGGACATCTATCCGTTTAGAACTAAACTTCAAAGTGATTAAACCTCTACATTTCGACTAAAATTTAAAAATTAAAGCACCTTCTGTGCTCATGCTTGAGAATTTTATTTAATTATTGTGCTCCCGTTCAGTAATTATAATTAAACTACGTCGACAATAAATACAAAGCACACGTTTAATTTTTATAACCCCTAATTAAATATAACGAACTTAGGGACGCATAAAAACTCAGGCCAAAGAAATGCGACAGAAATTTTACAAATTTAAACCCCTGGATTCCGAATCCAATTCCAGTACGTCTGCAAATGAAAACGTCTGGCCAAAAATGCAGGACGTGTGTTTTAATGGGGTGTCACCAGGGTTCTTAAGTATTCCACCGGCCCACCCCATAATACTCTCTCCTTAGTCTGCCACGTCCTCCCCTTGATATATTAGTCCCAGTTCGTCGTACATAATTTTGTAGGGTGGTCGGTTACTCCCTCACTCCCCCGCGGGCGTACAATACGAAGGTTTTGTTTATTGATGTATAATAAATGTGTTAAAAAATTTAATGCCACTTGTTAACGTTGCGAATTGACTTGTCTAGTGCAGGAGTTATTTCCATCCCTTTGATGATCAAAGGAAACAAATGTCATGCTTTGAAATATCAATGTAAAATGATAACACGTCGTTTTAACATGTTTTTGACGCCTACACATTTTACTTTATATCTCGTTAAACTTAGATTTATTTACCATACTTTTTTGGTTGGTGTGTAACTACCGCTTAGGATTTCGTAAATTGGTCGCTCCCTATTCCGGAAAATTTGCCATGTTTAATTTATATATTACGACACCTACACTATTGGTCCCTTCGATACCGATGCCCACAGATTACAATAGCGCAGCGCAATCAATATCAGTCCCGTGTATGCGGTAAAACTTCATTAGCAATACATCGGAGAGACATATATCCATCGTGGTCACGTGTTAGCTACCCTGTTAGAAGGATCGAATGTGTGCCCATACTCTATATTAGGTAGGTATGTATTCGTTCTAGGTACGCCTACCAAATAGTAGGTATCCGGAATGAATTTTACTTTGCTCAGTATTTAGAATTACCTATTTGATTAATAACTTATTTAATTTATAATAATCAGCTATACCTATCAATAATAAAAAAAAACTAGATTAACCTGGCATGTCACTAAGAAAATACGTTACCAACTCCAGCAGGTAATTTAATACTTCATCGCGATAGTGAATACCTATATGTGTCGATATATTATACATACCTATTTATTTATTTATTTTATTACAGCGACAATACTGCTAATACCTTTTCAAAACTACCCTTCCAATTTACTGAATTGATACGAAGCTTACTTAAATCAAGTTAATTTAATAAAATATATCGACAGTCCTTCCTTTAATTTATTTTGTATCGTGTTGAGATTCCGTAAACCGCGCGCCACACATCATCCAAATGAATATGAATGCGTAGTTTAAGATTTGAATGTTCACCGCAAGACTTGCGCCAACCCCAACATGTGACATGACAAACAACGCCAACTTAGGGAGAAAACTTGCTTAATTTGACTAATGGAAGGCACTAATAAGTAGTTATTATCTTGGCAAATTAATAGGAGAGATTTATTGCAGATTAGATTGATACAGCTAGATATGTAGAGAAAAGTGCCTTATTTGATTTTGATTTAATCAATGACTTAGTTAAGTGAGTCAAGATTATTTTACTTATTTGTGCAGTATTTTTGTCACTAAACTTTAGAGATACTCTTTCAAAAATGAGCATCTTAGTTTTGATGGCCCTCAAATCGCATGGATTTTGTTAACGTTCATTGAAATATTTTTTTAGGCACCTTAAGATTGTCATGTGGACATAAGGGAACGCATATATAGTTAACAGGAAACAAGAATTAAACTATAAAATTTAAATATTGAGTCATTAGAAAACAATATGGCTTCCTCGTACGTAATCGCGCCCACGGCCGTCACCGCAAACCAAGCTTTGTTTATGGGGACCCTACGTTGCGAAATGCCTATACATAACCCATGGTAAGAAACTTACTACACTTCATTATAACTTACGGCCCCGGCAGAACTAGGGTCAGAAGGCATCCCGTGACAACTATTTTATTAAAAGAGCTTTTGTAGATGACAATATGGCCGACCGTTCTACTACAGATTGTGTAATCTTACTCCGTGAGGTCAGACGAGAAGCATTTGTGTAAATTCCTCAAGTATTGCTCACAAGTTTCTCATACGCGTGACATTTGTTGAAACAATTCAACATTTAATATAGGCATTATAATGTCAGGTTGACACAGACGTGTGGCAACCTTTCGCTTTGTAGTATGATTTGGAAACAACTTTTTAAAGATTTACATGGCGTGCTCGAATTAGCGTCGGAGAGGTTAATTCCGCAAGCAGTGTTTCGTTTATTTCAGCAGAATTACTTGAATGACAAAGAGCCTGAAGTTAGTTAGCAGAACAAGTTACCAGGCTTGAGGCATGCGTGCATAAACCATCGGGGCATCCGATTAAATTATTTAACGTCTTCATTCCCCGTGGTGAGCCGTTGCATGCCGGCATGCGGATGTGGGGGTACATGGCCGTTGCGTGTACCCGCCTATATATTTATAAGACGTTACATAGAATTTAAATAAAGAATCGCAAGTTCAAATCAGGGAATGGAACTTGTAAAGTTATATATTCATTGCGTTATTGTTCTGGACGCCGAGAAAAGTGACTACACATCTCGCCTTTGAGTCCCACTAATCTAACAATTTTTGTGTATTTTCAGGTGGAGATTGAAAAAAGACTGGGAAATATGCACAGCTTATCATTAGAAGGAGAAAATACGCAATAATAAGATTAAAGCAAGATCCAACTGGCTGTTACTGAAGGTAAAACCCATCATCGTCCTCAGCGTTTTTCCCGGTTCAATCCTAAAGGAGCCCTTGGGCCACTTTGGCACCTAATTACTCAAGCTACAACCAATTCATAAAAATTAAATGTTAATTAACTCCCAGCTATAAAGCATTGCAATTCGTTGAAGAGGGCACTAACTGTAGTATATTTAATATTAAAGATCTCCAGGTAAGCGGGAGAGGCTGCAACTCGCCGATAAGAAGCCCCTTCCCGCCCTAAGCTTTCGGGGGGCGTCTTAAGAGGCGGCCATACTTCAAATTGCGTTTTACTTAGATATCTAGTTTGATTCATTGCCGCCTTTATTGCATAAAAGGGCTCTGATAAGATCGCGACGTTGTGTGACTTACGTTTATGGTAGAATATAAAAATTGGTAGATTCATACATAGGTCCATACCTGGAACAATAAAATACAGGACAATGAATAAATGTTAGTCATTATAATTATAATCGTCCGTCCAGCTACTGACAATTATAATACATGAAATAAATAAGTAAATATTTACGGACAATGTTACACAAATCGACCTAGTACCAAAATAAGCAGAGCTTGTACTATGAGTTCTAGACGACGATAAACAAACTTATTTAGATAAATAAATACTTAAATACATAGAAAACATTAACATGACTCAGGAACGAACATCAGTGCTCATCAAACAAATATACCTACTAATGCTCTTACCGGGATTTGAACCCAGGACCTCTTGCTTCGCAGGCAATTAGGATTTATAAAGCGGTCGACAATGCTTTGTTTATTTTAATATAAAACTAGCGTATAGCCAATAGAGTATACAAGTATAACAAAACACGTCCGATAGTCATAATCCATAGATTGGAAACATCGCCTGAAGCGAATATCGCGGCAGATTAAACATCCAGAGGCCAAATGAACGTGCGATAATTTACACGACGACCCCCGCGTATTAGCTGTATCCACTAATGTCGATATTGTCGATATTCGGCTTTCGATATTCGGCGCTTGGCGATATTTACGGCCCGGCCGACGCATTAGACTGTCGGTTCCTAGGTAAATTAGCACAGATGCTCTGATTCATTCCAAATTGGCTTTCAGGGTGAAGAACGGTATGGTACGGATTGGTTGAATAGGGTTTAAAAGTTCTATCTATTTGCGTTTTTTAGTTGGAGCTGCCAGCTAATTTACAATTAACTACCTAAGAGCGTCGTTGGGGCTTAAGTTTGAATCCCGTGGCGGTCACAGAAAACGTAATAATTAAGATGTCTTAATTTATATTTTGTTTCTTTGTTTTCAGAGAATGTAGAGTTAAAACAAGAGTTTAGTTATGTGTGGACATTTATTTACGTTAACAGTATAAATGCTTTCATAACGGCAAACTGTAGCTTTTAATACATATGCGATATAAGAATGCATGATAAAGTTTTTTTTAACGGTCAGTTAGATATATCTCGACGAAACAAACACCTATATCATTCGCAGTTATATCGAATCGTATCGCGAGTATCGATTTTGTATCGTTCGCCGCTGTCTATGTGTCTACGTGCTGTACGTGTCTCTGATTCACTGCTGCATTTGAGATGTTTCCAATTTGTTATCTTATATTTACTACCGTAACAACACGGATCCATTCCTATACATAGCAAAGCATATTACAGATAACGTTGATATTTTTGTTTGGGTACCTACACCAAATTGATTGTATCTATAAAATGAGAAATATATTTAGTAGTGAAGTTTAATTAAGTTCGATTCGATTTTTATAAGGTACTAGCTTCTGCCCACGACTCCGTCCGCGTGGAACTCGGTTATATCGTAGCTCCATACAAACTTTCACCCCCTTTCCACCCCCTTAGGGAATGATTTCCGGGATGAAAACTATCCTTTGACCTTCCCCAGGACTCAAACTATCTCTGTACCAAATTTCATCCAAATCGTTTCAACGGTTTAAGCGTGAAGAGGTAACAGACAGACAGACACACTTTCGCATTTTTAATATTAGTAGGTATGGATTAAGAATGTTATTTAGAAAGTTAAATCCCTTGCACAGTATTATAATCGAAGTATAATATTATAATCTATTGTTTCATCAACAACAAAACGCCCCACTCCAAAGAAAGCAGAAAGTAGTAGGCACGGAATGAGAATGACTTGTAAAATCTTATCAGGCACTCCAGTTGCCGCTTTGTCTCCCTTGAGTAATAATACTTATTAAGTAGGTACCATTAACTAAACAAAATAATTGTTTCGGTAAATAATACTAGTAATAAATTGCACATGCAATTAAATAGCGTGTAATGGTGTCGAGGCGTCGAGATCGTTGGTAGCGGCCCGCCTCGATGGATATCAGACTTGACGCATGCTAGGCGTTAGAGCGGCCGCACGTGCGCGACTACCATGATCTAGCTACGGTCTTTGTTTAGCACGCGAACTGGTTACTTAAAGTCCGAGTTGAGTGAAACGGTATGATAGTCTATCAACACGTTCTACAATGACGGCTGAGTAAAACGTCCGGATTCTACCGCGCACTGGTCCGTTTACTCCATCAGTATGTTTCAGGATCACTGTTATTTTCTGTCAGTTGGTATCAGAAGTTAAAATATTGAAAATTAGACACACACAGGACTATATACAAACTGTCTCAAGGTAGTTTCGGCACAGACATTTCGTAATTTACAACTACCGTCATTTGGTCACATAAAGAAAACGGCGGTCGCCAATTACAAACGGTGCGAAATACATTTAGCGACAAGCGAATTAAGCAGGGTTGGTTTAACTGCAAAAAGACGAGGTTGCTAGACTGTATATTTTAGGCCCTTGGTGGATCAATATTGAAATCAAACCAACTTGGAGATCTCGTTAGAGTAGGTAGGTATTAGGATGATGAACGAGTGCAAAAACTATCAACTCATGGTGTTAGGAATACCTACATGAATGTTTTAGTTTCTACTTCTTTACATATTAAAATAGTTTAGGAACCGTACCGGGTGCGCCCGGCCTTCCGATGACTATCATTGGGCAGGGCCCTAACGTGCTACGCTGCGCGATAAAGAACGGTTGTCTGTGAATTTGTGTGAGTTATTAACTACTAAGTGCTTGTTTTAAATTGGTCGTATAATCTGATTTGTTCAACGCCTTACCAATATTTATAGTTCGCTCCTTACTAAGAAGCTAACCTTAAAGTAGTTGTAAAAGTGGGCTCAATCAGGAGGGTCTTATTAATGCCGACCCGTTGTGGTCACGAAGGAGATTAATAGGATATTTAACTAGTCATTGTTGGGCTTTATTAAGTTCTGAACTTAAGGGCTTATTTAGAAGATGAATCTTTAGAGCTACAGCATTCTATAAGTACCTGACTGGTCTTAGTAGGATATTAGTTTCGTTCATGCATATATTTAGTTGTGTTGAATTTGCTGTTTATTTAAAATATGGATAAATCTTTTATGAAATAAAATAATAATTAATGTAAATTCAAATCAGTGATCTGGTTAAATCACAATTAAAATGTGACAGCACACATTACGAGCGACCAGGACATTGCGGTTGTCCGTTATTTTTAATGAACTGCAAATGATAGTACGGAATTCACAAATGTTGCATTTTCCAATAATGAACCGGATAAATTATCTTTAGTATAAATAATCCGTGCCAAAGGGTGGTTCGATGCGCCGGCATTGCAAATCAACCCCTCCCACCCCCCACCGCCGCGGGCTGTCGACGGTAAATAAAGTTCACGTTTTAACAATAAAATGCATTTTCCGCAAATGCTCCTAGTGAATTATTGTCCGGGCTTTACGAGTTTAAAATTATTATGAGCACGTGAAATTTTCGATCTCGATAATGCACTATTTTCGATACATTAAATTAAAAGTATTAACTATACTGATTTTATTGGGCGTGATGGGCAATACGTTTATTTTCATCACAATTAACGCAGTATCCTATACGTTGATGTATTATTAATGGTTACAAAATCATTTTAGACTGCGTAACTAGTGAACCATACATTAACTCTCCTCACAAGAAACGTGTGAGTGGGCAACACTCACATTAATGTAGTTAAGGGGGACATTTTTCACAGATTTACCAAGACGCCCTACCGCATCCGGCGCCCTAAAAATAACACGTCACGTAGCGACCCTAAAAATACTTATAAAACATTTCCCCGAGGAAAAACATTGTTTTATTACCAACAAAAATAGATCACGCGGCTTGATGGAAAACCAATGGCGAGCGAGCGCAGATGGCGACGCGAGCGCCGAGATAGCACAAATATGAATTACGGCATTCGATATTTGTCACTTGAATTATAACTCCCGGCGGAACCCCGGATGGGCGAAATTGCCACTCGCACCTCGTTTGTCGATGATCTACTTTTTTCGACCAACGCGAATATTTTCTATCGCCGTCCCGTTTGTCGCGTGATTTTTCGACCAACCCGAATATTTCCTGCCGTACCGTTTGTTCCGCTGAGTAATGCGAACAGAAGTTTTCGTGCTCTAATTTTAACTCGCTAAGGTATTTTTCATTGGGAATTATAAGGTGACACGCCAACGACTAATATTTTTATTGGTTGGATTTGTCCTTAAATACGTGGTAAATATACATTTACAAAACTGACACTAGCAATCCGTTTAATGAATTCTAACATTTAATATTATACATGTCTACAGTAACGTGCGCCATACTAAATAAATTATTAATACCGCTAACGGTCAACAGTAGGTACCCAAAATGAGTTTGTTGATTTATTTTATCCTAATATTGCTGCCAATCGCCACCAGCCGGAAGCAATAAGTAAATAAAGCTTATAATAACGGACAGTTACACGGAGGAAACCAATTTGGGAGGTATTTGTAAGTGTCAAATATGTTTGTGCGCACCTATTTATTACGAGCATCCCTCACGTACGAGTAAATAACGGAGACACAGCAATAAAGTGAAAAGAGATACCCGAAAAGTACGGGGAACTGCGCCTTAACAGCACGGCAGAGCAATCCGAAAATGATCCTTGATTTGAGTGTATTAGAGTTGTTTTTGTGTTGTAGAATTTATCGAATAAACTCTTCAGCGTTAAGGCGGGTGTATACAAGTGGAAAACTCGGTGCGCCACGTGCGAATGATTCATGGCCGTCCCTTAATTAAAGAAGATTTTAATTGTATCGGATGTCTGTGAAAGCGAAAATAATGCACTCCTAAATTGGGGTTGGAATTCGGAAATTTATACGGACTCGGTGGAAATATTGCTTTGCGTGTTTAGCCTGCGGATCCAATTTGGCGGACCTTTGCTAGCTATTCGGAATAGGAAGTGCAGGATTTCATTTCATGGTATGGTCGTATTCATGATACACAAACCGAACTTCGGTATGGTTGTTATGTTTTATTTTAAATCCATGGATAATAATATAAATGGGACACACTTTACAAAAACATAAATATTCCAAGGTTTTCAAGATCATAAAATTTATTTTATTATGTGTTTAAATAAGTGCAGGCTTTTAGTAATAATTAAATGAAATTTGTAAAAAAAAACCACTAACACATGTGTCTTGCAGTAACATCAAATTAAATAAAAAAAACTTTCTAATTGTTCTCTATATATTGTACGTACGCTGTAGCCTTTCGATATATTTAAGAAATTCTAGCAATATTAAGTAAACTTTTAATCCAGCATAACGGGAGTGAGCCTAATACCCTCACTTTTTACTAAATCCCCATTTTCCGTGACTTAAAACGCCCTAAATCGAGTAAATTCATTTCCTTTATATAAAGCCAAGCTGCCGCCGACTTCAATATCTTTCTTCATTACAAAAGCCTTTGTTGGACGTATCTGATCTATGTAAACATTGCAAGAGGGAATGTTTTAAATGGGAACAACACGTTCCGCTTCGAATAAGCAAAACTCCTTTAATGAAAGAATACCTAAGGGTTGGGTGCTGTGCCAGCGACACTACTTAATTGCTTCTGTTAATTGCAAGATTGCAGTTCACTAAAGGGGTAACTTATATGTACACGTATTTTGATAGAGTACCTATTCAGTAAGAATAACCTGGATGCCTTAAAAAACATAGTCTATACACTTAAGGGGATTCCATGCCCCAATGACCTTCGATCTGAATCCCTTAGTTTTGTAATGTTTTTTGCAACTTATTATATTAACAACAACGGCTTTAAGCAATATAGTATCCCATATTTACTTCAAAGTTCATTGTTTTCGAGATATTTGGCATCAAAGTTGAACAAATTTAGGCCAAGAAACTGGTTTTCTGGCCGTTACGTTTGCGTTAATTAGTTTAAAATGAAACCCTAGACACGTTTTTAAAGACGTCAAAGACAAACCCAAATATGTCGAATTCGTATAAGTATGTTAGATCTTGCACATCAATAAAGATACAAAATTAGAGTTTATTTGACAATGTTTTAAAAAAATCATACATAGCTAAATATTCATTCCTTTCAAAATCCGGTAGACAAAAGTGGAGATAAAAGATTGAAGAACCGATCTATCTGTAGTAAAAAAGTAGGAGATACGATTCAAACTCGACAAAAATCGATGAAAACCTCGGGTAGCCCCTTAATGCTTTGATACTCGTACTTATTGCCTTGATCATGATTTCAGTGGTAAAAATCGGTAACTAGTAAAACTACAACAAAAAAATACTGAAGGTAACTATTTATGTTGCATTATTTAGGTACGGAATTGGAAAACTAACAACCACATAATAATCACAAATTGTGTTAGTTTCTGCATTGAGCACAATTAGTAAAACGGCCAGGCTTCGCGCTAACCATCAAATTTGCGACGCATTCAACAAATTCACACGAATGCATTCCGCATTCCGAACAGTACTCATTCCGACAATTTCAGCGATGAATTTCCGAAGCAAAACCGATGACGGAAGCAGTGTAACGATGCAGCAGAGCTCAGAGCACTTCATTTCCGAAGCAAACTGATGACGGAAGCAGTGTAACGAACCTGTAAAGCCGAGCGTACTTCATTTACTGAACAATGGGCCGGGTCCCAGAGCCACTGGGTAAATTCACTGCCTCACTCGCTCCAGCTCCCGGAAAATTGGGTGAAATCGATTTAAATATCTCGAATGTGACGGCTTATCTCGATAGAAGTTAACCCATAGAGCCGACCTACTGTGAATGGCATTGAATTTACGAGATCCCAATGGGAATGGCAGAGTTAAGAGTGCTTAGCGGCTGATGAGTCGTACATTCCAATACTTGTTTAAATTATTTGGAATTAAGTGTAGTTGAACACGCAGTTTACCTACCCTCCGAAGTATCTATTTTTTTACATTACTGAATGTCTTGTGACGAATAACAAATATTACGTCTCAGTTTAAAATGCGTTGTTAAATTGGAATGCTTCCACAATATATGTATAAGTACTTTCTAAATTTTATTCTAAGTTTAAATGTAAATCAGACACTTTTAAAAGTTTTCTTTTAATGAACTAAATCGCCAACTCCTTGCTCAGTGGGCAATCAAGAAGTGCCAATTAAGGAAGTGTGGATCTGAGCCCGCGGGATCTAGATAGGGGCCTATAGGACTGTCCCCTCTGCTCAGGCAACACGCAACCAGATACATCTACACTGTAGCTCAGCTTTCTAATTAAAGAAAAACCGTCTATTATAACTTAGCACTTTATTATCACAGTAACAAAAGGTCTGCTCAGATGCGAAGCAACGATATCTAAAGGATAATAGGCGTACGTTTACAATTTAATACCTACAGTAATACAGCTATCTTCAAACGAGCCAAAAGTAAACTTTGCCCCTCGTCTAGTCTCATTCACACTGCACCGTAGAATTTATCAGGTCCAACAAATTATCAATCAGGACTAAATCGCATCGCCAATTTTGCTAGCCCCCAAAGACCCCAAAGCAAGTGAAGCCTGCTTAACTCAATCTAATAGAATCACCTCGGATTGCTTTCCGATATTTACCGATTTTTCCCCTCGTGCCGAGATTTGGGAGTGGTACCCGAAATAGGCGTGTACCGGTAAACGATAACGGGCTGTAGGGTCGCGGGGTACATAACCTAATATCTAATTAACAATTTGGCAGAAGGTGGCACTTCATCAGGGTTTTCAGAATTTCTTCGTTATTGCTTTTACTCACAATCAGAAAAATAAGGTGTCCGGAATATACAATTACAGATTGTGTGGTCGAACAATTCATGTGGGTCTTCTATTTAATTTAATTTTACCTTCGAACCCTAAGTTCTTTTTGATCAAGTTCAGTCGTTGACAAAAAAACATCGCAGATGGACAGACTCAAGAATTGAATCGTTCTACGCCATGATTTCACAACGTGCCTACAAAAAATTGAAAAAGCAAAACAAACCCCAAGATATAGTTGTCGCGATAATATCCGAGGAGTCTTAAATAAATAAAGAGAATAATTCAATTGTGCACAGTAAGTTTATTGGATTGATCATGCGCAAATATTTATCGATGGGGTCGGCAGATAGGGTCACAATTTATTGTAAAGCAAAAACAGTCGTACGTAGGTAAGTTGACAAAATGACGGTAGCAATCAGACAAATTGGCTCCTGCCCTAACCGAATTAATATATGAAGGTTTTGCTCAGGGAAACCACTTCGATAAGAAAATATTGGGGAAGAGAGCTCATACGGCTGTCGATTTAGATTATTTATTACAAGGAATATATCCAGAATCCAGACAGTATAGGACGTTACTACAACAGCATTTTATGAATAGTAAATAGTGTGCAAACTTCATTTTATCGGGATTTTTAAAGGTAGGTATTAATAAATATGTAGGCAATTGGATTTGAAAATTAGGTACCTAAAATTGCTCAAACAAAGACGAAATTCCATTTTCTTGAAGACATACATCCTCCCTACATGCGCGTGAATAAATATCGTACAAATCCACCTTTACTTTAGCATAAGCAGTAGCTATGGGGAAGAATTGCGTTTTTGCCTCATTCCGAGTAAACGATGCTTAAGAAATTTAGTAGGGGATCGAGTTTAAGATATGTTTCTCTTAGAACTTATTATTAGATAACTGTTTACGTTTACTATACGTTAAAATATAAACATTGCTTAATTGTTATGGTGCCAAAGATTTTGAGAAGAGAACTGAAGTAGTTAGTGCACGTATCTGTTAGTTATTGTACCGACAATGAACAGCCGTTTTTATTTATTTTTTGGTTGTTGAACTTTCGACAATTGTGGTTTAGGTGTGCGATTAAAAAAACCATATGTTCATTAGGGCTAATTAAAGTTGCCTTTCCGACAATATTTTTTTAATGCTGACTTTTAGTGGGGACCACATTTTAATTTACCACTCTGTCCCTGAATTCTACGAAATACAAACGATAAAAAAAATTGTTAAAGAAATGGAAACATGGAATAATAGTAATCAATAAAATTATATGGACGTTCATTGGAACATTATAAAACCGTAAACATCAATACTTAAATGAGATGCCGTAATAAGACGACGGACAGTCTATTGGTAAAAAAGAAGAACGACCTGCCTATATATTGTATGCAATAATCTATGTACTAGGTATTTAAATACTGCATATTATATTGTAATACAAATTAATTATCTAAGTATTACATGCTCGCTTTTCTATGTCTCTATACTGAATTTTTGTTTGAGTTGATATCAAGCTTCTTGCTGGCAATTGTATTCTGAATCGTTGCCCAATTGTGTTGCCTAAATACTCTAAACCGTATACACATAGCGTGCCATAAACAACATCTGCTCGGGAAGTTCCATGGAAGTTCTGATCCCCGCTCCGGAAAAACTGATTATCTAATTAGAAGAAAGCGTCCGCTTCTTAAATGCGGGCTAATCACGAATTAATGAGAGCTTGTACCCTGGTGTCGCAGCGATGATAATTCCTCCCTGCTGCGCTAAGAACCTCATCAATTATGGTGGAGCCCCCCGGGCCCTAAGGTTGCACCCCTTTGTGATAAGCTAGTCGGTATAGATAGGCACTCCAAAAGCGTACAATAACATCTAAACCGACCAAAATGATCAGGACTGATGAAGAGAATCACCAGAAGACTCGTCCAAGGCTAGCCTTAAACTTTTTAATATTTGACTTATGCTTCTAACAACATTTTTTCATAGCATAATCTTATTAGTTCACACATTCGATCTATTGGAGAAGCATTTTCAATAGTTCCTTACTAATATATTTCAAGTTTATCATATGTATAATGCATAATAGGTAAATATTTCGAGTTAGTCTTACTCGAGTATGAACGACAATAATGTAACTATCATGTCGTTCCTGTCATGATTTTGTCACGTCCGGATTTGGTATATTACCTGCTACCCAAACATCGTAACTTTAGCAATAATTCTAGACAAAACCAAAATGACTGAAGTAGGGTTAACAATTTGCCAAGTATAGGCGTTCGGAATGAACAGCCACGGTAACAAACGACCCTTAAACAGTTGTTGCAGCACCTAACGCTTCCGCTCCCAAGCCGCACTTTGATTTGTTGTTCCGTTCGGCTAAGTTACGTCTTTGACGCTTTGGGACATTCCCCACACCATATGCTGAGGATATCCCTATCAGACCCAAACTACCCTATACGTGTTAGCTTTGAAACTAGAATCAGCCTGTAGATAGGAATATTTTTAACAGCTCAGGCAGCGAAAAAACAACAAGCAGAATATTATTTGGCGCAGTCTACAATTTGAATGAGATCCTAAACGGGGTCTTTGTTGTTATGCCATGAATATAAATCGTGATAAATTCCAAGCGGCACGGCGGAGGGGCGGGGAGGCAGCCTCAAGGGCTTTTCTTAAAAATAACTTTTGTCAGGGCAATTCGGAGGAGCGTCACGATTTATGGAAAGGTGGTGTCACCCCGGTAATTAGTTTTTAACTAGTTCTGATAAGGGTCCGCTGTGTTTTATGCGCGAACAGCCATAATTTAAGTAATGTCCCGGTTTAAGGATGAGTTAAATTTACAACTTGCAACATCTGCGGTCACGAGCAAGCAAATCTGCGTGACCGAAAACCAAACAAACTTAAACGGACAATTTTATGATAAATCATTCGACAAAACAAAAGCGTTTCCAAGCAATTGTCCCAGAATGTCACAATATTGTTATTTTTTCCATATTTCGCGCGTTTGCGGACCGTCATATCACATGGGCATATGATTTACGTCCGGAGAGCAAAAACAGAAAGTTCTCCGAAGAAACTTCTTTTATTCTCGGAGAAAGTTGCGTAAAAAACTGGAGCCGCTTAGAAAAAAGCAATTTTCTAGCTCAGGTGTGTAAGATGTTCTTTATCTAACTTTGCATCCGAACCGCTTTGTTTATGGCGGCACATTTTTTCGAAGTTTTGAACATTTTATTACGCTGTACCGTGAAAACGGAGCGAGGAGCGCTTTTTATTACTGATGCCGTTACGTTACGCACCTTTTAAAAAGCCGACTTTGCAAAGGAATATGACGTTTTATGACTATTGCACAGCAGGAACTGCTACCTGTCTTTTGTGTTTTTGTTTACCGTTACGTAACAAAACTAATAATGAAATCTTACAAACAATAGCCAAATATATTTTAAAGCTTAGACATGTTTCAAAAGGTACCCTTTTAATGAACACCGAAAATATAATTTGAAATACTCTTTATGGCCGGCATAATGTAGCCAAGTGGGCCAAAAAATGGCTGTCACCGTCTGGCGTACTGCATTAGCATGAAGGGTGTGAGGCAAGGAGGCTTTATCAGGAGGGCCTTTCCTGAGGGAGGGCCAAATAATGCGATATTGCTCGTTTGTGCGAGCTCCTATTTATCTATTAAAAAACGCGAGATTTACGCGAGAATATAGGAAACTTTCGCAAGTTTATGTTGTTCCGCCGCTCTGGGCTAATATAAAAGATTGATGCGTGTTATTTTAGTCTTGCGGCGTCTATATTGGCGAAGTTTTTTTACACTGTCTCGTCATTTAATGCTAACGAACTAGAATTTACATAAGGCGTCGCTCCAGAATATGACCGTTAAATTAACTGGACAGTACTTTAACTTTGAGTTTCCAGTTTTATCTGTAATCAACTAATCTAGTGCAAATTAATGAACAACCTCATTTCTACCGAATAATTGCAACGTCTAAACGCTTATGAAAATTCTATTAAACCGCTCCATTTTATCATAAAGACGTTAGTATTACAAAAGCCGTTGTCTGATCGGCGGAGTCACGACGCGGCGTGAATGTCGAAGTCTCCCGATCTGAGCCTGACTGACAGCCTGACCAGAATGCGAGCCAGCCAGCCGGTCACTGGACTCTGAAGGACGCATGTTACATGCATGAGACACCAAGAAATGGCAAAACTGATTAACACTTTGTACAGGTACTTGAAACCCCGGTTGAATAGACGACGCCACATCCAAACTAAGTTTTTTCACCCATATTTTACAATTAATCGTAATAATTGAGTGTAAGTACTTTTACAGACTTTGACAGCTTTATAAACCGTGCTTAAATAGCCGACGATCACGAGCCATATTTTTCCACGCTTAATTATTAGGCAAGTGTACCTATTACTGTTGTCAAAGTATCAAGTAGGTATTCAGAGCCATTGTTCACTGGTGACAAATAATACCGGATAATACCACACTATCGTGTGTCCGCCCGAATTTAGCACATAGTCGAGCCAATATTCTATATGCTTATATTAAAGGGTCCTATATGCGTTCCAACGCAGTGACAGCAACGGCCTTTTGGAACACAACGCCCTTGCTGATAATAAACATGCATCACAGCCTACAATAATACCTAGCTATTATATCGGTATCAACACGATTGGTGTAATTTAGACACTTGATAGCGTCTTTGATAGGTTAACACTTTTAAATTGGGGTTTCCCTGCGATTCCGGTCACTTGATGGTAATTTACACTCGTGATTGGCAATGAGTATACCATCAGAATTTAATTGAAAACTGTATATAGTTTTGAAAAGGATTTAAATTTATCATCGATTTTCTCAGTAGGTACCTACAGTATAAAACATTCTCCAAATGTAGAGCTTCATAGTAGGGAAAGGTAACTGAAACTTTACTATTTTTATTTTACAGCGCGGCTTTGGTATTTCAGTCTTCTAGTGTCAAAGACGTGTAAGGATTACAACACTGCCACTTACTGCACTAAATAAGCCTTTCACTTTCTAACGAGTGTCTCAATACAGGATGCTTCCAAACCGTTTAAAACACAATTGAATGCTTTGCCGATGCCGTTATTTTGTACTAAGTATATGTATAATTTATTTATAATGCTTATTAGGGCGACCAGAAATTCTTACATTTAACTAAGTTTTCAAAAAGGTCATTACAAATACGAGTAGTGTTATTATTAGTAGTACTTGTTATGTAGCATCTAAATAAAATCAATGAACGTACTTTATTCGCGTGAAAGCCATGGAAGGCTAATTACATTTCCTTAACAACTTCCTTCAAAACTTAACACTTTCCAAACATTCCCGACCTACTTATCCAACTAAACTGCACACAGTATCTCAACTTGTAAAGATCACTGCGAGAGGAGCTCTCCGCTAGGTAATAAATAATACCAGCATGAGTTAGGACCACCTAGAGAGTTTGTTTACTGCGGAACGGCGCCGTATTGTGGCCACCTACGCCATTCATTTTGCTCGGCAAATTGCTCCGTTCCCTGTCTTATAACTCCTTAATGAACGGAGATTCGCGTTGCCTACTTGGATTTATTATTTTATGATTTTAGTGCGTATATGGTTTACAGCCTAAATGACTCCTGACAGAGTAGAGATATTATATATGAACTCTCAGAACAGTGTTCGGACGACCGCTTTAGCCTAGTCGGTAGTGACCCTGCCTACGAAGCAAGAGGTCCTGGGTTCGAATCCCGGTAAGGGCATTTATTTGTGTGATGAGCACGAATATTTGTTCCTGAGTCATGGATGTTTTCTATGTATTTAAGTATTTATTTATCTATATAAGTATGTTTATCGTCGTCTAGTACCCATAGTACAAGCTTTGCTTAGTTTGGGACTAGGTCGATTTGTGTAAGGTAATGTCCCCTAATATTTATTTTTTATTTTATTGGCGTGAAACCGGTATTTATCATTTTCGCGAAACATCTGCTTTGTCTAATACTTAATAATAATTGCCACTAACGTATTTTGGCAATTAGAGTAGGCAAGTACAAACTACATATAGTTAAAGACACCAACGGTACCTACTTGGCCAAATTTTAAACTAAGTAGGAAACCCAATAAATCAAAAAGATTTTACTAGCATACGAGTAGATCCTAATTCAAACCGCAGCTTCTCCATCTATTTACAAATAAAATACAATACGGAAAATTCTAGAATTCTTAGTCCGAAGGTAATCCTTAGAGATCCGTATCATACAACATACCACTTTATGTTATGTAACAACACTAATCGAACAATTTTATCAACTCTTACCAGCTCCGGCTATTATAGAAAGCGAACGTACCTGCAATCAAAACAACAACCATTAACCAACGCAACATGGGACTCTAGGTAGGTACTACCTATTTCATAATCAACAAGTAGGTTGGACAGATTAGTACCAATTGCTTGACTTGAACTAATAAATCTGCATTTCAAATTGAATAAAACTACGCCCATTTAATTACATAATAGTGTTTAATTATCACATTTAAATAATGAATTCAGACCGGAGCACGCGAGTGGCCCGCCATTCACAAAACTTCGTTAATGGCTCATTTGAATACAATCTAGACCCATCAATGTTCTAACCCACTAGAACGTGTTATTATGTCGTTGGAGATCACTCAACCGCGTAGACATAGTAACTTAACATACTATGTTGTACGCCTCGTATCGAGAACGCCACGTAACAACCACAAACGCTTATCGCTTTAACCATAAAGACTAAATTTGACAAACACCCGCGTGCTCTCAAAAGACGACGTATACACATAAGTAAGTACTAGGTATAGATAACCAATGGTTATGACAGTTTAAATTAACTATCGGAATAATTAGGTCTGTTTCACGTTCGACGGGGTCAAGGGGAACTAAATTACTATATGTCCTACAATTCTATGAAAGGTATTATTTATAGTATCTATTTTGTGCCGACCGGACAACGTCAACGATAAGTTTGTCAATCGGTAAAGCGTATTGGAATTCTACCAAAATATATACAGAACAACGGCCATATACATAATATAACGGTCGCAAGTAATAAAGAAGATTTTTACAATGTAGGCTTTATAATGAGCCAGTCACGGTTGGAATTGGATTGCCCTTATTTACCGACTTATTGCAATTTACTTTTAGGCGCGACAGGTATTTGTGGCGAGTCTGTCAGCTACCAAAGATAATAATAGAAATGAACTTGTTTCGTTGTCAGTCCTTGGTATAATTCAAACGGAATTAGGTAGTTTTTCAATTTGGTAAAATATAGGTGAATCCCTTGTGAATCCGAAAAATTTTGCTCAGCTGTGGCCCAACGTTCACATGTGAGCCGCGTCACGTAAACATAAAGTTCGAACTTTGGCACACTACCATAAATCAAGGGGCGTTATACGCCATGTTTCATGAGCTTGCACCGTCTCTATCGCTCTAACATACATTGCTGTGTCCCCCTCTCCCTCTAATGCTGAGCCAGGGACCCGGGGGGCTGGGGGAAGGGGCAGCTGTCTAGCCGTGACGTATTACCCGACCGCCGGTCGGTCAGGTCAGTGCTTTAACTCTACAGTGTGAAACGTTGTCTTTTTCTAATTTAAACAAGACTAAAAAGGCATAAAAATAAAGAAAATTATTACCAAACCTAGTGAGCATCGTCAATGACATCTAATTAGTTGACAGACGACGCTATTAAATATGTACTCTATATGTCGAGTACTTAATGCAAATCGTTAGTTCGATTCTAGAATAGACAATGCGAGGAGAAGTTTATGAGACCACCCACACATCCACGTGTTGTACGTGGGGTCGTGATCACACACCGAAGAATATTCAGCTTACAATTACTATGTAAGGAGCGACTTATTCGCGTATTTAACTGTTTTAAATCGCGACCAACATTTTAAAACAAAAATAAATAGTGGCGCGCTATTTAGGTATGTACAAACCCATTATTTGCCCCTCGAATTAATTTACAAAATTCGTACGTTCCAATCAAAAAGGCCTCATTTAAATTAAAATACTACTTTTTAGTAAATAAAACCGGATAGTTTACTCTCCTCAAAAACAGCATCGCATGTTTTCTTTTCTAATAGGTAAGTTCCACTTTAGATAACCGCCAACAGAACATTCAACTGGAACTAAAAGCCACCTAGGAGGTGCTCTCTAGCCGTGTGTAAATGAATGGTGGTTAGCACGTGATTAGACCGCCAATTAATTCAACCGCCAATAAATATTATGCGCATTTCGTTTATCTATCGGCTCTGGGACTAGTGTGATTAAATCGTGAATCACTCGTATAGCAGACAAATATGCATAAATCTGGCTTAAAAAAGTCTAGACGGAAGAAGTTGTGCGCTAATCAGAAACCAGTTGGGTCAGTTTGAAACAGTTTGGGGCCGGTACGTATTCAAACAAGGCCATTCTTGTATTCTTATTTGTCTCTACTAATTCGTCGGCCGTTAAAAGTATCGCGCCCGTGTTGGACACCTCATTGGGCGGCTATAAATACTGTCGTTATCTCTCGATATCAACCGGCACTTCTCCACGCGACCTACCCCAGCTCTAATGAATTACACAATGAACTCTCATCTAAATACAGAAAAAAGCTTTTAAAGGCATATATCAAAAATGCCCACAAAAGCCTACTAAGACAGGACGCCACAGATTTATTACGCTCCCTTTGTTAAACACGTAATCTCCACGTGAAGCCGCGATATAAAAGGTACCTAAATGAAAATAAATGTAGTTACTCATTCTGTTGGCTGCCTATTTACTTGTGCCCGGGCATAAATTAGGCTCTGTTTAAAAGTAATCTATTTTGAAAATTACCCGTTAAATCACATTAGGACAGATAACACGTTGTTTGGGGGTATGTGGTCGACAAAAAAATGATTGTCGGCCGGAGTGGTCGAGATTTGTCGCCTTCGGGGTGGTACCTCCGTCAATGGTGTCAAGCATGTGGACATAGATTCCACACAATGGAAAAGGCACATTAGGCGCTCCATGAAAAAAAGTTCATTGTTTTTTAAGCCATATATTGCACAATTTGAGCGGTTACAAAATATTTCCCCAGTAAATCATTGCGTTCGTAGTAGGTATATGTGGGTGAGTATCGAATTTAAATTAATAGATGATTAATCGTCCACGTTTCGGACATCGATACGTCGCCTCATGTCGTGCCAGTGTGCCATTTTCGGCAGTTTCCGGGTCTATCCGTATATAGGTATGTTTGTTTGCCTAATTTATATGCGTGACGGTCCCTTTTTATTGGGAAACAAAACAGCTGCGCGGATTAGCATTTTTTTGACAAGTAATATAAATCATCAATTTCTTTGCATCGTACTATACGTACGTACCTACTTATAAATATCAAGACGAATGATACCTACGTGTGGTGCCGGTTAATGTACAGCCATGATACTGCACGGCCAAATAATGTACAGCCAAATAATCCGCGTCCATACTGTCCTACGTCCTACGTGGATTATCAGGCTGTACATTATTGGGCCGTGCATTATCACCCTGAGCAAACTTGGTCCGGGGCAATAATTGGAAGCCAATTTAGTCCGCCCTGATAATGCACGACCCAATAATCCGAGTCCACAAAAAGTGGACGCGGAATATCAGGCTGTACATTATTGGGCTGTACATTATTACCCTGAGCACACTTGGTCCGGGGCAATAATTGGAAGCCAATTTTGTACGAGGTGATAATGCACGGCCCTATAATCCGAGTGCCTGTGGCTTCGGACTATCGGGCTGTACATGATCGGGCCGTGCATTATTGGCACCCCTACGTGTTATGTTACTTATGTTTGAATTTAAATGTTCTTTGTTAAGCTAGAATCGTATTTTGGCTAAAAGGTTATTAAAGTCCTGAAACACATACCTACCTAAATTAAACGAATGCGCAATCCCAAGGTACTATAATACAATAAAATAATAAAAGCCAGCGGGTATCAAATAGGTATTAGTGATGCGATCGACTCGATATAGCGATAGTATAATAATATTACATTTTTATATTAGTCACATATTACCTTGCCTATTAATCGTTGTCACATATCCAGTGGAACAGGACAAGAAAATCGTTGACCATTATGATTGGCTGACACATATAATTTGACATTCAATCAGGTTTAATATATCTCACACAGGTTATTCTGATGGGTAGATAGGTATCATGTTAACGCGACAAGACAAAACGAATTAAATAATTGGCTTCGGGCGATATTTCAACCGCTGATCTCAAAATATACTCGCGATCGCGAGATACCTACTAAACATGCACATCTTGAACGAGAACTAAAACAATTAATCTATTCATATTTGAAACAAAGTCGGATATTTATAATTTTATACTTAGAGTTAAATAAACAGCCCAATTCGCATTATAGGTACAAATTATTTCGTAAATAAATAGAAAATATCTTCCTACTGTGCTTGAAAAATGTGACTTATTTTGTCGCACTTATTATTGTCAAGAAAAAAAAAATACCTATATGTTCAGTTAATTTGTAAGTTAACCATTATTTGGCTACATCGATACGTGCCTCGGCGATTAGCGCATCACTAGCTCTCGGGTGCGAGCCAACAAATCATACAGATAGCATCTTCTACAAATTTGAATCGGATCTTATTTATGATTTGCCTTTTTCACGGCTGCGTTTTGGGGAAAACTCGAACATTAATCAAAGATAAATGTTATATTACGTCTTTTTAAGTTATTATATTAAAAAAATATTGAAATGGAAACATATCCAATGTTCTTTAGTAATCAAGTGAGAATATCGCATAGGAAATCGTCATCGAACATCCCAATTTGCCAAAAAAAAATTATACAATCTGAAAATCGGAAAGTTCCCACGGTATTCATTTCATTATCCACAACAACATAATAATCATAACAAAAGCATGTACGAGCCACCGTACTTGGTTAAACAGCAATCGCATAAACAAACCCCAACAATAAAGCCAAATAAACGCTCGAGCACGCCATCGAATCGCACCTTGAATCGCACATAAAAAGCCCATGAACACCGGTCGAATTAAATAGAGCGCTACTCCACAGGAGCATCCAAATATTGCATTCCCAACCGTACTCGGTCGGGTAATATCGAGCACGAGAGTAGAGTTCGTTAGGGCCCATAAAATCGTTTACGAGCTGCCGAAGAGCCCTCTTCAATAACCGTGCCATAAAAGTTCGGTTACTCGACGCTAGATGGCGACACTAGTGGCCACTTGAAGCCGTTGCGACGATTTTACTGCCATCTATGGAGCTTTTTAAGCGTTTAAAGACTGGGAGAAAGGGATGGTGCGTGCTTCTCGCTTTTGCGGGATTGCAGTGAAGTTTGGAAGGCAGCGCTGTCGAAAGGCCATGCTGTGCCGTGTGCAAGGTGAATTTTCACGTTGTTATTATTTACTTTTTGCAGATGAGATCACGAAATTACGTTTTTTTGTGGATCGTAATTATTTCCATTACCGACGTCGGCGCGTCAGATCACGTAATTTGGTTTTGAAGTTAGATTTATTTCAAAGTTTGGCTTTTGCGTAGGTAGGTACCCACCTGGGGAAATTACCGTTTCCAATAATGGTTCAGTTTATTATTCAGTCCATTAATTAATGACCGTCACAAAACTGACGATCAATCTCAGACACCAATATTAACTCACAAAACGGACAATTTAGGTGTGATTTAAATACTTAGGTACAACCATATGTTATGTTTGACAGTCCAAGTTAAATGAATATCCCAGCCTACACATATACCTACCTAATGCATAATTTACAATAGATATGAGAGACTTAAATAGAGACCATATGCTAATTGCCTATTCCGAGCATTTGATAAGTTTCAAATTCAGTTTAGGGTTCAATTCAAAAACGTATTTAAAAAAACGTAAAATAAAAATAATCGGCGATGGTGGTCAATAGAGAATTTGACAATCGCTGTCAAAATTACTACCTATTGACCGCCACCGCAGGCCGCTCCAGTTTCTGCGAGAGGTAAAGGAGTGGCCGGTTTCACGGGGATTAGGCCCGGGGGTGCAAACGAGGTGGTCTCATTAGAGGACGCATGTGATACTCTTACGCTTCTCACATTGATTATGGCTGCGCCGGAGTCACGATGCACGATTTGCTTGGACTGCTAAACGCTTGCCTAGTGCAGGTCTATTAATGTCATTATTTTTTCGAACTGTCCTCTCTATCGCACTTGCCATGAATGATAGAGATATAGGAACTGTCATTTTCGTGCGTTCGCGGTAGCCCCCCACAGGGCGAAAATTCAGTTCATCTCTTTCATATCCTACTTACATTCCCATATGTTTTTTTTTAACAAAAATCTATATATATATATATATTCTGCAAATAGGCCAAGAGGGCACATTATACATGTTAAACGATAACTTGCAATAAAAAATATTATCTTACAACAATAATCATTACATAGCTATTTGTCAGCGATAGTAAATTATATCCTCTAGCCCGCCAAGAAGAAAAATCGACAGTGAAAATTTAATCAATTACCTACAATAGAAAACAGAGTTAAGTTTATTTCATTACAATTTAAAAATACATCACATACCTACTTTCTTAAAGACCCATTATTCACAATCAATAATGAACTTTATGGCGTTAGAACAAAGCTGGTTTTGCTATTTTCTAAATTCATGAGACTCAAGGTTGACAGAGAGAGCGCATTGGAAACGGCATTAATCAGGTATGAAGTAATAATTAATCAACAACCAAAATTTTAAGCCGATAATTTATAGACAAAGAACTAAAACCGACGCGCATGTTCACAAAATAAATCTCAATAAAATTGATCTCATCTTAAATAACATCATCTTGGCTGGAGTTCGCTGGGTGTAGCGTCAGCACGGTAGTGACCCTAATAATAAGTGAATTGTTACCTGCTATTTTTATAGACAATAGTTGTATACCAACTTAGTATAGATTACTAATATAATGAAGAGGAAACGTCTGCGAGATTCTAGCTTTGTACGTTTGTATGTACTTACCTACTTACTTAGGTACCTACTTACCCAATGGCTGGATGTAATAAAGAAGTACATATAATATGCATTTTATATTTTTATAAAATTGTGTATTATAATAATTAGTAATTATTCGATTCATATTGTTAGTCACTAGTATAATAATTTAGTGTAAGTTTTGCATGCCATACCTATGGTGGCGGAACATAGGTAAGTACATTACCACAGCCACTGACATGTCAATTGTATACCATCTTTGTGTGTGTTTCATCAAAATAAACGAACATTATTATGACCACTTATCCGATTTCAATCAATATTTTACATATGTCTCTGTGATTTGTCTGGATGGACATATAGGCTATATTTTACTCGCGGGCGGAGCCGCATGGTCATCTAGTTAGGTTGCAAAAAATATATATTATTATTAGATAGGTACTTAATAGATATTTAATTGGTTTAGGACATACACGCAGAATACACAGTTTCTTTGCGATGGTAAATGGTTTATTTGCACCATTACTTCATGGGAATATAAATGTTGAAAAAAAATAGTTTTCCACCCGAAAACGTATAGAATCAACGAAGAAGTAATAGAAGTAATTAATTTAAATGTTCATCTTTCTTATCTTCTTAAGTTAAATATAGTTCCGGTAGGTGTCATTCCATGGAAACCTGTAAAAATTTTCCATACATTCAGATTTTAACGAACACCGCTTACGATTACAGACAATTTGGTGCCACCTAATGTCTTTGTTTTGACCCACTTTATTTATAACACTAAGATTACATCATCAAGGTATATGTCCACAGTTCCAATGCGAGTTAAACGGGCAAGAAACTTGAAATCCTTTTCAAGTCCTATGTCGCAACTTCCGTTGTCCATTCGAAACAGTTATTTCAATTTCTCCCTACAGCGAAGCTCACTTAGAGGTAGATCAATTCAAATTCAACGGCGTTTTCTTTAATTACATTGTTAATTCGAGACATTTTGTTGTAGGTAATGTTCTGTATTTTAATGCCTTTACCTATATAAAAGCTGTATATACAATGTCATTAATTATAACTTTAAATGCCTGAAAATTGGTATGTCCCTGTTCCTTACACTTAAGTTCGTTGTAAGGGAGTAATATAACATATATAGAGTAAGAAAAGTTTGTTAACTTTTATGAAAAAGAGTGTATTAGTCCCAAACAACTAAGAAGTCCATAATTATTGACTCCGATCAATACATAGTGTCCTGCGGACGCTACCCGCCCAAACAGGTTTCCCAGGTATACCTACATACCAACATATTGTTATCTCTCGTCAGCATACCTCAGATTGTTTTGCATTTAATTATATAAACTGTAAATAAATGCAACGATTTACGAACTGCCAAACAACCCTAATTTGTATTTTTATTTTGCCCCAGAGTTTGACAAATTGCTAATTTCCGAAGCGTTAAATGGTTTTTAATGTTATTTATGTTATCCAAGTTAAATATTGCTACATTGATAGTAATGGGTATTGTTACGCCTTGATTGATTATACTAGATATACTACCTCGGTAGGTAATTCAGCAATCGGTATTGCTGAATTTATATCTTTTTATTGGAAATAAGTAGGTACCTACTTAATATTTTTGTCGCTCGTCGTCTTGTTTTTTTTTGGTAATTGTACAATTTGTAGCTATCTTACCATTTTTATCTATTATCATTTACTAGGCCATAAAAAGCCATTTCAGAACTCATCAATATTAAAAATCTCCAAATGTACAATATTAATTATCGCCTTTAAAACCTAGTAGCATTTAGCTATTGCGGTGTGTCTGATAGTGACCTTTAAAATAAATTGCTAGTAAATGATGGCAATTTGACCGCTCCTCGAACCATATGCGAAGGTTATAAATAACATAATGAGTTCAATTATCCGCCATCTTTAAAATGCAGTTCGGCGTTTGCACGGCGGAGGTAAAAGAGCAATTGGAATGATCGGAACAAATGTGTGAGAGAGAAATGCGAAATATTGAAATATTCGATATATTGGTTACGTAAATATTATTTTAGTATGTTAACCGAGTTGTATCTCTTAGATCTCGAAGTATATATGTACTTATGTGAAAACCGCTATCGACATTTTGTTGGCCTTATGGGCATGCATCGAATACTGCCACGAGATTTATCTACTTTTAGAAGGCGAAATATACAAATAACCACCTAAGCATCTTAAATTAAAAGTAAATCCAAATAATGCCACCATTTCATAGCCTTAACCTTTTACCTTTACCCTTACCCCTTTTACCCTTTCTACTTTAACCTTTCTCTGTAAAAACTCTAGCTAGCAACGCAGGAAAACCCGCGGGGTTAACTATAATATGCCTATATAATTACGCTTCCAAAAAGTCCATTCCATAGGTACAAGGGTGTTTTTTTTCATTGGGTAAGGGGTTCTGAAGTTTATCCCCTACTAAGTAGATACCTACAGACTTACAAACATGCAATCTCACAGACTTTTCCTCTTTATAATGTTATTATTATTAAAGACTATTATAGATAAAACCAAAATCGTTACTCAATTACAACTTAAAACGAAATAAATTCAATTAACATGATTAACTACCGGTTAACCTCACCTCGTTATTATTTCCCTAATAACAAAAGAACCTTCGGAAACAATGAAGTTCCCTCAGACTTTAGACGCGAGCTATCTCTCCTATCTACACGCGAACAGACAGGCGGACAGACAGCAATATTTTGCACAATTATGTAGATAGCTATCGTGTAGCAAAGTCGAGGCTTTTACCCGCATATGACGCATCCAACCTAGATTCATAAGAGTTATGGCTGTTATGAGTAAATCCGAATATGATTTCAAAATACTTGCGATTTATAACTTAAAAGTTGAACTGGTTAAAATTTAACAAAATTTGAACAATTACGTAGCCGCTTTAACTGTATTAACTATTTATAAAGGACAAGGATTTTCTCGAAACTGCGTGACGTTGGCTAATCTCTGTAAAGCCAGAAAAAAAGGACAAGGAAGTAGTGATATTATGATACAGTAGGTATCGATGCAAGCCAAAGATATTTTTATATCAAAACGGATATTATATTAAGTAAAAATATACACAGCAGTCAAAATCCAAAAAAACGGTTAATTCACGTTCAACTAAGCCTAGTGACAGGTGTTCTTGCAAAGAAATGAAAGTCCCGCGTACTTTTTTTTAAGCATGTTGAACATGTCAAGAGGGCCAAGTACCGCGGTGGGTCCGATGGCGCGATGCCTCGCTTCGCGGGGCGTCGGCGCGTTGTAACTCATTTTGTATCGTTGTTTATTGAAAATTAATTGTGTGAAAACACCACACCGGCTATCGGTTATCAGCAACTGTAAATACCAGTGCCTTAGGACTATTTAAATGCTGTTAAACGTGGTTTAGAAGTTTAAAATGTGATTAGAATTTAAGTTTTAAACTGTGTGGTACCTGGTTAACATTGAGCTTACGTGCATATACATAATGTTTCTATTAATTTGTTTGAATTAAAGTCAACCAATAATTTGGCTTTGCAACAAATAGGTAGGTACGTCATCCCTCAAACATAATTGAAATTTCTGAGACAAATATCGAATTTTACCGAACTGATATCGGAATCTTGTTTGATTGATTTGACACTGAAAGGTGTGATAACGGAAAGAAACTGTAAAAAAAAGATTAAAGAAGAATAAAGTGCTAACTACGACAAGCCAGTAAAGATTATCTGAACATCTAGGCAACATTTCAATGATGACCATTAATATGATTATACATGAGCTCGCTTACAGGTCGGTATTACTAAGCACTCATCATTTTGTATTCAACAAAGTTAAAAGCCTTTCAGATAGGGATCAACCGCGAAAGACCAGATGGGCTAATGATACGTTCAGGTATTCAGCGTTTTCGAGTAAACGTGTTAACTTTAGGACTCTAGCCAGACGACACTCGGTTTGAAGCAAGAAAATAAATCGATGACAAAAGTATCAAGAAAGAAAGCCTTAAATCGTAGCTGCGAGTGAAAATAACCTTGATTGAATTGATCCAAATGATTTCAAAATCGATGTCCGATCAACCCCTGTGGCCAAATTTCCCCTTTTATTTTACCGTCTGATCATTCCGTGAAACATTATCTCCCAACATCTATAATAACAACGTTTAACCTTTATTTTTACATCCACCGTGTTGCAAAATATCGTAAGAGAGATGGTCCGATTATACCATAGATGTCGAATCTAAGAATAGTCGTAACATGGCATGCTCCTTATAACCAAAATAAACCAATTGGTAACACCTTAAAGTCTATACTCCAATAAATAACGTCTGATTTATGAAAATTTATCGTACTCTTGAGGTTTAATTTTGAAATGATCTTCAAATGTTCAGAAAGTGAGTAACTGGATAATCGTTGTCATCGGATTTGATACCTTGTGTTATATGGGATACGAAAAAGTTTTGCTCGAGGGAAGTGGCGAAGAAGACATTTCTGCAGTGTGAGGCTAGAAGTGTGTCTGCGTATTGTTTTGATAAGCTGCAGTACGGGTTCGCGAGATTTATTACTGGTATGATTTAATGCGAATAAACTACTCGGCTTGCGGTCGCTGCATTGATGAATGCGCCGCGTCTAACGCTCACCTATATTCTACAATTTATTAGGTCTAATTAGCTCATCTATCAATTTACTAATAACCCTGTCAATAGCCTTTGAGCGTGCGCTTTAAATAATATCCTGTGACAGTCCTTATAAACTACGATCCGCTAAATACCCAAGCCGGTTATTAACGTGCTCCCCATATGTCAATCAAACAATTAAATTCAATTATTTTTCCTACAGGTCGTAACTTTAAAGCTAACCAACATTATTTAAGCATCCGGATTTTTTGTAACAGTATAATGGGTATGTGCCGCGTTCTTAAAACATCAGTTGGTAATTATTGCAAGTCCTGAATGAAATTATAATAGCAGCTTGTGGGTCGTTATTTGTAGATTGGCAACCCTGTCCCTCGAGGGCCAATGGGAACGTTGTAACGCGGCGCCTGCGCGGGCTCGCCCGCTGAGCTTGAGCAGAATTAACGAGGAAACTTGCAACACTCGCGTTACTTCAGTATGTGAACGTTAGATTTGAAAATAAAAATTATGAAGTGGTAAATTTGGCCAAAAGTGTCGTGTTAGACTTTCAATCAGTACTTATGTAAATTATGGTCCATGTTCATTTGTTGGTTGGTAGTCTATGATATTTTTACAACCTGAAAGTGCTTTCTTTTCTCAAAGTAACTTACGCAGTTCCAGTAGCACAATGAAGACTTCACATGTCGGCATGGCAACAACAGCAATAACAGCCCAATAAAATCTGTTACACAACGATGAGTGATCCAGGCGACTGACACGGTCGCTGTAATTCGCCCGCTCCGTGTTTGTTGGAAACGACATAAATCAAATGCAGTTGGTAGAGATTTGCATGTCACAACTGTTGAATTTATTGCAGTGGCAAGGTCGGGCTACGGTCTTGGCTGATAGCGCTAGTTATGTTAACAATAGCTACCAATTTTGTACGTAAATGCACAGCTATTAAAGGATTCGTATAAATTTTAAAGACATAAGCATAACATAACTGTTACAGTCATAAGTCGTACGATGTATACATTTTACCGGATACCGCCTGTTAAAAACCTAGACATACGCATTACTTATTTCATGCCTTGAAAATTATACAAAATTATCTAGTATTACCTTTTATAGTGTTTCAATTAAAAAGTAGACGTTTGATGAGATGACGATATATTGCATTTATCTTGAATGTGTTTTTAAAATAGGTACAGGTAATTTATTTAACAATCAACACGTGACTCTACTTACAGAGGAACAAAACGTAAACAGTTAACTTGACAATTATTCTAAAATGCAGAAATAGCCACGAGCTCGTTGAGACTTAGGCTGTTTTACTCGTATTAGTGGATACATGTTTTTAAATGTATGTAACTGAAGGTAACAATTAGGGTGGCCGGTA
Organism: Epinotia demarniana; assembly: GCA_945867215.1. Lineage (NCBI taxonomy): Eukaryota > Metazoa > Arthropoda > Insecta > Lepidoptera > Tortricidae > Epinotia > Epinotia demarniana. Next base: position 9,461,366 of record OX244261.1, read on the forward strand.
GATCAACATTAGGTCTACGGGAAATGCCGACGATTACAGTCAATCGATCGGTTGGTTTGTTAGTCGCCTGGATTAAAACTAAAAAGCCGCTATTTCGATACAACGATTACAGTAATACATGCAACGAAAGATATATCCGTATGTATAATTAACAGTGTTCATTAGGACTTAAGTCCCTAAGTGTCACAGATTTTAATTAAGATACGTATAATGCTCTAATTTGACATGGCTGGCTAGGCTACCCGAGTTACTTTGAGCAAACTCACGTCGTTAAAAAGCTTCATTGTGCTGCAAATCATGTTACTAACATGTATCATCTGATCTTAATTCTCTTAGCCTCACTCAATCCTAACAGAAATAGCCCTATACCTATTACCAGAAAAACGATAGGAGCACTTAAGGATAATAATATAATAATTCATATGAGAATAACCCTTTATCAAGCGTCCGCGGCGCGATGTTAGCAAATTGTGCTGCGCCCAGGCTGGATACTGGCGTTATACACGCCATGTATTATCATACTGTCGAACGGTGTCAAAATGCATAAGGTACGAGGTTTTATCTAGATATAATAGGTCTATCCTAAAATTTAAATAAAAACGTGTCGAGAACATTTCACGAATATATAAATGAGCAGGTTGCTTCAAACATCTTTGATCGGCCGGTTATCGTTAAATATGGAGCCGGTTTAAAACTGGTATTATATACAGAAATGTTAAGCTTTCCATACAATCATATCTTCAAATTTTAACAAATGGTTATTTATTTATTTATTTTAAATAAATAAACCGACTGTTTGAAACAACCAAGGCTATTATAATGTCCCACACACTTGCAGAACTTTATTAATATAAAACCAGGTGCTTTATAGCATAACATTTCTGTAGTTTAAGGTTCGACCTTAAAACAGAAATTCTTTAAAGCATAATACTTAAGTAGGTACATATTTTAAAATGTGATATGACTTCCAATAAAGTACATTAAATTTGAGTAAGTGACACTTAAAAAAATAAAACGTTTTAGAACTCAAATTATCACGTAATAAAATTCGCAATTGACATCATGCCTTCAAATCGTAATTACAAAGCATTTGGGTACCTACATCCTTAAAAAACTGTAAGGATGTGTTGTAAGTGTTGTTTATTTTTAAATATTTATTTGTGTGTACCTAATGCATTTGTTAGGATTTACGCTAATATTAACTATCTAAGTATTTAATAGAAGTATCTCACTAGTTTGTATTTAATATCATCCACATGGGATTTGACAAGAATGTTGGCACCAAACAAACCCATACAATACAAGTCTTACTCGAACACAGTTGATAGCGATTGAGATGATAAATTTATATTTTGTTGCAGATTCTACGCAGATGATAGACTATATTTAACAGGCTGCGACTCCCGAAACGCCAGCGGTGACGTATGAAGCGTATTCTATATGGCACTTACACACGCAAACCTGTTATAAAGACATAAATATCGGGGCTAAGAGCTACCTATCAAAACGCACATTAAATTAGGTCGGTGGGTAATAGAATCGAAATAACAAAGCTACCCTCTTTCAGGGTAACCCCCACATTATTAAGCACCTTTTCAACATTGATGACTAGGACATATTTTGAAATGAAACACAAGCAAATATATTGTTTATTATTAACTTACACAGGCCACTATCGAAAAGAACATATATGCATTCGTTTTGTTAAAACACTTACGTCATTAATAAATATAGACGGCAGTTTTCAGCGAACTGTGGGAAATTGAACAGTTGTTCCATATTTCTAAAACTAGTACATTTTGTGCTGTTTATCACTTTTAGTCTAGACTTTCAACCAACAATGCTCGGCTAGCCTTTTCAGCCTCTTATTAACCCTTGGACTTGTGATAAATTTTCTGTTTTTTACAGTTTAGTAAATCATAGTTAAGACAACAATGATACAATGTTTAGTTTTAATTTTATTTTATTTACATACATTCAGCACATAGTTCACCTTGTGCGGGGCGTACCCACGCTGCGCCTTCTGGTACGTGGTTGCCGCTCGAGAACCTTTCCGCCCCAACGGCCATCGGTTCTACGTGCAATGTCACAGCGCAGCGTGGGTAGGCCCTAACAAGATGGCCTGATGAGGTCGTGGGAGTCCGCTGGATGCGGAGGGCGCAGGACAGCTCATTGTGGTACTCTTTGGGGGAAGCCCATGTTCAGCAGTGGACGTCTTTCGGCTGATGGTGAGATGATGAGCACATAGTCACAGCTCTCAAGACCAATAAATTTAACATAACTTTTAATTGTGAATATTAGGTAGAGTATCTCACAAGACAGACCATACCTGTAAAAACAACTGTTCTAAGCTCACGCTAACACTTAATGCTATCTATAAACACACCAAAAGCGATATAAATTATTTATCAATCGCACCAGTCAGCACTTGGATAACAATAAACAATGGTAAAACATTCTGTACAGTCGGACACAATACGCAGTAGGAGTTTGTGCCTATTCCGCTACAGTCATAACTCATAACGGCGAGAACGATACAACGCTGGAAAGCAAGAATACTGGAGCGGACTCGACGTAGCACGAAGTTCGAAAATGCTTCCCAAATTCGAGAATTTATTCTTAAATAACGCATGCAAACGTGGGAAGGTACCGCGATTATAAGTTTGAATTTTTGATAGGTATATGAACGTGTTTTACTTGATAATTGTTCATTAAAATGAGTTATATCGACTATAGCCACCTAATTAAGCCTTTTATATTTATTAAACGGTTATCTATTGTAATTTCCTAGTTCGCGATCGTGAGACTATATTCCAAACGGGAAAACAACAATATAAGTCCAAACGGAGATTTGCGGGAAACATATTTAATTCAAAATTAATGATAATTTTATTCCACATTGCAAAGACACCCGGGAATTTTCTAACATTATATCTTGTGAAAATGCAATATTTCATCTCTACTTGGTAATAGGCGGTAAAAATTTTGTTACTTATTTCTTAATTACGTTTGTTAATGTTATTCATTACATTAGATCCCACTCGATACCTTACACATGCAAAAAGCTCTTAACATCGTTTTCTTGTACCTATTTTAGTCGAAACAAATATTGTTATAACCCTGAGAACCTTAGCTGCGCCACATGCTAAAAATCGTCCGTACGCTACTGTTTACAAACACGCAGAATCCCAACGTTCACCATAAACATAATTCTTACTACATCATAAAATTCGTCACATCCCGTAATCTAGCGGTACGGGTACTTTTTATTGGGTCCTTGAACTTGGTTTACAATTGGGCGGTCGATAATTCAGCTACACGCCGCTTGTGGCTCTAATGACCTGTTACAATTGCGAGTGATATCATTCGTAATAGCAGTGTTAGGTAAGTAACGTTACCAAGCAGGTGACGGCGTAAAAACGGACGGACCGAGTTAGACGTAGGTAGTTGCCGGAGCGGAATATGACCGGGTGATGAGTTTTTTGTTTTTTATTATGCATTTAGCTGAAGCTGATGATATAACGAGACATGTGTTAGGCTAAAAATTAAAGCTTTAGAAAATGTCAATATAAGTTTTTGACAGCTGTTGATTGGTTCGAAAATGGAACTTCTAAAATCGTGTTTTTATTTCGTCAACCGTCAATTTTATATACTGGCCGATTTGTTCGATACATAATTCGAGCGTCGAGTACAACGCTGTTCAGCTTCAAAGCCCTCGGGGTGCAAGGTAACGGAATTATGGTACAGAGTGTACCCGATGACAGAGACGGTCACTGTACCTTACTTTCACACAGATCGATGTCCCGGCCATAACCGACTTAGCTCCATTAATTCAAAAATGGTAACTGATTTGTATCCATTTGAATTTCAGAGCAGTGAATCAGGAAACGTGTTACGACCACTTTTCAAACTAGTCGGTCTCATGGCTGGTTGTAGGTACCCGATCGTGTTTTTATGATTAAGATAGACTTAAAAATGCACAGCTAGGCCAGACAGACTAATGGCATTTTTTTGGTTGGCTGGCGATTATGACTTTGACTCTCGAAAATTATTTGTTTCTTCCTAGACTTAGATGAAGAGAGGAAATTTAATTCATGTCTATGCATTAACTTTATGCATTGATTACGAGCAGATGTTACGCAACGACTTTGCTCGCCATTTTCCCTTATTTATTCATCTTTGAACTATCTCTAAAGCGTGTTTGTACATTCGATTTCCGTTTAGTTCAATTGAACTTCTTTTATCTACAATCTATCGCTAATATCTGATTGCACGAGTTGCGTTTCAACTTATTAATAATAGGAGTATGTGACCAGGAACACATGTTTAGACTCTTTCAATAGGTACTAGGCAAGAAATATAGTATAGGTACAGTAGAGATGTCCAAGGTTTTTTCTGAAACAATGATACTTTATATTATTGTATTCATAAAATAACTGTGGTATACCTAAAGCAAATGCTGGCATGACAACGGCAAATTACTGATCTTTGACATGGGGAACAATGGAGAGGATTTATGACGTGTAGCGTCTGTCGCGGATTCAATAATCCTGCGCGTACGGCCCACGATCGCAAAGATCGGTTCATGTTCATACTGGCCACCTCGGTTTTTTCTTTAAGAAAAGGGCTTTGAAAATGTTTCGAATAAAAAAAAATACTGTCATGTGGTAAGCTGGCCGCATTCTGACATCAACCACTGACGACCACAACCACTCTGCCGATAAGAGTGATCCGACATAAAAGAGTCATGTGGTAGAGTCTTGTACATAAATTTACGTACTAGTAGAACAACGGTACTAGTTAGTGACGTAAAATTACAAGACAATTATATAGTAGAGAACTAATGATTATGAAAAACATTAAAAAACACTAAACAGTATCAACAAAAGCAGAGTGTAGGATGGCATTTTATACGACCCGAAATATGCACGCGCCCTTACATTAAATTCTTTATGGTACCTACTTTGTATAATTGTAATTGATTTGCATAGCAGTGCAATCCATACATGAATAATGAAAAAGAATGAGTGCTCTTGGCAAAACGTGAGTGACATCATTTTACAGACTAAAGTGGAACCGACCGGAATTAGACTTGGTATGAATTCATCGGCATTGTTATAGCAACAAGAAGCAAATTGATGCTTGGCTCGCTTTTATAGCAATACTAAACCTGCATAAGAGTATAATACAATATCTTGATTGACTGGACGAATATACTGTAAGTTAATGATTTGTAGTTAAATGGGCCAAAAAGCATATAGATATATTTTTTCCTTTGCTAATGTAACATAGTAATTACTCGTCTATATACTCTACAAATTTTATTGTAAATACACAAATGCTTCTTAATTACTTCCGCAAAATATATTTTAATATTAACACTTTGAGCGCTTATTATATCAGAAAAAAACTTACAGAAAAAACAAACATGAAATATGCCATTGTACTTACCTACTTAATAAAACGTTAAAATAAATTATTATAATTTCGTATTCAATTCTGACCGTTAAAATAATATAGAATACGAATGATTATTGTTTTTCCTATCGCACCTAAATAAATCCAGTCGTTATACCTACCTGTCCATTTTAAAACAGTAAAAATTCCTACGAACACATTAACAGCACGTTCTACGAACAAGATTGTGGCAAACACGCGGGCTTTAAAAAAATGCCCATTTACCAACAATTGCCGTGGTTACGCAACGTTTTTTGGACAATAAAACCGTTAAAAGCTTTATTAGGGGACAGACGAAACAATAGTTTCATACCTGGCTTTAACAAAAAACTAACATTTTGCAAAAATTGTTAAAGAGGTTGTAAAAGACGCAATTCTCGGGCGATCCTAAACAAACCGTAACGAATTGTGACAAATTTTATTAGCTAATAAAATAAATTGAGCCATTCAAATTAGATGTATTTACTGCCAACACCTATTAGGTAGCGATTTTAATGGGTTGTTTAAGGGAGATTGTTTAAGAACAGCTGTATAGTAACGTCGGCACACAGCTGATGCTATTAAATGAGAGAACCACAATAAAAGAAGGGACGCGGAGCGCACCTTTGTATATGTAGGGTATATTTAAATCGCCGAAGGTTTTCATCTGAGTTTACAGCTTATATAGTTATATGAATATCGGTAAATTTATTCATAATTTGGAAGTTACCAAATTTGAATGTTATCAAACTGTTTGTTTTTACAAACAACTAATTAAAATAAACTTTGCATAAATACATGTCAAATTTATAAAACTCAAACGTGGAACTTGTTTCGACATCGCTTGCCTCCTACGTTGCCGCGCGGCGAGCGGCGTCCGTTAATCGTAAACTTTATTTATACGTAACTGCGTCCGCGCAAGTGTCGTGCCAAAACCAAAAGAACACAATCACCGTAAAATTTCTAAGGCATTTGAGACGTTTTAAGTTAGCTGAGTATGTGACGTTCGCATTGACTCGGGCAGGTGTGAACATTATCTTAATTCAGCTACCGGCCCATCGGAAGGTGTTGCCGGCTTAGTGACGTGCAGAAAGTTTATTGAAATTTTAAACCACGATAAGCCTGTATATAAGGTATTTAATGAGTCAAACGGATATTGAGTAGCATGCATGAGTAGCATAGAGGGTAGCATGGACGGACTAAATATACCCAAAATATTGTCTGATTTAAACACAAGATTAGGATTTCTATTACCTATTTACCATCATATCATTCATTATCAGAGTATTATCTATTAACTCATTCATATAAGAACTACGTCACTGCCTCTATTACTCCTTTATTACATTGTACATTTATCTAGCTACATAATTAGCATAGCAGTGTATGAGAGATTGCTCGTTAAACGTTTTTTAATAATTGTCACAACCTGTACAATTGATTGGCACTCCCACTCCGTAATGTATCCTCCGCATTTTCTCAGCCATTACTCAGAACGTCTAGTGTTTCTTCAACCATCTTACCCAGATAGAAAGCATTAGCTTGGATAGCTTGTGTATGTTTTACTGAATAATGTCATAATTGACTCACTTAATGGATACTGAACAAATTGTCTTCACTATCGAAGAACACATAGCAAGTCACGTTTTTTGTAAGGAAATAATAATGAATACAGAAACATTCATGAAATTATCAAATGCTCTGCTTACTGCATTTTGACACAAAACGAGCAATAGTCCTACAACTTACAGAAAAGCGTCTGATGAAAAGTCAACCTTTGTTCCAGTACGTTTTCCCGTGTAAAAGTAGCATAGTATACATTTTCCTATCATTAGTGGCACGGTAGTTATTTGAACCTCACTCTGTAAATTGTAATTAGGTAGATGCTACTTATCAACCGGTCCTTTCGATTCGCGTGTTAAAATAGAACTCTAAAGCGAACACTTCATAAATTTTCCTGGTAAACTATTAGAGACACAGTGTTAGCCGAAGTTCAGCTGGAAAACAATAGCTAGTTAGCGTCAGTTTGAGAGGTCAGTCGGAAGGGCGGGGGTCGCCGGCCTCTGCCCTGGAAACCTGTAAGGCACCGGCACAGTGGATTCAGGTGGCTTCTACTCCTGATTTCAGATTGTATTTTAGGTGAAATATTATTAGGTTCGATTCTTTCACGCGCTTTTACTTGTTTTTCTTACAATACAGTATTATTGGGAACGTGTAATATTTATTGTTTCTTTAATGATATTACTAGGATGATGTTGGAGTCATCTTTCCAAGCGTTTTTTTTAAATTAATAAATAAGTGAGAATATCCACGGTATGACGCCTTGGTAGTTGCAAATGTGGCTATACGAGTAGGTATATATGATAAATATAACTTATTACTGCGCCTTTAATGAAGGACAAAAACTGCACTGTTTACTTAAATATTTCACAGCAAATCAATTAAATCAAAAATTTAGCCTGTGTTTTTATACATTAGTAGGGACCGATTTAGCTTAATAGGTGGCTTGAACTAACAGTTTAGTAGATTGCTCGAATAGCTCAGAGCTAGGCAAAGCTATTACGAGGTTAAGCAACTACATACTTTCTGTTACGCTTATGCAAGTGCAGGTTTTTGTCCCCTAATGCGGGGTATAAGACTGTTCGGTACATTGTTTGTGGAAGCATATTTCACCAGCCGACGCTTCGTGCTCTCGCATTCATAACGACCACGGTCTTTGAACTTTAAAATTAACCGTCATTTTTTATGTTCTAAAAACGCAAAAATAGTAAAAGACGGAAAACTCTTTTCGTTCTCGATCGTTACGAGTTCTAATGACTTATTGCAATAGCTTTTCTATCGATCACAGATTTTTTTTAACGTTAAACTATTACACGCTTTAACAGCAACACATTTTAAAGCAGAATCCGAATGTATTTTTTGCTGTCAACACGTAACACAATGTTCACGTATCGCGAATGCAATGCCGTAGGAAATTCTAATTAAAATTCTGCGTATACGCCGATGATTCCAACATTCGTGCGTTGACCGTCAACATCTCCTTTGGTGCGTGTGAAAAAGTAAAAGCGACGCACATTCACTGCTAAAACAACTATGCACTACACTTATGTTCTGCCTTGTAGTTGTAGCGTTGAAAAGAATTGGAAACACGTGGGCGCTGCGTCGCTCGAAGTGTCAGTCCTTCTTTCGCGTACACTTGCATATATCAAAGTGTAAATTGCCAGTACGTGTCATGCATCACTTGAACACTAATGGAAGGCCGCCAACAAATCGTCCTGTGGTAGGTCACTTTGTTGATGCATATTGGACACTAGAATTCGGCGCACAATATGCCAATACGTAAAGGAACGTCCATTGCATTCAAATTTTAGGAATATACTGAACGTTAAATTTAAACACAAAGAAACACCGCCTCAGCGGAAAGGTGGATATCTTAATTTCGTAGTTTTGGGTTACTAAATTATAATTTACGATTGTGTTCCTGGCTGTTGGGTTGTAAAAAACGGCCTCTATAATAGACATGTTGTTTTTTTACCCGCGTGTATTTCTAAATGGAGTCGAGCTTTCGGCGGTTTATCGGACCCCGTGCTTTGGTCACTTTGAGGCTGAACTACGATAAGTATAGTTTTCTCTTTCGTTTAAATTACTTTCTTTCAAGATATCTCCGTAAGACCTCTTTGTAAGATAGAACACGTCGTTCACCTAAATAGTTACCCATACATTTTTTGCACGTTGTAGGTAGTTTGTTCTATTAATTGTGCAACTGTCAGTCATACTTCAATAAAATAAAGAGGCGAAGACGGATGTAACACAGCGATGTAATACTACAAAATTTGCTTTGTTAAAAAACAAACGATTAAATTTTGCGGTGCAAAAGGGAATCCTTAAATAACAAATAATTATATTGGTCTGAGCGAGACGGGTATACATTTGTGAGTATACATCTACAAGTGAGAAGGGTTTATTAGTTAAGTATGTGGAAGGGCCCATACATCGAGGGATCGCGGCGCTTGCGCCCGCCGTTCTTATTCATCAAAGTCGATTTTGTCGAAAAAGATTATCTGTCCCTTTCTCACGATTACAAAAGATACAGGTTCAAGCGAAAAATAGCAAGTCAAGTCATATCGACAAGGTGACTTCGATACTTCATAGAATAGCACTCCTATCCGTTTTCCATCGTGTATTCGAATGGCTACCTGGTGTTCTCCACATCGATGAAATACCTATTTTAAAACGACTGACACAAATGTTACTTACGGTTTTACCTTCTTCAAATTAATTCGCCTAGCGTTTAATTGATTTAGAAACTCAACTATCAAATTTTAGGACCCGAAAATCTACACATATTTTTATTTGACCCCACTGTTCAATAGCTTTCTCTAGCAATAATAGACAAGACGCTGAATTGACGTTTGTATGGGAGTCTTTTACTGTCTGATAATTGGTGATTCCTACTGAAGTGGTGTGGTATAAAGTTTATTGCTCGTTACATGAAGACGCGAGTCGAATTGTTGATTGGCATGACGAATGTTGAAGCGTTTGTTACGTAGTCGAAACATTTGATTGACCAAGAAAAGTACCAAATTTATTTTTCAAAGATTCCTTTATATAAAGTGACTCGTCCTTTTACTATGCACGAAAATAGAAGCTGTGATATCTTATCATACTCTTCCCTAGATACTCGCAAATAGGTAGGTACTTTTTAAGTTCGACTTCGTGAGCTGTTTAGTACTTATAGCCCAGTTGTTCAGACAGCGACGCACTAATAAATATTGAAATGTGATTTATTGTTGCCAAATAGGTACCACCAAATACCTACTGCTTATTAAGGTAAGCCAGATATCAATCTTGGTTGTTATTCATCATTGAGCATACGCTATAGATTGACTAGAATACCTGAACTCGCAGAGTAGCTATGCACATTGCAGTTGTAACGAAACTCGGGGTCGAGTTATTTTGGGGAGCTCACAACTCAAACAATATTTTGTGAATATAATATCTCCCTTCACTAGCTTAGTATCTGTTGAAATGACAAAGGCAGTAGGTTTAATGACTAGGAGAAGGGACAGTAAAATTCATCCACAAGAAAAAATAAATCAAATCTCCTCTCGTATGCCGATGTCAAAAAAAAACAATCAAATCATGACCTTCAAGTTTAAGTTATAAGTTCTGCCGTTCTGGAGAATCCGGAACAAAGCTTACGAAAGGTTTATGAATGCTTTTACAACGTTAAACGTATGTTAGTAATTAGCTTCACGTATTCAATTTAAACAACGAAGCACAGAACATTTAAACTGCATTAAATTATAAAATAATTCAATAATAATGACCTTAAATACCGTCAATTAAGTAATTTCATTCTACCGTAAGATTAGCAATTTTAATGAAGTAGGTAACAATGGCCGCTATTTTATGCTGGAGCTAGTTTAGCACAACGCGATTATACTCGCCTTAGCTCAAAAAGAGGATTCACTGTTCAATGAAATGCTAGTTTCGGCACGAATGCCTGTATATCACGGAGATAAGAACAAAATATCTTAAACATACCGAAAATAATTCGCAAAACCAACCTTTATGACGTCCGCAAAAGGTCCACCTATAACGGATATTTTACGAGCAAAACCTATTAAACTAAATTGATATTTCTTAACAACGACAGAAGAGCGAGATTAGCTTGACGGTGTTTCGTCTGCATTGAAGGAAAGAGTAACAATATGAAATGTACAGCGCATAGCTTACGTGAAATTAATTGTGGTTTTAATTTTCTGTAATAACGAGTACGTGTTACGGAAATTAAAAAGGCAATTACGGCATATTTTCGAACTTAACTTATTTAGCTAAACCCCTAGATACAGAAGCTTGAGTTACATAAACTGACTGACCTTACCTAAGCGAATAATCAAGCGAAGTAAGAGATAAGCCTTGACGCAGAGATAACATTCAGAAAGATAGTTTGTAATTAACATTAGGCAAACTTCGATCAGAATCTTTACTTCCTAAACAAGAATTTAAAAGCGTCCGGTAGCCACTGGGACCCAATAGCTTGCTAAAGGAAATTAGACTCTATTTGCATAATCAAATAGGTTCAGTGTCGCACCTCCCGCGTGGCACGATTAATTGCCTTCAGGATGGGCGCCCATGCGGAGCGAAGCGAAAATGTTCATGAATAAGAAACAGCTCCGAGCGATGATGAGGTTTTAACACATTGAACGGGGTAAGACATTATACCTATTTTATATTAAAAGTAAGATTCGAAATGCTTATATCGCTGAATACCTAAAGAAACAGCGCTAAAAAACTGGCCCTTATGCGACAAGTTTTGCGACGCGACAACGTTCCTCGTCTCACTCGAACTGTACTAATTAGAAAGAGGTAGTGAATATCACAATAGCAGTCCTGCTAATTGGTCGCAAGGTTTCTGTTTTCACACGAACTGACGATATTTGGCATAATAATAATAATAAAAATTTATTCAACAAGTTTGCATACACTATGATCGTTTAACATAATAATTTAGATTAAACTAAACCAGTAAAAACATGCAATACAACATGTTGAAAAGGAAGATGACTTAGATGACTCGGCTAAAATGCCTGCGCCAAGTAGCCTTCGAGACGGCAGTCTCAGGGACTCTGGCTCAGACTCTGTTATTCTGCCATCCCCGTATGACCCCCGGATGACGTGACGAATATCACATTTAATGTTACATGAACGAATTGTTGATATTTTTAAATGTATTAATTGCCAATCTCCCATATATTATGGGTAAGTTAACCACTCACAAATTGCAAGAACTGTATCATAATGCAATGAGATGGTATACAAAAACTATAAAGGTAAATTGTAAATCTAACTGTTGTGCTGTTGTTAAGGGGCTCCCATACGCCAATGACCTTCGATCTGAATCCCTTAGTTATCTTATGTTTTTTTTAGCTTACTATATTAACAACAACGGCTTTAAGCAATATAGTATCCCATATTTACTTTTGTGTTAATTGGTTTATAATGAAAACCCTAGACCAGTTTTAAGAGACGTCACAGACGAACCCAAATATGTAGATTTCGTATATGTTAGATCTTTCACGTCAATAGAGATACGAAATTAGTGTTTTTTTAGACAATCTTTAAAAAAATCATAAAACATTAAGTATTCATTTGTTTAAAAATCCGGTAGACCAAAATGGAGACAAAAGATTGAAGAACCGATAACCGTTTGATTCATACTTCTATCTGTAGTGCAAAAGAAGGAGATACGATTCAAAACTTGACTAAAATCGATGGAAACCTCGGGTAGCCCCTTAATTAGATGAATTATTTACCTATTGCCCCTAATAGGTAAATAATTCACCTAACTCGCGTGTAGGTATGTCAAATGGCGTCAGAAAAAAATTAGAGCAATGAGAAACTCTGGTAGGCGTCCGGTCACGTAAAGAGAATACTAATTGATTAAATCAAAGCTAAATGTACTTGGTAAATAATTAACCACCTGAATTAAAACCTCATGTAATTAATGTAGGTACATCATTCGAACATATTTCGCTGTTTGTTTGTTTGTTTTCTATCATAAAAAGGTGATATTTTGCTCATATTGGTACCTACACATTACTTATTTTAGTAAATATTTTCGAACTTTTGCAACTTTTTTTAGTCTCCAGTAAAATGCGCCATCCAGCGCCGATTAAAATGTAAATATATGCACTAAAAAATACCCTCAATTGTATTCAGACTACGGCTTGAAACGATTTCTAATAAATTATCGTTATATAAAACATTTTTTATTTTTGTGTTTCCAGGTTCGAAGCGTCGCATCGAATCATATCAGTGGATGGCGGACTATCTTATGACGTCACTCGACGGCCGGCGGCAGACTTGTTATACTTATTTAAAATCATCATTTTTTGCATAGTAAACGAAGATGAATTATCGACTGGTGTATGGGACGGATCCAAGGCTAAATATGACTAACTATACAATTTAATTCGAAAAAAAATATATAAATATTTATGAAGTAAAATATCTAAGACCATTGTAACCGCCAGATAAATGATTTCATGTATTTTTTTATAATTTTTGTAAATGTCAATAAATGTAGAGCTCATAAATTTTAAATGAAAGGAAAAATTTAAAAAAATTATGCTCCGAGCTGGATTCGAACTGGCGACCACAGGCATTCATGGCCCGTCGTGGTTGTGGTCGCCGGTTCGAATCCGGCTCGGAACATTAAAAAAATAATAATAATTTTTCCTTTAATTCTAAATTGAAAATTTCGTTAGCAGCGTTAATGCTTAATACAAAATTAAATGTAATACATTTATGAAAGAAAGACTTCATTTATTATTCAACTAGGATTCTTTGACCACTTTTGCATCGTCATCTGCTGTAACATTCAGGTTCTATAAAACTTGCCTGACTCACCAACTATGAGTTGGGTTTACCAATATTTTAACATGCCTTTATGTCTTTAACAATAGAGTCGTGTTCAGGTAACTATAAAAACGAGTCATACTCCGATTAAAAAAATCGACTGCACTCATCGTGAATTTCATGTTAAAATAGTATTTTATGTAACTGTTGTATAAGTAGGGTCTTAAAACGCGAGTGTCGTGAGTTGCGATGCAAGCCTTGGCGAGCATCCCACCACCACCAGCACCACTGCAATATATTGGCTGATTAAAAAAAAGTTAGATGATTTGACATCGTGGTAAACAGTGCTTTTATGGAAAATGTATGAACCAAAAAAGTACACTAAAGTGTGCGTTTATGGGCCATAGAGCATAGAGTTTTTCGACGACTTATTATCGGTGTCATTGTATTTGAGCTAAAGCCTATATAAATGACAGATAACGGTACACGAGTAGAAACACATAAGAAACGTTACGCGATTACCCCTAGATAACCAGGCTAGTTAGTTAATGGGTAAACTTTTTAAGAAGACGTTTTTTCGACATTGTGTGGTTTTTTTTTTTGGGAATATTAGATTCGTACCTATAGCGTGAGGTAGGGTTTTTATAAAGAAAAAATATGGTGCATGAGGCACCACTGTGCTTCTAATGGTTAGCTAGATATTGATGCTTTAAAAACACCGTGCCATACCAATGTCGTCAGCGCCATACAAATGTCGACAGCGCCGTACAAAAGTCGATAGGTATAAGGCCATACAAATGTCTATTCTGCCATATAAATGTCGATAGCGGCATAAAAATGTCGGCGAGTGCCATCAAAATGTCGATTTTGCCATACAACTGTTGAAAAAGCTTAAAATATTTGTACATTAAAAAACTCACTATTTCAATATAGTATCTCCGGTTTATAGTTTATGATATGATGGTCTATATATTGTACTTTTAATTATTCTGTAATCATATTCCAAAATATTAAAAATGACTTAGATGAAGTGTATCTAACTGTTTTTTATAAAACTGAGTGTAAGTACTTAGTGATAAAATACAAAAATCTAAGTAGGTAATAAAGAAAGAAAAAATTAAAAGGATGATTAATTAGGTACCTAACTACCTACTTATTCGCTCTAGTTAATCGTTAATTATGGTCAATTCATTCGTTACTTTATAATACCATTGGAAAAAACAAAGCAACCGCTAAACAATAACAGATATCTTATTAACACCCAATCAATTGTTTTTATTCTATCTTCAACTCGCCGGTTACTTCTGCATGCAATCTGCAATTTGCCTCCGTAGCGCAAACACTGCAAAGTAAAGTATAGACATGGCTTTACCAACAGTCACGAGGTGAGATAGAAATGCGAACATTTCGACACCGCTTAATTTTAAACTCATTCACCATTGTTAGACTATCGATGGCGTTTGATTCTTAATATCAAGCATGGTAACAGCCCCGTGTAGTGTCGAGTTAAAATAGCACCACCACCTTTCTTCCTGTGGGTGCCGTACTAAGAGATCAGGGTTGAAGTGTGTTGTGAGCGATGGGTTAGCAACCTATCACTGCGATTACACATTTAGTTGATCTTTTGTACCCGCATTTATGCAAAAAGTGGCACTGGAACATAAGTTTCATGTGATCTGCCAACCATTTTTAGGGACAAAGGTGTGAATCTATATGTATGTATGTATGTAAGGTTGCAACAAGGTATGGTTTAGTTGAGTGCTAATTGCAACATCTTAGTAAATAGTGATTCAAGTTTAGCCAGTGTTGAAAGTACAAACATTAACACAATTAAATGACCATCTGTCAACCTTATTCGCATAGGTAGCTATAATGTTGACAGATGATACATAATACCATTGATGGTAACTACCATCAAAGATGCAAATTGTGCATGGGGGTGTCTGAAATATGAGTTCCATTTTCGTGAGAATAAACAAATAATAATCATTAAATAAAATATTTTACCGATCTTAGGAATTAATATATTTTTACGAAAATGTTAAAATAAATTAATACTTACCTACATTTTACAAGATATTTAGACAAGCTGGTAAGTCCAAATGGGGTTCAGTTCAATTCAAACAATTTGAAAGATTGCTGTTTATAAAATGCAAACTACGAGATGAAGCCGTGGCAGTGATTTTCAATGCAACGCGTTATTACGCTACCTATCATGGGTCACGGCTGGGAACCAGATCCCTAGTGAGATAAATTTAGATTTCCCGGCGTGTTTCATGATATTGGCAGTATTGCATAAAATATTCAATGTTTACGTTGTGAGAAGAGATTTATGAATGTTTGTACTTGTAACTATGCTCACTAAGTGAGCTTTATGAACTGCTACCACATATTTTTTAGGTACTTATGAACAATATTTACAACGATATTATTCTAGATAAGTAGATATAATATAATTGACGACACCTAGATTTCATACCCATATTAAGCTGTGTTTTAGCTGTAAAAATGCATCTTAACATTTCCTTGTTTGCGTTTCAGTTAGTTAACAATCATTATTGTACCAATTAAATACTGTGTCATAATCATAATGAATTAATGATGTCTTGTTGTATTGTGTTTTATTATCTCTATATCTACATTCTGATTAACTTGTTAACCTGTTACTTTATAAAACAAGATCCTTACATACATATACATTTACCTACATGTAATTCATAATGTAGGATTCAATTTCAATTGTGCATAAGAAACCTTCAATGTTTCTATTATTCATAATAAGATTAGATAGATCATAAATGTATGTGCTGGTTTGTGAACATCAAATAAGCACTTATTTATGAAAAACACACAAAATAACAGGATAGGTACACATATAGTAGGTACATGTCTCTAAACTAACACACAGAGACAAACAGAAATAACTTGAAACACGAATAACCGAGATTAAAACTGCATAATATTTATCACTTCACAGCTGCACTATGATCGATCCTTATCCAAGATGGCCGACGGCGCGCGCGCAGACAGGCGGGAAGCAAGCGCAAGCACACCTCCGCCGCCATTGCCCGTCAATCCAACCGTTTCCGAATCCACATTCTTTTTTGACTGAGTACAATTTTACTTCAAATTTTGGAATGCTGTCACTATTCATTAGGATATTATTCAACTGTTTAGCTTGTTTGATATTACCTAGTTCTAACTTATTGATATTTTATCACTAGCACCATCTTTAAGTTAGTTTTCGAACTGTCAAATTTAGAATTTAGAGAGAACCTTTCTTTTTTTTATAAATTATGCACTACCAACGTGTAAGTGCTTGAACGGTTTGTACAATACTAAGGTTTAAAAAATTCGGTATTCAAAACAGGAACCATAAAACATATTCTCCCCCATTATTAGTTTACAGATCGCTATTATGTCCTTTTTTGTGTGTATCCGTGTTTGTTTTGATGGTGTGCGGTGTACGGGCCAATTTCTGATATGCTAATTCAACAAGGTTGTATGTGTATTGGAGTTGCACCGGTCGATACGTTCTTTTTGTTAAAACCGGCCAATTTAGGGTGCCATTGCCTATTGAATAGGATTCTTTTAAACTGTCTATTAAGGCCGTTTCTTTTTTTGTTGAAGTTGTAATGAGCAATTGAAACTGTTGAGAAGTAGGTAGAAACGATGAAGTAATTTTAGTTATAATAAAACATATTTTTGCAACTGAAGATAAAATTAATGAAAAATTTTAGTGCGTAAAAAATGATTCAACTCAACAAGTGGAAAAAAATGTCGGTATACCTGTACTAACACGGCTAACTAACTAAACTAAAACTAACTAAGTAGGTATGTGCTTTATAAGAAGGTTCTATTTATGAATACAGAATGGTCAGTTAACTGTGTTGGCGTTTGTACATTTTATGCACGTGATAAAAAAAAACATATTGAATGTTTAGGCAAATATTACATTCAACTAATAACATTGAAGTAGAGTCACTTTCCAGGCAGACTACCGCGCTGTAGATACGTTTGATGAAAGATCCTTAATTCATAGCAATAGAATAAAACAACGTGCAGTTTTTAGGATTCCGTAGTCAACAAGGAACCCTTATTATTTCGCCATGTCCGTCCGTCTGTCTGTCTGTCTGTCCGTCTTCGGCTTAGCTCAGTAACCCTTACAACTAGAAAACTGCAATTCGGCGTGGGTATATAAACCAATCACGCCGACAAAACAGTAATTTAAATTCCTGAAAAAAAAAAATTCTCTCTCTCCTCTCCCCTACATGTAAATTGGTGATGTATTTTTTTTCTCGTTAAACCTATAGAGTGGGGTATCGTAGGATAGCTTCTTCAAAAATATTATGGGTTTTCTAAAACTATTTTTCAACTCAGTTATGCGTTTGCGAGATAATGGGATTTAAAGCCCTAATTTTTGTTCGAGTCATGTTTCCCCCCCCCCCCCCCCCCCCCCAATGGCTACTACTGAAAAAAATCGTGGCAGTAGGGTCATTTAGCCGGTTAGCGACCACCTAATTTCATGTGCCGGTTGGCGACCACTTAGCTGAGTTGGTGAACTGAAAGGATATTTTCTCGGTTTTTTAGTAGATTTTTATTCTAGAACACCAAAAAAATGCATTTACAAACTAATTGCCTCAAAAGAGTCTGTAGAAATTGATGTTATCTTCAATAGAAAAAACCTTCCCTTTCAGGTGGTCGCTAACCGAAGGTGGTCGCGTAACCAGCGTAATGACCCTAGTACATATAATGAATTTAAAAGAAAAACTATCACAGTTAAGTAGACATAACTAGTTAACTGGTAAGAAATGCACTTAATTTCGGGTGCATATACATTGGTATTGGAATTTGAACCTTTTACCGTGGACGGTAGAGTTTTTTTTTGTTTGTGACAGACGGGCAACTACGGAACCCTACCCTGCGCGTGGTCCGACACGCACTTGGCCGCTTTTTTATGATGAATAGGCAAAAAAGTATCTACATATTTTAAGTAGTGTATGTACATAATTCAAATACGTTAAGATCGTACAAATGATAATTTTTCTATTAAGCAGTATGTACTTGGTATAGGTAGTAACTGACTTGTAAGCCAGTTTACAAATATTAACAACTTCAAATTAAAAAGTTTTTCTTTGTTTCATTGCACTGAGCTCTACTTTAATGTATCATTATCATCATCATCATATCGGCCGAAAGACGTCCACTGCTAGACATAGGCCTTCCCCCAAAGAGTGCCACACAAGTTTTAATGTAGGTACTTATATTTATTTGTAAATCGTAATTTAATAGGTACTTTTAAACACTACTTTAAGAGTAAGATTTAACAACTTTCAATATACAGCTCTATCGTTCACTAATGTACTTAGTCTTAGGCGTGAACTATCGAAAACCCACATTTTGTGGTCCTCTTTTTTTCCGTCATTTCAAAATGCAAAGCCAAATCTGTAGTAATTAGTACACTAAGACTAAATTTGCATTAATTTGACACAAATACCTGATATAGCCCTGAATACAATAATCTTTTTCAATAAGGATGTTGGAGACATTTTATCCTCGAGTACAACCTACAGACACCCTGCAATTTTAATTTTAAAAGGTGAATTTCTTTAGCCAACCTGTAAACGTCCCTTTTCGGCTTATTACGGAAATGTGAATTCCTCGCATTTACCTACACAAAGCGATTTCACACAGCAAGAGTTAAAAACTCTAAGTAACCTAGTGATTACAATATCTCATTTCCCTTTAATGAAGGAGCATTTAAATGTTCGGCCCCGAGCATTATTCGGTCGCCAATTTTGGAACCAGTTTTAGAAATTATAGGGTCAGGTCTTGGAGGCTGGGGTTAGATGCGGTTTGCGGAGATGTAAGGCACTGCGAGGTTGTATGATAAGATTGTAAGAAAAATATTTAAGAAAATAGGAGGTTTCCTAAATTTAATTTAATAATAGAACGACAATTGAACGAATTGTAGTTTCTCACTATAGCTTAATGCGGATTAAGAGTTCTACTTCGCTTTATTTACTACCTATTTATACTTTTTGGGTGAAACCCAATAAATAGGTATTATATATTGTTAATGTTTAACTACATATTACAAAGAAATGAACGCTGACTAATATGAGATATTTGAGAATTACCATTAAAAGAACTAACTATCTACTACTACTAGTATAGCTGATGATGTTATGATACATTTTATTCTTAATAAAATTAAGTTGACATGATATAATAATGAAACAAATACTAACTTTAATCATTTAATTTTAGGTTAATATTTTACTACTACACGATTTAATAGCGTGTAATAAGTTATGTGCATAAATAAAAATAATATGCTAAAATACCTATAAAAGTACCTTAGTGTAATTTAAGCCGGCTAGAGGCAAAAAATTCAATATTCACTTCTAATTTCAGATATTATTAGCAGTTTTTTTTTAATTTGAAACAATTATTACACTAAAATTAAATTAGATGAGTAATTTTAGAATTTTGTAGTTTGTAGTGAAACTTCAAATGTTGCTTACATTGTGTGGTTTGCACAATGACCTCTGGCGGATTCGTGTCGGAGGTTGCAGGCCTGGCCCGCGCGTCCTTGTATTGTTTTCGCGGGCCCATTGCGTGCACCCCGAGTGAAATACGGCCGACAGTCCGACTACTTATTTTTGTTTTATTAATTTTTTTTAGGTCGTGTTACTTAATTTTATCAAGTCGCATGAGTTATGAGAACCGGGACCACACGCGCGTCGCATTAATTATGCGTGAGTTTACGTGGTAGGACTGCTAGACTTGAGATTAATGGGATTCCAATCTCGAATTCTAATTCGAACTTTCGACGGCCTTACTGGCCAGTAACCGGATTAACTTTGCAGTTCAATAACTCTTTAAAAAAATCTAATTGGGTTCCGTTTGGAACTGAAATTATTCGACTAATCAGAATGAAATTATGAGCTTCCTTTTAAATCGTATCTCGATAGACATCATGTGGTGTTCTCATTAGCATTCTAAACTCGAATCTGACAAATTGCGGGGTGAAGTTTGTTTTTTAATAATTGGACTCAAGTTTTTGAGCACTTGTAATTTTTTTGTGCGCTTCCTGAAATTGTATCGGATGGCCATTTGTCGATGGTCAGTGGCACTCCAGTTAATAATAATGCTCCCAAACTAGATCGGGTCGTCGACCCGGCGCGCGCGCTCCCGCCATAACGCGGGCCGCTAAAATGACGCGGCGCGCTTTAACTAAGCGCTAAGGTTACTAAAAGGCTTTGTCATACGTAGGTACAATATTTAATGCTAACGTTATAAATTTATTAATTTTATCACAATGAATGTTAACATTGACGTGTAAAATAGTATCTTAATTCAATAAGAAAAAAAAAGCTTTAGACATTCAATGAGATTTTTATTTTCATATATGAATTTTACACCGTTTGCAAATCTATTGTCACTGAACGGAAATTTGAATAAAATAGATTGTGCCTATAAATATCTGACAATAAGCGATTTGAGACCATAAAAAAATCGGCATGTAAAATTATGGAGCGCTGAGCAGTATCGTTTATTTAATCAAATACTTTGACCAACACATGACCTTAATTTTATGAAATCATTAAACATGATCGTGGGATTGAACGAAAACTAGGGTTTGAATTTATGACTTATGAGTGTAAAGGCTTATAAATTATCATACCTAATACTTGACTTTATGATCCGTACAATAAAGACATACCTAGCTTATATTGAAATTGCTTTGCTAATTTTCGCTGGTAACCTATTTAATATAATAAGATGAGATTTTGTATAATGTGTTTATTTAATTTGGTGATCCTTAACTGAACAAAAAATCTAGCAGAATTTACGAAATTAAATAAATCTAGTCATAAAATCACTTATTTTTAAATATTCAAATTATAAAATCCATCGAATGAAACTAACACATTTAATAGCCAATAAGTTTGTAACGTAAGTAGGTGTCGTGTGACACATCATTTTTCATCGACTATACCAGTATCGATGAATTTCCCGTATTCCTATATTTAAACCAGTAATTACGTAAAGTGATCGAATTACAGACGTATTTTTTAATAAGCGAGTTCTCTGTGTTATTATTGAACTGATATGTAGTTGTTTAAACAACGAACCAGTTTAATCGGTCTACAAATTAATTTAATTGCTTTATAACATTCAGTGTACGTAATCAAATCATCAATGACGATTATGATATAAGTATGTATATATATTTTTTAAATACGTGTATGAGGTACAAAAACAAAATAAGTTTTTAATAACTGCACTAGACTAGTAGCATGCGCGCGGCTACGCCGTAGCACTGTACGGGGCGCGTAGCACATCTTATTTGATTTTCGTAGCATTGCTGGATCGAACTATCCAGATGATGGAACATTTAATGTAAGGTTACGTAAACAGAAGTACTAATACCTAACCTATTTTCTTATTGAAGTTACAGTATTATGAAAATACGTTGTAAAATTAAGTATAAGTCCTTCAATTTATTTGTATTTTTGGCATATTCTTAGCGATTTATAAAATAATTAACACAGACACATCAAAATGATAACGCGCACAGATGAGTAGAATGTTTGCTATGAAAATTGTATACTTAATTTTGAGCTACTTGTAGCATTCGCAACTTTTTACACTCGCTATCATAGAAACTCGGTAGGTGATAAACTTATAAACTTTTTTAGTCCCACTATAGATTTATTTGGTCTTTAAATAAATGGTTTTTATTTTATGTTTTATTCAGAGTTTCTGAATTGAGTTACGATATCTCGCGGTGGAGATTTTGATAGGCATGCTGTTTGTTGTTTAGCATTTCATTCGTTTTTACCGTTTTATTTTGAATGTTTCATAAAAATTAAAACGACAATAAAAATAGAACCTTTCCTGAACCTTTTATGAGAAACAGCTACCTAAAAAATTAATTGCTCGACAAATACAAATAAAGACCCTCATTAACAACTTATGAAAACGCTTACTTAACTTTGTTATGCTATCGAAACCTGCATTTGTAAATTTATTAGGTGTGAATTAGTAATAACTCATTCGAAGTAAATTTTATCGAATTATTTTTATGGTCTCTTCTTGGTTGAGGTCGTCTTCAATAGCTTGAGATTATAAACGACACTCAAATCTGTCGCATCAATAAAACCTTGACGAGGGTCGTTTGTTTTATGTGCTTTTTATTGACACTTGAGCCGAGAACTCGGCCACTACCTGATACCCGGCCGTTCTTATTAGATTCTTATGCGATTTCATACCGGAACCGAACCAAACGCCGGCCCATTGGGACGCCGAAAGCGTCATTTTAGCGCTTTTCTGAAGATCGACCAATATGGTATGCGGTCGAGTCAATGATTAATTATTGAAAGTTACTAATTTATTAACGTATTTACATAGATAATTCTAATTTTAACGGACATCAATTTTAGTAATTTTTCTAGTGTTGTGTTAGTTCAATATGGATGTTCGACTGACCTGCTATGGCCATCCAAGGGTAGAAGGTGTGGTTGGTGGGTTGATGCTGGACGGGTTGCGCGGCGGCGGCGGCTCCTGGCAGCGTGCACTGGTTGCCCCACGGCAGCGCCCGGCCCGGGCTCGACGACTCGCTGTACCGCGCCTCCGGCGTGCAGGCCGCCGGCCTCACCAACGCCCCCAGCCCAGAGCCCCAGCCCTCCTTCCCGCCATAACCGTTCTGCTGCTCACCGCCAGTCTTCGAACAATCCGCCTTAGCATACTGCTGCTCCCCAGCATACAGCTTACACGCTGCCGCCACCGAAGCATCGTACGGCGAGTCCTGCGGCCTGGGCTGGTGCAAGCCGTGCGGCTGAGCATACGTCAACCCCAACGGAAACCCTCTATACTGATCTCCACCACCGCCTCCCTGGTGCACACCGTGCGCCCCGTAAAAACCACCCTGCTCGAAATAAGAGTTCATCTTCGCAGTCACTATCGTCACTCAGTTAGAAACACTTATGTCATCGCCGTGATAACGCGACCTCCGGCAATGTCACTCCTAAAATCCAAAATTAATTTTCGATAATTTTATTGCCCGTTGTTATATGTTTTACGTCACTCGAGCGTCATAATGGGCCTCGTCGGCGATAAACGAGTTGATGTGTTTACTTTTTACGATTATTTTACGACTCGGTAGCGCGTGCCGCGGGTTTTACGAGTTTTTAAGCGGTCGGGTTTGTCACAGTCAAAGCACGATCACGTGGTCGGTGGCGCTTTATTTTGGAGCAGGCGTGCGAGCGCGGGAGGCGTGCGTCGCGAGCGAAGTTTCGGGTCGTGTTTGACGCGAGCGAGCGTTCGTGCGGCTGTAGCGGCGCGGCCCGGCTCTCGCAAGCTACTGAAGCGCTAGCGCGAGCCAACGCGGGCCACGCCGCGCCTGCCTTCCTTGCCCGCCGCTCGCAACACCGTATATTGCGCCGTCCCCTTTTCGCTAATGACTATTAAATATTATCAGTTGCGCTCTCTTTTCCCTTTCTTATCACTCCTACTAAACGCACGTGGCTACTTGAAAAAACTATCGCTGCCTTATTGATTGGAACCCATTATTAAACAATTAAATGCAGGTAAGCCGGTAAGGTCGACTATAAATATAAACGGCAGCGTATTTGTAACTAACAAGACTTTCAGTAGCAATAAATCATAAGATCTCTTCTATGTAACTAAAGTGGGTACCTAAGTTTATTGGTCTTTTATTCTCCTAAACATCACGCACCCACGCACTTGAAATACGCAAAAAACCCTCTACAAAAGCCTCTAAGTGACTTTACTACTGTCGAGTAGCCGCAAAAGTCGTAAACTCATAAAGGTACAATTAGTGAAACGGGTAGTAAAGAAAAGATTTTACAACCACTTCTCGGTCGGGCCACAATGAGCGCGCAGTATCGTAACAAGGTGCTGAATAGAGTGAGAAGTCGTAAAGATGATTATTATTTCTTCTACTACCTGTTTTTACGACTGAATGCGCTGTTACGCTCTCACAAGCGGTGTTCGGAGTCGCGCGAGCGAGAGAGATTGTTATCTGTGAACCGCTTAGGCGCGCGGTCGGGGTTTAGGGAAATATAGCGGTCTCTGTCTGTCGCAGTGGCGCGTGCAGCGTAGGGCGCACTATCGAAGGGTAAACAATAGCGCATTATCGCAACAGCACTCGGCGCGTCCAAATGAAGTCATCAAACGAATAAATGGCGGTACGCGGCTGCTCTGAGACAGGCCCGCATTTTTATTGCAGTCACCTCTTAAACAAATATTTGCAGATAAAAAGGGTGGGATGTGCACTGTGCAGCGGGGATTTTTTTAAAGCCATTAATTGGTCACTTTGCGACGATTACATCTATGGCATGAGACGCCGGCCGGGCTATTAGGCGATGGGATTCTCGCCTATTCAAAAATGCCGAAGACTATTGTTTTACAAAAAAATAAAAGAGCTTATCTGCCATGCTATAATTTATATAGCTTATCTACTATGCTTAATTAGAGAACGATGGACATATGCATATGTCATACCATATTTATTAACTCTAGCGGTATGTCAATAAGCGGGTAATTAGACTTAATAGGGTAAAAAGCTACTTACTTTTATGCTTCCCGCGTATTTTTATCACAAAAATAATATTAGTAAACCTAAATCTCAAAAAGGAATTGCTTAGTTATAAATAAATAAATATAAGGGGACAATCTTACATAAATCGACCTAGTCCCATATTAAGCTCAGTAAGGCTTGTGTTATGGGTACTAGACGAAGATATATATAATAGATATAAATACATAGAAAATAACCATGACTCAGAAACAAATATTCATGCTCATCACACAAATTTTTGCCCTTACCGGGATTCGAACCCAGGACCTCTTGCTTCGTGGGCAGGGTCACTACCAACTAGGCTATAAAGCGGTCGTCAGTTATCTACTTATAAAGACCCAAATAGCAAATTAGTCGAAATAATAATTATAGGC
The DNA here is from genome assembly GCA_945867215.1 of Epinotia demarniana. Classification (NCBI taxonomy): domain Eukaryota; kingdom Metazoa; phylum Arthropoda; class Insecta; order Lepidoptera; family Tortricidae; genus Epinotia; species Epinotia demarniana. Next base: position 9,487,151 of record OX244261.1, read on the forward strand.
AAATGGACTGGTTTAGGTATTTTTTTTGAGCGTGCTCTACCTATCTGTTGTAAACCATTAGTGCATCCTCCTTACGTTGTAATCATTGGAAAAATAAAAAACACATAACTAGGTATACCTTAACTATAGACCTTCGCCTGGTTTCAGACGCCACATCTCCCCATAGGTATTAGCTAATTTACGCAAAACTAACGAACTCCGATTTATTTTAAGACAGTTTCATTCCCGGCCGTGTGTGAGGACTTTTTCAAAAACCTATGACTGCGGTTTTTTTTTCAAAAATCGGTCACGTAACAAATTGTACAGTCGACTACAAAGAGATCCATGCGGCCAAAGTTACAAAAATATGTACCTATAGGTACACCACCTTCATGTTAAGGAAACAAAGTTGTGTTTACATATTTAGGTGCAGACTCACATTGATGATAATATAAGGATCAGTAGATGGGTAAGGACCAAATTCTTGGCCTACTTAACTCACTCAATATTTTTTTTATGAAAGTTTTCCGTTGTGACACGAAAATTAACCATACAAATGGATATTTTTGTGTCACAACGGAACTTTATTCGTTTCTTTAGTTTGTATGTCTAACTACCGACTAACCAGGCTAACTACTGGGCTTGATCCTCACCCAGATACCTGTTTTAAATGCTCCTTAGGAAGTTGCTTAAACGAAGTAACGAAGGAAGTTTAAGCCCATTGCTATGTTCACATAATCACAGGTCAGAAACCTAATTAAAATTAAATATTTACCCAATGCGCCCTCGCTATGTTGTAGCGTAAAAGTTCGAACGCGCGTGAGATATCAGCTCATCAGCTGTCATTATTTTGAAGCTGAAATTACAGTCAATCGCGACTAACGCTCGCTGCAGTGGGAAAGTCACGCATTACCCTGCGATGCGGTTATCGTTAACAGTAGACGATATTTTCATAATCCTTTCCTAAAACTACTAAGACTGTCATAGTAAGGAGTGAACATTGGTAAAAACTGATTAACTGTGAAGCCTGTATACAGCTTTTTATTTACATACTCAGCCCATCACCAACGCTTGACAGTTATTGGGTTCGGCTGTCGTTTCTTCGCCTTATATATAGCCTCGATTCCATTTACTAACATTCTGTAGTACGTTAAGCGTCTACTTCAACATATACCTACATATACTTACACGATGCCAAAAGATCAATGTGTTTTGGGAACGAAGGTGTTGTGACGAACGAGCGAGCGCGCAATCTATCCCTAGTAATGCGAAAGCAATGAATGAAATCAGGCCCCAGTTGTGGCTGCTCTCTCTCTATATTTACGATCAATATTCGACTTTGTTCAATTATGACAGTTCGTCACAAGAACACAACCGCTATTACGTATATCACTATTCTTGCGCTCTTCAATTTTCCATCTAGGTACTTGGCATTTTGACATAGTCACTTTTTTCATACCTCTTTAAAGCCGGTTTGTACTACGAAGCTGCCTCTATAACGAATGTATTTAATTTTCAAACAAATGGTTTTGCGTCGTCTCGTCTTTGCAAAGATGTCATTGCTGATAAAGCATTCGTAACTAGTTCGCCTAATATTGGCGGTCACTCGATACCTAAATAAATGTGATATTATGTGCAACACAAAATCGTAGCCTCTTTTCGAGAAACTGTATACTTGGACGAATATACAGTTACTTTTTTTACATAAAATTAATACTGGAAAATACACATGCCTCCTAGTGTTCCCTGCAGTTAACTGTAGGCCCTACAAAAAATAAGGCACGTCAGGTTTTGTCTCAGTGTACTTATAGATACAACTTGAGTTGATTTAAGAGCTTTAAGTACCTATACACTAATTGAAATTTGTCACGATTTCTTTTTCTTTTAATAATTTGACGTATCAGCAGGTACCTCCAGTGGCGCAGCGTCTAAAGTCTCCGTAGGCAAGCACCGACTCAAATTGTATTGCCTACTTGTTTTACAGCTGACACCATCTTATTGATTGCTCTTCAAATAGGTAAGATATAGACGTCATGACACATTCTGGGTACCCAATGCACTTAACTACCTATCTACTTGATGAAAACTGAGTTGATGAAGGATTGACTGCTCTCAGTCAATCCTTCATCAATTCAGTTTTCTATCAATCCTTGTCTCTACAAGGGAAGATGCCACCGGTAATCTCCTAATGGCATCTTATTTTATACGTTTCCACTGGGAAATCGGGGCCTACAAGCAACCGTGTCATTTTAAATAGGTACCTACTTACCTCCCTGTATTGGTCTTACTAAATTAAGTATGCCCTTAAACCTTTTATGTCTCCATATGAAAGACTGAACACTTGAGCTTCGGTAGCCTAGTGGTTCAGGCATGCGGCTGTCAAGCGGCGGTCGTGGGTTCGAATCCCGGCTCCTACCAATGAGTTTTTCGGAACTTATGTACGGAATAAGTATTTAACGTTAGCTTCTCGGTGAAGGAAAACATCGTGAGGAAACCGGTCTAATCCCAATAAGGTCTAGTTTTCCCTCTGGGTAGGAAGGTCAGATGATAGTCGCTTTCGTAAAACTAGTGCCTATGCCAAATCTTGGGATTAGGAGTTAAAGCGGACCCCGGGCCCTTTATGGGCATAACCGGGAATAACGCTAAGAGGATGATGATGATGAAAGACGGAACACTAACTTATACTATAAAATAATTTTGACCCGGGATATCCATTAATTAGATTACGTTAATTACCTAAACCAGACTAAGAAAGACACATCTAAACTGAAGAACAATGAATACGGGTAAGTTATCCATTTCATTTGCCTTGCATTATCGTTGCAATCGTTACTTGACGAGTAGGTACACCTACATCAGAATGTATTTATTTCATTACATAGACCTGCTTGACATAAACATAACTGGCTTCTCACGAGGGACCCACTTTAATTTGGACTTACCTATGAGAGAATTTTAAATCAAAATGTTAGTTGCTTATTTCATAAAGTCGATAGTCAAGCTTCAAATCTTACTTAGGTAAGTACAGTCAATTGCACGCTGCACATGGCAGGACAAGGGGGCAAAAAATGTTACATTCGTATACTATTACCTACACCTTTCCACGATGTGCCTTCGTAGGATTCTCGAGTTCTTTGACCACACTGCCAGGAAGGACGGACACAATCCCGAGCAATTGATGACTACTGGCAAAATTTAAGGCATACGCTCTAGAGCTCGTAGTCCGATCAGATGGTCAAACCAAGTCAGCTCATTGCTGAACACTAAGCTTTATAATGCACTTCACGAAGCAAAGGACAGATACCTACAGCTGGTAAACTTTGATCCAAGTAAAGTTCCTTCCGCAACTGGGAAATCACGACCCTCTTATAGAATATGGAATAATGAGGAATAGGACGTGAGGATGGGTAGGAAACTACACCTGGTTTGTACATAGCCGAGTTGCTAGAGCGTGTTATACTATTTTGCAGACTATAGAAAGATTGGTAGCCTAGTGGTTCAGGCATGCAGCTGTCAAGCGGCGGTCGTGGGTTCGAATCCCGGCTCGTACCAATGAGTTTTTCGGAAATTATGTACAGAATATCAGTTAATATATCACATTATAATGACACAGAGAGACATGAAACAAACAAACGATATCCTAGAATGTGACTGTAATTTTTGACTCCACAGTCAAACTATCGATGTAGTTTTGTGGAGCAATGTACCTTATGTTCATGTCTAATTTTTTTTTATCAATAAATAATAAAATAAAAACCAGCCAAGTGCGAGTCGGACTCGCGCACCGAGGATTCCGTACAAAAATTTACGGTTTTCACAATTTTCCCTTAATCTGTGCTATAAGACTTTGCTTCGTACCAAATTTCAAGATTCTGAGTTCACGGGAAGTAGGTACCCTGTAGGTTTTGGTTTCCCTGCGAGTTTCGAAAATTTGCGGAAATTTGCGGCATAAACGGCTGTATCTGTTGATTGCGTTGGCTTAGAAGTTTGCATTTTCACAGCTCCAAGGGACGGTGTAGACTTGAGTAGGTATGTGGTATAAATTTTAGCTTGATACCTCCACGCGTTCCTGAGAAAAAGGGTCATGGCAGACGGACGGACAACAAAGTGATCCTCTAAGGGTTCCGTTTTTTCATTTTGAGGTACGGAACCCTAAAAATAGAGTTGAAGTCCTGTACAATTTCAACTTAATAGAATTGTGTTTCAGGCTGCTTAAAGCATCCCTCAAAATAGAATGCTCGAGTGCTTCCTGAATTAGATTGACCCAGAAACCCAGTCGTAAAATAAACTCAGCAAATTGAATTCAAATTTCACAACAATTTATCCTTTATAAACGTGTGAAGAAGACGTTTCTCTGACTATTGCACTGTTCAGTTAATAATAACATTGGATTTTACGATCTTTATACGATACTGAAGTGAGAAAGATCATGCAATACGGTATTTTCTGAATATAAGTAAGCAGAACCAAATCGACATTTCATAAAGTACCTACGCTTACAGCCAGTGTCAGTGTCAATCACTGTGCATACATTCGTAACAGGGATCTCTAGTAGAGTTATGTGCATATAAAAATTTCGATTTGCCGCTTCGGCTCTCGAGATCTCGAGTGCGAAATATACTGTATCGACACAACGCGTGTCTTTTAATCATAAACTGTTTACACCATTTACTCTAAGGATTTTTCTAAACGAAATATTATTTTATGTCTAGAAAATGATACAAGTTTTAATGATAATTATGTACCTAAGATAGCAGTTATACTTTAGCCTACTTAAAAGGTACCTAAACGTCCTAGTCCTCGACGTTACACTAATGTACGACATGGGCCCTTCATGTCAAAGTGACAAGCTAAATACGAAGGAAAAAAATCCTCATAGTTCGAATTTAACCCCTATTGCTTTTACATAAAGCCCATGCCATACATTAGTGCAACCTCGAGAACTAGAATGTTTATCTTACCAAGTTTAAAATGCTCCATCAACTTTTAACCAATGTAGAGCAAATACCACCACGAGACATTCGTCGTAATGTTTGGAGGGGCATCGCATTGTGAGTTAAATTGGGTGCACTTCATCTGAAAACAACAGAAGAAAGTAATAGCCATAATAACACGACTAGCTATGTACGAGTGTGGTATCTTCATTTTGTCGGTAGGTACGTATGCTTGAGGTCTGCGTCCAAGCTGTCCACTGTCGAGGAATCAAGATGCTCCCTTTGGATCCATATGAAACTTACGCAATTAAAAAATAAAAACTCGAATTAAAATATCACACGCATGTCTCATACCTGATTATTCCCTTGGACATCTGAACATCTGAACTTGACTACAGGCTGAAAATTATGATGAGGTCATGCCTATGCGCGAACGTGCTACGATAATTATTTCGCTACACCGTCATGTAGGTAATGCCTGCTAGGGACTAGGTACGGCGTAGCACTCGTAGCGATGATGAGCAGTGAATAAGTGCGCTACATCAAATGAGAGTTACACTCACACGCCGGTCACGCCACACCAACGTGTAGGCTTCTCTATACACAGTGGGCCATCATGACGTGGACAGACACGCGGTTATGCGATGGTACAAGATGGAAATAAATGTCTAATGTGAATTTGAATTTTACTAAACCCCTGAAAGTACGAAGACGAAGTCTGGCACACCCAGGTGAACTGACGTCGGCCCAGTGGTGCCGAAATTTCCAATATCAACGTACAAAATGACAATTGTTGACAAACACCCACGGAAAAAAGAATCTAGAAAAATACTTTAAATTATCTTGTAGAAACAGACTTTTGAGATGGTATCGAGCGCTGTTTTAAGCAAATGTTCAACCTGCTTAGGAACTACTTGCAGTCCTTGCAGCGTTATCTTTGCTCATCGCTTCTGATCACGTTCACATTTCAATGTGTTTCGCGCGCTCTCTTGCAGGCTCACCTGGCTACACGTGTCACAACGAACGCGCAAATCATACTGAAATGCGATTGTGCAAAAGAGAAAAGTTGTTAGAGGCTTGATATGGCCCATGAATGGTTGTGGTCACCGGTTCGAATCCGGCTCGGAGCATTAAATTTTTATATTTTTTCCTTTGATTTAAAATTTGTAATTTTCGTTAGCAGCGTTACTGCTTAAAAAACAAAATTAAATAAATCGATTACTGGTTTTAGTTTGTTTTCGTTTGGTAGTCTTGTAAGCGTATTTTTGTAATAATATTCTTGATAGTTTACTAAATTTTATTCTCCTTCACTAGTCGTTTAAGGGTTCTACAGCAGTTTGCATGCTATGTCATAATTATTGTACCTACTACAGTGCCACTTCAAACTGAAAAGCAACTTAATGTCAAAATCTATTATTATCTATTTGTCTTAATGTCTTAATGTAATGTGTGTGTGTGTGTTATTGTGTGTGGGTGTGTGTTTTTGTTTTCGTTTGGTAGTCTTGTAAGCGTATTTTTGTAATAATATTCTTGATAGTTTGGTATTTTTGTAATGTGTTACTAAATTTTATTCTCCTTCACTAGTCGTTTAAGGGTTCTACAGCAGTTTGCATGCTATGTCATAATTATTGTACTACAGTGCCACTTCAAACTGAAAAGGAACTTAATGTCTCAGTGGGAATTGTGTTAGGATATAGGCTCTAACTACTTTATTATATTATTTTGTATGTTTCTGTCATTGGTCTGTCTGCTTTTTCCCCAATAAAGAAAATAAAACAAAACAGTCGCTACATTATTCACCTAGGGTGGGCGGTAGAACAAATAATGACTTTAATCGCATATATTGGACGTCCGGCCTCTCCTCGACTCTTTATTACCGTCCATGGTGAGTAGGTACCACATCATTTTAAGTATACAAAACCATCCGCACGCTTAGTGGGCGTAAGACTGCCACTTTATGGCCACGCGTGTGACGTAAAAAAAGTTAATTAATTAATTTACCAGTTAAAATATTTCGCACACTAAAATTAGCATTGCCATTTTCCTGCACTGTCCACTCGGCTTCTAATCTTCCCACGCCCTTTGACACCCAAAAAGCACATCTAAATCCGGCCGGGCGGCGCACGCGCGGCTCGTAAACACGATTTTTACTACCGCTCGAACGCTCGTAAACGTCACTCGAATTGCACCGTTTGTAGAACTCTCCGTAAACACCCAAGCACATTTCGTATACGCCTGCGGGGCTAAGCCTCTACTCCACCACTCGTAACCAAAACGCAACAACCGCCTATCACACTCATACATTGTTACACTGTTTCATTGTTTTTAAGGCAGTATATAAATCGGTAAGTTTACGGTGGTTTGTTATTATGCCGTTCTTTGGACGTTTATTGTCAATAATGACTTGTTTAAAGTATGTTTAATAGAGATAAAGGAGTGATAGTTTATGTCTTGATCATGTGCGATTCTGTCTCGGCTGTGGGTTTATGTGTGTAATTTGCCTTTTTATTGGCTCATTTATCGCTGATTGAAAACTAGGCGTCAATTTAAATACGTACGCCCGTACGCGATTATTCTGTTTGATTGAAACCCGCTATATTTATGGTCAGTAGTCATTCCATGATTAATTAATAGAATCGTACGTAAAGAGGACGGCAAAAGTGAGTAGATAATTTAGGTATCCAATAATAAATGAAGTATATTTTTTTCAACGTACCTACGGCTATTTTAATAGAGACACGCCGCACAATTTAATAGAGACACGCCAGTTATACATGGAAGGTATAAACATTATATTTTACATAAAACTGTACAAATTGTCTAAAAGTCATCGTTTAAGTACATTAACGTAGCGACATCTATCCATAAACCAAAGAATTAAAAAAATGTAGTATTCGGTCGTCAAATTTGGGTCGTCTGTTACAATATATTTAATTATGTTTAATCCAAGTATAAAGAATACCTAATATATTTAAATGTTCCTACAGTGGTCTGTTAGAAAATTTGTCTTAAAACTCGACTTGTATCCTTTAGTGCTGCCATCTACTATGCACTAGCTGCACTATATCCACATTGGAAATGTTAAAATACGACACCGCGCATCTGAATTGGTCGTTAATTTAATGATTCATTCAGACATAACAAACAATTAAATACGTAGAGATGACTATCAACACAAATGTCTGGGAGAATAAAGCGTGAAAACAAAACTTAAATTAATGGCCCATTACGTAGTTATTACCTATCACTATCAGTAGCCAAAACAGACTAGTTTTATCTGCGAGTGATTCAGCCTCAATGTGACTATAACACTTATTATGTAACATCTGAAAAATAAACATCACTAACTGCCAATAGAGAAGCGATAACACGATCGTAAAACCGGATATTATGGCTTTATTCATCATTCGGACATATAAATTCATCGAGACACTTGTTAATCGTAAAATAAATCTTATTACACAGTAAGATGATGTTTAAATTGACGACAAGCGTTTTATTTTCATCATAACAATAAAATTTATTTTTACGAGCGAGCTGATGTAGTTTAGTTTCAGCGACATCTCGCGGCGGGGCGCGGGACCGCGTCGCCGCGTTGCGAGCCGACGTCGTTGAGCTGGGTTTTACGAGGCGATCATGACGCTCCAACGAGCCGGTGTTCCCGTAAACGTGCATTTGCGGTGTCGTTTGATCCAGTTCAAGATTTTCATGGGCACTATACCTATATTATGTGGGGTTATCAAATAACTAGAATTCTTTACTTTGACACGATGTGTCTTGTTTTCTGAATAGATCTCCGAAAAGTAAGAAGTGGACCTAGTACTTACGTCTTTCCTTGGTGTAGGTAGATAGGATCATAAGTATCTGAAACGCACATAGTTAACGCAGTGTCAGATAATTTTAAGCATCTTGCAATCATAGGTAGGTACTAGGTGACTGGTACAGTCGCCATCACATCTGATCTCCAATTACATCTAATTGGAGCGGCCAAAGTGCTCACAAATATCTGAACACATAGGAATCTATTGTCGAGGCTTTAGAGAGGTGTTCAGATATTTGTGAGCACTTTGGCCGCTCCTAAATATTTGATGACGACTGTACCGATTACTTCATCTGTGTACTCATTTGCTTTGCCAATTTCGCGCACGCCAAAACTGATTGTAGTAACTGTGGTTGCCAAGCGAGAAGCAGCCCATAGATTTGAAAAAAAATAGGCTACCTTTATATCCGAAATCAAATGAGCGACTAAGTTTTTTCGTCAAATAACTATCAATAAGTAACTAGGTGAAAAACACTATACACAAAGACCTATACCTTACTCGTAGTGAGAGTAGTGAGTGAGTAGATTGTGAGTTACTTACTAAGATATATAAATAAATTAACGAGGTACTTATATGTACCTAGTTCATTAAAATGTAACTGACATGAAGGTCGTCAAACTTAAATGCTTAAGTATAGATAAATATATTATTATAAAACTAAGTAGATATCTACTACCTACACCCCGCTTAGTTAAACGTTATTTCCCCTAGTCGTCTTCATTATTTGTTTTCCTAGTTACTTAGTTAGTAGTAGGTACATTACATGTTATACTTTTTTGAGACGGTTACACAGACTAAAAAATATATAGTAGGTACTAGCGGTATGTATACTACCTGCCAATATTTTGTTCAGTTTAACTGCAGACTGCAGTCATTTTGTGCCTGAGCAGCCCATACAAATTATGACCGGAAGTGAAGGACTTACAAACTTTCAGCCAATTTGTAATTTTTTTCTTAATTTATCTTGCTCAGCACGACTTTCTCGACCTGCTGCCATGCAGTTTATCATTTTGTCATATGACGAAGGTGTATAGTGGACCCACGGTCTATTACTATTAGTGATGTAGGTAGTCCCCAGCCAGTGCAATGAGGAAACACTGGAATCCACATGGAGTCCAGAAGAAGTGTTTACCATCTATTATAATTTATGAATGATGTTCTAACATAGTAGGTAAGGCTTAGTGTATTTTAACTAACATATTTTATCTACGCACATATCATAAGTGCTCTAAAATGCGTTCAGAAACCGTAGGAAATGACCAGCATTACTACAACCGATTTTACTATGAGAACTTTCTTGTCTGTGGTAGTAGGTAAAATCAATGTCATTCATTACAGTATAGATTTTTTTATTGATATTAGTTTAAATTTGGAACAGCTGTCAAAACTCAAGTGGGTCTCTATTCTAGTATCCATAGATATTAAAACACTTACCGATACGAAACGTCAATTCAGTACGTTTTTTAATACAAACCGCACGACATTTGATCTCGAGTGATATGATTATAGGGGACTTCATTCGTTTGTCTATGATTTAAAAAAAACCATTCGTCATGACGGATGATCAAATTGCCGCCATTGCTGTTGTCATTTTATTGTTGATTTTTTGCTGTTACTTTTGTGTTATGAGATGTGTGCAGATAAAGTAGTGTATGCAACTGTACATAATTAGGCATTAATAAACTCGTGTGAGGGATCCTGTTGTTTTACCAAATTTATTTTGGTCAAATTTCATTTCCCAAACAAATTTTAGCAACTGTTTTGTTTGCCAATGCAAACTTTGGCACAATTTTAATACGAATATTTTCATTACGTCAAATTTTCATTCAGCAAAATATTATTACGAAAAATTACATTATGGCATGTGGTCTTTTAGCAAATGCTTTAATAAGGCAAAAAAACATTAGACAATAAACACTTGGTCAAGTTAATGTTATGGCAAACTATAAAAAGACAAAAATCACAATTGTTTGGGTTATGACATTTTACCAAAATACTATTAATAAAACGGAACGGTACCTTAAATAAAAAATGCACGGTTAAGTAGGTCGGTAGGCAAAGGCGTAAAATTAGGTTAGTGCAGCCAAAAAGGGGGGGGCTCGGGGGCGAAGCCTCCTAGCAGTAAAAAAACAAACAATCATAACAGTGGTATTATTTGGTAGGTTAAGTTAGGGTTAGCTTGTGTCCCTTAGAGCGGAAATAGGCACCCCGCGAAGCGGGGTGACGTCGACACGCTGGCGGTTGGGTTAGAATTGCGACTTCTACACAAATTAATTTTCCCTACCCACATAACGAAAAAAGTTGTTATTTTATTGTGTATCTTATACACCATTGAAATAAAGATGCAAATGATTTGTCATTGAAGAGTTCCTCTGCTGATTAACCGACGGAATAGAAATGGTCAACTAAATATTGACGATACAAATCATTTGCCTTATTTTGTTTTGGTTAAAACATATTATGCCAACTAATATATTTGACTGAATGAAATTTGGTCAAAGTACCAGTTGGTAAACGAGATATTGCCTAAAGGTGAAAATGCCAAACATAAGGTTTGCGTAAGAATTATTTGTCGAGTGTTAATTTGGCAAACGATTATTTGGCAAATGAAATTCTACGAAAAATGTTTTGGGAAGTGATAATTTGTCAAATTTTTTTTGGTAAAACAAAGGTAACCCCTCGTGTGATCCTATTATGAAACTCGCTGACGCTCGTTTCATAAAACCACACTCGTATTTTGAGGCCTCTCATTATGGATCAGTCGCATAAACTACTATTATGGACCTGGTCTCAACAAAATAAATTGAATTGAAATATAGGTAAGCGATGGCTTGTGCTAGGTATATTTTTTGAATGTTTTTATTATTAGGTACCTTAGCACATCAACCATCAGGGCTTGTTTATTTTACTGTGAGTGCGTTATTTAGTCGCCATCTGATAAATCGGAAGGGCCAAAGTGCTCACAAATATCTGAACACATTGTCGAGGCATTGTTCAGATATTTGTGAGCACCTGCCTAACCTACCCAATGGAAACCAAGGGCTACTTAGAAAATGTTCTCATAAGAATACCTACTTATACCAAATATATTAGTTTATTTTCCAATTAGCTTTTACAATTCTACGTTCTAAGCACTGTATACGACGCCAAAAGATACCCAAATATGTAGGTAGCTATCTAATAATACTTTACTGCTCTCATGTAGACAGACATACCTCCATCAGGTCTTATCTTACAGCCTACAACATGATACCCTGTAAGGGTATTGCAAATCCTTCGACTTAAAAGTATGTAGGTATACATTAGGAAATTTATCTAAAATTTACACGCCAGTATCTAGATTATTTACATCTAGGATAACATTTTCTAAGCATCTCTTTGTTCAGCGTATTTAGAACCGGGAGATGTTGGAAAAGACGATTGCCAGGTTGTTGCACTTCTAGCAGCGCCCAGGGAGGACAACAATACAATACGCATTTACAACAGTCTTCCTAAAGAAATAGCCGATCAGAGGCTCTAGTACCTATAAGTTTTACCGAAACAAAACTTTACGATCGCGTTTGCGTTTTACCCTCAATTTGTATGGGATTTGACAGCAAAACGCGAACGCGGTCGTAACGTTTTGTTTCGGTAAAACTTACACTAGAGCCTCAGGTCAAATACACTAAAAGTACAATATCGGCTCTCATAACACGCTCGACGGCTCGTGTGAATAATTCTACCTCGAGAGTAACGACACAGGTTAAAGAATACTTGTGTATGTAACGACTAACGAACTCGCTCGTATCACTATGTGAAATATAAATACGAGTATCTATTATCTACATTTTTGCACCTTATTTTATAGCGATAAGGCGAAAAAATTATAAGTACCTACATATTTACCGCTTTAGCCTAGTTGTAGTGACCCTGCCTACGAAGCAAGAGGTCCTGGGTTCGAATCCCGGTAAGGGCATTTATTTGTGTGATGAACATGAATATATTTGTTCCTGAGTCATGGATGTTTTCTATGTATTTAAGTATATATTTATCTAAAGAAAGATAGTATACAAGCTTTGCTTAGTTTGGGACTAGGTCAATTTGTGTCAGATTGTCGCCAAATATTTATTTATTTATTGGAGACAGCAACCGTACCTAATACAGTGACCTATAATAATAGTTCGAATCCCGGTAAGGGCATTTATTTGTGTGATGAGCATGAATATTTGTTCCTGAGTCATGGATGTTTTCTATGTATTTAAGTATTTATTTATCTATATAAGTATATATATCGTCGTCTAGTACCCATAGTACAAGCTTTGCTTAGTTTGGGACTAGGTCGATTTGTGTAAGATGGTCCCCAAATATTTATTTATTTATTTTATTTATTTAGTTAGCGCCAAAATATCTGCCACGATTTTAGTAGGTAGGGGAAGGCGGGGCTTCAATTAACAGAGGTAAGTATTAACAAGCGAATATCTAAAAAACGGTAAACTGCACATCACTAGTGATCGCTTGAATCCATCCCCGCGACAGTGCTGCACAGGTTGAGACTCGTCAGATCCACCCAGGACGCCGTGGGAGCGAGCTGTAACATGTGCCTCCGTTTTTGGCAGGCAACGAACTTTTTTCACTTTACGATTTTTTGATTTACGCCTCGAATGTTTGATTTATCTGGGCTATTTTTTTTTTCCTGGAAGCTTATTTTATTGGTTATTATACTACATGACTTTTGTAACGCTAATGTAAATTATTTCTTCGTTGTGATTTTTTTCATCGAAAAAGTACCCATGGGGCAAATATTAACAAAACAGACGGGGTTAACCTGTTAATTCTTACCCCATATGCGGGTAATATGTTGATATTATATAAAATACGCTTTAACGAGGCTGTGTTAGAGTAAACGACAGTCTTGATAATTAAAGATATAAATCTTTTTATCAAGACTGTTATGTTTAAATATTTTAGAAGTTAAAATATCTTTAAATAAAGACTGCCTGTTAGGAAATTCTTTGTGATATTGTCTGTAACTGATTATTCGTATGATAATGAAACATATATCTCGTTCTAGCTAGATATATTGACTAATATGTTAGTTTCAAGACTGTTAAGTAAGTTTGTCACTGAAAGTTGTTAATAATTAATAGTGGTTTTAACATAATTCCATTTTTTGTTTCTGTGAAACAAGGTATTGTTTTGAGTTTTTTTGTTTCTTACAATTTGGTATGATTAGACATTGTTGTTTAACAAATTCTTTCGAGTTACCTAGCCATAGTAAATTAATAAAAAATAAATAAATATATTATTGTTTTCTTTATTAATAATAAGAAAAAACGAAGATGTTAATTCTCGCCCCTTTTGTTAATACTTACCTCAGACACGTTAATTCTAGCCCCGTTCACGGGGTAAGTATTAATTTCTGACTTTTCTCAGAAAAACTGTTCTGTTGAAAAAAGTATCTACTTCTTGTCAAATTTATACCAATGAAACGATAGCTGAATAGTTTAAGCATCATTTAAAATAATAATAATGGCGAAATGTTAAGTCATTTTGAAGTTACAGACGAAAATATAAATTTTGTTAATTGTTTCCCCGTCCTCCCCTACTAGGTAAAGCTTTTAAGAGTACCTAGTACCTACCTACTACGACGTGTCCAAATATTTTTGCGGAGGTCACTCTACGTGAACCTACCTACAAAAGTACCTAAATTACCGCTAGGTATTTGTTTATGTTGATTCCATTTAAGTAGGTTGCTTATTTAGGACGATGTTGCAGTAAAATATCTAAGTCACTTTCAAATGTAGATAGGTAGCTTTCAAAAATGTAGGCACTCTATTTTTAATCAAATTCTTAAGTAGGTAGGTACCTAATAGTTACAACAAGGTAGGTAGGTACCTAGATACATTTAAATTAAAAAAAATCTGTGCATGGGTGGAAAAATCTAAACTGTTGTTTAATAATACTTAGACCAGGTAAGTAGTAGATATAGGTATAAATATCACAAAACAATAACACATTATTATTTAATAATCCTATTAAATTAATTTAGAACCTAAACGTTTTGGTACATACACATGGAAAGCGGCACTAAAACTTCACTGAGTGGCTAAAATTACTTCCAAATTATTCTGATAAAATACCTATGTCAAAGCTAACATTAAAAAAATACTGAGCTGCTCAATCTGTTATAAAGCTAATCAATTCTATAAAAAATAAGTATTATCAATAATCATGTATTTCATGCGTTTATATGAATGCTAGTTAGCTAACAGAGTATTTAATATGGTACCTATTTAACGTTCTGTGTTAAAATAATATCAAAGCTTAACTCAAATTCCTACCCACCTTCAAAATATTACTCAAATAAGAATATTTTAAGAACCAAATAATTGAATTAAACATAATAAATAGAATGAATCCCGATTTCCTATCCGTCGGGAACGTTCGGCCATTGCACACAATATACGAACATCCCATTCCATTGAAACTGCCGAACTAAACTAACTTTGCATAATTGTCTCATTCACGCACATGCAATCGCCGTAATGGGCTTACTGCCGCTATCTCTGTCGCGCGTGATCGTTAAAATGGCCTCCAAACTAGATGTTTTGAAGGAGCACAGCCAACTTTTGTTGCCAGTAATGGGCGGAGCGTACATGCACAGAGTCGAACTTAAAAGGTGATCGTTTTAAATATTTTAGAAATTAAAGTAGAAATAATAAATGTGTTCTTAATAATATTGGAAACTAAGTCATGTTTTCAGTGCATTTCTTGATATGCGTAATATCTCACACAGTTGGTTGATTATAATAACCTGTTTTATAATTATTAAGTAAGAAAGATTTATATAAGGTAACAACTACAAATTAGAAACGTTGAGAAACCCCCAAAAATGGCTGAACAGATTTTCATGAAACATTACTAAGAACACTCGGAATAAAATTATCTATGACACAAAAAAATAACTAAACGAAAATCGGTTCATCCGTTTGGGAGCTACGATACCACAGACAGACACATTAAACTTATGACACCACTTAGCGTCGAGGGTTAAAAATAGAAATAGACGTAACAAACATTTTAAGAAACTAAAAATGATATTTAAAGTTAGCATAATTTTATTTATTTTGATTTAATTTTCAATGTAATCTAAGACTTCGCTACTAATTGTTTCTTTATAAACTTAAATAATATATGTTCAATACAATAAAATAAGAATGGTTAGAATAAATTATTTCACAACCGGATACAGATAAAACAATCTTAAATTATGATACACATAATAAAAATAACACAAATTGTCAAATAATTTGACTGTGTTAAATTACAATAATTAATTTAACATTCTGCATTAAGAATTAAAGTCGATATCAATACAAATCATCAAAATTTAATGAATACTCATGCTACAGGATTTTTATTTGTTATATAAAAACCTGCAGGAAATTAAATACTTATGGGTACAATTTATGTCATAAAATATACTAAAAAAATGGTCAGGTCTCTTAACTTAAACGTTTTTGTTGGTAATATTGCGTAAGTTATCACTTTATTTACCTATTTATACTTGCGTATTTAGTACTGATCTATGAATTTACAATATATGGATAAAAATAGTTAGTAAATTTTATTTACACATACAAAGTGTATAAAAAATTGGGGTGTGAACCGATCAAGGGCATGTTCGGTAGCGTATTGCGACTACAAAAATTCTTTTTATTTAACATATAATTTTTGTGTAAATTGCAGTCTTTGTTATTGTTGACATTGCTTGTGTATGACATCAAACTATGGGAACGAAAACAAAGACTGATATGTAAACTAAAATTAAAATAAAATAAAAACAATCAATAAAAATCGCTATATGCTACCGAACATGCCCTTGCTCGGTTCACCCCATTTTGGTTCATCCCATATATTTTGCATGTTAAGTCTAAATTTAAAAATAATGAAAGAGTAACAGTATCTGTAATGGCCATTATCGTGTTTCCATAGTACATCGGCCCTTTTATTAAATGGGCTCGGTTTTTTTTTGTGAGTACCACTGTGTCATAATGAACAATTTTTATGCCGAACGTGAACATCCTATTCGTGACAGATTTCAAATATGTCTAAATGCCACTTAGTTGGTAACTGTCACAGAGCCTGTCGTAAATACAAAACTATATATTTAGTATAAAGCATGTTGAGAAGCCAGCCAACACTTCCAAGATTAATAATATTCTTAGGCCGCGCCAGAAATACACGGTGCTCGGGAGGAATACAAAAGATTTTTACCACACATTCCTGAGGTCATAAGGAGTTTAAAATAATGCACCCGAGTCAAATTCAGCTAAAAAGAAAGGTTTTTTTTATTTTCCATTATATTTTAGAAAATGTGGATGATAACTATTTACTTCTCTGCGAAACTTATCCGCTTTAATAAAATGTTGCCGATAATTTTTCCAAAAAAGGATGAATTTAGTGAGTGGTAGCTGTCACTTTAATGGCTGTCAATAGCCACGCTAAACTTAACAACATAGGTGGCAACGTCGCGATCAAAAGAGCACTTAGTAATCACAACAAATAATTAACATGAAAATTTAGGATATCTTCAAAACGAAGCCGGGTTTTTACATTCTTTCAATCTTAATGCTGACCCAAGGAATGCGTGGTTAAAATCTTTTGGATTCCGCGCGAGCACCGTGTGAAATTAATCACAGGGATATGTATTAATTATGTATAAGTACATACTATAGCAGAATTAGAAACTGAAAGTGGTTTGTCAGAGATGTGTGGATACGGGTGCAAGATGCTCTCATTAAATATCGGTAGGTAGTATAATAATAGTAACAAAAAGGTTTTAGTTGGCTATGAGGCCTGGCTGTATTTTATAGTTAATTTTATGTGATAAATAGCAAATATAGAAAAAGCACGTAGCACGATTATTCATAAAATTTTGATGTTTTTTTATTGATATCGACCATAATTCTTAATAGTAGGTACATGTTAATTTTTTTATACGTGTTATGACTACTATAATGGATGTATGCATTGACCTAAGATATTATGCTGTATACCTAATTATGTTTTGAAATAAATAATTCTATAAAAATTCTTAGCGAATCCTCAAATCAATTGTGAGCAAGCAACCAGCATGTTGAGTCTTCATTAATCGGTTTCTTAAACTTCGTCAACCGAAATAGAATCGGTATCAAGATATTTTTGAGCGCGGTATTACATAATTGTTGTACCTAATAGTTCGCAGTTGTGACCATATGCATAAAAGTAAATGCAATATTGAGTAGTGTTAATATAAAAACAAAACTACATTAATTTGAATGTTACAATGCGGCCCTGGATATCGGAATTCAAACATGGCGACCAGCGACGCGCTGTGTGATGAACGACCGCTGTGATTGTGTCTATTTTTAACGATATTCTTACAAATAAAAGTGTGCCACTCATGAATTAAACGACGTGTGACATTGTGAGCCATCTTCCAGTGTTTAAATATAGAATTAACTATTAAAGAATTCGTTTCTGACCTAGTGTACAAATTCGGTCGCCATTACGCTACGTGAATTGCCGATCTTAGTCGCTGCAATAAAAGAGATCGATAGATCTATGCGCGTCCCTTTCTAATGCACAGTTTGTGCTTAAGTGTGAAAGAGAAGCAGTGAACGTTCGGAAGGGCTACTGGAATGGACGCTAGCGGGTTAAAAATGTGTCGGATGTCATTTTTGAAGAAACAAGGGTACCACGTAAAATCGTAATAGATAGGGAAATAAATTATTGGAGTGTGAATATGATTCAGCTGCAAATAAAAATAAAATTTGAAGACAGTCAAATTGACCAGTGGTCAGTGGCTAGCTTGTGGCTAGCCACACACAAAAAGGCGCAGTGTTTAAATTATATCGAAAAAAAATAAAAATAGGTATCAGTGTCTTCAATGAAGTAGGTATAGGGTGGTTGATGTACCTAGGTGCCTAGGTACTTAAGTCAAGCACCTGTAGACAATGCTACGAGTACAAATACACATTATATATATATATATATAGAGAATAATACCTATATATATCGCAAACGAATATGGTGTAGACCTGTCAAATAAGTGTAGTAAAGTACCTATCTTAATTGGAACCACCTGAGGCAACAGAAGACATTTCTTCTGATTTTTTTAAAGAGATACATACCTATATACAATTTTAAAATACATTTTGTTTCGTGTCAATTTAACGTGGAACCACGATAAAATTATAAACGATATCTATGATACAGAGAACTAATCTTATGAAAAAAATAAACCATTGCTTGAAGTGCTGGACAAGACTTGGACTTCAGACGATGATAGTTTATTATATTATCTGTATAATTTATCGTTTAAAAGTAGGTAGGTATCTAATAGGTAGGTACCATTAATATCTAAATTGGACAATGGGAGCTATATAGTTTTTAGAACTGGCAATATAAGACTTTAAATTTGAAAAACATCAGTGCATTCTAATTGCCTAAATTATTTCAAGGGTTTTAAAATGGAAAGAAGTTCATCCCTAGATGTTTCAAATATTTTAATGGCTGCATAAAGGGCTCGCATCTCATTTGTTTGAATAATACTTTTAACCTCGTCTACGTTAAAAAAAACAACATTGCTTATAATACGGGTGGTATGGATTATTACTTACCCCAGCAAGCTTAGATATTACACAAACGAGAAAGATAATTGACATGTCAAGGGGCCAGCAATTTTGTGTCAGTTAAAGAGGTATTTCGTCTAACCAGGTCGTACCAATTAACCAGGTTCAAAAAAAATCGTCTTTATTGAGGTTATCAATAACATAAGTCATAATACGAGTGATTACCTACTGCAAATTTATTTTATGGAGGTGCAAGTTTATAACAAAAACGCTTAATGTATACCCAAATCAATGTTAATATGATATAGAAAAACTACAAGTACCTACCTAAATGTTTTTTGTTTGAATTTTCATTTTAAAGATAAAACAATTCTTGTTTAAGATATTCATATTATTTATCAACTAACTGTTTTACCTACTTGAAAATTGGTAGGTTCGGGAAGAGTAGGTTTCATGAAACGTTATAATAACATAATGTTGCAATACAGTAATCATATTTGTAGGTAGGTACAACGCATTAAATCTACCTTCCAAAAGGTAAAAATATCAGTGTGATTTAACGGCCTCTCCATAAATTTAAAATGGTCATTTCATAAAAAAAAACAATTAACGGCCTTTCAATTGTAAAGGGCTAGCCATGTGTGAATAGCATAGTTCGCTTCTCTCAATCACTTTTTATAATTTAAGGTGGTTGGTTCGCTTTCCATACAAAACGTTATTTGATAGTTGCATTCGCAATAGTTTTCCCAAACGAATTTCTTCAATTAATCAAGTTCGCGGAAATGGAAAGCCAATTTAAGTAAGTTTGTTACATAAGTTTCTTAAAATATCACGCTGTTAGCCTGCCTTAACATCTACTAACTCCTTGCTTACTATTCATTTACAGTTATTATGTATAGGTACTTATCTAGTTTTTATAAATAACAAGTCAATGCCTATTCATATCAGTTTACCATTGAATACACACGCCTTACCGTATCACAATTAACTACAATAACACGTACCTACCTACACTGCAGGCTACAATGAAAGCATTTATTGTTTATCCAATTGAGTGAAACATCAACAAATCAATATTTGAATGTGTTATTGTTCTATGGCGCTATGCTATGACGCTACCAACCTGGATATGCAAAGCCAAAAGAACCCCAAACTGCGTCTTACCAGCGCGGATGAGCCTTTTTGGCTCCATACTGTAAATGAATGTAAAACCAGACCCCGAAATGTTACAAAATAAACCGTATAAAATAAGCTTTCCAAAGTGTCAAGTTACTCGCACCTCCCTCGTACGCTCCGGACACGGGCCGTAAATAAATCTATATATTTCGACATAAATATAAATATTTCGGGATAAATATATCAGCAACGCGTGCTTCGGCGCCGCTCTTCTCAACTAATTTACAATGGTGTACGTATTATACATTTCAGGTACACATAGGACGTTATATCCGAGGGCCGTAGCGCTGTTCCTTAGCATTCAACTCTTGCGCATCTTTGTTTGTTTTCGACGCCAGCGCCGTGACGATGATGCGTGATCGCGTTATCGATGAGCTTATGTAATATTGAATAATTGGTCACTAGGTGGATGGTAATGACCTTTATTTTATGAGCATTGATACACGACGTAAAAACGTACCAGGGGACCGATTTTTGACTTTCGAGCGATCGACTCTTTCACTCGAAAGCTGCCAAAAATGATGAAATGCTATTTTGAAGTGACGATAGAAAATTTAAAAACGAGCGGTTTTGACCACTCGTATTCAATTATATCGGTAGAAAATAAGTGCCTGTAATTTTACACTAGAATAGCATTTACTTTATTTTTATTTTCGAGCGCTTGAAAGTCAAAAATTGGCCCCCAGCACTAGGAACACCATTATGTAGGATTTAAGCATGATTTATTCCAAACTTAGATTTGTTTTGTCAGGCATAATTAAGGTTCCTAAACATAGCCTTGCCTAATATTGTGGTATCTATAAATATATTGTAGGAACGTTATCTGTAAGATTATATGATTAAGATTTGCTTTCCAAGTTATGCGTAAAAGATGCCTAGAAAAATGCATTTGGAATTCAACTTTCAGCGCTCTACGTGATACTAGGCCACCAGCAACCTGCGCTACTTTGTTTGTTCCAGTCTCACAAAAAGTGTATTTTTAAATAAAAAAATAGGTGTGATGCATCTTATTATTTTAAAAACTGTAGTAGGTGAAGTCGCTTTTTAAGGTAATTTTTCCAAATAATTGTTTCATACTGTTTCCAAACATTGTTAATGCCTCTACTATAGAGCCATATTCAAATGCAAGTTCCCATCGACAACAGAGTTAGGATTTACTGCGCTGGATGGTCTTATTTGAATGTGTTTTACATAGACTAGGTGCTATCTCCGAGCAGCGAAGTGGAAATAAAATAGATATGCGTCTCTAGTCGAGATACAATGGGAGTGTAGGGCTCGCATCTGTGCGATATAAATTGGAACTACGAAATACTGAATTCATTGATTATATAACTAAGATAAGACGGTTGCAGTTTTTGAAGTGTAAACTTCTTTACTTCTTAAATGACTCAATGGCTATAATTAGTATCTAAACGTATTAGGTACTTTTATTCTACATCCGATTGTGTTGTTGTGTTTAATAAGTAAGTAGGTAATTTAGTTTACATTATAAAGACTTTCTCTAAATTATTAAAAAAAAACCTAGTTTAAATGCAATTTTAACTCATCCGATAGATAGGTATAGTTACTTTTAACGTGGTTTATTCACTCTTTGGTCGAAAAGTGCACAGTGGAGATGATGCATTGCATGCTTGTCACAGTGATTCTAATTCTAGGATATGGTCGCCCTACAAGGAAGCCCGCACCGGCGCGGCATTGTCGGCGCAGAATGCCGCCGGTGAGACGCGTTTGTAGTGAATGAAAATTAATACTGTCTCCCGATACTCGCCTATGATTTTCCTTTGAGATACGTTGGGCGTTAATTTATTAAAAAACACTTATTTATCTGTGCTGTAATTATTATCTATATTGTTTGACATAGCACATCTGTACTGCAGTTGGATTCATATTTATTTGTTGTATATTAGGTTTGTTATTATAGGTACGAGTAAATGTTATTATTGAAGATAATATAAAGGTGAATATGGTATATTTACGTCTGTGTTAAGTTAAAAGTAATGTTGAGGTTCAAGGTACGTTCCATTAAAATACTTTATTATCTAGTACATTATAGTGTATTTGAGTTGTGACGAATGCTATCTGAAATCCTAAAATGTAGAGATAAAAGGTGAACATGGCAGGAAAGAGAAAAAGGAACATCGTAGTGGAGCGGCGCCGGTCGTGGCCCCCACCCAGCTCAGGCTTACATGGACCGACATCTTACCCGAATACTAGAATAATATTTTTAACAATTTTTTTATGGGGGGAGACCTTCTATTTCGCGTGGATAAATAAACTAAGCGAAACAAAAAGGCAAATTCATAAGTTCTTTAAAATTAGAGGATGTTATGGTTACATTCGGTTAAGTAAAAGCGGGTCCAATGAGTCGTGGCCTACAATGATCCAGTGGTACACAAATGATCAAAGCTTTTATTCGAAAATGCGACATTGCCAAACCGTAGTACGATCATAGACACGCTTCAATATGGTCGTGTCCCTCGCTCCCCAGTTGGCGGCCGACCCTCGTTGAAACCGCACGCTTGGTGAAGTATTTTCTGATTTTCGACATCAAAACATTAAAAAACTTAAGTGTTTCGTTGTTTAATTTCCGTAGAATGTTGTCATTTTTATACATTGAATTAATTAATTGTATTAAGTAACTATTTGGCTATCGTTTCGACATTAACTAACGTGGCCATCTTGTACGGATTATTTTTACCTAGCCTAAAACATCGAAGGTGTATGTGGCACGCACACAGCACACAGTTGTTATGTGGTTTGATGGTACTGAAATTGTGATATGATAGTAAAACTTGCATAACCTTGTGCTTGCTTTGAATTTCAAGAATGACATTTTCATGGGGTAGGTATTCCTCACCCACTGTGAAGTAATATTCGTTTACAGCTTCTAGTTAAAATATATATTTTTTCACTTTATAAATGTTATATTCAATTAAAATTTCCTTATTTGGTTTGCATACAGTGCTTTTATTTAAACAATATCTATGCAATGATTCATTGTGTACCTGACCGGTTCATTGAGTACCTAGTACGAGTTTAGCCTCTACCTTATACCAGACGATAAGACTTGCCACCGCATTTACACTTTCAAATTAACTACATTGGAATCATATATATTGAGCTGAAACGTTTATGTTTCAAAACCGTCTTAGTTATTACAATATGCTGTCCTAAGTATTATGTTTAATCGGTAAGTTCTTAACGCTACTTGCTTACGTTACAGTGTCACCCTATAAGCATATTATCAAAAAAACTAAGTTGAGAGTAAAGAAACAAAGAGTCAAAATAATACAACGCTTCAGATTGCTCTAGAGACAAAAGAATATAGAGAAGAATAACATTGTTGGTAAGATTAGGGGGGACTTATTGCTATAAAGTAATCACTTCCACCCAACCTATTTATTATTATATATGTGCAAGGACAATTATTAAGTTGGATAACTTGACGGATGTCAGCAAGAACACTGTGAAAATAATAAGATAGAATGATTTACCTACCTATACATAAGTAATATACTAAATACTTATTTTTTTACGTTTGTATGCAAATCGACGCAAAATATATTTAGTCGGTCGAAGAAAAAGCATAGGTCCCTACCTGGCCACTACATATACCTATTATGCAAATTCTAGGCCGAATCATAAATTAAGATTAGGTATACAATATCTCACAATAAGTTGAGCCGTTTATCAAATCTATACTTATATTAAAAAGATCAATAGAAGAATAGAATAGAATAGAATAGAAAAACTTTATTCAACATCACACAACAAATAACATGAGAACCTTAGAAATCTTAGAATGAAGACTTAACATACCAACCAAAACCTAATATCTAAACCTACCTACCTTACCGTACCTTAATAGAAACCAATACAAGTCAAACAACATTAGTTTTTGTGTCCACGTCACCTGTCACGATTTTTTCCTACCTCCCGCGTCTCTAAGGTATCGCACACTGCGGCCACACGATTCGTCCGCGACAAAAAGTCGGCCATTTTGACAACGTGTGAGCCATCCGCGTATACCCCCACCTAACCGAGAGGGAGATTGCTATACAAACAGATTTGCTATGATCGAGATTGAACTTTATTAGTATTGAGATAAGTTTGATTGTTGTTTTGCTTTGGTTAGAAGAATACGGTGTGTTTATAACCAAAACTGCCGCTTCATACAGCGACGGCGTCACAGCAATCACTTTCATTATTATTGGGCGATTTCCAACGTTTACTTGGCACTCAGGGAGAATCACTGTTCCGTTTGTTCAATTAAAATTTTCGTTGATTGTTGTTTGGTGATAATTTTTACACTGAGGTGTGAATAAAAATGTTTTTTGCTTTAACACAAAGTTATTATGTTCTTGCTGTAAATTATTAAGTATCTAATCTGTACCTGTGATGTATACCTAGGATAGAAAAAGTAGTAGGCATAGCTAGGATATTTTTGGTGTTTAGAAAGAAATATGAAATGAATATACCTACCTTCCTAAATATAAAGTGGTGTTACTATGTCAAGGGTTATGAAAGTGATATACCTACCGTACTTATTATGATTTGTAAAAGAAGCCATGAAAATTTAACATTTAAGTAATTGTTACTTCTCTATTCTAAGGGCAAGCCCAACGATTACAAATTAGCATTAAATTACGTATGCATACGTTACTCACGCAATTAGTTACCCAATCAAGCTTAAAATAGCATTCATTTACTAACCTACTAATTTAATTCCAAAGTCAGGCAAACCCGTGCTAATGAATGTGTGTAGAACACGCAACGGCTGCAATGTAGTCCAGCAATATTGTAATGAATTAAAATTTGTAAACGTTTCCTCCGTTATCGTCGCTTACTAAAATAGATTCTAAAATCATGCATTAAGTAGGTAAGCGTTGTGAAACAAAAGTTTTACTTAGTTCATCATATTTAAGAGATCTTATTTGCATAATTAAATTTGACACGTCACAGGACCTATACGTCACCGTTTAGGCAGCGATATTATAATATCTCGAAAAATGTTGAACTGTTAAAACCTTTTAGATTAAAATAATAAATCATCAGCCTCCTAGCATTTTTCCCGATTGTGCCCCTAAAGGAGCCCGAGGTCCGCTTTGACACCTAATCCCAAGACTTAGGCACTAGTTTTTACGAAAGCCACTGCCATCTGCCCTTCCTAGCCAGAGGAAAAACTACACCTTATTGGGATTAAAGTGGTTTCCTCGCGATGTTTTCCTTCACCGAAAAACTAATGGTAGATTAAAAAGAATAATAAAACATTAAAAAGACCTACGCAGAGCCCTGTTCAAAACTGTTTGTTAGGTACTGACCTAATATCATTTTAAATGGGCTAACACGACCCATACTAACGGCTGTTTAGATACAAAGTAAGCATTTTAAAAGGTTTACTCTCGCCCTACGATAAATTAAAACACCAAGTACAACGAACCTCGAACGCAGGACGGCATTCCGAAGAGCTCATTTCGGTTTTTGTTTGAACCCAAACATTTGGTCCATTTGCCTTTAATGGCCCATTCTTATTAAATTTATACTAGAGTCTGCTAAAATTTCAGTTGTTTAATTACTCGGAATTTGGGTCCGGGGATACCGCGTAATGGACCACTGTGCGCCGGACACGAAATTAGGTGGTTTCCTACACGGATCTATGTGATTGCTAATGCTTGCCAAGTATTTTTGAATATTAAACACGCTCCTTCTGAAGGAACGGTTCAGACGACCGGTTAGCCTAGTGGGTAGTGACGCTGCCTACGAAGCTGAAGGTCCTGGGTTCGAATCCCGGTAAGGGCAAATGTTTGTGTGATGAGCATGAATATTTGTTTCTGAGTCATGGATGTTTTCTATGTATTTAAGTATTTCTATTTATTATATATATCGTCGTCTAGTACCCATAACACAAGCCTTATTGAGCTTACTATGGGACTAGCTCGATTTGTGTAAGATTGTCCCGTTATATATATATATTTTATTTTTTTTATATTCGAAAATACTGAACGTGTGTGGGGTAGGTAATACTTGTAGAACGATAGTAAATAAAGTCAGGGAAAATAATCTTAATTGTATATAAAACAGGCACTACAAATTAAAATGAAAAAAATAATGAAGTAGGTAGGTACTCTTGCGTGTGACAATTAAACCACTTTGCGCCATTATAATTAATCAAAACCCCTGTTGAATAAATGAGGGCACGAATTTCGACATTATTTACGAATTTATTCCTTCGCTATATTTTATATGTTGCGTGAAGTAAACAACGGCAAAGGTCCCGTGGCCCGTGGCACGCACGCACGAAACAGACAGACGTTCGAGACTAGCTCCGTCCCGCTCGCACTAATGGCGTCGTAACCGTTGTTGAGACGTTCCACTCTTTATGTTACGAGTGCGCCGTAAAATAAAAGTGCATCAACGGGCCTCCCGTTTGCATTGCCCGCGATTAAAAACCGACCAAGTAAAAAACACCTCATTTTACTAACAATGCGGTGGTTGCAGTTGGACAACATAACTTGGTTACATAATGGGGTTCCTTTACGATTATTTAGTCGTAAAAATCAAAGTTATAGCCTATTTACGCGGTAACTGTTTATTAATCTTTGTTTTACGAGATGTTTACGAGTCCGGTGGTTTATTATAACGCCGTAAATCATTTAACACTTTAGGTAGCTTAGCTAAGTAGCTATTTTGTTTAATATGGATGGCAAGTAGCAATAAATGGCGTTGTTACGAGTGTTACGAACACGACCCATGTTGTAGGGGGACAATCACTGTAAATAAGTTATTAGGTCGCCTATAAACTATTACAACCTGTTAAGTTAATGGTTGATGGATACTTCATGGGGTTACCTGGAAAGAAAGATATGGATATTTAATATTTAACAAGTAGAGAACCCTAGTTATTTTATATTGTACCAGATTTTATTTTATAAGGAAAGAAGAACAAAGAGGTCCTAAATTTGATAGGAGGAAGGAGATGTCTACTGAAGACGATTGAAAATAGAATGGCAAATATGTTAGGGCACCTGATACGACACGACAATTACAGTAGTACTATACTAGCAGGAAAGATAGAAAGAAAGAGAGGCAGGGGAAGACCAACACGTGCGTCTATGGCTTAAACTAAAGTGAAAGTTAATGTACTTAAGGTCGTATCAAGAGCTCAAAACATTGGCAGAGAGAAGAACAGAAGGGCGATTACTCCGACTCTTAATAGTTAAAGCAATGACGCGTTAGTTTCAGTGTCGGGGAGGCAACCGGATGGTTCGCGGTATTTGAGCTCCTGAACCGTTGTGGAACCATCCTGTCCAACCTGAACTGAGCCAACTTTGACTGGGGCGATTAA